>OX122889.2:6577808-7827808 GCA_944738655.2 Andrena hattorfiana
AAATATCAGTTGGAGTTAGTACAGAGTGTCTTATACGCTGCAATGGGTTACGTGGATGTGTCTTCTCACTTTACTGGTGCCGTAACTGTGCTTCGCTATGGACAACAGCTTTTGCAATGTCAGGCACAGATGATCATCGCGCAGGGTGCTCGACGTAGGCTCTCCAGTGTGCTGCTCTCGCGGATGCCAGTCCCACCAGTACTCCAGGGTAATTTTAGACTGACGGCCGAACTGGAAAACTTAGAGAATTAGAAATGACGCGTTGCTAATGACTGTTTCGAGCTTTAGAAAGTTTCCACTTCGCACAGCCTCGAGTAACAAGGAGAGGTTCCCAGGTGTCCGCATCCGATTGCTTTGGTTTTTGGATATGTTTTAGAGGGCCGAAAAATAAAATATACGGGTTTTTTTATGGCGGCCTGTTTTCGTATTTAGGGGGTGAAACCACCCCTCGAAGTTATAAGATTTTCAGATGTTCGTCCTAGATTGCTTTGGTTTTTGGATATGTTTTAGAGGGCCGACAACAGTGGTGGATTTGACAGGGCGGCGGATGAGCAGTTGCCGCCTGGGCCCCTGCCCAGAAGGCCCCCCCGGGGCCCCATCCTTAAAAAAAGTAATTACGATTTTATACAAACTATATTTTTTTTTCTGTGTTATTACACTAAGCCCGTTTTTAGTCAACTACCTTTTCATTTCCCCGAAGAAATGGGCCCTCGGAACGTTTGCCACCTGGGCCTTTTTTCTTAAATCCGCCACTGGCCGACAAATAAGAAATGCGTGTCTTTCTATTTTGACTCATTTGCATGTTTAAGGGGTGGAACCACCCCTCGTGGTTCATAAGGGGTGCAAAGTTGTGTTGAATAAAATTTGATATATAATTTAATTTGCGTCATAACTTGCTGTATAGATGTTCTTGTCGCCGGTTACCGTTCTTAGGGGGTAAACCAAGTTCTTGGGGCTACCCAAGGGATGGTTCAGTTTTTATTGTCAGTTGCGATGGGAGTCTGATGGGTCATCCTAAAAAAAATTATGTCTACGGTTTTTTTAAGAATTTTCTGAATTTTTTACACGTTTCAAGTCTCTCAAATGCGCAGTTAAACGATTGCGGGTAGTTTAGCCCCTAATAATGGTGATTGACGACAAGAACATCATCCATACAGCAAGTTATGACGCAAATTAAATTTATATCAAGTTTTATTTAACACAATTTTGTACCCCTTATGAACTTTGAGGGTGGTTTCGTGACTTAAGGGAGTTCCAGTTTAAAAGTCAATTTTTTTTATTTCATTTTTCGAATGTTCGACCTTTTAGGAGTAAAAGGATTTTTTTAAATCCATAATATTCCTGAAGTTATAAGCATTTGAGTAGCGGCAAATGCATAGGCAACAACTCACCACTCGGCGCTCACGTAAAACTTTAAACGCGTTTTTCTCGAAACAGTGTTCTCGAAACGGTGGGAGCTGTATCTCCAAAAGTTATTATCCGATTCAACTGAAACTGTTTTTATTTTGAAGAATATCCTTCTGATTAGGGGGGAAACCAGAAAAAATTAAAAAAATTAAAAATTTATAATTTTCAAAGGAGTTGAAAGGACGAAAAATATAGGGAAAAAGTGATTTCAAACTTCAAGTCTTATTATTTCCTACAAAAATGTCATTTTGAAATTTTTTCTGGTTTCCCCCCTAAAACTATTCCTCCTAGAATTCCCCTAGAACTATTCTTCAAAATAAAAAAAGTTTCTGTCGAATCGGATAATAACTTTCGGAGATACAAGTCCCACCGATTCGGATGAATTTTTTGACACCCCGACTTTAACGACTCCCCAGTGCCGTCTGCAATGATTAATTATAAAACAAAAAATATATTTCTATAACTTAAGACATCCTTAATACAATGCAAAAAGTCCCATTAAATTATATTCAGTAGTTTTCCTTTAATTATTTCCTGAAAATCCCCTATTTTTTGGGGCTCTAGACCGGAACCTCCCTTAAACATACAAACTATTCGAAATAAAAAGACACGTATTTCTTATTTTTCGATCCTCTAAAAAACACCCAAAAACCGAAGCAATCGCGGACGAACACCTGAAAATCTAATAACTTTGATGAGTGGTTTCACCCCTAAATACAAAAACGGGCCGCTATAAAAAAAGAACAAGTATATCTTATTTTTCGGTCCTCTAAAACAAATCCAAAAACCAAAGCAATCAGATGCGGACACCTGGGAACCTCTCCTTGTAAGATGTGTACCATTAAAAAGAGATCTCCCACGGTAATTGTATTCGCTTCCTCGACATTCCATCCTCTACGAATCCTTTCGATCGTTTCTCTCCCTGGAAACCTATTACGCTCCGTTTGCTGTTGCTGCTGCTCCGACGTTGACTTTTCTAAAACAGCGATGCCGGACGGTTTCTCTGAAACGTTACTACCCGACTCCACTACGTCCACATCGCTGTTGTTGTCTGGTAGCGCACAGTTGTCCTCCGATTGATTCGCACACTTCTTATCCAACTTCTTCTTGATCCCTTTCTTCCCGACACCTTTCAAGTACTGCCCCGACCCTAACAAGCCCATCCTAGAACTCTTCAGCCCCAAACGTTCCTCGTAGCAATTTAAGCTGACGCTATTACTAGTGAGGTACTCCCCTAGATTCACCATCGGCAGAGCAATCTTGCATGCTTCCGGAGGCGCCACTCGTAACAGCCGAGTGCCTTTCATTTCGTTGACAGTCGTATTCTCTACATTAGAAGACTACGTTATGCGTATAGGATCTTCCTTTAGACTCTGTTAACATTGGCGATGTACTTGGAAGCAAGGATACTGTATTATATTTCGCAGACCTCCACCTTTGCTGTAGAAATATTAATAAGCTAGACAAGCGCCTTTGCACAGGCAGCACAGTGCGCACCCTCGGGTTCATCGAGGACGCTTGCACCTGCCACCATGCCATGTTGTTGCGGGGCCTCAACTCGATCGTTACTCGAGGTGGTAGCTTGATTTCTTCCTGCCAATCTGCATAAAGACAGAAACTTAGAGTACGCCGTCACACGTCCTACAGTATGTACCACAAGAGCGTGGACGCGATGTTTCCGTGTAAATAATTACTTTTTGTAGAAGTTCTTATATAAATCGATAGTACATCTAAAAAGCTAATACGCATTTAATTAGTAGTGTGTCCAATCTCTACCATTTGCGATTATTGCACGAGAGCGTCTGGGTATACTTTCGACCGAGTTTTCGGCGTATAAGACAGGAAGAGACCTCCACTAGGGCTTTTAATTTTAAAATACGCTTTCTTCGGAGTTTGTACTTCATAATAGACCAAACATTTTCTATTGGATTAGCGTCAGGGGAGTGAGATGATTAATCCAACACGTTGATACCGTTAAGGTCTACGCACACATATCTGTTCCGTGTCAGTTTCGTTCCGGCGTGCTAGTGGTAAGAAGAAGAGGGACGTAGAGGGTCTCTTCTTCTTACCACTGGTACGCCGGAACGGAACTGACACGGAACTGATAAGTGTGTTTAGACCTTTAAGGTCCACGCACACATATCAGTTCCGTGTCAGTTCCGTTCCGGCGTGCTAGTGATAAGAAGAAGAGGAGCGTAGAGAGTCTCTGCTTTTTACCACTGGTACGCCGGAACGGAACTGATGTGTTTAGACCTTTAAGGTCCACACACACATATCCGTTCCGTGTCAGTTCCGTTTCGGCGTGCTAGTGGTAAGAAGAAGAGGAGCGTAGAGAGTCTCTTCTTTTTACCACTGGTACGCCGGAACGGAACTGATAAGTGTGTTTAGACCTTTAAGGTCCACGCACACATATTAGTTCCGTGTCAGTTCCGTTCCGGCGTGCCAGTGGTAAGAAGAAGAGGGACGTAGAGAGTCTCTTCTTCTTACCACTGGTACGCTGGAACGGAACTGACACGGAACTGATAAGTGTGTTTAGTCTCTTTACTCGTTTCCCATTCCGTGCAAAGGCGGCTTCGGTGTTTCGGATCATTATCGCCTTGAAGTGCCCACTGTCATCTCGTTCCATCAAACCAACGTTTCGCTGATGTTAGGAGAACCCTTTTACCTATATTCTGATCAATTTTTGGGCATTTAAATTTTCCGTAAAGACTCATAATATCCCGAAACCCCGAACGTTAAAAAAGAAATCCAAACGTCGACTTTCATTGGATGTTTAATACTCCTTTGGATAACTGGATTTCCACGGGCAGACCAGGCTCGTTTGATAGGACTCCAAGCCCAGAAAGATGCCTCGACGCTGGAAACAACATTGTCCCGCGTTTTCGTGTGCCCGCGTCAGTCGTTTTTCGACGTGCTTTGTTGAAAGTAATGGCTTTGAGATTGCACTCCGCCATGTAACATTATTTTCCTTTAAGCGACGGTTGATTGGACACACTACTAGTTAAGTGCGTATTAGCTTCTTAGATGCACTATTGATTTACATAAAAACTTTTACAAAAAATAATTTTTTACACAGAAATATCGCGTCCACGCTCTTGTGGACATACTGTACTTCAACTATCGTACCTTCCAGTTGATTCAGTTTCCTCAGCGCTCTGCATATAGGCGTTTTAATCCTCATAGTTTTCCCTCTCAGTCTGACTTGCGTCGATCCCCAGTAAACCAGCTCGTTCAACTTCAAATGGGCTTTCTCGTGCAAGCGGGGCAATTTTCTCCTGAGCTCGCCGTAATTGATTAAGCCATACAACTCCTGAGAAGTCTTCTTTACATCTACGACACAAACCTTTCCCTGATAATCGGCTACGAAACCAGCGCGCAGTTTCGCGGAATATTACCTTCCGAGAATTTCAAGTGCTTCGAGATCTTCAGCCACGTCCTGTAATAAAAATGCCTGATCTGCTCTTTGTTCTTTATCATAACGTCCGGCAAGCCTTTCTTCTTTCCCTGACACAAGAAGTAGCTTTGCAGGGCGTCGAAATCCTTCCCATACTCGTTCAGAGCCTTGAAGAAGGTGTTCTTATCTTCCATCGACCACAATTCGCAGGACCTTTTCAAAGACTTCACTTTCACCTCTGCGCTGGCTTCCTCGTCCTTGGAATCTAAACGTAACTTAAATTAATTCGTTACCTTGCGCTAAACGCGAATGCGAACAGAATACGAACCTTTCTTCTCGGAGGCGTTACCGTCGTTCGCATCGAGCTTCACCTTTTTGGTGCCCCGAACAACGCGAGCTTGAGTGTTCTTGGAATCCGTGGGCACCTTTGCGTCTACGCAGCCTTGCGCAGCTTGGGCTGGCGCAGGTGTCTCGTCCTTCTTGGCTAGCGCACTAGCTCCCTGAGCTTCGCACTCGTCGCCTTTCGCGTTGCTCTCCATCCCGATGCTCCGACGAAAAATTACAACAGCGAATGGTCTGGGATGTTCATGTGTTCTCAGTCGTGCACGTTGTTGAGGCAGATGGCACTTTCGCAGGCATTTTCGACAGCGACGTTGCACGCGCTTTCGTTACAATTCGCAAGTGGTGGGAATATTTCTGGCCAAAGTGAATGGCGTCTTACCGTAGCGCCATTAACAAATCAGTTTTTGCGAACAAGCAGAAAAACATCACGCGTCAGGCGAGGCGTGAATTAATCGCTCTCAATCGCCCTCTTCAGTCGTGCTCCGTTCGCTGTAAACAAACGGGAGGGGGTATACGTCAATTTCCTTTAAGTCTTCTCTGCTGTTTTATCGAGAATTTCGAAGAGAAGCGCGGTTCCTTTGTTCGAAGTAGCGCTTCGAAGAATTACATAATTCGATGGAGGTGGTGTAGGATTGAGGTTAGAATAGAGGCGCAAACTCGGTAAACTCTTTCTCATCGTGCAACTTCCACGAGAGAACGGACTTACCGCCGATCAGCTTTCGCAGGCTTCGGCGCACTTGAGCGTTAGCGACAGACACGGTGCAACGGAAGTTTTGACGAGGCAAACACTTTTTCGTACTTTATCTTTCTCTATTTCTCGCATTTTTTCGTATTATCGGTGTTAGTATTTCGTCCCATTTTATTATTACTATTTTATACTCACGTATTATGTTTCTATGTTATTAGTATTTATATTACTATAGTTGAAGTATTAGTTCTCATTCTTTAATTTTCTAATTGTTCGTTGTGTCGTCGTATTTCTTGAATATTTTATTCCGTAATCAAAATGAACGAAGCACCCGGTTCGTCTAAAGCTAATGCATGTTTTGGGAAGAATCCGAAAGGAAAGGTAAGCCAATTTTGCATTTCTTAAACTGTCATCTATTATAACAATGTACACAAATCGTTTAGATCTAGTTTACGAGCTTCATTCTTCTGTTATAATATCGTTTCGAAGCATGTCACGACCGGCCAAAAGAAGATGATTATTCACGCTTACATGGTGAAGAAAAAAAAGAACCCAGATATCGGATACAAGCCGCTCATCGCGGAAGTGGCCGAGGAGACCGGAATAGGCAAAGGCACTATTATTAGAACGATCGCCTCGTACAAGAAGAGCGGAAGGGTTTCCTCGCCGAACAGGACGAGGAAGAAACGGTCGATCTTCGATGCCACCGACGAGAGCACGAAGATCGCGATAAGGCAAAAGGTTTACGACTTCTGGCACCGGCGAGAAGTTCCGACCTTGGTGAAGATATTAACGGCGATCAACGACGACCCAAAAATGCCGAACTACAGCCGTACTACTCTGCACCGAATACTGAGAAGTTTAAATTTCAAGTATAAAGTGCAGAGAAGTCACAACGTGTTATCCGAACAGAGGGATATAGTTGTGTGGCGAAGGAATTATTTGCGTCAGATACAGGAGTACAGAGAGGAAGGGAGGAAGATATACTATTTACTAGACGAGACGTGGGTAAACGCTATCGAGTGTTGTAAAAAGGCGTGGCAGGATACGTCCAAGACGAATAAGACGAAGAGCAGACAGTTGCCGCCTGGTATCCCTCGACCCATGGGCAAAGGGAAACGACTAACTGTGCTTCACGTAGGGTCGACGGACGGGTTTGTACCCGGCGGCTTGCTCTGCTTCGAGTCGAAGACGAAGAGCGGCGAACGTCACGACGCGACGAGCAGTAAGAAGTTCTTCAAATGGTTCGAAAGTATTCTACCGCGGTTGGAAGAGAACTGCGTGATCGTCGTGGACAATGCGCCGTTTCATTCCGTTAAAGTAGAGGACTGTCCGACTTCGAAGTGGGCGAAAGACAGCGTTATGGAGTGGCTGCGGTCGAAAGGTGAAAGGGTACCGGATGATAGCTTGAAAATAGAGCTGATGGAGACTGTGAAGAATTTGAGACCGCGATACTTGAAGTATTTAATCGACGAGTACGCAGAACGGCAGAATAGGAGGGTGCTGCGATTGCCGCCGCACCATTGCGACTACAATCCTATCGAGTTGGTCTGGTCCGCGGTGAAGAATTTTGTGCAGAAGATTTATACTACCTACAAGCTATCCGATGCGAAGGATTTGTTAATAGCTGGAGTAAATAACGTCACGCCGGATAATTGGAAGAATTACATCGAGCACACGAAAGCGGTGGAGAGGAAGTTTTGGGCGATAGACGAGATAGTAGATGAATTGGAGGATGCGGCGATTGAGGAACAAAACGGAAGGGCAGAAAATCAATCGACGGATAATGAGTCTGAGGGAATGAGTGAGAGTGTGAGTGAGGGAGAGAGTGATTGAGTGGAAGGAGGAGGGAGAGGGAGAGATATTGTAAAATATTTATTATAAAGAGTATAAGACTTGAATATAATATTTGATAAGAAAAATTCAGTTCTTGTTCTTTTTCTTTTACCGAACGGCACTCTTATTTAACTGTGGGCTTAATTTTGTGAGTATACCTTCGAAGAGCGACTGTGTAACACGGCCAGCAACTTTGGAAAAAAGTGGAAGGAGCTGAGGAATAGCGGACGGCAGCTTAAAACAGTGGATTAACACAGAGACTTTTTAAAGCAATTTAGCGTGGAAAGAGTATTTAATACCTGCATTTCTTTTACATATAATTTGGAATGGAAAGGAGTAAGTAGTGGAAGAAAGGCGCGTTAAATAATAAAGGCTCTCGCGCATTTTGGCGATACGAAGAGAAAAGTTTATAAAAAATTGATTTTTATGGAGCCGCGCACACGAGACCGAAGCGCAGCGGTAATTAATTAATTATTATTAATTTCTTCGATTCACTTCGCCGCGCCGCGCTTCGCCAAAATGCGCGACGGTTTTAATACTCTTTTATCACTTATAAGGATAAATCCCGAGCCCGGAAATTCAAAAAATTTTGAGACTTTGTGAGTATGTAGGGGATTTCCTTCTAATTACAACGCAATTTTTGTTTGCTGCCCAAATTCACTCTAAGGCGGTGAAGTTGACCCCTTAAATTCTGGCTATTTTCCGATTTTGTGTTATAACTCGCGAACTGTAGGAACTGTAAGTTACCAAATGATAGCTCTAATTAAAAAAAATTTAAAAAAAAATTAAAACCGACTTAAAAAAAAAATAAAATTGCACTAAAAAGTAAAAAATAATTTTTTCCCCATTTAATCTACGACACTCAATTTTTTTTAAGTCGGCGCCAGATGTACACAGTGCAAATGATGAGGCGCCGACTTAAAAATCTGAGAGTCGCAGATTAAATAAGAAAAAAATTATTTTTCATTTTTTAGTGCAATTTTATTTTTTTGAAGTCGGTTTTAATATTTTTTAAAATTTTTATTTTTAACTTTTTAGTTTTATATATATATTGACACAACATGCTGAGGAGATATGCGCGTACGTACATAAAATAATGATAATTAACTAAAATAAAACTAAAATAACTAAAATCCGTACAAAATATAAATTATAAATCTATATTTCATTTAATATTTTTCTTCCGAAAATATAAATTCATGAAGATTAATCTTACAGTAAACTCTAACCTACTACAATATGTTTGTTTCCGAGGCGATTTCAAGTGAAAAAGTTAACGTTTTTAATAAAAAAAATCAATTCATTTTCACATATTAATTCTACTATATAAAACCTGGGGTTTTAAACTTAAAAACGTTAAAAACAATTTTTAAAATTTAAAAACCGTTTCTAGAATTTGACAAATTTATAAAAAAAAAAACGGTTTTTAAACCCGGTTTTTAAAAACCGACAAACTTCAAATCAAGCAAATCTATTCTTACAATCTATACGCGCATAATACGTAACACATACAGTGAGTAAAAAAAGTATTGGCACACTTTTTAAAATCGCATAACTTTTTTAGAATTGGTCCAAACGACATGAGTCTTTTTTAGAAGGTTGAAGGTTTAGTTTGCTATGTGACGTATTTCGGAGTTTTGAAAAAAAATTCAATTTGTCGGAATAGCAAAAAGAATAGTAAAGGCCGTTTTTTTCAACTTTTTTTTCTGAGCCTGTAACGAAAATTCAAAAAACCCGTTTGTAGATTTAAGTAAGCTGTATACATGCTGAAAATTTCATCAAAATCGGTTAACGGTGCTCTGAGTTACAAACGTTTAATGATCGCACAATAAGTTCGAAAATCGCGAAATACCCGAAATCAAGCGATTTTCGACCTTATTGTGCGATCATTAAACGTTTGTAACTCAGAGCACCGTTAACCGATTTTGATGAAATTTTCAGCATGTATACAGCTTACTTAAATCTACAAACGGGTTTTTTGAATTTTCGTTACAGGCTCAGAAAAAAAAGTTGAAAAAAACGGCCTTTACTATTCTTTTTGCTATTCCGACAAATTGAATTTTTTTTCAAAACTCCGAAATACGTCACTTAGCAAACTAATCCTTCTACCTTCTAAAAAAAAACTCATGTCGTTTGGACCAATTCTAAAAAAGTTATGCGATTTTAAAAAGTGTGCCAATACTTTTTTTACTCACTGTATATAACAATGCAAGCGGTGAGTACCTTAAAATCCTTCACCTCCAAAAAGGAAACCGATAAAGCTATTAACTTCGCAATTGCGCATATAACACGTCTATCCGAAAACCTTAAAACCGTTGAATTGCTCCCCGCCGCGTCGACGATAAAACACGCCAATGCCAGGCAACTGGCCCGCACTCCCAGCGCGCGGCAACAATCCCCCCCGCCAAAGTGCAGGAAGGTGCAGCCAGCAGCAAGCCACTCGAAACGCTTGAGCCGACTTTTCGCGCTGCCTCGTTGCTGGCGATGCACCCCAGCAAGGAACAGCGACTCGCTCCCAGCTGCTCCCAGCCAATACCGTCGCCGGAGTGATCGCGCGCGCGGCCAATTGCGAATTTCCAATTATTGGCGGACAAGCCGAATGCACGGTCCGAACTCGGGGAGAATGCTGGGTTTCCGATCTAAATTAATTATTTCCCGCAACGTTGGTTCGTGGGCAGTGGCCTTGATATAGGAAAAAACCCGCGGTCGGCGGTGCCCAGTGTACTTAATTCGTTTGAAAATCGTCCGGTCCGTTTCGTCGGGGAGGAGCGCGAAAGATCTCGGACGTTGACCGACGCCCTGGCCTTGATGCGGGCCGACGATCGACGGTGCGCGCCAGCCAGTTATGGGGCTGCTGTAATATCGTGATCGTCTCTCGCGCGTGTTACGCGCTCGTCAGATTCTATCGCCACCCCGGTTCTGATAACTGTAACCTTGAGCGCGGTCACTATTACGGCTCTACGTCAAAGGTGACAACGGGCCAAGAGCTAGTTTATTCGGCTTCGTTCGACTTGCAGCAGCTGTGCAGCGGGGGCGCGAGGTGTCACTGACAAGGTGTATCTAACCTTAAAATGCGAGCATCCGTGATCAGCGATGCGACTCTACTGTTCGGGCTGCGGTTGTTGTATTGGTGTGCCAGCACGGCAGACGCCAGCGGCGGGGCCCTCGACTCCAGCCCGAGCTATCAGTCCAGCTCCTCCGGCGGCTCACATTCCAAAGTATCAGCATTCTCCGCTACGCTCACCGATGGACTGGCGCAGGCAGTGGCCCACGAAGCTGGTAAACTTCCTTCTCTATCGCTGGCTAATCCTTCGCCTCTAACGCCGACGATCGCTTGCCTCGCGTCGGTTCCGTCCTTCCTCGTAGATCCTAGACTAATCTCGGACGTCCATTACGCATGTACGCTGGTGAACATGTATATGGAGGGATTGCGCGTACGATTACGCAGAATCGCAGTAATTGTATCGAGCTTTTTATAGGAATGGAGTAGTATAGTCGTTTGTATCGAATCCTTATTGGGAAACGTCGGCGGAGACTCTCGTAGCTACTTAACGAAGGAAGCACGCGACGTTCGGATCGACGGGCAGCGAACGCACGTGAAATTCGAGGGAAATCGACGATCCGAACGTTGCGCGTTCTTCTCGGGAGGTGCGAGGAGGTTTCTACGAGTTTGATTACGTTTGAAGTAGCGGATTTTGTTTTACTTTAATCTTCCTTTTCCTTTTGTGGAGTCAAGAGATGTGTTTATGATGCTCACGTTGCGGAAGAGAAATAATCGTAAGGGCGATCCGATCGCTCGAAAGATAAGTCGGTAACGACTCTACGTTGCGAGAATTCTACTTGTACCGTGCAAAATATATTCGGCGCGTTTTACATTAATACGTCCGGAAGACAAGCTTCTCGGGCGCGCTTAACAACGGGTACAAACGCGGTCTTAATCGAAAGGCGCCTGCAATAACAAGCTCGGCATAATCATAAACACATACGATCAAACGTAGGCCGTTTAATTTATTACAGGTTCCGATACTTGTAACGATGACCTAGCTTGTCTTACAATGGCTTCTCATGATCGACTAGGTTTAGAAGCTATCAAATCACTCCACAGTCAACTAGACGACGACGCCAATGGAAATGTAGACCTTTCAGAGTCGGACGACGTGAGTATAACGCTGTTCGCCTCTTCGTTCCGCTACGATCGATAAAAACACAGCGACGCGTTCCTTGTAGTTTTTAAGGGAAGAGTTACAGTACGAAGCGGGGTACGAGAGGAGGCAGAGGGCTTTCCACCATAACGATGATATGCACATTAGCGTTCGAGAACTTTGGGAGGCCTGGTTGAGGTCGGAGGTATCGTATATTTGTCTCTGTGGCGATCGCAGCCTTCCAGCAGCTGGAAATTACTTTAGCGATTTATTGCCTCCGCAGGTCCACAATTGGACTATAGAACAGGCGTCCGAGTGGCTGTCCACTAATGTCGAGCTTCCGCAATATGTTCCTACTTTTATACAACACCGCGTAACTGGTGCTACGCTTCCAAGGTAAATTTGCATACTGGCTTTGCGTTATATAAAACTCTGCGACAGAGGATTTCGTGTGCTGAGCATCCTTCGCTTCGCTCCCAGGTTGGCTGTAAACAACATGCACTACCTGAGCAATGTTCTGGGCATCAAGGACCCCATTCACAAACAGAAGATCGCCTTAAAAGCCATGGATGTAGTTCTGTTTGGACCGCCAAAAGGTAAAGATCAGGATGTTCCTTCGCATTAAAGCCCCTTTTAAAACACAATCTTCCATGCTACAGATACTGGGCACAGTGTTAAAGATTTGATACTGATAACGTTACTATTCGGAGCGCTTATTGGCTGCTGGTACGCATATCAACAGAAGAAGAACTCGCAGAAACATCTGTTCAGAATGATGAAGGACATGGAAAGCTTGCACAAAGCGGAGCTGGCTCTCGAAGACTTGCAAGTGCGTTAAACCCCGCACGCTAGTAGCATCTGCCTTTCGCTCGTTTACGTAATTAACCCAGCACCGCGTCTTTGCAGAAAGAATTAGAGAGGGCACGAATGGAGCAGGAGAGTGCGGCAACGGAGAAGCAGAATTTAGAGAAACGCCTGCAAGACGAAAGTATGGGACTGCACGCTTCGTACTCGGATCTGGAAGTCTCCCAGTTAAAAGCAGAAATCGAAGTAAGCGCCGCGCGTATCTCTGCTTCCGGGACACGGGATCTCTTTATTCAAGGTCTAAACGGTTTCCACTTCGCAGATGCTAAAAGTCGAGTTACAACGCGCGGAAGGCGAACTCGAGGACAGGTGTTGGTCCCCACCTCCAGGACTGCAGCACTGGTTGCAATTAACTCACGAGATTGAGAATAAATCGTACACGAAGAAGAAGATATCGGCGGAGAAGCAGTTGCAGCAGGCGCGAGAAGCGGTAAGATACTGCACCGCTGGTAACTTTACATTACGAGATAAACGTTTACTACCCGCCACTATTAATTGCCGTTCCTAGTGCGAGAAATTACGGAAGAAACGATCGAGCCTGGTAGGAGCCTTCGTTTCGACGCACGGGAAGTCCATCGACGAGGTGGACAAGAGCATCGTCGAAGCGAGAACCTCGCTGAACGAAGTCACCGCGGAATTGCAGGAGAGGGTGCACCGCTGGAAGCAAATCGAGCTTCTCTGCGGTTTCAACATAATCAACAACAATGGGATAAGCTACTTGGAAACCGTTCTGTACAGAGGAACACCGAACGGGCGAGGACTTGGAGTCAGAGGTATTTAAACTTCAGACGAGACACAGAATTTCTCGAACAATCCGAACAGCGGCACTAAATACGTGTGCGGCTTTTATCTACTATTAACATCTCGCTTGTGTTCGGAGTGGCTGTTCCGTTCGGTTTCGCAATTATCATTCGATAGACCGACATTCCTACAGCGTGTTCATTAAGGAATCTCGCCTCGGACACGGCGAACTAACGTGAATAATCGTCTGTAATTGATGTTTATAGGTCGGCTGAGTAGCCAAGACGACTTAGACGACGAGGCAAGCTCGGTGTACGCGCCATCATCGTGCGGTGCCGCAGGTAAGCTGGAAACGGACTCCGCGAGTATATAGATTGATATAACAAATGCTCAATTTTGTACATACCGTTGTAACTTTACATGACGACTTATATACCCGCACACATATATATATATATCTCTTACATTCTCCATCGCGTGGACGACGCCTTCTAGATAAATAATTCACTAACTCGTCTGTCTTCCTGCTAGTAATTCTTCTGTGTTTCTCTTTTGGTCGCATCGATTATTTCCCCGTTGACGGACAACCGTGTGACGTAGATGCTCGTGAAGATCAGTCTTTTAAGCAACGTTCGACGTATTTCTACTAAGCTTAGCCAGTCGTTGGTGCGAGCTTGCACGAGGTCGCAGATAAATCGAGATTCTCATCACGCGTTGCCTTAAAGTGGCGTATGCAATCTCAATCGCTCAGGCAAAGTTTCTTGTCTATCTAGTACCGCTAGACAGTCGGGGGCATCCGTCGAAGGATGTTAGTGGTACTGAGGACGCGGATAGCTAATGTCACACATTACGATAAAAGCCGAGTTTTACGAGAATAATATGTACGAGTATTTTCGAGTTTCCATGACAGTTGTTACCTTGTTAATCTTCGCGGAATATATTACTCAAATACGCCTAAGGCAGAGATATAAATTTACACCGAGATTATGTTACCCGTAGGAATTTCTTTAACAATTAAGGATACGCTAGCTACCAGTTTTATTGTAAAAAGAAAAACGTTTTATTGAGATTCACTAAAATCTGTTTCTTTATTTTAACGTCCATTGCCCGAAGCATTGCCGTAAATCATTTCAAAGCGATCGTTATGGTTCGACTGGGAGTACGAATAATCGTGGAACTAACTTTAATTACCTCGTGGGCTGTGTTAGACAAAGAGACGTAGAATTTTCTTGATCTTTAAGCTCGATAGTATTCGACTAACGATTACAGTGGTCTTTGATTTGCTGGCGAATTGTTCTTACGCCTCGAAGCACTTAGTACTCCTTCGCTCTGTTGTCATTAAGGGCCGAGGAAAGTTTACCTGCCGGTTTCAAGCAAGATTAACGGAGCGAGCGCGATGTATCGTTTATTCTGCGCATCGCTCGACGCTTCTGACAGTTCAGCTGTCGCAGAATCACTCTTGCAATAATTCTGCAACTCTGACTGTGACTATCAGTATTCGTGGTGGACACGTGGAACGTAAAGTTTAATCGTAGACGCCGAAGTAATGTGTGACATGAAAGCAACGCCTGCGATCAAAAGCACATCCTGGCAATTCTCCTCTCTAGAACGACATTACGATTAATGTTACAGACGACTGACTTTTTTGCCCGAGTCCTCCGATCGGGATGTGTACAGGAAAAGGGAGGATTGAACGCTGGAATGTTCCCCTTTCCTAATACAGATTTGTCGAGTTTCACGAGGAGCCTGTCGACGAATCTTCCAGTTTATTGTTAATACATGCGTAGAAGTTTATATTTACACGTACAATTTACAAAGTGGCCACCGCCATCACACCAGAACAGAAAAACATGACAAAATATTTTTGTAACTGAGTATTTCCGCGACACCTCCGGAACGAACAAATAAACAATATATCTTTACAACAAACGTCGAAAGACTTATGTGATACCACACAGATCAGAACGATCTCATTGTTAATCGGTACACACGTGCATCGCAGGAATATTTAATAGCTTCTCATTTTGTAAACGAAAGTAAGATGCCTGCAACCAGCTTGCTCGATCACAAGCGATCCAAGTAACACGCGAATTAACCGACTAAATGTATTCGAGCGAAGCTTGTACGTCTTGCAGACGCGGCGTGCGTGCCGGATCGGCGAAGACCGGCGACAACGATAACGAGTCAAACTCTAATTGCCGACATACAGAGGTCAACTCGTGCCGCGACTGCCGCTTCGATTCTCCTCCCCTCGGTAGTTGCCTAGAATCTAGATCGTCGTAACCCTCGATCGTCCGCTGCTAGATCCCAAGGTGCGTCCTAAGCGACCCTGACACGTTCCTCCACGAACAGGCGATAGATTGTCAAAAGTTAGAAAGCTCCGAGCGTTGTAATATAAATAATCGCCTCGTTATAAGCGTCGATCCTACAAAGCCGTATCCGCGAAGCATCGACGCGCAGTCAGCTCGTTCGTGACAGCACCGTGGATCCTCGTGACCGCCGCGCGATCTTGGTCGAATCAATCGGGCCGCCAAGTGCTTTAGCGACTGAAAAGGCGCGTTCCGTTTTGCCAGAGCCGCGGAAAAGGGATTGCGCAACGGTGGCTTTATTAATAGTAGGAATTAGAGCGCACGAGTGGCATCGGGATTGGATGTTGATTAAACGTCGAGCCGCTGGAGGTGGCCTCTCCTGCGAGAGAGAGAGAGCACCACGCGACGCTGTACGCTTGGGGGATCCCCATGAATTCCCGTCGCAACCCTGGGAGGGCCGTTAATCTTGCCACGGGCGGAACGGCTGGCGCGCGCCCCCTCAGACCGATTTCCGTGGTCCCAGTGGTTCCTGGGAATCCGGGCGGTCATGCCAAGAAAGCGGATTCTATTTTCCTGGGGTGGAGACACATCCCGGTCGCGTCACCGTTAATATTAGAGCCAATTAAAATTAGACTCGACTGATTCGACCGAGGATTTCACGCAGGTGAGAATCTTCTCGGGCGCGTGGGAATTGCCGCGCGAGGTCTTCGCCTTTTACGCTCGGCCACGCGCGGCGGAAACGCGTTGCGCTGCTGGTCCGGGTACATCCCGGCGGTTCGATTTTCTAGGGGGGGAAACGGAACGGCGTTAGATAAGTGCGGGGAAGAGGCTCGCGAATGGCGATTCAGGGATCGTCGATCAATTGGGAGTTGTAGGGAGCTGTTGGTTCGTTATAGTCGGGGCGAAGTCAAGTGACTGCTTGATGCCACTTCACCCGCTGTTGCGCCACGCTAGAGGGGGAAGCTGAGTGGCGGGAGTAGATCCATCGAGCATCCAGCTGGTTTTACTCGGACTGTAATGAGAGACTAATTGCTATTATTAGAATGCTTGATAGCTAATCGCTGTTGTTACCAATCTTCCTGGTTTCACTGGTCGTTCGCAGTCGACGCTAAAGGAGCTCTCGTGGCGCGTGATGTTATCGTAATCTGGCAACGCGTCGCTGGACTAATTGGAACGTGTCGCTTGGGAGGCCTGTAATCGCAGTGCATCGATTAAGCTTCTGCCACCTGTTTTCGCTAACTCGTTGTGGTAGAACAGTACGAGCATCTTCCCGATTAACACGTGTGTACCCAAACTCTCGAACAGTAGCTAGTACGCAAGTTTGCATTTGAAGAGAGAAGAATCTATACGCTAACTTTGATATAACAACCTGTTACCCCCACCCAGATTGTGTACAATTTATAGTTAGCAGTTAATAAATCAAGCAACATGCGAGAAAACCAAGAAACCAACGAGCCTTGTTTCTACGTACCTAAGCCGCGGGGGACGCCTCTTCGCGCCTCGTTAATACGACCAATTAATCACTCGAGTATGTAGTTTTAATTTCCTCGGCGTTGGAATTATTAAAAGAGTACCGCATAGCATCGAACGTCCATCGTCCGCGACAGAAATTCGTAACTTTTATTTGTAAGCTTTTAGACTCTCATCGAATCCTTCGAATACTTTCCATCGCTGCTTTTCTTCAAGCTCGACACTCTGGAAACCTCTCCGTCTTCTTGTCGAGCTATTAGCAGAGCTGTAAAGTTGATCGTCAACGTTTGTGGAATTAAACTCGTTTCCCTAATTAGATCTAGAAATGTAATCTGCTCTTTGCGGTTCAATGGCAGCGACAGATTAGATAACGAGCCTCCGGCAGATTAAAACTATGTACTCAGTACGGTGGCTCTCACTGTTCCAACAATTCCTTGTGTATTTAACTACCAAGCAACGAGATCCTTTCACCTACGTCTCTTATATCAACCTCTCAATCAACGACTGCGATCTCTAACTCACGCAGATTGTTGTCGGGAATCCCACTGATCAATTGCAAGGAGATCCGTCTGAATTTTACACAAGTGAATTTCACAAAGTACAGTGATTTTACTTACGGCTGTGGAATATAAACAAATGCCCCGAATTTTATCTCGCCGGTTGATTCTTCCTCCTTTGATCTTCTAATTCGCACAGCTTCCAACGTCGCATGGGATTATTTCTCACGAAACTAACAAACACAAAAGAGCAGCTTGAAATTACTATTCCCTCAAAGGAGCGCATTAAATCCGGCATAAGTAATTATTTAATGATCAGAGACATCGACTCGATGTAAAACAGGTTCCGCCACATTCCTGAGTCCTCTCGCAGACCGACGAAGGCACTAAAGACTCCCAGACAAAGCACAAGAAAAGACTTGTCCACCAAATTAGCCGCCCGATGTTGATGGTCCTCTTGATCCGCAGGTACCCTGGAGAGCCTGGCGTGGAAGGAGTCCTCGCTGCCCCCAGACTCGTCCAGCAGCGAGACAGGGAAGGACACGCCGCCGGAGAGCAACGCGGTGCACTTCATCGTTGGGGATGGCTCCGACGAGCCAGTGAAAGCAGCCAGCAAGGAGAAGAGCGGTGGGATAGTGCGCTCCCACAGTCAGGACACCAACATGCTCCTGGGCGTCGACGACAAGATCCTCTCAGCATTCCTGTCGAAGACGTCCTACTCGGAGAACTCGCTGGATTCGGCGGAGCGGTCCGCGCACCAGAAGTCAGGCCAGCCTCTGACATCGACGGCGACAGGCACGACCACCACGGGGGGCCAGAGGAAGACGCTGAGGGAGCTGCCGACGGTGATGTCCGTGGACGACGAGACGCTCTCCACCGACTCGAACTCGACCGCCGACAACGACGAGCTGAAACGGAGGCGCAGGAAGATCCTGTTCCCCCCGTTCAGGAAGAACAAGACGAAAGTCACGTGATGACGCCTCTCGCGTCCACCGCTAGTCACGTAAAAATGGCGTATCGTTCAATTATTCCTTTACTTAAAGAAAAAAGAGAGAGAAAAAAGAGAAAAAAAACAGCTAACACACTTGCGGATCCATCGGTCGGTCGAAGCCGCCGCGCGCACTTAACGGCTCGTCCCCTCCCGCGTTGGTAGAGGAAACGATCGATCGTTTAGCGACCTTAGATGCGGTCGGGTAGAGTAAATGCATCGTACGTGTGCAGGGACACGCGTGTATTGAGAGACAATGTCGTAGCCGGGTAGAACAGCCGCGGGTGGCCTGTGGTCTAGGATCAGCTGGATCGGTGGCGTTCTGTGCTTCGTTCGGTGGCTGAGGATCCTAGCAGAGTTGGCCAGAGAGTCTCGGGGGGGGCCTGTCGAGTGGTCGTGGGATTAGTACTGTGCTGTGCGCAGAAGAGAGTTCAGAGAGATGAAAGTGTAAGAGTCTTCGATGAGTCTAACAGTTGGAGAGGTCGATCGCTCTGTCTATCGGTCTTCCATGCGCCCTGCGATACGTGATGAAGTATTCCAGGAAGTGCTCTTCGTCTTCCTGATCGCAGAGCTCGAGCAGAGTTCGGAAGCTCCGTTTCTCAGTGGGCTGAATGTTAAAGTCCCATTGCCAGGAAAGTCCTTCTATTCCCCCGCGTATCCTAAATGCTGTTCGAAAGAATCGCTTCTGAAACAAACTGGCCAATTCTGGTAGGCTCCTGGCGACGTGTATAGTTAGCGAATCTCGCGTGTCTTGTAATATAGCGATGGCTATCATCCACGTAACGTGTTCGTGAACAGCTGCGTCGAGGAGCACCGCTCGGTGGAAGCTGGGAGCTTCTCAAACCCAGAGAGCGCAGCTGTTGCCCTTAGAAATTGTACATTAATGTATTATAGAAGAATATTGCGGGGAGTCTATGTTGATAAGAGATCGTACGATGCCAGGGTAGGCGAGAGGGTGGACATATCGAAGCAAATAAATGACGTGGTATCGCAATGTGGGTGATCGTTAGTTAAGTAGACAGGGACAGATGGACCCCAAGGCCAGCTAAGGGCGAAGTCGATTTCTACGAGTCGTGTTCTACTCGGCTACTATCGCGTAGGGTGTTTTTGGTGCCCCGGTGTGCTCCCATTTTGCCAAGTTTACATTCTCTCCGACAAATCAGGGTTCGTCTAATATACCAGCAAGCAATGTCTGACGTAGGTAACTAGATTTATCCGTTTATAATGTTTGCTGGAGTTCTTCAGTCGCGACAATAAACAGTCGGCTCAGGGCTGGGCGATGAACTTCCTTGCTCGAGTATTCCCTCTGAAATTTCTGCTTCGACGCGAAATTAAAAGTCGCTCTCTGTTCCTTATAGTTTCTTCTTCGGGCTGTTAGTGCCCTCTGTCGTGTAACGTCTCTCTAAATTAAACGAATCTCAATTCCCTGCTCATCGTGCTCTTCGTTGGCTATAATTTTGTAGCGTTATGTCTCTCTAAAGTATTGAAACAATATGGTGAGTTGTCTACTGGTCACCCTTGCCCTCAATATCTTTCGGGTCTTCCAAGTACTTTATTTCATCCAGCGCGTAACTTCAAATTTAACAGCAATCTCTTCCCTGGAGTAGTATCTTAATTTATCATTCCTATTTATTCTCGTCTTCTAATCTCATTTCAAAGGCCAGTACAAGCTACTTACTCCTGGACCCATTCGAAAGACCATCCTTCGTGCTCTTCCATGACTCGGCATAAGTTTTAAGCAGCCACCAGTAAACGCTTCCGACGATTCTCTTCCATTTATACCGAATATTGCTGCACTCCAGTCGCGAGACATTTATCCAGGATCGCCCATCCCTGCGTCAGACCCCCAAGACACAATTCTTCATTGGCGAAGATGAAATTCTAACGCACCAAGGCTTTCCCTGTTCGCTTTCTTCCACGACGACGCTAGTGATAATCCTTAGATCGCACAACCCTTTGCGTTCCCCCTTCTTTTCCCATCGACTCTGTCTAGGCTTCGATCATTGTACAGGCTGGGCACAAACTCGACGCTCCTACATCGAGGCATTCCTCTCCAGTTTCGCGGTTCCAGCGCTTCCGGCTCTTTCGCGGGATGCTTGAAAGCCAGGAACCTCGAAACCTCCGGGTGGATTCTCGCGTATGCGTTTTGAGGAGCGTGCTAGCTCTGCGGACTGTTTCGACGCAGGCGAAGCATGGGATAGTCCTGACGTATTAGAAGTTTGAACTGCGAACGCTGAAGTATCAATTTCCTGAGAAATCACTGACTTTAAATGAGACGCAGTAATCGAGATGACAGTAATTCTTATCACAAACAGCGTTGTAATTTTATTCCAAATAGAAGTTTGTAACTATGGACTTGGTAGAATAATGGTAGCGGGGCTTAAGAATCCCAGAATCGCGCGGCAAAAAGTTACGTTGGATGTCAGATCTATCTCGCGCTTCGCCCGCGACCTCGGCCTCCTCTCTGCTCAGGGAATGCTCTTAGCGAACTTCGCCAGGTTCAATCTCATCGTTATCCGAGCCGCGCGCGTTTCGCCGAGCGGCCCAGAAGCGCGTTCCGCGGGCCTCGACGACCGGGCGACCGAGCCGAACCGAACTCCACTCGGGACATTTTTGTATATTTGTAAGAAGCTAACGATTATAGGCACGCGTATATTCTAAAGTAGTCGATAAAAAGCGTATACGATAAGGACAGCCGTGGAACGATATACTGGTAATCCCATGAGTTGTTCCGAAGAGCAGACTTCCTTCGGCGATCATTGCTCCGTAGCGTAGAAATTTCTTATTTGCCAAAGATCCTCCGATGGCTTCTGTTGGTACCATTTCGTGGCCTTGGTGACTTTCCTCGGAAAAGAACGAAAGAAGCTGTTTAACGTTACTTATGGGATCCCTCTCTAGCTAGCCCCGCGCGGGACCGTAGTCAGGCCGTGACACGCAACATCGGATTGACCGTTCGAAGCCGCTTCGCCCGCGGCGGGCCACTTGGCTTCGCTGCGACTCGAATCCTTTGAGGTCCAGCGTCGTTCATCGCTGTCGATGGAATTGTACATAGAGCGTTCGTTAAAAAGCAATATCTTCTAAGGCTCTTCTTTCGGCTTTAGATGAACTTGTATTAAGAAATTTGTAAGTATTATTAGATTTATAGCGTTCGACCGCGCAGGTTGCTTGAAAGTCCTGGAAGAGAGGGGGCGGGGGGGGACCTCAGGGGATTATAATAGCGACGAAGGAAGGTGGCGAACAATTTGCGCTTACCCCGTGGAAGCGTAGAAAATTTATATCGCGACAGGTTCGATTCGAAAAGGCATTTTCAAGGGTCGCGTGCACCGTTTTGAAACTCGCGTGCGTCGTCTAATTCCCCTTTTATTTTCAAAGTCTCGACCGACAGTGTCGCGACACACGTTGTACTTCACTTAGGCGTTTAAAGGATTAGAATTTAACTTATTATTGCTCCCCTGTTCCCTGCTGCCTCGTCGGGGCAAGCAGAGGCACAGACGTAGGACGACGGAGTGGTTTCTTCCTTTCTTATCACTTTTTCTTTCTCTTGTTTTTATATATATATATTGTATTATGTATAGGAGCTTAAGGTGAGGCTGGAACTCTCTGAAACTTGTATATCTACGTAAGGGATAGTGTGATAAATTTTACTGGAGTACTGTCGGAGCATTGTCGGAGGACGTGCAAGTCGCTAGGCAATTGTAACGGGCGTCGTAGCCCTTTCGTCGATCGATTAACTCTCCACGGATCGATTTCCCCTCGGAGCGAAGGAATTGTACGTAGAATATAGACTCTGCCAACGAGGTCAGTCGCTCGCTTAATTTAAAGCCTGCGGAGCAAACACTTCGACGGGGGAATCGGAACTATGGAGAGTTCCGGACGAACGCTCGTTATTCGATTTAGTTTCGCTTGGTTCCGAGGAACCAAACGCTGACCACCACTTCCGCTTTGTCTTCTCTTCTGCTACCCGATGTATCCGTTTCATGTTTACCTGGCGTGTATTCCGATTTCACTAAGAGTAGTTGGATTTGGTTGGCACCGTCGCGGTTACCGTAAGTTCCCCACGTGTACAGCGAGAATTCACTTCTTCCACGCGACCACGCGCATTCCTTTCACTGGCTTTATCGTTCCGGGTTGACACTTAGCGCGCTCCTCTCCTAAATGGCAGATCGACACGTTTGTATCTCGGAGCTGCGCGAGCGAACTTCGCTGGGTTCGAATGGGGCGACAGATTACGAACGAAGCATGGATGTCGAGGAGTTCCCGTGGCCTGGGGTTCTTGCGATTGATGTTGTTCCAAGCTTCTGGGCGTAAATTGTCTGCGATGACACAGCGCAGCAGTGGCGCACTCGGGATTTAACTTTGGGGGGTGTTGAGTTGAACGAAGAAGAATTTTTACTGCAAATTCAATGAAATTCATTAGGTGATTATAGAGATTTATATAGAGAATAAAATCCAGTTTTCTTTTCTTTTTACATAGCTCTTGAATAACTTTAGTCGTGGCTACGTTAATCTCTTTTTTCCCTTTTCTTTGGGGGCGCCAGGGCCCCTTGGCTCCCCTCTTTGAGTACGCCACTATAGCGCATAGATAGAATATTTTTTCGGAAGGATTCAGTTTGCATCTGGAAGCCTCGAGAGTAAATCGTCGCTTGTAATCTCAATGGCCATTGGAATTTTCTACAACTTTGTTATTCGTTATGTAAATTAGTAGCAACTGAGTATCTGTATTATATGAAAGAGCAGTAGACGGAGTTTAAAGTTTGAAAGTTTCATGGACCAAGTTCAATTTAAGTACGTAATAATTAGAGCGACAGTTGAAAGGGTCGTAAGATTCGATTGGCTCAATTAGTACATAGTAGTATGTACAAGATCGTTGTAATCCAAGGATTTTCGAAGTTTTGAAGTTTAACTTTGATGCGTTAATACACTGTTCGCTGATCAAGGTGACTGTTGCCAATTTGGTTGTACTCGGATAGATAAAACACTTTGCGACTTAGTGCTTGAAACGTCCTGGCATTCGTCGAGTCAGCAATTGAAGGGTCGAAATGCGCTCGAAAATGGGAAAAATTGTTGTCCAAACGATAGAAGTGATTGGAAAATTTAATGTTGTTAAACTGTATTTTAAAAAATATAGCGTTGTAAAGCTCGTCACGACACACATTTTTTTCTATTTACGGTTTGTCCAGTTAGCACTTAGCGAGTGCTAAGACTGCTAAGCAGCGCATTATACGCGGCTGCTGACTGTCGGTGGCGCGCGAGATTTATATATATCGCCATATCTTCTAGAATTATTTATTAATCAGTGTGAAAATTTGGGAAAATCTTCCTTGTGTATTAAGGAAAAACTTTGCAAGTTATATGGTACCTCAAAATTTCCTCGATACTTTTTATCGGCGAACGTTGAAAAACAGTGGATCTGTTCGATATTTCTTTTTAATTTAATATTATTATATCTTTTAACATAAGGGTTTTATGTATACAGTTCACGGCTTCGCTAGAGTTTTCTGAAGTTATGTTTTAAGTCTCGTAACGATCCGTTAACATTTACTCAAGTTATCGCAATTTATGTTTAAAGAAATATGAACGTTGGGCGATGAGAAATTTTTTGTTTATAATTTTTAGCTCGAATAGTAATGATTGGATAAACAAACTGTACATACAAAAAATGTGTGTCGTGGCGAGCTTTACAAAGCTATATTTTTTAAAATACGGTTTAATTACAGTTTAATCCGTTTTCCGATCCTTTTTAGCGTTTGGACAATAATTTTTCGTATTTTCGAGCGCTAGTACCCTTATTGCATCCGAACCTTCAATTAATTAATTATCAGTTCAAGGTAAATTAATTTATGATGTAAAATGAGTTCTACGTAACATTGAGTCTCGCTGAACATGCAACACTGTAAAGAATTAATATGTGGCCTCAAGTTCAAGTGTAATGGTTAAAAGTGATCGCGAAAGATTGAATATTGTGTCTCCCCTTCTTTGAGGGCAAACCCTTGAAATCGAAGGTTAATTAACCGATCATCGATCCCCCGCGACACGACGTTCTCCACGAGAAAAAGGAATCAAAAGTCGAGACCGTCCTGAAAGCAGTGCACCGTCCTCGGACAAGAGTAGTTTCCTTGTGTCAATTGGCGCGAAAAGGGAAGATTAGCGCGATCTACAAACGTATAATGAAATTTTTATCGGTCGATGAGAAATGGCCCCGTCGCTCGTTTCTATTTTAGAGGCTGAGCAACGTGGAGCCATCGAGGGGTGGGTAATCAGAGCGAACAACGGAAATATGTGTACGAGAATAAAATGCGTCAGCCTCGTTTAGTGTCTTACTTTGTGTTGACCCGTTAAGTACCAAGTTTCAAGCAGCCTTCGATCGTTGAACGTGAGAAACAGGGGTGGAATGATTTGAAACGAAGAAAATATACGAAAATCGGGGAAGAAAATTTGAAGAAACTTGGTGGCTGGTTTAAATTTGAATCTCGATTCGATGTTTTAATTTTAGCGCATTATAATTTGGCAGAATCGTGCAGATTTCTTTCTATAGGTAGTAAAAGTTTGAGTGTTCTGTGTTAGAAATTGGAAAGAAACACTGTCATCCACATGGAGGAAACAGATTTAAGTTTCGAACTCGAAAGTGGAATAAGTCGACTACAGCGCCATCTGGAAAATTGGCAATCCACCCTTATTTAAGCTAGCGGTTTATTTAATTGAGAAGCAGAAGTTGGTACTTAATGGTTAGAAAAGGGCCACGCGTAGATTTTTATTCTGTAGGACCTTCGAGCAATGCGTTTTATATTGCGAGTGACATTTAGAAGGGACAGTTTTTTTTCAGATTTTGCGTCTCGCTAATGTTGCATCACATCGTATTGAAACCTGACTTCCAGTTCACTAATTACTAGTAGACACAGAGTGAAAGAGTGTGTGTGGGAGAAAGGGTGCGTGTGCGGTTTGGAAAAAAGGGTTCACGTTACTTCGGAATTTATAGACACCGCTGGCCAAAAGTATGGAACCAGGTGGCGATGGGGGTCGATTCGAAAATTCAATATTTCCCGCGGCGCGCGCACGTTCGCGCCGCGTCTGCGCGCGCATATATCACTTTTGAATTTACACACACGTTCGCATTGCTTCTCTTATGTTTCTTTTGAAAACAACCAGCACTGTTTTTACGAATAATTATCACGATTAATTTTAAATAATTACTAAACTGTTATTTTTCACCTACCACGAATATCATGTTAACAATAATTCACGTGGTCTCGTACTTCTGACCAGTGGCGTAGGCGTCCGCGCGAACACGCTGGACGTATTATTCAAAGTTGAATTTATTTTAGATAAGTATTTAAATTATTCCTACCATTACTATTATATTATTCGTCGCCATTTAGAGGCGCGACAAGTCTTCCTTGTAATGCAACAGATTTTTCAAAAATAAAGAAGTTTCAACGAGAAGAGCCTGAGTCAGTTCCCCTCCCCTCTCTTTTCAGTCTTATAACTTGCTTGATCTCGCAGGGAACGGCGGAGTTGCCGTACTGACAGACCCATCTTACATCGTGATACGCGGTTTTATTAGAAAATCGTTATTAAATACGTCGGACCGGACACACGCGAAGCGCGCTCCGTCAGAGGGCGAAATTATCGAAGAAGTGGACGCAGCACCGGTGGCTGCGAATAAATCGTAATAATTCAACAATGAATGGAGTCGGTGAATGGTAATACTATGCGTCTCTACGGTGTATAAACATTTGCACACTACAAGGTGGTCCAGTATTATTCGCCATTGCTATCTGGATATCTCCAAAACTATGAGTGTTACAGAAAACTGTTTTTAAAGAAAAATTGCAGAGCTCGGGTGATGCTACTTTACGGTGATCATAGTTCTTTATTTTTCCTCAATTAGTTCAGGGCTAAAAAATATTCTATTTGCGATCGCGAAGATGGCTTACATATGTCTTACAAGGGAACACCGCGAACCCGTACTCACCGATTGGAACGCAACTTTGTGGGTTTTTGGAGTGACTCAAAACAAGAACAACGGTGTGTTTCATTTGGGCCCTATCGCCCTTTAAGGGAGTGAGAACTAACCTCAAAGTCAAATTGGTAGTTCCACTTTTTCGCGTATAACTCTCGAAGTACAACAGACAGAAAAGAATGTTTCAAGCAAAAGTTTAATGGCGCAATAAGCGCTGCAAACTTGCGTTAACAAAATTTTGAAAAAAGTTTTTTTCGATCAGGTATTTTTTTTTAAACTCTTCAAAATTCTGTTAACGCAAGTTTGCAGCGCTTATCACACCATTAAACTTTTGTCTGAAACATTTTTTCTGTCTGTTATACTTTCAGAGTTGTACGCGATAAAGTGGAAGTGCCAATTTGATTTTGAGGTTAGTTTTCACCGGCTTAACCCCTTGATGCACCAATTAACAAGTCAAAAGCGGTCGTTTTTCCGCCAATTTTTTTTATTCTCTATGTTATTCTCACGAGTTAACTCGGACGCGAGGAAAAAAATTGTTTTCTTAAACTCGACTTAACTCGGGCGAGTGCGTTAAGAGGTTAAAGGGCGATAGGGCCCAAATGAAACACACTGTCGTTCTTGTTTTGAGTCACTTTAAAAACCCATAAAGGTGCAATTTCATGTTGACACTTCACGCTCGTTTTCAGCGACAAAACCGGTCACGTGACTTTCAGCGTCGACGCTCGTTTTTAGCGGAAAAACTGAACTCTGCTGAGCTTTTCCGCTTAACGCTGAAAGTCACATGGACCGATCACGTGATTCGTTTACTCTGGTTGGCTCGCTCGTTCATTGGTTGAGGGTCGGTCACGTGATTGGTTTTGACGCTCAAAGCGAGCGTCTACGCTGAAAGTCACACGATTGGTTTTGACGCTCACAGCGAGCGTCTACGCTGAAAGTGACACGATTGGTTTTGACGCTCAAAGCGAGCGTCTACGCTGAAAGTCACACGATTGGTTTTGACGCTCACAGCGAGCGTCTACGCTGAAAGTCACGTGACTGGTTTTGACGCTGAAAACGAGCGTCAAGCGTCAGCATGAAATCGCAGCTTAAAGTTGCGTTCCAATCGGTGAGTCCGGGTTCGCGGTGTTCCCTTGTTAGACACTTTAATTTATAAGAAATGATTATTGAATTAGATTGTCTTCGTTAAAAACATATTTCGAGGGCTTTCATATATTCGAAGATATCTGAGCGCGAATAGCGACCAGGCCACCCCATATAACGATCTTATAATAGCTTTTAAACTAGAACGAACTATCTGCAATCTAATAATCAAGTAACTAATTCTTCTTATCGTTCACCTCGATAATTAATGAACGTAACGATGATCACGTGACACTAAGGTGGTCTATAAATTCTCAGAGTTAAACCTTGTGATTCGCCTCTATTGTTACTAATTCTTAATTAAGTAGCTTATCGTTAGTAACAGTACATTTTAAATACATTAAATAGTTGGCAGTTTTCTGAATCGATTTTTGTGGTGTTGATACAAAGGCAGTTCTGTATTGATGTAAAATGTACATTCTGTAGTAAATCGTCAACAGTTTCGATAGTAAATTTCTTTCTGCGTAAATTTATTGAAATGCCTAAGTAGCAAGAAGTTTTAAAACTTCTCTCGAGACGTTATTCATCCAGGAATTTATCGACCACCGTAATTAATAACAGGCTGTACTGTGCTCAATAAATTAATCGTTTACTACTAGTGTCGCTGAACTTGTGCCCGGCTGCTTCAGCTAAAATTCGGCTCCAACATTACAGGGACGAATTGTATAAACCTTCAGTCTTATAATAACGCGAACATACACTTATTAACAATTTAAATACAATGGATTCTCCTCGAATACTGATCTCATAATAAAAGATCCTTTCCAAAAGAAGCGCTTCGAGTTCCTGTTGAGCTGAGTATTCTCATTAAAAGATAGAAAAGAAAACCACTGTGCGTCCTTTTAATTTATCAATAAATACTTTCTCGCTCTACGTTTAATCGAGAACTATACAGAACGTCGAGTTCCTCGTCACAAGTTTAATAAAGTTACTATCTCCGAGGTTCCTCTGAGGCGAAGCACCTCGAAGAAATTGACCAGGCTAGGAATCTTTCCTTTTTAAATTTGTTTGGACGTGTAAAAGAATCCCGTAGCTTCCTCATTAAATTACATTATGCTGTTGAACCAACGTATTGACTGGCATTGTAAAATATTAACAGCGTGACATCTCTGCTCGTGCCGATTTAACCCTTCGGTGGGCGCGTCCGCGGCAGTTAGCCGCAAGTTTTACATTTCGTGTTGTACCATATGTAGTTTTCAAACTGAATCCATGCCCAGTTAAGGATCTTCCAGCGGACATTTTTGGACATGCGGACATTCAAATTCTGTTTGGAAGTGTCTCCAATTGAATGAAAACGAAAGTATACCGCGTATCCTGCCGGCGAGCGCCCTTGTACTCGCAAAGAGTTTCCCAGGTGTCCCATTTTTGGTTATGTTTTATAGGACCGAAAACTAAGATACACGTGTTTTTTTTTTTTATAGCGGCCCGTTTTCATATTTAGAGGTGAAACCACCCCTCAATGATATAAGGTTTTCAGGTGCTCGTCTCTGATTGCTTTTCATTACTTTTGTCGCTGTCGCATTAGGCAACTACGCGATTTCCACACTTTTAGTTATCTTTGTCTATGCTTTCCTG
Organism: Andrena hattorfiana; assembly: GCA_944738655.2. NCBI lineage: Eukaryota > Metazoa > Arthropoda > Insecta > Hymenoptera > Andrenidae > Andrena > Andrena hattorfiana. The sequence goes on from OX122889.2 coordinate 6,607,162, forward strand.
TGTCTTCCCGTTTTCCCCTTTCGTCTTTGAGCTATATGAAATACCGAGAATCAATTAATTTTCTTTGACTGCGCGGCAGAATTGGGTACCGCGCGCACTCGTTATAGCCCCGTTTTTACCATGCGTTATACGCCCGGCGACTATCCTCACCATTTCTTGGAGTCAATCGGTCACGAGTCAGAGAACCCGAGAACGAGTGAGAGGAAACGAAACAGTCGACACGAAGTTGCCGTCGGCTATGTTCTATGTTCATTGAATAAAATATTATTGAGCAGCTAATGTAATTTCGATTTTCTTCTGTGAGACCTAAAAACCGCAACGCGCCCACTCATGCATGTCTGACGAGCGCGCCCACCGAAGGGTTAAAGGGCACCTCGGCCAAGTAACCCAATATTTTCAGCAATTGTTAAACATATCGATCGAGGAAGAAGAAATTGGTGTCGAAGACTAATCAGTTATTTAAAAGGGACAATGCTTTCTCAGGCCTCTGTAAATCTAGGCAGTCAAAATGTTAAAGGCTACCACTCCTCGAAACGTGGTAAACCCATGGCAGTAGCTAAAAAGTGTGACTATTGTTTACTATCGACTGCACGTTGCTGATGCAACTAGGTCGATTACACGCATGTGACGGACGGCGAATGAAAGTAGGTGGATCTCCTTCGTTTCCGCTTCGGTCACCTACAAGGTTACTTCATCGCGTCTACCAAAACTCGCATAAATAATATCGTACAAAAGGAATAAAAGCGGCGCCTCCTCTTTCAACGCTTCGCGGAGACAACAGAAGAATTCTCCATGGACAAGTGTGAAAGGCAGACTCGGATTGCGACCTTCAGGGGACGCTAGGCAGTCGAAAAATCGATTTTTTAATGGCATTTTCCGAAAGTACTATCTTTTCTGAATAAAATGCCGATGGGTTTATAGTAAAATTCGCAAATTTGTAGATTTGGCAGCTAAAAACTTTAAACGGGTTTTTCTCGAATATTTTTGTCTCTTCATTTTTTCCTGATTACGAATGAATGGAGGTTGAGATCGACTTGGAAAAAATTACAAGATGTGTAAAACATGTGCCGTTTCGGTCCAAACCTCTGATATGGTCTGTAAAAATTCGAGATTTTCATAAAAAAAAAAACGGAGAAGTCATCGGATTTTAGTAGCGCACAAACAATGATAGTGCGCTACCAAAATTCGGTAACTTCTCCGCTTTTTTTAATGAAAATCTCGAATTTTTATAGACCATATCAGAGGTTTGAGCCGAAATGGCACATGTTTTACACATCCTGTAATTTTTCCAAGTCGATCTGAACCTCCGTTCGTTCGCAATCAGGAAAAAATGAAGAGAAAAAAATACCTACTCGAGAAAAACGCATTTAAAGTTTCCGGGCAAAGGCGACGCTATAGGTTGCCGCTTGACGTTTTTAGTTGCCAAATCTACAATTTTGCGAATTTTAGTATAAACCCATCGGCATTTTATTCAGAAAAGATAGTACTTTCGGAAAATGCGATAAAAATCGATTTTTCGACTGCCTAGTCCCCTTAAAGGCCCTAAGCATTTAAAAGACTTTGAGGCCCCCTTATACAGGGTGATTCAACGCAACGTACGATTTCTTAGACATTCCCGAGAATTGAACTAAAAACTGTTTCTAACAAGAGTCAGATTTTAAAATTAAAAAAATTGCTCTGGTGCCTTTCTCCCGATGCCCGAAGCACGTGTTTATTTCGCTCACTGGTTAACGCAGCACTGGCGAAAGGGGAAGGCGTTGAAAGAAGAGACCTCGGTGAATCTTCCCTCCTCATCGCGGTTCTCGGCAACGAAAGTCGATTAAATCTACAGGCTGATGCTTCCTTGCTCGCCGGTACTCGCAGATGCGTCCGCAGCCCTCAAAGTATCCATATGCAATTAACAATCACCCAGGGGAAATTAATACACTCAGCTACGACTCTCGGGAACTCTTAATACTGAAACCACCATTCTGGAGCAACGAGGACCGTCTCCTCGGCGCATCCTAACCGCCTGAACCCTGGGAGGTCCCGCAGGTACAGCGCCTCTAGTTCTGCGGCGTATTGTCGTCGTCCTGCTGGTCGCTGGTCTCAGCTGCGGAAGGTATGGTCGCGAGGAGCCTGACGGCCAGCCTGCCAGGCGATCCCGGCGGCTCTGGCTCCTGGATGGCCAGCTGCCGCGTCAGCCTCGGCTTCGACCTGGCCGGTCTGGGCGTGTTCCTGGCGGTGATCTCCAGGGAGGCGCTCGACCTGGAGATCCTCCAGGTGCTGGTGCTGGCGGTGGTAGCCGAGCCCGAGGAGTCGTTCCTCGACGAGCTGAGGTTGGAGTCTTGAGACGGTTTCCTGGTGATCAGCCAGGAGGAGGCTCTCCTCTTAGGATCCAGCAGCCTGAGCGGGATGCCGCAGTGGTGGGTCTGCCTCCAGGAGTCCGATCTCGACGAGGAGAAGTTCTCGCTGGAGGAGACAGAGGAGGCCCTCTTGTGCTGCTTCTGCTGGATCTCCGCGATCTGGTAGGCGTACTGGTCGCTGCGCGCGTGCCGCGGCCTCGTGTCCTTGGCGCAGGGCCACAGTATCCTGGCGCCCCACCTCCGGTAACCCGCGCACTGGCCGGACTCGAGGAGCCTCGAGTTGCAGGCGCAGGGGGCCTGATTGTCCCTCGACGACCTGTCCACCAGGCTGTTGGTGTTCACCGGTGTCTGCCGGTTGCTGAAGTTCGAGCTGTGCCGGCACCTGCCGATCCCCCTAGTCACCCGGGACTCCTCGATCGCCTTGCATATAAGCACGCAGTCCTTCTTGAACTGCTTCGTGAGTATAGCGTACAGGAACGGATTGCAGCAGGAGTTCAGCGGCAGCACGAACACGGCGAACACCTTCGCCTGCTCCAGGGACACCAGCTGCAATCCGAACGTGGCAGTCAGGGAGAAGAACGCTATGGGGGACCAGCAGAGGAAGTCCGTGAACACCAGTAGGGCCATCCGCTTGGCTATCCGGGAGTCGTTGGAGTTCCAGGCCTGGGAGCCTCGGATCGCGCAGTACATCTTCAAGTAGCATCCCATTAGTATCAGAAACGCCACTCCGTTGATCAGCATCAAGAAGAGCACGTAAGTGAGGGCCGCGTTCCCGTTGGTCTCGAAGGGCAGGCATATCGCGAACTTCCTGTAGTCGGACACACCGACCAGCGGCAGGGTAGCCATCGCCAGGGCGAAACACCAGCCCGCGGTCATTATGTAGCCGGCGTGCTTCAGGGAGAGGCGTTTGTTCAGGTGCATCGCGTGCGTTATCGCGTAGTTCCTCTCCAGAGTGATCACCGCCAGCGTGTACACGCTCAGCTCGGAGCTGAGCACACCCAGGAAGCCTGCCAGCTGACACCCGGCTGAGGTCTGCCAGGGGATGGCGTACATGCGGAACTCGCCGAGGGTCGAGGCGTCCACCACAGCCAGGAGACCTGGAATCGCGCGGTGTCGGCGTTCTTGGTAATCGGCGCAGTCAGAGTGACCGGGGGGTTTTGCATAAGCCGTTCGATGGTGGAGGGAGAGGGTCTGTGTATTTTCGTCACTGACCTAGATAAATGCCCATGAAAAAGTCCGCCGCGGCTAAATTGCAAACGAGAAACCGGGGGACGTCCATCTTGCTCCTGGAGAATATTAACACGAACACGACGGTCCCGTTGCCCAACAACGCCAGCAGGAACACCACCCATACGCCGCAGCGCAGCGTCCACCAGTCGAACAGGTCTTGGCATGGGAGAAAGGGACCTGCAGGCATCGGTGTTTTTAAGTTATTCTGGTTTGTAGTAAGATTCTGTTATAGTTGTTCAAGGATCGGTTCATGAATGTACAGAGGGATTCTAATGGTTCTAATCGTGCTGTCAATTAGGTAGTTTAAAGTTTGAGGGTGTAAGGGAAATAAAAGTGTATTAAGAACCTCTCAAGATCACTTTTCATTTTCCTTTCTCCCGATTTATGTGTTAAGGGGAGATTCTGGTCTAGAGCCCATAAAAATAGGTGATATATAGGAATTAATTAAAGGAAAACTACTGTATATAATTTAATGGGACTTTTTGCATTATATTAAGAATGTCTTAAGTTATAGAAATATATTTTTTGTTTCATAATTAATCATTGCAGACGGCACTGGGGAGTCGTTAAAGTCGAGGCGTCAAAAAATTCACCCAAATCGGTGGGACCTGTATCTCCAACAGTTATTAACCGATTCGACTGAAACTTTTTTTATTTTGAAGAATATACTTCTGGCTAGGGAGGAAACCAGAGAAAAATACAAAAATGACATTTTTTAGAAAATAACGACACTTGAAGTTTGAAATCTCTTTTTCCCTATATTTTTCGTCCTTTCAACTCCTTTAAAAATTATAAATTTTCAATCTTTTTGTATCTTTTTCTGGTTTGCCCTCTAGCCAGAAGTATATTCTTCAAAATAAAAAAGTTTCAGTCGAATCGGATAATAACTTTTGGAGATACAGGTCCCACCGATTTTGAGAACACCGTTTCGAGAGAAACGCGTTTAAAGTTTTACGTGAGTGCATTTGCTACTCAAATGCCTATAACTTCGGGAATTTTACGAATTTCAACAAATCCTTTTAAACACGTATTCCTAAAAGGTTGAACATTTGAAAAATGAGATAAAAAAATCGACTTTTAGACCGGAACCTCCCCTTAAGAACCTCCCAAGATCACTTTTCATTTTCCTTTTTCCCGATTTATCTGTTAAGCTCTTTTCATCCCGCGAAGCGATAGAAACGCTCTGCTGTATATTCTCGAGTATAAGTATTCGGGGGACAGTTAGAACGGAAGATTTAGGAAAGTTTTGAAACATACCAGGTTGAGGTAGGCACTGGACGTGAGATGGCAGTGTCTGAGCTGGCAGCGTAGCTCGGCTGTTCTGCTCTTCAAAATAATCCTCAACATATGAGGGCAGGTTACCAGGGTACGTAAAATCTGAACCAAAGTTAGCCCAAAGTTCATTTATTTGCGAGCCGAATTTGTCGGTCATGTTATCTAAAAAACGTCATCACTTCAGTGCTGCAAAGTCTCTTTTGTCTGGTTCTCATTTATCTGTCGATGAAAGCTGAGAGGTTGATAGAGTGACATGCCTCGCGTGATTCGCGTGATAAGTGTATCTGTGTGGAGGGTGTTGCGTGGATCATGCTTTGCAGCATTTAAGTGTCGAGCGACTATTGGGAAACGAAAGTGGAAGAAGCGACAGCGGAAACCTTGGTAAATGAAATCTGCCATTACCCTAAATAAACGAAATCACAGTAAAGTAAAGGGGGTCGAAAAATATTAATCACTCTCGCCGAAAGAAGGTAGCAGGGTATTATTAACGTGCAAGCCCGAGTAGAGTGGTTAACACGAGTGTGGAAGATGTGTAACGATGATCATTCGTGATCACTGAAAATGCAGGAGCCTGTAGCTGACGGTGTTCGAGGCTTCCTGGGGTTGGTGCGAATAATTTCTAATTGCAATGGACGGAATTATAAGATGGGAGACGAGAAAATGGTGGAGAAAACTTTACGAAGGTGGAGGGAATTCCAAGTAGGTAGAGATGTCTGCTTGGTGACTTTAAACGATCAGTACTTTGTATTCTTCTAAGCACTCAAATATTTCATAAATAGCGAAATATAGCCCGCAGAATATTCCTGCAAGTGGATCTTCTGTGTAGACACTTGTATAATATTCTACTGCTATTAAACATTGAAATTAAGGAGCAGTTCTCAGAAATACAGCACTTTACACCCGGAAACCTTTAACACCGTTACCTACGACACTCTCGATCTGTGACAAACTTTCATGGATCCGTATAGAGGAGCCTGCTCAAAAACTTACTGAGCTGTGGCCAGATATCTGTAAAGCTCGAGTTCCACAGACTCATATCGAACTCGTTGTCAGTGGGGAACAAGATGGACTCTTGAACGGAGGACTTGGTCACTGGGTCCTCCACCTCAACGGTGAGGAAGGAGCAACAGTGATAAGCATACGACAGCACCATCGTTTGCACGCGTGGGAACCTCTCTGGCGATGGGAATTCTCTCAGCGCTGGGTTATTAAACGTCTTCAGGTGTAGGAGTCCTGAGAGTCCCAGCGTCGGCAGAGCTGGGAACACATTATTCCCCAGATTTCTGAAAGCAGAGTGAATATTCTATATTTACAGAAGTATATAATATATCCTATCCCTAAAGGTGGTGATTCTACATCGATCTTGAACTATAGACCCATATGCATACAAAATGCTATGCCAAAGATTCTGGAAGAAATAATGTAGGGTCACGGAAAAAAGGGAAGTCGCCTCACCGGGACTCGAACCCGCGATCTCTAGATTTGCGCGCTGGCCAGCTTTTTTTTTTTTTTTTTTTGAAGTGTTTATTGAGGGACAGTGACAAGAAATAAAAATAAAATTTTATACATGAATGGCATTCAATAAACATAGAAAAAACTGCCAAGCAGTCACTTTGTTGGTATATATGATCAGCTTGTACGGTGCTTCCGTAACTCGCAGTCAAACTATCACATTTTCTTATAGCTAATATATTGCGTGAGTAGGAACACAGTTGTGATCACAGTCGTTAGCGTTGTTGCGCCTTAAATATTAGTGGAAAATGTCCAGAAAAAACCACAGTATCTTTCGGGTATTTGGTGATAGGAAAGACGAAAAGGGAGATTCAAAAGAGGAGAGAAGATAAGACTTAAAGACTAGGTTCTATATACAATATTTACAAAAGTGATCCCAACGGGATTTACAGTCTTGAGTGTTCTTAGCATTAATTATGACTAATGTGAGCTTGCTGACGGTCAGACAGCTCCGATAGAAAGGGACAGGTGTCATTGAGCCACCAGTATTTCTCATATCTTAGTCTATGGAAGTCGTTTAGGTCTCTGTCAGGTAACATGGTGGAATATTTGAACTTATTAGAATCGTGGACTGAGTCATTCAGGGTGAGCGCGATACGCTTATCCGCTTTGTTCCTCCTCCAGTGGTATAACCACGGAATGTTGCATCCATCTTGGATGAAACCTTGGCTGTCACATGTGAGAAATGCCTGAGGAGATACATATCCCGTGGTGAACTCTCTGGAGGCAGCTTCGTCATCTCTTAGTGAAATTGCCCTGAGGAGTTCATTGTTTATGTTCGGGAGATTTGCAAAGTAATCTCTCGTGATTTTTAGTAACTGGATATCTATTCGTGGAATTTCCGCTTTATTGTAGAGCATTTTGTTGCTGACGTAGTGCTGCCATTCTGAACTTTGAGAGCGGTAAAGCCCCAGACAGGCTCTCAGACACTTTCGCTCCAGGCAGCGTAGTCGTTCGGCGTTCGTATGGTTGAAATTCCACCACGCGCGCTGGCCAGCCGCCTTAGCCACCTCGGCTACCGCCGATTTCCCCCCCGATCGTCGCTGTTCCGTGCCCTCTTATTGTATGGGGGTTCCTGATCCCACAATAATATGCCGAAAATTATCTTTTATTTTCAAAAGCATTATGCCATGTTATTTATTTATTATTATTGATAAACGGGGATAGGTCCCCATTAGTATACACAATTGGTATTACAGTTAAGACGGTCAAATCATAAGTTATACAAGTTACTATGAAGCGAGTTTGTAAAGCTGCTTATATTAACATCAAAAAAGTCTTAGCTACACTACATATGCGGTTTACTGGGTCGGAGTTGATCAAAGAGGAAGTACACTGCTGAGGAAGAAAAGTACGTGTGAATCTAAACGATCTCGCAGGAGCATAGAAGTTAATCAACTCAAGGAGTTGAGGGCAATTAATAAGGCTGTTAATAATCTTAAAAAGGAAAAGCAAGTCGGCCTCAGCTCTCCTATACTCAAGGGATCGCAGGTTCAACCGATAAAGGATTGGGATATAATCGTGGTCAGTAACTGCCATGCTTTGACCTAGCCTGTATGCAGCAAAGCTAAGGAAACTATGCTGCACCCTCTAAATGAGTTGTTTGTATTTTAATTGGTAAGGCGACCAGATAGCGGATGCATATTCTAAGTGAGGTCTGACTATGGCGCAGTACCTACAATAATTTAAAAGTCCGGGGATTAGTAAAGTCGATAGTGCATCGTTTAATAAACCCTAGATTTTTATACGCATCCCTAACAATTCGTTGGTAGCGCGGGGAAAAATTTCAACGCGAAGTGTAGTGGACTCCCAGGTCACGGATCTCAGAAACTTGTGAGAGAACAACATTACCGAGCCTGTGTTCAAAGTCAACCGAGGATGCACTCCGCGAGAAACACGTAAAATAACATTTTGCGTAGTTCAGTACCAAGCCGTTCAACTCACGCCAATGCTCTAAATTCCATAGGTCACGTTGCAATAAAATACGATCTACAGGGCACGAAATCTGTTTGTAAATCTTTAGATCGTCCGCAAATAGCAAAATTTTCCTATGGCGAATCACTTTAGCTAAGTCATTGATGAATAAGATGAACAGAAAAGGACCTAGATGCGATCCTTGTGGAACCCCGGACGCGGTCCTCCCTTCGTTCTGAACCCTTCTTATATCCTTACCGTCTCGATAACTATATTCTCTCCTCGATAAGAGAAGTTAAGGACTTAGGTATTCATTTCTCCTCAACCTTGGACTTTTCCAACCATATTTCTTATAGGGTAGACCAGGGCGAATCGGATCACAGGGCGAATCGGATCAAAATAAGAATTTAGTCCATATTTCTTACATCGCGATAGAAATGCAATAGTTCGTCAATTGTTTTAAGTCATTGTTTAGAGCTGGCGTACGTTTTCAGCGAGATGGTTGCGTGCGAGCGTTACAATTTTGGTCGTATCTAACCGACGTAATCTGCAATTTCGTATTTAAAATAAAAAGTAAACTTGAAAATTCAAATGTGCTTATTGTTATTAGTTTGCAAGGTGTCTAAGATTAGTATTTGATGTATTTTAGAGTATTATATTATAATATGTTTATGTAATCTACAATCTTTGAAATACTTATATATGGGGCTAATCGGATCACGTTGTGTGGGGCGAATCGGATCACTCTTTTTTTCATTTGAGTATTTTTATGATTATAAATATGATAATTGTTTATATACAGATGGTTCGTAGGTACATAAAAAAGCGCAATCAGGGATCGTGGTGACCAAAAAAAAAATAATAAAGGAAGCTGTGATAAAAATAAAATCCAAAAAAATGCCGAAAAAATAAATAAATTAATGGTTTTAAGAAGATGACATTGTATTTACTGCGGCGAAAAATTGATTCGTCCATTTTCAGAAGATTGTCCGAGAAGAATGGTGCCACGAGAATTGTGCTGATAGAGGCGGCAAAAAACGGCAATATCCATCCGATCTGTGTGCTAAGTAGTGTCACTTGACTTCACTGTTATTAAATTAGATTAGTTTAAGTTGATTCTAAAGATTTTGTTATGAAAATTTCAGTTTTTTAAAAAATTTCTGGGTGGTTTTTCATTTTTTCGTCTTTTGTTTATAAATGAAAGATTTTTATGTTTAGTTTCAATTTTTATATATTCAAGTTGAAGCAGAAGGTGTACTGGTTACGAATATATTATAAAAAATTAGTTTTTTAATGTTTAACTATTATTTTTTTTACCGTCAAACACAAAGTGATCCGATTCGCCCTGGTCTACCCTATTGTTAACTCGGCTTCTAGAACACTTGGCTTCATACTACGTTTTTCCACTGATTTTCATTCAATTCGCACACTAAGATTGCTATATATTACCCTCGTTCGTCCCTTGTTAGAATATGCTTGAATTACATGGTCTCCGAAACGCTTTAATCACGAAATCATGCTTGAGAGAGTGCAACATAAATTTCTCAGGTTTTGTTCATATAAGCTAAAGAATCCAATGCCAATATTCGATCACGATTACTCGACGATATTAAACACAGTCAACCTCGAAACATTATCTGCACGTAGAAGAATATCCGACCATCTCTTTATTTCTAATTTAATCAATAACCATATCGATCGTCCCTCTCTTCTTATGCAAATCAATTTCTACGTACCTGAACGCGTATTGAGATCTAGAGCAGGGCTACAACCACTTAAATCCAGATCTACATATGGATTAATTAATCCAATAAATCGAATTATTGCTGGCTCTAGCACTATCTATAATAGTATTGATTTCTTTAACGGGTCTTTGCACACTTTTAAAAGACAGTTACGTAGGATTATCGGATAATGCCATATCTTGTGTACCATGAGTTTTTGTGCATGTCTATTTTTTTGTTATATTAGGTAAAGTTCTTTCTCTTTTGTGTAAACATTTTTGTAAAGAGGGCTTCGGTCCGTTTATAAATAAATAAATTATCATTGACGAACAGCATGGCTTTGTTTCGGGTCGATCTACTATCACCAATCTTGTGGAATATCATCATTATCTATCGCGTTCTATCGAAGAGAGTCGTCGAGTTGATGCGGTGTATACTGATTTTCGCAAAGCCTTCGATTCGATAAGTCATTCTGTTTTAATTGCCAAGTTAAAGTCTTTGGGAATCACTGGTTGCGTGCTCTCGTGGCTAACTAGTCTTTTATCGGACAGGATACAAATTGTTAACTTTAAAGGCTCTTATTCGAGAGAGATCAAAGCTACTTCAGGGGTCCCACAAGCTTCTCATTTGGGTCCACTACTTTTTATATTATTTATCAATGATATCTCTGATGTTTTCCTCTTTTCTGATTTTAACTTGTATGGGGATGATCTCAAAGTTTATCACAGTTTAGTAGCCCGCAATGTGCCAATTTAATTCAGATTGACCTGAATAGACTTCGTGATTGGTGTATTTCCAATAAGTTATCTCTCGATCTAACTAAATGTCATATTGTCAGGTTTAGTCGTAAGAAAAATAATCTAGTTTTTAACTACGTCATAAATGGGATTGCGCTCTCTACGCTTAAGAATGTTAAAGATCTAGGTATTACTTCTTCGGCAGACTTATCTTTCCCGGCACATTACAGAAATATTATTTCTTGTAGTCTTAAGGGGGAACACCACTGTGAAAGTTGAAAAAAATTTCGATTTTTTTTTCTTCACTTTCTTAATGTTTAACTCTTCAAAAATACTCTCTGAAAATTTCAAGCTGATATTCGAAGAATCGACGAAGATACAGTGCATTTTGTGAGACGCGTCACGATGCCGTTCCGAGTAAAGTCAAACTTTAAACGCGATTTTCTCGAAACGACATTTTTCTAACTGATCGAATCAATAGCTCTGTCAATTTTTATCCGATCGACTTGAAATTTTGACAGGATCTTTAAAACAAGAGTATCTTCAGTTGTGCGTACCGATTTTTTGATCGAAAACATATTTTTTTAAATACGCTCGAAAAACTATCCATTTTTTTGCGGATTTTCGAAACTTTTTCTTCCCACGCACACCATTTTTACAAAAATAATTTTTTTTTTAAAAATCGGTACGCACAACGGAAACTACACTCATACCGATTATATTAAAAAAAAAAATTGATTTCAGAGCTGCCGTTCCAAAGATATCGTTTCGATAAGCGACCTATGTTTTCCTGTGAGGGGTGTAGGAGATTAACTGTATATGGAAATCTATGCATGTTTTTCTATTACTCTTTTTTGTTATAGTCTCTTAAGACATTGTACTAAAGATAGGTAATAACAATTTTATAATAAAACTGTAAGTTATTCCTTAAAAAAATCTTAAAAATGGGCTCATTTTTCCGGCCGTCACAGTGGTGTTCCCCCTTAAGGGGAAAAAAGTGCAACTTTTTTTAATTTTTTGTTAGATATCCATACTTCGTAGGAAAGTCATTGATATAGGGTTTAAATGTGCATGTAGTGGACAGTCTTTTAGAATTTTTGTGTAACAAAATAAATGAACTTATAACTTTAAACGCGTTTTTCTCGAAACTATGTTTTCCAAACTGGTTGAACGATTTTCTCTGCCAATTTTGCATGAATTAATCTCCGGTTTTGCGTATTTATTCTACACAAAAGTGCCTTCAGTTAAGCGTACGGAAATTTAATTACAATAATTTTTGGAGAAATGGCGGCGCTTAAAGTGGAAAGTTCTAAAATTTCGTGTCAATTTAAGGAAAAAATCAATACATTTTGGGGTGGAAAAAATAGTAAAAATAATTTATTTTTAATTTCCGTACGCTTAACTAAAGGCATTCTTGTGTAGAATAAATACACAAAACCGGAGATTGATTCATGCAAAATTGGCGGAGAAAATCGTTCAACCAGTTTGGAAAACACAGTTTCGAGAAACACGCGTTTAAAGTTACAAGTTCATTTATTTTGTCACACAAAAATTCTAAAATACTTTCCACTACATGCACATTTAAACTCCATATCAATGACTTTCCTACGAAGTATGGATATCTACCATAAAATTAAAAAAAATTGTACTTTTTTTCCGGGCTTCAAGGTGTTGTTCCCCCTTAACTCTTTGGGACTTATCCATAGGGTCTCGAGATTCCTTAAAAATACCAACACTCTCAAAATACTCTACTCTCAACTAACCAGGCCTATTTTGGAATATGGTAGTATAATATGGTCCCCATACTGGAAATCATATATCAACAAGATTGAGAGTGTTCGACACAAATTTTCAAGCCTCGCTGCCAAACATAGTGGTCAACCCACGCCATTCGATCGTCACAACTATGACGAAATTCATAGGAAATTAAATCTTCAGACATTAAGTAATAGAAGAATAATGTTTGATATTATGTTTGTAAGCAAAACTGTAAAAGGTGTTATACCTTGTCCTGCCATAATTCAATCGTTCTCTCTAAATGTACCTCCAAGGGGCTTAAGAAATTACTCTCTGTTACATACCGAACCGCATCGCACAGTATACGGTTATTATACCTGTTTAAATCGAATGTCTAACCACGCTAACACTGTCCACGAGAATATTGATTTATTTGGGCAATCCCTTGCATCTTTAATATGCTCTCTCGAAGATATTCTATAATTAATCATTTACTTTGTAACTTCTAATCTTTGCTCACTTATAAATTTTTATATCTTCTGTTCTTCTCGTTCTCATTGAAATGTATATTTGTCATATGTGCGTTACGTCTCCCCGCCTTATATCTCTTTGTACCAAAGGGTTTATTCCCGTGAATTGTAATAAATAAATAAATAATGCCGCGGACTGGAGTGTGACGAATCTAAGAACGATTCCTCATGGATTCCTAATTTTTTTTTTCGGATTAAAGCGTTGCTATACTCACAGGTCTTCGAGGTGCTTGGTCTCCTTGAACGCGTCAGGGTGTATGTACTCAATGGAATTGCTCTCTAGGTCTCTGAAACATCGAACCCTCTTTTTCAAGACGATAGCGTTGAGCTATCCTCACGGGAGCAGTTACAAGCGACGACACTTACAATACCTGCAGCCTCGACAAGCTGCTGAACGCGTCGCCTGGGATGATTCGCAGCTTGTTGTTCGACAGAAGGAGGTCGTGCAGCATCTCGAGGCCTTTGAACGGCTCGTCCAGCAACGAGGAGATCTGATTGCTCGCCAGATCCCTGAAATGGGATACCATTATTATTTACCTATCACGGTGTATGTAACTCTAGTAACTGCGAGAAAAGGCAAGGTACAGAAATAACATAGTTTCTGTAGAATCTAATCTTCGCGCGTACTTACAAGACGCGCAGCTCGCTGCAATTGCGTAAATTGGGTACCTCCGTGAGGTAGTTAGACTTCATGTCTCTGGAAACAGAAAAGAAAAGATTCGTAGTTACGTCAGAATTAATTAGATTATTAAAACACGAAATGAATCGGAGAAAATCAGATCGATAGGGATGATCGCAGATTGGTTTAATAACTGGCTGTGTTAAGAATTAATCTAATTTCATTGAATGGACCGATCACTTACAGGCTTCTCAATTTCGGGCACTGCTCGCAGAGATCCGATGGAACGTCCGTCACTTGCGCGCGATCTAATCTTAGTACCTCTAACGATCGCGTCCCATTTAAATTCGGGAATATACGTAGCTCCTTCAGGTTCGAGAGGATCCTGCAACATTCCAATCGCACGAATCATTAGGAAACATTATTCGGAATAAAATTGGTTCAGTGAATGAAGATTCAATGTCTAGGGTAGCATTAATGAAATATTTAAACGAATCGTATGTAGAACCAAAGAGGAGGTGTCGTACTCACAGCTTGCGGAGCTTACGCAGATGCTGAAAAGTGTTGCGGTGTATCCGTTTGATGGGATTCCCGCGCAGATCGAGCGACAGCAGATTAGTGGCGCGCTGGAACACGCGCTCCTCCAGAATCTCTATTCTGTTGTTCGAGAGGGACCTGCGGCAATCCGACGGAAAATGAACGAATACGATTTTCTTGCTTTCCACGGCTATTGGTGATAGAAGCAGAACAAAAGAGAGAGAGAGAGAGAGAAGAGACTTCGCGCGTCGATCTTTTCGCAGCGATGAAGCTTTATCGATCGCTGTTTCGCGTGTGAAGAGCGACATGGGATTGGGCAACGGGTGCCTGGTACATACGTTTCGGTGACCATCGCCACTCCGCTTCAGGGTTGGTTCTAGGGGCCTTCAAAATGGATTTAAAGGAAATGGGAATTAGGACCATGATGAAATTGATTGGGGAACACTTCAGGGTGAAGTTTAGATTAATTCGAAGTGAACTCAAGGTCACTTCGGGGCGATTTGGAAGTCACTTCAAGGTCATTTCGACGTCACCGCAAAGTGAGTTCTAGATTGATTCAAAGTAGATTAAAGGTTTGTTCAAGGTCGCTGCGAAGTGAGTTTCCCCATTGCTTCGAAGTAGGGTAAAGACAGGTAATATGGAACATCTGATTTCAAAAGCTTGTCAAAAGTAGGGGAATTTGTCTTTTTTTTTTAGGGTAAATCCGGGAGACGCGGTCGACCTAATATAAAATGGCTATTAAAGCTAATACAGATATTACTTATTTTATCAGAACAAACCTAATATCTTCGGGATTTTATGCTGATTCAGATAAACTGGTCGATATTTGCTTTAAGACAATATTTACTGCAAATCAGGTTGAAAACTCAAGTCATGACATCTGACCACCTCTCCCGAGGTGCCGGGAGAAATGGTTTTCGTCGTTAGCAAAGACCATTCGCATAATTATTCATGGAAAAATAACAAAGAAGAAAGCAAAATTATTTATGAGTGAATACAACTACAGATTCATTGATATTTAATTTGTTTACGCTAAACAAGTAAAGAACGCATCAAAGATAAAGCGAACTACTTACCGGCGATTAGCAAAGCAAATGAATACAAAAGTGAATAAATAAAATAAATAAACAATAATAATAATAAAATAATGATAAAAAATAAAAATATAAATAAAAAAAAAATCATAACTCGACCATCTCTCCTTTCTGCAGCGAGAGATGGTCTTCTCGTTAGTTTTGAGATGAAGAGTTAATATCGCTAAATACTTTGGCTGCACTGTCCCTCGATATCTCTACTATGTTATTCTTCCCAAACATTAAACGAAAATAAACTTAGAACTATATTTTAAATACGATTTTGTACACCGTTGTTTAACAAAAGAGGTTAAATGTAACCTCAGTTTACCTTTTATAGCCTGTAAATTTAGAAAAATACAGAAGGAACCGAAGTGACGCCATTCATTCAATTGTTTGGCTTCTAGAGAAGTAATTGGGCTGCACATTAACGCGTTTTTACGTATAGAGTCTGAAATATAGCGACTCGACCAACTCTCCGGTCCGACCGCGACTGTAGTTGTATTCACTCATAAATAATTTTGCTTTCTTCTTTGTTAATTTTCCATGAATAATTATGCGAGTGGTCTCTGCCAACGACGAAAACCATTTCTCCCGGCACCTCGGGACAGATGGTCAGATGTCATGACTGCAGTTTTCAACCCGATTTACAGTAAATATTGTCTTAAAGCAAATATCGACCAGTTTTTCTGAATCAGCATAAAATTCTGAACATATTAGGTTTATTCTGATAGAATAAGTAATATCTGTATTAGTATTAATAGCCATTTTATATTAGGTCGACCGCGTCTCCCGGATTTACCCTAAATGACCATTAGCGACGGTTTAAGAGTGTGACTGGTTCGAAATAGTAATTTTTTTACTAATATACGACAATGTTTGAGTAAAGTATGGATCGTTGTATTTTTTAAGTCTCTAGTTTCTTAATCAAATTAGTTTTAGAGTGATATTTTACTATTTACACAAAAATTATGGTGAAAATTATATTGGACCTGATGTCCCCTTTATTGACCAACTTGTACCATCTATCGACCGTCTCACGTCCCCATTATTGACCAGCAGTTTCCCCCATTGTAAATGCATCATTTTGTTTATTAAATTTGTGTTCATGAGTATAACAAACTGTTTTAATTAACATTTTATGAAAATGTAAACAATTTATAATCTGTTTAAGATAATCTTTTATGTTTTCTATTATTTCCTAATAATTTCCGTTTCTTTTCTTCTTCAATCTTTTTCTTTCGTTCTTCTGCAGCTGAAACTCTTATTCTCTTTTTCTCCTCTTTCTCGTTTTGTTTCTATAAAGAAATCTCTGCCCTTTTCCTTTTTCGTTCTTCAATTGCAGCTTCTTTCTCCCTTTTCTTCTCTTCTTTCAACTTGTAAAACGTTTGCCGTGAGTACAAATCAAAGGTACTCAAAATTTAATAATAAAAAAATTACTTGAGTACTTTAGTTAGGTCTAACAACACCACTTGTAAAATATCCGAAAACTGGTACAGACTGGTCGTTGACGATACCTATTTCCGACCACAATTTTCTGCTACATTAATGAAAGAAAATGAACATTTTCTTTTTATTTTATAATTCTGTATATATTTCTAGTTAATTTGAGTAAGTTACTGTATGGATCCATGTATTTTTATTGTAAAATTTGCGAGTTTAATGATATCTGTAGTATAACCCTCATGTTATTAGAATCTGTCAACTTTCATGTCAATGACCAAGTCCTAATTTACATGTGAATTTACTTAAAGATGAATGTACAGCTACATAAATAACGTATGAAACAATAAATGAAACAATAAATGAAATACCTCTAATTTTAATTTCTGAACTTTTTGGTTGATATTTCGCTTTCTGTATTGGAATAAACAATAATAAATGAATAATTGTTCACTAATGGGGACGCGGTCGGTAATGGGGACATTTACCTTAGTCAAATGTAAAAAATCCAATTGTTTTGCAATTATTGTAAAAAACTGAAAAGGGTGAAAATCGGCCGTTTGAAAAATGGGTCCTAATATGGAACACCTAGGAAATTAGTAAAGAAAACTGAAAAATCTTTACTTTTTTTTACTAAAAATGAAGATTTATTAAGTAGAAGATACAAATAAATAAATATACATCATTTTTGGAATTTATTCCTGCCTTTTACATCTCCAATACGTTGGGCACGTGAATAATACATCGGAAGCCTCACATTTTTCGTATGCCCACTGAAAGCAGCGAATATATTGAGTCTATTTTTCATTGTCATTATTTTTATAATTACCATCGCAAAATAACCATTCCACATCATCGTCGTCATCGTCATTATCAACTTCATCTACGTTACACGGTATGTTCCATATTACGTACACACATGTTCCGACAAGAAATTAAGAATTATACTAAGAAGAAAGTAACTTTATTGGTAAACAATTGTTGAATAATCAAGAACACGTATATTCAATGATAAATTATATCAAAATAATACTTTGCAACATACCTTCACTACAATATTTAACTGTTTGATGCACTTTTCAGAAACTTTTACACCCCACGAAAAATATAAACGTTTCTCTTTCAATGATGGATGCCCAACTGATGCTCAATTGTCAGTATCGTCGCCTATTGTGTGTGTGTCTAGGGATCCTACACGATTGTCTGAAGAGTTCATTATTTCTTTATCGAAATTTTACGAAGTTCCATGTTACGTGCCGTTCCATATTACCTGCCTTTACCCTACATTTCAGCTTTCCTCAAGGTCTGTCCAATGTTTCTTCAAGGTCAGTTCCAAGCCCTTTAATTCTAAGTTTTAGGTCAAAGTTGATATCAACATCGCTTCAAGGTGAGTCTCGAAACTCCTCCAAATTAGGGATTGCAAATTTACCGACTTTTTCAATTACCGGTAATTCGGTAAAATTTTCATTCAAAACCGGTTTATCGGTAATTTACCGGTAATTATTTAAGCTATTGAAAATATAAAAGTAAACATTACGAAAAAATTTTCTTGAACTCTAATCGAGCATTATGAAAAATATATGCAAATAAAACAGTTCTAAACATAAAATATAAAATGATATAACACAAAATAGATATATTTGTATAACTATTGACACTACTTATTAATATGCATCTTCACCGCGAAAACAATAAAAAGAATCTTAACTTATATACATAATTAAATATTTTTTATTTAACAATTCTTTTTAATAAATAAGCACGCAAAAACATAATTTGTCCAAACTTTGGTCTCCTGACAAACCGCTCTTAGATTCTATAATTGTTGTTCGGGTAGTCATTAAGAAATCATATGCCATTTGTAGATATTTTCTTTTTACTTTTTCTACTTGAAAATACGTCTATTCTTTGGTGGCTTGATTCAGATTTTTAGTTTTCTTTTGGTTTAAAGTTGGTTCTTTCTGAGATACTTCGGTTTTCGTCTCTGTTATTAATCGAAGCTTTTTCATTGATAACGGAGTAGATATCGACGGAATTAATGAATGCATATATGCGCTACATTGCTATACATAATTTATCGAATTACCGGTAAATATTTGGCGAATTACCGGTAAAAATTTCAGGGTATTTCTCGCGATTTACCGGCAAACCGGTAAATCGGTTTACCGGTATTGCAATCCCTACTCCAAACAAGTACAAGAATAAATGAAAATGACTTACAGATCACAACACTTTTAAATTACGATAACTTTCTTAACAATACGGAGTGGCATGGTCAACAACAATATCGACTAAAACAAAGAATTTAAAAAAAAAAAATAATAATCCAAGTTCTTCGTGAAACTAGGATCCTCAAAGCTATCATGTCGCGATAGCATCGAAATACATAGTCGAATGCTTTCTCCGCGAACACCGTAAACAATTGAATCGTTATAGGAAGAGTGGTTTTCGTAAGGATGTAAAAAAAAGTTGTCAAATTACATTTTACTGAATCGATGCACACTTACAGGTCTTCAAGGCCAGAGAGCTTTACGATCGCGACGGGTATATTTGTTAAATAATTGTCATCGAGCTCCCTACAAAAGCAAGACAGAGAAATTACAAAACTTTTAACAACCGCGGCCACACCACGTGATCCCTTTCCTTTTCTTTTTTATTTTTTTGCTCGACGTATCGCCGGCCAGCCCGCCTCTAACAAGCGAGAGTGGGCCGTTTAACGAGTCATCTAAAACAATTTTGCAACCAACTGCGTGCGATTATTCACGGACACTCACAATACACGAAGGCTCGTCAAGTTTGCGAATGCATCGTCGGCGATCGCGTGCAAACGATTCCGTCGGAGTAATCTGAAAATACAGAGAGAAGAAAAACGAAATGCAAAAAGGAAGAAACACTTACAATTAGCCTCCAAACACTTAGCTAACAGATTCTGAAATATAGCGAGCCAGAACCGAGACAAAATATGTATTTAAATAAAAATTTTGGGCAAAAATAAAAGATAAAAGAATTTTCTTATTCGTCGAATAAAGACACTTGTATTTTTTTTTTTCTGTAGATTTGTTCGAGAGCAAAAGATGTGGATAATGGAATTTTCAATTAGCTTATAAACTCGATTAGTACGGGAAGCAAGAAACTGCTCGCTGGGTAACAGATTATAAAAAGGTAAAAAGGAAGAATGCAATTTGCCACGCGCCTCGAAGGATAATCGAGTTTCAATCCGAGCGAAGTGCAATCGATGTCCGTACTTACAACACCTCAAGATTGGAGACTCGATGGAAGGCACGGGCTGGAATGTCTGTGATGTTGTTGCTCGTTAGGTCTCTGCAACAATCGAAGAAAAGAGGGCGTTATATCGTCGCCAAGTACTGCCCTCGTTAGTTAAAACGTCCTATCCGACATTTCGTGACATCTGAGAAAACTGAAGTTTAATAATTTCCTTTGTGCCGTCCTTGTTTTTCGTCATTTAATTTTAAAAATGTAGTCATTATTTCGTAGCAGCCTAATATAATTTTTTTGTCACAGGTGTACCGGCATATAATGTATTATTAACGTGGCAATTAATTAAATGTTTCAGATAGGATATTTTAACTTAGTAAAGAAAGTAAGATAGGATACTTTAATATAGCAAACACTTGAAATCGTATTTAATTCATACTTTTAAATGTACAACTTAAAAAAAAAGTAACATTGACATAAACTAGGTAGTTAAAAATAAACATACCAACATAAACATATACACATAACTTAAACATACGAACAAATTAAACATAGAGATGAACATAACGGCTTAAAGTTAATAATCATCATCGTCATTATTATTCGACACTTTTAATGATTCCCAAAAGGCAAGCCGATTGGCTGGCACGATTGGCTTCAATTTTGTAATTAAATTTTCTTTTCTCTCTGCTGAAATTCCTTTACATTGAACTCTGGCTTTTGGTTTTGATGATTTAGTTTTCATTGCTTTTGCATTAAGAAAATTTAACGCCTGAAATTCAGCAGAAAAATCATTTTTATATTTTATGATTTTTTCCCCTCTTGTGAATCGAACATGTACAAAATCATGAAGATACGGTCTAGGAGAAATTTTTTTTAATTTGTGCTGAGAAGTGAAGTAGATAATACATAGGACATTATAAACTAGTAAAACGATCTGAAAAGCAGTTAGGGTGAATAAATTAGACCGTTTCTAGATCTCTACGAAGCACGTAGGCTTTTCTAGCTTTACCTAAAAGGTAAAAGACATGTGGAACTTCAAATATTTCAACATATCTTGAAAAATGAAAAAATGTTAGATAGGACGTTTCATCTAAGAAGGGCAGAGTACACCCCGTAGAAATCCACTCCACTTTACAGAAACTGAATACTTTAATGAAACCTGGCCGTTCCATAAGCAGCGCCGAGGTG
The DNA here is from genome assembly GCA_944738655.2 of Andrena hattorfiana. Taxonomy (NCBI): domain Eukaryota; kingdom Metazoa; phylum Arthropoda; class Insecta; order Hymenoptera; family Andrenidae; genus Andrena; species Andrena hattorfiana. The sequence continues at coordinate 6,628,245 of OX122889.2, forward strand.
GTCTTGCTCGAGGAGGAAAAGCGGGGAAGGGTGCAAATGAAAAAGGAGAACAGTGGAAACTCGTAAACAAGGAGATTTATTAGCTACTGCTTGCTACGGCCCACATTTTCGGGTGCGAAGCGTCATTAAGCGTAGCTTGACGAGTTTAGCTTATGAAGACGCGAAGTAATAGATAGGGCGGGTTTACGACAGGCAGATTCTACTTCGGTACCTCTGACGCTCGCCACGCATAGTGACAGAATTATGGGAATTCTAATGCTATATAGTCAAGGATAAAGTGGGGCTCCCTTCTTGGCTGCCGTTTTCAGTTCAAAGCTAATTCGTGGTTTAATGAGTACACTTAGAGCTTGCCACGTGAGATGTGAAAGGATTATTTTATTAACATCTGAACGATATTTAGTATTGTTCGGTGTAAGTACAGTGGGGATTATTAAGTAGCATGGTGGGACTGAGCAAGTAGTATAGTAGGAATATTGAATTAGCGTAGTATAGAACATGGGCAGGCTTGAGAAAAAATAGCTTATTTTTAAAAACTAATTTTTACTAAGTTTATACTAAAGAAAGTGAAGATTTTTAAATTTGTAGTTAAATTGGCTCTACAAAATGGGTTCAAGCAAACAATCAATCGTCGTCTTGGTATAGAGTATAGATAATATTAGAGTAGTAGTATTACTTACAAGGAAAGATCCCGAACCCGGAAATTCAAAAAATTCTGAAACTTTGTGAATATTTGACTTGATTACAACGCAATTTTTGTTTGTTGCCCAAATTCACTCGAAGGGGGCGAATTTTACCCCTGAAAATTCGACTATTTTCCAATTTTGTGTTATAACTCGCGAACTGTAAGAGATAGAAAAAAAGTTTCAGGACAAAAATTACTTCTATTAATTAGATCTATCATTTGGTAAAAAGATTGTTTTATAGTTCACGAGTTATAACACAAAATCGGAAAATAACCGGATTTTCAGGGGTCAATTACACCCCCCTAGAGTGAATTTGGGCAACAAACAAAAATTGCGTTGTAATCGGGAGGAAATCCCCTACATATTCACAAAGTTTCAGAATTTTTTGAATTTCCGGGTTCCGGATGTTCCCTTGTTAGTACTGTAGCGATACTTCCGAATCCGCCGCAAGATGGCATTTCGACCGATCACGCTTTCTCGCAAGTGCTCCCTCAACTACCGATTCCTATATATACCTGTTTCGAGCTGTCTCCTAACATCCCCGCGTCCAAGTCAAGGCCTGCTGGGTAAGCCTTACTAATCAGTAAGATTAGTCCACTAGCAGGCTCAGGACGAAATGCGCAAACCTTCCAGTTCTCTCTTCCGTCCTACCTACCAAACCATTCTTCAATTCCAGCCAATATTAGGAATATTAAACTATTGCAGTATATATATAGATAATAAAATAAAATAGTAGTACAGTGGAGATAAGTAAAAATAGTGTATTAGTAGGAATAATTTAACTAGTGTAGTATAGAAGATAAAATCAATAGCGCAGTGGGCATAAGTAGAGGAAGTAGCTGGGCATGAATGGAGATTGGAACCTTACCTACTATAAATATATTTAATACTAATAATACTAAATCAATATTTCCATGAAGGGAGCAACCAACTACCATAGTACAAGATATGGAAATGGAGCAACGAAATACTAGACTGGAGAGATAAGCAAAGTAGTAATGGACGAAACATAGTCAGACACTACGGATGGAAGATATTGGAGCTTTGGAGCTTTGAAAGGGCCAACGTCTGTTACCGCAAACTTCTCAAAGTGTTTCTGCTTCGACAACCCTTAAGAACCATCTACATACAATGAGATCTGTTCCTGCCGAAAATTGCTACTAGAATCCCAGAGCTATTCTTAAAATAATTCTATTCAAAACTCCTAGATTAACTCTCTCCCGCCCCTGAGAAGGGGTGCACTCGAACAATGACGCATCCGTCGTGTTCGAGTGGCGGCTGGCGTGCTCGATATCGGCAAATTTATGCGGTCGTTAAGGGGTAAACGGCGTGTAATTGATACTTACTATAACCACCACAACACACTGTCCTCCGGAAAATCACTTTATGGGAGTTGGGCAGGGTAAGCGGATTTAAAATAATGGCCCACGGAGGACTTTTTCAGGCTTTGCAGTGGAAAGTTAGGTAAATTATAATGAGGGGGAGCGGTGGCCGTGGGTTGGGGTAGCTTTGGGAAGTGGAAAAGGAATAGGTATTTGGGTGTCGAATTGAGGATCTCTTCAGCTGTTGAATCGTTTTCAACTATCGAATCTAGGATCTTCAACTATCGAATCTAGAATCTTTGAGAATCTTCAGCCGTTGAATCAAGGATCTTTTCGGTTATTGAACTTAAGGATCTTCAGGTATCACTTCAAGGTTTTTCAGCTATCGAATTAAGGATCTTCAGCTATCGAAGCTATCGATTTTCAGTTATTGAATTTAAGAATCTTCAGCTATCACTTTAAGGATTTTGAGCTATCGAATCTAGGATCTTCAGGTATTGAATTTAAGGGTCTACAGCTATCACCTCAAGGATTTTGAGCTATCGAATTAAGGATCTTCAGTTCTTGAATCTAAGATCTCCAGTTATTGAATTTAAGGAGTTTCAGCTTTCGAATTAAATGGGCTATGCTTACCTGCAAAATTCAGAAAAATGGATTTTGGGGTTTTTACATTTTCTTAAAGTACAACATCTCAAAAGTATCGTGTGAAAGTTTCAATTTTGATCCGACCAAAATTGGCGGAGCTGTGCGAATTTCAGTATAGGTATGTCCTGGAGAATGTAAACCTAACTTAAAACTTTAAACGCGTTTTTCTCGAAACTAAATTTTCAGAATCAGTGACCAAAATATGTCGAGAACCGCTGCATCGAATGAATTCAGCTTTTGTAGGCTTATTCTATATGTAAAAATCTTGTCCTTAATCGTGGCTTTTTCATTTCCGTTGGGTAGTTTCTATTTTATTGTACAGATGAAAAATGAGCGATTATTTTGTGGCGAAAATCGATATTTTAATTTGAACAGACGCCATTTTGTAGCAAATTAATATTTCGGGATACTGAACGATTAAGGACAAGATAATTTAATATACTAACTAAATTCCTTCGAATTTTTCGTTTCGGATAAATCAGGTCAAAGTTAGAGTGATCACTGCAAACTACTGAAAAAAAATCGCTGCCAGGAGATCATTGATATTTCTTTTATTTATTTATATTTTCCATTGGAATAATTACTACAAGTAGTATAAGATGTACACTTTCGAATACATGAAGGTTTGTTTAAAAAAGTCTTCAAGTTTTTCCCCCCAAAAATCCCGAAAATACTTGCGTTTTCAGACCTTGCAGGTAGGCATAACCCCTTAAGAATTTTCAGCTCTCGAATCTAGGATCTCCAGTTATTGAATTTAAGGATTTTCAGCTATCAAATCTTCAGCTATCACCTCAAGAATCTTCAGCTATTACCTCTAGGATCGAATCGAATCTTCCTTCTTTCTTACTTATCGAATCGATGATCTTAAAACATTAAGTCAAAGATCCTCAGCGTATCATTTTTGACCCTTAGTCCCATACCTCCAACAAAATAAAGGAATATCACGTCCACACTGTTCATTCAAGAAGTTTCGAAGGAGTTCCATAGTTCCCCCCGCACTACCAAAAAAAACTCCATTGTTTCATGTGGTCTCCATGGTCCCTGCACATCCCTACACATTGATCGAGCCAGTCCACGCACGCGCATCCCCAGGATCCTGCGAAGTTCTCCAACCGAACGACACTTTTGAATACCACCGATATCCTTTCCACAAGCCCCTTCCCTAACCCTTTCAATTCTGATTCAAAACACTTTGCACTCACCACGTGCGGAAATCCTTCAATCACATATATTAACCACGCTCCTCAAACGCCTATGGGCGTCCAACGCACAGATCGTACCCAATCGATGGAAATTATTGTATCTGCGTTCACAGGACTCAAAGGATTAAGCAGGATCTCTCAGTCCACCGAAATTACTATCTCTTACTCGGCTATCATCAATATGAATCGAAGGGAGACCTAAACGACGCGAAAATTGAACGAATGGATGCACTCTATGGAATACCGTTGACAGTGTCGAGCAAATTCGTGGCTTTCCATTTGATTTATGGGGACAGCTCGCGAAAAGCTCGGGGGAAATAAATGGCCCTGGCAATTTCCAAATACCGCGACCAACCCTGCATGTGAAACTCTCGACACTCGAGAATGAAGCTCCGCTTCTATAAATTCGGGATGTTTTCGCGTTTAGTGGTCGCACCAGGGACAATGCACACGGTGGTTATCGCTACCGCGAACAGCAATAGAGACTGGATTTATTGGGATTAATAGTTTCTATTGAATTACTCTTGAAGGAAAGTGGATGGAGAATTTTTGTTGCTAGAATGAACATTTATGTCGACTGAGGTATTAGTGGCAATTTAAAAACTAATGATTTTTGTTTTAGGTAGTTTTCTAAGTACACTAGAAAAAGGACCAATGATAGACAATTCCTTATTCTTTATAAGGGTTCCATAGGGTTTTGAGTGGTGGAGGATAAGGGGTTACTATTTGTGGAAAATTCAATGGAAGGTATAGAATATATTTCTTCTGTCATGGGTTTTGTTTACGAGGAAATGAAGTTAACAAATTTATGAGCTATTTATGAATGTAGGATAAGGATGTATCTGTACCCTGGAGGAAGAGCTTCTCTGTTAGACAAGTTTTGTGTTGTATGAGTATCATTGTAATATATATCGTCCTTTACCCAGTTCCAAGAGTTACAGAGGTTTGGGAGAGTTGAAATTACCGGTTCCATGCTGAAGTGCTTCGACTGCACTGTGATTCAATAGGAAATGGGTCGTTCGTATCGAGGGGCTTTGGATTGATGCGACTGAAGGGTTCAAGGGGGTGTCACAATTACGCCATGTTGGATTTCCCTTTTGACAATCGTAATTCTATAAGCATCCTCCACCACGAAGCCCCACCACGAAGCAAATCTATCTTCTCTGTAGGCTTAGAACCCTCTATCCTTGTAAACACAAGGATCCTTTTGTTACTACCCCTTGGAAATGAACCCCCAAAGCGGGAAACCCTCAAAACATCCAATAACACTCCTAAATGTTCTAAGAAAAGAAAAATCTGATAAAACGATACTCTGGGAAAATAGAACTGTGGCAAGGCAGAACTTTAGGAAAACAGAATTTTGGAAAAACAGCTCTGGGAAAATAGAATTCTAGGAATATAGAATTCTGGAAAAACAAAACTTTAGGAAAATAGAAATCTGGAGAAACATAACTCTGGGAAAACAGAACTCTAGGAAAATAGAATTCTGGAGAAACAAAACTGTAGGAAAATAGAAATCTGGAGAAACATAACTCTGGAAAAACAGAACTCTAGGAAAATAGAATTCTGGGGAAACAGAATTGTAGGAAAATAGAACTGTGAGAAAACAGAACTCTGAGAAAACATAACTCTGGGAAAACAGAACTCTAGGAAAATAGAATTCTGGAAACACAAAACTGTAGGAAAATAGAAATCTGGAGAAACATAACTCTGGAAAAACAGAACTCTAGGAAAATAGAATTCTGGTCAAACAGAACTTACTACGAGAAACGGATCTCTGGGACAGCAGAACTGTAGGAAAATAGGAATCTGGAAAAAAAGAATTCTGGGAAAACAGAATTCGGGGGAAACAGAACACTCAAGAAACGGATCTCTGGGAAAATAGAAATCTGGGAAAAATAATTCTGGGAAAACAGAACTCTAGGGAAATAAAATTCTAGGAAACAGAACTCTAGAGAAACAGGACCCTAAGACACAGAACTCTCGAGAAACAGAATTCTGGGAAAACAGAACTCTGGGAAGACAGAACTCTAGGAAAACAGAATTCTGGGAAAACAAAACTTTAGGAAAATAGAACTCTAGGGAAACAGAACTCTCGAGAAACGGATCTCCGGGAAAGCAGAACTCTAGAAAAATAGAAATCTGGATAAACAAAACTCTAGGAAAATTGAACTCTGGGGAAACAGAACTCTCGAGAAACGAATCTTTGGGAAAGCAGAACTCTAGAAAAATAGAAATCTGGGAAAAAAGAACTGCAGGGAAACAGAACTCTGGGAAAACAGAACTCTAGGGAAATAGAATTCTGGGAAAACAGAACTCTAGAGAAACAGAACCCTGGAAACAGAACTCTAGGAAAATAGAACCCTAGGAAAACAGAACTCTGATAAAGCAGAACTCTAGAAAAACCCATCTCTGACAAAGCAGGTACTCTAACAAAGCAAAACCCCAACAAAACAGAATTCCAAGAAAACAAAACTATGACAAACCAATAACCACCACAACGAGATACACATCCCCCAAGTTTTTACCTGTTCCCCTAGTTAATAGAATAATTTATCGTGCCCCGATTGTCCATTATGTTTGCAATTTCCAGAATCGACGTTTCTATCTCGTTCATCCATAGGATCTGAGTTGGACGATGCAGGAGGGATCAAGCGACACGTCGTTTTATCGGATCTTTATGCTAATCGATGGAAGTTGGCGAATGGTTGCCGTGGTTGTATCGCCAGCCACTTTATCCCAGCGAATTATAGCTGGGTAGCGCTAATATCGGATCCGGCGATATTTATTGCCCGCTGTCGGACGGCCGGGAAATATTGCGCGCGGTCGCGGGTTCGTAATCCGAACGACGACCGTTTTAATGGCTCGGTTCGAGGCCAAGTGTGTCCTAGAAAACGTTGCGTGAGCAAGCCAGCTCGTCGTCACCTCGTGGGTACGAACCAGGTTACCTGGGAAAGTAATCGCAGCGTGTCTAGACACGCTGGGGTTTTCACTTTCGAACTGGTTCACTTGACCTGAACTATAGATGTATACCGGATTAGGTTCGCGGGAGTCTGATACCTATATGTATTTATTCGAGGGATTACTTGGGATTATTTGTGAGGCATGAGGCACTGGGTAATTGAAATTGCTGTGATTGTACTGACACTGTGAATTCTTCTGAGAGAGTTAGGGTAAATCCGGGAGACGCGGTCGGGCCGGAGAGTTGGTCGAGTCGCTATATTTCAGACTTTCTACGTAAAAATGCGTTAAAGTGCAGACCAATTACTTCTCTAGAAGCCAAACAGTTGAATGAATAGCCTCATTTCGCTTCCTTCTGTGTTTTTCTGGATTTATAAGCTTTAAAAGGAAAATTGTGGTTACATTTAACCTCTTTTGTCAAATAGCGGTGTACAGAATTGTGTTTAAAATATACTTCTAAGTTTATTTTTATTTAATGTTTGGGATAATAAGATAGTAGAGATATCGAGGGACAATGCAGCTAAAGTATTTGGCCATATTAACTCTTCCTCTCAAAGCTAACGAGAAGACCATCTCCCGCTGCAGAAAGGAGAGATGGTCCAGTTATGATTTTTTTTATTATTTTATTTTCAATTATTATTTTATTGTTATTTTTGTTTATTTAGTTTATTTATTCACTTTTGTATTCATTTGCCTTGCTAATCGCCAGTAGGTAGTTCACTTTTTCTTTGACGTGTTCTTTACTTATTTAGCGTAAACAAATTAAATATCAATGAATCCGTAGTTGTATTCACTCATAAATAATTTTGCTTTATCCTTTGTTAATTTTCCATGAATAATTATGTGAGTGGCCTCTGCCAACGACGAAAACCATTTCTCCCGGCACCTCGGGAGAGGTGGTCAGATGTCATGACTTCAGTTTTCAACCCGATTTACAGTAAATATTGTCTTAAAGCAAATATCGACCGGTTTTTCTGAATCAGCATAAAATTCTGAACATATAGGTTTGTTCTGATAAAATAATTAATATCTGTATTAGTTTTAATAGCCATTTTATATTAGGTCGACCGCGTCTCCCGGATTTACCCCATAGTGTCCTGAAGTTGTCTGCAGTGATTCTGAAACTTGCTGAAATTACTCTGAAGGTTTCTGGAGTAAATGTAGAATTCTTTAAAGTATGAGATCCTCTGAAGTAGGTCTGAACCTGTGTGGAGTGTCAGATATCCCCTGAAACAACTCTGAAGATCCCTGGAGTAGCTGCGAACTCCTCTGAAGTAGCTCCGAACACCTCTGCAGTAACTCTGAACTACTGTGGAGTGTCAGATTCCTCCTGAAGCAATTCTGAAGACCTCTGAAGCATCTGACACCCCTTGAAACAACTTTGAAGACCTCCAGAGTAGCTGTGAACCCCTGAAAACAACTCCAAACACCTCTGATGCAGTTCCAAACCCACGATAACTTCCCCACACCCTCTAAAACACATCTGAACCACTCTAGACTAAATCTAAACCCCTTTGAACCCATTAAAACTACCCCAATCACCCCCTAAAAAATCTCTGAATCTCCACAACGAGCACTAAACCCATTAATATCCAACTCCGCTGAACACATTCATCCACAACAAAACAACCCCCCCAATCTACACCCTGAACGCTTCTCATACACCCAGCGACCCATTCACCCATCCCAGCTGCATCCTCCAATCATCGAGCACTCGTCGGGAGGTCGTTAAACGCCGATTAGAAATCCGTACGTCGCCCGGCGGGGTCGTTCAGTTTTATCGCCGAGTGCGCGAAAGGGAAGACTGCATTATTTCGCGAAACGACGCGACGCCGACGTAAAGGGGAGCGTAGGCAGTAAACGGTGAACGACGCCGCGCAGATAAAGCTATGATGAATAGTAGAGGGGCTCTACGAGCGGAATAACGATGTCCCGTGAACCCCCTGCAGCGCAAACACGCGCCTCTCCGCTCTCCAGCTTTTTACGACAAACCTTCTTCTCCAACCACCTCCGCGAATCCACGCCATCTTAAACGCTTAAAGGCCCACGCACACGTGTGTACGGGGATTGTGAAGTGGTCTAGGCCAAAGCGAAACAATGGAAGTGGTCTAAGCCAAAAATCGAAAAATTCAAAAATCGCAATAATGTAAGTGATCTCAGCCAAAAGTCGAAACAATAAAAGTGGCCTAATCTAAAAATCGAAAAAGGCAAAAATCAAAACAATGGAAATAGACTAAGCATAACATCGAAGCAATTCAATTTATTGCTTATTTTATATCGCAGTGATAGAAATAATCAATAAATTCAAAGTTTTCAATTTTTAACTGTTTTGGAATGGAGCTGTTCACATTTGTTACTCAGGTACTCTCGTTGAAATAAATTGTTTGTTCACACTGGCAGCACGGAAATGTGTGAGCGGACCTTAAACATCCCTTAAGACCCACCCTTATTCCACAGAGATGTCAGGATAACGCGATCCCAACCACGAATCTGATCGATCCTCTCGAATCGTTAGCATCGAGCGAAAACAGCTTCGGGACACTCGTTTCGCGACGGTTTCTCCATCGTCTCTATGCAAATCGCTAGTACCATGCTTCGTAGGCGGATACCATTTTGGGAGACGTTGGGAATCCAATGTCCAAGCGGGAGAGTGGGATGCCTCGTCGTCAGAGTTTTACGGAATAAAAGCGGATTCCCTCTATACACGAGGCGGTTCCTTGCTTTTTTAGAACTCCTTTAGGTTTAGTGCGCACCTTCATTATAATTCTAAGTTTCACGATTCAAGTGCCAATTTGTTATATATTTATTCAGTTGAAATAAACTCAATTATTATATTTTAAATTGATATTATTGATTTAATAAAGACTCGATGTGAAACACTGGGCAAATTAAAATTACACTTCTTTTATTAAACTCCTCTTTGTCAATTAAGTATTAATTTATAAAAAGAGTGACGTTGCTTAATAATAATATAGTCTTGGGAAAAAGTGTGGGAACTATTAACACGAGGCGCTACATAAGAATGTATTCTAAATTCTTAGAATTTCCCTTCATTGTAATTCTGATACAATTGGGCCATTTTATGCAGAAATCTGTCAACCCTATAAATGGCAAAAAAATTATTTAAACACGGGACAGATCCCATGGTTTTGAGATCTTTATGTTGCAAAAATTATAAACTCATAGAAAAACTCTTACATTATACAATTGAGGGCTCGGATGCAATAAAAATTATTGTCCAAACGCTAAGAAATATTGGAAAATTAAATGTTGTTAATCTGTATTTTGAAAAATACAGTGTTGTAAAGCTCGTCATGACACACATTTTTTCTATTTTCAGTTTGTTTATCGAATCATTACTATTCGAGCTAAAAATTATAAACAAAAAATTTTTCATCGTCCAAAATCATTATTTCTTTAAAGATAATTTGCGGTAACTTGAGTAAATATTAAGGGATCGTTATGAGATTTAAAACATAACTTGAGAAAACTCTAACAAAGCCGTAAAATGTATGCACAAAACCCTTATGTTAAAAAATGTAATAATAATTAATTAAAAAAAAATACTGGACATAACCCATGTTTTTCAACGTTCGCCGTTAAAAAGTATCGAGGCAATTTTGAGGTACAGATAACTTGCAGCGACAAAGTTTTTCCTTAATATACAAGGAAGATTTTCACCAATTTTCACACTGATTAATAAACAATTGTAGAAGATACAATGATATATATAAATCTCGCGCGCCACCAACAGCCAACGCGAGTGCTAAAACTGCTAAATAGTGCATTATACGCGGCTGCTGACTGTTGGTGGCGCGTGATATTTATATATGTCGTCATATCTTCTACAATTATTTATTAATCAGTGTGAAAATTGGTGAAAATGTTCCTTGTATATTAAGGAAAAACTTTGTCGCTGCAAATTATCTGTATCTCAAAATTGCCTCGATACTTTTTAACGACGAACGTTGAAAAACATGGGTTATGTCCAGTATTTTTTTTTAATTAAATATTATTACATTTTTTAACATAAGGGTTTTGTGCATACATTTTACGGCTTTGTTAGAGTTTTCTCAAGTTATGTTTTAAATCTCATAACGATCCCTTAATATTTACTCAAGTTATCGCAATTTATGTTTAAAGAAATAATGATTTTGGACGATGAAAAATTTTTTGTTTATAATTTTTAGCTCGAACAGTAATGATTCGATAAACAAACTGTAAATAGAAAAAATATGTATCGTGACGAGCTTTACAACAATATATTTTTTAAAATACAGTTTAACAACATTTAATTTTCCAATATTTCTTAGAGTTTGGACAATAATTTTTTCCATTTTCGAGCGCTAGTCCCCTTATTGCATCCGAGCCCTCAATTATTAAAATTACCAAGCCATAGTTCCATTTTAGGCTTAGAAAACAAAAACTACATCAAATTTAAAATAATATTAATTATACTATTCACTCTTAAATAACCCATTAAAAATCATTACAAAACAATAACAAGAAATAAAATCTCCCCAACAGAAATAAAGCTACTTTTCTTTAATAATTGCAATCTTCAAACTAAATTTATTAAATTTCAGGAATCTACATCATCTCGTCAAAAATTCTGGAAAATTAAGAATTAATTTTTCTGTTGGTCAGTCTGTATTTGTAAACTAAATTGTAGAAGTAGATTCTATTTGTCTGGGTATGCTTGAAAGGAGAATCAACGAGACACCCTGCATCCAGTGAAGAGTGCGGAGAACAGTTCTATTACGCGTCGAAAAGTTTCAGCACAGAGGTTCCATCGATTTCGTCCCGCCGGAGATAGTATCCAGTTGGAAATTCGTCTCTTGTTTATGGCTCGCCGTTTTTCACGGGCGCGCAACGGGAACTTTTGCCCCGCGACATAAAAAACTTCTCCCCGTATGACAACGATCGCGCCACGAGTTTCTCTGTTATCTGCTCGAATTGAGTTCGCGATGGCGGGGACCAGCGAAACAAACACCTAGTCGTTTCGTTCTACATACTCCACTCCGGCGGAGGGACGTCGCGATGACGCGGGTATATACGAGAGGGTTAATAAATAAATGGAGCAGAACCCCAAAATCGAGGAAGAGAACGGGGATTGCTGAAATGGGGCATGCGAACACGGCACTACCTCGATTTTTGTGAAAAACAGTTCGGCCCTCCTTAATTAAAATGTTACAACTAGCATTTCGAATGATCCAAGAAAAGTGAAGTTTTACCATTTTCTTTGCGCCGTCCTTGGAAAAAATAAATAAATTAAACTGCTTCTAGCTTTATTTAAACGTAAAAGACGTGTGGAATTTCAAATACTTTAACATTTCTTGAAAAATGGAGAAATAGGACATTTTAATTAAGAAAGGTTGGTATCGAGATTCAGTGTTCTGTGATGACGTCCTGTTTAGGGAGATTTGTTATTTGTTATGGGAGTGTTTAACACACGAGTGTAGTGTGTAGATACTAGGTTTTTTACCACGAACCAGAATTAGGTGGCATTAATACTCCAGAGGGAACTAAGTAGTTGTGAAGGTTTGTGATAGTAACAGCAGTTCTTTCATGAATCACCACCAAATGCCATCAATAGGATACTACATTTTCTTTTTGGATAAACTCCAAATCCCTAATGCGAAGTTATCTCATGTCATCACAAGGATCTTAAATTACGGATGTGGTACTATATTCTTTCACACTATACTACTTAGCAAATCCCATCAACACTGTACTCCATTCTTTCTTTGGAAAAGCATCAAATCCCAAACGGAAAGCTACCTTATTTCATCACAAATATTTCAAGTCACACGCATACCTAATAATACACATAGTATACATTATGGTGGTCCTTATTTACTCTTGGTAAAATTTTTTTTCAAGATTTTCTTCGGGGCACTCTCCAGAATAATTCCAAATAATTAAAAAAAAAAAATGTGTAATGGTTGAGCTCGATAGGATAACGGGAAAGGGTGCCCCTGGGCCCTTAAACATTTAAATAATTATTTAACAGCTCGCGAAGTCGATTTTATATAACATCTTCCACGTTATTGGTTAAATAAAAAAATATGTCAAACAAAAGTTGTAGATTCGGACAAGGAGCATATTTTATGTTTTATTACTTTTTCTCGCGGGACAAACGGTTTCGAAAAAAGTCCGGAAAACTAAAAAGAAAATCGAAAATATAAAGTCTATATTTTCGATATTTTTACGAATTTCGGTCCCAAATTTTCAGGAAACATTCATGACATATCAAACACTGAAAATAAGGAAAAAACATTTTTTATCTTTTTCGCATATTTCGGTATATGCCCCCCTTAAATGTTAAAAAAATAGTCCTCGAAAATAAAAATTCCACTTTTTTAGTTCGCCTTCATAAATAAAAAGTGTTTAGAAGCATTTAAACTTTCAAAATTTGAAAAAAAAGTTTTCTTTAATTTTTCAGATTTTTTTCGAAAACCGTTTGTCGCACGAGAAAAAGTAATACAACAAAAAAGATGCTCCTTGTCCGGATCTACACCTTTTGTTTGACATATTTTTTTATTTAATCAATAACTTGGAAGATGTTATATAAAATCGACTTCGCGAGCTGTTAAATAATTATTTAAATGTTTAAGGGCCTAGGGGCACCCTTTCCTGTTATCCGATCAAGCTCAAACTTTACATAGATTTTTTTTATTTATTTGGAACTATTCTGGAGAGTGCGCCGAAGAAAATTCAAAAATCGAAAATAAGGACCACCCTAGTATACATACTACGTTCTTACTTTTAAGGGGTTATGCCTACCTGCAAGGTCTGAAAACGCAAGTATTTTCGGGATTTTTTGGGGGAAAAACTTGAAGACTTTTTTAAACAAACCTTTATGTATTCGAAAGTGTACATCTTATACTACTTGTAGTAATTACTCCAATGAAAAATATAAATAAATAGAAGAAATATCAGTGATCTCCCGACAGCGATTTTTTTTTCAGTAGTTTGCGGTGATCACTCTAACTTTGACCTGATTCATCTGACATAAAAAATTCGAAGGAATTTAGTTAGTATATTAAATTATCTTATCCTTAATCGTTCATTATCCCGAAAAATTAATTTCCTACAAAATGGGGACTGTTCAAATTAAAATATCGAATTTCGCCGCAAAAATCTCTCATTTTTCATCTGTAAAATAAAAACTATGCAACGGAAATGAAAAAGACCACGATTAAGGCCAAGATTTTTATATATAGAACAAGCCTACAAAAGCTGAATTCATTCGATGCAGCGGTTCTCGAGATATTTTGCTCACCGTTTCTGAAAATGTAGTTTCGAGAAAAACGCGTTTTAAAGTTTTAAATTAGGTTTACATCCTCCAGGACATGCCTATACTAAAACTCGCACAGCTCCGCCAATTTTGGTCGGATCAAATTGAAACTTTCGCACGATACTTTTGAGATGTTGTACTTTAAGAAAATGTCAAAACCCGAAATCCATTTTTCCGAATTTTGCAGGTAGGCATAACCCCTAAACAGCCCAACTCCTCGTCCCTCTTTTTACCCACTCCTTTTCGTTAATTAAACATGATCCAGTCCACGTGTCAAGGGGGAAAGGAATCGTTTCACCTGATCCCCACGAAATTCAGTGATCTCGCGTTACTCACCGAGCACATGCACGACGGCCGTGGCTTTTATTCCCCTTTCGCGTAAGCGTTTCAGAGCCGCGGCTCGATATTCCAGTCACGCTCGCCACTGGTATCCAGAGTCACTTTGTTGCTGTCCGAGAAACTTTCGCCTGGAAACTTTAAATAAGCCCAGACACGTTGTGGGCACGAGTGCCGTCCCTCCCCTCCCTCTCTACTTTATCAAACACCCGCGCATCGCTGTCTCCCTCGATTTCGTTCACACTCCTTTCCTCGTTTGCAACAGTCGAACACGACCGATATGGGTTTCCATTGATTCCAGAAGGGAGATTGAATTTATCGGTGCTCTCGTCGCGGGAGGTGCATATTGGACGGGCGTTTCGATTCGCAGGGAGAAAGATGGTGAATTAGTGGCTTGTGGAGGTAACGAGCTAGTTAAGTAAATGGGTCGGGTGTGATTTAGGGATTTGGGGATTTATTAAGGGAACTAGGCAGACGTTTCTATCTAAAATGTAGCATTTCTGTTTCAATTAATTACAAGGAAACCAATTGAAACTGAGACTTGTTCTTTGGCAAGAAGTTTATTAACATCACAAGCTTTGAAAAACATGCTTGTTTAGTAAAAAATATGGATTGTATAAGACGCTACAGATGGATCATTAAATAGGCTTTTTAAAAATGTTTCTTTTGTTTTGCAGTGATAACTCAAAAATGGAGGTATTAATCGATTGAAAATAAATTCGAGCATCTTCACAAAATGTGTAGTTTCGGACTAGACCTAAATTAAAGTTCATGAAAATTCTTATTCTTTGTGAAAAGAAACTAAGACCTCATTTTTTGGTGATGGTAAAGCCTCATCAATGGGGTCTCAATGGGGTTTTAGATTTTTTTTTCATAAGGAATGAGTTTTCATTAACTTTAATTTAGGTCTAGTCGCAAACTACACATTTTGTGAAGATGCTCGAATTTGTTTTGAATCGATTGGAACCTCCGTTTTTGAGTTACCACTGCAAAACAAAAGAAATTTTTTTAAAAAGCTTAGAGAAGTATTTAGATTTTGAAAATCTTCAGCGTTGAAGAGTTTCACTTTAGAATCTTATTAAAATGTCCAGAGATTAATTAGGAAATCTAATAATTTCTTGATAAGAGTATAGGGATGCTAAACATATGGAGGATTCTACCGCCAATCGGGGTAAATCTAATTTCCCCTGAAAATGATTTACGGTACGTAGTTCAAAAACCTTTTTATTGATAAAACTTTCAATTGAAAAATCAATTAAGTCACTACTCTCATACTCAAGCAATAAATGGTGTTACTTATATCGACCACGGAATTGTTAGGCAAAATGGAAGAGTCCCTGTAGAAAACACTGTAGGTAATCGCAGAAAATCAAATTTTAGAGGTACTATAATATTACCATTCGCACGTAGAATATTTTCCGATAATTTTTTTTTAATTTTGGCACTTACACAGCGTTTTCTACAAGGACTCTTTAATTATTCAGAGAATAAACAAAATCTCGGTTTTAATGATAATGAACCTACACTGTTTGGCTTCTGAACCCTCCATATATTAATATGCATCCAGAGATTTACCACGATATATTAAAGAGTTCCTCAAAATATCTTACAATTTATAAAGACAACAGGAGATTTGATCTATCTAAAGATTTTGTTTAAGACACTTATAATAATCAAAGGCTTCCACTAAAATTTTATTCCGATATCTAGGAAGTACCTAAAGTACCTCAGCATATTATTACCACTTCTACAGACTTAACCGGTTAAGTGGCAATGTATCATATATGATCAAAAAAAAATCTGGTTATGTATCAAATTCTGCTTATGTATCATATATGATCAAATGGAATAACTCTTTTGATTTTCAAACGATTTGAATGAAACTTGGTATGTAATGGTTTCTGGGGTCGCTGAATCTGAATTTGGCATTGGAATTTTAAAATTCAATATGGCAGACTCAAAATGGTCGACCCAAAATGGCTGCCAAATATTAAAATATTATCGAGATTTAGAAGAATTGTATAGGGTAAATCCGGGAGACTCTGTCGGGCCGGAAAGTTGGTCGAGTCGCTATATTTCAGGCTCTATACGTAAAAACGCGTTGAAGTGCAGACCAATTCATTCTCTAGAAGCCAAACAATTGAATGAATAGCGTCACTTCGGTTCCTTCTGTGTTTTTCTGGATTTACAGGCTATAAAAGGTAAACTGAGGTTACATTTAACCTCTTTTGTCAAATTACGGTGTACAGAATCGTATTTAAAATATACTTCTAAGTTTATTTTCGTTTAATGTTTGGGAATAATAAGATAGTAAAGATATCGAGGGACAATGCAGCCAAAGTATTTAGCCATATTAACTCTTCCTCTCAACGCTAACGAGAAGACAATCTCTCGCTGCAGAAAGGAGAGATGATCGAGTTATGATTTTTTTATTATTTTTATTTATATTTTTATTTTTTATCATTATTTTATTATTATTATTATTTATTTGATTTATTCACTTTTGTATTCATTTGCCTTGCTAATCGCCAGTAGGTAGTTCGCTTTTTCTTTGATGCGTTCTTTACTTATTTAGCGTAAACAAATTAAATATCAATGAATCTGTAGTTGTATTCACTCATAAATAATTTTGCTTTCTTCTTTGTTATTTTTCCATGAATAATTATGTGAGTGGTCTCTGCCAACGACGAAACCCATTTCTCCCGGCACCTCGGGAGAGGTGGTCATATGTCATGTCTTCAGTTTTCAACCCGATTGATAGTAAATATTGTCTTGAAGCAAATATCGACCAGTTCTTCTGAAGCAGCATAAAATTTTGAACATATTAGGTTTGTTCTGATAAAATAAGTAATATCTGTATTAGTTTTAATAGACATTTTATATTAGATCGTCCGCGTCTCCCGGATTTACCCTATAGGGGTTTTGGGGGTTGCCCATATCCCTGTATACCAAATTTTTTGTGTGGTTCACTTAATTTTTCGACGTTGCCAGTTTGGGCACGAATAGTAAAAAAAGCCGTGCCAGTTAACCGGTTTAAAAAAAAAAAAAAACAATCAACCAGGAATCCCAAAACCGCGAACAATTGAAGCTACCAATCCCAAAGAATCTTTCCAGCGATCCAAATCTATCGCCACACGTGTACACCGAAATATGAATGGCCCTAGTTTGAATATTTCAATATTTCCTGAAAATTCCAGCCCCTTTCGCGTGGGCGTCGCGCTATGAATAGCAAATCTCCTTACACCACATAAAATTTGAATATTAAAAAACGTGAAAATTATTCAACGAGAAGCATACACCCGACTGCGGAATTTGAAAGTGTACTGAATCCCCACTGGAGTTTCAAAGGGTGGCAAAAAATTAGGATACGCTGTCCTAGGGTTTCGCGAGGTGTAGACATTTTTCGCGTGCCATCCACGCCCGCCCAACCGTCTTCGAAATGCGGGTGGAACGTCTGGCGTTATCACAGCTTAGTGTCGCGTTAAAATTCCGCTGCCGTGGGTGGCGAGGATACGGGCGAAGGAAACGCTGAGTGCCACGTTGCCTCCAAACTCCTCAACCCTACAAACACCCTCGAAACGCTGGAGCTTTCCTCGCGAGCGAAAGCGTCAGCTTCAATTTCTCAGGACGCCTGGCTCCGTGATATTCGCTTCCAAGCACGAAACCTCTTATCCCGCCTTTGGCTCGCGGATCAGGGAAATGTGTCGCGCGAGCGCAACCCCATCGAATCGAATTGTATTTATGAAAGTGCCCGAAGAAGTTTGAATGAATATATTTTTTATCTTTAACCGTTTTATTTATTTTATAATATTTTTGAGCTCCTGTGACGTTGGGATAGGGTAGAGCGGGGACAAACGTAACGGCGTGATGAAAGTAACACGCCTTCTCCCGTCTTCCAAACAATTTTCCAAAACGTTTGCTTTACATAGGAGAGAGTTGCCAATATCGTACTGGTCACCTAAATCGTACCGCATCAATTTCTCAGTAATTAATGAATATAAACGACATCTGATTATAAAAATATCAAGTAAATGCGAAATAAGAAATAGAAACAAAACCTTTTGAGTTTACACCATATTTTGTGCGTGCTATAAACATTTGAAAAAATCAGGTATGGTTGATGTAACTTTTTACCAGTATATTTCAGCTGATAATAATCAAACAATGCCATTTTGTCCTGTATTTTTGTATTTTTCTAAAAACGGGTTTAATGTAGAATAGTTTACATTCATTTTAAGTACATATTACATTGATTATAAAGTTTAAATTGATATTTATAAATAAATCGACCATGTTTCCTAAATCGCACCACTACATTTGCACCAGTAGAATTTGATAACTCGTATGTTATATAGGTTATGTACATATATCATATTCATAGGTTATTGTGGCCTGTGTGTGATCCGTATACATATGTATATGTAACTATATAATAATCATTACTTTATGTTGAATATTTTCTTCTCTATTTGTTATTAAAAAAAATATCAAAAAAAAATCTGGCCAATTCTGCTTATGTATCATATATGATCAAATGGAATAATTGTTTGATTTTCAAACGATTTGAATGAAACGTGGTATGTAATGGTTTTTGGGGTCGTTGCATCTGAATTTTGCATTGGAATTGTAAAATTTAATATTTAAAATGACTCAAAATGGCTGACCCAAAATGGCTGCCAAATATTAAAATATCATCGAGATTTAGAAAAATTGTATACATATAGGGGTTTTTGGGGTCGCCCATACCCTTGTATACCAAATTTTGTGTGATTCACTTAATTTTTCGATGTTGCCAGTTTGGGCACGAATAGTAAAAAAAAAACCATGCCAGTTAACCGGTTAATACTATTTTTAGGTAGGGGTACGATTTAGGAGACCGGTTGCCTAAACCGTACCTTTTACTGTATGTGACAAAACGATTAATAACAAATTAATTTGTTCCGAACAAAAGGTTAAGTGTATAATAGTAGGTGCCTAAAAGATCAAGCTACAATCTCCAATAGTTATTCGCGTTCAAATTAGTACCAAATATGAAATATAACGTAAAATGTCTGAAGTGGTACGATATAGGCAACCCTTCCCTAGTTAGGCGTGTTTAGTGTTTCTTTTCTTTCACGGAGTGACGCTGAGCAATACGACGATTCGTATACCGGGGGCAAGCTGATTTCGTTATTTCGATCATTCAGGTATGTGTCTCCTCTGTTGGCTTTTTTGTTATTATTCATAGTTAAACTATAGACATTGACCCAATTATTTGTTAGAGAGTTCTAACATAATGTCTTTATAAGTTCGTGTATTTGATTTCAATAAGTCTTGTATAGTTTGTAAGTTGTAACAGTTCTATGCTGAAAAACATGGCTGGGGACAAAAATAACACGTCACTACGGGGACGAAAGTTTCTAGGGTAAATGACCCAATTACTGACACATTAAGGGTTGACACTGACATTATCTTGTAGTTTTGTACTTATAGACTAAAAGTATATGTTGTTCTTGTTATTTATTATCGTTTAATATGTTTACTTGATGAAAAAAATTTGGTGGATCTTAAAATTTCGATTTTTATGTACAAATTCATCAATTTCAAAAATATATTACGGGATCTATTACTGACACCCTTCAAATGTATTTGACTAAATTACTGACACCCCAATTACTGCCAGCTAACCTGATACTGTTTATCTGTCATTTTAAGGTTACATCGCGTCATGTACATGAGCAACTACTGCTATGACAGTAATACCAAAATTCTTGAAACGCTTGTACCAATCACTGTCACCCAATTAATAAGTAAAAAGACTTAATGAATCGTTGAATTCGGATCTTCGTTACTTTCTATGATGCTTATATTATTTAAAATATTATATTTTGTTATGTTAATAGCTTAAATATTACAATTACAGCATTTTCTTTAACGCCTTGCTTTCTCTTTCGTTAATAAGAAAGTCATCGTTCCCATTCTCCTAATATCCGCTTAAAATTGTTTATCGTTTTATTCAAATTAACAAAGAAAAAATTGAGTACTGTCTTTTGTATCGTATACATAACAGTTTGAATTGTATGCTAAATTTTTTTATGCTTCATTTTATAAGATTTATTCGTTATTTTACGTAAAATAGCTTAGGGTGACAATAATTGGGTAGGTGGCAGTAAATGGGCCCTTTACCCTATACGTTTAAAGATGCCTCCCTATATCCCAAAAGAGTTGAATCCAATATTAACAATAGTTTTTAAAAAAAATCATAAATATTAGTTACTTTTGGGGCCGTTACACGAGATTCCATATTAAATCAAATATACACAATATCAAAGAAATATTTGAAGCTGCTTTTTTATCTTTACCTACTTAAAATATGTTTATTTAAATGTTTGTTTCTATTGTTTCTGATAATAAAAAATCCTATTTTGCTTTGGAAGAAGTGTTTTTACTTAATTCTCCTCAAAATAATTAGTGTTACTTTCGTCCCCATGGTATGTTAATTTCGTTCTACCCCTGCAGGACAAAAGTAACAATGACAGTCACTGCGGAGAATTGCCATAACTCTTTGACTACTTATCATGGAAGGCTGCATTTGTGGTCAAATAATAGACAAAGAAACACACTATCTTAAGGAATAATTTTCGTTTTTATATCTGTAAGAGGTAATTGGCAGCAAGGCCAAATGTAAAAACAGTTACGTTTGTCCCCGCTCTCCCCTATTATTATTGTATTCCCACTAATAAAATTTTTTTGATTTTAACTATGTTATTTATTTTATATTTTTTCACTTTCTGTGACATTGGACAAGTCTATTTAACCTTCCCATGACGGAGGCGGGGTCAATTTAGACCCGCGCTAAATATCAAACTACGACTGCGCTCAAAAGAATATTTAAAGTCAAAACTTTAAACTGCAAATTGCAGTGGAGACATGTTATACATCTTATTTCTATTATCCTTCAGAATTATTTAAACTTTCATTTAGCCACTGCCCTATATTACCCACCAAAGTGTAGTTACTTCGTAAGATTATGTTTGCTTAATTGAAACGAAAAAAGAAGGAGAAACGTTTCGTTCTAATTGGTTTTTCCTTTCCACGTTCCGCGAATTTATTTCTTCCCGCGTAGCCACGATTTCCGTATTTTCTTTACGAGCGGAATGAGAATTAAGCTCATCGTTGGCGTTGGTCGTTAGCGTTCGGCCCTGTGCCATTTTTACCGCGACAAAGTTTTAATTGCAGGCAAGCTTCGCGAGAAGGAGCGCATAGGTCGAGGGTGTACGTCGATTCGCTGGCCATCCCTTGCCCTCGAGGGCGGGGACTCGCGCTATTTTTCAGGTCAACAGGCCCACGCTCGTTTGCCTGCAAATAGAGCACGCAGCGATGCGGGGATAGGCACGAATCGGCACTGGTTGCCAGGCGAGAAAAGTTTTTAGTGAAATCCGATGGTTACTCAGGGCGGGCATTTGAATTGCAGAAATTGGTCAATTAAGGGGTGGTTGAGATAACTGGGGACTAATTAAGATGGCTGGTGACTAATGAAGATATCAAGGGACTTACGAAGTTAGATAAAAGCTTGAGATACCTAAGCCTCTTGCGTCTCTAATATTTGAGAGCTCAAGGGTTTATGAAGATGTCTGGGGCACTTGGTGAAGTAGATAAGAACTTGCTGAGGTGCCTAGCGAGTTTTTGAGATATCTACGGGCCTGCTGTGATGTCTAATGGAAGTATAGAGGTACTTGGGATCTGTGATGGGATCAAAGATATTGCTTATCATGTCGCGGAATTCACTGAGATATATGAAGACATATCTAATAATGGAGAAATATCGAATTTTTTATTTTTAAATATAGATACAAATAATTTATTGCAATATATTTATTTAATGTATAATATATATAGGATTAAAAATTTGATATTTATGCGAATTTCAATTGAAAATTAAAGTTGAATTTTTATAATTTTAATATTTCTGTGTGTGTGTGTGTGTGTGTGTGTGTGTGTGTGTGTGTGTGTGTGTGTGTGTGTGTGTGTGTGTGTGTGTGTGTGTGTTATCAATTAAATTTATACTCTAAATTAAATTCATAACATTAAATATTAAAATTATAAAAATTCAATTTTCATTTTCAATTATATATATATATATATTTAATTATCAATTATATATATATATATGTATTATCAATTAAATTTAAACTCTAAATTAAATTAAATTCATAACATTAAATATTAAAATTATAAAAATTCAACTTTAATTTTCAATTGAAATTCGCATAAATATCAAATTTTTAATCCTCCAATTAAATTTTAATGTAATCTATTTATATTTAAGGATTTATCAAGAAGATACTTGAAAATTGAAATTTTCCGGATGTGTTAACTCGGCAGAAGCTTTAATGTAATTAAAACCAATTGGATTTAAAATCAAGAATATTCGTTGTTTCATTGGTTTGTTGTTAATAAGGTCGGTTTGTTGGCCGTGATATATATGTATATTCAATTTACTCGGTGCTCCCTTGCAACTGCGATTAAGATCGCCAGCGGGGGAAAAAGTTATTGGGGTTTGAACGACCCACGGGCAGTTATCGTGCTCCTAAAGCAAGGATCGCGTGGCGTGTAATTACCGGCGAACATCATTGTCAGGGTCGGTAAGGTACCTTAAAGCCTACGTCGCCCCCCGTTACCGAGTTAATCGTAAGGCTCTTTAGAAGCCATTTCGATTTCAATTAGGGCACCCTCATTACTGTATATCGAGGTAGGATGGTACCGTAGAGCCTACTTGCGACTTCAATTTGCTGATTTCATTAAAACAAGGAGAAAGGAGCCTTAACGTAATCGCTGTGCCGAGAAGTCCCGCATTGCTTATTGGGAATGATGGAGAATTTGAAAATCAGCACAGAATTTGAGGCCCAGAAGTTTCAACGTTTATTTGGAAAAGTGGAGAATCTGAGGCTCAGAAGTTTCAGTGTTTATTTTGAAAAGTGGAGAGTCTGAGATCCAGAACTTCGAAGGTTTATTTCAAAGAGTGGAGAATTTGAGGCTCAGAAGTCCCAATTCTTATTTGAAAGAGTGGAGAACCTGAGGCCCAGAAGTTTCAATCTTTATCTGGAAAAGTGGAAAATCTGAGGCCCAGAAATCCCAATTCTTATTTGGAAGAGTGGAGAATCTGAGGCCCAGAAGTTTCAATGTTTATCTGGAAAAGTGGAAAATCTGAGGCCAAGAAATCCCAATTCTTATTTGGAAGAGTGGAGAATCTGAGGCCCAGAAGTTTCAATGTTTATTTGGAAAAATGGAGAATCTGAGGCCCAGAAATCCCAATTCTTATTTGGAAGAGTGAAGAATCTGAGGCCGAGAAGTTTCAATATTTATTTTGAAAAGTGGAGAACCTGAGGCCCATAAGTTTCAATGTTTATCTGGAAAAGTGGAAAATCTGAGGCCCAGAAATCCCAATTTTTATTTGGAAGGGTGAAGAATCTGAGGCCGAGAAGTTTCAATATTTATTTTGAAAAGTGGAGAACCTGAGGCCCATAAGTTTCAATGTTTATCTGGAAAAGTGGAAAATCTGAGGCCCAGAAATCCCAATTTTTATTTGGAAGGGTGGACAATCTGAGGCCCAGAAGTTTCAATATTTATTTGGAAAAGTGGGGAATCTGAGGCCCAGATGTTTCAATGTTTATTTGGAAAAGTGGAGAATCTGAGGCCCAAAAACCCCAATTCTTATTTGAAAAAAGTGGAGAACCTGAGGCCCAGAAGTTTCAATGTTTATTTGGAAAAATGGAGAATCTGAGGCCCAGAAATCCCAATTCTTATTTGGAAGAGTGGAGAATCTAAGGCCGAGAAGTTTCAATATTTATTTTGAAAAGTGGAGAACCTGAGGCCCAGAAGTTTCAATGTTTATTTGGAAAAGTGGAGAATCTGAGGCTCAGAAGTTTCAGTGTTTATTTTGAAAAGTGGAGAGTCTGAGATCCAGAACTTCGAAGGTTTATTTCAAAGAGTGGAGAATTTGAGGCCCAGAAGTCCCAATTCTTATTTGAAAGAGTGGAGAACCTGAGGCCCAGAAGTTTCAATCTTTATCTGGAAAAGTGGAAAATCTGAGGCCCAGAAATCCCAATTCTTATTTGGAAGAGTGGAGAATCTGAGGCCCAGAAGTTTCAATGTTTATCTGGAAAAGTGGAAAATCTGAGGCCCAGAAATCCCAATTCTTATTTGGAAGAGTGGAGAATCTGAGGCCCAGAAGTTTCAATGTTTATTTGGAAAAATGGAGAATCTGAGGCCCAGAAATCCCAATTCTTATTTGGAAGAGTGAAGAATCTGAGGCCGAGAAGTTTCAATATTTATTTTGAAAAGTGGAGAACCTGAGGCCCATAAGTTTCAATGTTTATCTGGAAAAGTGGAAAATCTGAGGCCCAGAAATCCCAATTTTTATTTGGAAGGGTGGAGAATCTGAGGCCCAGAAGTTTCAATATTTATTTGGAAAAGTGGAGAATCTGAGGCCCAGATGTTTCAATGTTTATTTGGAAAAGTGGAGAATCTGAGGCCCAAAAACCCCAATTCTTATTTGAAAAAAGTGGAGAACCTGAGGCCCAGAAGTTTCAATGTTTATTTGGAAAAATGGAGAATCTGAGGCCCAGAAATCCCAATTCTTATTTGGAAGAGTGGAGAATCTAAGGCCGAGAAGTTTCAATATTTATTTTGAAAAGTGGAGAACCTGAGGCCCAGAAGTTTCAATGTTTATTTGGAAAAGTGGAGAATCTGAGGCCCAGAAATCCCAATTCTTATTTGGAAGAGTAGAGAATCTCAAGCCCAGAATTCCCAATTTTTATTTCAAAACGTGGAAAATCTGGAGCCCAGAAGTCCCAATTCTCATTTCAAAAAATGAAAAATCTAACACCCAGTAGTTTCAGTGCTTATTTCGAAAACAGAGACTCTAAGGCCCACAAATCTCACTGCTTATTAAAAAAAAAACACAGAACCAGGCCCAATAAGTCCCACTGTTTACAAACAGCGATACAGTTCGAGCAAAAAGATCTAGATACGTACCTATTCGACAAATAGCATTTCCAGAAGACATTCCTTAATCAGTAGGTATTCAAGCGTAAAGCAGATTAATTAACTTTTTATAAATCTGATAGACATCCGCGAAGGCCATTCAAGCAGCGCGTGTGCCCAAAGCGATCTCGTTTCCAAGCGCGGCTCCAGGAAAGTGATGTATCCGGTACAGATGTGACACGAATATTTCCGGATTACGGTGTGTCTCGATTGGCCAACCCCCTCGACATTCCTTCGACTCCTCGGCAATCTTCCTCGTTGCTCCGCGTCTCTCCCAATCCGGACGTGAACAACGCATACGAGCCTCGGTGGATTTCGCATTTCCCCCGCGTTCCATAGTCCCACACGACCCATATCGCGACACCTCGCACGAACGGAATTTGGCGCGGGTCCCTTAATCTCTTCAAACTCTGATTTACCCGCGAGAAATTGCTTGATCGCTGATTCACCAGCTACCAACGAATTACATACTACGTGATCGATCCTTTAAGCGGGTTCGTGTGATTTTGGGTTTCATGAGAAATGGTATCCCTAGGGAGTGGTGTTTTTATGAACTACTAAGTGTACTTACAATTAGTAGTTTAGATATTTAACTGTGAGGGTTTGGTTTTGTGGCAAACGTAATAGGGGTAAAGAGTACAGTGGTTGGCCACCTGACAGTGATTGGCCTTATTTTGAGAAATAAATGAATATAAAGAAATACCAATGTCATGCCTTTTTTTAATGAACATATTTATATTCCTTGTACTTTCTTGCTTCGGATGTAATCAATATTTCTCCACTCATTATATACTGTGATTATATATAAAAGCAAATAGGATTACTCGACTTTGAAGCTTGGAAATTACAGCCATTTAATCAAAAAACCATAAGAGTACAGTTGAAAGTTTGCGAATAGTTTAATGTATTTATGATATGTATATCTCTCATATTCGGTATATATCGATAAATAAAAGTTGAAACTTTATAAAAGGATTATTTATTTGTTAAAATTATACATATATTATGAAAAAACAGGGGGGCCAACAACTGTCATATGAATAATGTTGAATGATAGTAATTCGCCGGACGGCCAGTGACTGTTTTTTAACCATGTTAATGCTGAAACAGTAATTAGCCCCCTGTTCAAAACAGAAACAAACACGACAAATACATACTAAATAAAATATATCCATTTTTATTGAATAATTTTAATCTTATTTCTATCGCCAAATCAGGTAACATTTTCTTTTAGGTTATATTATGTATCGAATAGCGGCCAATCACTGTCGAACCGATTGGACAATTACTGTCTTGACCATGCCAATAACTATATTTCTTCGTAGGAAACATATTTTTTGTATATTTTTAAACATTCTTCATTTTTTTTATAAACTCTATTTATTTTCAGATTATTAGGGGTTTTTCGTACTTATTTATATTGATTTCCATTTCAAATTTACTAAATTCACATTTATAATTCATTATTTATGTGACACTCTTACTTAAATCGCCAACCATTGTACTCTTTACCCTACTACGTGGTATGTATTTAGCTAACAATGGGTTGTACATTTTGAGTGCTATTGTATTTTTAAAATATGTATAAATAAAAAACTACTGTGCGGGGATTCGAACTCGGGACATGAGGTTTACTAACCTGACGCCCTATCAACTGAGCTACTCACAAGGGAACATCCCGAACCCGGAAATTCAAAAAATTCTGAAACTTTGTGAATATGAAGGGAATTTCCTCCTGATTATAAAGCAATTTTTGTTTGCTGCCCAAATTCACTCTAAGATTGACCTATCTACTCTATAATTGACCACTGAAAATCCAGTTATTTTCCAATTTTGTGTTATAACTCGTGAACTGTAAAATAATTGTTTTACCAAATGATAGCTCTAATTAAACGAAGTAACTTTTGTCTTGAAACTTTTTTTCTATCTCTTACAGTTCGCGAGTTATAACACAAAATCGGAAAATAGCCGAATCTTCAGGGATTAATTTCACACCCTTAGAATGAATTTGGACAGCAAACAAAAATTGCGTTGTAATCAGGAGGAAATCCCCTACGTACTCACAAAGTTTCAGAATTTTTTGAATTTTTAGGTTCGGCATCTTCCCTTGTCAGTGTTCACTTTTACAATATGTATCTTTACAATAATTATTTGTACCCGGATTTTTGATTAGTTGAGGTATCTTTAATTTGCTGACTAACGTCCTCCTACGTGGCATTTAATTTCTGTCTCAGAAACGTGGTACTACGTGATCCTTGGATGACTTCCAGCTGGAGTGGTATCTACTGTATAATTCTGCACTTGCAATGGAATCTTTAATTTGTTAACCGACGTACTACTACTAGTTGGGGTATCAGATTTTTGTTGCAAATGTAGTACATTAGAAGAGTTGTATTTTGGATGATATTGTATAATTTTTAATTACTTGAGGAATCCTTAATTTGTTAACTATTACATAATATTTAATTTCGTCACTACGAACGTAGTACTATACAATTAAATAATATACTATGCAATTATTTACGTATTAGGAACAGGTATACCGTACGTGAATCAATTTCATTGATAGTTTATGATAGATTATGTATCTAATAACGTAGTAGGGGAGACCGGGGCTAGTTGATACAGAGGCATGTTGATACAGACGAATTATCTCGACACTGTATATATGTAGCACCTTGTGCGCGAGATATGTGAAGCTAGTTGTTCAATTCTTTACTACGATCCAGGGTACGTCTGTGTTCCTTGACGTTAACAATCCATTTTTAACTGTTTTCGTTTCTATAGAGAAAAAGTAAATAGTTGTGTTCACTTCCCAATCCGTCGTGAGACGGTACAGAGAATTTTATCACTCAAATTAATTGGGCATCACATTGAGTCCTTTGAAGGTAAGGTAATTACGTTTTGTTATTTTGTTTATATGCTCTACATTTTTTAATGGAGACGTTTGTACATAATGACTTCCTGTGGGGTACGTTGATACGTTTTCTCTGGGGCATGTTGATACAGTGTATCAATTTTCCCCGACTACTTTTAATTGGATTTTTTCCTTTTATTTCTAGAAAAATGGTTCGAAATTATACCAAAAAGACAAATCGTGGCGAAATATCTCTAGAGATTTTTGAAAAAGCGCGTCTCGCAATAGAAACAGATTCAATATCATTAAGGAAAAGCGCGAAAATATACAATATTGACAAAATGAGTTTATTAAGATATATTAACAAAAAGAAAACGGCGCCTCATGTTAAAATGGGATATTCCAGACATCTGCAAATTTTAACAGACAGTTTAGAAGATAAGCTACAGGAATACATTCTGCATTCTTCCAAAATTTGTTATGGGTTAACTCCTAAGAATATACGAAGTCTGGCATATGAATTAGGTGTTGCCAATGATATTCTAATTCCCAACACATTGTTACTCAGACGAAAGTGATTAATTTTATATCAATTAAATGTCAATTATATTATTATACTAGATTATATGACAATTAAATTTAAATAAAAATGATTTTCTATGTTTGTCAACAAAATCGGTTTGGTTTTTAGTTTACATCTTTGTTCAATTTTATTCTATATTGTTGGAAAGGTATCTAGATTAAAATTTTATTTTTCAAATTTACTAGTTACGTACTCATTAAACGGATATTTTACAGATGTATCAACATGCCCCAGAGCAGTATCAACTTTCCCCGCAGTGGGGTAAATTGATACACATTGCCTTCGTCCAAATAACATTTTTTCATTCATTTTCTATGTATTTTCTCAAGTTTTCGCTTACTATATATTAAAGAGGAAGGACCAAAGTATATTTTGGCATATTTGTTATTATATAATTAATTCAAACAAAAATGAAAAACATTGAAAACTGAAAAACGTATCAACTTGCCCCGGTCTCCCCTACTATGCGACCTCACTACAAAATGGTTCCCCTATTATTAAACGCAAAAATAGCCCGAGCGTTGCCAGGCAAGCACTGCTCGAAAGTCAGATCATACGGGATAATAATAAATATTTCGAAATATTCCTTTTCCGTGCAAGCAAATGAATTGAATTTGGCAACGACCAGTGGAATTACTTTCACAATAACGTCATGTACACGTGACCCGCGTCACGAGCGTGACTGGCATGATTGATAGTTCTCTTTGATGCCCCTGGATTCCCGTCTATCGGCCACCAAATCGCAAATAATAATTCTGCAAACCCTGCTGTACAAAAGCGGGCACGCGAAACCCTCGTAATTAATGCGAATCGAGCGGGATTTATTTCAGGGGATTATATCGAGTCGGGAAACTAAATGCTTTGCTAACTTACAAGGTCCTGTCGAGCTCAGAACGTATGCTATTAAAAAAAAATTGGGTGGTAATAATGCGCTAATAAAATTCTAAAGTGGAAATCTTTTACTTTTATAGAAATGGATTAGAAATCTTATAGAAGTTTAATTGGATGCTAATTGATTTTTTAGTAAACCCGGTTAGAGGTCTGATTAGATATTAATTGGGTTAAATGTAGGGTAAGGGGCCCAAATTTCGTCCCCCTGCATTTCTCGATTCCTATGTTTGCATTTTTAGTGTCATCTGGTGGTAAATGTTGCCAGTATTCTGAGAGACTTGCAAGTGACAGGTTAGGTGTTTGCACGTTTGCGAAGGAGAAGAAGATTTTCCAGCACGGTGAATTTTTACAGACTTCAGTATGATAGCATGTTACTTGTAGAAGCGAATATTATTTCGAATTCGAAATGGTAGCACTTTTTCGGGCATATCTTGTATATAGTGTCTTATACGCAATAACTTTGATGGCCATCACTCGCGTGGTCTGTTAAAGCGATTACCACATTGAAACTGCACGAATTCCTAATTTCGTCCCCGGAACTCTAACGGAAATTGAGATGAATTTTCTAAAAATTTTTTATTTGAAATAACAAATATGGGCTGAAACGTGAACAGTTACAGGAGTGAATAATATTTCATCGGTTTTCAAGCAATTTTAGTAGAAATGTTTAATATTTTATAGATGCCGAAACGAAAACAGTGGAATAAGCAGTCCATTTTTTGCGAAAAGAAGACATTTATTTGCCGTGATTGCTTCCACGAATAAACTGTAAGATCGCTTGTATCAAGAAAAAAATTAATTTTTCAATTTATATCCCGTTTTACAAACATTTTATTGGGGGACGAAATTGGGAACACTTTTTTCAGATCTCACATTTTGCACGTTTTCACATTTTATTTATTATCTCGTATTGACACGACATAATCTCATTTTGCGGTTCGTGGATACATAGAGAAATGTTCAAAGAAAATTCATGCCAAGTGCCAGCTCCTTCTAACATTTTATACACCCTCTACAGGGTCAAATACAAATGGGGGACGAAATTTGGGCCCCTTACCCTAGTTAATAAAATAGTGAGGAAAACGTTCATTGGAAGTTTCAGGTTTCAGGACGCTGTATATCACAGTGGCTCTCGAATGGAGGGAAAAGTTCGCGCAAAGAAGCTCTCTGACTCGACAACTTTCTTAGGGTACCTATTCAGAGGGCGAGAAAAAGGGACCCATTGTATAAAGCAAAGGTCGCGAACAAAGGAAAGCTTTCGGTGGAATATCAGCCCCCGGGAGTCGAGCAGAACGTGTATTCATTGGAGGGATGGATTTTCGATGTCACGGGCAGTCGTTGTATCGAAAGCACTACGACGTCTTCTGGCATTGCAAGGAAAGCGATTATTGTTTCTTAAATAGACAATAGACTCGAAACTATTCTTAGAGTATTCTTAGAATATCTTCCAATATTCTGAGCCTTTAACCGTTAAATGGAAGTTGTAAAGTTACACGGATAAGTAAGTAACTTTGGGTTAAAGTGACCCAATATCATATATCTACAAGAAACCGGTATACAAAAATAATACACAGCTCATTTAATTATTACGGTTTAATATTTCAGGGCTTATTAAATTTCTACAACAAAGAATTTAAAAAGATTTAAAAATAAAAGATACAAAGTTAGAAATTAGAAAAATTTTAAATATCTAACTCAGTTTATTCAGTTATTACGGTTGGATAGTTTAAGAACTTATTAATTTCTAAAATAAAAAGTTAAAAAAGAAATAAAAAATAAAAAAAATAAAAATTAGAAAAATTTAAAATACCTAACTCAGTTCATGTAATTATTACGATTTGATAGTATAAGAACTTATTAAATTTCTACAATAAAGAATTTAAAAAGATTTAAAAATAAAAGATACAAAATTAGAAATTAGAAAAATTTAAAATATCTAACTCAGTTTATTCAGTTATTACGGTTGGATAGTTTAAGAACTTATTAATTTCTAAAATAAAAAGTTAAAAAAGAAATAAAAAATAAAAAAAATAAAAATTAGAAAAATTTAAAATGCCTAACTCAGTTCATGTAATTATTACGATTTGATAGTATAAGAACTTATTAAATTTCTACAATAAAGAATTTAAAAAGATTTAAAAATAAAAGATACAAAATTAGAAATTAGAAAAATTTAAAATATCTAACTCAGTTTATTCAGTTATTACGGTTGGATAGTTTAGGAACATATTAATTTCTAAAATAAAAAGTTAAAAAGGAAATAAAAAATTAAAAAAATAAAAATTAGAAAAATTTAAAATGCCTAACTCAGTTCATG
Source organism: Andrena hattorfiana (assembly GCA_944738655.2). Classification (NCBI taxonomy): domain Eukaryota; kingdom Metazoa; phylum Arthropoda; class Insecta; order Hymenoptera; family Andrenidae; genus Andrena; species Andrena hattorfiana. The sequence continues at coordinate 6,660,367 of OX122889.2, forward strand.
TAATTATTACGATTTGATAGTTTAAGAACTTATTAAATTTCTACAATAAAGAATTTAAAAAGATTTAAAAATAAAAGATACAAAATTAGAAATTAGAAAAATTTAAAATATCTAACTCAGTTTATTCAGTTATTACGGTTGGATAGTTTAGGAACTTATTAATTTCTAAAATAAAAAGTTAAAAAGGAAATAAAAAATTAAAAAAATAAAAATTAGAAAAATTTAAAATGCCTAACTCAGTTCATGTAATTATTACGATTTGATAGTTTAAGAACTTATTAAATTTCTACAATAAAGAATTTAAAAAGATTTAAAAATAAAAGATACAAAATTAGAAATTAGAAAAATTTAAAATATCTAACTCAGTTTATTCAGTTATTACGGTTGGATAGTTTAAGAACTTATTAATTTCTAAAATAAAAAGTTAAAAAAGAAATAAAAAATAAAAAAAATAAAAATTAGAAAAATTTAAAATGCCTAACTCAGTTCATGTAATTATTACGATTTGATAGTATAAGAACTTATTAAATTTCTACAATAAAGAATTTAAAAAGATTTAAAAATAAAAGATACAAAATTAGAAATTAGAAAAATTTAAAATATCTAACTCAGTTTATTCAGTTATTACGGTTGGATAGTTTAGGAACATATTAATTTCTAAAATAAAAAGTTAAAAAGGAAATAAAAAATTAAAAAAATAAAAATTAGAAAAATTTAAAATGCCTAACTCAGTTCATGTAATTATTACGATTTGATAGTTTAAGAACTTATTAAATTTCTACAATAAAGAATTTAAAAAGATTTAAAAATAAAAGATACAAAATTAGAAATTAGAAAAATTTAAAATATCTAACTCAGTTTATTCAGTTATTACGGTTGGATAGTTTAGGAACTTATTAATTTCTAAAATAAAAAGTTAAAAAGGAAATAAAAAATTAAAAAAATAAAAATTAGAAAAATTTAAAATGCCTAACTCAGTTCATGTAATTATTACGATTTGATAGTTTAAGAACTTATTAAATTTCTACAATAAAGAATTTAAAAAGATTTAAAAATAAAAGATACAAAATTAGAAATTAGAAAAATTTAAAATATCTAACTCAGTTTATTCAGTTATTACGGTTGGATAGTTTAGGAACTTATTAATTTCTACAATAAAAAATTAAAAAAGAAATAAAAAATTAAAAAAATAAAAATTAGAAAAATTTAAAATGCCTAACTCAGTTCATGTAATTATTACGATTTGATAGTTTAAGAACTTATTAAATTTCTACGATAAAAATGAGATAAATTAAAAAAAAGAAATTAAAAAAAATTTGACCGAAATGGCTAAATTTCCTTACAAGGGTTAAGTAATCGTAGTTATTTAGTTAGTGGGATCGAAGTGAAGAGGGATGAAAAAACTAACCAATTCTATTCTGAGATGCAGAAGTTCACGACGACGTAGAATTTCAAAACAAATTTTCAAGAACTCTTTCTTCTTTTTAATTATGTACACAGAGTATAATCGGTTTACTGGCACGGCTTTTTTTACTATCGCGAAATCTACACCTCGCGAAACCCTAGGACAGCGCATCCTAATTTTTTGCCACCCTTTGAAACTCCAGTGGGGATTCAGTACACTTTCAAATTCTGCAGTCGGGTGTATGTTTCTCGTTGAATAATTTTCACGTTTTTTAATATTCAAATTTTATGTGGTGTAAGGAGATTTGCTATTCATAGCGCGACGCCCACGCGAAAGGGGCTGGAATTTTCAGGAAATATTGAAATATTCAAACTAGGGCCATTCATATTTCGGTGTACACGTGTGGCGATAGATTTGGATCGCTGGAAAGATTCTTTGGGATTGGTAGCTTCAATTGTTCGCGGTTTTGGGATTCCTGGTTGATTGTTTTTTTTTTTTTTAAACCGGTTAACTGGCACGGCTTTTTTACTATTCGTGGCCGAACTGGCAACATCGAAAAATTAAGTGAGTCACACAAACTTTAGTATACAGGGGTATGGGCTACCCCAAAACCCCCTATATACAATTTTTCTAAATCCCGATAATATTTTAATATTTGGCAGCCACTTTGGGTCGGCCATTTTGAGTCTGCCGTATTAAATTTTACAATTCCAATGCCAAATTCAGATTCACCGACACCAAAAACCATTACATACCAAGTTTCATTCAAATCGTTTGAAAATCAAAAAAGTTATTCCATTTGATCATGTATGATACATACGCAGAATTGGCCAGATTTTTTTTTTGATCATACATGATACATTGCCAGTTAACCGGTTAAGAACCGCCACTCTACACAACTCCCAATCACAGTACTATTATAAAAAAATTCGCAAATCTAAGAATTTCTGTATCCCAACTCCACAAAGAAGTTACGAGTCCAAAGAATACATCCGCAGTCGTTAGAAACATCCACGGCAGTGAACATATTAATAACGAGCAGAAACAGTCCAGCAGTGATTACCGCGACTCGCCCCGAAGGGAAACCACCGATTGCTCGTAAGGTATGGTTCGCGCCAAGTGGTAAGAATATCACCGAAACTAGCCGCGAGGAGAACGTAAGCGACGTTGCATAAATTTTCCAGATGGGGGTGAGGACGGGAGCTGCTGGCAGCGGTCCCCGTGATCAACAGTTGCTCCATTTATTACATAAAGACAGTAGGAGCATCAGCCCTTTCAGCAACCGATATCTCTCGGCGCGTCGGTGGCGGCCGATTAATCTCTAGCTTGGAGAAGAATAAATCACGGCCGGTTTAAAATCGCCCCGCTGGGTGCACGCCGGCGACCAACCAAAATATTTATAGAAAACGCGACGAAAGGCAGCCGCTGCCGCTGGGGAGGAGGGTGTACGCGCCCTGGTGCCTCCGCGCGAGCTCAAACTCCTTCATTCATCCTTTCGTCGAACGATCGTAAACATTTCTCTCGTTAATTGCTGCAGCTCGCGGTGGCAATTCGTTCTAATCACTTCTCATCTTTCCACGCGTCCATCGTCAAGGTCGTTTGGAATGCGAGGCGCGAGGAAAAGTTGTGATAGGATTATTGCTGTTATTGGTGTAAACTGTGAAGGACTATCGGCGGGTCTTGGTGGCTGTGAATAATTTCCAATGACTAGCAATAGCTAGTGATAGGTATCGATATTCGATGGTCGCCAGTGATTGCCTATGACTATCAATAGCCATTGATTGCTACGAATAACTATCAATAACCGCGAAGAGCTGTCGATAACTCTCAATAGTCATCAATAACCAATAACTCTTATCGATGACTATCAGTAATTATCAGCGGTAACCACTGTACATATCCAACTAGAACTGAATTAGGTCGATAACATTAATTAGAATACATGAAACACAATAAAAAAATTTTAAAAAAAATCCAAACCGACTTCAAAAAAATAAAATTGCACTAAAAAATAAAAAATAATTTTTTCCCCTATTTAATCTACGACTCTCATATTTTTTAAGTCGTAGATTAAATAAAGGAAAAAATTATTTTTTACTTTTTAGTGCAATTTAATTTTTTTTTAATTTTTTTATTTTTTAACTTTTTAGTTTTATATATATTGACACAACATGCTGAGGAGATATGCGCGTACGTACATAAAATAATAATTAGGTGACAATAGTCTTTATTATTAACCGGAACTGGCAAAATATTGGGCCAATGTTGATGCAGTGTAGGATGGGACCACCGGGACATCGCCCTCTTTCGAATAAAAAAAAGATCAACAAAATCGGTCCATATGTTGAGGAGTTATGCGGGGACAACCATAAAAAAGTACATACGGGTCGAATCTATAACCTCCTCCTTTTTGAACTCGGTTAAAAAGTACCTCAGCTATTAAAACTTAGAGAACGCAACACTTCGTAAATTAACTAGCAATCGCGTTTTGGACCCCTATGCGGTCCCCATATATAACACGCACTTCCGTTTCCTCCATCGATTAAGCATAGATATGAATTATAATATGTACATTGCGTGAAAGAAGTATAGTGAACTAAATACACTAAATACAATGCTAAGTATAAACGAGTCTAACAGTTATATTACATAAAGACACCACTATACTTCGAGAAGTTGACTGTACGTCTTGCATTCAATGCACGTGCAGAACCGCCTCCTCCATCTAGCAACCCTTCCACATCCATCATCGCACGCGCAACAAAGATTCTACAGCGTATACCGGCCACCACCAAACCGAGAAGCCCCACTATACCACAACATCCTCCCACAAATCGAGCAATTGGCCTAACAAGAGTACACCGTTTCCTGAACGATTTACCGACCGCTGAGAATCAATAACGCCCGATAATTCCCAGGGGCTCGCTCACCGGGCCTAAGCAGCGCGCGAATTAATCTCGACTACTCCGTCGATTAATCAGCCCACTCGCCAGCCAGAAGATAAATTACACAGCCACGCTTTTCGCGTGCCCTCCCCTCTAGCGGTGGCCCCCCGCGTTCCGCCGTCGTCGAATCGATCTTCGAAGAAACGGGGGGATCCCAGGGGGGCACTCTGTTTTGGAAGGGACACCGGGTGGGATCGCTTCGACGCGATCGTCGCGACGGTATTCCAAGAAGCACGAGGAGGGGAGCATATCGAGTGGCTGCATAACTCCTGTTGTTTCCTTGATCCTAAATGGCGTTCTATAAAATATCGACTGTCTTCGGGGCCGAGAAGGATCAACCTCCGGGTATGTAGGTCGCGGCGTCATCGTGCTTCTACGGATTATGCTTCATACCTTTTGCCTTTAGGAGATGCCGGTTACATCGCGCGCGTATCGCCTTCCTTTATTCTTGGAGCTATTCCTCTCAAGGTGCAGCGCGGCGATGCCGCTCGAGAGGCTTTATTTTTATAATCACTCGATAAGAACGCGTTTTGATGGTTATTGCTTTGGCCTCTGGCATAGGGGGCGCGAGCTTGGGAAGTTACAGATATTTGTGGCTTCTGTGTCCATCAAAGTAAGTTCCAAGTACGAAAGATCAAAGGTTCGAAGGTACCAAAGGGATCGTAGTGTTTGATTCAAGCTCTGATTATAAATTCATCCTATTCTGTTTCTTAACTATGCTAAAGTTTCGAGGGGCTAGTGAGAACAAGAGTTCTTCCTATTACTATTGAAATTTTAGAATATCTTATACTTTCTGGAAAGATTTTCCTTTCGAGGAACTTCAACGTTAGTTTCTCTGTATAGTGTGTATTATTCACAGAATATCACTCCCTTAATTATTCAAGAGGGTATCATTCATTGGCCCACCATATTTGAATAATCTAGCTCGTAGCCCCCCCCCCCATGAGCCTGAATCTAATCTAAATCTAATCTAACTTACAGACCCTCGTTAAATCGACGTTTCCCCGGCACGGTGTATTCTAGTTATATTCCGCCTCTCAATTTTAGCTCGGAGCACGCTCGACGCAGATATAACGCCAGTTTTATTGTGATTTTAATTTACGTGGCCCCTTGTAAAAGTGTCGGTCGCGCAGTTACCCTTCCCCGTTCCGAGACATTGGCGCGGAACACGCGTTTCGGGAGGTTAGGATTGACCCAGAAAGAAAAAAAGGAGGGAACACGAAAATAAAAAAACCAAACGGAAATAGACAGCGCGCAGTAGCATGCACTGGATCGGACCAGAGTGCACGGAAACTACGACCAAGTGTCCCGTGGAATACTTTCGGAAGGAATCCAGGCCAGAAAAAAGTCGCGATCCCTTGTCGTTCCTTTTTCCGTGCGACTTCGCGCCAGCCCCGGAAGATTCCGCGCGACCGTCATATTATTATATGCAAATTGCAAACGTCGCCATTTAGTCCCTGACCGTGCAGCGACGCTTTTCTTTTGCTTCCACGGATTGATTGCCGTGAGTATCATTCCTGGTAGATAGTAGTCTTGCCGATTAATACGGCGAGAGAACTACTAGTGCGTAGCTACTAGTGGCGATGGAAATACTAATGTGTATCTACTAGTGGCGATGGAAACACTAGGGTGCAGCTACAGCGATGGGAATAGTAGGGTGTAGCTACTAGTGGCGATGGAAACACTAGGGTGCAGCTACAGCGATGGGAATAGTAGGGTGTAGCTACTAGTGGCGATGGAAACACTAGTGCGTAGTTACTAGTGGCGATAGAAACACTAGTGTGTAGCTACTAGTGGCGGTGGAAACACTAGGGCGTAGTTACTAGTGGCGATGGAAACACTAGTGCGTAGCTACTAGTGACGATGGAAACACTAGTGCGTAGCTACTAGTGGCGATGGAAACACTAGTGCGTAGGTACTAGTGGCGATGGAAACACTAGTGCGTAGGTACTAGGGGCGATGGAAACACTAGTGCGTAGCTACTAGTGGCGGTGGAAACACTAGTGCGTAGCTACTAGTGGCGGTGGAAACACTAGTGCGTAGCTACTAGTGACGATGCAAGCACTAGTGCGTAACTACTAGTGGCGATAGAATCACTAGTGCGTAACTACTAGTGGCGATAGAAACACTAGTGTGTAGCTACTAGTGGCGATAGACACACTAGTGTGTAGCTACTAGTGGCGATAGAAACACTAGGGCGTAGTTACTAGTGGCGATGAGAATACTAGTGTGTGTCTACTAGTGGCGATGGAAACACTAGGGTGTAGCTACTAGTGGCGATGGGAATACTAGTGTGTAGCTACTGGTGGCGATGGAAACACTAGGGTGTAGCTACTAGTGGCGATGAGAATATCAGGGTGTATCTACTAGTGGCGATGTAAACACTAGTGAGTAGCTACTAGTTTCGATAGAAACACTAATGCGTAACTACTGGTAGTGCTAGAGCTACTAGTAATTAACGTGTTAACCATCGTTTTGCAATCTCCAAAGCACAAGCTCGCAAGCAACGGTGGAAAGAAAGGGGAGAAAGATGCGATGCTCTGCAATTTACAAGGATATTAGCGGTGACACTAGCGACATCTTTATTACATACTGCACATGCAGAGGTGCAGGCGAAAGTAAAAAGTGACAATGTGGCACAATGAGTGGCATCTAGCAAGTTGTTTTGAAATCTGACACTGAGCGTGCGAAAACACGGATAGGGGGAGAACTGACTGGTTGTAAAGAGAGAAAGGGACAGTAGGAGCGAATATGTGGACTAGATTTAAATTTCGTCAGATGCTTTTGACCCAGAAGCGATTCTGGGTACGAGCAGTTGCCCGCAAAGTTATCCGCGTCGAATTTTCATTCAATCGCCGATGACATTCCAGAAGCTACCCGATTGCAAGGCCTCGGACACTTTCATGCCATTTAAACACTTGAAGACCGAAGTTTGCGCGACCTTCGTGCGGCCAAAGCGCTTGAAAAGTTGCGAAAGAGAGAAAGAGAGATGACCGAGCGACCGTTATTAGCTTTCAATGCATCCCGAATGCTTTCTACGTTAACAGTTGGCACACCATTACGTGACCCTTGATGCAATATCACTTGAACGTGCCACTACGTGATTCGTAATTTAATAGAAACGTGCTAACGAACCTTAACTCAATCGTTATTTAAAATGAACCCTAAAAGAGTATTCCCTCTCCATCACTTTCTAACTAATAACAGTCAAACTTACACTTACCCTTACTCAACAAACACACAGCCCCGCGTTTCTCAAACTCCATCATAATAATACAACTCCTATTATACTCCGGGTAAGAAAAATAAGCGAAGAAACTAAAAAGAACCGATCCACTGTCTTACCGCCGTAGACTCTCCCGATTTCAAACGCCCCGAAATCCCCGCGCAAATCCTCCCCACGCAAAGAGGCAACTGCGTACTCACAAGATCGTCAGATTACCGGTGGATGGAAGCACGGCGGAGCCAAGGGGCTCCAGGATGGACAGGAAGCCAGCCCCGCGGCAGGTGAACTCCCGTCCGTCGGCAGTGACGTTGCAGGTTTCCAGGACGGTCGGCTCTCTCGAGGACCTCGGCTGCTCCTCGGCAGAGCAAATCTGACAGAGGAGCATCGCCAGGACGACAGCAGCAGCGGTGCCGCGGCAGGACTGCGTGCACATGGCCGGCCAGCTTTCGACAGTTTTTTCCCTGCCACTGGAGTCGCCGCGCCCAGGGCACGTCCTCACTTCACCACATCGTGACCGGTCGCGCGTCAAATAGCCGCGTCTTACCGAGATGACGTTTCGCAACGGTGGGAACCGCGGCGTGTTTGGTAGCTTGCAAAGCTCGCGGAACAGGCAACGCGTGCGCACTCGCCCTTCGAATCGACTCGACGAACAGAACCGCGCGCCACAGCATACACTCACCAACTGACAGCGCGGCTACGTGCGTAACTGCACCCTTCGTCCCCCACCGCCCGCCGCGATCACCTCCGAGAGCCAATCAACTTTCTCCGCGGCTTGTCCCACAGATCGCAACCGCACTATAAGCTCCCGTGCAATCGGCGCGATCTACCGTATATAGAGATCCCATCGATCCTTGTGATTTTCGATTTTGTACGCCGTTCTGATTTCGGGCTTCTTTGGTAATTGGATTTGATAGCTGAAGGGGTTAATGAAGTTTGGTTAAAGATTGAGTGTATTTGCTTCACTGAAGGAGTAACGAGGGAACATTTTCAATTCGGAAATTCCGATTTTAGTGGAACTTCGCGCCAATGTGGAGGATATTGGAATATGCAAGCAGCAATTCTTTTTCATGAGGAAATTCACTCTGAAGGGGTGAAGTAAAGTTATCGCGTTTCTTCGTCTTCGTTTTTTTTAATATAACTTTGCAACGGCGCGAGATGGAAGAAAACTTTGAATATAAGAGTTGTTTAGTTTTTTATGCTTTATCGCAGTACCGAAAGAAAAATAGTTATATTGCAAAATTTGTACGGAAAGTTACGGAAGTTGCGAAATGCGTGAAAAATTTAAGAGCTGATTTCACCCGTGCAAAGTGAATTTCTGTAGAAAAAAGAAATTGATTCTTGTATACTCCAATGTTTTCTACATTCACACGGAATTTTTATTAAAATCAGAATTTTCGGGTTGAGAATGTTTTTTCGTAAGTTGGCGGCGTGTTGGGTTGTGTCCGGTTTGTGAAAGGGTCGCTGAAAACATGAATACAGTCGACGGGTTAGGATTATAGTTTGAAGATTTAATTTTTTAGGCGTGAATTTTGGAGGCTCACGTTTGAAATTTAATAGTTATACATTGGCAAAGGGGAGAGTATTGGAGCATGTACTATCTGAGATAAAGTGCGGGAGATAATTATCGGAAGATAAGATAACATAGGTAACACTGAATTACTACTGATATCGTATTTCAGATAATTTGGGTAAATAAGTTTTTCCACGGTATGGGCATTTAAAGTTCTTCGAATACGAGATATAAAAATGAGAATTCAAATGCGAATTACGCGAAGGCTCGATAATGAGATTCCCTAGGTGCTTCCTTGTACAAATTTTAAATAATTTCGACTTTCTTTAACAATCATACATTTTTCAAACTAACTAAAGAATTCTCGAAATAATATATCAAATTCATGGCTGAGCATTTAGAAATCAATTACTCCTAGATATTGAAATAACTTCTCCTCCTTTAACAAATCCTAAAATTTGATACCCCATTGCAAAGAAAATTTAAATTACAAATCAACATTTTCTCTCCCTACGCGCCAAAATATTTTTAAAATTCGATCAAAAATGACATGTCGCGCCATCTCTGCTTTACCTACTGAAACACTCAAGAATCTCAGATGGTAATTTTTACCATCGGTTGGTACGGTGATCCATAAAAAAGTATTAAAAGACTTTTACCTACGGTTAATCAAAATTCTTGAAAAATTTGTACAATTTAGTTAGGTACAGTATTGTCCCCGATCTGGCATCACAGCTCGCTGGTCGAGACCGGCGTTGAGCTCCTATCGTGAACACATCCCTAATTCCGAGTGTTCGTTTCTCGCTTCTTTCTGGCCGAAAGGGGGAGCGAGATGGAACGCTTTGCGTGCGCGACGGGTGCGAGCACTCAGATGGAATCGTGACTGCTCGACGCATGCGCGCAACGGTCAGATAGCCAGGCACGGTACGAGCCTTTTTTGCGCCCTAGGCGAACTTCTCAAATTACGCCCTTTATTATAATACATTTATTTGAGATTATTGATAACCTTGCTCTGAATTTTTATTCGTTGTTTAATCCACTTATAGTACAACTTGTAATATTTCATTTTAAAGTTTATTTTCAACAATACCAATAATGAAAATATCATTTTGCACCTCTTGTCGACTTTCCGCCCTAAGCAGTCGCCTAATTTTGCAGAGTAAAGTCATAAATAATCTCAAATAAATGTATTATAATAAAGGGCGCAATTTGACAAGTTCGCCTAGGGCGCAAAAAAGGCTTGAGCCGGGCCTGCGTCACGATTTTGCGAAGCGGTTCCCGTGCTCACCGTATGTGCTTGCGACCATCGCGCATACAAAAGACGGAGTGTCACGGCGCCCGAAAGACGGAGGGAGACAAAACATCAACGCGTCGTCTGTCTTGTACCGTCCTCTTGCCTTCGCCGGACAAGAGTGAGACAGAAGTGGTGGGGATAGCGACAAGCACTTATCGCGTGCACCAAACCGAGCACATACGGAGACAATACTGTATCTGCTTTTACCCACTTCAACGTTTACAACTTCTATTACGCATCCCCCATCGCAAGCAAAATAAAACACGAGAATGGTCAAATATGTACTTCGATCCCCAAAAGTAACTCGATGTACATATGTCCAAATTTATTTCCAAGATTCCGCGATTCTGTTCTGGCGAACGTGTCGAAGTGGCAGGAAGGGAATGGTTACATCCAGACGCTTCATTTACAAAATTGTTATTATACAAAGTAAGCCGCTAGTTGAGCCATCTTATCTTTCGGAGGGCGGGGTTTGCCCCGACTTCGGCCCTTGGCGTGGCCGCGCCCTCGAGTTGTGACCGGCTTCGAGGCCACAGCGCGATGCTTCTCCACGAGAGGAGAGAATGCTGGTGTGCAAAAGACGCAGCCAGTCATCTCTGTGGCTTCGTTGGGAAGCTTACTCTTCTCCTGAAATTCAAGCCAAGTTCCAGTCCCCAAATCGAAGATATTTCAATATTACACGTGAACGAAAGTCTTAATCTCACTCAGAATGATTCTCATCTGCTTCTCTATCATGTTTTCAGAAACCATGAAGCTTCTAAAGGCTGGATTTCCTAGCCGCGATCGGCTTCGGTGGTCCCACTAGTGCAATGGAGAAGTCTACATCTGTGTCTTCGTTGCGCTAGTGGGACTTCCGTCGGCCGATCGCGGCTAGGAAATCCAGCCTTAAGGGACCTAAGAGCCTTCGCTCGAGCTAAGATCACTGTTCGACTTTACCTGCTTATATTCTACCGTCACTAATTGCGCCCCGCAGTCGCACACCTCGGTGTCGACCATCACTTTGTGGGCGTTCTCGAACAAATGGATGATAACGTCGCAACGGTTGCACCCGAGCTTCCACTTGGGCGCGGCCGAGGCGTCGAGGACCAGTATGCCGGCGTCGCACTCGAGGCAGCTCGACAAACCAGTGGAATTCATACCGTGCGGGCAGGTGGGATGAGTGCAGGAATTACAGCCGCTCATTCCTTTCTTCATGTCCCTGCAATTCGTGTGTAATAAATCCGCGCACAAGCAGATCAACTAAATAGACAGAGCCGGCTCAGAGCGTTCCCTGGAACCCGGGCTCGCGCGGGTAGTGAACTATTTCAGCTTCAGAAAATCGGTTATTTTTTTTTTTTACTGATTTTGAAAGTCTTATCTTTTATGGAAATTTTAAACGAAATTTCATGGAGATATTCAAATAATTGTCGAAGTTATAAGAGCGAACGTAATTGAATGCAAAGTCGAGTAACCGCCTCGCAGAGCGGTATTGGCATAGGGCACTTAACTTTGAAGGCGGATTTCACGAAACACCATTCTCATAACTCTTGAACCAATGAATATTTTCACTTAAAATTTTAACTGGATCTGTAGAATTCCATTCTCTATCGTGTAGAAATTCCGCATCGACATTGGATGTTTGTAAAACATTTTATAACTGATCAAAGACGATTTGTTCCCGTAAAAATGTGGAAAAATATTGATTCGTGTGTAACTTCCACAATTTTTCTTCAAATTCATCGGCAAGTTTCCACACTGTAGATATTTGTGTATAGAATAACCACTTCAAAGCATTTTGCTTTCAGATGAATTGATTCACCTGAATTGATATACACCACCTGCAGCGGCGCGCCGTACAAGGCTATCTTCAACGATTAATAACATCGACAATTTTATACATCCCGACGATTTTTTTTTTGTTAAATACTCGCAAACGTGCTCACAATAGATTGTCGAAAGCACGACCATAACGATTGTTTGGTATCAAAGTAATTTAGTGTCAAAGAAACTAACGATTTTACGTATCCAATACGCCCTTAAAAGACCCCGCGGTCCAGGAGAAGTTCGTCGTAAATTTTACGGGGCCCTACGCATAGATATTTATTATAAAATCTAGAAGTATATATAAATACGTTTCTTTTTGGCCCCGCGTAATTTTGGAGCCCAGCTCCATAAAAGTTTACGCTAGCCCTGCAAGCAGACGATTACCTAAACGGTGGATTGTTGTAGCAGTACGGGCAAAACGTGTAGCTTTTCCCCCGCGCCCCGGTGGACCACGAGAGCAATTCGAAGTCGTCCAACGGGCACTTCAGCTCCTTATAAATTCGTATGTTACCATTCTGGGGTAGGTTGTACGTCTCGTTGCAATGCGCGCAGTGCATTCTCGACGGCTTCGTCTGTATGTACTTCATGTAACGTCGGCACTTTCCGCATCTAAATAGACAGAATTTTCGGGGAGATTCGTTGCAGCGACGATCAGATTGCATTTTAGTTAGCTACCTGGAGTGCGCCTTTCCGGACGCAGACAGAGGGGAGAAGGAGACTTCGAACAACTGGTCCATTGCTTCTATGCTCTGGACGAAGTAATGGAACTTCTGCTCGAATATTTCTACCGTGTGCAGCAGCACCGCGTGGTAGTCTGCTCGCCCCACGGCTATTAAGTTCAACTGCTCCTCCACTGCGGACCTCATCGTAGGCAGGACTAGTTCTGGATCTATCTGATATTAACGGGCAATTAGCGCGTAATCAGCTGTTGATCTATGCATCGATCCACGCGTGGAACGGCACGCACACCTTTTGATATCCATGAACCAACACAATTCCCAGTGACGTAGGAACTAACTTCCTACCAGCTGCTACGTTAACGTAATTTCGCATACATATGTTGTTTATATGTACTGGAATCGAGGCGTCCGTCCCAATGCCGTGCTTCTCCATCAGGGAGATTAGTTCAGCCTCCGTTAAGTAGTCTGGGGGTTGCGTGTAGCACTCGAGCATCTTTGTCTGTGATTCATTGGAAAGATTAATAATCGTAGCACAATGTCCAGCTTACTACTGCTCCATTCTTAAGGATGTATTGGACCTATTTTGAAAATAGTACCAAGTTAGTTGATGAAAATTCGTGAGATTGTTCTTTCTAATCTTCCTGATGTGCTCCAAAAATTTTAAACGAATTCACTAAACGGTTGCCGAGTTATAACGATTTTAATTTTCACTGATTTTACACGTACTCTTATGGAAAGAGACGATCTCGACAGATAAAACAGCGGAAAAAATGTTGAAGAAATGGTACCAATGTTTTCAATTTTTTTTTACATGTAGCATATGGGTAGATAAAAATAACTGCCGAGTTTCAATTGTTTCCAGTACACCGTTTTAAAGAAATAAATTATAACTTGAGGAAATTGTGAATTCAGGGCTTTTTCACTGCCAGAAGTTTAGCAAATAATGCTTGAGAAAGCATTTGTAAAGTGAAAAATACCTTTCTAGGAGTAAAAATAAGAATCCAACTATCGTTCGAGTTCCTTACATCAAGATTTACTATGCGTAAAACGTAGATATTCAAGTATTTCAAATTTCATGTACTTTTGTCTAATATTGTACGTCCGATACATCCTTAACGATCAAAGGTATTCCTATGGTAACAACCTCTTGTATGCTGACTTTTTCACCAGGAGTGAACTTGGGCAGCGTATCGTTGCTCCCAAGCGCCTGCCAAGTGAGAATACTCGTGTAGCCAGGGTCCAGTAAACTGTGGCCATTCGCAGTGAATATCTCCGTTCCCATCTCAAACTTGGCTGTCGTACTTAGGTATTTACAATCATGCGCCAACTATAGGGTAAGGAATACTTAATAGGCCGTCCCAGAAAAAAATGAAAATGATTGTAGCGTTAGGCCTTAGTGCGGGAAAGTTGTGTCTTGAGATCAATAACAACTGTGCGAAATTTCATCTCTGTGAGTTAATATCTTCTGTATCGGCAAGAGCCTTGAAATTTCGAAACTTGAGTAAAAACTATAAAAATGACCATGCAGCACTTCGTCCACCCTATGACAACAGAGTGACTTAGAACTCATCACGTGACGGTGACTCTATGTGGAATTCCTGCCTAGCCCACCCCAACAATTCTATCTTGAGGATTAGAAGACGAAATTTGATAAAAATGTCCTAATCGCGAAAGGAGACTCGAAGTCGCGTTTATAGACTTGATGAAGGGTGGCCCGAATAAAGCGATCCCTTGCGTCGGTGAGTTCCGACTCACTCTGTTGCCATAGGGTGGGCGATGGGCTGCAAGGTCATTTTTATATTTTTTACTCAAGTTTCGAAATTTCAAGGCTCTTACCGCAACAAAAGATGTTAACTCACAGGGCTGAAATTTCGCACAGTTGTTATTATCCCAGGACACAACTTTCCTGCACTAAGGCCTAACGCAACAATCATTTTAATTTTTTCGGGACGGCCTCATAGTTAACGTCTCCACTTCTCTAACATCAAAGTAGCTGGAGATACGTCAAGCTGAGAATACTCACAGTGGCGATGAAGTGTCGAGTTATGTAGTCGTACAGCCTCCACGCATCCCCATCGAGCTCATTCCTCGTAGCGTGCTTCATTGGAGTGATGGGAGGATGATCCCCTGCGTTGTGTCCCTTCTTCGGTCTGTTAATCCCAGTTGACAGTATACTGCGTACTTGATCTCCCCAGTCAGGGTTGCTTTGCTGTTGCTTCAGCGTCGCACTGAAAGTAAACGTTTCTGTAGCCACGTAAATTAAGGGAATCGTAGGTATTAAGGGGATGTTCCGGTCTAAAGCCCAGAAAAATAGGTAATCATTAGGAATTAATTAAAGGAAAACTACTGTATATAATTTAACGGGACTTTTTGCATTGTATTAAGGATGTCTTAAGTTATAAAAATATATTTTTTGTTTTATAATTAATCATTGCAGACGGCACTGGGGAGTCGTTAAAGTCGAGGCGTCAAAAAATTCATCCAAATCGGTGGGACCTGTATCTCCAAATGTTATTAACCGATTCGACTGAAACTTTTTTTATTTTGAAGAATATACTTCTAGCTAGGGGGGGGGGGACCAGAAAAAAAATACAAAAATGACATTTTTTTTAGAAAATAACGACACTCGAAGTTTGAAATCACTTTTTCCATATATTTTTCGTCCTTTCAACGCCTTTGAAAATTACAAATTTTCAATTTTTTTATTTTTTTCTGGTTTCTCCCCTAGCCAGAAGTATATTCTTCAAAATAAAAAAAGTTTCAATCGAATCGGATAATAACTTTTGGAGATACAGGTCCCACCGATTTTGAGAACACTGTTTCGAGAAAACCGCGTTTAAAGTTCTACGCGAGTGCCGAGTGGCCGAGTGTTACCCATGCATTTGCCGCTGCTCAAATGCCTATAACTTCGGGAATTCTACAAATTTCAACGAATCCTTTTAAACGCGTAATCCTAAACGGTTGAACATTCGAAGAATGATAAAAAAAATCGATTTTCAAACCGGAACCTCCCCTTAATGAAGTTTCTTCCGCCTCACTGTAGGTCAAAGTTCTCCGGGTACATGGTCGTCTCGGTTCGAGGGTAACTTATGTATCCCTGTGTGTAGAGGCGCTCCGCGATCTGCATAGCATGATGGGGTCCCATCCCTAAACCCGAACTCGCCACCCGCATCAGTTCTACCGTATTCAGGGCTATGGGTCGGGATTTCGTTTTCTCCGAGCTCTCCACGCTTATGACACTGTATCGTTCGACGGAATAAATAGTTTACTGTCGCGTCGCAAGCACAAATGATAGTTAAATATAACTCGATACCCACGTCGCTTGATCGTATTCCTTCACGTGACTTAGAAACATATTCGCCACTTCCTTATCGAACGATCGCACGCGGCTCCAGTGCAATACGATATCTTGGCCATCGGCAGACTTCACTGTAACCTGCAATGCATTTCAATTTACCTCCTTCTTTATACTGGACACGCAAGTCACTTTAGAACCTGCAAAGCTATTTCGTGGGAAATAAATTGTACCTGCAGAACCCAATACGCGTCAGGCTTAAACGTCTGAATCTCGTCGTGCCTCTGCACACAGAAACCCAGCGTTGGCGTTTGGCACGGACCATAAGAGATGAGAGACACGTCTAGGTCGCCGTACTTCCCCTAATGAAATAAAAACACACGTGTAAGCGCGAATTGTTGTGTAGTAATGTGTGTAGCGTAAATTATTGGACCATGCTTACCTGGAAGAATTTCGTCTGGTATCTCGTAAACGCGCACCCGATCCGTAGATCCAACTCCTGCCGAGCGTCGACACTTTTCGCTTCGTTTTCATTGGGCTTTATCAAATTCGCCAGTGCAGCTTTGATGTCCTTCTCCGTGATGGCAGAGAAATGTGCCCGCCAAATGTCCTGCGACCGGCGTAGAATTAAAAACCATACAGTCACGCTTCTCAAGAAACATTTAACTTAAGGGGAGATTGCGCTCCGTTGAGCCGAAAAATAGGTAATTCTTTGTGAATTTTTTGTATAAAAACGGTTCGACAAATTAATTTGAGGCTTGGCAGGCTGTTTTATTGTAGATTGAACTATTGTTCTGAATTTTTGTGTGACAGTGAAGAAAGAAACATGGCAGATACAGAGAGAGCGTTGAAAAATAATCGGGTGGCACTGGCGTGGGCGAAAAGTACTGTAAGCGTTATCCGGAATACAGAAAGGAAAAGAGATTCTTAAACTATATGAATGTGGCTATGGATGGTAGTAGATGCATTAAGAAAAATAAGGGGATGTTAAAATGGAAGACTTTTGAAGACGATGAAGCGCCCTGATTTGAGTCTGAGAAAGGTTTTGTCTGAAAATCGGGAAAACTTCCCTTCTTTAAGGGGACAAGGTAGTCGAAAAATCAATTTTTTATTGCATTTTCCTAAAGAACTATCTTTTCTGAATAAAATGCCGCTTGGTTTATAGTAAAGTTCGCAAAATTGTAGATTTGGCAGCTAAAAACCTCAAGCGGCAACCTATAGCGTCTCCTTTGCTCAGAAGCTTTAAACGCGTTTTTCTCGAATATTTTTTTCTCTTCGTTTCTTCCTGATTGCAAACGAACGGAGGTTCAGATCGACTTGAAAAAATTACAGGATGTGTAAAACATGTGACATTTCACCGCAAACCTCTGATATGATCCATAAAAATTCGAGATTTTCATAAAAAAATTAAGAAGTCACCGGATTTTAGTAGCGCACAAACAAGAACAAATTTTTCTCGGAAAATCGCCGATTTTGAGCTACCAATCGCATAATTTTGATTTAATTTCTATTTTTATAGGTTTGCGCGGATACTATGAATCCAACAAACAAGAATCTCACCTTTGAAATTGCATTACGTCGCATTTAAGACCGATATTAAGGCAAAACGATAGAAAAACGTTTAAAATGTTTACCCGTCTGCAGCGCCACTTTTAAACCACATATATATTTCTTACCAATTTTTTTTCAATCTGTATGGTAGTAATAAACACTGGGTAAATGGATACATCTGGATGTCCTTTCATTTTTTCACAAATAAATAAAGGACAAGAGTCTCTTTCACACGAAAAACGACTGTCTAGTCCCCTTCAATAAAAAAGGAACGTTAACACATACAGCAATAAATTTACTACCACCCATAGCCACATTCGTGTAGTTTAAGAATCTCTTTTCCTTTTCGTATTTCGAATAGCCCTTACGGTACTTTTCGTCAGATTACTTTTCAACGCTCTCCCTGTATCTGCCATGTTTTTGGCTTCGCAGTCACACAAAAATTCAGAACAATAGTCCAAGATACGATAAAACAGCCTGCCAAGCCTCAAATTAATTTGTCGAACCATTTCTATACAAAAAATTCATGAAGAATTACCTATTTCTCGGCCCAACAAGGCGCAATTCTCCCTCAAAGCGATGCTACAAAGGACCCACATTTGGACTCAGTCTCTTGGTCATGCCCTGCTGCACCGCGTATATAACTTCGAAGCAGATATTCTCGCCCTCTTTGTCGCAGTCGAGCCACAGCACCAGGTAATCGCAGTGGGCACCTTCTTTAGCGAGGAAGTAAGGAATCTTTAATTTAGGAACTGCTTCCTTCTTCTCCGTTGGGCACGAAAACAACTCTGCCTTAAACATAAGAAGCAACTTGTTAACGTGTGCGTAAGAAACATCAGACTGTTATATAATATTCCGTCTCTCTTACAGGATCGACCTTATCCCAGTTATTGTACTTCCCAATAAAATCCAGCGTCATGACGTGACCGCAGACGGAGGTCATCTTGAAGTTCACCGTCTCCGACTTGAACTGACCTACCCACTCGTGCACCGAACACGAGCCGTTTAAACCTGAAACTCATTTTCCGTTAGAAATTTACGACACCAAACCAGAGACAGTTTCACTGTGTTATAGATTTAACCCCTTAACGCGCAGTTTTTTTGAAGAAACCGGCCAGAAAAAATAAATTTTATTTTATGTAATACAACTAGCGCGCTCGAGTTAACTCGAGCGTACAAGTTAAGGAGTTAAATTCGAAGTATTGTATTTAACCCCTTAACTTGTACGCTCGAGTTAATTCGAGCGCGCTAAACAGGCCAAACTGTGCACACTCGAGATAATTCGAGCGGCGTTGTATTACATTAAAAAAATTGATTTTTTTGGCCGGTTTTTTTTTCAAAAAAACTGTGCGTTAAGGGGTTAATTGTAAACTTAACCTTACCTTTCCTGGTGGTACAGCGGCCGTTACTTAAAATAGTAGCCAACGAAGCCGCTAAGGACGGCTTCTCAGCCACCATCAAAGCTGTCTTCATTTTTAGAAAATTCCTTTGCGGTTTGTTTATATTAATAATAAATTACTAATCCTCGCGGAAGCGTGACAGCACGCCGCTCGAAGACCTCGCAGTCGGCGACCACACGCGTGGCATGTCGTGAATTTAAAATTACATTTGAAATGATTCACACGCGCTCCGAACTAACTGTCGATATTACTTTCACCGTGTTCTTCGTCTTAGAAGTCAGGTAATGTCTTGACCAAGCCGATTAAGGCAACGAGGGTGAAGGATGAAAGGAACCTCCTATTTTTTGACATGATGCAAACTGAAGTTGCCAACTGCGCGCAACAAGTCTGCGATTATCTTTAGAAGCGGTTTCCTTGATTTCTTATGGGCGAATTCCACTTTCGCCCAAATCGCCCGTGATTTTCGTTAAGCTAGGTTTTCCTGTACGCGACTAAACGCAGCGTCAAGAATTTCAAAGTCGATTTTCTCGAAAATGAAGCGCGATATGAAAAAAGGTTACTCTTTCTTTTTGATTTATAAGAAGTAAGTAAGTCGAGAAAGAGGAATAAATTTTTTTGTTATTGCACTTCAGTTTCGAGAAAATTAACTTTGAAATTCTTGACAATGCGTCCAGTCGCGTATGGGAAAACCCAGCCTAATGAGAATCACGGGTGATTTGGGCGTAAGTGGAATTCGCCCTTTGAGTGTGACGAGGAAGTTTATGTTATATTCTATGTTTAAACATTCCACTGTAAGCAATTTAGGGCGAATTCCACTTGCGCCCAAATCACCCGTGATTTTCATTAAGGTAGGTTTTCCTGTACGCGACGGGACGCAACATCAAGAACTTCAAAGTCGATTTTCTCAAAAACGAAGCGCGATATCACAAAAAGTTACTTTTTCTTTTCGATTTATAAGAAGTAAGTAAGTCGAGAAAAAGAAATCAAATTTTTTGTTATTGTGCTTCATTTTCGAGAAAATTAACTTTGAAATTCTTGACGATGCGTCCAGTCGCGTACGGGAAAACCCAGCTTAATGAAAATCACGGGCGATTTGGGCGTAAGTGGAATTCGCCCTGTATTGAACTCTTTGCGATGCTTAATCCTCCAATTCATATTATATCGTATAATAAAAAATTTAAGACGAATTGAAATCGACTCCAAGAAAATAAAAATGCACCAAAAAGTGGAAAATAATTTTTTTTCCTTATTTAATCTACGACTCTCAATATTCTTATGTCGGCGCCTCATCATTTGCACTGTGTAAATCTAGCGCCGACTTAAAAATATTAAGAGTCGTAGATTAAATAAGGAAAAAAATTATTTTCCAATTTTTGGTGCATTTTTATTATTTTGAAGTCGGTTTCAATTTTTCTTAAATTTTTTATTTTTTACTTTTTAGTTACTTAAGTTACATAACTATATTTATTTAGAAAAATATAGTTGGGCCTACAAAAAGTTGCTGGTAATAATAGTAATGAAGTCGATTAATGAATCAGATTTCTTATTTTTTGTATAACTTCGAAACTACTTAATCGATTTTGATCATTCTTTCTCCATGACCTAAGTTGAGTGAAGCTAAACTAAATACAATAAGTTTCACGGAAATCGGTCCAGTAGTTACGGAGAAATTCGCGGGCAAACATAATACATACTTACATACAAACAAAGAGGAGATATAAAGAGAGGCGTCACTCCGGGCGGAACCTTTGAAGTCCTTACTTGACCTTGGCATTTAAATTGGTTGTCTATTCGAGCGGGATATTCAAGTCGATTAAATCTAGCTTACCGCAGTTGGCTGATTATTGCCGAAGTTTGCCGATCATTGCCGAATGGGCATTTAAATTGGTTGTCAAGTGATTTCCCTAGTTTATTTCTGTCCTTGTCGAGTGACGCCTCTTATTATAGTCTGATTTTCGAGAGTTGAGACCTGAGGCGGGTTCCTGGACGGAGCGTGGCTTAAGAAGGAACCAATGGTACGCTATGGATTGCAACGCCGCACGCAATCCGTAGCGTACCATTGGTTCCTTCGTAAGCCACGCTCCGTCCAGGAACCCGCCTCAGGTCTCAACTCTCAAAAATCAGA
The DNA here is from genome assembly GCA_944738655.2 of Andrena hattorfiana. Taxonomy (NCBI): domain Eukaryota; kingdom Metazoa; phylum Arthropoda; class Insecta; order Hymenoptera; family Andrenidae; genus Andrena; species Andrena hattorfiana. Next base: position 6,681,601 of record OX122889.2, read on the forward strand.
CTATATATCTCCTCTTTGACAAAGAGCAGATATAATAAGAGGCGTAACTCCAGGCGGAACCTTTGAAGTCCTTACTTGACCTTGGCATTTAAATTGGTTGTCTATTCGAGCGGGATATTCAAATCGATTAAATCTAACTTACCGCAGTTGGCTGATTATTGCCGAAGTTTACCGATCATTGCCGAATGAGCATTTAAATTGGTTGTCTAGTAACATCCCTAGTTTATTTCTGTCCTTGTTGAGTGACACCTCTTATTATATCTCCTCTTTGATACAAACAGGGGCGTCCGGAGACATTTTTCCTCTTGCTTTTTTAACCCATTTTATAGTGCCAATTTAATTAAAAATTTGAAACCGAAATTTAAAAATATTCCCTTTTTTAGTATAAACTTAACAAAGATCAGTTTTGAAAAATCAGCGATTTTTTTCTCCAAAGCCAGGGGCACCTGCCCCTTTTGCCCCCCCGCCCTTCGGACGCCCGTGCAAACACATTGAACTGAGAACCTCTTCCTTTTTGAAATCGGTTAAAAAGTAAAGAACCTTAAATAGATTTTTAATAACATACATCAAATGTATAACGTGTACAAAAGATATTATTAATAAAATCGCCAAAATATTTCAGGGACGCATATATCTTAAATAAAAGTTTCAATCACATTTGCATTAAAATACAACGTTCCCTGCGAAATTTTGCGTGAAATCTATCTCTAAAAATACGAATATAAAAACAGAAAAACAATTTAAGATTCTTTAGAATGCCAACTGTCACGTTGACGTTACCGTGCATCGCAGTCAATAGCAGTTAAATGCACGCGACAGTAACCTAACGTGGGCTGTGGCGGACTGTTCACTGGGTCTCGTGATTCGATGGCATTGTTTCGAGCGCAGTGTTAACTCACGAAACAATTTACATTGCGATGCACCGTCGTTCCGAAAAATTCGAAATACCGAGATCGATCGCGACACGCAGATACATGTAACAGCGTCTTTAATCGTTTCAGGCTAGTGTGATTAGTGAGTCATCGGCTCGTCAGCTTTGAGTGATCGGATCGTATCCTCGATACTAAAATTGTAACCTAAAAAAGTCAAGTTCCAAGAATAACACTGACAGAATCTCTTTCTCGTGGATAGCAGCGGCAAGATCGTACTTCGAGAATTTAGGTAACATGTTCATATCACGGAAGTGATGTAAATTATTTTTTATGCGCTCAAGCCATCATCGGTGTTCGCTCTTACAGTGAATTGCAAGTATCGATACGAAGCAGCTCGTTTCTCTTCGTCTCGGCAGAGCCAGCAGGACTTCCTCGCAGCCATGGAGTGGTTATTCGGGAAGAGGGTCACTCCCGAGGAGATGCTCAGGAAGAATCAGAGAGCTTTGAACAAAGCGATGCGCGATCTCGATAGGGAGAAAATGAGGATGGAGCAGCAGGAGAAGAAAATCATCGCGGATATAAAGAAGCTCGCCAAGGAGGGGCAAATGGTACTACCGCTTCTTCCCGCCAAACATATCGATCCCGTTGCCTAACGATTACCGTTAATCGTCCCATAGGATGCTGTGAAAATTATGGCTAAAGACCTCGTACGAACTAGGCGCTACGTGAAGAAATTCATGCTGATGAAAGCGAACATCCAAGCAGTTTCTCTGAAGATTCAAACGCTACGTTCGCAGAACACGATGGCGCAGGCGATGAAGGGAGTCACGAGAGCGATGCAGAACATGAACAAGTGAGAATATCACTGTTCGATTGCGATCCTAGCTTGAAATCTGCTATGCGCGACTGTTGCTCGATGTACGTAATTGTGGGACATTTTTACAGGCAGCTGAATCTTCCGCAAATACAGAAGATACTGCAAGAGTTCGAAAAGCAGTCCGAAATAATGGACATGAAAGAGGAAATCATGAACGATGCTATAGACGACGCGATGGAGGACGAGGGCGACGAAGAGGAAAGGTAATTTTAACGGTTCCGGAATGTTGCGAACGTGTCTTCACCAGTCGTTCTGATTGCACTTATTCTGTTCACCCAGCGACGCCATTGTGTCGCAAGTTCTGGACGAGCTGGGTTTACAACTGACGGACCAACTGTCTGGCCTGCCGCAGGCCTCTGGCTCGCTGAGCGTAGCTGGCTCGAAGCAGCCGGTCGCAACCGCTGCAGGGGGCGAGGAAGGTGGCAACCTCGCGGATGCGGATGCTGATCTGCAGGCTAGACTCGAGAACTTGAGACGTGAATAAAAGTGCATAAAGTTTCATAGCTGAAAGATTGTATAAAGTATGTAAAAAAGGAAAGAAAACATTGATACGTAAGCATCGTTGATTTTATACGCTCTACGGCTTCGGATACAGGCACTTCAGCGTAGCGCATGCTTCTCCGTTTACTAATTTATGTGGATAATCTGTACTATACGAATGGAAATGTTTCCGCACTCGCTGGAAATGATTCAGTTCAGGAGACATCGATGGTTCGCGAAGAGAGGAGCCTGCGTTGCATCGAGTATTTATTAATCGAATACTACTTTCTTTTTTTATAAGTCGAAGGAAACTTGCGGTAATGTAAGATCAGTGTATCTAAGTGTTCCTGTGCATATTTTCTCGCACAAGGAGATTTGTAGAAAAGAATGTTATGCTGAAGCGCTTACTGAATATATTGTAACAAATACGTATTGTATTTTGATAACTACATGTACATAAGTTTACTTGGGAACTTTATAAGTTACGTACATGTACATACGCCCTTATTTTTTTAGCACGTATTGTACACTTATTGTAAACGTATGTAAGGAACAGTTTAATGATTTTTATAAGGGAGAAAAAGCGATTTGTGTAATCGTTTGTGTATTAAGAGAAAAATGATAAGCGACGAGACTTTGTCGCTGTGTTTACTGAAACTTAATCATTCAATGATCCGCGTTATGCTTACCACCAATAACCGTATAAAAACTTTATGATTCAGACACTGCGAATGTACTAACGAAATTTATTTATAGACTGCACTAACCGCAGGGAATGATCTTTTGTGCTAACGGGACTCTCGAGTTAATCATCAGTGAAATGTGGTTGTGCGATAACTTTGTGATACTATACAGGGGGGTAGTCTAATGAAGTCAATACTCTAGGGGGTGATTGTACAGGCGAAAATAAGACGAAAATCAAGAGTGACGAAATTGCGGTAAAAGCTTGGTTTTCGAGAAAATTGACTTTGAATTTCTCGAAAACGAAGCCTTTACCGCAAATTCGTTGCTCTTGATTTTTTGTCTTATTTGCGCCTATATAATTACCCTCTAAATTATTTACTACCAGTAGAGTAACACCCTGTATACTAAAACATCTATAATGAATGGCGTATGTGTAAATATATGTGATACACATACACGAATTGCTTAATTTGAGAAAATGTTACTCCGAACGATGGAAAGTGTTTTAAAATTAAACGGTTCAGTAAATAAAACATTAATGTACAACAATTTGTGTGAGCTCATTTTTGTAGTGCCTAAATGGTTGGAACCTTGTCACTGTAAATGTAATAACAAATTATTTTGCCTTACTCCTCGGCAGGAGAACGCGCAGAGCAGAATTGGGCATTATTCGAATGACCTCGAATAAGAATTGCGAATAAAATGAAGTTATTCGAATAAAAAGTTATTCGTTAGTCTCGAATAACTTCATTTTATTCACAATTCTTATTCGAGATCATTCGAATAAAAATGTATTCGAATAAAATTTATTAGAATAAAAATTTATTACAATAAAAATGTATTCGAATAAAAATTTATTAGAATAAAAATTTATTAGAATAAAAATGTATTCGAATAAAAATTTATTACAATAAAAATGTATTCGAATAAAAATTTATTACAATAAAAATGTATTCGAATAAAAATTTATTAGAATAAAAATTTATTACAATAAAAATTTATTAGAATAAAAATTTATTCGAATAAAAATGTATTCGAATAAAAATTTATTAGAATAAAAATGTATTCGAATAAAAATTTATTAGAATAAAATTTTTTTAAATAAAAATGTATTGGAATAAAATTTATTAGAATAAAGATGTATTCGAATAAAAATTTATTAGACTAAAATTTTTTTAAATAAAAATGTATTCGAATAAAATTTATTAGAATAAAGATTTATTACAATAAAAATGTATTCGAATAAAAATTTATTAGAATAAAAATTTATTACAATAAAAATGTATTCGAATAAAATTTATTAGAATAAAAATTTATTACAATAAAAATGTATTCGAATAAAAATTTATTAGAATAAGAATTTATTGCAATAAAAATTTATTAGAATAAAAATTTATTCGAATAAGAATTTATTGCAATAAAAATTTATTAGAATAAAAATTTATTCGAATAAGAATTTATTAATATAAAAATGTATTCGAATAAAAATTTATTAAAATAAAAATTAATTAGAATAAAAATTTATTAGAATTAAAATTTATTAGAATAAAATTTAATTAGAATAAAGATGTATTCGAATACGGCCCAACTCCGGCGCGGAGCATTAAATGAATTACAAATGTCGCGCGCTGGAAAGTAGGTGTAAAGTAATGAATAATTACGTGAGAAATATGAAACATTATCTCTATTAAACGAAATGTACATATACATAAGAATGCTCAGTAGATAATCATTCCGACATCCTGACTGTGAAATATAAGTATAAAATAGAAATCTGGTCTGGCTTTCGAACATGGCCTAATAGACATTCGAAATAAATACAGAACAGGGTTTCGACTGATCGATCAGGTGCGCCGGATCGATCGTCTAGCATCCTTACGAAACAATTATCAACGAACTATATGCTGTGTTAATGGACCGCAAGGGTATAGTGTTATCGAAGGAGAATTAGAGAGAGACTAACGAAAGGAAAACAGAGGGAACTTTGTTTAATACGATATTACTAAAGCAGAGGAGCAAGGAGGGTGCCAGCTGCACGCACATCATGAAGTAACCAACGCGCTACCTCGAGCATCATCCACTGAGACCGGAAGAGAGAGAAAGAGAGAGAGGGAAACAGAAGAAACGCTGGGAACAAACATTCGTGTAAGTACAGAACCTTTTCAAACTTCAAAGCGAACACAGCTGACGTCAGTAACAGCGTTTAATTATATTTAGCAAGTACCAATGAATTTCTGTTTGAATATCAGCTTGTAGTCCAATGTTTCGCAACCTTTTTCGAGTCGCGATCCCCCTTTATAATATTCAAATAACCTTGCGAATCCCCCCCGTGTAAGGCAAGGCAAATTTAATAAGGTAAAGAAAACACATTAAAAATAGGTATTTTAGAATATAATTCTAACTTAATAACATTTAAAAAAAAAAACATTTCGCGACCCGCAGGTTGGGAATCACTGCTGTATTCTCTCCTCCTTTCTCTGTCTCTACGATTCGCTCGGGTATTCCCCCCTGCAGATCGCAGTCACGATCACGTGCCCTTTCGTACTCCCTCCGCTCCCCGAATGGTAAACCCTATAGAAATACGACGTAGTTTACAAAACTGTGATGGGACCTTCTGTCAATCACATGTATATATATTGTCAATATCTTTTTTTTAAACATCTCAGAGGTACCGGCCAAGCGCAACGTACCCCAAGCTAGAATCGTTATACCGAGGAGATATATTCTGTAGCACCCCCGCGGCGTTGCTTAGAATTAAACGCATTCGAAAGTTCGCGCGCACTCGGCACTCCGCCAATCACACGGAGCACCGTCCCGTACTCTAGATAGTATTCGTTTATTTATAGTAAACGGTAGTATAGTAAGTACTACGTAAAACAAAGTACCTGCAGTTTTATAATATCGATGGAGGGAGGAGATGGATCCGTTCGCCCTTACAGTCGAACGAACGTCACGCGTAGGATGCTTGCCGATTAAACGGTCGTTAACTTTTGGCGGGAAAAACTATTCTCACAAGCGGATATACATTGAATCATGCCTTAGGATGAAATCGAATTATGCACTCCTCGATTAATTGTATCCCCGACATTGTTCGATCGCAAGTTACCCTGATATTCGCGTAGTTGAACAGAAACTAACCCTTCAAACAATAAACAGGCGATAGTAATCGAGCATGTCTGCTCTTCGATGGTACCAAATCGCTGATTCTTCACAAATAGCACCATTTCCATCGTAATCGATCTCGAATACAATTTCATAATCATCAGTATCGTTCTGAAAATTTTCAAACCCACCGCGACGGGGAACAAATTCCTCGTTCTAACCTCAAAATCAGTTTCTGAATTACCGACTGATGTTACTTTAGAAACTAAATTAATGTTACAGAAATCGACTGTATCGACCGATGGTACTTGATCCCCCGTTTCGCCATGCCGATAAAAATTTTCCAGAACTTGGCACGATTGCCAGAACTCGCGATTCGCTACGTATAATAGAAAGTCGTACGCAACACTGAACCTCGTGTTTATTACCGATGATAATTATACGCCTCTCACTGGATCGAAGAGTAATAAATATGCGCGAAGGACAATGATTCTTTTTCTCTTTCTTAAATACTCGCTATATAGGTGTGAGATTCTTAGCCTTATACACAGCGTGTGTACGTGTATAATCTGTGCATTTGTGTATGCTTGTGTAATTTGTCGCGCAAGTGCCCACTCGCGTACCTGCGTGCGCGTATGCGATCTGTGCATGCACACGCGATTAATGTATATACACATGCTAGCTATGCGAGAGCACAGCCTTCCCTAAAATACAGCATCAACACTTCGAGTGGCGTCGGCGTGTTCTTACGACAAGGTAACGCAAATACGTTGCGTACTGCGCATGGTTTTGGTGTCTGTTTCGCATCGATGTTTCCTGAAACGCATCGAAAAAAGTGGCGGATTTAACGGGCGGCCGATAAGCAGTTGCCGCCTGGCCCCAAGGCCCATTCCTCCAAACACCTATTCTATCCAAACACCACATTTTTTCTGTATTACTACACTTAGTCTGTTTTTAGTAAACTAACTCTTCATTTTCCCGAAAAATGCCCCCCTCTCCTCCCACAAGACCCCCTAAGGCCCTGTTTTAAAAAATTATCATTTTTATCTAAATAGTATATTTTTTTCTGCACTTTTCTGTATACTTATCCCGTTTTTAGTAAACTACTTCTTCATTTTCCCGAAAAAAATGGGTCCCCAGAACGTTTGCCAACTGGGCCTTTTTCCTTAAATCCGCCACTGATCGAAAATATTGTCCGAGAGAGTCCAGAGAGTCCCCGAGCGTTCGCTCAGAATGCAAACCAAACTCGGAGTTCGCTTTGTACAATAAATTTTCCTGGCAGAAAAACTGGCATCTTTCAAAACGTTCCGCCACTCAAAGTGTTAAGATCCGACAGCTTTCTTCGTATTCTTTTTTGTTCGTCCCCTTTAACTTGTGGAGCTACGGATAGGAAACCTTAATTCGATTCACCTATGGGTAGACACGCGCGAACTAAAGCCGAATCCATTTCGAACTTCGACAGTTTTTACTCTACTTAAAGATACTGTAATCTACGTTGCGCGTGATCGGAGATTAAAGTAAGAATCTTGAGCAAAACTAAACTTTGTTTAAGTTGCGATCTCACGTGTGGGTCAAAAAAGACCCACACACTGTCACCCAAGAGGTTAGATTATTCAGGACCCTTCTTATAATTTGTGTTGTAAATGGCAATTCGCGCGTGTTTGATCTATGGAAACTACTATTAGTAACACTCTTGCGTACGTGTTTCTGTACTTTACTCTCGTTCGCTCATTCCTATGTTCATATTCGCGAGTTAACTTGGATCGTGTATACTGTATACGCTCGCCTGGAAAGCTTGCAGGTGAGACACCTACTTTGATCAAGAAGAACAAAAAAGAACTCGTTGGAGTGCTGCTCGAAGATTCACCTTGATCGTGGACGTTCGTAAAAAGACGAGTGAGCAAAGAATCAAAGAAAATTAGGCTTTCGATTCGAGTTACCGACCGCGTGGGATTCCGACTTTACCGATCGAGCATTCAGTCGAACTTTCCACGGTCAAATACATATAAATATTTTTGTACACGCGTCTCTTTCGTTCAAGCACCGAGAACACCATTTCGAAAATTATAAAATTAAATTGGTATATAGACTGAATTATAATTGATTTGAACAAGAGATACTGAAATTTAATTACGAATCCTTCTCAACTAGACAATCCACCTGAAACAAACCGAACCGAACGAAATCCTTCCGAACGTTCGCGAGACTGTCGAGAATTACTGTTGCATGTGTACACGTATATACATATATATACGTTGGTTTTGTATTCTTAGTAAGATATTTACAAAAAAAGTGTAGCAAAGTACGCTCGTTCGTAACATATGAAGTATAATATCACTGGATCTGTTAGGTTTCACTTTAGAGAATTCTTAATCCCTCTCGTACGTGCGCGATCGTTAACACTATGATCTACGTAAACGTTTTCGTAAATTGATTTGATATTTGAGTCAACGATTCCGCAAACTACTATTATCCTTTTTTTTTTGGCGCCTTTTAACTACATTTTTTCGCAGTCGGTACCAGTTTCACCCTCGGAAGATGGTGCCCGGGTCACTTTTGACCCATGCACATCTTTCTCTTTGTATTACTTAGGAACTTAATATAAATTAAAAAACTGAGAACGCGGGTCAAAACTGACCCGGGCATCGTCGTCCGCGGGTTAACGCGTATGGATGAACAGTTCGATCGCGAATGGGCCGAGATCGCTTCAACCCTTCGTTCTCCCCCTTTTTCATCGTTCATTGCGTAGTACCTGTGGGAGGGGGTGAAGCCGAGTCTCGTCGTGAATTCCTTAAAAAGCAAGGAATGGTAATTAGTTCCTCTAAATCTCTGAATAAAGGGTTAATCTTCTGTCGTTTTTGGTATACTCTCGTCGAATGGTCCAATAGTTATTGCGATATTACAAGCGTCCCCAGTTCCCCTCTGCCCAGTGGCGGATTTAAGGAAGAAGGCCCAGGTGGCAAACTCCGAGGGGCCCATTTTTCGCGAAAATAAAGAGGTAGTTTACTATAAATATTTTCTTTACAAGAAACTAGAAAGAATATAGTGTTTGAATAAAATTTTTTTTTTGAAAATGAAACCCTGGGGCGGAGGTGGGAAATTTTTATTTAAATAGAATTTCGAATAACGAATAAAAGTAAAAAAAATTATTCGTCAGACGGCCGTTAACTCGAGTTAGCTTTAATCGACACATGACGAATAATTTTTTAACTTTTATTCGTTACTCGACATTTTATTTAAATAAATATTTTACCCATCTCTGCCTGGGGGTCCTTCTTAAATCCACCGCTGCCTCTGCCCGGAACGCACTTTCGTTCACAACGCCGATGGAATTATAGACGTAAGCGCTCTGTTTATTTTTGGTCCATTGGGAAATACGTTTTGCTCGGTGATTGGAGATCATTTGTTCGAACTCGGTATCGACTCACAATCTTGAAGCACGCATCCACGTTCCTCTCTCGACTTCCGAGTAGTACCAACTGAACAAATTTGTCGGACAACAAAAGAGGAATGAGTCTCGAAGCACAGGAACTCCTTGTCCATAGCTTAACCCTTCGGGCGTTTACAATTCGAACGTACACCGTGCGCAGTGTGCGGGACACCTCTGGTGTCCATCCTTAACCATTGCCGCTGAACGCCCATGGGCGGTCCTCGCACGCGTATACGCAGTAGTATCCGAAGGGTTAAGAAGTAATTACATTGCTCGTTTGCTAGAACCTGCCTGCAGTAATAGCGCAATAACACCCGCTATCTGGGAACAGCGGTTCCACGACGTCATACACCTTAATTAGCAAGCTCTCATTCACTTCGCCCGCAGACCTCTGCCGGTAAATGACCGAAGCATTATTATTCGCATTTACAAGCATTTGTGCTAGGAAGGGCAGAATTAATTAAGTCGATTGTACAATACTCCATCGCGATATTCATCTCCCCTCGCCTTTTCTTCTGCGCGAAGAAGTCCTCGATCCCATAACCTTTCGAAACGATCCTCGAGCTGAATTACGCTTACGATTCACAGTGTTATACTCGAATGGAACCTGTCGCGTGCTCGCGGGGGAGACTGATGGGTGTTCGATGATGAAAACGATGAGGAACCGCGGACCTAAACACTTAAACTAAGGCTACGCGTTACCACCGTTCGTGACTAGAATGGAATCACCGACCCGGAGAATCAAAGGCGAATCGGAGAAACGAACGAGTTAAACGAGAAAGATTTTGGTCAAGCGCTTAGACGAATGATACAAATCGCTATTCTAATAGTGTCGCTTGTCGATCGAGTACCATTTTGTTTGCCGATCTGTGCGCTTACGTCGGAAACGTTTTATTTTACATATGTACACTTCGTTCCTCCTCGTCCATCTACCTGTCCCTCCTTCCCTACTGCCATCCACCCTTCGTTCGTCCCGATACACAGCGGATGATATATTGTTTGCTATTTCAGCAGAAATTCGCTGATAAATGTATGTACTTCATAGATATACGGCTTTATGCTAGAGGTTTTGGATACTTGAGAGACAGTGTTGCTCGTCGGTTTGTATGGCGAATGGCTGATTAATTTGTGTTTAGATCGCCCAAGTTTATCAGATCAGATACATAACTCGGGAAGTCAAGCTGAGCTTTGGCTGTATCCCCAAGTATATCGAAGTATTTCAATGCCAAAGAAAAAAATAAACCTAACCTAACATTGGGGAAGCTGACTGTAACTTTTTCTAGTGATCCTCCAGGGAGTGATCGGTACAAATGCAGTCATTTGTGGCAAAATCGGAAATAACATAACCTAAACATTCATTAAATCGTCTGCTTTCCAAGCTGACTGTTTATCTATCTCTTTCTATCCGTATTTTTGTCTCTTTCTTTTTTACAGTTTTTTTCTCTCTGTCTACTTCCGCTTTTGCCACAAATGGCGGCACCTAATCAGCGACGAGAAAGGTTGTTCCGATCACTCCCTGGAGGATCACTAATAGTGTTGGCTAGAACCGTGATTTGTGACTTACGAGTGATCCGATCACGTTCGTTCCCAATCACGGTGATTTTTTACAGTGATCCGTGATTTTCATGATCGCTTCTGATTGGTGCAGACAGAACAGTGATCCGTGATCGCTTCTGATTGGTGCAGGCAGAACAGTGATTCGCGATTTTTATGATCGCTTCTGATTGATGGAGAGCATAATTGCTCTTTGCTCGCGCCACATAACCCTAACTTCTGCTTTCTCTCGAAACATTCTGAAGTCCTCACTGTTCTTATAGAATCTCAGTTGTATATTTTAAACCAATGTATTCGTTTTTGATCTATTTAAATTAACGAATATTTCTTCGCTTTAGTTAAAAAGTATAATGTATATGTGAATACTTTAGCCAATCAAATCAGTGCGTGCATACATTGACTATTTATGAATGTATATTCTATATATTCGCTGAATTAGCACACTTTGACTGTAACACAAGCTATATTGAAGTATTTTATAAAAAATAATTCAATCAAGATCAAGAATTACGATCGCAGTAAACAATTCGCTCAAGTTAAAAAAATCACGGTCGTGATTTAACTTCAATCGCGAACGTGATCGTGATTCTGCGATCACTGTGATAAATCACTGTTAGTGATTTTGCACTCCATCCCTAATCACTAATAGCAAATTCGGCAACCTGCACTAGTGCGCACTGAGTGCGAGTTTTCCCGTTTCCAATTGGCTAAAAGTCGCACTCAGTGCGCACCAGTGCGACCGTCCGAATTCGCTACAACTTTTTCCCATCCGTGACGCCATCAGCACATGTGCCACTTGTAATCGGTGTTTTAGGTGTATTTAAATTATCTTACTTCACTTCTTAATTTCTATTTCTCTAATAAGTACATGTATCTATAATTATTATTGTTATTATTATTAGCTATTATTAATGACGTAGATATAAAAAAATAAATTTGCATCTTTTAGGTTATGAATACGTCAAACCTAGTGAAAGAAAAGAAAGATATTAGAAGTCAATTTTAGCATAAAAAATTTTCAAACATTTTATAATATTTTGTAATTTTCTCTTTTTGTTGTCACTTATACTTTGAAACCAACAGTCAGCAAAGGTACGCGCGCTGGTGGCGCCCTCTGCGCTGAGCGTTGCGTCAGCTTCCCCAACTACATTTGTTTAAATTTGAACTGAAAGCGGAGACCAAAACGACGAGCAAAGGAATCTCAACTCAATCAAACTAGAATCTTACAGAATCTAAGTCCCCGGAGGTGTTACTTTATGTACCCTGAATTGTAAGTTCGAACAGAAATTCTAGACCAGAATGGCACTTCTAAACCCAAAATAATCAGCCCCAGAGTGTACCATAAGCAAGGAACACCAGTCATACACCGTGAAGCTTCACGAACCAATTAACTTCCCCGGTTGACGATCCGCCTGGCGAGCAGACCGCCAGGGACCGACACACAGACAGTGGACCGCGGTGCTCGAGCGTTCGCCTCGAGTCATATAGTCCAGACCTGCACCTTCTCCGCGACGATGCACCAGCTAGCATGGTCGTAATAAGACGAGATAATGTGCAAGTTCTCCACGTATTTGTTGATCAGTTGGTCGAGCTCGCCCTCCCTGAACACGTGGTAGTACTGATGGTAAGTAATCGCGCCGCCGCCTCTGTCAGAGGGCAGGGACTCCTGGGACGAGGAGCCGCTCAGAGAATCATTCCCAGTAGTAGTGGTGACCAAGCAGTCGGTACTTCGCTTGCTGTTATCCGGGTACCTGGACGGCGTCTCCTCGGACGCCGAGCGCCTCTGTATCTGCAGCCTCCGTTTCTCCGCGTAGGACTTGGGGTACTCCGCGTTATTAGACAGCAGAGAAACCATGCTGCTGCATAGCCTGCCAGTGGACTCCGCGTGACTGCCGTCGCTGAAGCTGATGGTGTTGTCGATGGACTCGCCGATGTCGCTGGACTCTATGGAGTTCGTTGTCCTCAGATAAGAGGGCTTCTCCGGGGGCTGCTTGTCCAACGAAGCGTTCTCCTTTTCGTTCATAAACTCCCCGGTATTCGAGACCATCACGAAATCCATGATATCGTCGGAGCTGCTTCGATGCATCTTCTCGTCGCTGGGATGAATCTCCGCTGCATCTATCTTCTCTATGTCCTGGGGGAACCCGTTGCTCGTGCTGCTCAGCCAGGCAATAGTGTTGGACATGTTGTATTTACCAGGCACGGAGACTTTAGTCGAGGCGACGTCGTACATGGGCGCTACAGGTTCGAGCTGGCGCTTGGCAATGTCTAAATCTTTCCTCTGGCCGCTGGCATCCTCCTCCGGATTCTGGTGATGATCGGTGTCGTGCATGAGATTCTCGCTGAGCTTCTCGGTGAAGTCTATCAGGTGCTGTCGACACTCCTCGTTCCAGGTGTCCTCCACTTCAGGCAGCTGGTAGCTGTCGTTCAAGCTGGACTGCTTGGACATAGGCTTGCTCTCGGCGGTTGCTTCGGTGGCCGTTTGCGCTGGGTACGGTCGACTGTGCGCTTTCTGGATGGCAGTCTCCACGGCGTCCTCCAAGGAGCTGGCTACGTTGGCGGCTGCCTCTAGTAGCCTCGACGACTGAGACGACGTGCTGTCCGCGGTGGTCTTGGTCTCTTCCTCCTTCGAGTCAGCCACGTAACCAGATGATTCGTCCGCAGTGATGTCGCTGGGATCGGAGACGTTCTCCGCCGAGCTGTCCAGCACCTCGGACTCCGTGCACTCTGACTTGGTGTTGTCCTTCTTCGCGTATCTCTCGTCGGAGATCACGCTGATCACCGAGCCCACTGACTCCGGCGAGGACACCCCGCTGGAGTCGCTGTCCAGGTCGTCTGTCTCTGGATTGAACAATTCTAAGGAGAGCAACCGTGGCAGGACCTTGATGACCGTCTCCAGGCGGCCGCTAGCCGTGGTCGAGGCGCGTCTTACCAGTGGGAAGGATGGTTTGGTTCGCGTGGCGAAGCCAGGCTTCTGCTTCAGCAGCTCCTTTATTTGGTTCAGCCTGGCTTTACGACTGTCTTCCTCCCCGTTGACGTCGCAGCTCCTCTCCTCGTACAGCACCTCGGGGCTGTCGCTCGCCTGCGGTAGCAGCGGAACAGTGTCCTCGATAAACTTAGGCTCCTCGAAGTCCACCGTCTCGGACATGGATCTGTAGGCGCGTATAGTCTGCAGGGCGGGCTTCTTCCCTTCCAGGGAACCGTTCCTCACCTCCGTCTCTGCCTCAGCGATCCTCTCGCTGGGCTGCAGCTCCGCGTTCGGTGGCTGATGGCTATTGCTCGCGGTGTCCCTCTTAGGGCCTATTGTCATCTCTCCAGGCATCGGTTGCTGGCTGGTGACAGTTGTCGAGCTGAAGAACGGTCTGCTGAACGCTGGGTTGAGGGTGCGAGGGGATAGACCAGGCGGACTAGGCGGTGGCAAGGATTTGCTCGTCGCTGGGAACTGTTTCAGCAACGGCGATATGGAGATAAGCTTCAGCCTCGAGCTGGATATATCCGGAGGGTGCTTGACGCGCGGCGACGGAGGCGCCGAGATGCTGCCCAGCAGGTGGCCAGCCGTGGCCGGGAGGATGTCGGAAAGCGGAGGCACGTCATGCTTTGGCACGAAGATCACGGACGCGAAGCTGTCCTCCGAGTCGACGCTGGTGTCGCTCTGCAGGCTGCTGTCCTTCGACGAATCTGAACCGTCCTCTCGCGACAGACGTCTCTCGATACCTTCCGCCTCCCTCTTCGTCGCCGTTGCCGACTGGAGCTTCTCGTTCCCGTTCGCTTTAGAGGCATCGTCGGCGAGTGCGTCCGCGGCTGCCGTCTCGCTGTCGGTGGACTTCCAGCCCTGGAGGATCTTCACGAAACCGTTCTTGATCGATATGCCCGAGACCTCGATGTTCGTCGTCGACTGTCTGATCTTGTTCGTAAGGCCACTTTTCAGCAGTTGGAACCGCCTGGTCGCGTTGCCGGAGTAGAGGGAGTCCCTGAGCGACTCGAACGTGCTCCCTTTGCAGATGATCTCCTCGTTCAGGGACGCCTGCTTCATGATGTTGCGTCGTAACCTCTCCTTCTCCTCCAGCCTCTCCGCGGACATCAGCTCCTCGTTCATGGAGCTCTGCTTCAGGAAGCTTCCTCGTTTCGAGGACTGAGTGGGTGCTACCTGGATTGGGAATAATGCAACGGGATCAAAATTGGGCTCTTACAGTTTATACTGTTCAGGGATCCAAGAAACACCCTGTCTTCTTGGAAGAATTAAATCTCCATCCAAACTTCTGATGAAGCTAGGTAGCACCTGGATCGCTCTTCCAAGAAGACGGAGCTTATTAAACCTTGCCACTTTCAACTACCATTTCTATTTCAGTCTTTAATATATTATATCACTCCTCTCTTTCACTCCCATCTTGCTACATCCCACAAACACTAGATCTACATCTGCTATCCCACCCTTTCGTCTCACATATCACCAGCGGCGGATTTAACAGGCGGTCGATGAGCAGTTGCCGCTTAAGCCTCTGCCCAGAAGGCCCCACAGGGTCCCATCTACCCCCCGAAAATTGCGATTTTATCTAACTTCTATATTCTTTTTTGTTTCCCATAATTTTCATACCACACCCGCGTAAATTTATTTGTAATTCTCGTAGGATGTCCTAGAACGTTTTCCACCTTTTTCCTTGACCCTTTCGGTACGGCGTATATTTTATTATTATTATTATTATTATTTATTGCACGGGACAAGCCCAATATAGTACAAAATAGAATAAACAAGTACGCAGTAGTGTATTATTACAACAGAGTATAGACAAATATAAAAACACGTGGAAACAAGATAGTATTACGCCATTGGAGAAACGAAAGTTGAGATAACCGGCCGTCGGAAAACTACAAGCGAGGAGCCAAAGAAGAAAGAACCCCTCTTGTGATGGGGTCACTCTGGCGGATGTTATATTTCCGCGAAATTGATTTTAACTAATTTTTTTTTTTGTTTAAACTATCGGAGATGCCGACTAAAGTCGGCGCTAGGAACGACGGTTCGTTCCGTGCCGCCGGATATATCCGGCGCTCGGCCACACAGATCATCAGATGGCTGCCGGATATATCCGGCACTAGGCCACACAGATCATCAGATGGCTGCCGGATATATCCGGCGCTCGTGCCGAAAGGGTTAAATCTGCCACTATAAATTACTTCACTGTTCTACCTCCTCCATTTATCTCCCTGCCGTAATGCTTGCCTACCTGAAAGTCTGGAACGTCCTTAGTTAGTACTTTAATGGCAGTGTTCTCAGGATTTTCCAAACCGACGTCGTCCACGAGGTGAGTCTTCTGCTTGACCAGCCTCGGTTTCGAGCCGCTCATCGACGACGAGGTCCTGGACTCGGCGTCCAGGTTCAGCTCGGAGGTCAAGATGGAGCACAGGCCGGGGATGCTGGACCTAGATCGCACCAGGTCTAGCCGTTGGATCTCCAGTATATCGCCTAGGCTCTTCGACTTTATGCTCAGCGAGTCCGACTGCTTGCTCAGCGTCGCGCTGGCGTTCTCCACGCGGCGCAGCTCGATGGGCAGCTCGTCCACGTCCGGCGGCTCCTCGTGCTCGTAGTCCTTCCTGTTCTTCCCGCTCCCGCTCTGCCAGCTGTCGAGGAACCAAGGCCGGCTACCAGACCCGCGCCTGCCGCCCGCCAGTTTCTGGAACAACGGTGCAGACACGTTGCCTTGGCGTCCTACGGGCGCAGCCCCGCGACGACCGTGCCCCGGGCGGGTTTAGCAAACGGTTACCCTAGTTTTCGGAACGAACAATGTTGCGGCGGCCCGCCAAATCGATAGGGCTTCCCGTGACAATGTAGTTACGTATCGCGGGATGTTATCGTGACGAGCGATATACACTGGGTGTCCCTGAAGCGAACAGGCGAACCTTGGGGGGGCTTAATCTACACGCTGAGCGTAGAAGAATGTGATCGATCAGGGACAAGCTTTCTTTTTGCGAAAGGAAACACGGATTGCCTTTATATCGACCTGACACTTCAAAGAATATGCTCAAGAATATCAAACTATATACATATTCTTTTTTTCAGTGACCTACTTATCCCTTTATCACCCATAATTCTGACTTATTGGTCTTAGTAAGTTATTTCGCAACTAAATAGTTTTCATTACAAGATTATTAGATAAAACGTTTGAAGCTTCAATTCTAATATATTTGCGAACAGCGGCGCACCCAGAGGGGAAGAGTGGGTCCCTGACCACGGCTGAAGTAATTCAAGAGCTTTGTGAAAAGGCAAGAAAACTGAGTTTCATTTTATAAGTAAACTTTCATAACGACCTTTTGTCGAATTAGAATTAAAAATATTTTTACCCGTTCAACTCGGCTCCCCCCCCAAGATTAAATCCTATATGCGCCACTGTTTGCGAATGTAACTAGTTACTTTCCCTCGCGACGTACTCTTTAATACCACCGGCAGTGTCAGAATTATTTAAAGTGGCCGGGTGAAGCGGGACACCCCGTGTGCACGCGAAAAAAACGGTTGTAAAGCAGCAATTTAGACCGGGACGCACGCGAGCGTCGCCTACACGTGACACCGGGCGGAGATTTCGTTCAAGGAAATTTCGCCGTGCCGCCTACCTGCAGAGCGCGGCGGAAAAAGCTGTAGCAGGTCTCGTTCGGGCTGGACAGGCTGCTGGTGGATGGCGATGGACTGAATATCGGATCGATCCAATAGCCCTTGCTCTTGCATTTTCGTTGGCTGTTCCTGCAAGCAAGAGCGTCATTACCCGGTAATTATCGTAATCACCGCGGGAAGCGTTTCGAGAACGAGAGCGGAGGGGGGAGGGCAGCGAAACGCAATTTCGAGCGGTAATTTGCCTGGGTGCTTTCAAGGATTTTCGAGCGGAGCGCAATTGCATGCTTTTATATTCAAAGGACACGGCGGACGTGTGCAGAGTGGTGGTTGCAAGAAAGTTTAGAAGGAGAATGATAAAAAAGAAAGTGTTATAATTATGCATGTAGCAGAGGGATATCAAAATGGTAGATATAATCTGGCAGTTAAATTATATAAAATTGTTTCTTTTCTTTTTAAGTTTCTTTTAACCAGCCCTGTGAGTAACGTTTTGAGGGGACTTTAATATCGTCGGCTTTAGACTGACTTTTGTTTTAAATGCTAGAGCTAGTGGTACTTCCTAGAAGGTAATTACCTTTGAGCGTTTTGGGTGGAACGCGAGTCGCTGGCGTTCGGCGCGCCTGAGTGCCGCAACCTGTCCGACGAGCTCGTGCAGTACGCTTTGGGCCATGGTACCAAGACATCTTGAGACTCGAACTGCGAACGGAAAATGGTATCGCTTTAGAGGATAGTTTGTGGGGAATTTGAATTCTAAGGGTGGGAGTGTTTGATAGAGAGAATAAAGGTATCCTCGCTTAATTAATTGTAAGTGGAATTAGTTATATCATTTGATAAATCATTTGGACCATGTGTGAAGGATGGAAGAACGAGTGCTGGAATTCTGCGAGTATTCATGATCTAGGAAATGATCTATTTGGAGCTATCAACGCTTAGATCTTAAAATTGGATTGATATTCGATTAGAAAGAATTTATCTTCGCCGCGATACAGCCGTCTGCGAGTAGTAATTTGGGAAATTATGTGCTTTGTGAATGATCTGTTTGGGACATGATCTACTATTTGAGAAATTATTTATTTGGAAAATTATTAATTTGGAAAATCTTTTATCTGGAAAATGATCTATTTGCCAAATTATTTATTTGGAAAATCTTTTATTTGCAAAATGATCTATTTGCAAAATTATTTATTTGGAAAATGATTTATTTGCCAAATTATTTATTTGGGAAATCTTTTATTTGCAAAATGATCTATTTGCAAAATGATCTATTTGCCAAATTATTTAATTGGAAAATCTTTTATTTGGAAAATGATCTATTTGCAAAATTATTTATTTGGAAAATTATTAATTTGGAAAATCTTTTATCTGGAAAATGATCTAGTTGCCAAATTATTTATTTGCAAAATGATCTATTTGCCAAATTATTTAATTGGAAAATCTTTTATTTGGAAAATGATCTATTTGCAAAATTATTTATTTGGAAAATTATTAATTTGGAAAATCTTTTATCTGGAAAATGATCTAGTTGCTAAATTATTTATTTGGGAAATCTTTTATTTGCAAAATGATCTATTTGCAAAATTATTTATTTGGAAAATGATCTATTTGCCAAATTATTTATTTGGGAAATCTTTTATTTGCTAAATGATCTATTTGCAAAATTATTTATTTGGAAAATGATCTATTTGCCAAATTATTTATTTGGAAAATCTTTTATTTGGAAAATGAACTATTTGCAAAATTATTTATTTGGAAAATGATCTATTTGGGAAATTATCTATTTGCAAAATTATCTATTTGCGAAATTATTTATTTAGGAAATGATCTATTTGGGAAACGATATATTTGGAAAATGATCTATTTGAAGCAAACAACGGCTCAGATCTACAACTTAAATTAACATTCAACTGAAAGAGCGTATCTCCACCGCGATGCAGCCGCGTAAACAGAGACATCGCCCTGGAAAGTATGCATACCGCGAGCAGATTGAAACGGTTTACCTTGGCATCGTGCATCGGAACAATCGTATCGATTGGTCGTCATGCTCGCGTGGGTGGTATTTCATAGGCATGTTCGAGCGCCGTTTCAATTCAATCGTATCGGACGACAGCGGTTTTAAGCCGCCTCGAAGCTATTCGAATGTGAACGGGATTCGACAATCCCCCGAGAAACCGATCGCCGTGTAAAGCGTCAGAAAATTCGCCGCGCAACGGGGAACGGGATTTACCTTCCTGTGCCTTTGTTCCATGGCCCATACGGATATGACCAGGCGGCCGCCGATACGCAGCACACGGGCGAGCTCCTTTAGAGCGTGGACCCTCCTCTCGGTTGTGGCAAAGTGGTGTACCACGGCAATCGAGAGGACCGCGTCGAAGCTTTCATCGCGAAAGGGTAGGGCCAGATTGTCGCAAATGAGTACCTGCAACGAAAGCAGTAGCCTTGTTAGTGGCTGCTTCGCGTATAATTTATGAGTGGCTGGGTGATGCACCAGTTAATATAGCGCTGAGTGCGTGGGAGTATAACGTAAGAGTGGTGTGACGTTTTAATTTAGGTTTCAATAAGCGTTTGAGGTGGGTGGATTGAGTAGCTGTTTCTACGAGATTTTTATATGTTGTAAAAGTGGAATGAAAAGGTAGTAATCTGTTCTTTAGTTTTAGCTTGGAGGTATTTAACTTCTGCTTCTAGAAAATTGTTGTACTACGCTATGTAATCTTAGCTCAAACGTACTCAACTCCTGCCTTTAAAAAAAGCGTAATACTACGTTCTGTAATCTTAGCTCAAAGGTACTCAACTCCTGCCTCTAGAAAAGTGTACTACTACGCTATATAATCTTAGCTCAAAGGTACTCAACTTCTGCCTCGAGAAAAGTGTACTACTACGCTGTATAATCTTAGCTCAAAAGTACTGAGCTTCTACCTCTAGAAAAGCGTAGTACTACATTCTGTAATGTTAGCTGAGAAGAACTCAATTTCTACTTCTAGAAAAGCGTAGTACTACGTTATCTAATCTTAGCTCAAAAGTACTCGACCTCTACCTCTAGAAAAGCGTAGTACTGCGCTATGTGATCTTAGCTCAAACGTACTGAGCTTCTACCTCTAGAAAAGTATAGTACTACGTTCTGTAATCTTAGCTCAAAAGTACTCGACTTCTACCTCTAGAAAAGCGTAGTACTGCGCTATGTGATCTTAGCTCAAAAGTATTCATCTTCGATCTCTAGAAAAGAGTACTACTACGTTATGTAATCTTAGCTCAGAAGTACTCAACTCATGCCTCTAGAAAAACGTACTACTACATTCTGTAATCTTAGCTGAAAAGAACTCAATTTCTTCTTCTAGAAAAACGTAGTACTGCGTTATGTGAACTTAGCTCAAAAGTACTCAGCTTCTGCCTGTAGAGAAACGTAGTACAACGTTATGTAATCTTAGCTCAAAAGTACTCAACTTCTGCCTCTAGAAAAGTGTACTACTACGCTATATAATCTTAGCTCAAACGTACTGAGCTTCTACCTCTAGAAAAGTATAGTACTACGTTCTGTAATCTTAGCTCAAAAGTACTCGACTTCTACCTCTAGAAAAGCGTAATACTACGTTCTGTAATCTTAGCTCAAAGGTACTCAACTCCTGCCTCTAGAAAAGTGTACTACTACGCTATATAATCTTAGCTCAAAGGTACTCAACTTCTGCCTCGAGAAAAGTGTACTACTACGCTGTATAATCTTAGCTCAAAAGTACTGAGCTTCTACCTCTAGAAAAGCGTAGTACTACATTCTGTAATCTTAGCTGAGAAGAACTCAATTTCTACTTCTAGAAAAGCTTAGTACTACGTTATCTAATCTTAGCTCAAAAGTACTCGACCTCTACCTCTAGAAAAGCGTAGTACTGCGCTATGTGATCTTAGCTTAAAAGTGCTCAGCTTGTGCCTCTAGAAAAGCGTAGTACTACGTTCTGTCATCTTAGCTAAAAAGTATTCAACTTCTATCTCTAGATAAGTGTACTACTACGTTCTGTAATCTTAGCTCAAAAGTATTCATCTTCGATCTCTAGAAAAGAGTACTACTACGTTATGTAATCTTAGCTCAGAAGTACTCAACTCATGCCTCTAGAAAAACGTACTACTACATTCTGTAATCTTAGCTGAAAAGAACTCAATTTCTTCTTCTAGAAAAACGTAGTACTGCGTTATGTGAACTTAGCTCAAAAGTACTCAGCTTCTGCCTGTAGAGAAACGTAGTACAACGTTATGTAATCTTAGCTCAAAAGTACTCAACTTCTGCCTCTAGAAAAGTGTACTACTACGCTATATAATCTTAGCTCAAACGTACTGAGCTTCTACCTCTAGAAAAGTATAGTACTACGTTCTGTAATCTTAGCTCAAAAGTACTCGACTTCTACCTCTAGAAAAGCGTAATACTACGTTCTGTAATCTTAGCTCAAAGGTACTCAACTCCTGCCTCTAGAAAAGTGTACTACTACGCTATATAATCTTAGCTCAAAGGTACTCAACTTCTGCCTCGAGAAAAGTGTACTACTACGCTATATAATCTTAGCTCAAAAGTACTGAGCTTCTACCTCTAGAAAAGCGTAGTACTACATTCTGTAATCTTAGCTGAGAAGAACTCAATTTCTACTTCTAGAAAAGCGTAGTACTACGTTATGTAATCTTAGCTCAAAAGTACTCAACTTCTGCCTCTAGAAAAGTGTACTACTACGCTATATAATCTTAGCTCAAACGTACTGAGCTTCTACCTCTAGAAAAGTATAGTACTACGTTCTGTAATCTTAGCTCAAAAGTACTCGACTTCTACCTCTAGAAAAGCGTAGTACTGCGCTATGTGATCTTAGCTCAAAAGTGCTCAGCTTCTGCCTCTAGAAAAGCGTAGTACTACGTTCTGTAACCTTAGCTCAAAAGTATTCAACTTCTATCTCTAGAAAGGTGTACTACTACGTTCTGTAATCTTAGCTCAAAAGTATTCATCTTCGATCTCTAGAAAAGTGTACTACTACGTTCTGTAACCTTAGCTCAAAAGTATTCAACTTCTATCTCTAGAAAAGTGTACTGCTACGTTCTGTAACCTTAGCTCAAAAGTATACAACTTCTATCTCTAGAAAGGTGTACTACTACGTTATGGAATCTTAGCTCAAAAGTGCTCAGCTTCTGCCTCTAAAAAAAGCGTAGTACTAGGCTAGGTAATCTAAGCTCAAAAGTACTCAACTCCTGCCTCTAGAAAAGTGTACCACTACGTTCTGTAACCTTAGCTCAAAACTACTCAACTTCCATTTGCAAAATAGCGTAGTACTACGTTCCTTAGCCTTCATTCAAAGCTCCTCGACTTCTGCCCCTGGAAGCACTTAAATCTCAAATAGTACTACGTTCTCTAGTCTCATCTCGAAGGTACTCAACTCCTACCCCTGAAAGAACACATTTCTACGCTCACAGCTCTTAATTCAACCTAAATCAACTTCTACCGCTGAAAGAACGCAATACTACGTTCACGGTCAGCGACACTCTAATTGACACTGCAAGTGTTTAACAGCAAACATTGACCTCCGACAGTGACACTGCTCTCCAGCGTTACCCCGCACAAAATTGCACCACGCGGCTAATCGGAAAAGCGTTTCCTGCAGGAAGCATTCCAGGTGCAATTAAGCACGGTAGTTGTGATTAGACCGATGTAGCAGGATACGGATGTAAGAGTCCGTTTCCTGCGCTGCTCGCTCTACGTTTCCATCGAAATGATATATTCACCTCATTTTCCTTCTGGCGCGCGATATCCGTGAAACGCTTGCACCGGTCCACTCCCACCTTAAAGATGCTGTGATTAACGCTTAAGTACTTCCCGTTGCCGCAACCTGAACAAACCAGCCCAACCGTTAGCAAATTATCTCCATCGAAGTCTCAGTTTTAAACTAAACACCAGGGAGTGAATTCTCACTCCATTCAATCTTACGGGGAGAAAGGAAGTGCCCTTTTAAATAATGAACTCAATCATTTTTTTTTTCTAATTTTCAAAATATGTGTAACAAATGCCATTAATCAGATTTTCTATTGCGTTCGTTATTTAAAAGAAAAAAATTGCTAAATAGACCTATTGAGTAACCTCTTTAAGTAACCCAAGGGACTAATATTTCTCTAAATTTCACTGCGAAGCATTGAAAGTGTCGTACGAGTCCCTCGACTATTTGCTCAGCACGAATTCAGCAAAACTTTCTCATCAGTATCCTCGGAGCGTCGATAACGAAAAATGGAAACACGAACCATAAATAATTAAACAGAAAAATACAGAATACGATAACAATTCAAATAAAACATTTCCTCCACCAATATTTAAACCCAAATCCTTACTAAATCACCGCGATCTACCAACTAAACTCCCCAAGTTATTAACCCTCCATGTTCACAGCTTATAATCACAAATTGGTGATTTTTTTAATTAACATGTTCGTATTATTGAATCTTTTAACTCTTCAGTGACAATTGTACATTCACAATACTCATACAATCATGCTCTAATAGTCTTTTTCTAGAAAAGTAAATTTTGATATATCGAAAATTCTTCTTAAAATTCACCAAATTGTTAATTTTCATTATTAAGATCCCAAAATCTACAGAAATATTAGCAAAGACATCCTGAGGCGCGATACACTCCGTGTAACCATGAAGGGTTAACTTCCTCCCCCACCTATAAAATTCAAAACGTAGGAAAATAAAAATCCAGTGACATTCAGCTACATAAAATACGGCCAAATTAATAAAATGAAATTCACAGCGCTCGCAGATCAATCCACAACCACAGACCAGCCAAATCCTTTTATATCGCGTCTTCTGTACCGACGCGAGAGACGCGGATCATAGGCGGAGCCTGGCTGCCACAAAGTTCGCCGTCCGATGAGTTTGTGTAATCCGAGGAGAACGGATCCCACGGTATTTCAGCGGCGTGGGATCAACTGCCGCACACCACCGCGCGTAATCTACACGGACTCCCGTCGATACATCCGCGCGGAGGTCAATTGATCATGTGAAAGCGCGAGTGACCGGGGCCCGCGAGGAAAACTCGAGCAAAGGAGGAAGGAATAAGAGCCACGCGCCCATAAACAGAGGCGGGGGCATGCCGTCGTTAGTGTCGTTACAACGCCGAGCTTGCGAAACTCCGACTTTTGCGGATCTCAGCTCAACGCATGATTTTGTTTCTTTGTATACTTTGGCCAAGTTTTGAAGGTAATTAATAGGGTGGTGAACCCTTCGTTGACACGGGTGTGAGGCACCCATAAGCTGATTTCAACGCTCTGTACCATCTATATGCAAAATAAATACCTTTTTTCCAAAATCAATGTAGAAACTATTTTTTCCTCAAAATATTATATGTAAACAACTGCTCTGTCCATTTTTTACCTTCTGATATTAAAACTTGTAAAAGTTACAATTTTTTGAAGATTTTCTTCGTTTTTTCTCGACATATGGTGATCTAGAATTTTTTTTACAAAAACTGTGATAAAATTTCAATCCAAAAACTATTGGAATACATTCTAAGGACTTTGAAATTGATCCATGATGTTTTTTATAACGATTGGATTCTTTAGATGAGAATGGCAGTCGTTCAAAAATTGCTCTAGGTGTGAGTCACCCAGGTATGTCAACTTTGATCGAAAAAAGAGGCGTGTCAATGAAGGGTTACGATTCAACTTTTAAAATATTCCTGGGGCACCCTAACATTTTGTTCTCTATGCTGGAAAACATAGGGCCTCGTTAAAATTTTATTACAATTCATAATGTTTTAGAGACTGCTATCTGCTTATTAATATTTTAAATAATATTGTATTTTATTTAGTCAAGACGAATTCGTACACCAGGATTGCCTCATATTATCAAGAATTCTGGGTGAATAACTTATGATTAATCCCTACAACCTACATATAGTATCTATCGTCCAACACTGCCCTCATTAGTTAAAACGTCCTATCTGACATTTCGTAACATCTGAGAAAACTGAAGTTTAATAATTTCCTTTGTGCCGTCCTTGTTTTTCGTCATTTAATTTTAAAAATGTAGTCATTATTTCGTAGCAACCTAATATAATTTTTTGTCATAGGTGTACCGGCATATAATGTATTATTAACGTGGCAATTAATTAAATGTTTCAGATAGGATATTTTAACTTAGTAAAGAAAGTAAGATAGGATACTTTAATATAGCAAACACTTGAAATCGTATTTAATTCATACTTTTAAATGTACAACTTAAAAAAAAGTAACATTGACATAAACTAGGTAGTTAAAAATAAACATACCAACATAAACATATACATATAACTTAAACATACGAACTAATTAAACATAGAGATGAACATAACGGCTTAAAGTTAATAATCATCATCGTCTTTATTATTCGACAGTTTTAATGATTCCCAAAAGGCAAGCCGATTGGCTGGCACGATTGGCTTCAATTTTGTAATTAAATTTTCTTTTCCCTCTGCTGAAATTCCTTTACATTGAACTCTGGCTTTTGGTTTC
Source organism: Andrena hattorfiana (assembly GCA_944738655.2). Classification (NCBI taxonomy): domain Eukaryota; kingdom Metazoa; phylum Arthropoda; class Insecta; order Hymenoptera; family Andrenidae; genus Andrena; species Andrena hattorfiana. Next base: position 6,707,702 of record OX122889.2, read on the forward strand.
GATAATTTAGTTTTCATTGCTTTTGCATTAAGAAAATTTAACGCCTGAAATTCAGCAGAAAAATCATTTTTATATTTTATGATTTTTTCCCCTCTTGTGAATCGAACATGTACAAAATCATGAAGATATGGTCTAGGAGAATTTTTTTTTAATTTGTGCTGAGAAGTGAAGTAGATAATACATAGGACATTATAAACTAGTAAAACGATCTGAAAAGCAGTTGGGGTGAATAAATTAGACCGTTTCTAGATCTCTACGAAGCACGTAGGGTTTTCTAACTTTACCTAAAAGATAAAAGACATGTGGAACTTCAAATATTTCAACATATCTTGGAAAATGAAAAAATGTTAGATAGGACGTTTTAACTAAGGAGGGCAGAACGCTGCAGAGGTGTTTTGAAACAAATTGGCTAGAATCGTCGCGAGGAGGAGGCAGCGATGCTTCAAGTAGATTGAATATACTGAATGAGGTATGATTATAGAGTATACCCACCGATGTCACACACAAGGGCCCCCGGTTCGAGCTCCTCGAGGAACTGGTAGATCCGTGGCCAGTGCCTACTCTGTGCAGTCTTTTCGGCGCATTGCTCGTACACCTCGTGGACGTAGGCCTGCTCCAAGGCCACCGACCGAGCTACTTGCTCACCGTCGCTTTCAGACATCCCTCTCGCAGTGATGGCTCACCCTCATCCAGACGCGTGTCCGCGATACTGTAAGCAGAACGATCATTCTTCGTAAGTATGTACTGGCAGGGGAAGCTAGCTGCAGCGATAAGGATCGATAGGTGTGAAACTACAGGTGGTTCCAGAATTCTAGAGCGCTACCTAATCTCAATAGAATTGTTTTTAACAGATTATGCAATTGCGATATTTGCTGTAGCATTGTCTCCCAAACTTCTAGTCGCGATCCCCCTTTTATAATATTAAAATAACCTGCGACGCCCCCCTCCACTCCCATATATAAGGTAAGGTAAATTTAATAAGGTAAAGAAAAGGAATTAAAAATAGGTACTTTAGAATATAATTCTAAGTTAATAATATTTTAAAAAAAACACCCAAAAGTCATGACAATCCGTCAAAAAACATCCCTGGTAGCACAAAATATTAAATACATATATATCCAATATTAAAAAGAGATTCAATCTCTTTTCAGTATTTAAATACTAGCTTTAATACTCGGCTTCGCCCGAAATTGAGATTCTGATTTTATATAAAAATTTTTTATTTATTTTTTTATGGAGATAGTCTCATTCATCTGGATTAGCTTGGCATAATGAGCTGGGCACATTTCGTGATCACAGAATTTACTGTTCGAAAGTTTTTAGGCCACAAACACACAAACACTTTCTGTTTTATATATTAAGATACATTATATAATATTTATTGTAGATTATGAAGCAAATATTTGTTTTCGAATGTACAGGAAATATTCATTTTATATTATAAAAAAAATATTTTCTCCCAAATATGAATTAAATATTTATTTAATGTTAGAAACAAAATAATAAATAAGGTAAATATCTATTTAAGGGAAAGGTGGGATAGTTGATCAGCGGGGATACATGATCACATATCAGTTTTTTAATTAATATATTGGCAATTTGTGCCTGCTGTTACGTTACCGTGGTAATGTTTGCATTATTACAACACTTGACGTTGCAGTTTTCTTTCGGGAGCATAGAATAATGTTGTTAGAAGCTTCGATCTTATTTGCAGCTAAAAAGTAAATATTTCGATTACCTTGTTCTTCCTCCTATTTGGGTTTTCAACGATTTAAAATATATTCAGTAAAAACAGCAATTTCTGCGCTATTAATGCTATTTATTGATTGATCAAAATATTTAAGGTAAGTTTAATTTTTAATCTCTTTCAAATCGAGTGCATTGAGGGACACTTGATCGGTGTGTGAGGTGGGATACTTGAACAGCTGAACATGCCCCAAAGAGAACCATAGAACGGCTAATGAAAAAAGGAAAATGCGGCAAAAAAAGTGGGATGGAAAATCTTTTCTTCATCATCTTAATCAGATGATATCTAAGTGAAATGTCATTTAAGAATGTATTTATGTTGTTTTATGTCATAGAGTTTAATTTTCTGATTTTATTTTTTCAGTAATTCTTTCAAGTTAGTTTATTTCCTTTTTATTTTTCCCTTTATTTAATGTTATTGTCAAAGGTAATAAATATTTTTTAGAAAGTTAATGTATTATTTACTCTTAAAGTTCATTTATCAAGTCTCCCTAACCTTTTGATCAAGTCTCTCCTTCAATGGAGGATACTTGTGCATAACGTCACTGCCAGAAAATGTTTACTTTCAATCATTAAAATTAGTTTTCAGCTCTCAAATTTGTACAAGTATATTGAGAATACTCTAAGAATCATAACTGAAATAATTAAATACAAACAAAGCAAACCATTATTATGATTTTAATGTAAAAGCCAAACTGTGATCAACGATCCCACCTTTCCCCTAATAATAGAAACAGAATATGTTTGGTAAGTATTGACAAAAGGGGACCCAGTTCCAACAATAATAAAAATGAAAAAAAAATATATTACTCATTTGAAAAAAATATTTAACCAATATTTTGTGCTACTAGAGGCACTTCGCGACCCTCAGGTTGGGAATCACTGTAATACAGATCGAATATCTACTTCTCACTGCTTTTAGTTCCAAATACCAACCGAAGTAAAATTTGCAATCAATTTGCAAGCTCCTTCATAATTATTCGACACACAATAGGTGTGTTAAATTACTTGCAAACTGTTTGTCATATGAAAAAATGATCCAAACAAAAGTTGTATAGTACCAAGAATAACGTACAACGTAATAATCAATTTTTTATTGTTTTGCTTTTTTATGAAGATATAACGGCCACCTTGACTTTTCTAAACGCAACGTGCAACATTTGTCCCAAGCAAATCAAAAGATTATTAAACGCTGATTAAAATTACATGGGTCACAAAAGGCCCGATGTCTACAGCCAACGATCAAACGACCAATAACGAACCCCCTGACCCCCTGCCGCAGGGCAGTCACGTAATCGAGGACGTAATCCACGATTCGACTCGGTATGACGAAAGACGGTCACGAAAATTACCGTCGCTGATTCAAACGCGTGTCTAATGCGACTAATGCCCTCGCGTGACGCCAGCGGCTATCGAGCGGGAGAATTCATTTCGATTTCATTTGGTCATCCGTCGATTGACATGCCGTGTAATCGACCAGCGACGAAAGGATTCCGGTTCCAAGGGTACCGGTTTTCGTACTTTCTCGCCACTTTCTTTTATCCAGCGGGCTCGCGCCTCTGCCCCCTGTTCCCCCCCGGTTGGTATATCCCATGGTGATTGAACAGACGTTCGTTGCAATACTGACGAGTTAATACGCTGGTGTCCACGTTTCGCACTTTCCTTGGGTTCCTTCAGTGATCAGCTTGTACTTTTGCGTGACTTTATGAAGGTTGCTCGTTGCAGACTGCGGAGTGCTGATTCACCGCCGGGTCAATCTCGACCCGTAGTATATTTAAAGGGGAAATCAGGGAATGTAACAAAACAGCTTTATCGAGAAAATTAAGTTTTAATACTTTAGTGTTCAATGAATTTACCTGTATTTTTCATAATACGAAACTTCCTTAATTAGGCAGCAGAAAAAAAATAACAATGAAGTAATAATTGTTTTATATTATTCTAATATTATTTTCAAGTCTGAGCAGGACAGCATACTGAAAACAAATATGATATTTCCACTTTTTGAACGATGTTACTCAGCTTTGATCCTCTGTTTGTTTGTTTGTATGTTTGTTTGTATGTTTGTATGTATGGTTCAAATCTGGCAGCTCAAATTTAACCCACTTCCACCAATCCAATGGTCTTGAAACTTTGCATGCGTGCGTAGTTTGGATGACAATACAATATTTATAAAAAAAAAATTAACCCCGAGGGGGTGAAAAATTACCCAGTCATCAATTAATATAACCCATAACCACAGATCCAAACGACTTGAAATCGGCCACTCGCGTTCTTTAGAAATCGACAAAAAGCCGCGGCGTTCGGGACGCTAGTCTCATCGCGATTACCGAAAATATTATTACACAATTTATCGAGGAATGATCCGTCACGTATGTAAGAATAGTAAAACTAAAACATTGCAGGCGTTCGTAGTATATCACCATCGAAATTGTAGTACAAAAAAAGAATTATTTTTTAGTGACTTTAGCACTATAGTGTATAAGCAAACGGTTAAATTGTATACAGCAATAAAAAATATTTGTAAAGAAGTCTGATTGTGAGCTATGAAATGTAAATCCACAAATACTAAAAACTAGAAAATATAAAAATATATATAAAAAAAATTTATGTTAAACGATCTTATTAAAAATGCACTAAAAACTACATTAAAATGCACCAAAAACTAATTCTAAAAATAATTCTTTCCTTGTTCTACAATTTTGATGGTGTTTTTTCAGTTTAAATAAAATCGTGGAGCAGGATATGCCACAACAAATTCACTCCGACGCTTGATTCTGTATTAAATTGACTCATATTCTGTTACGACATATCCTGCTCCACGATTTTATTTAAAGTGAAAAAACACCATCGAAATTGTAGTACAAGGAAAGAAGTATTTTTTAGTTTTTGGTGCATTTTAATTTAGTTTTTAATGCATTTTTAATAAAATCGTTTAACATAATTTTATATATATATATTTTATATTATTATCAAAACAAGGAAAGCTACTCATCTGCAGTCCACACGCTACGAACAATATAAACAAGGAAAAATGAACATTCCCCGTTTTTTCCCTTTATTTTCTGTTATATGTATGTGCTCTAAAATAAAGTAAACGAGAATATATACTGCTGATGAAGTGTGTTCCTTCGATGCGTTTCAGAATATTATCGATAAAGGAAGAGAAAAGTTGGGTAGCTCGAGTTAGACCAGTGTTTCTCAAAGTGGGCGCTACCGCCCCTATTGGGGCGTTAGACATAAGGGGCGGAAATGCGGGCGATTAAGATTTGAATAACATGAGGCTGCACGTGATTACTTAACAAAGTTCTTCAACTGTGCAAAACTGTAAACGCGTACGCAGATTTTCTTATATGAGTAGAATATTTTTTATACAGGGTTATCCACTGAAGACTGGCGGCGCTCGCGCGAGAGCAAATGAGAACGGCAACAATGTCACACGCATACTTACTATTACAATTATATGTCGATACATCCGCCATCTATGGGCTGTTGCTAAAAGTATAGGTTCGTATAAGTCATCTACACAAACTTATACTTTTAGCAACAGCCCATAGATGGCGGATGTATCGACATATAATTGTAGTAGTAAGTATGCGTGTGACATTGTTGCCGTTCTCATTTGTACTCGCGCGAGCGCCGCCAGTCTTCAGTGGATAACCCTGTATCAATAATATTCAGTGGCGCAGTCAGGATTTAATCTTGGGGGGAGCCCAACTGAACGGACAAAAATATTTCTAATGCAAATTCAATAAAATTCAATAAGTGATTATAAAAGTTTGTTTAAAGAATAAAAAGAATAAAAGTTCTCTTTTCACAAATTAATTCAGTCGTGGATACATTAATCTGCTTTTTCCTTTTTCTTTGGGGGGGAGGGGGCCTTTGCTCCTGGGTGCGTCACTGATCATATCAATAATATTCGACGGGCCGTAACACACAATATTGCGTTGCAACGATGTGATCCTAAACATTAGTTGATAACTTCGTGGAAATATCATAAAAAAATAAAAAAATAAAAACTGTAACCGACTTAAAAAAAAAAAAAAAAAATAGCTGCATTAAAAAGTAAAAAATCTTTTTTTTCCTTATTTAATCTACGAGTCCCAATTTTTTTAAGTCGGCTCCAGATTTGTTTCCTCTTTTTTTAGGTCGGTTATAAATGGGACACCTCGCACATGACAGAGGCGATTGGAATAATTTGATAGAACTAAGGGTGGCCTGAAAACTTTTGAGAACCACTGAGTTAAACGACTCCTCGTCTCGAGGATAAAAAGAACTACTTAAGTAATTATAGTTTTATACATATTCCTTAGAAATACGATTTTATTCGCATCACTTGTATAATACACTTAAAGAAAAGAGTTGAAAGCTCCGTTACGTAACGCAAAGGAGCAGTCTGATTTTTATTATGTAAATGGAAATAGAAATTGGAGCACGACAGATTCTACCCGATCAGTTAGGTAAGAAAATCTCCAGCTCACCAGTGAAGGGTTAACTGTGAAACGAAAGTGGCAATCATTTTCAAGAGATTCATGCCCAACATCTGAACTCACACGAAGCACTGCATCCAAGAATGCACCTTGCGTGACATCAGTTTCGACTTACAATTGAGGACCTTGGAACAAGAGGAATGCAGCTCCATTTTTTACAGTTTTTGAGTTTCATGCGAATTCGATAACAAATGATCGATTTATTGCAAATTTGGAATTTGCACTCATCACTGCTTTTCGCCATACGAAAAGCTCCAGCTTTGAGAAATCCTCCAAAAAATAGAAATAAAAACTTATCAGTTTAATAACTACTACTGATTATGTGAAAATATATTTTTTCCAATTTGTGTTCTCTTTTTAATGTCAAAGCTTTTTAATGTTCAGTAAAAGCACCACTCTTGCTGCAAGGTCCTCAATTACTCCCAGCATTACCCGAATTACTGGGCGAGATACACTAGCTAGGAATCCACAGGTAGCACGTTCGACCTAATTAGCAGCACGATCCCTTGCCGGCCTAGATCCTAATGAATCGCGTATTGACGGCCAAGTCCGACGGGTGCACGCGCGCGTAGGATTATCAGCTGCTTGGACAGTTGTCACAGGACGAGTTTGGAACAATGGCTTTTATTGAGAGACTGAACAATGAGGATCGTCGAAAGCGAAAGGAATATAACAATAATATTTAGAAGAATATTATCACTATTACTATTAGGTATATTATTAAAAAAATAATAAAATAATAAACACTTTCTATAAAAATGTATTAGTCCTGCAGTCGATTTTGTTACATGCATCCAGCTCACGCGGAGAACGCCTATAGGCGTCCAAAGTGTATGGCTAACGAATAGGGCAGAAGCGTTTCCGCACACGACGATGTGCTGAACGTTTGAAGATTTCTTAGCGTTTAAATAATTCACACAATTATTGCTATATTTCAGAGAACGCTTCGAAGTCGCGAGGTCGGTAAGAGAAAAGGTTTCGTTTGAAGTTTCTTGATTCTGTAAGAACAGAGAAGGTTTCTCTTCTCCGTGGAGTCTTCAAGAATTGAAAAAATGGCAACTTTCTAACGAACGACGAAACAATGCAATTTGCTTGGTTGGTTTAGGCGACGTCGCTTTAATGGATTATCGCGTCGATCCTCGAGATGAACGCGGATGAAGGACTGATGATCGACATGGCTACCCACAATCCCCTGTTAACGAGACGAACAAAAGGTGTGGAAGCAAAACGATGCGATGTCTATCGAGCACGCGACGCTCTGATTGGATTTTATCGGGCCTGGAGAGAAACGCTCCACTTACGTCAGTCCGGCCGTCAATCCAGGCTGTTATTTGTAATATATCCCGTCGATGGAGAAACAGGGGGTGGGAATGGGGCTGCACATGACACTTTGTGAAAATAAATAGTTGATGTGGAGGAATAGGTTCTTTGGTCACCAGCCATCGTTTTCAGGAAATGGTGTTTGAAAATCAGGGAAATCGAGGTGGGAGATCCAGTTAGTCTCGTTGGAGATTATATCTCCCTTGTTGCCATTTGCAAAAGGGTTGATTTAAACGGAAACCTTGTTATTACAAGTTAGATAAGATTAAGGGGAATAATAATCTAGATTCTGGATACATAACATATTCCACTTTTTGTAAAATAAGTTCCTCCAAGATACTATAGTAGGATTCAAGTGTTTGTAAAAGTATCTTGTATTTTGGAGAAACTTATTTTAGGAAAATGGAATGTTTTATATACCCAGAATCTTGAATACTATTCTCGCTAATCTTTTCTAACTTCTGATTCGAGGTGATCATCAGATGATTGATAAAAAATTACTGGTGATGTTAGGAATCCTATCCAGGTTTTTGTTTAAAGGAGGCCTTCTTTGTAAAGAAGTACGGGAGACCGGGGATGGTTGTCTCATTTTCTTATTTTGATTTTTTTACAGGTTATAGCTGCAGGGAAGTTTATTCAAACTTAGATTAATATAAACTAAGTACGTCCGACTTTATAAAAAAAATTGGTCCTATGGATTTTGTCAACCAGATTAGGAGCTAATTCACATTATTTGCAGGAACTACTTTGTGACAACATACCCCGAGGTCGAGTTGGTTGTCACAGTATCTGGGGTTGATTGTCACACATTTGGATAGCTAAGTTTATGAATAAAAAGTCGATTCAATTAAGAAAGTAATATCATTTTTTATTCTAGTTCTGACAATATCGCGCTAGAGTGCGGTAATTTATATTATAATCTTTTGCAATCCCTCTTATTGCGTAATTGCCCTTTTTAACTTCTCTTGCCGCACGTAGGGGAAAGCGGTGTAATTCCGGCCACATAAGCAGTAAATGCTATAAAATTTGAACAAGTTACACATTTGTTAGTTTTTTTTATATTAATTGATAGTTTGAAGTGTCTAGTTTGTATTAGTATGACTGGGAAAGCATAAATTTACGTTGTAACAACATTGGGAGCAATGACACAAAAATAGTCATTTGGCTGGATTACCCCACAAGATTTTTCTTTATAAAAGAAGATAGGAAAACGGTTAAATTAATAAAAAATTGTATTATTTTTTTATTTTAAAATTAATTAGTATATATATCACAAGTGTATTCTTCAGGGGAATCCCATCCTAAACATTCTTCATGTGTCCATTGGCCCGGAACCAGATTTCATCACGTTTTCCAAATTCTTTGCAAAAGGAGCAAATATCGTGCTGTACTGTTTCGTCACAAATATCTGAATTGTACGTGGCATCTGCGCCAGAAAAAAAAGCAATGTTAAAAGCTGGCTGGAATTACCTCTCACTTTTGGCCGGTATTACCCCACACCTCACGTTCAGATATTTGAAGTAATACGCTGAATTGAATTTACATATCACCAAAAACCAAATGTGAGTTTGAAAGTAGAAACATTCCTGTATTTAATGAGATTAATATTAATAATTCATATCTATTCCATGTAGTAACTTACCTTGCTTAACAATCGACCACTGTTATAAGATTACGGTGCGAAATGAACACTCCCGGATTTGTTTGAAACAAAGACTGCTATCGTCATGGAACCCGTGAATATTAGTTCGCCGCATCATTAACAAGTGGCAGTACCATACAGAGTCAAGTTACGCGGTTTTTATTTAAAGAAATAGAAGTGACCGGAATTACCCGCTGGCCGGAATTGCCCCGCTTTCCCCTACGATTAACCCCTTCCCGTGCCATTAATTCGACGAAACTTGGGCCCAAGTGTTAGGCGTCAACGCGTGGTAAACAAGCCAAACTGATGCTCGAGAAAAGTCACGATACGAGCCGAAATGTAAATGCCTGTGATATAATCAGTTTTGCGCGATACTGCTGTTGTGGAAGTAAACTCTAATCCTTTTTCCTTTTGTAGATATTATAAATATATTATATTTTGTAAAAGATGACAGTTTCAAAATTATATTTCATGAATAAACAACACTCCGATAGAAATCCAAGCATCTTCAAATGTGGTTTTGTCCCAAGGAATGTAATAATACCACGCCTAAAAATAAATAGCATATTGTAAACAAAAAATTTAATTCTCTCATTTATAATCATACGCTTTAGACGTTTTCTGGTTGGCGCAAGCACGTCACTATCACTGGATTCGTTATCACTGCTTTCATTTAAAACTTTTGTATTTTGCATTTTGTAAGGGTTTATTTAATTTCAATAACTAAACTGCTTTGTAACAGGAATTATGAGAATCATGACTATCTCTCGTGGCGTACCGATAGGAACTAACATTCAATTACGACCGCTATATTACGATGTTTATGTTCACGAGCCTGGCTCGTGATGTTTATGTTTGGCCCGACTATCTGTTCACGAGCCTGGCTCGTCATATTCATGTTTGGGCCAAAATCTTCATCACGAGACAGACTCGTTAAAGCACGGGAAGGGGTTAATTCCGGGGGCACCTTACCTCTGGACGTCTTCTTATTATAAGTTCGCGGCATTATTATTGAGAACTGTTGCCAAACAAACAAAAAAAATATAACATCACATGATAGGTACAGCAAGTTAGGGGGATTAGTTGCCACATGCGGCAAATACCTAACCGCAAATATTCTGTGACAACTTGCCCCAAACCGTTAAACAATTTCACCCCTCTATTCATGTATTAAAAAGTTTGAAAAATGTAAAAAAATCATTGCAGTAAGTGAGAAAAAATTCTAAACTACGAGAATAATGTAACAATGTTATAGTCAATACTAAAAGACAACCTATACTTACTTGATAGAAAATACGGCGTAATTTACTTCGAGCGCACGAAAACAAACAATGAGACATTGTGGCTCCAAGCGACCCCACAACGACTTGTGTGATACGGGGGGAGGCGGCGATAGGTTTACGCATCGCCATGGATTATTGGTACATTCCTATTGTTTATAGTTTCTTTGTTATAGCGGTTGTGACAACCTACACGTGTGACAACCAGCCCCGGTCTCCCTAATATGAAATATACCGGTTTCCCCAGACAATAGGGTAAATGACCCAATTACTGACACATTAAGCGTTGACGCTGACATTATCTTATAGTTTTGTACTTATAGACTAAAAGTATATGTTGTTCTTGTTATTTATTATTGTTTAATATGTTTACTTAATGAAAAAAATTTGGTGGATCTTAAAACTTCGATTTTCATGTATAAATTCATCAACTTCAAAAATATGTTACGGGATCTATTACTGACACTCTTCAAATGTATTTGACTGAATTACTGACATCCCAATTACTGCCAGATAACCTAATACTATTTATCTGTCATTTTAAGGTTACGTCGCGTCATGTATATTCGCAACTACTGCTATGACAGTAATACCAAAATGCTTGAAACGCTTGTACCAACCACTGTCACCCAATTAATAAGTAAAAAGACCTAATGAATCGTTGAATTCGGATCGTTATTACTTTCTATGATACTTATATTATTTAAAATATTATATTTTGTTATGTTAATAGCTTAAATTATACAATTACAGCATTTTCATTAACGCCTTGTTTTCTCTTCCGCTAGTAAGAAAGTCATCGTTTCCATTCTCCTAATATCCGCTTAAAAGTTTTTATCGTTTTATTCAAATTAACGAAGAAAACATTAAGTACTGTTTTTTGTATCGTATAAATAACGGTTTGAATTGTATGCTAAATTTTTTTTATGCATCATTTTATAAGATTTATTCGTTATTTTACGTAAAATAGCTTAGGGTGACAGTAATTGGGTAGGTGGCAGTAATTGGGTCCTTTACCCTATGTGACCAGTGCAGTGAATAAAAAAAACTAAGGTCGGTATCATGCAGTGACTTACAGCCATAATCGTACACTCTTTAAAATCGCATAACATTTTTAAAATTGGTCCAAACGACTTGAGTTTTTTTGAGAAGCTAGAGGGATTAGTTTTCTCAGTGGTGTGTTTCGTCGTTTTTAAAAAAAAATGCAATTGGTCGGAATAGTGAAAAAAATAGTAAAGATCGTTTTTTAAAGTTTTTTTTGTGAGCCTGTAATGAAAATTCAAAAAACCCGTTTATAGATTGAAGTAAGTTATATACACGCCTAAAATTTCATCAAAATCGGTTAACGTTGCTCTGAGCTACAAACGTTTAAAGATCGCAGAATAAGGTCGAGAATCGCTGATTTCGGGAATTTCCGCGATTCTCGACCTTATTCTGCTATCTTTAAACGTTTGTAGCTCAGAGCAACGTTAACCGATTTTGATGAAATTTTAGGCGTGTATATAACTTACTTCAATCTACAAACGGGTTTTTTGAATTTTCATTACAGGCTCACAAAAAAAACTTTAAAAAACGATCTTTACTATTTTTTTCACTATTCCGACCAATTGCATTTTTTTTAAAAACGACGAAACACCACTTATAAAACTAATCCTTCTAGCTTCTCAAAAAGACTCAAGTCGTTTGGACCAATTTTAAAAATGTTATGCGATTTTAAAGAGTGTACGATTATGGCTGTGAGTCACTGTATATATTGGCCGGTGAATTCGTTTTCGGGAACAGCGATCGAGGAGAAATCAGCCACCACCATCTGACGATCGTGGATTTGTCAGTTGGAGTTGCATGGCCCTCGCAGGGTATGGTGGGGTAACGGGAACGCTGCTCGGCTCCGCTTGACCCCTAGCCGTGTGGCTGTTATTTATTCTTAGCGTAATAGTTGTGTGCGTTACGAAGCTATCCGTAGACCAATACGAGATGAAGCTATCGAGAAAGAATCAATGTTCGGACCAATAAAGCTCTTGAATTTTTTCGTTGCTAACGCACACCTATTCTGATCAGGGTTGCCACCTTATCACCATATAAATCCCGGAGTGCCACACATTCCAACCCGGAGATTCAAATATGAACCCGGAGATGGAAAAAGCAAAAAAATGTTTTGTTCTCGAATATCCGGAAAACAGATATGCAATTCTTTTAAGCTCAAACAATTCAGATATTTAAAAGTATCTGTTTTTTTAATTAATAACTTTTATTGTATATAAAATTGATACCATTGTATAATACCACATTTTCTTATTATCTCATTTCTTTCTACAATCCGGAGATTTTTCCAGTAAAACTAGAGCCCGGAGATTTGCTTCTACGCTTACAGCTCAGTTTGGCCTACACGCCAGAACCTTAGCACTATCCCCACCACTTCTGGCTCACTCTTGTTCTGCGAAGGCGAGAGCGAGATGGGACGAGAGCGAGTCAGAAAACGTTGAGAAAAGGAGCACCGAGGCAGACAAACGGTGTGGTGGGAGAATACCCCTCACGAAACTCACCGACCAATATATCTGATACCGACCTTAGTAAGAAGAGCTCGCCAATAGTTAACACCAAGAAAGCTCGATTTTCGATTCTCCACTACTGCATCAAAGACCACACGATGGCAATAAAAAGTTATATACCATCGTTGATCGTCGAACAATAAATATTTCCACTTCTGAGGGCCCTTTTGTTCGGCCAGGTGTATCGCGACACTCCAAGGCCCCTCCAGGAGCACTCGAGCCCCTGACGACGAAAGAGGCCCATCGACGCAAGCAGGTCGAGCGGCCTCTTCATCGAAAGAACTACTCGCGAGACGTCCACTCGTGGATCCACAGTGCTGGGCACGAAAAACGAGCCGGGGGAGAGTAATCAAACGAATTAAACGCAGAATCCACAGGTAGACTGATCCCCTCGAGAGGATACGAGAATGAGATTGTCACGAACAGCTTTTCAACCCTTAATTACGCGATGCTCACACCTTTTCAACCCTTACGCAATCCAACTCACACATCCAATTTTATTGTAGCTCATTAGGATGTTAAGGGAGGTGGAATGGAAGAGGAGAAAACAAAGGAGTGCGTTTGTGGCTTGGGCCCTCTAATGACTCTTACGTAAGGAATTCTGCCTTAGGTATTTAGGTATGTACCTAGGTTTCGTGAATCCTGAGTCGGCAAGAAACTGTAGGAGATACCCGGGCTAGTTAACTAACGAGGTTAGTTGACTAATTCCCTTTAATTGTGGTATTATGGAATAAATTATGCTGCGATTCGCGATACTGGAGCATATGAATGATCAGCTTGCCGTTTAATGTGTCGCCGTGACAAAAACTTGCGTGTTCTATCAGTGAGAATGAAAAATCTAAAAAGGTCGGTGGGCAGTAAATATTTTTGTTTCGACTATTTATGAATTTTTGTCTACTGAGTACTGCTTGATGTTTTTTCATGAATATTTTGTGGAAACGTGGTACATTGAATATAATTTACGGTATTTTATTTTATCCGGTGTGTGGAGGTTTTGTACGTACGGCCCTTAACATGTTAACAATTTCGGACGGGGTTACTTGACTAAGCATAGGAATACCACTAAAAATTGCATTTTTTGTCCTCAAGATACAGTCGAGGCAAAGAGTTTAACTGCTCAAGTCCACTTTCCCCACTATAAAATCCTTCCAAACTCACCTCTACCAGTTTTACACCCTATCCTCCCTTCAAACTCTCAGGCTTTCCAAATAGACCTTAACAAACAAGTACAAAATAATTACAGTACCTAGCACCATGATAATTAACCCTGTAGGGACTAGTGGGACTCCAGAGTCTCATTCAGACTAACACATTTTTATTTACGTTCTATCAATAAGATCGAGATTTGATAGGTATAGTGACCTTTACTAGGCAGGGAAGAAACTGTTTGTACGATCAGAACCCGAAATTAAACTTTTTACTGTTATAAACAAGTGAATCTAGTCGACGCTACTGATCGTGATCTGTGCCTGTTGCAATTTGTCGACTGTTTTTATAAATTAAAGTAAGTAAAAGAACTTTTTATAGTAAAATAAGCATATATATAGTAAAAGTGAGTCCTAATTGACAAAATACTGTATGTGCACTGCACTCTATTTACGTTATACAGTGTTGTCTCCGTATGTGCTCGGTTTGGTGCACACGATACGTGCTTGTCGCTATCCCCACCACTTCTGTCTCACTCTTGTCCGGCGAAGGCAAGAGCGAGATGGAACGAGAGCGAGCGAGGACGGTACGAAACAGGCGACGCGTTGATGTTTTGACTCCCTCCGTCGTTCGGGCGCCGTGACACTCCGTCTTTTGCGTGCGCGATGGTCGCAAGCACATACGGTGAGCACTGGAACCGCTTCGCAAAATCGTGACGCAGGCCCGGCTCAAGCCTTTTTTGCGCCCTAGGCGAACTTGTCAAATTGCGCCCTTTATTATAATACATTTATTTGAGATTATTTATGACTTTACTCTGCAAAATTAGGCGACTGCCTAGGGCGGAAAGTCGACAAGAGGTGCAAAATGATATTTTCATTACTGGTATTGTTGAAAATAAACTTTAAAATTAAATATTGCAAGTTGTACTATAAGTGGATTAAACAACGAATAAAAATTCAGAGCAAGGTTGTCAATAATCTCAAATAAATGTATTATAATAAAGGGCGTAATTTGAAAAGTTCGCCTATGGCGTAAAAAAGACTCGTGCCGTGCCTGACTATCTGACCGTTGCGCACATGCGTCGAGCAGTCACGATTCCATCTGAGTGCTCGCACCCGTCGCGCACGCCCGCCGCGCACGGAAAGCGTTCCATCTCGCTCCCCCCTTCGGCCAGAAAGGAGCGAGAAACGAACACTCGGAATTAGGGATCTGTTCACGATAGGAGCTCAAACGCCGGTCCCGACCAGCGAGCACATACGGAGATAATACTGTATATAGGGGCTTTCGGGTTAAAGTTATGGGATGTGTATGTCCCACCAGGACTTAAGAATAAATATTTATGAAAATTGTTAAGTTCTTATATGTCATTCCTATTTTTTTTAAATATTCGTACTATTCTATATTATTTGTTAGATCGTGTATAATTACATATTTTTATTAGTATTTATGTTATTTATCGTTACTACAGCAACAAGGTGTCGGCGCGTCGAGAAGAGCAATGTTCTTGTG
Source organism: Andrena hattorfiana (assembly GCA_944738655.2). Lineage (NCBI taxonomy): Eukaryota > Metazoa > Arthropoda > Insecta > Hymenoptera > Andrenidae > Andrena > Andrena hattorfiana. The sequence continues at coordinate 6,723,381 of OX122889.2, forward strand.
AGTCTTTATAGATCATGTTTCAAAAGTAAACGGTAATACCTGCCTATTTTTTTCTATTTACTTGAGTTATGTATAACGAATTGCGTGGTTGTTATATAAAAAGCAAAATAAAGCAAACCAGCACTTTGTTCTCCATAAATCCAAAAAAAAAAAAAATATTAAACTTAAAAGATTTCAGAAAAGAAATTATTCAAAGTTTATTTTATTGTGACAAAAAAGTACGTGGACGCCGAAGTGGCATCTTTTCGAATAGGACCATCAAAATTTCCAAAACGCGCAAGCAGGTACCCACGGAAGACATAAGATTTGATTCATTACATCATTTTCCATTATTTAGCGAATGTAGACAAATATGCACTCTTTGCATACTAAATAAACCGTTTTCATTTTGCGAAAAGTGTAATGTATATCTGTGTTGTAATAAAAGCAACAGCTGTTTTTACGATTACCATAAAAAACCAGAATAGATATTTAAAATTATAACATTATTTTTCATTACTTACTGTTCAAACATGATGTCCCATATTAAAAAATCATTTAAGTACATTTTCCTGTTGTTTTCTATATTTCCGATCAATGTTCAAAAAATTACCCATAAGTCCGGGTGGGACTCCTACGTCCCATACCAAAAATCAAGGATTTCCACATTCTCAGCATTCCAAACCGAGTAGCTTACAAATCCGAAGTATAAAATAGATCATTTTAACGCTCAAAGAATTTTACGTCAAGTTTAAAACATCCCCGTACCTAGAGGGTTAATGAAAAAAATAACACTGTGAAGGAGTGAAGAAAAAATGAAAAAAATTTATTGGTCGTAGTAGGTATGCATATGTACGCGTTTCGTATACTATATTGATGGAATTGGCAACGTATATATATACAGTGAGTAAAAAAGTATTGGCACACTTTTTAAACTCGCATAACTTTTTTAGAATTGATCCAAACGACATGAGTTTTTTTTAGAAGGTAGAAGGATTAGTTTTCTAAGTGACGTATTTCGTAGTTTTGAAAAAAAATTCAATTTGTCGGAATAGCAAAAAGAATAGTAAAGGCCGTTTTTTTCAACTTTTTTTTCTGAGCCTGTAACGAAAATTCAAAAAACCCGTTTGTAGATTTAAGTAAGCTGTATACATGCTGAAAATTTCATCAAAATCGGTTAACGGTGCTCTGAGTTACAAACGTTTAATGATCGCACAATAAGGTCGAAAATCGCGAAATACCCGAAATCAAGCGATTTTCGACCTTATTGTGCGATCATTAAACGTTTGTAACTCAGAGCACCGTTAACCGATTTTGATGAAATTTTCAGCATGTATACAGCTTACTTAAATCTACAAACGGGTTTTTTGAATTTTCGTTACAGGCTCAGAAAAAAAAGTTGAAAAAAACGGTCTTTACTATTCTTTTTGCTATTCCGACAAATTGAATTTTTTTTCAAAACTCAGAAATACGTCACATAGCAAACTAAACCTTCTACCTTCTAAAAAAAAACTCATGTCGTTTGGACCAATTCTAAAAAAGTTATGCGATTTTAAAAAGTGTGCCAATACTTTTTTACTCACTGTATATATATATATGCCTTTCGTATATATTGATGAAACTGTGACAGCGTATATATACACCTTTCGCAGGCAAAGGGTTAAAACTGGAAAGTAAACTGGAAGTAATGGAACCCCACAGCCGGGGTTTGTTGACTTATTCGTCTCACTACTCTAAATACAATAAAAACGAAAATCCAGGCTTAATTAAAACGATTGTCAAAATTAAGGCTGTATACCTAATGAAATTTGTAAACTTTTGGTATGCAGCAAGTCAACAAAATACCAATGGTCTATTTATAAAAATTAGAAAAGTTAAAAATTAGTCAACTAGCCCCGGTCTCCCCTACCACTTACTTACATTAGTGGCCCTATTAGCAATTCCAAATACAACTACTGTGTTACCTACTGTATTATTCAATAAATAATCCTGTATTCCCGAAGCTTGTAGCATTCTAGACAGTGTAGACACTACCACCCACGCCATCAAACACAACATTTCCAAGCCCAACCACCAGGAATCTCGGAACTTTAAAACACCCACTAAAAATGACTAAAAATCACAATTCCACGTAAGATAAATGATAATTCACTAGAATTCCTATTTCCAAGAACATTTGACCACTGATGAATTCCACTAGAATTCCCATTTTCAAGAATATTCCACCACTGATGAATTCCACTAGAATCCCCATTTTCAAAAATATTCGACCACTGATAAATTCCACTAGAATTCCCATTTTCAAGAATATTCGACCACTGATAAATTCCACTAGAATTTCTATTTCCAAGAACACTCGACCACTGATCACGTCACGAGTTCTCCACTTACATCTCTTCCACCAGCTGACACCTCCGTCCTGCACACTTCAGCATCCCCGTGGGCCATCGAAAAGCCCCCCGACTTCGTTTACTGCCCAATATCGCAGGGTGGCGCGCAGCCACAGTAGAAGAGCTCCTGCAGGAGTCGAAGGATCAGCTTGTCGACGCGCAGCTTCTCTTTATCCTCCTGCGAAGGGCCGTGCTCGCTCCGATAGCGCAGGTGGGGCACAGTGTACGCGCGACACCAGCGGAGGAATTCATCGCTGTCCTCGGTGCGAATGAACGTAACGATGGCCCAGAGCGTGCACAGGTTTCTCGACTTCCGCTTGGTCTGCAGGTAGAGCTGGCAGATGTCCAGGAACGAGATCAGGTCGACGACGCTCATCTCCATCGATCAGTTGGCTTGCTCGATAAGGAGGACGCTCCTGGCGATCGATGCTTCACAGGCGACACTGACCTCCTACTTCGGTCCTGTAGATCGACGATCTTGGTGAATTCGATCGAGATCTAATTGATGATTCACTTGGGGCATCGTTGATGTTCATACGCGATGCCTTTTCATTGCCGATCTTGGCTTGGGGTGATTATTATCAAGGTGTGATTGTAATCTTTGATTCGATGTTGAGGGATAATTGTCCCTTTATAAGGGTTGCTTCAGAGAAGCCGGGTGCTTTCTAACGTCGACTACCTTCGATATCGATTGTACCGAAATGGAGTAGATTTTTAGATAGAGCACAGAGGCTGATTAAAGGGACGCGTCATCGAGTGCTCTGGTATCTATAAAAACATTGGTTCCAAGCCGAGGATCTGATCGAGATGAATGGTAATAGAGCAGAGGCTGGATCCGTTTATTAGTGGCCTGATTAAGGAGGATCTTCTTTTCAGGCGCGTTGGCGATCTTGAAGCCCGTTTGCCACAACGAGCCGTTCGAAGACCTGTCCGTGGGACCGTGAAGAGCATCACTGCTCTCGTCCGTGCCGCTGCACCGCGACGCCCGCAGGCGGTGCGGGTAACAACGAGAGTGGCGGTGGCAGGTGGACCACCGAGTGCCTTCAAAGGGAACGCGGAGGCCTCGTTTCTCTGGCCGTCCCTCTCTCTGGTTAGTTTCCACCCCCTACACCCTCTGTAAACCCCCGCTGGCGCCCTCCCTCTAAGCCAAACCCTAGAAGCGAACTTTCCTCTTCCACCCAACTGCGAAAGCTTCTCTGTCGCTCTATCCCTTGGCCCTGCTTTCCTCATCTTCTCGTGTGCATCGCTCTCCCTCTTCGTAGTAGTTCCTTCCCTGTTGCACTGCTGCATCGCGTCGATTCATCTTGCTAGCCTTCTCTGTTTTAGCCCCCTACTTCTTCAGTGGTGTCCTCTTTGTAGGTTGTTCTCCCCTCTAACCTTCCCCCAGAACCTACCCTTCTGCGAGGATTTCTCGTGTGCTCCTCGTCTTCTATATCCTTCTTTAACTTCACCCTATTTTCCCTCTGTATTGCACTGCTGGTACTATGCCTCTGCACCTCACTATTCCTTTCTATTTCTACCACTAACACAGTAGCTTCCTCTTTCTGGCTGTGTCCTCCTCCTCCCTCTCTTTTCCCTCTCGTTGCTCTTTTCCCAAGTCCTGTGATCTCACAATCTCCCTCCGTAGAGCCTCCAACCCTCTTTTCCTTTCCTCCCCGTTATACCGATATTCCTCCTCCTCTCGGTACCGTGCTTTCCGATCCTCCTCCACCCTCTCCTGTTGGCCCACCCCCGCCTCTGTCAGGATTGCCTCCCCCCCCCCCCCCCTCCGTCCCTGACGCCTGGGAACACCCACACGCGTGCACGGTGACGCGGCCACCGATACGCGGCTGCGCGTTGAATTTATTCGATATCCTCTTTTCGTATAACTGGGTTAATTTCGGTGCGCCAGTTTTAACTAATTTAAGGACGCACGATGCACAGACGGGGATGCGAAGCAACGCTGGACGCTTTGCTTTGCCTTTACGCTGCGAGCGCAATTCCCCAGCAGGCGCAGGGCGACGGGAGCCTCGTCCGTCCGCGACTGGGGGCTGCGACGCACCCGCAGGGTCCATTCAAGTAGTGGGAGGCACGGACGCTGTGCTTTTAAAGGGCACGAGAACTGCGAACTCCCATCGTCATCGATCCTTATGGAATCTCCCCCTTACTGCGACTTCACACTCCGATAAAGGGACAATGTTAAAAGTCTGTAAGGGGTGATGATGATGATTTTGGTGATTTTTTTTTGCTGACCCCTGTGTGTTGTATGAGAGCGTTGAGGGATTTCTGTACGCAGTTGAAAACGATCTCGTCAAGATGAATTAATTAATTTTGATACCGTTGAAGAAAAATACTCGGCCGGATCCGAGTACCCGCGCCGGGAATCGAACCCGAGATCCTTCGGTTCGCAGGCGACTGCTCTTGCCACTGAGCCACCCGAGCCGCCAACGATTCCTCTCCTAATTCATAATATATTCCTAACACCTAAAGATGACTGCCGCGCTCTACCTTTTACAATACCATCTTTAACGTCAAAACCAGATAAGATCATCTCGAAAAATGGTTTCTAATTGTAAACTCGAGATTCTGCGGTTTTAAAGAAAAGAAACCGGTAATAAGATATTCCATATTTCAGAAAAGTAATTTTAATTTAAATTTCTGAAACCGAGTTAAATGAATTATATAGCGTTAAAGGAATTTTAACAACTGAAAAAATATTAAGTAAGGACGAGGGGGATTGGAATATAAAATCTTACAAATTCTTATACGGGGAGAGGAAGGGGTAAGGAATCGTCAAAATTATCTTATGTAATCTAAGGACGGTTCCCTGTTGTGGGCCCACGTGGCAAACACAGACAAGAATTACGTCTCTTTGACTGACGAATGCCACTAGAGGGCGGGGCTAGAATACCAGTGGTGGGGATGACTCCTCGCGGTCACTCTTTCGCCCAGACTATAACACTCCTTTCTTTCATCGAATCACACACCGTGCCGTTCTAAAATGAGACTTTACGAGTGTTATTATATAAAAACGAGGGATTCAGAGAGCCCTTTTGAAAATCTAAGCGTGGAGTTACACACTTGTGCAAACTGCTATAAATAGAGGAAAGAGTAGACGACGATGACAGCGCTGCAATCTTCGGATGACTTTATCTCCTGGGAAAACCTGTTGCGACGGGGATCTTTATTTATAGAGACCGTTAGCTTGGGGAAATATTGGATCGATAGACCATCTATGCATCTTCGAGAAATTTAAAACAAACAATTTTGTAACAATTTTCCAAAATACAAGGGCTTCCCTGCATTTCTCAGGCAGCTAAATAAGAACCTTGAACAAGGTTCGGTTGAAAGGTAGAATCTCCTAGAATCGATAAAGGAAATGGCGTCAGAGTTACATTTCTACTGATAGTAATATGACAAGCAGCAGCCGTGACTGTTGTGGAACAAAGAGCCGCAGGAAAGATTCGATCGTTACACAGCCACAACAGGAATTATTCCCGGAGACAGAGGCAGCTATCAAGAATTCGCGGCCGCTCGAAGTGACAGTGAAAGTGTCGAGGAGAAAGGAGAAGACAGGAGCGAGACAGCATGTAAACGTTTAAGGCACGCGTTATGTTGGGTCTCGGATCTGAAAGCATAGCGTGTCTAGAATGCTTTGTGTTTAATATTCGCTGCGTCATAACAGTATTCACGACTCGACAATCTGATAGAGAACAAAAATGTGGTAACATAAACTATTCATGGGAGCAGAACTATATAGTAGAATAATTGTGGAAGTATCAAATAATATTTTAATTATGAAAATGAAGCATATACTCTGTATTGTATTTGAACAAAAAAATTCAAACCTAATTTTGGCACTCAGAACATTTAACACCTCCATCCTACAATTTTGTATTTAAATATTAATCCCATAGGTGCTATGGACGCAACATGTGATCGTTTTGTGCATGTATCGTGTGCGGGGACCGCCCATAGGCGTTCAACGACAATGGTTAAGAGATGCGACTACTGGAGCCCCGCACGGAGGCACGCCGAGCGTTCAGCTTGTCGGTACCCAAAGGTTTAAAATGTTCTGTGACTCGAGTATTAAAACAGGGCATAAAGAGCTTTGAGAGGCTCGACAGACCGCGGGGAATGGAAGCGCGCAAAGCAGTGGAATCGTTTCGCGAGAGGGCTGGAGGCGAAAACCAGAGGCGAGGATTTTGTGTCACCTATTTATGCGTCGCGTTTATATCGAATTCCTTTTTTCCCTCTTTTTCTATGGACGTCCTTCGCAGATCGAGCCCCAGTTTCACGGCGCAATGGACGCTCCTGCGCGACGACTTGCAACTTTAACCCAATTAGAATTTATGCAACACTGCAAATGGCTTTCCCCCTCGTCCCTCCCTCTTAACTGGAACATCCTGGTAACTTGTTACAATACTCCCCCTCCTCTTTCCAATTTTCAATTCAATTTTTCTCAATCCCCCTCTCTGTTGATCTTCATTATTCCTCGAGCCAGAGCGGAGGTAAGTTTTACTCCGCTTTTTATATAATTTTATATATTTTCAATAAAGGAATTCTGTTAATATTATTAATACTAGTGTTATATTTTTATCGCGTGGAGTATGAGTTAGCAGAATAAACTGTGAAGAGCAAAAACAGATAAAAGGGGAAATGCTAAATTTAGGAATTAAAATATCAAATAAAATTTAAGTAAAGTCAGTTTTGATTTTTGGTAAAAAAAAGTGGAGGAAAGGAATTAGGAGAAGTATTTATAGAATGATATCAAAAGGTAGTTGTAAAAATAATTTTCGTATAAATTATTATTAATATATAAAAATTTATAATAATAATAATTATTACAATAATAATAATTTATATATTTATTATAATTATTATATAATAATAATTAATATAATGATAATAATTAGTATAATAATAATAATTAATATAATGATAATAATGGTAATAATTAGTATAATAATAATTACATGTTGCACAATATTCCCCAACAGAAACCAATTAAAGTTCGAAACTCTCCATTTCCAACGAAACGAATCCCAAAACCAATTTCTGCACTCCGATTAACGGAAGTCCCATACCAAAAAAACCTTACTTAACCTTATCAAATTGATTAATTTCCCCGAAATCACGCCATAAGGCGAATCACCTCGTGTTCCAAGACTTCCAAGTATTCAGTCGCTTTTTTCCACACGAGGCCCGCTTCAGCTGATTAAATTACCTTTTTGCACAGACCGCCTTTTTATGCACACTTGAATTCGTGTTTCCGAGGGCGATAAATCGTGGCGGTTAGATGCGACTAAGTGGTGATTAAAAAGGAAAAAGAAACAACTTCTCCCGCGTACGGAGTGTAAATTATGCGCATTGTAAGCGAGTGGAGTTGCACACAGGTGTCGCGGCGACGCGAAATCGTGCAATTTATTTCGTCGGCCACGTTGCAACCCCGTAGTTCCCCCGCCCGGCTAGACGAATTTTATTACGGCGAGGCTTCGACGACGCCGTCTAAGTTCGATGCGATTTACTGGGGAACCCACCAAGCGGTTCCAAGCGCTACGTGCGGAAAAAAAACCCGGTCATATTTCCGCGACTTTCCAACGCTGCGCTCGCAAAGCGGCCGTCCGCGGAGTTGAATATTTATTCCGTTCGATTTGAGAAGAAAATATTTTCTTGATTGAAAACAATGAAAACAGAGGAGTGAGAATCTGAACGACGTTTGTCACTTCGGTGGTAGAATGTACAGAGTGTTTCAAATTGTAAGTAAATTTATCTTTGTTGTTCCTCTTGAAATTTGGAATTCCCAAATAATATTTAAAAATAATAGTGTGCAAAATATTAAAATATTAATATTAATATTAAATGATATTAATACTACTAATAAAATACTAATATTAAAATATTAAATAATATTTTTATATTCAATAATTTGCACTAATTTGCGAAATCAGGAAAGATGAGCTCTGCTGGAACTTAGGAGATCCAAGCCTCCAGGAAAAAATTTCTCTCCAATTGTCCTCCTTAGTATTATAAGGAAAAGCTTGCATGTTCCGAGCTTCTGAACAGCATTGTCCAAGGTTACATACATATTTATGGTTCGATATAGTAAAAATCGATCGCCGAGAAAAAAAGCAGTCTTGAATTTCGTGAATGGAGCGGCCGAAGGTGATCGAGATAGTGAAAGAGGCGGGCCCAGGGGGGCGAAATTATTGCGCAACGAAGGAACCTTTGGCAGCGAACCTGTCCTCGGTGATGAAGCGCGTGTATGCAACGCAAGAGTTGCACGGGAGTATCGCGCCCACTTTCACCCACAATCTTGCGATTTCTTTAGTTTCACGGGACGCTGCTAATTACCGGTACGCACCGTTCAGCGAGATGCGAGCACGCTGGATTCTTCGAAGTTAGTCGCTTGAACCGTCCATACCGAACGACTTGCGTTTCGATTCCGAACTGAAGAGCAGATATAAAAATGAAGAACTTAAAGGAATTTAAAGGAACTTTAAGCTTTAAGGTCCACAGATCAATCTTGCTTCATAAAATTTAGAAATAGAAGATTCTTGTATAGGGTAAATCCGGGAGACGCGGTCGACCTAATATAAAATGGCTATTAAAACTAATACAGATATTACTTATTTTATCAGAACAAACCTAATATGTTCAGAATTTTATGCTGATTCAAAAAAACTGGCGGATATTTGCTTTAAGACAATATTTACTGTAAATCGGGTTGAAAACTGAAGTCATGACATCTGACCACCTCTCCCGAGGTGCCGGGAGAAATGGTTTTCGTCGTTGGCAGAGACCAGTCACATAATTATTCATGGAAAAATAACAAAGAAGAAAGCAAAATTATTTATGGGTGAATACAACTACAGATTCATTGATATTTAATTTGTTTCCGCTAAACAAGTAAAGAACACATGAAAGATAAAGCGAACTACCTACAGGCGATTAGCAAGGCAAATGAATACAAAAGTGAATAAATAAAATAAATAAACAATAATAATAATAATAAAATAGTGATAAAAAATAAAAATATAAATAAAAATAATTAAAAAATCATAACTCGACCATCTCTCCTTTCGGCAGCGAGGTCTGTCGAGGATGGTCTTCTCGTTAGTTTTGAGAGGAAGAGTTAATATAGCTAAATACTTTGGCTGCATTGTCCCACAATATCTCTACTATCTTATTATTCCCAAACATTAAACGAAAATAAACTTAGAAGTATATTTTAAATACGATTCTTTACACCGTTGTTTGACAAAAGAGGTTAAATGTAACCTCAGTTTACCTTTTATAGCCTGTAAATCTCGAAAAACACAGAAGGAACCGAAGTGACGCTATTCATTCAATTGTTTGGCTTTTAGAGAAGTAATTGGTCTGCACTTTAACCCGTTTTTACGTATAGAGTCTGAAATATAGCGACTCGACCAACTCTCCGGCCCGACCGCGTCTCCCGGATGTACCCTATGTACACAAAATTTTCTGAACGAGGTTGCAGAATTGAGATGAGTTCTGGGAAGAAGTAAGAAGTACTAGAGGAAAATACTCTGACACGTAATAACTGGTTTACAGGGTGGGGCAATAAGAAGTGTAGCCACAGAAATAGAGAAAAGTTTTTAGAATAAAAGTTGCTCGCTATGAAATAGAGCTATGATAAAGCTGTAATGTGATAATTCGAATAATTTCGAATAGTCAGGAGTACCTATTCGAATAATTTCGAATAATCAGGAGTATTCGAATAATCTCGAATAATCAGGAGTATTCGAATAATCTCGAATAATCAGGAGTATTCGAATAATTTCGAATAATCAGGAGTATTCGAATAATTTCGAATAATCAGGAGTATTCGAATAATTTCGAATAATCAGGAGTATTCGAATATTCGAATGTTTCAATGAAAAGAATTTCACGATAAAGTGTGAAAAAATATTTCATGTTCAGATCCCTATTCGGTACAATCCAAAAATTCGAATACTTATTTAAATACTCCTAATTATTCGAATATTCGAATACTCCCAATTCTTCGAAAACCCTTAATTATGCGAATGTTCGAATACCCCTAATTATTCGAATATTCGAATACCTATTTCTGATGATTCGAATATTCGAATCACAAATTCGAATTCTCTGATATTCGATTAATTGAATAATTATACTTACATTATTCAAATATTCGTTGCAGCTCTACTATGAAAGCCGCTATCATATAGTCACAACCGCTTCCGTATGCACTAATAAATTCTGCTCCTTTCTAGGCAGGTGCATGCTTAACGATTTTTGAAAATTTAAGCCTCGGATGAAGAAATTCTATTCTACACTCCTCATTTATTTTTGCATAACGAATCACCTACCTTTTTGTACCATCCTTTCAGCCGCATTCTGTACAAACAGGATCGTCGGTGCACCAAAGATACAACGATGAAAAATATCTCTAACGCGTCAAAGGTACTTGATCGAATGGAAAGGGAAACGACGAAAGGAATGGGAGCGTTGGAAGACGACCGCGCGAGAAAGAAAGAATCACAGGGCCCTGGAATGGACTTTCGCTCGTAACGACGGCCACCGAGTGTATCGTGAGACGGAATAATTGCACCGAAATGCAGCGAACGTGAATCGCGGATCGCGCGAGCGCCGATGCACCGGCTATCCAGATCGCCGCGAGTCAGATTGCTGTTCTAGAAACCCGAATAGAAAAACAGACGGACAGTAATTTACGACGAACGTGGATGTAACCCAGCTGACGATTAAAATTGCTCGCAGAGCCATCCAGATCGCAGTATCCCTTTTCAATTATGGATCTTCCTCCTTGCCGTAAGATGTAGTTTTCCAACGGTGTTGGTAGTTGCAGAATGAAGACGTCTTCGATTGAGGACCTTGCAGCAAGACCGGTGCAAATTCAGTTTTAACAGTTTTTTAGTTATGATGTGTAATACTTAAACGTGAAAAAAAATTCTACATCGTTTGGTGCACGTTGAATGCAAATCTGATAACAAATGAGCGATTTATTGCAAATAAATAAATATATTAATGTTAATTAATTAATATAATTAATGTTAAAAAATATTCTACAATATTAATATTTTTAAATTTTAATATTTTAATCGTTTAATTTTTAATAATAGAATATTTATATTTTTATTACAGAATATGTTTTGCCAAAAATAGAAATAAAAACTTATCATACTCGATACCTGCTACTTATTTTGTGAAAATATATATATATTTTTCAATCAGTGTTCTCTTTTGAATGTCGACGCAATAATTTTATAAACAGTTTTTTCCAATTTACCCCTCTTGCTGCAAGGTTCTCAATTTCGAATTGATCTTGTCCCACATTCCTTCGGGGAAGGAGGATCGTGACCGAGTCGTAGACGATCGAAAAGAGCAGAATTGATGAGCTCTGATTATTTATCCTTGGAGTTGGTTCGCTCACGTATTCGTTTGTGGTTGGGCGTGGATGATGGCGGAGATTGTCTGACATATTTTTTCTTTCACTTTATGAGTGGTCGCTATTTTTAAGCGTTAGGCTGTGGAAGGAAGAAGGTGATGCTTGGGCTAGATCTGGGTTAGGTAGATCACTTGGAAGAATGAAGGCTTAGGTCATGATGTAGTGTTGTTTAATGATAATATCGATGGCTTAGTGAACAAATATTGTATGTCCACTTTTAGAGTTTTCGAGAAAGACTGGTTTAAATGCAATGAAGAAAAATATTATTTTTCACAAATGTATGAAGTAGATGCAAATGTGGTTTTTATACAGCATAAAACAGTGTTTCCCAACCTTTTTTTTTGAATCGCAATCCCCTTTTATAATATTCAAATAATCTGCCGACTCTCCCCACGCCCTATGTAAGGTAAAGAAAACACATTAAAAATAGGTATATTAGAATATAATTCTAACTTCATAATATTAAAAAAAAAAACTCTAAAAATCGTGGCAACCCCCAGAAAACACTTTGCGATTCACTTGGGGGTCGGGTCCTACCAGTTACGAATTACTGGCATAAAGAAACAGTCAAGAACTATTTGTTGCATATAAAAAGTCAAATTTCACAAAAAGTGGGCATAAAATATTTGTGCATTAAGCCATCGTTATTATTTTGGTCCTTGGGGTTTGATTCCAAGTGTATTGATGAGTGGGTAATATCGATGTTTGACTGTGTAGATTCTAATCAAATGTAAATAGATTAATTAGCAGAGCAAGTGTGTGAAGAAGTAATTCAACATCTTTGGTTTAGTATCTACTAATTATATTAAACTCCGACTTCTTTCTTCAGATATGAGTGAATATTTCTTGAGACCCTCTTTAATTCTTCCTTTTTTTAGAGTGGAAAATAAAAGAAATTTGACAGTGCAAGGTACCAGAGTAAAATTGTTTAGCCAAAGAAAAATTCAGTTTCCAAAATAAAATACGAAACAAACTTAGAGATCTAGAAAGATCTAACTTCGAATCCTAATCCAACACTCCAATTCCTCACCCCCTCTCTTCAGCATCTCCAACGACTCCTAATAAACAACAAAATACGTTAACATGCGACGTAAGATATTCCTGTAACGTATTTCAAGAAACAGGTTCCCTCTAATAGAAATTTCATACGCGTTCCCTTCAATTAATTTGCATCAGAAGCGAACCAAGTAGCTAGAAACGTTTCCATTTTATTGCTTGTAATGATCATAAAAATCTTAAGCAACCATTGGTCAACGTCCATCACCAAACAGATCAAAAACAAATTTCGTCTAGTCCCTATATAAATCCCACGATTATGTAAGATTCAAGTAAGTACTAGGCAACCTCGTTTTGCAAAAATTTAATAAAATTTGGCAAGACGGGAGGCCGATATGGGCAAAGTTTATATTTAAATAACAATTTCGAATAACGTCTAAATGGTAAAAAAAATTGTTCCTCATGTGCCGAATAAAAATATTAACTTCAACCGTCAAATAATGTAAAGTATCTCCTATTTGATCCCTTATTTAAATAATTTTTTATTTAGTTAATGCCCATCTCTGGAGGAAAGAATCCTCCAAATTTGCAATATTTTCGCATATCGAAAGATTAAAAAAAACGACCGCAAAATTTGCAGAACAAATTGTGTGCCGAGGATTTTAAACACTTTACAGAGCTCGGCGACTTCAAAAACAGGCTCGATATTGTGTTCTCTATTATCGTTGCTTTGTGCGTTTCGCAGACGCTGTTTTCAAACTCGAAACGGTGAAAACAGTCGGCGGTACGACGATGGCAAAACAGAACTCAAGGTAAATCCTTTTTCTATTAATAAACCTCGAATGGACAGCCGTGAAAAACACGAGGATGAAGGACATCCGTGACATTTCCTGGAAAGACTGTCCAGACGATTGGTTCCGAAAGTTTGAAAAAGTGGTTTGCAATGCTCTTCAGATTCGCTTCCTTTGGCCACGAGACGCTTAGCGGTCGCTATTCACCTCGTTAGTGGCACAGTGGGATTTGAGGTACAGTAGAACCATTGAGGAACAAAACAGTTGGGATGATTGTTCGTATAATAAAAGTTCCCTGATTTCCCCCACTGCCTACAATTTTTCCTCCAAATAGCCGGAGTCCGTGTTTGGATAAGTGGTTTCGAACTTGCTAGTGTCTTGAAACTAATAAATTTAATAATTAATTAATAGTAATTTAATTCAGAATTAAATACGTCCACTTTTTTCAAAAATGAGATTTTTGTGTTTGCTACAAGATAATGCACTTGGCATTTACTGGACCGCAAAATCTCATTTTTGGAAAAAAGTGGACTAAGTAGGTCAGGTTTACCAAGTCAACGATATATTTATTAAGTAAATTTGTTTAAAAATTCAGTTTAATTTTTTGTAAGCGTTCATATAATAGAGTGACGTTTTACAGTAGTTTCGTTTAAAATTTTATTGCAACAAATGGAGTTTTATAAATAGTGGGACACGAGTAGAAGATACTCTTGCAAAAAAAAAAACAGAGAGGACTTCAAAGAACTTTATATTCAAAATGAAGAATGAATTATCATATTCAATTAAGAAAAAAGGGCGATGGTGATCGAATATTGAAAATACTTGTTTCACCATTCATTGAGACGCTTCTGCACGCGTATCACTGGCAATTACCGCGGATAGTGACGAATGAAACGCGAATCGCCTCGTTAACGAGCGATGGATTAGAATCAACCCCCTTCTAATTACCTCCACGGCAAACAGAGACCACTTTCTCCGTCTGCGGTACCGTGGGCACGCTGAACACCGTGGATACGTATATACGTAGAATCGTGTGTGATCCGCGATCCGTGCGTTTGATGGGTCGAGACAAGCGGTTTCGTTTCGTCGATGTACCGTGGCGAGTTAACGCCCCGTCAAAGAGCATCGGCTCTTCGTGCTCCAGCGAGAATCGCGTCGGCTTTTAACGCTGTTACGCGATCGTGCTGAAGGGCGGAGGGGAGACAGGGGAATACCGATTTTTGGGAAACTGAGGTTTTTAAAATACAGGTGTGGGTGTAGCGAGCAGTAGGGGGTCTCCTGGCAGCATGAACAAGTGAAAGGTGGAGGGGGCTCTGAGTAACTCTATGTCAGGGTAGAGAGTATGGGAATAGGGGTGACTGATTGGAGGTTTGAGAGTGATCTAGTATCGAAGCATTGATATTGGATTAGGTAGATGCAAATGAAAGGTGAAAAGGTAGAAGAAGTCCTGCGCAACTTCTCCACTTTAGGGTAGAGAGGATGGGAACGGGAGTGACTAGATTCGAGGTTTGCGAGTGATCTAGTATCGAAGCATTGAACTGAATTAAGTGCAAATGAAATATGAAAAGATAGGAGTAGCTCTGAGCAATTCTACTGTAGGGTAAAGGGTGTGGGAACGGGGATGACTAGACTCGAGGTTTGCGAGTGATCTAGTATCGAAACATTGATATTGGATTAGACGCAAATGAAAGGTGAAAAGGTAGAAGTTCTGCGCAACTTCTCCACTTTAGGGTAGAGAGGATGGGAACGGGAGTGACTAGATTCGAGGTGTGCGAGTGATCTAGTATCGAAGCATTGAACTGAATTAAGTGCAAATGAAATATGAAAAGATAGGAGTAGCTCTGAGCAATTCTACTGTAGGGTCAAGGGTATGGGAACGGGAGTGACTAGACTCGAGGTTTGCGAGTGATCTAGTATCGAAGCATTGATATTGGATTAGATGCAAATGAAAGGTGAAAAGGTAGGAGAAGTTCTGAGCAACTTCTCCACTTTAGGGTACAGGGTGTGGGAATAAGGGTGACTAGATTCGAGGTTTAGGAGTGATCTAGTATCGAAGCATTTAATTAGTTTAAGTGCAAATGAAAGATGAAGAGGTAGGAGAAGCTCCGAGTAACTCTACGTCAGGGCAGAGGGTGTGGGAGTAGGAGTGACTAGATTCGAGGTTTGAGAGTGATCTAGTATCGAAGCATTACTATTGAATGACTGAAAACCAAAGATTATGAAATAGTATCTTTCCTAATTCCTTTTCCTAACTCCCAAAAATCTTATTTGAAGTTATTTTATTATTCCTACGTGCGAAACTTATTACTAAACTTGCACCCACGTGTTTTCAAACACTATAAATACAGAATGATTGTTATTACTTTCTAGGAGACGATTTTCGAGCGGAAGTACACTAGGCAATCATTGCAAAGTTTCCAATCTTAATTTAGGGTCCCACAGGAATGTCCTATTCTTAGGAATCGCAAGTTTATCAATAATGGCCGTCGAAGCACCACAATCGCCACGATTGTTTCGTGTCATTTCCTCGTTCAAGCTGCTCGTTACCCACGGCGGTTGACGTTAATCCGTGATTGGGAGGAAATCACGCAGCCGTCGATCGTTTCTGTCCGTTCGTCGCGATGGAAACCACGGAAACGGAATAATGTAATAGAAAGTATCGAAAGACGGAAGCGTGCAACTGGATATACCGTGAAACTCGGTATCCCGCAGTCACAGTCAGATCTCCATCGATTCCATGTGAATTCGAACGAAATAAAAATCCCTTATATCCTTTCTAATCGAAGCCAGGCTACAATAGGAGCGCGTTCCAACCAGTTGCTGGCCTTTCTAGATACCAACTGCCGTTCGAGATAACTTTAATCGTTTGCAACTGAGAAACAATGCCATATACCACTTATATTCCAACAACGATAACGATATATCAGCACAACATTTTCTCCTGAGGTTCAATTTGCTCCCTTGTAAAGAGTGACCCAAGAAATAGCCTCTTTTTGGTCCCATAATTTTGGAACTGAATTTTATGCGAAACGATACCTTATGATGAGACGTCAATCACACCAAATTTTCAAGTTGAGGTGATAATTAGTTTCTAAGATATGGGAGGTCCAAAAAGTGAAAATTTCCTTAACGCGTCAGCCCATACGTTTCGATGTACGGACTTTTATGTCAGTCCGATAATTTAAACAATTATTTCCAGGGGTTTTGCTGACTGCTAACAACGAATTTGAACTTAGATTTTCAAAATTCACAATGGCTGATTTAAAATGGTGCTCGATATATTTAAAAAAAAAACACCCACTACACAGCCATTTATATTTCTTGATTTTTTATTTTTATTTGTGAATTCTGAAAATCTAAATTCAAATTCGTTGTTAGCAGTCAGCAAAACTCACAATGACCGAATTAATATGGTAGACGATATATTAAAAAACAAAAAACACCCACTACACAGTCATTTATATTTCTTGATTTTGATTTTTTCGTGAATTTTGAAAATCTAATTTCAAATTCGTGGTTAGCAGTCAGCAAAACCTCTGGAAATAATTATTTAAATTATTGGACTGACATAGAAGTCCGTACATCGAAGCGTATGGGCTGACGCGTTAACGAATTATCACTTCTTTGACCAGCAATATCTCAGAAACTAATTGTCACCTCAACTTGAAAATTTTGTGTGATTGATGTCTCATCATAAGGTACCGTTTCGCATAAAATTCAACTCTAAAATCGTGGGACCAAAAAGAGGCTAAAAAATGGCCTTATTTTTGGGTCATTCTTTGGAATTCCTTCGAATATCGTAGAAATCAGTGGCTAATTTAAGGAAAAAGGCCAAGGTGTCAAACGTTGTGGCACACCCTGTATACATAACAGAATTATAAATAAATTTACGCGTATGTGGTATGAAAATTATGGGAAACAAAAAAATATATAGTGTTTGGATAAAATCATAATTTTTTTGGAAGATGGGCCCCGAGGGTCCTTCTGGGCGGACCCAGACGGCAACTGAGGAGAGGGGGAATATCAAGAACGTTAAGCTTTAGTGAGCCTTGGGAAGTTTTAACGAGTTCCTAGATCTTATACTATACAGCAGAAAGTTTATATGTTTGTGTGTTAGTCCGACGCCTAAAAACTTTCAAACGGTAAACTCTGAGGTCACGAAAGGTACCTAGCTCGTTATGCCTGGCTAATCCAGATGAATGTAATTATTTTCGCAAAAAACTTTTTTTTTATAAAATCAGAATCTAAATTCCGGACGAAGCCGAGTAGTAAAACTAGTTACCAATAAGTATTTTACTATTCAAATTTTAATACCGCATATGAATGCGTACTTTCAACTACCCCATTGCAAACTTATCATGCATTCATATGCAAAATTATTATCATCAAATCTTCCAAATTCAAAGGACGTCCAAAAAGTGAATCTAATTTCTTATGATCGCTCTATACATTTCAGTACGTAGGGGAGAATGGGTAATGGCGGTCACTTAAGCAATAAGTGTAATAAAACCAAGCTATAAGGTGCAATATTTCTTGAAAATGATTTTTTTTGTAAACTTAAACTATCAACCTCTTCGTAGGATACGAAAATAATTAATATTATATTGATTTATTCAATAAAATTACAAAATACAGAAAATATGTGTTTGACCATCATTGTCCACACCTGCGGAAAATAGCGGTGACGTTGCGGGCGATTAATTTAAAATTTTTCGCATATGTATCCATCCGCCGAGTCCCATCCACAACATTCAGAATGAGCCGAGAGGCCACACGAGATGCATCGAAACCACATTTCGTTATCATGGCCAAACTGATAGCAAATAATACACTTGTACACTGCTTTTTCAAGCGTGTCGGAAGCCCAAATCACTTTTCCAGTTGTCCTAGGGCGTATTTTTGCCATCTAAAGAATAAAATTCTTCTAAGGAAGAAAGATATTTTTATTCTACACTGGGGAATAATGGTAATCACGTTGCGGGCGCTAACTGTCAAGCGACCATCATTGCCCGCACACATTTTCATTGATAAAATTGAAGATTACATAAATAAATTAAATATATTTATATTAAATTTGATTCTAATCCTTTGCCTTGATAGTATATCTATATTTACGTAAAGTTGAAATGTAAAATAAGCTTGAAAATTAGTATTTATCTCTTACGTGGTGGACACAAAATATAACATCAACGACGTTTAAGGGGACATTATACTCTCTCAGCTGAAAAATCGGCCACTTTTCGGTGATAATTTTTATAATGAAATAAACACTTAACGTTTTCGAATTTCTGAGGGTTTATTCTACCACTCTTGAAATACAAGAAAAAATCTTTGTTGTTTGTTTATTTCATTTTTTTACATAAATATTTCGCAGTGAAGTCGACGGCTTCAGAATTGTTGGCGGTTGAAATTTCGGACGACTGGATCATTGGAAATAAAAAACCAAACATATTTCTAATTCGCAGGAGTATAGTTATCTTGTTTTCCACAAAAAGAACAATTTTTTACCAAAATTATTAAAATGCCAGTCGATCAAAGTTGAAAATACCGAAAGTGGCACTTCTTTTCTATATTTACTTGATATAAAATGCGGGAAAATATTAAAAATCTCATATATTTGTGGTTAGCGAGATAGCCATACTCCTGCAAATTAAAAATATCTTTTGTTTTTTTTATTTCCAATGATCAAGTCGTCCGAAATTTCAACCGCCAGCAATTCTGAAGCCACCAACTTCACTGCGAAATATTTATGTAAACAAATGAAATAAACAAACATTAAGATTTTTTCTCGTATTTCAAGAGTGGTTGAATATACCCCCAGAAATTCGAAAACCTTAAGTGTTTATTTCATTATAAAAACTATCACCGAAAAGTGCCCGATTCTTCGGCCGAGAGAGTAGAATGTCCCCTTAAAACGCAAAAAGGGTTGTTTTTCTTGGTTGCTTAGCAACGATTAAGGCGAGGTCGTTCGACAATATAGCGAATGATGTCGTGGAAGCTAAAGAAAAGAAATTGCACATTTCGGACATACCGTTTTATAATAACAATACCGACCATCATTGCCTGCTGACCGCGATTGCCTCATTCTCCTCTATAGGGTAAAGAGTACAATGGTTGGCCACTTAAGTAAGAGTGTCACATAAATAATGAATTATAAATGTGAATTTAGTCAATTTGAAATGGAAATCAATATAAATAAGTACGAAAAACCCCTAATAATCTAAAAATAAATAGAGTTTATAAAAAAAATCAAGAATGTATAAAAATATACAAAAAATATGTTTCCGACGAAGAAATATAGTTATTGGCATAGTCAAGACAGTAACTGTCCAATCGGTTTGACAGTGATTGGCCGCTACTTGATACATAATATAACCTAGAAGAAAATGTTACCTGATTTGGCGATAGAAATAAGATTAAAATTATTCACTAAAAATGGATATATTTTATTTAGTATGTATTTGTCGTGTTTGTTTTGTTTTGAACAGGGGGCTAATTACCGTTTCACCATTAACATGGTTAAAAAACAGTCACTGGCCGTCCGGCCAATTACTATCATTCAACATTATTCATATGACAGTTGTTGTTTTTTCATAATAAATGTATAATTTTAACAAATAAAGAATCCTTTTATAAAGTTTCAACTTTTATTTATCGATATATACCGAATATGAGAGATATACATATCACAAATACATTAAACTATTCGCAAACTTTCAACTGTACTCTTATGGTTTTTTGATTAGGGTAAATCCGGGAGACGCGGTCGGGCCGGAGAGTTGGTCGAGTCGCTATATTTCAGACTCTATACGTAAAAACGGGTTAAAGTGCAGACCAATTACTTCTCTAGAAGCCAAACAATTGAATGAATAGCGTCACTTCGGTTCCTTCTGTGTTTTTCGAGATTTACAGGCTATAAAAGGTAAACTGAGGTTACATTTAACCTCTTTTGTCAAACAGCGGTGTAAAGAATCGTATTTAAAATATACTTCTAAGTTTATTTTCGTTTAATGTTTGGGAATAATAAGATAGTAGAGATATTGTGGGACAATGCAGCCAAAGTATTTAGCTATATTAACTCTTCCTCTCAAAACTAACGAGAAGACCATCCCTCGCTGCCGAAAGGAGAGATGGTCGAGTTATGACTTTTTTATTATTTTTATTTATACTTTTCTTTTTTATCATTATTTTATTATTATTATTGTTTATTTATTTTATTTATCCACTTTTGTATTCATTTGCCTTGCTAATCGCCGCTAGGTAGTTCGCTTTATCTTTCATGTGTTCTTTACTTGTTTAGCGTAAACAAATTAAATATCAATGAATCTGTAGTTGTATTCACTCATAAATAATTTGGCTTTCTTTTTTGTTATTTTTCCATGAATAATTATGTGAGTGGTCTCTGCCAATGACGAAAACCATATCTCCCGGCACCTCGGGGGAGGTGGTCAGATGTCATGACTTCAGTTTTCAAGCCGATTTACAGTAAATATTGTCTTAAAGCAAATATCGGCCAGGTTTTCTGAATCAGCATACAATTCTGAACATATTAGGTTTGTTCTGATAAAATAAGTAATATCTGTATTAGTTTTAATAGCCATTTTATATTAGGTCGACTGCGTCTCCCGGATTTACCCTAAATGTCTGTAATTTCCAAGCTTCAAAGCCGAGTCATCCTATTTGCTTTTATATATAATCACAGAATATAATGAGTGGAGCAATATTGATTACATCCGAAGCAAGGAAGTGCAAGGAATATGAATACGTTCATTAAATAAAGGCATGACATTGGAATTTCTTTATATTCATTTATTTCTCAAAATAAGGCCAATCACTGTCAGGTGGCCAACCACTGTGCTCTTTACCCCTACAACTAATTCCCTCAAGCCTCCACCAGGAACCCACAAACTCTCGCTGTAATTATAAAATCCTTTCCTCTTTCAGGCATCCTCAAAGCGTTAAAAAAAAATGGCCCTCAGGATACAGTTCGGTATCGTATGGAAATCAAAGTCCGAGGCGACCGTTCGCGCATTCCGCGGCGAACTATTCTTAGTACGCTTGAATTCCTTTTATCGGGCGGGAGGTACGGGCACGGTCCTCCAGCCCCTGTTACCCCCCCCCCCCACCCACCCCCAGTTGGACAAGGTGTATCGATGAGAGGCGGGGGTGGTTACGGGGCCATTTATTCCGCGCGGAATATTCTAAAAATAGGAAGAGGGAACGCTGGCGAAACGTGTTGGGGAACGGTTTCGCGGGGGTGGATGGAGGGGGCGGGGGAGGGTTGGGAACGGTGGTAATCGGACGACGAGGAAGCAGGGATGAAGAAGGGTCAGGACGAGGGCGGTGGAGGTGGGAGGGCGAGGAGGGGTGGCCACGGACGATTGAAATACTCAGCTGTGGGGGTGTAAAGGGGCGTCAGCAGTGACGTGTGACGACGGGGCGCTAGGGTGGGGAGATCGTTGCGACGCGATATGGTGTACACCGTGGCGGCGGCGGCTAGTGATGGCTACGAAACGACGTTCGACCCCCACGGAACTCGACCAGTCAATGGAAGTGGCTTCGACACCACCCTTCTTACTACATTTATTTACTATCACGTAAGTAATTGATTAATGATAGGGCGCGGTTCGTGCGGTGTAGTATTGTTTATTAGTGCATTGTTCTCACAATTGTGGCACTGAGCTGTGTAAAGCTACGTACACTGAAGATATCTTGTTTATTTAATTAATGGTAAGTAGTTATTATAGGTACTTATATTGAACGGTGCATAGTATTCTGTGCAATCAGCATTACATTACTTAGTCGGATAGCTCACCGGATTCATACCAAGGTAGTGTACGTGGTACTGGAACTATCTAATCGCGAAACTTGAAAGAATTGTACCAAAATTTAAAGGAATTGGACTAAACTTGAACGAGTTGAATCTAAACTTGGAAGAATTGAACCTAAATTTAAAAGAATGGGAGTAAGCTTGAACGAGTTGAACCTAAACTTGGAAGAATTACCCGGACTTAAACTTGAAAGAATTAAAGTAACCTTTATCGAGTTGAACCTAAACTTGGAAAATTTGAATTTGAATTTAAAATAATTGAACTAAACTTGAAAGAATTAAACTAAACGACTTGAACCCAAGCTTGAAGGAATTGAAGCTAAACTTGAAGGAATTGAAGCTAAACTTGAAGAAATTGAAGCTAAACTTGAAATAATTGAACCCAAACTTGCATGAATTGAACTTACTTGAAAGAATTGAACTTACTTGAAATAATTGAACCGAAACTTGGAAGAATTACCCGGACTTAAACTTAAAAGAATCGAGTTGAACCTAAACTTGGAAAATTTGAATTTAAATTTAAAATAATTAAACTAAACTTGAAAGAATTAAACTAAACGACTTGAACCCAAGCTTGAAGGAATTGAAGCTAAACTTGAAGAAATTGAAGCTAAACTTGAAGAAATTGAAGCTAAACTTGAAGGAATTGAAGCTAAACTTGAAATAATTGAACCCAAACTTGCATGAATTGAACTTACTTGAAAGAATTGAACTTACTTGAAATAACTGAACCGAAACTTGGAAGAATTACCCGGACTTAAACTTGAAAGAATCGAGTTGAACCTAAACTTGGAAAATTTGAATTTAAATTTAAAATAATTAAACTAAACTTGAAAGAATTAAACTAAACGACTTGAATCCAAGCTTGAAGGAATTAAAGCTAAACTTGAAACAGTTGAAGTAAGCTTGAAATAATTTAAATAAACTTAAAGGAATTGAAGCTAAACTTGAAGAAATTGAAGCTAAACTTGAAGGAATTGAAGCTAAACTTGAAGAAATTGAAGCTAAACTTGAAAGAATTGAACCCAAACTTGCACGAATTGAACTTACTTGAAATAATTGAAGCGAAACTTGAACGAAGTGAACCCAAACTTGAACGAATTGAACCCAAACTTCGTCGAGCTACTCAATTTACTTTAACTATTACCGATGAAAAACGAAGTGACCTTGCGGAGGTTCTTAAGCAATCAAGGCTGAGAGGTAAATGTTTCCTTGACACTGCAAGACCCTGGGCGTGGATGGGGGATGGTAGTTCTCTGGGTTTAAACGAACTTTCGAATGGAATGAACGTTCTCCAGGTGGCGTATCGATACCGAGAGAGTATCAGCCCCATCACTGAGAGTGGCGTCAGCGGTAGCGAGGGTAATGGTTCGTGGGGGTGGTTCTGGTGGCTGCTCGTGACCATGCGCCAACGACAATGGTCCCGAAGGTGGTGGCGAACGCTGTCGTGGTAGTAGTACGCCAGCGTGCCAACTGGGCAACGCTGACTCTCAACTCAATTTCCGATGCACCGTAATCGCCCGAAATTTCCACATTTTCAGTGTAATTAAATTTCACGAGCAAACGATACAGAATGTGCTACGCAAATTAAATTTCACGCGTAATCACTACGGAACGCCTACTAAACCATATTAAATTTTATCTGCAATTAATGCGCAATAAGTTACCAGATTAATTCAATTCCATCCATACCTTAACACAACCTATACCATACTAATTAAATTTCACGCGCAATCGATATATATAATACGTTATGCTACTTGACTTTTATATTAAGCGAAGGATTTAAAAATTCAAGATGGAAAATAAGGGGTAGCCTAGATATTATTATCGATATAATTTTCAACTAAATTTAATCATTTGAGGTCTGCAAAGTTCTCAAGAACTCTTTACTTTAAGCACACTTGACGGCATTTAGAATTTTGGGAACAGGGTTGCGCCGAACAAGGAAGCCTCTGTTAAAGTTAAAAGCCTCCCAGCCCCCGGTAACAACGGTCGAAGAGTATTCGTGGAATCAAAGGGGCAGATGGAACTGGAGATTACAGATCACATTTGCAGATTCTATTTGCATACTGGGTTAACAAGGCCTTCAGTGTCTGATGCCTCACAGCGAAAAGGAACCACCCTTTCAGACCTCCCTTCCTCTATTTCCTTTTTCTTCTAATACACATCTGCCTCCCGCTGCGATAATACACGTAACAGGTAGCTTATTCAATAGCGCCAGCTTCCGAGCAGCCTCCCAGTTCAGCCTTTATACAGACAAATAAGAGGATTTTACAATGCCGTTGGCATGATCTTCCAACCCCCTTGGGAGTCAGATTAAATCGGATATTTAAACGGCGGGGATAAACGTCGAAGCTGCTCTTGTATTCATGAAATCCTCTTGGGAATTGAAACGGGTAAGAATAATGAAAAGGAATAAAACTTGCCTCCCCATTGACACTGATTTTGATAGCCCTCGAAATTAAAAGTTTTAACAGCTTCAATTTTAATTTAAATGAAACCGAGCAGCGTTGTTCTCAAATTTTTGTTAAATCGTCCAAGTAATTAGGAACAGGGCATAGTTTATAGTAGAGTGGAATATGAAACGATTTGCAAAAATGAGTGAAAAACGTGGAATACATTTTCCCCGCGCGAGGCTTCTCCTTCGAGATAATCGAGTTTTAAGTCTGGTGAGAACGCGCCGCGCAAAGTCGCTCCTCAATATTCTTCCGTGTGAACCGTGCGACCAATTAACAATGCAATTAAGTACTTAAAGCCAGTTAAATGACTTCCGTAAACACGATACTGTATCCGTTACAACGAAGCATGATGTGGGCCTGCATTGAGAACCACTGGCGAGCGTAAAACGCATTCTATGCAGTTATTAAAAAATTTATTTAAGTCACACTTTTGCAATCTATTTCATTATGAAGAATCCGTACATGGTTATACCTAACGATTTAAACGAGTAATTGCTTAATGAATTGGAAATTCGAACGACAGCAAGATGTGGAATAAAAAGGCTCTCATTTACTCTTTACAGAAAAAAAGACATTAATGTTAACTCCATAGTATGCGCGCGCTAAGTATTAAAAACTCTATCCTGATTAAATAAATTGTAAAATAAATAGAATGACTATTCGGGTGGTTCGTTGGTCGTGCTTCGAAATGGAAATAATGTTCGAAGTGCTTCCAGCCCCGGTAATGACGTCACCGCGCGGGGGTGTGATACAGCGTAGGGGGAGGGAATTTGAGAATCACTGCGTCGGAGATAGCCCATGCTACTAATGGGTGAAACATAGTAGTGGTAGGGGAGAGGGGGTTGCTCCGAGAGTGGTGGTACGCGGAGGCAACGTGCCAACCGTGAGGGGAGGCAGCCATGAATGAAAGTAGCGCGTATCGATTTACCCGCGCCGCCCTAGATAAAATATGGTAAATAGTGAGCCAAAACGGGCTACGAATGAAGAACGTCATCGCGCATAATGTTCTTTTTTGGTCATTCCGCGAACACTCTCCGCTGGCAATATCGCACGACCTTTAGAAATTTCCCATTTTAATCCAAATGGCTATCCATAACTGTGAAAGCAAATTGCATCACTTTATATCGAAGTTAATATGAGACAGAAAATCTATACTATTCAGTCTTCGATTTTAAGCTACCATTATCGAACTGAACTCTTCATTAACCGTGACTGTACACGTTATTTCTATCTAATGCTTAACTAGTTGTGCATTTCATAGCATTAATTCCCGAAGGGTGGCTTTTATTCGATCAGATGGCAAATAATAGTTCAAACAACTCACGTAGTACACAGAAAACTACGCGTGCAAGGTAAAGGCCTACGTCATACTCGTAATGTACACGTCACTCCGAGCGTCGTAATAAAAAGTAATTCAAGGTGGCAGCAGTGGCGCACTCAGGATTTAATTTTGGGGGGGGGGGCCGAGTTGAACGGCTAAACATATTCTTAATACAAATTCAATAAAATTCATTAGGTGGTTATAAACATTTATTTAAAGTATAAAATCTAGTTTTCTTTTCGGAAGGAAGGTACGAGACGAGACAGACGACGCGCGACGCGATGATTGTTTCGCTACGTTTTTCCAGCGCTTCATACTCCGTTTTTGCGTGATGTCGAGTTCCTAACGAAATTTTTTAATTTCTCTTAAAGTAGTTAGGTTTCTCCTAAGGAAACTTTTTCCTTTTTTCCCTTTTTCTTTGGGGGGGC
The DNA here is from genome assembly GCA_944738655.2 of Andrena hattorfiana. NCBI lineage: Eukaryota > Metazoa > Arthropoda > Insecta > Hymenoptera > Andrenidae > Andrena > Andrena hattorfiana. Next base: position 6,750,008 of record OX122889.2, read on the forward strand.
CGAGGCCCCCTGGCCCCCCCCCCCCTCCTGAGTGCGCCACTGGGTGGCAGTTTACGTCTCGAACTAGCCGCGGCCAACTTCGCGCACGCATTTGCCAGTAATCGCCCGTTGCCTGAACTGTTATTAACGCCATGTGCAATGCAACTTTGTCGGCGAAATGCCACCTCCATAAACCATGACCCTACGGGATCATAAAAGATCTTCATCCCTCCGCGATACAACCACATACATTCAGCCCTGCATTAGAAGCATCTCCAGAATTGAAAAAGTCGCCGAGAAATGTGGAACTCGGACATCACACAGATCAATGGGAACGATCGCAGCGCTATATGCGTGCCACTATCTAAAATTATTGTCTCGGCCTGCCGCCATTACCCATTCATGCGATCTGCCTCAGCTCCTTGCACGTCAATGGCACCCAAATCCACCGTTCCAATAAACGCCAGCCCCTTCCTAAACCACACGTGCTCGAACTCGAAAAAAACACCGCGTAGAAAAGCAACGTACCGCAGTTACTCGTCTGCCGGAGCATTTCGAGATGCTGATGCACCAGCAGATTGCAGATGCACCCTGCCGCGACCTGTCCACGCAGACCTACCGCGTCATAAACATCAACACGAAAGTCCTTCAACCGACCGTGTCTATTGGCAGGGGACGGATACGCTATGGCACGGCGCGCAACAATCGTCCAGCGGACGAGGCTGAAATCTGGGCGATCTGCGCTTTCGGTGAATGGATAGAGCGGAGATATAGTCGACTTACGTGGGTCATGACAGGGGCGGTATCTTCATGTTCCCGCGGAGGCGAGTCAACGCTGGGGGTCGATGCGGCGGTATATCCCGGCGGAGGAGAACGACGTCGCCACTGCAATGCTCGGCCGCCACTTGCACGCCATAACACGTACGGGGGACGGGGCCCGCGGCGGTTTATTCACATGGCGTCCCGATGGCAGGCGAGCCCCGTGGAAGGTGGATCGTCGGTGGTCGCGCGCGACACCGGAGAGGTACCTGCGTGGGCCGCGGGTGGTGCACGCGCTCCCTTGGCCAGGGGAAACCGTGAAACCGACTGTCCCTCCGTCGGCCGCGCGCTCGACGCTGGCTGCGGGATTGTTGGGGATTGTTGGGGGTTCCAGACTGAACGAGGGAGAGGTTAACGGGCGAGACGCGCGACGCGAGCGAGACGGAGCACGACTGATTCGGTGGTGCGACGTCACGTGGCGCCACCCTCAACCATCCCCGGCGACACCCGGAGTGGGGGGGGGAGGGCCACCGACGCACGAAGTTTCGATCGATGAAGAAAAATCAATAATCCGAGGTGCATGATCCAGAAAGTCTTGTGTATTGAAGTGTTGGCAAAGAGGGGTATTTTTAAACGATTTTATTTAGCTTCGATCCTCTGAGAGGTTGTTTCTTTGGTTCGAATCTTGTCATTCTGTTTTAACCCTTTCGCTGCGTTTTTCAACTATAGTTAAACGCCGCTGTATTCCCGTTCAATGCGGATTTCGACTATAGTCCACACATTAAAAAAATGTATTTTCTTTTACTGTGATAAACATGTAAAATGCAAAAAAAGTTGAAAATTAAAAACTTTTTTTATTGATGTAAAATTTACACTTTTCAAAAATCGTCCGAAAATTTAAATACGCAGCGGAAGGGGTTTAAACCACTTCCATCAATCCAATAGACTTGAAACTTTGATGATGAAAATACAAAATTTAGAAAAAAAATCACCTCCTCGGGGGGGATTGCATCCCCTACAATTTTAACACATAACCACAGATCCATTTGAATTGAAATCAGCCTCTCGCGTTGTTTTCGAAAATGGCAAAAAGTCGTTACGTTGCCTAGAGTAGCATCGCGATTTCCATAAATACGCAATTTATCGGGAAATGATGCGTCACGTATTTACTTACAAATAGTTCATTTTTCATTTTTTTTTAGTTGCAAAACGCAAACACTAAAAAGTAAATAGTAAGAAAAAAATATAAAAAAAATTATTTAATTTGATCACAAATGCACTAGAATTATTTTTTAGATTTTAGTGCATTTTTGATCAAATTAAAAAAAATCGTTTAACTTAAATTTTTTTTTATATTTTTTTAATGTTACCTGAACATCTACTGAATATAGCAATCCGTTGTCAAAATTTAGACTACATAGAAATTTATTGGAAATTTTGGGAGCATTTTTGCATTTTTCAATCGCGTTTTATTGACGGAATATTCTGTGCGTTTTTTCAATTTTTTCAATTTTTTTTTAGTTGTAAAACGCAAACACTAAAAAGTAAATAATAAAAAAATATAAAAAAATATTTCATTTGATTACAAATGCACTAGAATTATTTTTTAGATTGTAGTGCATTTTTGATCAAATTAAATAAAATTGTTTAACTTGAGTTTTTTTATATTTTTTTTTAATGTTAACTGAACATCTGCTGAATATAGCAATCCGATGTCAAAATTTAAACTAAGTACATAGAAATTTATTGTAAATTTTGTGTGCCATTTTTTCATTTTTTCATTCGCGTGTTATTGGTGGAATATTTCGCGTGTTTAATTCAATTTTTAAAAGTTGAATTAAGTACTGTGACATTTTTAAAATAGGTGAGTTGTAAGATATTTAGAAGATTAATTATGCTGGGTTACATAAATAAAACGCGAACTGAGTTCCACGAAAAGTTATCTGCATCCAGGGGAACGATCGATCACGAAACATTTCGTCGTGATGTCAGGCGATTTAAAAAAAGACAAATTATATAACGTGATATAATTATTCTCCTGGAGAATAAAGAAGAATTGTTATCCCTGAATCGTGGAACTCGTTGAAACTGAAGTACCTTGTTTGCAATGGGAGAGAAACAAACCAAATTCAAATATTGTTTTTATCTGCAGAAAGATAGATAATATAAAAATTCGTTATCTACGAGCCATTGTACGATACAAGAACCGATCGTCCATCATCCATTTGCCTCGAGCATATAAACTTTAAAGAATATATACAAACAGGTGTTTCATTATATAGAAGCATTATCCCTATTAATCTGTAATTTGTTTCAAAACCTTCCTTTCCCCCAGTGGCGAATTTAACAGGGCGGCTGATGAGCAGTTGCCGCCTAGGGCCTTGCACAGAAAGCCCCGCAGGGCCCCATGACCAAAAAAAAAAAATTTGATTAGGTATAGGTATCCAAACACTATATATTTTTCGTACTACTACACTTGGCTCGATTTAATAAACTACCGCCTCATTTTCCCGAAAAAAATGGGCCCCTGCCCAGAAGGCCCCCTAGGGCCCATCTTCAAAAAAAAATGATGATTTTACTCAAACACTATATTCTTTTTCTGTACTACTACACTTAGCCCGTTTTTAGTAAACTACATTTTCCCCAAAAATGGGCCCCTCAGAACGTTTGCCAGAACTGGGCCTTTTTCCTTAAATCCGCCATTGCTTTCCCCATCTTAATTGCCTTATATAAAACGCAATATCTAATAACCTTTCTGCAAAATATCAAGCTTTCAAAAATGACTCACTCACTAAGCTATAAAAATTAACAAACAAGGTATTAAGTAGTCCACTCGACCATGAATTCCAAGTATGTTCCTTATTATGCACAGTAAATTAAATTACAGAAATGCGATAATAAACGCGGAGAAGTTGATCGATTACTCCTCTCCGATCGATAGTGTTGTTAATTCGTACGATCTCCGTTCGCGCAGTATCAGAAGGAATCACACCGGCGGAAATGTACGAATTCAACCGATAAGGGGCCCTATCTAAACATCTGCAGAGATTTGAGACGAGGGACATACAAGGCCCTCGTTATTTATATAAAGCGAAGGTGCATTCGCGTATGGCGCAGTCTCGTTTTCCACGTCGCGAGGTGGTCGATCATTATTCCAAACAGTCAGGTAAAAAATGCCCCGCCAACCAAACCGTGGCATAGAATATCGCAAGTCTGCTCGAATAAGTCGTCGAAAGCATTCAGAGCGCTGTATCCGATTCGATTTATTCGATCCCTATCCATAAAACATTGGCAGCGTCACGGATCAGTCGCATTCAGATCGATCGAAAAAGCAGTCAGAATTACTTAGCATGCGTTAGCCTTCCCACGATACACACGAAACAAAAGAAATGATTCTTTGGGGCAAAGAAAGTTAATCGCGACTCGTCTGAGGCGCGGGGCTTACTACACTTTCCTCGCACATAAATTTACATTCCATTTGCAAAAATGTTCTCGCTTATCGAACTCCAACTCGCGGCTATCTCCAAGGCGAAACCGTTACGATATCGTCGGTCGATAAAGGAACCTATACCCAGCCGCGATCGATTTTTCCTTTTCGATTAGGTAATCGAAATGAAAGTATGGAAAGTAATCGCAAAACCGGTGGCGATCGGTGATCGAGCGCGCTCCGCGAAACAGCGGCTATTTTTCTCGAGCGATTGATACCATTAAGATAAATATTTAACGAGCTGACTCCGCGGAAAAACTCATCGCAGCTGAAACAACATTCAGTTGTCACCTACCAGACAAAAACAGTTCCTCTGCGCCTCTGTCTACACATGTTTAATTACGTTTCAAATATCGAATAACGATTCTCAAATCGACACCCCGCTCCATTCGTTCCGTTAAACTCCACGCGACGCGTGGCTCGTTCTACAGCGCATCCCAAAAGCACACTTGCCAGTTTACCTAGTTAACAGAACCATGAAAGGGAACAGAAGAAAGTTTCATTCGTATTCAGTTTACTGTAATACAACAGTCCTCTGTACGACAGCGTAACTTTCTTTTCATAGCCGCCCCTTTGTCCGCTCGAACCGCGGTTCTGAACCCGCCAGTAGCCCCCTTCGAAATGTCAAGTTTATCGTCCCGTACGCGCCTCGTATATAAACACTTCCAGCCGGCCGATCGTTCGGAGATGAAATATCGAGCGACGTGAAACGCGGCGAAAAATTCATGCAGCGACCGTTGCATTCCTACCGTCGCGTATCACGCGGCGATCATCCGCTTCTCTTCGCATAGCCTCCGTAACGGGTCGCTCAATATGGTTTCAAGTTAAAAAGATCGCGTACGTGGTACGAGGAACACCAGCCGGGAAACGAAGAGTCACCGTTTGGACGTAAAAGCATTTCTCTCGAAGTACGCACGGCAAACTGTCAACAGCCCGAGGCCAGCCGCGATCGTTCCAGGTAGCTAACAAAGGCGATACTCGCGGCTGAAATACTCACGATTGTCTTTCGTAGGCGTAATTGTACCGTAATAGTTACCAACGCGACGATCGGCGCGTCTGTGCGCGCGGAGCACGCTCGCTCTGTCTGTGTACGAAAGGAAATCCATTGCCCACACCACCGCGGCCGACCAGCGGTTGTGTGTAAAAATGAAATGGGGCATTGGGTGAAAGTACTCTCGGGGCTTGGAGGTCTTATATCAGATCAGTCTGCTAAGAGCCGCGCAGGATGTGGATGCCGATTTCCCTCCGCTCCTGATGGCCAGATCTCCTGCCCAGCTCTGACCAGTGTCGTGTGCTGTCTTCTTAATAAACGTTACCGCCCGGACAGAATTATGCTACCGGAGTCGTAGAACTCGAACGCAATCGGGCTTAGCAGCGGTGTACGGCGAAAGGGGTCGGTATAAAAGGAACGCGCGTTTTTGCAGAATGTCGCAGGCGGTATGGATATGGTGTTTGCTTGTGTCAGTGGCGGATTTGACATTGGCCCTTGAGAACGGCCTGGTGAAAACGCCGCCAATGGGCTGGCTCGCCTGGGAAAGGTTTAGGTGCAACACGGACTGCAAGAACGATCCCGACAACTGCATCAGGTGAGAGTTATCGCTCGTTACGCCTCTTTCGTGCTTTCTTTCGATCTTCCGCCCTTCGCGAGTTAAACAGTTCTAGTTGGACTCCGAGTTTCCAGTGCGGCCTGGCGGTCGAGATTTTAAACGTGCTTTCGATTGCGTAGCGTGATGTATGGATAAAGTGAAACCTCATTAGCATTTCGCTTATATATCTGTGAATCTAAGGAGTAATAGTAACAGCCACGCTTGCCGATGTATATCAAAGAATGCAGAATACGATTTCGTTACAAAAAGCGACCTATATAGGTGGATCGATGCGTTAGAAGCGTTAAATTCGATCGGAACTTTTGGCCGTGGAAAGTGAGAGTAGTTGGGGAGACTATAAATGAGTTGTAAAATATGGTAATACGTTTTGGGACACCAAATAGGTGCTAATTGATCTTTATTAGCCAAAATGGAATAATGCGGTGAAGCAAGAAATGGGAGTTTTAAAGAAGTTTTGATATTCTTGTTGGGTGTAAATTTGAAGTGTAATTGTTAGATGGATGGGGGTAGATTTGTTTATCGTTATTGTAGCACTAAATTTACTGAGAATTTATGGACTTAAATTTGTGACTTGTGAGAAGTAATTAAGAATAGTTATCTTAATGTATATAGCAGAAAGTTTATATGTTTGTCACCAAAAAACTTGCAAGCGGTAAATTCTTGGAGCACGAAATGTGCCTCAGCTCTTTATGTCTGGCACATTCAGATGAATGTGACTGTTTTCACAAGAAAGAAAAAATAAAAAAATATATCTTAATATATAAAGCAGAAAGTTTATATGTTTGTTTGTCACCAAAAAGCTTTCAAGCGGTAAATTCTTGGGTCACAAAATGTGCCTCAGCTCTTTATGTCTGGCACATTCAGATGAATATGACTATTATCACAAAAAAGAAAAACTGAAAAAAATATATCTTAATATATAAAGCAGAAAGTTTATATGTTTGACACCAAAAAACTTTCGATCTGTAAATTCTTGGATCACAAAATGTACCTCAGCTCTTTATGCCTGGCGAATCCAGATGAATACGACTATTTTCACAAAAAAAGAAAAAGTAAAAAAATATATCTTAATATATAAAGCAGAAAGTTTATATGTTTGTTTGTCACCAAAAAGCTTTCAATCTGTAAATTCTTGGATCACAAAATATGCCTCAAGTCTTTATGCCTGACGACTCCAGATGAATATGACTATTTTCAAAAAAAAAAAAATAAATAAATAAAAAATATATCTTTATATATAAAGCAGAAAATTTATGAATTTGTGTGTTTGTCTGTTACCAAAAAACTTTCAATCTGTAAATTCTTGGATCACAAAATGTGCCTCAGCTCTTTATGTCTGGTGCATTCAGATGAATATGACTATTTTCACAAAAAAGGAAAAACTAAAAAAAATATATCTTAATATATAAACCAGAAAGTTTATATGTTTGTCACCAAAAAACTTTCGATCTGTAAATTCTTGGATCACAAAATGTGCCTCAGCTCTTTATGTCTGGTGCATTCAGATGAATATGACTATTTTCACAAAAAAAAGGAAAAACTAAAAAAAATATATCTTAATATATAAACCAGAAAGTTTATATGTTTGTCACCAAAAAACTTTCGATCTGTAAATTCTTGGATCACAAAATGACTATTTTCACAAAAAAGAAAAAGTAAAAAAAATATATCTTAATATATAAAGCAGAAAGTTTATGAATTTGTGTGTTTGTCTGTTACCAAAAAACTTTCAATCTGTAAATTCTTGGATCACAAAATGTGCCTCAGCTCTTTATGTCTGGCACATTCAGATGAATATGACTATTATCACAAAAAAGAAAAACTGGAAAAAAATATATCTTAATATATAAAGCAGAAAGTTTATATGTTTGTCACCAAAAAACTTTCGATCTGTAAATTCTTGGATCACAAAATGTGCCTCAGCTATTTATGCCTGACGAATCCAGATGAATATGACTATTTTCACAAAAAAGAAAAAGTAAAAAAGAAATATATCTTAATATATAAAGCAGAAAGTTTATATGTTCGTTTGTCACCAAAAAACTTTTAAACGGTAAACTCTTGGATCATAAAATGTGCTTCAGCTCTTTATGCCTGACGAATCCAGATGAATATGACTATTTTCACAAAAAAGAAAATAAAAAAATATATCTTAATATATAAAGTAGAAAGTTTATAAATTTGCGTGTTCGTCTGTCACCAAAAAACATTCAATCTGTAAATTCTTGTTTCGCGAAATGTGCCTCAGCTCTTTTTGCCTGGCGAATCCAGATAAACATAACTATTTTCACAAACAAAAAAAACTAAAAAGAAGAATATTTTTTTCATAAAATCAGAATCTAAATTTCAGGCGAAGCCAAGTACTAAATCCATTGCTTTCATAATGCAACCATATTTCATAAATATGCAAATGGCATACCAGTACAGTAAAAACTATGATCGTTCTGTTTCATAATGCATCGATCAGAAGATTAGCCAGCATAAGGTGTAACGAAAGATGCGTCACCTTAAGAATGATTCTTAACAACCATATTTAGAGCTGTGTCATAGCTGTATGTAAATTGAAACATAGATTCAAGGTCACTTTACTAACAAAAGCTAGAAGATAAACATAATCGTTCATGGTAGTTTATATTAATAACTTTAACACCTTCAAAGACTATTCTATTGTCTTCCGCTGCGTGAAGTTTCTGCGAAATGTACGCACCTTATCGTAAGCAAAATTGCAGGAGACACTCGTGTCTCAACAGCTGTCCATGAATATTGTTTTCACGCTTTATAGTGATCGTCTCTTTCGCACAATGGCAGACATTGTTGTGGCAGAAGGGTACGCAGCAGTTGGCTACGAGTACATTAACGTCGACGACTGCTGGTTGGAAAAAGACAGAAGCGTTACCGGGCAACTTGTGCCGGACAGACAAAGGTTCCCATATGGCATGAAAAGTCTGGCAAACTATGTACGTCTCGATAACATTCTCGAAGCGCTTCTGACAAATTATACCCTGATCTCTACCCCTCCGTCGCGCAGATCCATTCCAAAGGTCTTAAGTTCGGGATCTACGAAGATTTTGGCAACTACACGTGCGCTGGCTATCCTGGAATCCTGGGGTACTTAGAAACCGACGCTCTGACTTTCTCGTCCTGGGACGTCGACTACGTAAAGCTGGACGGATGTTATTCGCATCCTTCTGAAATGGATAGAGGTACAATCGCAGGCTTCGCTTAAACCGAACGCCACCTCGTAAACCTGTACACTGATCGTTCTCGATACAATTTAGGGTATCCCGAGTTTGGATTCCACCTGAACCAAACTGGCCGGCCTATGGTATACTCGTGTAGCTGGCCAGTTTATCAAATTTATGCTGGAATGCAGGTTGGTGTCCGCTGTACAACAGTATCAAGTTTACTACGCATTATCAGCCGGCTATAAATATTCCTGGCCACGAATTTTAAAGGTCAATGCTCGTAAATTCACTGACATGAAATTTTAGCCGAACTATACCGCCATAACGGAGAACTGCAACCTTTGGAGGAACTACGACGACATTCAGGACTCGTGGAGTAGCTTAGAAACAATCATAGATTATTACGGGAACAATCAGGACTCGATTGTGCCGAACGCTGGCCCGGGTCACTGGAACGATCCCGACATGCTGATCATCGGCAACTTCGGGTTAAGTTACGAGCAGAGCAAAACGCAAATGGCGTTGTGGGCTATTCTAGCGGCGCCGCTGTTGATGTCCGTCGATCTGAGAACGATCCGACCGGAATACAAAGCCATCCTACAAAATAGGAAAATCATCGCCGTGGATCAGGACCCGCTAGGTATACAGGGTCGGCGCATCTACAAAGTCAGTGAATCCAGCGTGTCTCAACGGGGTATTCTGCTTTAAAAATCGATTTTTTTTTACATTTTCTTAAAGAATATTCTTTCAAAGATATATGTGCAAAGTCTTGTATCTGAACACTGGAAATTAAAAAGGTTGTAGGTGCTTGAACGACGCGGCGACGCGCGTCGCGACGGGTGATATGGGAAGCTTTAAACGCGTGTTTCTCGAAACCATGTTTTCTAAATGGTTACCGTAATATTTGAAGAGCTACATGGCGGATTGATTCCAGATTTCTCGCGCACCTCGCGTGACTTTATCGTCCGTACCAAAATTAATTCATAATTATGCTTCTTTCTCAGTTTTTTAGTTACGAAAAACATGAAAAATCGATAGTGAAACTTCCAAAATTTAAACATTACTGAAACATGGATAAATATATGAAGCAAAGTTTGACGAAAACAATTGTATAGATGCTCGATAAAAAAAGATACGAAAAATTGCGTAGAAAAGCGCGATTTAAACTAGAATACCCCGTTGAAATCGAAATTTCTCAAGCCCCGGAATGTGAAAGTAAGCTTTGCTTTTTTGCTCTTTCAGCATAAGGGTATTGAGATCTGGGCGAGGCCGATAACTCCCGTCTATCAGAATTACTTCTCTTACGCCATAGCGTTCGTGAATAGGAGAACGGACGGTACGCCTTCCGACGTGTCCGTTACGCTGAAGGAGCTTGGGCTGCAGTATCCCGGAGGATACGGCGTAGAGGTACGTCCCTACAGCTTAATTTCTCTGTTATACGTAAGAAACTAAGATAACAGAACTGTGCGGGTCTACAGGATTTATACGAGGACGTGAATTACGGCGTCCTGACGCCGCAGACGAAGATAAAAGTCAAGGTGAATCCATCCGGCGTTGTGATACTACGTTGCGACCTCCACTTAGAAGATATTTTCGATACGAATCAATTCCCCCAGTACACGCCATCGAATCAGCTCTTCAAAGTCAGACAGAACTCGTTCAAGTAGCGCGCGCTAAACTCCAACAAATCCTCTAACTGTAATTTACCATTTCCCTTTTGTAATACTTGACAACGCGATGTTACCATACTTTGTTAAGAAGGTAGGAAATAAAGAATTTTATAGTCTACGAAACTTCGACCTTTATTAGGCGATATCGAAGTATCGATTAGAACTTGGAACGCTCTGTTGAGAAAATACACAATCTCGTTATTTACAACGGCGGATAAAATGCGGGGAATGCTATGAAATAGATTCACACCACGCGTACGCGTTGTCGAAGATGCGCTGCCACGGCGAAGCGACGTGCGCCCAATCTGTTGGCTTCCAAGGCCACTGCCACATCTGCGTGCACCGCTCCGGATGCGGCATCATCGCCAAGTGGCGGCCGTCCGCTGAACAAATGCCAGCGATACCCTCTGCGAATAAATGGCGCGTGTTGCATTCGGGTGTTCTATTGCCACAAGGAAATGTGCGAGCAAGTCTCACCTTTGCTTCCGTTTGGATTAAGGGGGTATCGTTCGGTGGGATTACCATGGTCGTCGGTGTACTTAATAGCCAAGCAGTGGTTTTCTTTTAGCTTCTTCAGCACTTCGTCGTTACGGAACGTGAATCTCCCTTCGCCGTGAGCGACCCATACGCCTAAGACGCTGTTCTCCATTCCGCTTAGCATGATCGATGGTGACTTGTCGATCCTAACTGTGCTCCATCGGCACTCGAACCTCTCCGATATGTTGTGGTCCAAGTAAATGTCTGGCTTCTCGACGTCGCCTGTAAGAGACGTGTAGTTGAAGTGTTTGAAAATTGTAAAGGCTTTCTGTTGAGCAGGATTTACCAGTTTCGTTTCCTATCCACCCTAACAACGACATCAATTGGCAGCCGTTGCATACTCCTAAACTGAACGTGTCCTCGCGGGAAATAAATGCTTTCAGTTGCTTCTGCAGGGTTGGATGGAAGAGGAGGCTTGCTGCCCAACCTTTCGCAGAGCCCAGAACGTCTGAAATTGCAGATTAGATTAATATAATTTCTGATTAACTGGTACTTTTGTCAGATTCTATTAAGTCTTTAATTCACATTTACTGTATACTTCGTTGCTTTAAGGGGACATTCTACTCTCTCGGCTGAAAAATCGGGCAGTTTTTGGTGATAGTTTTTATAATGGAATAAACGCTTAAGGTTTTCGAATTTCTGGGGGTATATTCTACCACTCTTGAAATACAAGAAAAAATCTTTGTTGTTTGTTTACATAAATATTTCGCAGTGAAGTTGGCGGCTTCAGAATTGCTGGCGGTTGAAATTTCGGACGATTTGATCATTGGAAATAAAAAAAACAAAGATATTTTTCATTTGCAGGAATATGGCTATCTCGCTAACCACAAATATCTGAGATTTTTAATATTTTCCCATATTTTATATCAAGTAAATATAGTAAAGAAGTGCCACTTTCGGTATTTTCAACTTTGATCGACTGGCATTTTAATAATTTTGGTAAAAAATTGTTCTTTTTGTGGAAAGCAAGATAACTATACTCCTGCGAATTAGAAATATGTTTGGTTTTTTATTTCCAATGATCCAGTCGTCCGAAATTTCAACCGCCAACACTTCTGAAGCCGTCGACTTCACTGCGAAATATTTATGTAAAAAAATGAAATAAACAAACAACAAAGATTTTTTCTTGTATTTCAAGAGTGGTAGAATATACTCCCAGAAATTCGAAAACCTTAAGTGTTTATTTCGTTATAAAAAGCATCACCGAAAAGTGGCCGATTTTTCGGCCGAGAGAGTAAAATGTCCCTTTAAGGGGTCATGTTCAATCAGGAGGCCGAAAAAAGGGTGGTTTTTGGAAATTTTTTACTCAAATGCTATAACACATTTCTCAAAAAATCTTTTTTCCTTTTAAGTATTGCATCTAGTACCGTGCATCGTAATTTTTATATTTAAAAATATTTATCAATAACTAAGTTATTGTCCATCACTCGAAGGTTCTCTAAAAAAGAGGCTTCTGCGGTGACCACTGCTGCTCGAAAGTCGATCATCTAAAATAAAAAATTCAAAAGAATTTACTTATTATATTATGTTATCTAGTATTTGAACGAAGGATTTTTCGAAATATTGATTTGGGAAAAAATGGCTGATGTTTAAAGTAAAGGATTCAATTTTTATCATAAATCGTGCCTGATTTTCGTCAATTAAAAGGAAACTAAGCATCGGATAAAAAATCCTTGTTCAAATACTAGATAATATAATATAATAAGTAAATTCTTTTGAATTTTTTATTTTAGATGATCGACTTTCGAGCAGCAGTGGTCACCGCAGAAGCTTTTTTTGAGAGAACCTTCGAGTGATGGACAATAACTTAGTTATTGATAAATATTTTTAAATAAAAAAATTACGATGCACGGTACTAGATGCAATCCTTAAAAGGAAAAAAGATTTTTTGAGAAATGTTTTATAGCTTTTGAGTAAAAAATTTCCAAAGACCACCCCTTTTTCGGCCTCCTGACTGAGTAATGACCCCTTAAAGAATTAAAGTCTACTGAGCGACTGACCCGCGTAACTGAAACCACCGGGGAATATCACGCCCCTGAATCTGTCGAATGTAATTTTATTCTCCAGCAGATCTTGCATCGTCACATCCCAGACCTCAAAGCCAGCGCTCATCAAAGATGCCACCATTTCTCTGTCACCGTTTATGCCTTCTTCTCTTACCACGGCGACCGCGATCTTTGCTGTACAGCAAAAAATGTAAAAGTCGTTATTGCATATTTTTAGGGAGTCAGAAATAGTCATTTTCGGAAATCTTTCTTCTTGCGAAAACAACTTTTTTTCAATTAGAATTCAAGGTGTTAAAGTATTTTTACATAGGGAAAAGAAGATAATTTTTTGGTTGACCGGATCGCCCGCCGTAAAGACGTCCTATGATTTTAGGTCGTATGATTTTAGCAGGTTTTCTTTAAACGGCTGTATCTTTGTTAAAAACCACCCTTTTTCGACGAGGTTTGGCTCATCTTAAAGACAAAGGATCAGACTTTCCAATAGAATACATATAAACCGCAAAAAATATTGTTTGCACTCCGTAGCACTTTAAAAAGAAACAACATTAAGAAATTTTTACAGTTTGGCACACTTCTCTTTAACGGCGGATTTTACCCCCTGGATACCCATTTCGATAAAAGTGGTTTAAAACAACGAAAAGTAGAAGGTTCAAACTTCAAAATGGCCTTTGTTTCATCCAAGTTGGATTAATTTCAGCGAAGTTATGCGAGTTTGAAGATTGAACAAATTTTAAAATATTTATTTCCGACCCAAACTACATATAGTGGTCTAGTTTGCGTCAATTAAAAAAAAAATTGTGGTCCTGTGTAACTTATTCTAAATTAAAAATATACAAACCAGACAAATCCCTTTGAGCAGGCTTAATATCAGGATGGAATGTTAGTTTGTAAGCTGGTGCTGTTCTATCCTTTAATCCACTGAACTCTTCCAGTGCACATTCAACGTTTGTTTGCCGACGTTCTAATTGGTAGCTGGTTTCCTCCCACAGGGACATTAAAGAGATAACCGTTGAGTCCAAAACTGTCTTCCCTTGCACTTTGACGTTTATCTAAGAATGTTGAAAGAACACAATACAAATTGCAAACGTAAATATTTGTACAACACAGAAAGTCCATACTTTCGAAGACAATCCAAAGTCTCCGGACGTTCCAATTGAATACACAGGAGCATTAAACTGCGCAAACACATCGAATGCGTCATCAAGATTCCTTTCGTCCACTTCTAGTATCCACCCCACTTCTTCGGCGAATAAGACTTCGACAGGCGAGCCTACTTTGTGAGAGACATCAACGTTCATTCCAGAAATGCCAGCGAAACACATTTCAAGGAGACACGCGATGAGTCCACCGTCGCTGATATCATGCCCCGCCAAGACCTTCCCCTCTGTTGCGAGCAGAATAATATTCAACATAAGCGACTCGTCTCGTTAACATTTAATAAATCTTACAGATCACCCTAGGTCACCTGCGATCAAACGTTGCGTGGCGTTGAAAGCGTTCTTCAAAAGGTCAGCGCGCTGCATATCTGGAGCATCGTTGCCAAGCGAGTTGTAAACCTGCGTCAAAGCCGTTCCGCCAATGCGACTCTGGCCATCCGATAAGTCGACGAACAATATGTGACCAGGTTTCTCTGCCGCGGGTGCTTTTAAGTCAGGCGTTACTACCTGAAATGGATCAGTGGTGACGTAAAGTAAATTGAAGAAGCTTGGTTCCCCAAGGAACGCCTTTAATTTACCTGTCGAATATCAGGGCAAGGAGCGTAGCAAGAAACCACGAGCGCTCCTGGCGCTTTAACAACATCTTTACCAATCCGCGCAGCCATACTAAGGGAATCCTTTCCTCCATCGATTGCAATTCCAAGCTCGTTCATGAACGAGCACATCGCAGAGCATGCATCGTACAGCGCAGCACCTTCGCCTGGCAATTTCGCAGCCCACATCCAATTCCCGCTGCATTTCACATCCTGGAAACATATATCTGTGACACTTATGAAACAAATATGTACTTCGTTGAATTAATGTTTGATCGGAGTCAGTTGAGCGTTAATACCTGTATGTCTGAAATGCGCGCGAAGACTAAGTTGCTCAGCGCTTCTGCTACGGTCATGCGAGCTCCAGCTGCTGGGTTCACCAGGCCTTTGATTGGCTGTTCTCCGATGGAAGTCGCTACACCAGCCTGTTTAATAAAGTAATGATTAACGACATCGCGCCATGTTACGCTTATTTTTACTTTCAGATTCTGTTACCGTTGAGAAATGAGAAATCGCTGTTACAGCTACGTTCGCGAGGGGAGTGTGCAGAGGGCCAACGCACTGTTGCTGCGCAATTAATCCAGTAACGCAGCGGTCAACCTTGTTAGTCAAGTAACGCTTGCTGCCCACCGAAGGCAAGCGAAGAACTCTTTCCAGGGCAGACTGTACGGTCAAATTCTCTGGTAGTTGAACAGGAGATAATCGAGCTACCTGCCTCTGAAGACTGAAAGTCTGTAAGGACATTAAGTTGCATTTAATATACCCGTTGAAAGAGTTTCGTGGAACACCCACCTTGCGAGGCATTTTCCCAAGCACCAGTTCCAAATCCAAATCGACCGGGTGTCTTTTATCTTCGTAAGCCTCGCTTAGGTACTTCGACGCATCGCAGTCGTCTTCTTCGGAGAGAATGATCTTTCCATTTCCTGTGACGGTCCCTACGAAATTTATAGGGCACTTTTCTCGCGTAGCTATTTCCTTGAGCAAATTGCTGTCCTCTGGGTTGCACAGGATTGCATCGTTCTCTTGGTACTCAGCACCCCATAACTCTAACGTACTGATACTCGCGTCGCCTAGCTCAAACTTCTTTGTGAAGATAACAGCACCCGCAGGCTCTACGATTTCCTTTAGAACGTTACCTAGTTATTTGAAATATCAATTAGTGGTACGATGGTATCGTATTGTTTATACACTCCGCGTCAAAATTAAGGGAACACTATAATTTCCCGATAATTCTGGTTATTTTCATATGGGTGTATCTTTGCGAAAGATGGTCGCAGAAAATATTTAAAAAACGTATTTTAACGCTTGAAGATTCTAGTTTTTGAATCAAGGACTCAATTTTCTTTTCTCATTCTTTATGATACTGTTTTATCAAGATGAAGCGCAGGAAACGAAGTTTCAGAATTTTTTGCCTAGTTCCAACGTATGCACGGGCGATAAAATTTTTTTCCCTGTAAATCCAACGAAGAACTCTTATAGAGCAAACATTTCTCTTTAATTTCCGTTTTTTTGGTTTTGTTGTATGATTTTTATTGTGCGAGTTATTCGCGATCAAAGCAAAAAAGGTACTTTTCGCTTTGAACGCCTATAACTTGTAAACTCATGATCGTAGATAAATTTTCAAGAGTGTTTTGGAAAGCTAAGAAAGTTTTCTTTCTGAAGCTTTAGTTGCCAATTTAATGAGATTTTTCTTAATCATATTAAATCCATTTTAAAATGACCCCAAAAATGGCATATTTACCATTTTTTAGAAAACATGATGCCACTTCAAGGAAAATCATGGAATCATTCAAGTGTCCACGTTGTTTGCGATTTAAAACTACCCTTAAACACTGTGCAAAAGGCCGAATTGATCAGATTTTTTTTCCGTATATCCTCAATGATCAAACATGCGATATGGTCTGAAAAATTGAACGATCACTTGTTTTACGTTATGTGTCTTTTCAAAATCCTTTTCTTGTTCTCGTGACTTTTGAACGATTGTTGCGCGTTTTTTGTTAGTTCAATGTCATTTTAGTAGAACGAAAAAATTTGAAAAATTTAAAAAAAACCTTTTTATCCGAACTCTTCGCAATGACAAAAACTGTACTACAATAACTGGCATTACCACTATCCAAATGTGCCAACTCGAGTTTTACGAGTCTTTTTACATAACAAGACATAACGTAGAACAAGTGATCGTTCAATTTTTCAGACCATATCGCATGTTTGATCATCGAGGATATACGGAAAAAAAATCTGATCAATCCGGGCGTTTGCGTAGTGTTTAAGGGTAGTTTTAACTCGCAAACAACGTGGACACTTGAATGATTCCATGATTTCCCTTGAAGTGGCGTCATGTTTTCTAAAAAATGGTAAATATGCCATTTTTGGGGTCATTTTAAAATGGATTTAATATGATTAAGAAAACTCTCATTAAATTGGCAACTACAGCTTCAGAAAGGAAACTTTCCTAGCTTTCCAAAACATTCCTAAAAATTTATCTACGATCATGAGTTTGCAAGTTATAGGTGTTCAAAGCGAAAAGTACCTTTTTTGCTTTGATCGCGAATGACTCGGTCAATAAAAATCACACAACAAAACCAAAAAACGGAAATTAAAGAGAAATGTTTGCTCTATAAGAGCTCTTCGTTGGATTTACCGGAGAAAAAATTTATACGTTGAAACAATGCACAAAAATTCTGAAACTTCGTTTCCTGCGCTTCATCTTTATAAAACAGTATCAGAATGAATGGAAAAAAATTGAGTCCTTGATTCAAAAACTAGAATCTTCAAGCGTTAAAATACCTTTTTTACATATTTTCTGCGACCATCTTTCGCAAAGATACACCCATTTGAAAATGATCAAAATTTTCGGGAAATCATAGTGTTCCTTTAATTTCGTCGCGGGGTGTAGTTACAGGGGAATGTTTCTCACCATTGCCTCCAGCTCCTTGGTCATGTATACTAAGTATCGGGTTCTTCTTTCCCATTTCAGTGCAGGCACGAACCACTCTGTTCAGTTTCTGCTCCATTTCAGGGTCCCCTCTTTGCACTGCCCCGAAGTCCAACTCAGACTTGTTGTCACCTTGCACCTAACGATAGATACTTGGCTTTTAATCGATCATTAACAAGAACCATTAGATAAAAATATAAAACTACCTCGATAGAACTTGCAGCACCACCTCCGACGCCAATTCTGTAAATAGGACCACCGATTTTGATAACTTCCATGCCTGGAATAATTCCTACTTTTAGCTCTTCGCGCAGTACATATAACGCTCTTGTAATCATTCTCCCTGACCTTTCTGCGGCAAAACTTTCTGCGACATGTCAGCATCCATTGTACCTAAACCTCCGCTGAACATTATGGGTTTAATCCACTCGCGTCGTACACCCATAGTATCTTTCATTCCAAAGGAGCGAGCGAAGCCAGATATAACTGGTTCTCCAAACTTATTGCCATAGTCGGATGCCCCGTTGCTAGCTTCAACTATAATTTCCAGCGGTGTGGCCATGTTACTAGGGTACGGTACACCTTTCTCCTCCCAGGGTAGATCGTATCCTAAAATGAGCGAAGTCTTAACAAATGTGTGCGTCAAGTTTATAAAATCTACGAGAGACTACGACGAACCTGGAATGTGCAGATTACCAACAGAATAACCAGCCGTTCCAGCAATGTAGTATCCTCCTCTACCAATGCCTTGAACGTCTCTTAATCTCCCTCCGGTCCCAGTTGTAGCTCCGCTGGAAAATCACAATGTTCGTAAAGTATGCTGCGACGTATCCGGTAAATCTCTGCGTTAGTTACCTGAACGGAGCGACACCAGTTGGGAAATTGTGAGTCTCTGCGGTGAATATAAGATCTTGATCTACGTCTTCCAAGTGGAACGGACTGCACTTATGCGTGTCCTTCGCTCGAAGTGCTGCCACTCGATGCCCCTTAATCGCACTGCTGTTGTCGCTGAATTTAATTGTGTTGTTGGGATTAGAATGATTCTGAGTCTCTATAATCATATCGATTAACGATTCCTTCGTCTCTTCGCCGTCGACTACCATGCGCCCTTTGAAGAACCAGTGACGGCTGTGTTCGCTGTTAGACTGGGCTAAGTCGAAGCACTCCACACTAGTTGGGTTGCGCTTTAATTTGTTGAGAAACAGATCCGTGTAGAAATCTAAATCCCAGTTATCGAACGCCAGACCTGTTGAAATTGTAAACAGATGTATACCTCCGTCTCGAGTAAAATATTCCATCTAATTTTATTCTGGATCTATACCTAATTTTGAGTTCACTTCTTCCAAAGCTTTACGTCCGCCTTTCAAAACGTCAACTTCGAACCACTTCTCTGGCCTGAAGCCATGATCAAACGTTTCTATCGGCTTCGTGTACCTACATTCCGTCATTTTATCGTGCAATGCTTCTGCTATCTATAAAAAAATACATGTTAAAAGTACTACTCCTGAAACAGCATTATAACATTTTCACACATACAGCATCTTCGACTTTTTTATCGATCGTTCCAGTATGTTTGACGCAGTATCTGGTCGCTGCTTCGATTCTCGTTATTTTGTTTAAATGTACAGATCTGCATATCGACACAGCGTTGCTGGAGAATGCTGTAGAGAAGTTCAACCTGTAATAAACAAGAAATCGATTAGCACGCACGATATTCTCGTACGAGCGATTCTCCGTCGTTCGCTTCGCTTTACCTAGGGCCAATTTCGATAATCAAGTTCTCCTCCGACTTCCCATCAAACACGCTGCAGCTCTTTAAATTGTCCTGCTCGAACGGAGGAATCAGAATCCATTTCAACAACCTCGATTCTTCTTCGTTCAGAGGCTCTTCGATTTCAACGTAATAGCACAATTCGGTTTCTAGGCCGTTTATCGAATCCGATATTCCAACTATGCTGTTGAGTTTGTTTTTAAATTGGCCTGACTTCAAGCCAGGCACCTTGTAGAACTTAATAATACCCATGATCTGAGAACAGAAGATCACGAAACGATAAAAACCACGGGACAATTAAAAGCAGAGATTGCGAGACAGAAAAACCGAAGCCGAAGCGTGCAGATCAGCCATAGTAATCGATACCGATTGATTGTGTTCGCCGAGGCGACCTGGTAAACTACCGAGGGTGTTGTTGCGTTATCTTAATTTATCAGCGTGGTAATTGCAAAATAGAATACTCCATCGAAGAAATTTTAAGCTGAGTTCGAGAGGTCGGCTTGCTCGATAATATTCTTATCTCCTCTGAGATTGTAAGTTCCCACACGCTACAGTGCTTTCGAAACGTTTTAGTATGTCTATTCCTGCGAGGACCTTACGCTTCGCGACGAAAATTGTTAGTAAAGGGAAGCGTGAATTTGTGGCTGCTCGCTGTGATAAATGTTCACGCTAAATCTGAGTTTCTTTAAGTGAAGATGGTTGTTGTGCCACTACATTTACGTCACGATGTTTACAAACATGTATTGAGCTGATACTACGAAATTATTGGAAAACAGTTTTATGTTACGAAGAAAAATACAGTTAAGAGTAATGATAATAGTCTACGCACTTACAGTGTTATGTATGCACTATCAGCGGTGTATATAGCTCACCGATGCAACAGGTTTCTTACAGTTATTGAAGTACGCTGGGGAACATAACCTTGTCATTCCCTACCACGTGCTTTTTTATCTGTCGGATGAAGCGATTGGGACATTCCACGCGAAACATTCCTGATTTTGCTGAAATTTGAATATGTTGTAGTCTTTAGTGATATTTAAACGTACCTCGAAGGATTTTTCAAAATTTTGAATAATGTCGATTTGACAGCTGTTTGAAGTTAAGTGCTAACTTTTTTTCAATACATTATAGCTATGGAAGTAGTAAACGGATGGAGATGAGGTTTACGGGGCTTATAGAGAAGACACTGAAGTTTTAAGAAAAAATTATTTCAGTTTAAAAAAAATAAAATTTGAACCATTTTTGTGCAATTATTTTAAACAAATGCAGGTTTTTAACATCGGGCGCGGTTTTAAAAATCTGGAAAAAGGAGAATATAGTTCTATCCTTCCCCTTGATGGACAAATTTTTAAAAATATGGACATTTTAAAATTGGCCCTGTAAGAATTGCCGAAAGTTGACGCTGCGTCAAATCACACCGGCTCGACTGGCTGAGCCGCGCGGTACTCGCAGCGGCCAAGCGGCTATATCTGCTATTCTTATACAGTGTTCTCGAATGTGGTAAGTATATGTAAAAAACTGAAGAAGGAAAACTTTTACTGTTTTTTATACACAACATAATAGGGTAACTCAATTTTTGGTGTTCGCAATATTTTCCTTGAAACGGAGGTGACCCTCAGATTTTTAAATTGAATGCTATATATTTGATTATCCAATATGAAAGCGACTGTCGAGACAAATTCAACCATATGGTATACTTTGACCTTCAAAGCTACACATGGTTAGGAATGAAAGATGAAATTCAATCTACTAGATGGATAAATAGTTCGATATATTTATTTCATTCCTAACCATATGTAGCCTTGAAGGTCATAGTATACCATATGATTGAATTTGTCTTGACAGTCGCTTCCATATTGGATAATCAAATATATAGCACTGCATTTAAAAAATTGAGGGTCACCTTCGTTTCAAGGAAAATATTGCGAACACCAAAAATTGAGTTACCCTATTATGTTGTGTATAAAAAACAGTAAAAGTTTTCCTTCTTCAGTTTTTTACAAATACTTACCATATTCGAGAACACTGTATAAAAATAGCAGATATAGCTGCTGCGAGTACCGCAAGGCTCAGTCAGTCGAGCCGGTGTTATTTGACGCGTCAGATTTCGGCAATTTTTACAGGGCCAATTTTAAAATGTCCATATTTTTAAAAATTTGTCCATCAAGGGGAAGAATAGAACTATATTCTTCTTTTTTTTCAGATTTTTAAAATCGCGCCCGATGTTAAAAACCTGCATTTGTTTAAAATAATTGCACAAAAATGGTTCAAATTTTATTTTTTTTAAACTGAAATAATTTTTTCTTAAAACTTCAATGTCTTCTCTATAAGCACCGTAAACCTCATCTCCATCCGTTTACTACTTCCATAGCTATAATGTATTGAAAAAAAGTTAGCACTTAACTTCAAACAGCTGTAAAATCGACATTATTCAAAATTTTGAAAAATCCTTTGAGGTACGTTTAAATATCACTAAAGACTACAACATATTCAAATTGTTACTCCGAAAAGTGTCCGTTTTCGCGTGGAATGTCCCGATTACCATTGATTAGCATGTTGCGTCGCGGAAACGATGTGACTATGGATTTACAGAATTGCCAGCTGATTCTTATCCAAACGCAATTTATTATTTAATCCACTAAGATTAATACAAAATAAACTGCATTATTATAATACTAAAATTCTTAACTATCTTTTACGTGTATAAGAAACAAATGTTCCGTCGCTCCTTTGACGTAGCTACCTCTGTCAGTCACCCTTATAAAATTAACAAAGTGAACAAATACCGAAACGCGTATTAGCGTTGGATTTCTATTTATTCTAATTTCGTCTAACACGATCATCTTTCTTTTCCTTAATGAAAAGAGGTCGCAGTGCGCATGTAAAAAGGTGTAAAACCGCCGCGTACATACTGTCGCGTAATGTATTTGAGAAAAGATATCCCAAGCGAGATTGTTTAGCCAAGGAAATCGTAATTAGAGACATCTTCGAACTGCTGGTTCTGTGGGTTGCCAGGAGCCATTGGTCTTGTGGTCATTTGGCCTCTGGCGCTTACTATTTGTTGCTGCAGTCCGAGTACTTGCTGCCTGTATGGAGGTTGCGGCTGCAAATAGAAAATTCATACACGTTTCTGAATACGACGCAGTTAATCAACATATTTCCATTTTTGTCCGGTGCGCTAAAACTTCCCACAGACTTTCAGAGACGTTAAGTCATTTTAAACGAATTCCCAAATTTCTTATCGTCAAAACAGTGACTGATAATGAAATGGTTAAACGCGCGATTACACACCTGCTGCAATAAATGCCTGAGACCCATATTTGAGACAGGCCGCATCAGTCTCGGAGCATTCGCTTGCTGGTTCGACATGGCAGCAGAATTGAGAGCTCTTTGCGCTTGCTGAGCCTATAAGCAAATCGGTATTTTCGTTTAAACTTGGTTTGAACATCTTTCGACTGAGAATGTGGATAACAATGTACGATCATCTTTAAGAAGCATTTTATTTCACCTCTAACTGTTGCTTGTATTGCATTTCCTGCTGTTGCGCTACTTCTAAATTTTGTTGAATCTATAAAATTAATTACGCGTGTGAATTTATATTACACGCGCTGCATTCGTTGTTCTTGCCTCTCTCTCTCTCTCTCTGTCTGTTATACGGTATCTGCTTACGTTCACTTCCAGCTGCGATTTATATTGCGCCTCCTGCTGCTGGGCGGCTTCTAACGTTTGCCTTAGTTGTTGGATTTTCAATAAGTTTTGGTGCCTGGCTAGTTCTATGTCGTCGTACGGCGGTCTTTGTTGTCCTATCATCGTGCCAGAACCCGCGGCAACTTGGGAACCAGGTAAACCACCACCCTACCGGTGCACCAAGCAAAACAGACCCTTTATTTTCATCCTTTTGCTTCGGAAACTTAACTCTTCTTCGTTAAGTATTAAGCCTTACCTGCATGTTAATTTGATTCTGAGGCACAGCGGAGGAAGTCAAAGTTTGCTGAGGAGCATTTGTGGAGACCACGTTTTGGGTTATTTGCCCACCTCCCATTGCTATGGTGTTCGTTTGAGACATAAGGATACCTCCTTGCGATGTGCCCGTAGTGGGCATGGGACCAGTTATTGCATTTCCTTGCGCACCGCCAGCCTAAGGTGTTCAATCGTTAGATCTCTACCTCAGCAAGCTACTAATACCTTGCCGTGTGGAATAAAAACAAGATTCGTGCAGTAAGAGTGGGGGCGGAATTGGGTATAGGCAAATTTTGGGAAGCGATGAATTTTCAGGAGCAACAAATTTTGGGAAGCGGCAAATTTGGGGGACCGGCAAATTTTGGGGAGCAATAAATTTTAGGGAGCGATCAATTTTAGAAAGCTATAAATTTTTGGGAGCGACAAATTTTGGGAAGCGGTAAATTTTAGGGAGCGATCAATTTTAGGGAGCTATAAATTTTTGGGAAGCTGCAAATTTTGGGAAGTGGCGAATTTGAGGAGCAACAAATTTTGAGAGCTACAAATTTTGGGGAGCGGCAAGTTTTGGGAAGTGGCAAATTTTGGGAAACTGCAAATTTGGAGGAACGACAAATTTTGGGAAGCGGTAAATTTTGAGGGGCGATAAATTTTAGGGAACGACAAATTTTGGGAAGCTGCAGATTTGGGGAGCTATAGATTTTGGGGAGCGACAAATTTTAGGAAGCGGTAAATTTTGGGGAGCGATAAATTTTAGGGAGCGACAAATTTTCGAGAGCGACAGATTTGGGGAGCTATAAATTTTGGGGAGCGACAAATTATGAGAAGCGATAAATTTTGGGGGGCGGCAAATGTTGGGAAGCCACAAATTTTGGGAAGCGGCGAATTTGGGGAGCGACAAATTTTGGGAGTTACGAGCGAGAAATTTTGGAGAGCGATAAATTTTAGGGAGCGACAAATTTTGGGAAGTTGCAAATTTTGGGAAGCTGCAAATTTTGGGAAGTGGCGAATTTGAGGAGCAACAAATTTTGAGAGCTACAAATTTTGGGGAGCGGCAAGTTTTGGGAAGCTGCAAATTTGGAGGAGCGACATATTTTGGGAAGCGGTAAATTTTGAGGGACGATAAATTTTAGGGAACGACAAATTTTGGGAAGCTGCAGATTTGGGGAGCTATAGATTTTGGGGAGCGACAAATTTTAGGAAGCGGTGAATTTTGGGGAGCGGTAAATTTTAGGGAACGACAAATTTTGGGAAGCGGCGAATTTGGGGAGCGACCAATTTTGGGAGTTACGAGCGAGAAATTTTGGCAAGCGGTAAATTTTGGAGAGCGATAAATTTTAGGGAGCGACAAATTTTGGGAAGTTGCAAATTTTGGGAAGCTGCAAATTTTGGGAAGTGGCGAATTTGAGGAGCAACAAATTTTGAGAGCTACAAATTTTGGGGAGCGGCAAGTTTTGGGAAGTGGCAAATTTTGGGAAGCTGCAAATTTGGAGGAGCGACAAATTTGGGAAGCGGTAAATTTTGAGGGACGATAAATTTTAGGGAACGACAAATTTTGGGAAGCTGCAGATTTGGGGAGCTATAGATTTTGGGGAGCGACAAATTTTAGGAAGCGGTAAATTTTGGGGAGCGGTAAATTTTAGGGAACGACAAATTTTCGAGAGCGACAAATTTTGAGAAGCGGTAAATTTTAGGGGGCGGCAAATGTTGGGAAGCCACAAATTTTGGGAAGCGGCGAATTTGGGAGCTACGAGCGAGAAATTTTGGCAAGCGGTAAATTTTGGGGAGCGATAAATTTTAGGGAACAACAAATTTTGGGAAGCTGCAAATTTAGAGAGCTATAAATTTTAGGAAGCGTTGAATTTTTTGAAGCGGCAAATTTTGAGATGCTACAAATTTTGGGAGCTACAAATTTTGGGGGGATCGACAACTTTCGGAGGGGGACAAAGATTAAGCGAAAATATTTGGAAAGCGTTTACACACAGAGGCTTGAGACAACTTTAAAAACAATTCACTTCTTTTTCATGATATCGAATTTGCAATGACTCAGATGTGATTTGAAATATTGAATTAAATTTGAAATTGTCTCGAGTCTTTCAAATTAAAATATTTGATGATATTTCGCGGAAAGAGCGACATTCGCTTGTTATCCCAGGGGCGCCGAAATTTCCAAATCCGCCGCAGAGCATGCGGCCGACACTCCATATCAAGAGACAATCTACTCACTTGTCCCTGCCTTATAGAAGCATGCGATGACTTTTGCTGTTGGATCACTTTCCTCAGCCGATCCACGAAGCCCGTTTGATCATTTGGGATGAACCCTAAGTACGTTCTCTTCTCAGCCGTATACAGAAGAATAAGTACCTTTATCTCGCAAGTGGACGTTGGTGGTAAAAAGGTGAAGTGTACACAGCCTGCCTAAAATATTATTCCCTTGTCAATTTATCAAGAACATTAATTTAGAAAGTATCAGACTATTGTCTACTAACAAATCCCGAACTCATGACTTTCGTCAGAGAATCCAAAGCCTCGCAGGGTGCCGGATGAAACAGAACGGACTTAGAGTTCTTTAAATAAAGCCCGCCGATATTGCCTATCAATTGTTTAGGCATCAACTGCATGAGTAACTTCTGTGGCCAGGTATCAGCTTTCCTAAATAAGAACACCTCGTTAAATATATCGAGTTCAAATAACAATCATTCCTCCAAAAAGAGAACTCACAATTCCGGATCTCCGTCTTTGGAATGCGCGGAAACTTGACAAGGAAGATGCCTAGTTTGTTTCGGCGCGTCGGCGGGAATTTTAGCTTTCTCCACCCATTCGATGACACCTTGCCATATAGTGTGCCTTTCGCGCGGCGCAACGATCTGTGGACTCGCCACGGGACCAGAATTTACGTTGCCCTTTAACGTTTACACCCACATTCGATTTCGCTCGTAAAGATTCACAGAAGAACTGGAACGTGCTCTTCGAGAACATTACCTGTGCCTGAGAGTGCGCTACTTGCTGCTGTTGGGAGACCGACGACACGGACGCCTGCGTCTGGGAAGCTGTGACTGTTTGCGGCACTTGGCTAGGCGCTGACTGGCTGACACAGGACACCGTCAGTTGCTGCCCACCCTGCCCGTGACTCTGTTGGCCAGACATAGGCATCGAGCCTTGTTGCTGAACATTCTGTTGCTGCTGCTGCTGCTGTTGCTGTTGTAGCTGCATGGAGAATCTTACTTGCTGCTGCTGAGTAAGCTGTTGCTGTTGTTGTTGCTGCTGCTGCTGCTGCTGCGCGTTGGCAGCCATGACGTTGGTATTAGCTACTGGAAACATAAATGCAGCGTATTACATTAGAAACGAGGAGTGGCGAACTTAAGAATCTTATCAGCCACAAAAGATCATCTTACTACCATCCATTCTTTGTCCAAATGGAGGTACAGTCAGCCCTAACGAAGGAGAAGGCTGATTCAATTGTGCTATTAACGCACTGTTTTGTGTATTCGCTGGACCACCTCCTGGCGCTACGAAAGGCCTCCATCTGGTGTGGTTTGGCCTTGGTCCCACGGGTGTCGGGTGGTAAGTCGGAGGAGCATTTATTTGAGGATTGTAAGGAGGTCTTCCGACGTTCATAGCAGCCGCGATAGGCACAACAGCTTGGTGAACCGATGCGATATTCTGCGGCGCTTGGCTTCTGAACGGGGGACCTTGCGGCTGAGGCGGCTGAGCGATATTCTGCTGAACTTGATTCGTGTTTGGGCTGTCGTTGCTCTGCAACGGGCTCAGTGGGATCTGTGCGGCTGTGCCGGGAGTGGCGTGGACGGGCCCACCCATCGGAGGGCTCACCGGCCTTTCTTTCAAATTGTAGTTGCGTAACAGCACCAAGTGTCGCGGGTCCTTGGCGTAATTTTTCGTCTGAGACGATTGAAGATCTCCCCCGGCTTTCTCGAATAATTTAAACAACGCGGGGATCTTTCTGGGCGACAGAATTGAGAGGTTGATGTTTCTCTGGAAAAGAAAAGATTTATGTAGATCTAATTTGTCAACTGTGTCCGATTAAGGGGTAATCACACTGTAGAGAACGCAAAAGCAGCCTGACTTTGAGAATTTTTTTATGCGAGTATGGTGAATGGAATACAAAATCTGTTTGAAGGGCTTTATTGTACATACCTTGAAGTATGATCACAATTTTTTTTTAAACTTTTTAATACAAAATGACGGCTACACAGCTCGACAAAAGAAGCTTCTTCTGAAAAACAGTGTTCCGCGGCTGGAAAGATTTCTCCTTCAATTGTTGGCCCAAAACAAAAAACCAAAAGTTTTTTAGTTCGATACGAGATTATCGCGGGAAGTACACGAGGAAATTAAAAAATACTGTTTTTTGTATGAATGGTGCGTGAGTGAACAAAACGTTTCAACAATTTCGAGGATGTGGCAGTTCCGTGTTTTGTTCAATCACACACCATTCTTACAAAAATCAGTATTTTTTCATTTCCTCGTGTACTTCTCGAGATAATCTTGTATAGAACTAAAAAAATTTTGGTTTTTTGTTTTGGGTCAAAAATTGAAGGAGAAATCTTTCCAGCCGCGGAACACTGTTTTTCAGAAGAAGCTTCTCTTGTCGATCTGTGGCGCCGCCATTTTGTATTAAAAAAATTAAACAAAAATTGTGATCGTACTTCAAGGTATGTACAATAAAGCCCTTCAAACAGATTCTGTATTCCATTCACTATACTCGCATAAAAAAATTCTCAAAATCAGGCTGCCTTTCCGAGCTCTACAGTCTTCATTACCCCTTAAGGGGACTAGGTAGTCGAAAAATCAATTTTTTATTGCATTTTCCAAAAGTACCATCTTTTCTGAATAAAATGCCGCTTGGTTTATAGTAAAATTCGCAAAATTGTAGATTTCGCAGCTAAAAACGTCAAGCGGCAACCTATAGCGTCGCCTTTGCCCAGAAACTTTAATCGCGTTTTTCTCGAATATTTTTTTCTCTTCATTTTTTCCTGATTGCGAACGAATGGAGGTTCAGATCGACTTGGAAAAAATTACAGGATGTGTAAAACCTGTGCCATTTCAGCCCAAACCTCTGATATGGTCGGTAAAAATTCGAGATTTTCATAAAAAAATTAAGAAGTCACCGGATTTCGGTAGTGCACAAACAATGAAAATGCAATAAAAAAAATCGATTTTTCGACTGCCTAGTCCCTTTAATTCACTTCAACGCACCTCTTGGTAAAGCGCAGCCAGCTGCTCTATAGTGTGGCCAATGAATTTGTACGACTCTTGTATGACTGTTTGGTACGGTG
Source organism: Andrena hattorfiana (assembly GCA_944738655.2). Lineage (NCBI taxonomy): Eukaryota > Metazoa > Arthropoda > Insecta > Hymenoptera > Andrenidae > Andrena > Andrena hattorfiana. The sequence continues at coordinate 6,778,945 of OX122889.2, forward strand.
GAGAATTACAAATCAGAACGCAGTGCTTCTGCGATGCTGCGTTGGGTTCCCGTCGTAACTGCAAGTCCTCGAAGCACTGCAATCCAGTGGCGAGACCTTCCCCAATATTCGCGCAGCATTCTCCTTTCCCACCAACCATCCTACTCGCAGAAAAAGGTCTTACAGACATTCGTTGAGAAGATTGGAAAGAAGATTATCGTGTTAATGATTCCACTTACTCCAATTTATCTAAAACGAGTAGCAACTTCTGAGGATTGGCGTAAGGCCCGAAAGTTTCTGTGCATGGCGACGGTAAACAATCAGCAGCATGATAGACGACTATACCATACAATGTTGCGCTATTCTGTAGAATGAAATTACTGTAGTAGAGACATAAATTTGGAATATAAATCATATTATTCATCGTTGTACCTCAGAGACGTATTCCCTGTCTTCGATGGGGCCTTGATTGAAATACCTGTAAGACACAATAACGCCAGATGAACAAGCTTGAAATAACTAATTAAGGGGCTAGGTCACCCTCGCTAGCCCTAAAACAGGCCTTTTTTCAAACGCAAATTGTAAAGTGATAAATAACAGTAGAGAGAACGTTGTTTTCTAGTTTTAATCGTTATTCTATGAGCTATAACACAAAGAAGAAAAGTCTGAATATCTCTATGTGAATAAAAGTTGCGAGTAAAAACGTAAAGGCGTGTATGCGGTGCACCGTTTGATGGGGAACAAAATCTCGAAAACCGCTCCAACGATTTGGATGAAAATTTAATGAGAGATACCGAAAACCATTCCCTACGATATTCCCAGAACAGATTTTCGAAAAAAAATACTACAATTTTTATATTGAAAAATACGATTTTATCGATTTCTTATATGAAAAATATTTTTTATCTTTTTTTTTAACAATTTATCTCGAAATTCTGCTCTCGACAGATCGTAGGGAATGGTTTTCTGCATCTCTCGTTGAATTTTCATTCAAATTATTGGAGGAGGTTTCAAGATTTTATGTTCACAATCAAACAATACACCGCGTACACGCCTTTACATTTTTACTCACAACTTTTATGTACATAGAGATATTCAGACTCTTCTTTTTTTGTGTTACAGCTTATAGAATAACGATTAAAACTAGAACACAACGTTCTCTCTACAGTTATTTATCACTTTACAATTTACGTTTGAAAAAAGGCCTGGTTTAGGGCTATCGAGAGCATCCTACCCCCTTAAAGGAAGGCTCTCGCTACGCCTCGCCTCGGCGCAACTTCGTTTCTCACTCGCATCCAGACTCGCGTCGCCTCGGTTTTGCATGTTTGGTCGGTTGTTCAGAGAACCTCTCCCTGTGCAGTCGTCGATTCGGGTTGCACAATTATGCTTCCATCTACTCGCGCTACGCCTCGCCTCTCTTCCTCAAAATATTCTGGAGCAGAAATCCGCCGATCGGATTTACGCCGAGGCAAGGCGTAGTGCGAGTCGAATTGTGAAACTGGATAAGGAAAGCATAGGAAGAATAAAATAAGGCGAGGCATAGCGAGAGCCTACCCTAAGTCGGACATAACGAGAACGATGATCTTCTGTAACTTACTCGAGCGTGGGAAGAAGGTAATTTGTTCTGAGGTCATTGAGATAGGCACCGTTAACGGCAGTTCCCTCGATAACGAATATTACGTCGGCTTGTATGCCGTGTTCCGTAGGACCCGCTACCATTTTCGCTTTGTTTTCTGGGAAAGTAGCGAACAAGCATTTAATATTTAACAACCACAGCTACATGTATTAATCGTATATATGTCAAATTTACCTGTGTTAAGGGTTTGAAAACTTAAAATTTATGATGACAATCTAGGCAGATCTTTTGCAGTTCTCATCGGTATTGCACTTGCGATGTATATTACCGAGTTACATTACTATCGCGTAATGCATGATCCACGAAGGATTTAAAAGGCGAGTATCAACATCGTCAAACGTCACTCCATTTTCTTTCTTCCCTTTCTAAAACCAATTCCTACGTATTCACATCGGTTAAATACACCAGCCGATCCAACTGCTTAGCAATTAAATCATGGCTGTTCAATTTAAACTTTAAAGCTCTGAGTTGAGAGTGATTCTTGTGAACATCAACTACGTCTATAAAATTGTATCGTCAGGCAAGTGTAAAACTAGAGCACTAAAGAGGTGAGTATGCGCATCCGCCATATTGGGTCCTCTGGAGAGAGAAAATTATTGAGTACCCGCCTTTTGGAGTATTGTCAAATTCACTTTATAAACCAAATATAAACTTAAATCTAATAAAATACTCTAATAATGTGTCGCGCTACCATGTATCAATATCAGCAACGCATATTTTGATTATAAAGTGAATCTGACAATACTCAAAAAGGCGGGTACTCAATAATTTTCTTTCTTCAGAGGACCCAATATGGTGGGTGCGCATACTCACCTCTTTAGTGCTCTAGTAAAACGACACACGACAGCTTAACGATTTATTAAGGGCGAATCCCACGTACGCCCAAATCGCCCGTGATTTTCATTAAGGTAAGTTTTCCTGTACGCGGCTGGACGCAACGTGGAGAATTTCAAAGTTGATTATCTCGAAAATCAAGCGCAATATCAAAAAATTTTATTCGTTTTTGTCGACTTATTCACTTGTTATAAGTCGAAAAGAAAGAGTAACTTTTTGTGATATCGCGCTTCGTTTTTGAGAAAATCGACTTTGAAGTTCTTGATGTTGCGTCCCGTCGCGTACAGGAAAACCTACCTTAATGAAAATCACGGGTGATTTGGGCGTAAGTGAAATTCGCCCTAAATTGCTTACAGTGGAATGTTTAAATATAGAATGTAAAATAAACTTCCTCGTCACACCTCGTCACACTCAAAGGGCGAATTCCACTTACGCCCAAATCGCCCGTGATTTTCATTAAGGTAAGTTTTCCTGTACGCGGCTGGACGCAACGTGGAGAATTTCAAAGTTGATTATCTCGAAAATCAAGCGCAATATCAAAAAATTTTATTCGTTTTTGTCGACTTATTCACTTGTTATAAGTCGAAAAGAAAGAGTAACTTTTTGTGATATCGCGCTTCGTTTTTGAGAAAATCGACTTTGAAGTTCTTGATGTTGCGTCCCGTCGCGTACAGGAAAACCTACCTTGATGAAAATCACGGGTGATTTGGGCGTAAGTGAAATTCGCCCTAAATTGCTTACAGTGGAATGTTTAAATATAGAATGTAAAATAAACTTCCTCGTCACACCTCGTCACACTCAAAGGGCGAATTCCACTTACGCCCAAATCGCCCGTGATTTTCATTAAGGTAAGTTTTCCTGTACGCGACTAAACGCAACGTCAATTTCAAAGTCGATTTTCTCGAAATTGAGGCGCAATATCAAAAAAAAACTCTTTCTTTTCGATTTAGAACAAGTAAATAAGTTGAGAAAAGGGAAAATTTTTTGTTACTGCGCTTCATTTTCGAGAAAATCGACGTTGAAATTCTTGACGATGCGTCCAATCCATGGACATAGGAATATAGAGACGGAGGAATCGTTGCGAAGGGCGATCTCCTTGCGGGAGGGGCGACGAGATAACGTACACCTTTTTTCTATTGGCTGCTGCTTCGCACAAGCGCAGTGATGTGTAATGATGAACGTTTGTCGCGTCCAGGGATCGGCGGGCTTCAGTTACAGCTTATGGAGGGGGAAACACCTATGGAGCGGTGGTTTTGTGTCATGAACTGTGCCTGCGGTACGGAGCATGCGTAGAATGCAACCAATCAAATCCAGGCAGATGAAGGTGCTTCCCCTCCTCAAATACATATCCCTCCCCCGCCAAAACGTATTCATAGTCGCTACTTATTCTTAAACAAATGCTTAAGCATGCGGCATCCTCTACTAATCTAGTAGCTAGTAAAGGATGCCGAATGCTTAAGCATTTGCTTAAGAATAAGTAGCGACTATGAATACCAGCCTATGGTCCAACCGCGTACAGGAAAGCCTAGCTTAATTAATTCTGGGTGTGACCGCAGCGCAGTCGCTGCGCGCATTCATAGCGTTCCGTTTCCAACAGTGCATGAACCGCAGTAACGAAACAGAACGGTCTTCGATGCGTTTGATGCTCGTGAGGTTGCGCGCGAATGTTCAAACTTACTTACAATTAGCTATGTAGTTGGATGGATTACGTTAAATTTAATTCGAGACTTTTGGACGGTGGTCGAAGCACGCTTCCTAACTACATCGATTGCTTCGTCCTAAGGATCGGGGACCGACTCCTAACGAAATTTGATGGCTTTATTGGTTCCTGGATTTTCTCAACCCGAGTTTTTCTATTCTTCTTGAACAGCGGCAATTATTGAAAGCGAAGACCATATTTTGAGTTTTACAGGACGAACTGCTGCTTACCCAGCGTAATTTGGTAAGCAGATGAGTTAATACCGCCCTTAATAATTTGTTACGATTTTTAGATCTATTCTTGCAAAATCGATTCTTTGGTTTCGCGTTTTTAACAGAATCGGTTCTCATGATTTTATTCAGAAGCGATTTCGAAAATCGAACTTTCAAAGTGAATCAAACATCCCTAAGCCAGAACTAGAGCCCACGGGAAATGTCTTCCGGAGTCCGAACTACACACCGTAACCAATCAACACCAAGGTAATAAAAGCCAATCGCGTCGCTTGGCTTGACTCGACAGTGGCGCCGTTTCGTTTACCATCTTGCCGTTGACTGGTTCATGTCATCGCGCATGCGTCACGGAGCGTAGTTCGGACTCCGGAAGACATTTCCCGCGGGCTCCGGCCAGAACAGCCAATGAACTGTTGCTTCTCGAATGCGAGGATTTGAAATCGACGTTAAGCTCGCGTATCGAACATCGATAACCCGTCAAACAGTCGTGGATGCGTGCTTCGTGAAACGGTCACGTGACCAGTGTCCGTTGTTTCAAAAAATTCAAATTTGTAAACAATTCCACGGATTCTCGCGACATAATTACTAGAACAGGAAATCCGAGCTGGCAAAGTAAGACTGGCAATTTTGTCAAATAAATCCATGAAACACTGACATTACTCTTCGAAGTTCTCAGCCACTGACCGCTCGAACGAGCTGAGAAAAGGCGTTGGAAGATCAGTGGCATTGGAAGTAGGTATTCCAAACCATTTTCAGACGTATCGTTTAAAGAAAACAGATTATTTTCCAGCCCAATAGAGAATTAAACGTATTCAGCACGCAAAAAATGCAACAAAAATTCTTTCCGACGTTTGCTTCCTGGTAAATCAGCCTCTTAAGCGCGGCTTCTTCGCGTAATAACGCTGTTTGTTTCTTCTTCGCCTTAGAATGGATCAGTTAATGTGGACAACTCCGATTAAGAACAAGAACAAATGCGAAAGCTTGACGACGATAAGTCCCGTGATATATAAGACGCCCGTGAAGCAATACGAAACCAGTTCCAAGCACACAACGTATCAGAGTAACACGAATTGCCTCGGAGTTCTTCCGACCCACATTACGCCGCCATCTGGCTTGACGAAGTTTATAGCGAGGAATCCGTTCGAAAGTGATTTGAATAATAGACTGCATCTATCTGTGATTAGCCCGACAGTATTCAATAAGGTAATTCCTCGAAGCGTTCCTTCGTTAATAGGTAATCTTTCTATAAATTCTTAACGAAACGCAGGTTTCGAGTCCGTCTCAACATTCCCCTAACTTTACGTGGAGCGTGGACGACCTGGCTCTTATACAGCCAGCGAAGATAGAAGAATTCCCCGTGCAGATGCACTGCGCGGACCCAGAAACCGAGATTAAAGCCCAGGCAGCCATCGATAAATTTTTCAAGAAGAACGAGATCATTCCTAGTCCGTGGGAAATAAGGCGGAAGGACAGTAGAATGAAGATCGAAGCGGACACTCCTATGAGGGCCTCCAGCGACTTGAACTCGGAGTCCTCCAAGTCGACGAAAGATGGTATTTGCTTTGGAAGTTAAAACGCGCGTTTTCTGTATTTTACTTTCGAATTTTCTTCAGGTTGGAGTCAAACGGTATTATCCCTTCCGGTTGAATTGCCGCAGCACGTGGAGGAAGTTTTGAAACCTTATTTTACGTTCACTCAAGTAAATAAGTTAATTTCTGGAACTAGTCGATGGTAGACTGTTAATTTATTTCTAAGCTTCGATCGCTTCATTCGTAGGAGCAGAACGTTGAAAGTGACGACGCGAACTCGAGTAATAACTCGTTGCGGAGGAAGCTGTTCTTTAATCACGATGACTGTTTGGAGGACGAAGACGAGTCCTCTGTTTGTCTGACGCCGGTGAAAATGAATGGCTCTTTGATACTCTCTTCCAGTCCACCGCAAAGTGGGATGTTAGTTCATGGAGCTCATTTGAAGGTAAACAGGGCTTGTTCTTATATACACTCCGCGACGAAATTAAAAGAACACTATAATTTCCTGAAAGTTTTGGTCATTTTCAAACGGGTGTATCTCTGCGAAACATGGTTGAAAAAAATATTTAAGGAACGCAATTAAAGGCTTGAAGTTTCTAGTTTTTCAATCAAGGACTCAATTTTCTTTTGTCATTCCTTATGATACTGTTTTATCCAGATGAAGCGCAGGAAACGAAGTTTCAGAATTTTTTACCTAGTTTCAATGTATGCACGGGTGAAAATTTTTTTTTCGGTAAATCCAACGAAGAATTCTTATAGAGCAAACATTTCTCTTTAATTTCGTTGTTTTGGTTTTGTTGTATGATTTTTATTGTGCGAGTTATTCGCGATCAAAGCAAAAAAGGTACTTTTCGCTTTGAACACCTATAACTTGTAAACTCATGATCGTAGATAAATTTTCAAGAGTGTTTTGGAAAGCTAAGAAAGTTTTCTTTCTGAAGCTTTAGTTGCCAATTTAATGAGATTTTTTTTTAATCGTATTAAATCGATTTTAAAATGACCCCAAAAATGGCATATTAACCATTTTTTAGATAACATGATGCCACTTCAAGGAAAATCGTGGAATCATTCAAGTGTCCACGTTGTTTGCGAGTTAAAACTACTCTTAAACACTGCGCAAAAGGCCGGACCGATCAGATTTTTTTTTCCGTATGTCCTCGATTGTCAAACATGCGAACATGCGCCTGAAAAATTGAACGATCACCTGTTTTACGTTACGTTTCTCTTCAAATCGCTTTTTTTGTTCTCGCGGCTTTTGAACGATTGATGCACGCTTTTTTTTGTTAATTCAATGTCATTTTAGTAAAAAGACTGTAAAACTCGAGTTGGTGTATTTGGCTGGTGCTAATGCCAGTTATTGAAGTACAGTTTTTGTCATTGCGAAGAGTTCGGATAAAAATGTTTTTCTTAAATTTTTGAAATCTTTTCTTTTTGCTAAAAAGACATTGAACTAACAAAAAAAGTGCAACAATCGTTCAAAAGCCGCGAGAATAAAAAAGGATTTTGAAAAGAGACATAATGTAAAACAGGTGATCGTTCAATTTTTCAGGCCATATCGCATGTTTGACCATCGAGGACGTACGGAAAAGAAATCTGATCGATCCGGCCTTTTGCATAGGGTTTAAGGGTAGTTTCAACTAGCAAAGAACGTGTACACCTGAATGATTCCATGATTTTCCTTGAAGTCGCATTACGTTTTCTAAAAAATGGTAACTATGCAATTTTTGGGGTCATTTTAAAATGGATTTAATACGATTAAAAAGAATCTCATTAAATTGGCGACTAAAGTTTCAGAAAGAAAACTTTCTTAGCTTTCCAAAACACTCCTGAAAATTGATCTACGATCATGAGTTCGCAAGTTATAGGTGTTCAAAGTGAAAAGTATCTTTTTTGCTTTGATCGCGAATAACTCGCACAATAAAAATCATACAACAAAACCAAAACAACGAAATTAAAGAGAAATGTTTGCTCTATAAGAGCTCTTCATTGAATTAACGGGAAAAAAATTTACCGCCGTGCATACGTTCAAACTTGGTAAATATTTCTGAAACTTCGTTTCCTACGCTTCATCTTGATAAAACAGTATCATAAGGAATGACAAAAGAAAATTGAGTCCTTGATTAAAAAACTAGAAACTTCAGGCGTTAAAATGCGTGTTTTAAATATTTTTTTTGACCATTTTTCGCAGAAATACACCCATTTGAAAATGACCAAAACTTTCAGGAAATTATAGTGTTCCTTTAATTTTGACGCGGAATGTATAACTTCCTTTATCCCACTCGTATGAACGTGAACAAATTTTAACGAGATCTCCTCCAGCAGTCACCGAACAGAGGCAGCAATCATGACCTGTCTGAAATTGCCCCTGGAAATTTATCGCCTCCCAATATATCCCCTATACGCAGCACAGTGAATAACATGTCCTGCGAAAGTGTGAGATCTCGAACGCGATCAGTCGCTCGATTAGAGTTCAGTGCGGAAATGAGCGTAGATCAAACTAGTTTACAGCATCAGGAGTACTTCGATAACCACTCTCTAGGTAACCATTACATAGCATCGATAGACTAATGCAAGCACAAAGGCACTGAAGTAACAATTAATATCTTTCAGACGAATCCCATGACAAGGATAACGTACAACTGGCAGACAATAAGATGGACATTTTTATGAATCTAGATACTAACTCTACGTGCGTTGAGACTGGTAACTTCATGCAAGCCACAGCTGTATCGAAAAGCTCGGACCACTTCGACCAGAATCTTGAGAGCGGAGCAACAGGATTTAATCCCAATCAGAATGGCACTGGCACGTTTAAACACTTAACCGAGTCCTGCAGAATACACACGAACGAAAGTTGCATACTGCAACAAACCAACGGGACGTTAGGCATCTCTGACCAGCAAAGCGTGTCCAACTTTGCTCAAGACACTGGCTACCAGACTTACAGCATGAGCAGCACGACAAACGTTACTGATAGTTACAACAGCACTCCGGTGAAGCAGAAAGCTTGCTGGGGAGATCGAATTATGTTAACCGACGAGGAATTTCGTCTGTCCGACTGGAAGGAGAACATGAAGAACATATTTAGTTCCACTCCTTCGAGATCGAATAGAGAAAGGGAGAACCATATACTTTAGACAAGTTTTATCTGCGTAATATGTAGTCGAAGGATGCATGCTAGTTTTAAATACAAAGTCTGAACAAATAACTACGAACTGCTTATCGTGAGTTTAGAAGAAATTCAATGCGTATAAAAAAAAGAACTCTTACAGTTATGCCGTGTACAAGGAATTGTGTAATTGCATTTTAAACATTTGTATTATCCGTACAGGCTTTATATCTACAATTGTAGATTGCTGACATGTTTTGTTTTTTAGTTAAAATTTATAGCACGTAGATTTTAATATATGTACGACTATGAATGTAAAAGACTGATGGTATTCAGTTCTTCACTGCCATGCGTAATCTGCGATAGGTATTTAGTGGTCATGGGTAAGAGTGTATCGTGTAACACGAGGAACTAACAAGGGGACCTTCAGGTTTGGCAATTTCAGAAAATTTTCATACTTAAATTCGAGAAAATCGACTTTGAAAAATTCTGAGTTTCTTTATATGCGGGGTGTTCCTCTACCTATGGTCAATACTCTAGGGGATGATTATACAGGCAAAAATAAGACGAAAATTAAGAGTGACAAAATTGAGGTAAAGGCTTCGTTTTCGAGAAAATTGACTTTGAGTCTCACCTAAATACGCGAGCATCGTCAGCGCGGGCCCCTCAAGCGCGTGCCCCTCCAGCGCTTACGATGCTCGCGTATTTAGGTAAAATTCAAAGTCAATTTTCTCGAAAACGAAGCCTTTACCGCAATTTCGTCACTCTTGATTTTCGTCTTATTTTTGCCTGTATAATCACCTTCTAGAGTATTCACCACACGTAGAGGAACATCTTGTATACAAGAGAACTCAGAATATTTCAAAGACGATTTTCTCGAATTTGGCTAAAAAGCGCATCATACTGCTCTTAGAAATTAATGTCCGAGTGAAGACCTTCACGTACACTAAGTATCAAAATGATCTGAAATTGCCAAACCTGAAGGTCCCCTTGTAAGTGGGCTCTGGAACGCGCGCGGTACACTGTCGAGTAGTATTTTTATACATTAAAAGACAGTACGAATACGTGAAACGTACTGTCTTTCGTACTAGAGCTGTAGCTGATTCAATGAAAGATAGAATTCAATGACGAAGAACGTGTTAACTGTAAGTCAAGACACTTATAATAATTGTACATAATCATCGAGCGTCTGTGTTAATCATGAAGATCAAATATACATTTTATAATTGTGCTCGAAAATATCTTTCGCTCGAATCTAAAGAGCCTCGAGAAATGTCTCGACCGACGAGCATCCATCGAGAGTCATCGCCAAACGAATTCAATTGTTCTCGCAGATTCTGCAACCATTTATTTAGGCTAAAAGTACTCCGAAAAATTCCAAGTTATTCTGAAACTCTGTTCATTAATATTCCTATCGCTGCTGTTCAGACAGGGAACATTGTCCGGCTTTGATATGAACGAGCGTCACGAGAAGTGCGAGTCCCAGAAAGACGAGAAACTGTACGTCCTGGAGATCTTCGTGGACTCGGTCAGCTTGTACGCCGAGAGGGTGGACAGAGTCGACCCCACCTCACTCGGCGTCGACTTGAAGTTCGCGGACATGCCGTTGTTCAGAATATTCCACACCGACTTCGCGGTGACTAAGCCTGACAGAGGGAAGGAGACGTCTCGCGAAGGTGTCTTCCGCGTGGTGTACTTCAACGCAGGCAAGATATACGCGTTCACCGCCGTCCCCGGCGAGCTGGTGGAGAAGATGCGATCGAAGTTATTGCTGCTGGACGTGTACAGGATCAAGGATATCATAATTTGCCCCTATGAGGTGGTGAAGGATCCTCTGGGGAACTCCGCGATCCCCATGTCAGGCTGCCTCTGCGATCACGTGATGATGGCCAGCAACGACATTTATCATCTGCCCAGATCGTACCAGATCAAGAACATGTTCGGCCTCGTGGACGAGCAGCATAAGCCGAACGGCTACATCACTTTGTCCCTCCGGCTGACGTGCTTCGGCACGTACACGATGGGCTCTTTCTCCACCCAGCGGCAGAAGTTACTTTTCAAGAACAGCGGGTCGTTCAACGAATTCCTCTGCACGAAAGTGCCGTACGACGACGAGGATGATAGGAGAGCTGCAGAAGCGGGAGACAAATTCTGCTTACCCGACAAGGTGTTCGAGGACAGCGAGCTGGACACACCACCGAGGCCGGTCAGTATCGCCGGCCTTGTGTTCATCTGCAGGGAGCTGGCGCTGAGAGACGGACGACCTCCCGAAGTGATTCATCCCAATTACCCGCTGAAAATCCCATACGACGATATCGCGGAGAGGGAATTCGATGCTGACAAAACACGTCGCCAAGGTTTCGAGGATATAGTTTCCGAGGATCCCGAACTTGTCCTAGGGGACGCCAGTTTTTCAAAACAGACTGGGTGCATTAATATTAGATGCCCTGGCAGCATTTGTTCAGGGAGCAAGTAGCGACTGTTGACTTTATATAAATTCTCAAAGACCCAGTTCATAAATCTGGTAATATAGCAGGTTTCAGTAATGACTCTTATGTACAGTTTGATTACAGTTAATTAGTTTTGCGTGTAAAAATGACGGACAAGGGAAGATCGCGAACCCGGGAATTCAAAAAATTCTGAAACTTTGTGAATATGTACGGGATTTCCTCCTGATCACAATACAGTTTTTGTTTGCTGGCCAAATTCACTCGAAGGGGGTGAAATTAACCCCTGGAAATTCGGCTATTTTCCGATTTCGTGTTATAACTCGCGAACTGTGAGAGATAGAAAAAAAGTTTTAAGACAAAAGTTACTTCTTTTAATTAGATCTATCATTTGGTGAAAAATTATTTTACAGTTCACGAGTTACAACACAAAATCGGAAAATAACAGGATATTCAGGGGTCAATTCCACCCCCTCAGAGTGAATTTGGGCAGCAAACGAAAATTGCGTTGTAGTCAGGAGGAAATTCTCTACATATTCATGAAGTTTCAGAATTTTTTTAATTTCCGAGTTGCGGATATTTCCTTGGGAGTGAAAACACTCCATTGATAGACAAGGACAGTTCGCGCCCGTTCTCAAAATCAGCGCACTGGGCGTGGTTTAACGCTCAAGTTAGTTCATGTCTTCCACCGCCGCGCGTCGCTAACGTTTCTGTGTTCGTAAACCGAAGAAATATAATTTAAAAATCTTTTTACAGCAATAAATAAGCACTTTTACTATTGAAAATGCCTGCATAATAAACTGCAGTGTCTCTACAAACGACCGATGTCTTCGAATTGCAAATAAACAAATTAGATACATGCTTGTTTCGGTAAATCGAACTATAGAAAAAAATTAACGAATTAGCGGAGCGTGAAAATTAATTTATGTATTTTTAAATTAGCATGTAAAAATGTAGACCCTATTTTGCTGTAGAGTATTAGCAACCGTTTTATTCATAATTGATTTATTAACAGTTCTTGGACACGCTTAGAATAAATATGACGCCATTCAGGGGCGTCCGGAGACTTTTTTCCAGGTGGAGGGGGGGGGGGGGCAACTTTGGGATGATGGTAAAGAAAAATATACCCCTCTTCCTTTTTTTAACGCATTTTATAGTGCCAATTTAATTAAAAATTTAAACCCGAAATTTAAAAATATTCCCTTTTTACCCGACTGCAGCACGCAAAGGAGGGTATTGTGTTTATCAGGCTATGTTTGTATGTCCATGTTACGCTCTAGAGCCTGTACGGATACACCGATTTAGACAAATGAGGTGTCTTTCGAATTTTCAAAAAAGTAAAAAATAAAAAAAAAAATTAAAAAACCCGACTGCTTAAAAAGCGAACTAAAATGACAAAAATAATAATAAGATGACAATATAAATTAACTCAATTGCCTGCAGTCGGAGGCCTTAAATCTTTTGATGCAAATGATTTGACGTAATTACATTCGAACATTTATTTCGAAATAGAAAATTACATATTGTCTTAATAAATATTCTGTATCGCTGTTCGCCCTAATTAGATTCGATGGGCTATTAACAACACTAACAGTATTTCCCACACGGACAAAGAGAGAAACATGTAAGTTAAAAAATACGCTGAAGTTGAAATGTCACTATATAAGCTTGAATTTGCATAGATGTTGTCCACCTCTTTTTGTTACCAGCTTCAAGCACTTTCTTTAGTCTTTGCGGTACATGCTTGGGATAGAAGAGCATCAAAAGATTTAAGGCCTCCGACTACAGGCATTTGAGTTAATTTAAATTGTCATCTTTTTATTATTTTTGTCATTTTAATTCTCTTTTTAAGCAGTCGGGTTTTTTAAATTTTTTTAATTTTTTTATTTAATATAAACTTAAAAAGATTAGTTTTGAAAAATAAGCGATTTTTTCTCAAAAGCCAGGGGGTAACTTTTGAACCCCCCCCCTGCGGACGCCCATGACGCCATTTTGAAACGTGCTCAAATTTTCCAATTAACTATAAAATTTCCAGAAATGATTTATGGTACTTTATCGATTGGATCTGAGAATATAGACCTTTGATTGCGGTTCTATATAATATTTGTGATTCCTTTATTTATAATCGATTAGTTATTAACAATTTCTCCGTGCTCCTATCTTCTTACGTATTTATTATTCCCATCGGAGCTTTTAAGTAATTCACAGATCAAGTTACGCACTTTTAGAGTTGCATTCAGAAATATGTGTCTTAAGAGATCTTCAGCAACAATGCTTCTCTATTTTTCTTTTCAAAATTTTCAACGCTCGCTGGTGTAATGCACCGGCGGCTTCTGAAGATGTCGCGTGTATAGGCATTCCCTTCTTTCCTCTTGGATCGCGGCGTTTAGTCACTTTCCGTGGCGAGCCAAATACATGCAGTGGAGTGTGTGCTACGAGCGACCACTCCTTCCAATCATGAAATTTTTTCCACGGTACGTTTAACGAGCCCAGCGTCTCCTTTACTTTCCTACGGGGCGTTCTTTCAGTTTTTAAATGCGTAAGCGTGCCGCAGCGGCGTCCGTTCCGTGATATGCGCTTGTGATCGACGGTACGAGAAAACGCAATTCCCCGGAGGTAAGTGGAAACGAGATGCCAGTCGGTGAGCGCGTATTTTGGGCGTTGACCGTTCATTCTACTCGCGATCAACCGCGAAACGTTCTCGTCCCTGGCTTCGGTTTTACGAACAAACGAACGTATTAGTAAACAGGCCGTGAGGAATCGCTGAACGTTACTTGTTGCAGAAAATGTGGATCTGGATCTTGTTATTAACCCTCTCTGGCGGGAACTGCCAGTTCCCCCAGGATTCGGCGGAACCAACGCGCACACCGTGGAATCGGTTCTCGGATGACAGGGAACAAACTGGCTTCGGATTACGGAATGCTGATAGTATTATAATAAAAGAAGCGTGAGTTTTCTGAACAATAGTAGAGTAAAGGCAGGCTCTCACTATGCCTCGCCTCGGTTTACTTTATTCTTCCTACGCTTTTCGTTTGTATTTTGACAATTTGACTCGCACTGCGCCTTGCCACGTCTCGGAATGACTCCGAGCCGTGGATTCTTCCTTGAGAATATTTTGAGGAAGAGAGACGAGGCGAAGCGTAGTGTGAGTGGATGCAATGCCACTGCTTTCGGTGACCGCTAGAAGAGAAAGGAAGAGGTTCTCTGAGCAATCGATCAAACGCATGAACCGAGGCAAGCTCGGATAACTTCAGGTGTGAAAAAACTGAGGCGACACAAGCTTAGATGTGAGTGCGAAAAGAAGTTACGCCGAGGCGAGGCGTAGCGAGAGCCTACCTTAAGGGCACTTTTACTTCGGAGCTGCGGTAGAAACTAAATATAAGGGTGTCAGCGTAGCTCTGATCGCTGCTTCGATGTAAACACTTCTGTTATAAAACTACAGAATGTGTTTCTACGCTTCGCTGTCATCTCTGCTTTCACTGTTTATCAGAGCTGCGATAGACTCTAAATATAAGAGCATCAGTGTAGCTCTGATCGCTGCTTCGATGTAAACACTTCTGTTATAAAACTACAGAATGTGTTTCTACGCTTTACTCTCATCTCCACTTTCACTGTTTATCGGAGCTGCAATAGAAACTAAATATAAGGGTGTCAATGTAGCTCTGATCGCTGCTTCGATGTAAACACTTCTGTTATAAAACTACAGAATGTGTTTCTACGCTTTACTCTCATCTCAACTTTCACTGTTTATTGAAGCTGCAGTAGAAATTAAATATAAGAGCATCAGTGTAGCTCTGATCGCTGCTTCGATGTAAACACTTCTGTTATAAAACTAAAGAATGTGTTTCTACGCTTCGCTCTCATCTCTGCTTTCACTGTTTATCGGAGCTGTGGTAGAAACTAAATATAAGAGCATCAGTGTAGCTCTGATCGCTGCTTCGATGTAAACACTTCTGTTATAAAACTACAGAATGTATTTCTACGCTTCGTTCTCATCTCCATTTTCACTGTTTATCGGAGCTGCGGTAGAAACTATATATAAGGGCGTCAGTGTAGCCCTGACCGCTGCTTCGATGCAAACACTTCTGTTATAAAACTACAGAATGTGTTTCTACGCTTCGCTCTCATCTCTGCTCTCACTGTTTATCGGAGCTCCAACGTAATCGTACCCTTAGGAAGTTCAATGCGTTACATTATCAGAATCTACATATGGCTCCTAGTCAAACCAGTTGAAAGTACATTGAATTATCAGCGAAAGCCTCATTTTGAAAATCGTCCTACAAAGACTTATGACCATCTCACTGACTCGTTTCCTCTTTCTTTGTAGCACCTACTTCGTGGTGGCATCTCGAATGGTTAGACCAGGTCAAATCTACCGGCTAGCTGTAAACGTTCTGTACAGCCCGATACCAATGATGGTGCGCGCGTCCATCCAAAGGAACGGCGTAGAGATCGGCGCGGACTACCAGGAAGTAAAGGAGAAAATACCAGAGACCCTGATGATGAGGATGCCAAGTGCTTCCATTAAAGGGGAATACAAGCTGCGAGTGGAGGGGACGTACAACACCTTGACCGGCGGTCAGGCGTTCCTGAACGAAACCAAGCTTACGTTTTCTCAGAGATCGATGACAATCTTCATTCAGTTGGATAAGCCTGTGTACATGCAGGGCGAAACTGTGAGGTTCAGGACTATACCCATAGACACCGAACTCAGGGCGTTTAATAATCCCATTGACGTGTACATGCTAGACCCGCACAGGAGAATAATGAGACGCTGGCTGAGTAGGCAGAGCAATTTGGGAACAGTGTCGTTGTCGTACCAGCTCTCCGATCAACCTGTGTTCGGAGAATGGATCATACAAGTGATAGCGCAGAGCCAAGTGGAGGAGAAGACTTTCGTGGTAGAGGAATATTACCAGACGCGATTCGAAGTCAACGTGACGATGCCAGCGTTCTTCTTCGACAACGATCCTTATATACATGGCACGGTCCAAGCGAATTACACTAGCGGCGCTCCGGTGAGAGGGAATCTGACTCTGAAGGCGAGATTCCGGGCGTTGGATAGAGGGAACGCGGAAGGTGTCTCGGATGTCGCGGAGAGATACTTCTACTTCGACGAGTATTACCCTTCGTGGCTGAAAGTCCCACTGCTGTACGACAATAAGGTTCCCGTGCTGAGATTCTTCAACGGGACGTATCGCTTTCGATATCCAATGGCGGAGCTGTTAAACTCCGTGCCTTCCGGGAGCGGAGTGGAGGTCACCGTGGTCGCCACCGTTGGGGAGAGATTCTTGGAGGAAATAATCACAGGATACTCGACATTCCGAATTTATAACTCTACCACGAAAGTGCGATTCCTGGGCGGTACGCCGCAAGTTTTCAAGCCGGCGATGCCATTCTCTTTGAATCTAGTGGCATCTTTCCACGACGACTCTGCGCTGCGATTATCGCAATTAATGGGAGCGATAATGGAAATTCGCGCGGATATCGACTTGAGAACAGGCGGTCGTAGAACCATGGAGACTCAGTACCTGAAAGCTTCCACTGAGAACGAAGGCATCTGGTCCACAACCATTGATCTACGAAAGCAACTCGGCCTCGAGCATAATTCCGATCAAGCTCAACAAATTCTAGACGATATCTCTTCGATGAAAGTGTACGCTTTCTTCACTGACGGAGAGGGATTCAGAACGCACACTGAGCTATTATTACTAGCCCACGAGTCTCCGCACCAGAAGCATATTAAAATCTCAACGTCCACGCAGAAGCCTAAAGTCGGGGAGTACATGGTGTTCCATGTTCAAACAAACTTCTACATCGACACATTCGAGTACATCATCATGGCGAAAGGCAGCATCCTGTTGACCGGGCAAGACACCATGCAGCATAACATCAAAACGTTCGCCGTTCCCCTCAGCGCGGACATGGCTCCCGTCGCCACCATCCTGGTGTATCACATCGCGCAGCACGGCCACGTCGTAGCGGACTCCCTAACGTTCTCCGTGAACGGTATCTCGCGCAACAACTTCACCATATTCATTAACAACAAGAAAGCCAGGACCGGCGAGAACGTTGAAATAGCTGTTTACGGAGAACCGGGCGCGTACGTCGCACTCTCGGGCATAGATCGATCCTTCTTCGCTATGCAAGCCGGGAACGAGTTGACGTATTCCAACGTCATTTCAAAAATGGCACACTTCGACGAAGAAACCAATGGCACTCACGCCCACACTTGGCTGTACCACAACGGAGACCCGGACGAAATGGTCTACTTCCCTTCGTCGACGTTCGGCATCGATGCCAACAGAACGTTCGAGTACGTCGGCTTGGTAGTTTTCACGGACGCCTTCGTCCACCGGAGGCCCGACAACTGCAACAACACTCATGGCTACAGGGAGTGCCTCTCTGGGAAATGTTACAGAACGGACAAAACCTGCGACGGGGTGTTCGACTGCGAAGACGGCACGGACGAAGCAGCTTGCGAGTACAGGAACGTCACTGACATCACGTTGTTCAGGAAGTGGCGATCCAACAGGATACAGAGGCAATACGAGAACGTCTGGCTGTGGAAAGACATCAACATCGGCCCGCACGGCAGGCATATTTTCAACATAGACGTGCCTCGGAGACCGGTTCACTGGATGGTCACAGCGTTCAGTATGTCTCCGAGCAAAGGGTTCGGCATGCTACCGAAAGCTATCGAATACATGGGCGTGCTACCGTTCTACATAAACGTCGAGATGCCCACGCACAGCAAGCAAGGGGAACAGATCGGCGTCCGGGTGTCCGTTTTCAATTACCTGCGCAACAACATAGAAGCCGTTGTAGTTCTGACCGGCTCCAAGGATTACAAATTCGTGCACGTTGAAGACAACGGGATCGTCCAGTCCTACAAGCCTCGCACATCGTTCGGCGAGCATCAGTTCTTCGTTTGGATCCCGGCGCAGGACGCTGCCATCGTTTATTTACCGATCGTGCCGGTGCGACTCGGAGACATAAAGGTGCACATCTACGCCACGACTGTGATCGGGAAAGACTCGGTCACGCGAAACCTGCGCGTGGAAGCTGACGGTGTGCCTCAGTACCGGCATCAGTCTATCCTGCTGGATCTCAGCAATCGCGCTTACGTGTTCCAGTACATGCACGTTAACATCACGGAAACTCCGATCATACCTTACGACGAGAATCGCTATTACGTGTTCGGATCGAACAAGGCGGTGATAAGCTTGGTCGGAGACGTGGTCGGGCCAATTTTCCCGACGATGCCGGTGAACGCCACGAGTCTCATAAATCTTCCTATGGACTGCGCGGAGCAGAATATGTTCAGCTTCGCGGCTAATCTGTACACGACGCTGTACATGCGTTTGCTGAACCAACGTAATAGGACGCAGGAGAAGGAGAGCTTTTACCACATGAATATTGGCTATCAACGACAACTGTCGTTCATGAATCGCGATGGATCGTTCAGTTTGTTCCGAAGCGATTGGAACCAGTCCGCGTCCAGCGTCTGGTTAACAGCGTACTGCGCACGGGTGTTGCAAGAGGCACGCTTCTACGAGTGGGAGAATTATCTGTACGTAGATCCGGATGTAATAGCGCAGTCTGTGTCTTGGCTATTGAAGCACCAGACGCCTGAGGGCGCGTTCTACGAAGTTACGTGGCTGCCGGATCGAAAGATGAACAGCTCGCTGAATTACGAAAGCGATGGGATAGTGCACAGAAACATTAGCCTCACGGCTCATGTTTTAATTACGCTGCAGAGCGTGAAGGACTTGCCGGAGGGTTTGGGAACTCAGGTCGCCGTGAGCGCTGCGAACGCGGTTAAGTGGCTGGAGAGGAATCTGAATCTTTTGGAGGATCGCGGGAAACCCTATGAAATAGCGATAGTGTCTTATGCTTTGCTCTTGGCGAAAGCTTCCATCGCCGGGGAGGCTTTTAATATTTTGGAGAGGCACGCGCGCAGAGAAGGGGGTTTGACTTATTGGGGAAGGGAGAAAGTGCCTCTTCCTCCGTACAAGCTGGAGAATCAGAAGCCATTCCTTCTTCCGCGTTTGCCGTACACTTATGATTCGGAGAATATAGAAACCACGGCGTACGCTCTTCTGGTGCATGTTGCGAGGCAGGAAATAATGATCGAGCCTATAGTGAAGTGGCTGAACGCGCAGAGGTTGACGGATGGTGGCTGGGCGTCCACGCAGGACACTGCCTGGGCGATGAAGGCTTTGATGGATTACACGGTCAGGTCTAGAATCAGGGACGTCAGTTCGTTGACGGTCACCGTAGAGGCTACGGCTCTCCCGGGGCAAACGAAGACATTGCTCGTGAATGAGAAGAATCTGGCGAAGCTTCAAACGATCGAGGTAAGTTCGTGATCGGACTCTAAATTCGGGGATGGGCAAAAAATTATTTTAAATAAAAAATTGATTTTGGATGAAAGATGAATTTTATTCGAAACTCGTCGAATATAAATAACCCAGAGTTAGTTTTTATTTGAAGCGCCACAAATGACGGGAATTCATCCGACGGCCACGAATAATTTTTTTATTCCACGGGAATTCATCCGAAGCTCCGAATAATTTTCTCTTACTTAAGCTTTAAATAACTTTCGGATACAAATATAAATGAAAGTGAAAAAATTATTTTAAATAAAAAATTGATTTCGAATAAAAGACAAATCTTATTCGAAACTCATCAAACATAAATAACCCAGAGTTCGTTTTTATTTGAAGCGCCAGAAATAATTTTTCTATTCCACGGGAATTCATCCGACGGCCACGAATAATTTTTTTTATTCCACGGGAATTCATCCGACGACCACAGATAATTTTTTTATTCCACGGGAATTCATCCGAAGCTTCGAATAATTTTCTCTTACTTAAGCTTTAAATAACTTTCGGATACAAATATAAATGAAAGTGAAAAAATTATTTTAAATAAAAAATTGATTTCGAATAAAAGACAAATTTTATTCGAAACTCATCATACATAAATAACTCAGAGTTCGTTTTTATTTGAAGCGCCAGAAATAATTTTTCTATTCCACGGGAATTCATCCGACGGCCACGAATAATTTTTTTATTATTTTTATAATTTTCGGATACAAATACGAATGAAAGTGAAAGAATTATTTTAAATGAAAAATTGATTTTTGATACAAGACAAATTTTATTCGAAACTCATTAAATATAAATAACCCAGAGTTTTTATTTGAAGTGCCACAAATAATTATTCTATTCGACGGGAATTCATCCGACGACCACAGATAATTTTTTCAATCGACGGGAATTCATCCGAAGCTTTGAATAATTTTCTCACTTTCATTTGTATTTGCATCCGAAAGTTATTTAAAGCTTAAATAACTCTGAGCGAGCCTCGAGTGCCTTTGAATTTCTTTATTTTTCGTCGTATCGATATGAAAGTGACACCAATGGATTCCTTGCATTCTCCCGATTAAATTATAAAAAAAAAATTATTTAAATCCTACAAATTAATTTTATGCGTAATATCGTTAATTATAGTTCAAATTTTGTCAGGTTTGGTATCATTTTCATAGGGAAAACACAATGAATCCATTGGTGTCACTTTCATTTTGACACGACGAAAAATACAAAAAATTCCGTTTCTGTATAATTGATGACACATCGCCGAGCAACTCCGCGCTTCAGTTTAGAGGGGTGAACGTTGCTCGTTCAGAGTTATTTAAGCTTCAAATAACTTTCGGATACAAATACAAATGAGAGTGAGAAAATTATTCGAAGCTTCGGATGAATTCCCGTCGAATGAAAACATTATCTGTGGCGGTCGAATGAGTTCCCCTGGAATAAAAAAATTATTCATGGCCGTCGGATGAATTCCCGCCAAATAAAAAAATTATTCACGGCCGTCGGATGAATTCCCGTCGAATAAAGAAATTATTTGTGGCGCTTCAAATAGAAACTACCTCTGTATTATTTATATTTGACGACAAATACAGATAAAGTCCCATTTATTTGATAAGTTATTTACATAATTTTTTATTTAAATAATGTCCAGCTCTGCTCTAACTAGGAACACTATTCAGTTGATGATGGGATCGCGCAGATTTTTTTTATATAAATCGAAAGTATATCTCACAACGGTCACAAAAATGAAAATTAATGTTTCTCCCAAAAGCTAGTCTGACTTTGAAAAATCAACAAAGGTGGAACAGGGGAAAGAAGAAAAACGAGGGAAAGAGAATGACAAAACCGTGTGTTGAAATTGAATTATCTCTATTATACGAAAATACATTATATTAAATAACTGATAATAGATTAACGATAGATAACAATTAGAAAAAATTAATGATAATAAATAAACTTAATGATAATTTTTATTTTTATAATTAACCATTACATTTATAATAATCTTGTCGACAAGAAGCTTTAAAAAGTGCTTGAAGCACTTACATAAAAAATTGCGCGATTCCATCAACTGAATAGTGTTCCTAGTAAGTGTCAATTGTATGAAATGAATTCGCATTATTTCGTTACTGTCGTAGATACCAGAAGCATGGGGGACAGTGAAAGTACAAGCGAAAGGTGCTGGGTATGCAATTCTGCAGATGTCCGTACAATACAACGTAGACATTCCTAAATTCCAAACCCAGCCACCGGTCAAGTCCTTCGACCTGGTCACCAGAGCGAACTTCCACGGCAGAAATCAGTCTCACATTTCCTACCTCAGTTGCCAGAGGTAAGAACATTTGCTGCGCAAGCGTCCGCCTGTTCTTTCAATCCCTACTCCAACGAAATCCACGCATTTCCTTCGCAGGTGGATAAACACAAATGAATCGTCTCGCTCTGGAATGGCAGTGCTGGACGTAGCGATACCAACGGGTTACATAATCCAGCAGCAGACGTTGGACAGATATATCCTCTCGAAGCAAGTGAGGAACCTTCAGAGAGCACGCTTCCAAGAGAAGAAGGTTCTCTTTTACTTCGATTACCTGGATCAGGAGGAAACGTGCGTGAATTTCACCATCGAAAGATGGTTCCCAGTTGCGAACATGTCTCGGTACCTACCAATCAGGGTCTACGATTACTACACACCAGGTACTTGAACATAATTCCGCGCGTTCACGTTCGAAGCCACCCCGACTCGCACCCGGGTCGGGGGAACGACTGTGGACGCGTTAAGTTTTAATAATCCTTTCGGTACGGCGTACATTTCTGCGAAAGTGCTTTTAACTTAATTTTTCTTTTAAACTATCAGAGATGCCAGGGACGTAACTAGGGGAGGCAGCGGGTGTTTCTGCCCCCGGCGCCGATTTGCGGGGGGCGCTAAATGAGAAATCTTTATAGAGAAAAGTCGTATCGTACAGTCTTTAAAATCGTATAACATTTTTAAAATTGGTTCAAACGATTTGACCTTTTTTGAGAAGCTGGAAGGATTAGTTTGCTAAGTGAGGTGTTTCGCCGTTTTAAAAAAAATTGCAATTGGTCGGAATAGTGAAAAAAATAGTAAAGGTTGTTTTTTAAACTTTTTTTTGTGAGCTTGTAATGAAAATTCAAAAAACCCGTTTGTAGATCGATGTAAGTTATATGCACGCCTAAAATTTCATCAAAATCGGTTAACGTTGCTCTGAGCTACAAACGTTTAAAGATCGCAGAATAAGGTCGAGAATCGCTAATTTCGGGAATTTCCGCGATTCTCGACCTTATTCTGGGTTTTTGAATTTTCATTACAAGCTCACAAAAAAAGTTTAAAAAACGACCTTTACTATTTTTTTCACTATTCCGACCAATTGCATTTTTTTTTTATCGCAGCCTAAAGTCGGCGCTAGGAAGGACGGCTCGTTCCGTGCCGCCGGATATATCCGGCACTCGGCCATACAGGTCGTCAGATGGCTGCCGGATATATCCGGCGCTCGTACCGAAAGGATTAACGAGAGGCGAAATTTAATTCTTAACGCTTTGCTTTCCAGAGCGTTTCAACGAAACGATATTCGACGCTCTGCCCACGTACACGCTAAACATTTGCGAAGTCTGCGGCAGCTCCCAGTGCCCGTACTGTCCAATCTACAACACTGCCGCGTTGCTGGCCACCCCGCCAGGTTTCC
Organism: Andrena hattorfiana; assembly: GCA_944738655.2. Lineage (NCBI taxonomy): Eukaryota > Metazoa > Arthropoda > Insecta > Hymenoptera > Andrenidae > Andrena > Andrena hattorfiana. Next base: position 6,802,487 of record OX122889.2, read on the forward strand.
TGCTCGCTGTGTCTCTGCTGGTGGTCGTGACGCGATACTTTCGAACACAGGAGTTCAGCGTAGGTTAATTCATCGACATTCCACGGGCAAGAGTTTGTAAAACGAGTGAAACGGGTGAACGTTTCTGGACCTTACGTTTTACTCGAATATTTGCCATGCTACTTTGGATCTTAATTCTACGATGCCGTCCGTAACTCTATTAAGGATTTTTCGTTGGTCGACGAAACATTATATAGAACGAATGAAATACTTTGGTGCAAAGCTGAAACTGTATCTGCGCGAGCTGCAGATGCCTATTACCGGGTGACGATGTTTCCAAAGTTCCAGCTGCTTCTACGTTTCCTTCTTTTCTTTTTTTTTTTTTTAAATTTTTTATCGTAGGTCTAACATTTTATCGGCCTAGTTATTAGAGAGAAATACTTTCTGCCGTCCATTTGTATAGCGAAAATGTTATATATAGCGCACAAATATTGTAGAATATTTTTATACATCCTTTTAACAAAAGCATTCGATATTTTATGTAATTTAATACATATCCGCGTGTATATTCACGTTGTTGAGCGATCATTGATGTTTTCACCGTTTCGTGCCTATACAGGGTGGCCGGTAAATCGTGGTACATCGACAGGGAGGTGATTCTTTATAAAAAAAATAAGTAAAAAATGTTGGATAATGTTTCTCGATCGCTGGCCCAATTTCCGAGAAAAGTTATTGAAATATGAATTTACAATGCTGCGGGTTTAAGTTAATTGAGTCCAATGCAATGCTTGATTGGTAAGCTTGATATATATTTATTATATAAAATAATACGGAGCCAATTGCTTTGAGTAATAAATAGTATTCAATTTGTAAAAATCAAACCCTACGTGGGATCCAATACCTAAACCTAAACGCCCGCTCGATCACTCTTGATTCGTAAAGTTTAAATTATTAGTTGAAATTAACTTCCATTTGAATTGATTACGTTAAAAATTTTAGTTGGAGGAGCTCAGTTTTAATAAATTTAGTTGAAATTGACTTCGATTTTAATTAATTACGTTAGAATTTTTAGTTTGAGGAGCTAAATTTTAGTAAATTTGGTTGAAATTAACTTCGATTTTAATAGATTACTTTAAAATTTTTAGTTTGGGGAGCTAAATTTGAGTAAATTTTGTTGAAATTAACTTCGATTTTAATTGACTACATTAAAAATTTACCGATTTCTACACTACGATATCGTCATTAAATAATAATATTGTATAGCATAATTTAAAGTAATAGTGAATCAAAAAAAAAATCCCGGAAACTAGACAATCGATCGAAAAATTAATTCTATATTTTTCACCTATTTCTTTTATAACGAATCACCTCCCTGTCCGGACACCCTGCATAGTTAAAAGTTCAGAACCGTTTTATGTAGTCAGAGCAATGTGTTCTAGGAGGCAAAGAATCTCAAGTACAAATGAACCTTGGGCAAGTTGCGCGCGGAAACGAAGTGTTATAGCGTAAGACGCGGCAGTGTCTGATTAAGCAGAAATTCCATTCCTTTGTATACATTATATTTTACCAGTGGATCACGACTGTCGCATTAATACGACAGAATTTGATATACACCACATCGTACGCCACGCCCGCCGCTATTCCGCTTCAGCGCGCGTCTTGCCTCAGTCGAGATCGAGTGTCTCGCGATAAGTGTGTCACACCAAAAACAAAGGAAAGATTTTTACAGGGGTTATGATATCGGTTTCGGTTCTCGTAACAGTTATAAGAATCGAAATAATCTTGAAACCGCTACGAGTGAAAAAGCTTCTGGCCAATATCGATTTCAGTTATTCAGAATATCGGTTCTCCAAAACTGTTTCAGTCAGAGCCGATATAGAACAGTTCGAAACAATTATTTTCGGAACCGTTTCAACCCCCGATTTTTATAGCTCGTAGCAGTAACGAATATTTACAGGAACGACTTTCACGATAGCTCTTACCATACTTCTCATTCAAAAGCAACACGCCGTTGTGTACGTTAAATTATTCGTAACTTTATTAAGCTTGTAAAAAAAGGCTGATTCTCGATCCGTCCGAAGAAATATTTAAAGAGAGCAGCACTTAACGCGTGTTGAACATATTTTTAAGTTTTATAACCTTTATACGAATAAACAATAAAAAAAAACAAAATATACTTTAACCACCTCTTGTTCACTCGATAAACACCACCATTTCCCATTCCAAACGTAGCAGGGTACGACGGGAAATGAAAGGACAGACCGGAAGTGGTTAAATCCGTCGAGGTTAAGACTCCCAGCACTGAACACCATCCACCGTGCGGGACGCTTTAATGGCAACTCCCTCCACGTGCCCTTCAAACGCCCATAGGCGGTCCCCGCACGCGCTATGCAAAGAATAACAAAATCTGTAGAAACTAGTAGAACGAATTAATCGATGCCCAGGCTGCAGTTATTTTCGAAGCAATCTTTAATATAGCAACATAGTCAGTCTTACAATAATAAGCCAAAAATACAATCTATATATCGAGCTTCCGGGGAGCGGGCGAAGAACGTTTCTGTTCCCCCTCGTGAGCGCCTTTGACCGAAGCCTAACCAGAGGGGCGGAAAAATAGCTTCCGTGGGTGAAGGGAACACTCGCATCCTTTCGCCCGGGTCCGCGGGAACGAATTTTACAATTTTACACATAATTATATGATGTATCACGGTTGCGAAACTGTAGGTCCTGTTCTCCCATGATGCAGGTCGATGAACGGAAATGTAACGGAATGTGATATCGGTCCTGGTGAGCCGTTCGCTGAATCAAAGCTGAAAAGTGAGTAGCTCGGAGCGCAGAAATGTGTCACTGGCGCGGGAGCTCCTCTCAGTAGCCGATATCAAGCAGCTTAAACGATGCAACTTGGAAATGGTACTCGGTACAAGTGCCTAAAGCAAAACGCTTATTCTTCGTCGAGCAAAGAAACCAGAAGAGACGAGGGTTCGCTCGTAGTACACATTTCTGAGCTGAATGTGGTAGAAGTGCCATTTACCCTTTCGCTGCCAAGGTTTCAGGTGGCTCGCATGCTCAAAGCTTTCCGAGATAATCTCTGCGATTCTACCTCGATCTCGCTGTAGGCTCGCGCCTCTAAGCGACTCAAGAAACAAGGGCTCGGCATGTTTAGAGCTCGACCGTGGTTCCTTGATTCCCAGAGAGGCGAGAGCGAATTGCGAATGACACAGTGTTCGGGTACATCAAACGGTGCAGGGATAGCTCTAAACAAGATAGCGGAATCTCGAAGGGAAGTCTGTAATTAAGCCCCGCCGATGGCACTCCAAAGGGGCCATTCGATCAGTTTGCGACGAATTACTGGCCCCGGTGATCGCGTGGAATTCTCGCTCCCCACTGCCGACGCACGAAATTAATTCGAAGTGCTCTACCCCACAGCAGCCGAGCAACTTCCCCCTCGATCCCTGTTCCCACTGCTACAGCAACGCAAACCCTAATTGCTGGCGCGCGGTACGCGCAGGGTATTCGAGTTATCTCTCGACACTCGCCTCGCGAACGAATGGCGTTAATCAATGCGACCCCGTTCGGACAAAATCGCGATCTCCGCCGAAGCGTTGCGATACGACAAAACACTTCGCCGACTTCGCGCATCCCTTCGCACTCGTCGAACACGCGGGGCATTAATTACAGACGTTCTAGGACACGCTGGTACGATTCCGAGAGCCAAAGCAATTACCAGGACAGGGGAAAACGATCGATACAAATATATAGATATATTATAATATAATAGAGTTATTTGATGAAACATTTAAAGCCTTACATAAAATATACAGTATGATGTGTATCGTCGCGTGTGTGCACGTGCGAATAAAGTGTACCCCAATGGTTCCTCGTTCCGAGATAATACGCTCGCGTCGAGCTTACATTATTATCATCATATAGCTGTACCTTCCCTCCATTTGCGCGCGTTTAAAAAATGTCTCAAAATATGCAGCCGCGGTCGATCTTTTTTCTCTCGGCGAGTTTCGCTCGCCCGCCCTCTACCATCCTTTCTTTTCCCGGTTCCCTTCCCGTTCCACGTTCACAAGAGATTGGTACGCCGTTGCGTGAGATACGGTACAGTACTTGTGGACTGAGAGACTCGATACGGCAGTAGTAGTAGGTAGTAGTAGTTAATAGTAATAATCCTTATATAGTTCTTACACTTTTTCCTCGCCGTCGATACGTAGACGTCATCGATCCACTTCAATTATTTACTCATTTATTTATATTTATATTTATATATATATATAATATGTATAGCTCCCCCCCTCGTCCGCAACTTCTCTCGTTTAATAGTGATTTTTTTTTGTCTCGCATAATTATAGATAATATCGGTATACAGAGCCTAGTATCAAATCCTAACAGAATCGAGCTACATAAAAATTGTTCCAACCGTTTCGGAGAAGATATGCATTTCACTCTGCATCAACGCGCTCTCGTCCGAGCCATTTTCTATTCTGTTTACCATTCGTCGTTCTTTTCGTTATCTTTCCGTCTGCTTTCGCAGCATCTTTTGTTTTGTTTTCTTTTTCTATTCTCTCTCAACATCCATCGGAGCACTCGCCCCCTTCTTATTCAACAAATCAATTGCGCTAGCACGCGAGAATCTTTCGCGCGATCGTTCAGACGTCCTCCACTCGACGGGATAGAAATTCGAAAGATCGCTTACAGAATTCTCCCTCCGAAGCCACGCTCGCAGAAGTCGAAAAAGAGATACAGACCACTCGACTTCGCGGAATTCACGGATATTCCAATACTGTTGCTTCGCTCGTCGCGCGTATTTAATATTACAAATTATCGTCAAGAAGTAAAAAAAAGAGAGATCCTCGATTGAATTTCGAAATTTAAGAAACGCACCTAATCTCAGCCTGAGCGAACTTGCTCGTTGAAAGAAATGATGGAATATTTAATATGTAACGCTACTCGTCCTTCGCGAGACTGATTCTTTTAAAGAACAAAAGCATGCCCGTCGGTGAATCTCGCTGCGAAATTTCTCAGTCCCTTTGCCTGAAAGTGTATGGTCGATTCCGATCGACGTTCGGGCAGTTGCGACTCGGTGCTTCTTTCGTCGAGTTTACAAAATTTAAAAAAATAAAACGTACAAAAGGCGTACATCTAAAATAACACTACCCCTCTCCTCTATCAGCGAGCCTTTTACAGTTAAAACTTTCGAGCTATAATCGCAGCGCCTCGCGGCAATACCGGTCGACAATAAAAATCGGAGTTAACAACATTCTTTTCTCGATAAGAAGGAGACACACACGTAAAAAAGTAAATACACAGTCGCATTTTTTTTTCCTCTCAGCTCCCAGGTGGGCCCCCCCTTAGCCGCTGTCTTACTTGATAACGCCCACCCTGAAAGCCTCAATTAGATTATCATACTCTATTTTAAATTACAATAAATGGTACTATTATAGTAGTGTAAAATGTCACTGCAATATTATATATAAATGTTATCGCAGCGGCGAGATAGTAGGTCGATGCGAGTAGATAAAGTAGCGATTTGCTGGCCGGCGCAGAATCGTTGGGTGGTCCTGTTTCAGCTACAACTTTTTTTTACCATTTCTTCTCCTTTTTTAAATATTTCTCTGTATAAGTACAATTACAGTCCAGTAGAAAGTGTGTTGCGATTAGAAAAAAAAAAAAAAAAAAACGAACGTTTACCGCGAGACTTTCCCAACGAGTCCGGCGCCCAACAAGCGTTCCACTCTTTGTGAAATCAATTCGCGTTTTGGTCAGTGTGAAAAAATAAAAATAATAGTTCTTTTATATTCTGCAAACTACTGTGGACCGCGTCGAAATTGATATTTTGTTATTTGGTTGTCGTTTGTTTCCCTCTTGTTCACACGGGATGATTGTTTGCTTCTCTCTTTTCTCCCTTTTTTTTTTTTTTTAAGATTTTTCATATTTTTTCTTTTCGCTTGCTTTCGCGCACCACCTCGCGCTCGCGACTCCCCCGAGCTCTCAGCGCGAGCAGACGGGAGGAGAGCAGAGGCGGGCGCAGAGATGGCATTCCGAGGGGAAAACGAGCCTGTCTTGCCGATCGAGCTGAAACGGACGATCGCTTCGCGCCCCCCAAACGAAACCGTGCGATAGAAAGCTCGTTTAATTCGATTCGCGTGGTCTCTCTGCGAAGCAATTTCTGGCTCGTCGTCGTCGCTTGATCATCGGATCGAGTACAGTTTCCCTCGTGTGCGGCAACAACCTGGATCTCTTTAATAATGAATGTAGCAGTATTTGTTTTTGTTCTTTTTTAAATCTGGAAATTCTTGATCTTCGTCGGATATCAGTTTTGCATTTTTTTTATATATATATATATATATATATATATATGTATTTAATATGTATATATATACGCATAATGGAATTAGCTAGCGCCGCTAATTCAGCTCGATTCTTTTTCTTTCGAATCTGAAAGCAAACAAAGGAGAGGCTCGTCAATTAGGGGGAGGGGCAGTGAGACACGTGTTATTCGAGGGATCGTGTATATATGTTTCTTCACAAGGGACATTTCGTCAAGTGTCGCGGATCGAGATCGATGAATCCTCGCGCAATTGTTTGCTAGCTCACCCCAAGAATTTCAATTTTAAGGAATAAAAGAACTGCTAAATTACGAAAGGTATGAAGAAAAGATTGAAAGAAAATCTTTGCTATTCCTGAAGACCTGCGAATCGCTAGGAGTTTCTTAAGAATTCCTCGCAATTCCTTAACAATTCTGCGAAGTTCCATCAGAATCGGTCTGTAACACTTATTCAGCGTCCCTCGTCAGTGTGTGTTTATAATTGTTTCGTAATTCCAGGAGCGATACAAACACAAGAGGAAAGGAGAGAGAGAGAGAAAGAGAGAGAATCAGGGGCTCTTATTATTTACCGCTGTCAGATTTGTCTTCGGACGTGCCGTTTGTCAATTCAGGCTCTTTTTTCTTTTCGCCCTCCTCGGACTCTACGCTCGACGCTTTCTTCTCCTCCTGGTTGGCGGCCTTCTTGTCCTTCGCCTTGCCCTTAGCCGGCGTCGCAGGCTTCGGCTTCGGCTCCATGCTCGGGTCCAGCACGATCTTGCCGATGTTCTTGCGGTCGTGCATCTTCTGCATGGCCTCGGGCACGTCCTCCAGGGCCCACGTCGAGTCCACCACCGGCTTTATCTTGCCCTCGTTCCACATAGCGAACACCCGCTCCACTGCTCGCCGGACGAACGCGTGGCTGCCGTGCTGGTACATCAGATGGCGGAGATTCAGGCCGGAGAGGGTCTTGTTCTCGTCGAAGAGCTTGATGGGCGACACCTTGTCCACCTGCCACCACTGGAAAACGTCGAGCGTTAGTAAAACTTGAAGGTTTGAGTAACGGAGTGATGGGACGTAGGTATCTGTAATATTGTAGCATTCGTTCTTGAGAATTCGAGTGGCATAAGGTCAGAGAAGTTTGTGTATTGAGTCGCCTCGTTGAATGAATTACACAAGACTGGGCAGATACGAAGGGTAAAGGTAGACTCTCGCTACGCCTCGCCTCAACTTCTTTTCGCACTCGCATCTAGGCTCGCGTCGCACAGTGGAACGACGTAAGGACAATAACTGGACGTGGCAATTACTTCCAAACGGTTTGAACTTTCGTTGTAAAAATTTGCACACTTTCTACTCGCGTTAAGTAGAATAACTGAGATTTAGAAAAAAAATTGCAATCCATCTGGGTTTTCTACAAATAACGAGGGAACATCCTGAAGCGGAAAATTCAAAAAATTCTAAAACTTTGTGAATATGTAGGGGATTTTCTCCTGATTACAACGCAATATTTGTTTGCTACCCAAAGTCTCTCTAAGGGCGTGTAATTCACCCCTGAGAATCCGGTTATTTTTTTTATTTTGTGTTGTAACTTGTGAACTGTAAAATAAATTTTTACCAAATGATAGATTTAATTAAAAGAAGTAACTTTTGCCTTGAAACTTTTTGTTATCTCTTATAGTTCGCGAGTTATAACACAGAATCGGAAAATAGCCGAACTTTCGGTGGTTAATTTCATCCCCCTTCGAATGAATTTGGGCAGCAAACTAAAATTGCGTTGTAATCAGGAGGAAATCCCTTATATATTTACAAAGCTTCAGAATTTTTTGAATCTTCCGGTTCGGGATCTCACTTTGTACCAAAATTATTAGTTATAAACTGAAATGTTTACATTAGATTGATTTTATTAATCGCAGCTAGTAGCAGGTAACTTTTCTACTTTTTAAAACCTTACCATTAAAGAATTAAATTCAGGTATTCTAGACCTTGGGCGACTTTGGCAAAACTTTAAATCACTAGTTGAATTATTATAGTATCGAGTGCAACGCATTTTTCTTTTATACAGTTGTTTGGTGATAAAATCCAAGTTAATTCAGAATGTTTTTTGTACAAAATCATTAATAATAAGACACTCAGTAATATATAAAATATTGAGAACTTATGAAGTAATAGGATTTAGGCAATAATTATTTAAAGTGGTGCAAGACAAAAAGACTGAAATTTTCATACAGGTCAGATTCATATACAATTAAATCAAACCTAACGCGAATATAAAGTTTATTTCTTTGTGTTTTCTAATGCTACGAACACTTATAATAAAGATTTAATGAAGCTATAGAACAGAATTTCGACACGTCAAATTTTGGCCGATATCTAAATAAATAAGGCATCCTCGTCCCACTGTGCGTCGCCTCGGTTTTTCCGTACCTGAAGTTATCTGAGCTTGCCTCGGTTCGTGTGTTCGGGTCAGTTGCTCAGAGAACCTCATCCACTCACACTCTTAGAGCCTCGGCTCTCTTCCTCAAAATATTCTCGAGGAAGAATCCGCAGCTCGGAGTCGCGCCGAGGCGAGGCGAGGTGTAATGTGAGTCAAATTGTCAAAATACATAAAAGCATGGGAAGAATAAAATAAGCCGAGGCGAGGCGTAGTGAGAGCCTACCTTAAGGGGGGAAACAGGGCATGTCACAACTATTTTAATATTTTAGTCCACCAGTAAAGAAGCAAGGTTCTATGAATTTAATTTTCTTATATAATTTTCTCCTTAAATAACTTTCCTGCTTTACCTTGACGACAGAAGCTTGAAGCTTACGCTTAGGCGAAAAATGGGGACATTTTATATTTTGTTCCAGCACAGAGTGAACATCTCCCGTTTTTAATTAGTACACGCCTATACCAAATATTTAACGTTATCTTACGGGGGTATTTGAACTTTATAACCCTTCCTGATTCCACAATTCTGTAGTCTCAGTTTCCACTAACAAAATATGCTATAAATCGCAAAATCACGAAAAATGGACGTTCCCTGGTTTTCCCCTTACCTTTCATACCTGCTTCTCAAAAGGGACAGTGAAGATACTTTATGATTACTTTGATTAAGGGGTTTTAAACTAGACGATTTTTTTTACAGATACTACGAGGTTGAAAATGATTTTTTTACGTCTTATGTGTGGAGCATGTATTAGAGCATATATTGTATAAATACTATACAAAAAAAAAATAAAAAAATGGCCGAGTTGTTAGCATGGACGTAGCCAAGGAGGGGCAGGGATGGGCATTTGCCTCCCCCCCCTTGGCACAGGAAAAAAATAATATATTAATCGCCCGTTGAAAATTAAATTAATTTCTTAGTAAATAAAAATAAATTAAATTGTGACGTAATTGCGTATTACATGACCCTGGTTACATTGATTCCTAATTACGTACATAAAATCAAAATTCAGTTTCACTATTTATTGCCCCTTCCTGGATGAAACCCTGGCGACGGCTCTGGTTGTTAGTTGTCCCGTGAAGCTCCTCCGCGTGAACGGTGTATCAAATATTTCCAACACTATTTGTCCGATTTATTTCAAACTTGGTACACGTATTTTCTTTTTAAACACATATGTCACATTTTAAATAATACCATTAAGAATATGTGTACCAAGTTTGAAATAAATCGGATAAATAGTTTCGGAGATATTTGAAGGCTCGGATGCAATAACGGGACTAGCGCTCGAAAATGGGAAAAATTACTGTCCAAACGCTAAGAAATAATGGAAAATTAAATGTTGTTAAATTGTATTTTTAAAAATATAGTGTTGTAAAGCTCGTCACGACACACATTTTTTCTATTTACAGTTTGTTTATGGAATCATTACTATTCGAGCTAAAAATTATAAACAAAAAATTTTTCATCGTCCAAAATCATTATTTCTTTAAACATAAATTGCGATAAGTTGAGTAAATATTAAGGGATCGTTATGAGACTTAAAACATAACGTCAGAAAACTCTAGCGAAGCCGTAAAATGTATGCGCAAAACCCTTATACTAAAAAATGCAATAATATTTAATTAAAAAGAAATACTGGACATAACCCATGTTTTTCAACGTTCGCCGTTAAAAAGTATCGAGGCAATTTTGAGGTACGTATAACTTGCAGCGACAAAGTTTTTCCTTAATATACAAGGAAGATTTTCACCAATTTTCACACTGATTAATAAATAATTGTAGAAGATATGACGACATATATAAATATCACGCGCCACCAACAGTCAGCAGCCGCGTATAATGCGCTATTTAGCACTCGTGTTGACTGTTGGTGGCGCGCGAGATTTATATATCTTATCATATCTTCTACAATTATTTATTAATCAGTGTGAAAATTGGTGAAAATCTTCCTTGTATATTAAGGAAAAACTTTGTCGCTGCAAGTTATACGTACCTCAAAATTGCCTCGATAATTTTTAACGGCGAACGTTGAAAAACGGGTTATGTCCAGTATTTCTTTTTAATTAAATATTATTACATTTTTTAACACAAGAGTTTTCTGCACACATTTTATGGCTTCGCTAGAGTTTTCTGAAGTTATGTTTTAAGTCTCATAACGATCCCTTAATATTTACTCAAGTTATCGCAATTTATGTTTAAAGAAATAATGATTTTGGACGATGAAAAATTTTTTGTTTATAATTTTTAGCTCGAATAGTAATGATTCGATAAACAAACTGTAAATAGAAAAAATGTGTGTCGTGACGAGCTTTACAACACTATATTTTTTAAAATACAGTATAACAACATTTAATTTTCCAATATTTCTTAGCATTTGGACAATTATTTTTCCCATTTTCGAGCGCTAAGTCCTCTTATTGCATCCGAGCCCTCAATTGCGTCGCCAACAGACCGGGCATAAGCCCGTGCAACTCTGTTATTTACCTCTCTTTTTTAATAATTTTTTTATGTACCTTAATCTAATAATACAATATCCTGAAAATTTCTTTAAAAAAAAATTCCCAAAGAATGCCTCGATTTTCAGCTAGTTACACCAGGCTCCCCCCTTAATAAGGGCGTAAGTAGACCTTATGCCTTTTCAATCTGTCTCGAGGTTCCCTTACAATTTAAATCTGATCGGAGAGGGGGGAAAACAAGTGACCTTGAAATAACCTTGACACCTTAATCTACATAACAACTCCCTTCCTATGAAACTTCCGAAGCCCTTCAAGCTCCTTCCACGCCGACAACTTCAATTTCAACCCTCCTATCCATTTACAAATTGAAACAAATCCCTCTACACGAAAGCCTGCTGCTAATAACACATCATAGAAGGTACAGGTAGCTAAAAACGAAGTGCCGGTTACGTACTGATCGCGCTGCCGAGAAGAAGCTCTTGGTCTCTCCGGTGACCACATTACTGGACCCATAAAGGATGTATTTCCCCATAGGCTTCAGCAACGCGTATCCCTTGTTGCATTCTTCGCCGCACAGGCAATCCAGGACAATGTCCACGCCCTCCGGGGAGATCCTGCAGCAGAGAAAGCAAGTGAGTAGAAAGAAGTTGCAAGATGGAATCGATTAGACCGCTGGGGCTAACGTTATCGGCTGCGTACTTTCTGACTTCGTTGCTGTAATCTGTACCGCGCTCCAGGAGATGGTCAATAGTGCCAGCTGCCTTCAGGGCCTCGTGCTTTGACTTGCTGCAGACGCCGAAGATGGTCACGTCCTTCACTGTCTTGGCAAGCTGCACCACTGCTTGGCCCTAGGATTTAAAGTGAGTGTTAATATGGTGGATAGGGCAGGGTGCTTTTTTTTATTTTAATCTGATGTACAGTAGGGGCGAAAGAATTGTGTCTTAAAATTTATATACGATTGATCAGGGGCTTCTCAAATTAAAGTATAGAAATGAGTGTCAAATTTTCTTTTAAGGGGTCATTCGTGTCTGCGCGCCGATAAATTAAGCGATTTTTGGGAATTTATTGCGCGGAAAAGAAATATAGTAATGGTATGGGCGTTTTTTCTATTTATTAAACTATATTTCTGCAGCAAGTAAAAAATATAAAAGTAGTGAAATTAATGTTTTTGAAATGCTTTTAAAAGCGGTCTTGATGACATGTTTGGAACGTTATGCTAGCGCCGGTAATTGCAGCTGTTAGGCTTATCTGAACCAGAAATCCAAATGGATTCGTGATCAGTATTTGAAATGCTGACTGTCGCTATCGCCCGGACTATAATCAATGATTTATCTTTAAAATTAAAAAGATTGTGGACAGAAATGCAAAAAAAATGTTTTTCGGCTTTTTTTTTGGCATTTTAAATTATCGGCGCGCAAAGCGGAGTGGCTTCTTAACCACCGCTGTACTAGAACCAAAAGCTGGACTCACGATGGACCCTCAGAAGCCAAACAGATCCAGTTTCTACAAATTTCCCAGCTTTAGTACTCAAAAACGTAACTACAGTAAATTCTCGCTATGGGATCGTTTCAACTATGCGTTAAGCGCTCATTGCTGTCCCCACCGCTTCTTGGAATCCTTCGGTTCAGAATAATAGGAACCGAGAGAGGGCAAAGGGGAAGGAAAGAGTCAACACGACGTTACCGGCTACGGAATAGAGAAATCATGATACTTTCTCTAGCTTCGTCTTTCCCGTACCTACGCAGTCTCTCTCGCTCTCTCTCGCGCGCGCCATCTCTCGGTGGCTCGGAAACGTCGACGCCTGACGTTAAGCGCTCGCCACCAGCCCCGCGCGCTCGCCCGCAGCGAGAGTTTACCGTAGTGACCAGTTCCATCTACCTATCTTTTATTTTAGCTACCGTTGATCAGCTGTATTAATCAGTTTAGCCCCTTCAAATATTACAAGCCGAGTTCAACGTCTACAGATAATGTAGTGATAATGTGAGTTATATACACGACAACTTAATCTAGCATCAAGAATACAGCCTTCTATTTCGCCCGCTGCTACTTGAGCGTAACAGGTATGCCGCGAGTACTGTCCGTCGAACCCCGTAATGACAACTTGCCAGCGTTCCGCCGGCGGTCAGGCATAGCGTCGAAGTATAGCCCAGATATAAGTCACTTTCTTATCGCGTCCTGGAAGCTCGTAATCCCATTATCCAGAAGCGGTTCTGTGGACTGGCGCGGCGTAAGAAGCGCGGGCTGCGTTACATCAAGAGGGGTAAAAATTGAGCGAAGCTGCGGGAGATTTTCAACAGAAGCGGCATTCATTATTTCCGAGAATCGAGAGCCGGAACGGTTCTTCCTCTCTTCTGGCCTGGCTCTGTCCGTTGTCGGGAGAATTCGATACCCAATAACATGACCGATCCCGGCGGCCCGGGCGGCGCCGGGGAGAGGGGAAGACACTCCGGGCAAGAGGCATAAGAATTTCAGAGGGGGGGGAGGAAGGGAGAAAAAGCGGAGTGGCGGCCAGGAAGGGAAAGAGAACGAGCCCGGACCGGAATGTTAAGAAGCCGCTCTAAATTGTACGTCATAAAGGGGCCACTGACAATGAGGGAGATTAACGTGGCTGCGGAATACGATCGGCGCGTAATTCCTCGATTCAAGCTAATGATAATAAATACGATATTACGTAGTGGCGCATATACAGGACACAAGGATGAGTTTTATATTACTCGGGAACGTTGCGCTGCGAGATGGACTGTCCGCGGGATTACGTTTAATCGGATGAATACGGTAGATAGGCTTGCCAACCGTACTATAATATTTAGTATTGTACTATATTTTTGTCTAGTGTACTATATACTGTTAGAAAAAATATACAGTACGCAAAAATACTATATTTTCGATACAGCGATAAAGTTTTACAATTTTTACTTATTTCTTTATTTTATGGCAACATCAAAACTTTAATTTGCGAAATTAAACTTTCACGGAAAGGATGTTTTTTATAATGAATATGAAGTGGTGGGAAGAGAGAAACAGAGCCAGATATCTCTCGTAAGAATTGTTAATTTGGAAGTTCGGTGCAATCAAACCTTTAACATATTTGTTAAAGACAATCAATTAATTAATAATGTAAAATGCACAAAAAATATTACATTTATTTTAATGTAGATTTATTTTCCACCACTTTCCTCTGAAAAGTACTATATTTTTTCACGATATGAATTTTTTTTTAAAATTACTATATTTTCCCGAAAAAAACTTGGCAGCCCTGACGGTAGACTATGTAGTATTTGTGTGTAATATTCATCTATGTACTAGTGGAATAGGATGAGTGAGACTATTTGGTGATGAGGAACTAATAAAGAAACGTTGCCTCCCCGAAAATTCTGATTTCAGTGAAACTTTCTGTGACTGTAGAGCACATCGAAGTATGCAGGGAGGAATTTCAATTTTCTGTGGAAATTACTTGTACTATTATTAGTATTATTAGTATTAAAAGTGTTACTATAACTTAATTTTTCTTTTGGTAATGTGATAGAGCATACAAAACTGAAAAATTCTTATATTTAATTTAAAAATTTTCTATCTCGCACCGTTGCAAATGTATACATATTAAAAAACGAAAAACCGAGATTACTCTAAGTGCTGATTTCACTTTTCACCCCCTCAGAATGAAATGCCGCAGAAAAGAAATAGCTCCTTGCATACGAATTTCCAATATTCTCTACATTTACGCAACGTTTCATTAAAATCAGAATTCTCGAATTGGCAACATTTCCCTTTTCCCTATTAATATCAAATTTTCTACCCATTATTATGTGCAAGAGGTATATAAGAGGATACAACACAGTCCCTACCAGTGTGACCGAAATCATCCATTACCCCTCGGCTGCTGAAAATTCGAAGCGCTCAAGCATCCGCCGCGTGCGGGTCTCCTCTACTCTCATTTCCTAACCACAGTCGCCAAACGCCCATGGGCGTTTCCCGCACCGGCTGCGGAGCATAACACGGAAGAGCTCTACACGAACTATAAAGAATCAAGGCCTTGAATCTCAAAGATCACATGCACACCAAAATCCCCCGCGTCCCTAAAAAACAACTACCAGCATCCACCCCGAGTGTAAACACGTTAATTATCCCAGGTAATCTCGCCGGGATCCCCCAGTCCCTAATCCCGCGCAACGAGAAAATACGCGGGGATTTGCGGAACGACTTAATACGGCCGGATCCGCACTATATGAAAGATATCGCGCGCGGTGGAACTGGTTACCCATGAAACTCGTGGTAACGCGTTAAGACCACGCGTGTGCGAACACGGGAAGTGATGGGTGCCCGCAGGAGGTAAAGGGGGGGGGAACAACACTCGGGAGCCCACGCGGGTTGCCTTTTCGCAGGGGCGAGAGCGAGGAAAGTCCGACGTGATCAGGAAATACAATGTTTTCGAGTCAAGTGCTTTTTCCAGCTTTCTCTGGTGTACGTGACTCGACTCTGTCCAGGGGGAAAAGGGGGGGCTTTCTTCGATGATATACAACCACTCCCCCCCTGACAGCCAGGCGAGGTTCGAGGTTTTCGCGAACGAGACCAAAGCTTTCGCCCAAGGATCGCCGCCGTACTGTGCATTGTGCTCGCTCGCTGTCTTCTCTATTCCATTCCTAAGCGCAACGGAGCGTTTCAAGCGCAAGAAATAGAACGTGCTTCTTTGTTAACTACGCGATACTTCACTGGCTCGCTCTCATTTATTTCCACCGGCTGTTGTGTGCTCTTTTTCTTCGGTTCTAGTTGTTTGCAATGGCCCGCTACGGAGCGTACAGCAAACAGAGGTTCCTGGAGGAAATTTTTCTGACATGGGGATTGTGAAGAATGGGGGTAAATGTACGAGCAGCGTGATTCGAACGTGGCCTAGTGATTCTTGGGAGCTGGAGTGGGCAGGGCACGTTATAATATTAATATTGAATAATTATTAAAAAAGATTTTCAATATTTCCCCATTTTATGTAAGAAGGGCCTAAGAGAGCTATAATTAAAATTAATTTCACTGATTAATTTATCAGATAATTCCAATTTTAATAATGCAACTACAAAGGAGATGTATCAGCTTTTTAAATATTATAGACACACTTACAACTTCACTTTCTATAAAAAATATCTAACTTCCTAATGTTTATAAACACTTTTCTCGAAACTGATTTTTGGCACTGCAGTCCTCCTTGCATCCAACACTACAGTCGTAGATGATGATGGTTTTTGGGAGGGTAGAAGCACCCTGCACTGTTGCTAATTTAGAATCTCTTTTTGTTTTGTTAGGCTGACTACCTGGGACGATAATTTTCTGTTCCATTCAAAGCCCTGGGTATACTGTACGCACGAAAAGCTGAGTGTGAAGGGACCCACGTGGGGTAATGCGATTTTATTCCGTGAATGGGCGGCTTCACTTCTCGTTAACGGGTCTACCCGCGTTTTCCAAACTTCGAGCGATCCGAAGACAATGGCATCCACGCGTGACTCTGGATCTCGTTGTTCGGCGGACAATAGTTTAATCCAGGGCCTCTAATTCTAGGCTCCCAGACGTGGAAAATGCAATTCTCGTTTAAATCTCCGGCGAACGTTGCCAACGATGGAGCAGACTCTTTAGCAGTTTGAGTAATCTAAAGACAATAGTATCTGCGAGTGTAGATTCAGTTGCAAAGTGAGCAACGCTTCGAGGAACAATTGTCTCGAGAGGAAGTTCAAGAATCTTCCATTAGAGGACGAATCAACGAATTCTACATCGTTGCACAGCTCGCTGGTGTATTTAGTTACTGGGCAATTAAGACAGCAGGGCGCCCTTTAATTTCAACCCCCCGGGTGAAGATTTAAGTTCTCCCTAGTAAAACTTTCTGCTGATTGCAACGTGAAAACTAAATTCTGAATATTTCTACCAAATTCATTTTGATAAATATATTTTAATCTACATTTCGAGGATCAAAATTTCAGACCAGAACCCTTTAACCCTTGCGACTAAAATCTTGTACAGGGTGAGGCAACTATCTCTACCACCTTAACGCCTTAAGAGGGGATTCTCCTGTAACAGCCTCCGGAATTTTATTTTATATTATTGTTAATATTGGATTAAATACTGCATAAAAAACATTTTCTGCAAGTTTAAAGATGCCTCATTATATCCCAAAAGAGTTTAATCCGATATGATCAACAGTTTTTTTTAAAAAAAAATGGTAAATATCAGTTACTTTTGGCGCTGTTAGATGAGATCTGAACATCCACCTCAGTAATATTACGTTTCTTGCGAATAGTCTCGAAATTCCACCTGCGCAATATTACGTTTGATAGAAACGTAACTGCTTTACGATTTTTTTCGAAACAGTGTTTCATCCTAGTTTATAAACATTTATATAGTAAATTTAAAACATAAAAAAAAGGTTGTAGTATTTGGACGTTTTTCTAAAATTTAGTGTGCTGTTAAGGAGTTAAATTACTTATAAATTTAAATTGCAGGAGCAAACAGAAAACTAAATATTACAACTTTTCTTTGAAACCTTTTCTCATATAACAAAAGCTGCGCAAGTAATTTAATGTGGTAGAGTTAGGCGACTCCCTTGTGCAAGTTCGAATAATTTAAATTGCAAATTTGGAAGCTGCACGCATTACGGTTTTGCACAATATTTTTGTTTTAGGCAGCTCCAAATAAATTCGCCAAAAATAGAAATAAAACCTTATCAACTCAATACCTAACTAGGTACAACTTATTGTGTGAAAATTAATATTTTTCCATTACTGTTCGCGTTTCGATATTAAGGGGACATTCCTATCAAATCGCTAAAAAAAATAGATTATCTTCAGGATTTTTTTTTAAAGAAAGTATATAACTTGCAGTAAAAAAACTTTATGGTCTTTCTTTATTCGTTCTTCACGGATATAAAAACTTTTTTTTTTTTCATTTTCCTGTAATGGTTCGAATTTTACGTGGCGCTCAGTGCACTGCTGCAACAAAAGAGGCGCAAACGGTAGACAGTAGAACTCGACGTAGGATTGTCAGAAATAAAGAAACCAGAGATATTCTTATAGGTTGTATCAATCACTATTGCATCACCCTTTAAGAAGGCAAATCAAGCAAAATGGCGATGTTTGGTACACGTTTGAACGCAAACATGTGAAAAAGGGGGTAATTCTACGCCTGAAAATGATAATAACAAAGAACTACGCTCTCTAAAATCGATGGCGAACGGCTGATGCGATGGTGAATTCAATTACAAAGGAAATCCCACCAGGATTTTTAGAACCGGTTCATAATTTCTTTTGTACCGCTGTCTACCGTTCGCAAAAATCATGTTTCGAGATAAACATTCTACTTTGATCGACCGAAAAATGAAGCTATATTTAAAGATTTCTTTCTCAATAAATACAGCATGTAATGAAATAAATCTTTTGGAATTTATTAAGCTACTCTTATATTACACAAAAAAAAATGAAAAAGATTTTTTTAAATTTGTTTCATATGTTTTTTATAGCGTATATGTGACACCTACAAAATAGAGGTATGTTAGTGGCATAGATGATTTCCCGACTCAGGCTTATCTGAAATAAAAAATTCGAAAAGATTCTTAATCTGTATTAGTGTCGCTATGGCCCTTAGCTCAATTAACAATTTTTGTCGAAAAGTAACCGAGATTTTTCTCGAGGAACATTCTAGAAAACACTCTTTTGGGTAACTTTTCCTTTCAAACCGGCTTCACTTTGTTATTCCTCAAAGAAATTCCAAAAAGATTTATTTCATTACATATTGAATTTATTCAGAAGAAAATATTTAAAAATATCTTCACTTTTCGGTCGATCAAAGTAGAACGACCCCTTAAAGTTTTCCTCGTACGTTGCCGGCGTTCGGAGGTCGAGATGCTTCCATCGTTGCAGAATCTATATCGTTACGAATTTCGTCTTACAACATTTCCCGAGTATTCTTCAGACACTATACCACAGAGTACGCATAAAAAATCAATTTTCTGAAAAATTTTTATAGGGATGCCCCGTTAACTCAAAGTACTAATTTTATAAACAGCTTCTTCAAATTTATTCCAAGTTGGTAAAAGCTGTAGCTGCACCCTCTTGCTGCATCTCCTGAATTATAAATAATTTTTTAAATCCCCAACCTCGTGACCACCCAAAATTCACACTGACACTAACAACCACCACACGAAGCTTCCCATTTAAAATGCGCCCACTTCGACCCCGTATATCCACCGAAACTATTAAACTTAACCCGCGATCGACGTCCCAACTACACACCACCTTGGCCCACACCCCAGGGACACTCGATACGCAACGATTTCCCCTTAACTCCTGCACCCAGACACCATCGCACAACCCGTGTATCCTTTGTAACGAGCTTAAGCAATCCGCAGACAATACGGCAGGCGGCCCCGTCCAGTGTATATTTAATTACTCCGTAAACAACGAGTCTGAATCGGAATGGCCTGGCGGGTGCCAGGAAGCCGGAGACGCGAAATCAAATTAAAGCCCGCCGTGTGAACGGGGCTTAAAGGCGGGGAGGGAAGTGGCCACTCCGGGGCGCAGTGTCGGCGGCGGTGGTGTGGTCTCAGACGGGCGCGGCCCGGTGACGGTGGTCGATGAGAGAGCGAAGGGTTGCCAGGCAACCCTCGCGCCCCCGTGTCGCCCTGCCCCGCCGCGCGGCGGGCCAGCATCCCCCGCAGACTTGCCTCGTCTCAACTTCCAACGGCACAGGTCTGCGGGGGGCGAATGTAGTTAGCTTCGAGTCTAACCTGTTGAGCCGTATTGATCCCGACAGGACGTTCCTCTAGCCTCCTCTCTTCTCCTCTCCTCTCTCGATGTCGTCGAACGAGGGAAAAGACAGAGAGAGGGGGTGGGGAGAGAGGAGCGCCTCGCGGATGACTCGAGGCGACCCGCTCGAAATCGCGGGGCGGTAACCTTGTCGTCCCTCGTTGCGACTCCCATTCGTACACGACTGTTTTAGCTTCGGTTTTAGTTTCCCTCTTTTCAGGGCTTCAGACATTTTGCTCGATTTTTCGGCTCCCCGTGGTTGGGTATTTCGGTGGGTGGATGGGCAGGAGCGAGCTTCTTATCGGTGTAGGGGTTAAGGCGGATTCGTACGTGTCGGTTTAGTGGAGTCAGTGAGGAGAAATACTGCTTCTCTGTTTTTTTGGAATAGGGTAGTTTATGATGCTTGTCTGTGTCTGTTAATGATGGTGGGGGAAGTCGGGCTCATGTCGTCACATATGCATAAACTTCCGTTTTTTTGTACCATTAATTTCTAATATAATAGCACGTATGTTTCATCGAGCAGAATTATATTAGCCCTTAAGGATGTATTGGACCTATCTTGAAAATGGTACCAAGTTAACTCATTGACTGCCACGCAAATTTAGCTCGTCTTGCCCTGGGTGCCGCGGTTTTATTTTAAAGAAAACATGAAGTTTTACAAAATATAATAATATTAAGTTACTGATATAATATTGCAATGGCATTTACAGTATTTTTATTGGAAAAAAAAACAGTACGAGATATCTCGTAGCTGGCAGTTTTGGTACAGACGCTTACTACGAGATATCTCGTAGTTGGCAGTCAATGGGTTAATGAAAGTTTGTAAGATTGTTCTTTATAATCTTCCTGATGTGCTCCAAAAATTTTAAACGAATTCACTAAACGGTTGCCGAGTTATATCGATTTTAATTTTCATTGATTTTACACGTACTGTTATGGAAAGAGACGATCTTGACAGATAAAACAGCTGAAAAAAAGCTGAAGAAATTGTACCAATGTTTTCAATTATTTTTTTACATGTAGTATATAAGTAGATGGGAATATCTGCCGAGTTTCAATTTTTTCCACTACACCGTTTTAAAGAAATAAATTATAACTTGAGAAAATTGTGAATTTAGGGCATTTTCAGTGCCAAAAGTTTAGTAAATAATGCTTGAGAAAGCATTTGCAAAGTGAAAAATACCTTCCTAGGAGTAAAAATAAGATTCCCACTGTCGTTCGAGTTTCTTACATCTACATTTACTATGCGTAAGACGTAGATATTCAAGTACTTCAAATTTCATATACTTTTGTCTAATATTGTACGTCCGATATATCCTTAACTAGTATCCTGGGATCGGTCATGACGTTTGTAACATCATAGGTTTGTAAACTGAATTTTTAATTAATTTTATAATAATAGTTTAACTTTCTACGTTTCTATTATTTTATACATTACCTAGGAACAAAATATTCATAGAAGTTGATCTAGTGTCGCCTTTACAAATTTCTGTGTCCTTTTTTTACTGGTATACGCCCCAGTATACCAATTACGTTTGACAAAAACAGTGTAGCAGTTAAGGATTAAATTTTCTTCACGCCGAGAAAAAAACAAATGCGTAGTGGAAAAGGGGCCCATGCCACTCTGCTTCTTGAGGTCACATGACCTAATAAAATTAATTTCTCAGCTAAAATAGTTGCCATTCACCAGCTACTTCAAGTACCAATTAAAATATTTACAATTCCCCACCGCATTTCCCATGAAAATAATTTTTCCTTCAACTTGTTTCCCTCCAAGATCATAAAACAGTTGCATAAGCCTGTTTTCCATTGACAAGGGAACATCCTGAACCCGGAAATTCAAAAAATTCTGAAACTGTGTGAATATGTAGGGAATTTCCTCCTGATTACAACGCAATTTTTGTTAGCTGCTCAAATTCACTCTAAGGGGGTGTAATTGAAGATCGAAAATCCCCGAAAATCCGGTTATTTTTCAATTTTGAATTACAACTCGTAAACTGTAAAATAATTTTTTTACCAAACGATAGATCTACTAAAAGGAAGTAACTTTTGTCTCGAAATTTTTTTTCTACCTCTTACAGTTCACGAGTTATAACACAAAATCGGAAAATGGCTGGATTTTCAGGGGTTAATTTCACCCCCGCGAGTGAATTTGGGCAGCAAACAAAAATTGCGTTGTAATCAGGAGGAAATCCCCTACATATTCACGAAGTATCAGATTTTTTTGAAATTCGGGATCTTCCCTTATGAGCCCCTCAACTGACAAGTGTGAATCCGCCTTTATGGTAGCTAGACCCGGTATAGGGAGTAAGTTAAATCATAGAAGGCGGTAGCGATTGACACAGCGGTTCAGACCGAGGCTATAGACTGTTGCTTCTTACATTTCTGTCTATTCGCGCTGACGCTCGCAACATGTTCCACGCTCCAGCGAGGTAATAAACTGTTCCTGCTGCTTTACACGAATGTGAATAAAATTGAGGACTTGAAACAGTGAAGATGTGAGTGCCAGATCTCAAAATTTATTTTTAGGGTGTCAATTTCATACTGCAAGTGCTAGAATAATTTATTTTAGTTTCTACGGTTCAGAGATCGTAAGTGTTCTAGATGGAAAATTTCCACTACTGGCACTTGCGTCATTCACCATTGCAACTAGTGAATTTGTTGCAGGGTTTCCTGGAGGAACTTACCACACCACCGCCGGCGCTGTGGAGCAGGAGGCTCTTGCCAGGCGTTAGATTGGCCAGCTCGAAGAGCAGGATGTAAGCGACGGTGTAGTTCATGGTGATCGCCGCTGCATCGAGGTAGCTCATTCCGGGCGGTAGCGCGAACACGGACGTCGCTGGCACGGCGACGAGCTCTGCCCACGCTTTGTGATCAGGAAGCGCGACCACTCGATCGCCCACCTGAAAATACGCAGCAGAATGTTTCCTGTCCGTTAGCGCTCCCTTACTAGGCTTATTCGATACATAGTGGTCGAGGAAACCAAACTGATGAATTGTATTAGATAAACAGTGGAAAAAATTACAATTTGTAAATTGAATATTAATTATTTATGTGCTTAAGTAGGTACTAAAATTGAGAAGTTTATAAGAAGTTTGGTTTCTGAGAGGGTCCATTTTGGGTCCAGCTTTTTGAATCTACTACAGTGGTAGGCAAAAGAAATTTAGAAACTCGTTAATGTTTAGGTATTATTTGGTACCCTGGCGACTCACACTTTATGGGAGATAAAATTTAAAATACAATTCTTTTTAATGGAATAATCTTATTTTAGTTGCTGTTCACAGTTTAACTCTTTAAGGGAGGATGGAATTTTTCGACGCATGTCACGTGCGGATACCCTCCAGCTTCGTATGTTCACAGTGCTAACTGAACGCCTATCGGCGGTCTCCGCACAGGCTCGTCGTCGTTGAAGGGTTAAACTTTCTTTCGACCACTACTGCAGTAGATAACTGGGTGGATTAGTCTACTGTTTTTTTTTCACCCAGGGCACAGTCACTGAGGGTAATTTTAAATAGTGATAGGGAAAAGTCCTCAGGAATCCACCATTTTTTCTTAATTTAATTTAAATTTAAATAATGAAAAAATGAATTACTGTAACCAAAAGGATAACCAAGTTATCTAAAATGCATATAGTAAATTACTAAGGGTCCAAATAGACCCAGGCATTTACCCCTGAAAATCAAAATATTCCTTCTTCTTTTTGAAAATACAATTGCAAAGTTACAAAAGTGCAGTTGCAATGTTTACACAGCAAGGATCGAAAAAGTGCATGTGTATACTGGTTGAGTGGCTGGGTACGGAGGCACATGCGTAGGGGTTAGAGTTCACAAGGGTAGGTAGTACAGGCTAAGAGTCAATTGAGTTTCCGAGAGTCAAAGACTTTGGAGAGTGTAACGAGAGAAAGAATATGAAACGAGTAACGTGAGTTTTATAATGAGCACAGAAAGGGAGGGGTTGAAGAGGGGAAGGGCACGGCGAAGGATGGTTACTGCAGAGAGGGGAAGAGATGTTTAAGGGCTACGAGATAGAAGGGGCGGAAATACGGCAAGATCGAGAAGAGACAGAGGGGAAATATGGAATGAAAAGGGAGAGAGGGGAGTGCTCGAGGGATACTAAAATTGAGAAAAGAAGAGGAGGAGTTTCTGCTGCATATTTCCTCATCCCCATTTTATATTTCATGCACCACCTCTAAAATCCACCGAAACAGTTTACTGCCTTCCAGCACGGCAAGTCGAAGATCGATAAATGAAACACTCCGCAGCTCAACTATCATTTTATGCGCCGAGGAACAAGCTCCAGTAACTCTCCTGTATATTCTCGAAACTAGGAAGCATAAGCATCGGCTGCCTAACACGCGTTTCTTCCACTTGAATAAATTTTACGGCGTTCGAAGCAACCACGCTACGTTTACTCCGTCCTTCAATTTTTCACCCACTAATCTTTTCACGAGGGTGGAGGGGGCGGAGTACATTTCCATGCCGTAGGGAAAACGTTTCCTTCGCCCCGGCGTTCCCTCGGCGTGGTCTATTTTCGCGACTCGCGAGACTCCTCGAGGTCACCGTAAGGGGAGGGCCAGAGGTTGAAGGCATTAGGGTCGGATATCCGAGCGGCGCGTGTAAACGACCGGCCATTGGAGAGGGAAGCTGCGTGGCCAACTTCGCTCGCTCAGATGGGCCACTCGAGGTGCTCCCTTTTGCGTAGTGGACGCGCCCTTGCCGCACACGAGAGCTCCGGCGTCCGTGGACGTACTCGCGGGGTCCTCCCGCAATGTTTAGGGAGATTCACCGTGTCACGTGTTCCGCTAGTTGTGGTGAGGAGAATATGTTTGGTGGAGGTGGGCGTATAAAGGGATCTTCTGAGAGGTATCTGGGGTTGGAAAGGGAAGGTGAGGGTGAAAACCGCGGAGGAGATTTGGTATGGGGAATTTTGAAGGGGGGATAAGAGTTTGAAAATGGGAAGTTTGAAAATGGGAAATTTGAAAACTGGGAAGTAGAGAATGCGGGTTTGACGATTGGAATTTGGAAGGAGGAAAGTGGAAGATAAGGAATTCGAGAAGGAGGAATTTGGACAGTGAAGAGTGGAAAATGGGGAATTCGGGAAGGGGGAATTTGGAAAGTGAGAATTAGAGAATGGGGAATTCGAAATCGGGGAACATAAAAATGGAGAATTCTAAATCTGAGATTTAGAAAATAGGGAATTCGTAATCGGAGAATCAAAAATGGGGAATTCGAATTTTGAGAATTAGAAAATAGGGAATCTGAGAATTAGAAAATGAAGAATTCGAGGAAGAATTCGAGGAGGAATTCGAGGAGGAATTCGAAATTTGAGAATTAGAAAATGGGGAATTCTAAATCTGAGAATCGGAAAATGGGGAATTCGAAATCTGAGAATCGGAAAATGGGGAATTCGAAATCTGAGAATCAGAAAATGGGGAATTCGAAATCTGAGAATATAAAAATGGAGAATTCTAAATCTAGGAATATAAAAATGAAGAATTCGTAATCGGAGAATCAAAAAATGGGGAATTCGAATTTTGAGAATTAGAAAATAGGGAATCTGAGAATTAAAAAATGAAGAATTCGAGGAGGAATTCGAAATTTGAGAATTAGAAAATGGGGAATTCTAAATCTGAGAATCGGAAAATGGGGAATTCGAAATCTGAGAATCGGAAAATGGGGAATTCGAAATCTGAGAATCGGAAAATGGGGAATTCGAAATCTGAGAATCGGAAAATGGGGAATTCGAAATCTGAGAATATAAAAATGGAGAATTCTAAATCTAGGAATATAAAAATGACGAATTCGTAATCGGAGAATCAAAAAATGGGGAATTCGAATTTTGAGAATTAGAAAAAAGGGAATCTAAGAATTAGAAAATGAAGAATTCGAGGAGGAATTCGAAATTTGAGAATTAGAAAATGGGGAATTCTAAATCTGAGAATCGGAAAATGGGGAATTCGAAATCTGAGAATCGGAAAATGGGGAATTCGAAATCTGAGAATCCGAAAATGGGGAATTTTAAATCTGAGAACATAAAAATGGAGAATTCTAAATCTAAGAATATAAAAATGAAGAATTCTAAATCTGAGAATTAGAAAATGAAGAATTCAATGAATTCGAAATTTGAAAATTAGAAAATAGGTAAATCGAAATCTGAGAATCAGAAAATGTGGAATTCAAAATCTGAAAATCAAAAAATGGGGAATTCGAAATCTGAGAATCCGAAAATGGGGAATTTTAAATCTAAGAACATAAAAATGGAGAATTCTAAATCTAAGAATATAAAAATGAAGAATTCTAAATCTGAGAATTAGAAAATGAAGAATTCAATGAATTCGAAATTTGAGAATTCGAAAATAGGTAAATCGAAATCTGAGAATCAGAAAATGTGGAATTCAAAATCTGAAAATCAAAAAATGGTGAATTCGAAATCTGAGAATATAAGAATGTAGAATTCGAAATCTGAGAATTAAAAAATTGAGAAATCGACATTCAAGAATCAGAAAACTGATCGGAGAATTCAAGAAGTTGGAACTCGAGTACTGAGAATTCCAAAACTGAGAATTAGAAATTCGAAAAAAAACTCAAACTCTGAAATTTAAATAAATCGATTTCCAATTCACCCTCTGCGTCTCAAAACTTCTGCACCGCGTGCACGATTAACTATTCAAAGAGGGCGAAATATAGAAAGCAGACGCTCGATATGACAATAAATGCAAATTATTGCCAAGAGGAGGCAATCTTTTCCCACTGAAACGTTGTACCTTCGCGTCGATAGGGTATTCCTTCTAGCCAGCCGGATTCCCATCGATTTTCCCCCTGTCCGACGTCTAATATTTTCCGCAGATACGACGCACAACAGGCGCGTGTCGTACCCATAGAGAATATTGCGCCATCCAAGGAAAAAAGGAAGAAAAAGTACACTGTCAGTTCCTTCCATTATTATCTCTCCACATAACGTTTCTTATCAGAAGCTAATTAACCAAACAGAATATACTTGGCAGAAACACACAAATATTCAAACCATAAAATATCTTCGCTTCTCTTCCACCTCTCAATTTTCACATATTATTTCCATCGAAAATATATTCAAGGCTTCCTACAAATCCTCCAAGTTCCCCGGCTGACGTCAAGCCTAAGAATTCAAGCGCTCCGATACACTTTGATGCTCAACAGGATCCCCGTAATGGATCAACGAGTTATGCTTTTTACGTAACGACACAAACTCTTGACTCGCCGATAAAAATTCATATTCATAAGTGCTGCTAGAGGCGAGACGATAGCGAGATGGGAATAATTAATAGGGAATTAAGTAGCCCTCGTTACCGAGCTGCCTTTGACGAGTAAAGAAGCGGTAAACGAGAGCCCTTAATTGCGACCCTTTGACGGTGATCGATTCTGCATGCCAAGTGCTTGTAATCCGCTTCGAAAGGGATATCAGATTTGTCTATTTGCCGCAAAAGTCGCTGACCAAATTGAAAAAGGGAAGAATGAAGGAATCGGCCAAGAAAGCTGAATAATGAAACGAAAGGGCATGATAAAAATTTCAGGGATCATCTGTGAATAAAGGGAGGAGGGTGAAGTTGGAGTTTTACTATGTACCCTCCGGTGCATCGAATATTTCAGCGGACGGGACGCGCTCGTTTACTCACTTTAAAGTTCTCCACGCCCTCGCCGACCTGCTCGATGTCACCTGCGCACTCGGATCCCATAATAAAAGGAGTTTTCGGCGGGGAATCGATAGCCCCCTGTCTGGCCATCAGATCTTGGAAGTTCAGTCCACTGAAAACAGACAAGCACGTTTATGTTAAATCAACCACCTTGTAATGGACCCTGTAACTCTCTTGAAATAAAATAAAATATTTAAACCAAAAAAAAAATATTTAAATATTTTTTTAATATTTAAATATTTTTTTAAGTTTCGCGTGTTAAATATTTTTTAGTAATATTACTGGTCTTTATCGCGCAGAAAATATGGAAAGGGTGGAGAAATTTATGTTTTATTATATCATGCAGGGTGGATCAATAAGAATTACAAAGGCGAATATTTTTTAAATTTTTTTTCTGAATAAAAAGTGAAGTGATATGAAGTGGTAGTGATTTGTTATTGGTCCACCCTATATGTGTATTTCTACCGTGGATCGAGGGTGCAAAATATTTCAGACGACATATTGATGGGGTAGGTACGTATACGTGGAAGCGCGATCGATACCGCGTTACCCACGTAACAGGGCCTATTACTTTTTAATGTGTTCCGCGGCAAACGAGCGAATTATCGGTGCGCGTGTGGCAAGATAATTTCGCGGGCTACAATTGCGGTTATCGTATGAATAAACAACATGATGCCGAGCGAATGGACATTGTCAACGTCCCTTCCCTTTTTTTTTCAATATTCCAAGGGCCTCATAAATATATATATGTTTTTATGAGGTATTACTGCGGTCGTTTCGAAAATACGAGTGGAACTCTATTTCTGGGTATTGAATAAAGAAAAGTAAAGTGGAATATTGAAATTTATATTTCAAATGTGGTTCGTGGTAACTATGAAATTATGGCCTCGCTCACATTAGTTAAGTTAACTGATTTCAAGTTACTTGACTTCAAATTTAACTCGATTTCAAGTTACTCGACTTCAAATTTACTGGATTTCAAATTTATTAGATTTCAAATTTATTAGATTTCAAATTTACTCCTCTTCAACTTTACTCGACTTAAAATTTACCTGACTTAAAATTTACCTGACTTGAAATTTACGCGACTTGAAATTTACGCGACTTGAAATTTACTCGACTTGAAATTTACTCGACTTGAAATTTACTCGACTTGAAATTTACGCGACTTGAAATTTACGCGACTTGAAATTTACTCGACTTGAAATTTACTCGACTTGAAATTTACTCGACTTGAAATTTACTCGACTTGAAATTTACTCGACTTGAAATTTACTCGACTTGAAATTTACTCGACTTGAAATTTACTCGACTTGAAATTTACTCGACTTGAAATTTACTCGACTTGAAATTTACTCGACTTGAAATTTACTCGACTTGAAATTTACTCGACTTGAAATTTACTCGACTTGAAATTTACTCGACTTGAAATTTACTCGACTTGAAATTTACTCGACTTGAAATTTACTCGACTTGAAATTTACTCGACTTGAAATTTACTCGACTTGAAATTTACTCGATTTGAAATTTACTCGACTTGAAATTTACTCGACTTGAAATTTACTCGACTTGAAATTTACTCGACTTGAAATTTACTCGACTTGAAATTTACTCGACTTGAAATTTACTCGACTTGAAATTTACTCGACTTGAAATTTACTCGACTCCAAATTGACTCGACTTCAAATTGACTCGACTTAAAATTTATCTGACTTAAAATTTACCTGACTTAAAATTTACCTGACTTCAAATTTATTCGACTTCAACTTTACTCGATTTCAAGTTACTCGTCTTCAAATTTACTCGACTTCAAATTTACTTGATTTCATATTGCTTGTCTTCAAGTTACTTCACGTCATATTTACTTAACTTCAAGTCACTTGAAACTACATTACCAACGTGAACCTGTTATTTACTTGTCTTGAAATATCCTTTCGGGCTTCTTCCAAGTTTCAACTGAATTAGAGGTTCTTTCAACTTTGCTTGCCTTGAAATGCAACTTGACTAATGTAAACGAAACTTATGGTACTGTTGCATACTAATTGCACTACAGTGCCCTACTATGTAGCGTGATGTGAAGGTGCTAGTGTGTACAGTAATAGCTGAAAACTACGTTGTGCATTAAAAGAGAGGGAGAGAGAAGATAAATAGTGCAAACAGCGACAGATTGTAATTAGAAATAGACTCAGACAGTCTTAGTTTACGACGAGGGTGTAAGGAATTATGCAGATGTCTGGAAAGTACATAAAGAGTATTTGTAGATAATCCCCAAGGAAAAAATAAAGTAGTGTCTTATACAGTAAACAAAGCTTCATATTTTTATAATTGGGTGTCTAGAAGAGTGACATATGTCAACAAGAGCATTTTGTTTTTCCAGGTAATAAACTACTTTCTCATGATTGGATTATTATTTATTTCTCAAAGTGGAAGATGAGCTTGTATCACACCAGCTACTTCTTGTCTTCAGCGGCCCCAGTCAGAATATTTGGTAATAAATTTACCATTTTTAAGTATGAAAAAAGTGTATTGCTAAGTAGAATAAATATGTGTATATTTTCTAATGATATAAAAATTAAAAAAATATGAATAGGTTTATTTTCCTTGCACATCGTATTTCATATTAAATAAGTTAAAAGGACTAAGCAGTCAAATCGCTCGAAAATCAAGTATTTGTGCGAGTTAATTACAAGAAAAAAATTAATTAATCCTATATAAAAATCGCTAAAAATTGTAAACCAAGAAAATGATGACTTAAACTCCACCTAATTTTCCGTGAACTACATAATAATTTAACGTCACCAACACCCCTGACGTCATATGCAAAATATCGACGTGGAATGTATATACCTACAGAAAATAAATTTGAATAGTCTAGCTAGTGAAGTAAATACGCTACAGAAATACTCTTCGCACGCGTTGCCCCATCCCTTCAACCACATTCCCTATCCGTAGCCTTGGGAAGGACAGCCGACGGGGATAAAATATTTCTAAGCAATATGGCCACGTTCTTTTTCCAGGAAGGCATGAACAGCAACGTCGGGGCAAGGAAGCTTTGATAAACCGTTTCATGGTCGACATCGTGAGAGGCACCGGTCGCGCGTTGCGTGCGACGCCAGGCGTCGGTCTAGGCGTCGTGGCGCCTCTCGTCGAACCCTTCGCGTCTGTCGGTCGGCTCATGACACGTACCTAGGGTAGGACCTCCAAGGTAACCGCGTGCACACGTGTATTTATACGAGAGGCGCGCCTCGCGTGGCCTGCGCGAGCCCTTAACCCTCGCCCAGCGGGTGCGGGGTCAATTTAGACCCATCTTATATTTCAAACTGCGCGTGTTACTCCTTACTAATTACTAACTGGAATCGCCTCTAAAAAAGTACAGATTTTAGATCATAATGGGATCAAAATTTATTATAAAAGCTTTCCCCAGAATATTTGCCAAGTAAATTATTTTATGGGTCAAAGTGGACACTGTTTCTCTCATATGAGGGCTAAACGCTCTACAATGGAGCACCCCGAGCTCAAAAGCTTTGGAGGCTTATTTATGTAAAATCTTAGAAGCTTAAGTCCTCTAGCAAAGTTGTTTTGGGCATCTAGTTATTATTTTTTACTGCACATTTTTCAATTTTTTTTAAGCACACAGTAGTGGAAATATTTATTGCATCACTCGGATGAATGTTATTAATTATATTAATAATTATTTATGCAACAAAGATTTCCCAGCACTGTATTATTTTCTGGAGGGATTTCTTCTGAATTGAGACCATTCTAACCGAACAGACTGACAAAATTTGGGAACCCAAATAAGAATTCGGGCAAAATTCGGGCACCCAAAAATAAGGACCACCCGAATTGCACGCGCGTGTATACTTCGCTTCACGTGCGTGCGTTCACGCGTGACTGTCGTTCATCTACCTATACGATCATTCGCCTTACACTTTCCGTTCGAACACCGGAACCACGAAAATCTGTTCCCCCTCGGAGATGCTATTTTCGTCTTCTACGGACAAGCATTCGTAACACTTTCGCTGGAATTTCGGGGAAGGGAGGGAACTGCTACTGAAAAGGAAACGGTTTTTTGTGACTGCTTCTGGGGGACAGCCGAGCTCCACGCGGGGATATTTATGTAACCAGTACCTACGACTGCACTATTATCTTTTTAGATGACTAGTGTTTTGTCAGTCGATGCGACTATTTAGTTACGTGCGTAGCTAGAAATCTAGCGCAGACAGATTCTGGTGCAGTGGTTCCGAGTTCTAAAAAGCCCCGTGGTCCACGAAAGGGCTCATCGTAAATTTTGCGGTGCTCTATGCATAGATATTTATTATTATAACATTTAGAAGTACAATATAATAAAGTACACTTTTTTTTTACTCCACACTATATTTTAGAACCCGGCCCTGAGATAGATTGAAAAGTTTTGAGTAATTCGCCCCAAGGAATCTTTCGAGGAACCCTTGGGCAATAATTTCGACGTTTTCTAGAAAATCTGTATAAATGTGGCAGTAGATAAAATTGTGCGCGCAACGCAGAGTGATCCCTCGGCGTGAAAAGACACCGATGAAGCGTCTTTAGACTAATTGTAAGTATGAAGGCAATCGATCGAGAACGTTCAAGTTGCGTTGCTTTCTTCGCAGCAGCTTTCGCGGCTTCCACTTTCTGCCCGCCCGTGATATGATTACTCCCAGAACGTGACCATCGTTTGTAAATAACCGTAATACGAAGATCCTTGAACAAAGTTTGCCCCATCAGGCGGCTCTTTTAGCGCGCTCTCCGTGGGAGATGCATCATAAAACTTTATCGATCCCTCGTGACACACGCGTGCTTCCCACTTATCGTCGACAATGAATCACTACGAAATAGCACAAAGTAACTTCCTCCCAAGGTTAAGCGCAGATGAGAGAATCGACGTTGCTCCGATAACGGGTATGCGATGCACCAAGCTTCCTCTGACTACTGTGTTAATTATACATACGTGCTGCGTGCGTATAATTCTTGAGCGTAGTAAATACTGCGATGCTTCAACTGATGGTCAGATTTCATGGACTAGGGTTTTCCGAGTAGAGGTCGCATCACGTAGTATTATGTGTGCATACTTTTGGAGCGTTGTACTACTTTGCGTGTAGAATTTTGAAGCGTAGTACTACTACGCGTGTATAAATTTGGGAGCGTAGTAATACTACGCGAGTATAAATTTGGTGCGTAGTACTACTACGTGTGTAGAATTTTGGAGCGTAGTACTACCACGCGTGCAGAATTTTGGAGCGTAGTACTACCACGCGTGTAGAATTTTGGAGCGTAGTACCACTTCGCGTGCAGAATTTTGGAACGTAGTACTACCACGCGTGCAGAATTTTGGAGCGTAGTACTACCGTCTACCACGCGTGCAAAATTTTGGAGCGTTGTACTAGTGCGCGTGTAAAATTTCGCCGCGTAGTACTACGCGCGTAGATTTTGCGAGCGTAGTACTATCAACTGTGTAGAATTTTGAAGCGTAGTACTACCACGCGTGCAGAATTTTGAAGCATAGTACTACTACGCGTGTAGAATTTTGGTGCGTAGTACTACCACGCGTGCAGAATTTTGGAGCGTAGTACTACCACGCGTGTATAAATTTGGAGCGAAGTACTACTTACTATGCATGTAGAATTTTGAAGCGTAGTACTACTACGCGTGCAGAATTTTGGAGCGTTGTACTAGTGCGCGTGTAAAATTTCGCCGCGTAGTACTACGCGCGTAGAATTTGAGAGCGTAGTACTATCAACTGTGTAGAATTTTGAAGCGTAGTACTACCACGCGTGCAGAATTTTGGAGCATAGTACTACTACGCGTGTAGAATTTTGGTGCGTAGTACTACCACGCGTGCAGAATTTTGGAGCGTTGTACTAGTGCGCGTGTAAAATTTCGCAGCGTGGTACTACTCCGCGTGTAAAATTATGCCGCGTAGTACTACGCGCGTAGAATTTGAGAGGGTAGTACTATCAAGTGTGTAGAATTTTGAAGCGTAGTACTACCACGCTTGCAGAATTTTGGAGCGTAGTACTACCACGCGTGCAGAATTTTGGAGCGTAGTACTACCACGCGTGCAGAATTTTGGATCGTAGTACTACCACGCGTGCAGAATTTTGGAGCGTAGTACTACCACGCGTGCAGAATTTTGGAGCGTAGTACTAGTGCGCGTGTAAAATTTCGCAGCGTGGTTACTACCCGCGTAGAATTTCGGAGCGTGGTAATACTACACGTGTGGACTTTTTGAGCGTAGTACTACCGCGCGTGCAGAATTTTGGAGCGTAGTACTACCGCGCGTGCAGAATTTTGGAGCGTAGTACCACCACGCGTGCAGAATTTTGGAGCGTAGTACTACCACGCGTGCAGAATTTTGGAGCGTAGTACTAGTGCGCGTGTAAAATTTCGCAGCGTGGTACTACCCGCGTAGAATTTCGGAGCGTGGTAATACTACACGTGTGGACTTTTTGAGCGTAGTACTACCGCGCGTGCAGAATTTTGGAGCGTAGTACTACCGCGCGTGCAGAATTTTGGAGCGTAGTACCACCACGCGTGCAGAATTTTGGAGCGTAGTACTACCACGCGTGCAGAATTTTGGAGCGTAGTACTAGTGCGCGTGTAAAATTTCGCAGCGTGGTACTACCCGCGTAGAATTTCGGAGCGTAGTAATACTACGCGTGTGGACTTTTGGAGCGTAGTACTACTACGCGTGTAGAATTTCGGAGCGTAGTATTGCGCGTGTAGAACTTTGGAGCGTAGTACTACTACGCGTGTAAAATTTTGAAACGTAGTACTACGCGTGTAAAATTTTTGAGCGTAGTTCTACGCGTGCCGAATTTTGGAGCGTAGTACTACTACGGGTGTATACTTTTGGAGCGTAGTACTACTACGGGTGTATACTTTTGGAGCGTAGTACTACTTTTTCCAAGTAATAACCAGATCATGTAGTAGTACTTTTTCCAGGTAATAAGCAGATCACATAGTACTACTATTCTCCAAGTAATAATCAGACCACATGCTATTACTTTTTCCCAACTAGTGACCATATTACGTAGTACCACTATTTTCCAAGAAATTACCAGATCACATAGCATTCCATTTTCCCAACAAACGCTCACATCCCTTAGAAATACGCTCCCTCAATTCCTCGCCCAGCACTCCGCCCCCGCGTCTCCAAAGTTGCCCCATCTAATTTAACTTATTGGATACCGAAAGAAGCTTCCATAATACAAATCGACCGCCCCTCCCTCCAGCCAATACTCCATTTAATTAGCTGGAGACCGTTTTATCGGCTCTCCCAATGTTGCGTCCATACAAGAAACTTCTTTCCACCGATGGGAACGACGCATATTATTCCCGGCACCCGCCCACCGCCAGCCTCGCCAATAATAACGTTCAAGCCTCGAGTTCTCAATGAAAGCGGATTGAATGCATCGAATCAACGGTGAAACGCAATAATTCCAGGGCCGCTGGATTTATCGACAGGCTACGAGGAAATGGCAATCGGCGGGAGTTACGTTTCATTTCGACGCGGATTTAATGGAATTTCGCGAAAACGTCCCGGGTGCCTTTTACCTCGGTGATTTTTCTGCAAGAGGCAAGAAAACACCGCTCCGCAGCGACCGATGTTATTAAACATTACGAAATTGAAATTCGCCACCTCCGAGCAGAAATTTAATTCGATCCGACTCGAAACAGCTGCGAGCGAAATGCGCGCTGAATAAACGCTCGTATATTCCTCCAAAGCCGTGTCGGGTGAAACAACGCGATATTGCGGAATCGGATGAAAGAATTCTTCCGTGAAATGGCCAGTGGAAAATCGATGCCCTCGGAGGAGCGACACGAACGTGCGACACGGAACGGCCATTTGCAGTGGGAATAAAATCCCGCTGCTCTGATCTCGTTTATAGTTTCGGTAGAAATTGTAGAGACTCGCGAAATGCTCTTTGAGCGGAGGATGGACAGCGGAGACGAAATAAAAGAAGAGCGCGCGCGATTCGGCATAATGAAATTCAGCCCGGCAAGCCTCGACCCATTTGCCTTTATCGCCTGAGACCGGATAAACTCGGTACGTGATTTAGAGCCGATCGCGTGACACGGAACATTTTCATTCACAGGAATTCAATTTATCGGCCGTTGTTCTCGATCGTTGCTCGTCTCCTCGGCTCAACAAGTCCGCTGGAATGCCAGGTGCGACACGTTCGCGGACAGATTATAATTTATTAATGTAACGCTGATAACGGGTCTTGTGACAGCACGGCTTGCAACGATAAATATTTAGGTAAATGAGACATTGAGAAGAAAACGGACTAACCCACATTTTTGGGGAGACTGAGCTAATCGCAATAATATATTCTAATCGGCTGTATTAATCATATAAAATATTCTTGCAGCATATTGGCCCTTGATGTCATTTTTGTACCATCACAATTGTGGGAGATATTTAGGTGGCCCTATTTAAAAGGACCACCCTGTATACTGCCGTTCATAAATATTGGACTACTCTGTGCGGAATAATTGTGAAAAATATTGCAAATTTATTGAAGAATTCTAAGAAATTTTTGTAAATTATAAGCAGTGAAAAGTATTCGATCAAATGCCACATTTTGTGAAAATACACCGGATGTATCTAATTTTATTGTTTGGTTGGAAGAGGATGCCCGCAGTAAGTAGTAAGCAGATAAGTAAGTTTGGTTCTGTAGGAATTTGCAGTGGAAAGTATGACGTTAGTTGTTGTGGACAGAGATGGTACAAAGTCATTATCAGAGAGATAACAACTGGTCATCCAACAGCCCCATTTCCGAATGCACAAGTAGTACTTCCTCCTCCTCGTCTCATTCGCCAGCAAATATAGTCTTCCATTACACAAGTAGTGGAGACAGTGTTGTACGCCATCGCCATTACAGTTCAAATTTTCTTCTCTATAGTATTAGTTTATTCATCCGATTACTTTTTCCAGATAACAATTGTAAACCGAGCAAATCACTCCTTGGCAGTAAAAATTCTAAATTCCTTCCTGTATGATAAGTTTAAAACTTTCTTTCCCACGCCACTGTACCTAGCAATCAGTTTTTCCAAAGCAGTGAATTTTTCTGTGCATAGAAGAAAAGAAAGCTCCCTATTTGCCATGCTCAAAAGAAACAGAAAAGGCCTCCTTCGTTTCTCTGGTTGGAAATGTCCTCTGCAATACTTGAGGCAGGTATTCCCTTGTTACTTCGAGAGCGAAGTAAAGTGGCAGTGTGTTATATAGGCGCAATATCCAGCAGACTGTTCCGCGCACGTGTACCGTTTTACGTTCCCAACGTCAGAAATAACGCGCAGCTACAATGTGTCGCTCCAGAACTCGAGAACGCTCGACAAATATTTGAGAAACTCGCCCGCGAGGGGCAGGAGCGCATTGCCACCACCACAAAGTTGCGCGAAGTCGAGGCGTGTAGCGTGAAAGCGGCAAAGTGGCTTCGCGATCGAGCAACGCGCTCGAAATCTACCTACCACGGATTAAGGCGGGTTCACGCGTATTATTACCGTGACGATTCAGTGGCGTCAGTAAGAAATATTGTTCCCTTGTTTTCGAGTTAATTATTGACACTGGCGGCACTGGGATGTCATGGAACTGATACGTATGTGTGAATCCGCCTTTAGTCACTTTTATTACTGTGTCTACACTCTGCTGCACGTAGGACACTCAGCTCACTCGATTCTTCGCGTGGTTCGGCACCCCTCCTCATGGCTTGTTCGCAATCGTTTCGAGAACTCTTCTAGAATAATTCGAGGATATGGTCTAGACGAGAGAATATGGTCTGGACGAGAGAATAGAGTCTAGATGAGAGAATAGAGTCTAGACAAGAGAATTCAGAATATAGTCTAGACTAGAGAATTCAGAATATAGTCTGGACAAGAGAATATGGCCTAGCCAAGAACCTATGTCGTGGCTCAGCTGTGAACCATATATACCCATGAAATATTCTAGAAATATTCACCGAACAAATAACAGCCACGCAAAGTGCGCTACTAACCACCGTGCCTATACTCTTAAGCGACGAAAATCAAGTGTGCTTACTGTACCTTTCGCATACCAAAACTCAGCGAACCCTAAAGCCCACATCAGTCGAGACCCGCGTAACTTCAAAGCAAAAGTCCGCGTTCCACGAAGATACTTCTTGTTCTTAGGAATCAATCTGCAAGCGTGTGAAACCAAGCCCCCACCACCTCCTCCTCCCCTCCCAGCTCCCTCAAGACGAGACCCACTTGTTCCTTTTCTATATCCCGTCTCAATATCCGCTGGAATCGAATGCATAGTGGGTTCGCAGAGCTGGGCAGGAAGAAGGTTTTCAGGGGCCGCAGGGACTGCTGCTCGAGGCTCTGCCAGCGATCGCTTAATTCCTTTAAATTGTGCGGAATTGAGGGGAATAATTTTCTCCATTCTTGGCACCGGCCAATTGTGCGTACAGCAGGAGGAACGGCGACCGTCGTGGACGGGCGACATGCAACGGGACGCACCCCAGGGTCACGCACACCATGCGCGCGAATAAAAGGGGGATAGTAGCCGGTACGCTGGGCGAGAGAGAGAGGGAGAGAAAGACACCAGGGCCGCGGGAGCAGAGAGAGACAGAGCCGTGGAAAAAAATAAGGGGAAGCAAACGGAAGCAAAAAAGATAAGACAAAGGTAGAGGAGGAAGAGAGTACGCAGCCTTTGCGAAGACAAAAAACGAAGGGAACATAGAGAAGAAGGGAGAGGGGGAACGGAGCTGACCAAGGGCTTGGGAGGAAAAAATAAACTCAGCTGAGCTCGACTGGATTATTCGAACCGTGCTGAACACTCGGATATCTTTGACCAATATTTAACGCTTCACTGACGTCGACGTGTTTACACGCCGAGGGATTTGTAACCTATTCGATATTTTTTGGAAAGCATGAAAAGTACTGTCTAAGAGTCCCTGAGTGTTTAAACTTTAATTTCTGTATTCCCGATTAGGTTCTATATTCTATTCGTGAAAGTATTACCAATGGACTAACGAGATTCGGAAACGAATGTAAACTCGACCTCGTTCGAGCTATTTTTAATCGCACCTAACGTGTAATTGGCCTACGGAATTCGAAAGCGATTCGAATTACATACAATTAAAAATGGTAAACTTGCGAAACTACGATTTTGACGAAGCTGGGCTAAATGCATGACTTTGTTTGCCGTCACGGTATAGAGGTACAGTTTTAAAGTTAATTAAGTTTTCACAATTTCACAACCGAAACGACGATATATGGACATATTTTCACCAAGGAAATATTTCACCCATTGGCAAACTCAGAAGAACCCTACTACGTCCCTCGGGTCACTTTTGACCCACTCATTTCTAATTTTATTAAAGATTCTTAACTTCCAGGAAAGTGTAAGAAACTTATTGCTAATATTTATATTTCTCATTTCCTGGCATTGCGAAACATGTAACAAAACCGAGTACCGCAGGGTTCAAATGACAAAACTTCTCGTATATACAGAAGCAATCACTTAGCCCGATCTAACCCGCAGGAAGCATTTTCCAGAACCGTTCTCGGAGCGTCGAAGAATTTAACCGTTCTCATAACACAAAGGACAAACATCCACCGGAATGATGCCCGAGCATTGAGGACGAGCTTCGAAAGAGACCGTGAGAGAGCGGAGCGAGCACGCGATAGAGAGGGAGCGGAGAGTGGGCTCGCGCTAGCGAGAGGGGGAGAGCGAGCAGAGCAAACGTTTAGGGGCAATGTCGCCCGTCGTTCCAATTGCTATTACGCGTAGTTACGTGATGCATAGATGGCGGGGGTCTGGATAGGTGTGCTCGCCGGTCGCCGATCGATCGACGGGGAAGACATCGAGGCGCCTGCGAGACTATAACCGGCCTAGCGGAATCACATGCACGAATCTCGCGTGACTCGGTGTATCGGGGCGGGCAGCAGCGTTGATTGAGCCCGCTGTACAAGTAGTAGCCCTATTGTCTGGCGACGCACGGCCCGCGCCGAGCGTATCGGCCAAGAAAAATGCGCTCACGCTCGCCGTACACCGTCGATTATTCTCAAGGAAGCCCGACGCCCTGGCACCCGCGAGAATTAAAGTCGTGGCGAGAATCGATTCGACGTAAGCCCCCCTCTTTTTTACCCCGACGCTAATTCCTCTTCGACCGTCATTTATCTCCCCAACCCAGGCGGTGCGCGCTGCTCCCATCGCACGCGTGCGTGTGTACATTAAATTAATTCTAGCTATCGACGTTTATTGACGGACTTAGATAAGCTTCGTTATGTACGGTGATATGTATTGACCATTTTTAGTATTCATAGGTTTGGAGACTCATCGATAGGGACTTTTGTAGGAAGCCTAGTATTATATATGGAAAGGATCAGTCACTTGCGGCAACATGTGTTTACTGGCGTTATTCCAAAAAGGGCTGGAGACTCTCAGCTGTTTCCTCGAGGAAACTCGAAACTGACAAAGGAAATTCGGCAATTCGACAACTCAAAAATTCTGTAACTTTGCAGGAATGCAGCTCAAGTGCTGCTAATAACGTAAATATTTTTAGATTTGGCAATTAAACTGTCCCAAGGGTGAAAACACCTCCTCGAAAAAAATGGCGAGTTTTTATATTATTGTAAATATCTACGAAACTATAAAACGGTGACTTTAATTTTCTTCTGGTAGAGTGGTAAAGCATAAAAAACTGAACAATTTTTTTATTTGAAGTTTTGTTTTATCTCTCACTTTTGTGAATTCCTAATGTACCTATAGGTACCATATATGGAGTCATCATTCGGGCATACAAATTAGGCCCCGTTGAGGCCCGCAGGACACATAGATTCCGATTTTAGGCGTCACTGCATTATTAGTGTTTTTAATATCCTTCCCCATGTAAGTGTAAAATCATGTTTCATAATTAACCCTAGAATGGCCCCACAAAATTTTAATGTTCTCTATAAAAGTGTCAATAGACGCTGGAGTACCAAGCTTTAGCTCCCGAACGATTTCTTTACTTTAAAGGAAAACCATATGGTGCAAATATCTTCTCTAAAAACACTACAAATAATATTTAGTATTGTACTATATTTTTCTCTAGTGTACTATATATAGCTATGCTGTTAAAAAAAAGCATAGCACGTAAAAGGTACCATATTTCCGATACACCGACAAAATTTTAAAATTTTTACTTACTTTTTTATTGCATAGCTACATTAAAACTTTAATTTGTGATTCTAAACTTTAACGAAAAGAATTTTTTCTAGAATGAATATGCAGTGTCAGTCTACCTCTCACAAAAATGCGCCCCTTATATATATTAATTTGGACTTTCAGTGCAATTAACATATTTGTTAAAAAAAAAAGTAAATGAATTAACTAAGCAAAATGCTAAAAAAAAATATTACATTTACTTTAATGTAGTTTTATTTTGTACAATTTTCCTCTTCAAAGTACCATATTTTTCACAATGTATCTACTACATTTTTTATCACAATTTGGCCGTAAAGTAGATACTACATTTTCCTGAAAAGAAGTTGGTAATCCTAGTCACGACTCCAGATTAACAAATCTACTCTAAAACTGTCACAGTGTCGTTCTAGAATTAAAACGAAGTTTGTCGCCGAAACCCAATTATTTTCCCACATTCTAACACCGTTATCTTCGTCACCCACAAAGTACGTAGGAATGTGTCCACTTCTCCTATCGTTTCATATTTAATTAGCCCCCGACCGCCACGTTGCTTCCCTGTACTTAAGACGCCGTCACTGTGGGACTCTTTCTCGCCGGAATAATTGAACTCGCGGCAATTAATATGCTTCCGAGTAGAAACGCGTTACCCCCAATTGCCGGCCGCAAGAAAGCTTCCGAAGAACTTCGCTGTTTGTACGCTCCACATAGCCCCCTGTTGGAGCAGCTGGATATATCCGGCGACGCGATATTCATTATCGGTGAAACGAGCGTCTCGCGTAGTCCTCGTTCATTAGCAGAAGCTTCACCTTGGCTAATACCCGCTGACACGTTATTTGAACTAGCATGCGGCATTAGCCGTGCAGCGGGGCTTAATGAAGTTTGCGCGGCGCGTCTTGCCGGCACGATTATCGCTACAAAGGGCGGCAAGTTCGCATGCAAATTGCGAACGGGGAACTGCAGCCAAGGGAGACGTAGAATCAAGCAGACAATTTGTTTACCAGTTGCTCTCCAATCGCGACTCTGTTTTCGCGCTGCAGCCAGCCGGCACAGATTGGTGAACTATTATTAACGAACGTATCGATTATTGAATTGCGACGAAACGATCGCTTGGGGAACTCTAATCTTCGAACGGTCGAGTGGAGAGATCTAACGGCGAACAGCTTGTGTTTTAGGATCGAGAGTTAAGTTCCTGAGTTAGGTTCCTGAGCTTTTCAGTTTGTTGCGCGGCGTTTGGGTAATTTCTGTAGGAGAATTTTGGTGTCACGAAGGGCGCTGCTAGACTAGGGGGAGGGATGGAAAAACACGAGAGGCAGGCAGGGGAAAATGTACGAACAATAATTGTTTTGCCACGACAGATGACCCCGTCGTCGCCGCGGTCTTATCAATTGTTTTCAAACGGGGCGAGAATGCCGATACAGCAGCTCTTTGTTACTTTTTATCGGCCTCGATGCGACCACCACCGCTTTCACCAGCGCGTTAGGTGTCCGTGACGCTCGAGGCGGATGCTAAACAGTGATTCCAGCTAAATTTTGCATCAATTTTGTTTCTTTAAAATATTTTTAAAAAAAATTGGAAGGGTGTGAACCACCGCTGGCCCACGATATTTATCGGTGGTGAAACTTTTATTCAAAGGAAAAGGTGTTTCTCAGTTCAGTGACGAAGTCAGAATTTTTGGAATAAAGAAGAGCTGAAGTTTAATATTTGGAATTTAGAATATCGGATATTTAGTTTTCTCATCAATTTTTATAGTTTGAAATTCCACCGCAGCATGGACTTGTTAATTTTTCATTTTAAAATAATAATAATAACACAGTACTTTCAAATAGAACTTGTTAATTTTTCATTCTTAAAAAAATAATAATAAAATTTTCACTTAGGAACTACATAAAACTCCACCCGCCAGTTGAATTTAGAATATCGGATATTTAGTTTTCTCATCAATTTTTATACTTTGAAATTCCGTGGCATGGAACTTGTTAATTTTTCATTTTAAAATAATAATAATAACACAATACTTTCAAATGGATCTTGTTAATTTTTTATTCTTAAAAAAAATAATAATAAAATTTTCACTTAGGAACTATATAAAACTCCACCCGCCAGTTGAATTTAGAATATCGGATATTTAGTTTTCTCATCAATTTTTATACTTTGAAATTCCGTGGCATGGAACTTGTTAATTTTTCATTTTAAAATAATAATAATAACACAATACTTTCAAATGGATCTTGTTAATTTTTTATTCTTAAAAAAAATAATAATAAAATTTTCACTTAGGAACTATATAAAACTCCACCCGCCAGTTGAATTTAGAATATCGGATATTTAGTGTTCTCATCAATTTTTATACTTTGAAATTCCAGCGCGGCATGGAACTTGTTAA
The DNA here is from genome assembly GCA_944738655.2 of Andrena hattorfiana. Classification (NCBI taxonomy): domain Eukaryota; kingdom Metazoa; phylum Arthropoda; class Insecta; order Hymenoptera; family Andrenidae; genus Andrena; species Andrena hattorfiana. Next base: position 6,845,655 of record OX122889.2, read on the forward strand.
TTTTTAATTTTAAAATAATAATAATAACACAATACTTTCAAATGGAACTTGTTTATTTTTAATTCTTAAAAAAATATTAATAAAATTTTCACTCAGGAACTATATAAAACTCCACCCGCCAGTTGAATTTAGAATATCGGATATTTAGTGTTCTCATCAATTTTTATACTTTGAAATTCCAGCGCGGCATGGAACTTGTTAATTTTTAATTTTAAAATAATAATAATAACACAATACTTTCAAATGGAACTTGTTTATTTTTAATTCTTAAAAAAATATTAATAAAATTTTCACTCAGGAACTATATAAAACTCCACTCGCCAGTTGGACACTGTTCTACTAAATAATTTTCAAAGTGACTCGAAAACTTTGATCGCGTACTCGAATCCTCTCGAACCCATCACTAGCTCTTTCTGTACAGGGTGGCTACCCAAGCAAGCGTTCGCGACCTTCCAGTTTCGCCAGTCGTTAACCTCGATGAGTTCCGAAACTCGGGATGACTTCGCATCGTGTCCCACGGCGAATTTAGATTATGGTCACGTTTACTCTCGTCACCCAAGTGCGCCAGAGTTCTACATTTGACAGTTGATTGTTATTTCCCTTCTAAAAGTGTTCTCCCTAACTACTGAATTCCAGCGTTTCATCTGCATCCTCGTAGTCCTGTTCACGCGTCGACTCGCAGAGTTTGATAGCCATGCAGGGCTAGTGGCACCCCCCACAGGCGCCAAGAGCCTTCCATCAATTCCTATTCCCCCAAGTTCCTGTCTACATAACACTCGATCCCTTTAAATAGATCCTTCGTCCTAACGCCGAACGTTCTCGCGTCCAAGACACGCATCTGCTAGGTAGACTGATTGATGAGGCCCTGGCTGAAAGCGCACTCCCTTTCCCACTTCCGCTCCCTTCCGCGACTGCTTCCCAACGCCGAAATATTACAGGGAATTTTAAACCCTAGCAGCTAAACGCAGGCTACTACCGAGATTGTCGACGCTGTCCTGTGTGGAATTTATTTCAGTGGATTAATTGAAAACAGATGTACATTATTCTAATAGGAATTTAAGTCGTTCGCAGTGGTATTATGACAACTGGATCGATGGAAATTTACAAGCGTCTGATGTTCTCGGGAAATGATATTAAAAGTTTCAGTGGCGCATGCGTCAATTCGGACCCACCTACGTACTTAAAAGTAAAGTATCATGAATATTGAGTGCGATAATGCTATTGAGTTATTTGAGAATGATAGAAAGTTGTTCTGTAATGCTAAAAGCAATGAGAAATATGTTTGCAAGAAATAAAATTTAATAAGATTAAAATGTGCCTTTAGTTTTTTCGAGCGTACTTTTTTTTTACATAATCCACGAAAGCAAATTTAATTTGAAGTTGAGGTAACTTTTATTATTCGATCTGTTGTTTAATTAATTTTTTATTTAGTTAGTACCCTACTCTGCACGAGGTGCAAGTCCCTCGGCGTGGAAACGCGCCGACGCCAGCCAGGCAAGGTTCTAATCAGCTTGAGTCTTCCAGAGAACTCAGTTCATCAGCGACACGATTGCCCGTGAAAGCGAAGATCATCCACGGTCGTGTAAATTGTATACAGGCACGCCACGTTACGTCTAATTACACGGGACAGTTACTCTCTTGTGGCAGGGGAGGCAAGTATTAAAGTCAACGTGATAGATATCGAAAATTAACGATCCCATTAAACAGCACCTTAAGTGAACGTTCCGAGCCAGTAGTGGTGACACTCTGCCTGCTTGTGGCAAAAGATGATGACTGCAATCAACTCCAGAACAGAGTGGAAGTGATATTTTCAAATCTTTATTAAATAACAATGAATGTATGGTAAGGGGCCGTGGCACCCCCAAAGAAATAGGAAAATATACATTCATGTAACCACCACTGAAGTAATTCAAGAGCTTTGTGAAAAGAGAAGAAAACTGGATTTTATTTTTCTAAATAAATGTTTATAATCACCTAATGAATTTTACTTTATTTGCATCAAACATATTTGTATCCCTTAAATTCGGCTCCACCCAAGATTAAATCCTGACAAGCTTTGTAAAAAAAAAAAAGAAAACTGAATTTTAATCTTTAAATAAATTTTTAAAATCACCTAATGATTTTCACTGTATTTGCATTAAAAATATTTTTGTCCTTTCAACTCGGCTCCCTTAAGATTAAACGCTGAGTACGCCAATGTGTATCACTAGTGGCCCTTATATCTTTCAATTTCTAATCAACTGTTTATAATAAATAAACCCATAGATTTTCAAGCTTGTAACATTAGTGTCAGGAATTTATTTATTCATTTTTACACGGGATAAATTCCTTGACACAGAAGAAGGAAAACATGAGAGGTCTAGAGGAGGAATAGATTATAAAATATGCAGCTAAAATTGTTACAAGAAGAATGAATGGAAGAGTGATGGGAAAAGATAAAGGAAACAGAAGGTTTAAAGGTAGACTACGAATCCACAGATGTGGACTATTAAAAATACTCTTATCTCTGGCGAGATACGGCTGAGTCAATGCGAGTGAATGGGGCACACCAGCATGCAGAGGAAAATATATTTCTATCACTCTGATGTAATCTTTCCAGTGTAATCATTCTATCGTAGTTTATAGGGGCACCCGGTACATGATCGGCCAGATGTAGGCACGGAGAATTGAAACGGTAAGAACAGCTGCGAGGTCCAAACGCGAGCTGTTATTGTTTTTGTGACTCATGAGTGGCAATAACGGAATGTCAACAGAAGTGTCGCCTCTGTCTGACCGCGAGAACGATTCTACGTTGTAGTTTCCAGGGGACTGTGCTCGGCTGCCGCGAGAGACACGCAATTACATAGGCCTGCGACGAAGAATCTTTTTTCAATACAGTTCTTAACATATCTTCGACTACTGAACTCGAAAAACATAATAGAACTTTCATTTTTCACTACTATGTACTTTCATCCCGTTTCACATTAGAATACAAAAACGTCGAAGCAAGTTGCGAACAAATACTTTGCATGATGGATCAGAATCCGAGATTACATTTGCACTTAAAAGTCCAAATTTCTATAAAACCAGCATACATTTTTAGGAAAGTTTTTATCATTCTCAATTTTGCAGTTCTGTGTTATATTACAGATAAGATCGTTTCGAATTAAAATAAGACTTTCATTTCGTAGTTAATTAGTTAATTTCGTTTTCTTTAATAGTACGTATTATTTAGTATCCTATTTTATGTGTGCGGGAGTTGATTCGAGTTAGTGATAAATAGATAACCGACCATGGGTCAGAAGCACTTTTGGAGGCATCAGACTGGGAAGAGCGATTTATCAAATTCACGCTCGCTCGCCGTGATTAATTCGTTCAGATTACCGATGTCAGAAAAAGCGTGGAAAATTATGCCCACGTAATCTCCTCGATTACTGGATATCGCTTCGGCGGATGGACACGTAATTAAATGGGCTACCGGCCTCTGCCGATTTTTAACGTCCGCTGGCTGTCGACGATTGTTGATACGAATTTAACTATGTGGCCCGCATGTGTGCGCCGGCTACGTGATTCCTGCGGTACTGGCTTAACAATTCGTTACTGTGTTTTACTTTGTGCAGCATTGCATAGATAATGACAGAAACAAGGGAAAAAGGATCCTAAATAAAAGTTGCTTTAAATATCTAATGTCGATCGTAAAATTCTAGCGTTTCGATTCTAGCGTTATTTATAATAGTATCTAAATATTTCGACTGATCAAAGAATTGTGAGACATTCGATCCAGTGGCGCACTCGGGATTTAATCTTGAGGGAGCCGAGTTGATCGGATAAAAATATTTTTAATGCAAATACAGTAAATTCTCTTTTTCTTCTTACCACGCCCCTTCATTGGGGGTTGCGGGGCCCCGTAGCCCCCCCCCCCCCCCTCTGGGTGCATCACTCATTCGATCTACTAAATAATTCGAATAATTCGAATCTACTGAATAACCCTAATAGTTAGAATCTGCTAATTAATTCGAATAGTTAGAATCTGCTGAATAATTTGAATATTTAGAATCTGCTGAATAATTCAAATAGTCAGAATCAGCTAAATAATTCGAATATTTAGAATCTGCTAATTAATTCGAATATGTAGAATCTGCTAATTAATTCAAATAGTTAGAATCTGCTGAATAATTTGAATATTTAGAATCTGCTGAATAATTCGAATATTTAGAATCTGCAAAATAATTCGAATATTTAGAATCTACTAAATAATTCGAATATTTAGAATCTGCGGAATAATTCGAATATTTAGAATCTGCTAAATAATTCGAATAGGTAGAATCTGTTAAATAATTCAAATAGCTGGACTCTGCTAAATAATTCGAATAGTTAGAATCTGATAAATAATTCGAATAGTTAGAATCTGCTGAATAATTCGAATATTCAGAATCTGCTGAATAATTCGAATAGGTACAATCTACTGAATAATTCGAATAGTTAGCATCTACTAAATAATTCGAATATTTAGAATCTGCGGAATAATTCGAATATTTAGAATCTGCTAAATAATTCGAATAGGTAGAATCTGTTAAATAATTCAAATAGCTGGACTCTGCTAAATAATTCGAATAGTTAGAATCTGATAAATAATTCGAATATTTAGAATCTGCTGAATAATTCGAATATTTAGAATCTGCAAAATAATTCGAATATTTAGAATCTACTAAATAATTCGAATATTTAGAATCTGCGGAATAATTCGAATATTTAGAATCTGCTAAATAATTCGAATAGGTAGAATCTGTTAAATAATTCAAATAGCTGGACTCTGCTAAATAATTCGAATAGTTAGAATCTGATAAATAATTCGAATAGTTAGAATCTGCTGAATAATTCGAATATTCAGAATCTGCTGAATAATTCGAATAGGTACAATCTACTGAATAATTCGAATAGTTAGCATCTGCTAAATAATTCGAATATTTAGAATCTGCGGAATAATTCGAATATTTAGAATCTGCTAAATAATTCGAATAGGTAGAATCTGTTAAATAATTCAAATAGCTGGACTCTGCTAAATAATTCGAATAGTTAGAATCTGATAAATAATTCGAATATTCAGAATCTGCTGAATAATTCGAATAGGTACAATCTACTGAATAATTCGAATAGTTAGCATCTACTAAATAATTCGAATATTTAGAATCTGCGGAATAATTCGAATATTTAGAATCTGCTAAATAATTCGAATAGGTAGAATCTGTTAAATAATTCAAATAGCTGGACTCTGCTAAATAATTCGAATAGTTAGAATCTGATAAATAATTCGAATATTTAGAATCTGCTGAATAATTCGAATATTTAGAATCTGCAAAATAATTCGAATATTTAGAATCTACTAAATAATTCGAATATTTAGAATCTGCGGAATAATTCGAATATTTAGAATCTGCTAAATAATTCGAATAGGTAGAATCTGTTAAATAATTCAAATAGCTGGACTCTGCTAAATAATTCGAATAGTTAGAATCTGATAAATAATTCGAATAGTTAGAATCTGCTGAATAATTCGAATATTCAGAATCTGCTGAATAATTCGAATAGGTACAATCTACTGAATAATTCGAATAGTTAGCATCTGCTAAATAATTCGAATATTTAGAATCTGCTAATTAATTCGAATATTTAGAATCTGCTAATTAATTCGAATATTTAGAATCTGCTGAATAATTCGAATATTTAGAATCTGCAAAATAATTCGAATATTTAGAATCTCCTAAATAATTCGAATATTTAGAATCTGCGGAATAATTCGAATATTTAGAATCTGCTAAATAATTCGAATAGGTAGAATCTGTTAAATAATTCAAATAGCTGGACTCTGCTAAATAATTCGAATAGTTAGAATCTGATAAATAATTCGAATATTTAGAATCTGCAAAATAATTCGAATAGTTAGAATCTGCTGAATAATTCGAATAGGTAGAATCTGCTAAATAATTCAAATAGCTGGAATCTGCTAAATAATTCGAATAGTTAGAATCAACCGAATAATTCGAATAATTCAACTACTAGAAATACTCGAATCGAAGGAATAAACCAAATTCCTTCGTGTCACTCGAAATTCCTCGACTTCGAACGATTCCACTTTCTCGTTCGTAACCAAAGTATTCGAAAATTCGAATGCAGTCAGTTGCTCGGAATAATAAGTTTAATCAAAGGCAGAGTGTATTAGAGATGACTAAAAGCGTCTGAAGTAGAGAATGCCGTATCTCGAAGTCCAGTCTAGCCCGAGGGGTGGCTATCACGGGGGTTCATGGTGTTCCATGAATTTCGTGCGCACGCATGTACGTGTGTAGCCGCGTACGTGTGGAGGGAGGGCAGAAAGCACGGGTGTGGTTCGATCAATACGGACATCCCATGGATCTATCGGTGCGTGCACACAGGTATACGTTCGAGGTGAATCACCTCCAATTGTGACTGCCTCTATCGCTCGTCTACAATAACGCTCGCGCAATTAACAATTCCTTCGGCTGTTCAACAATCTAACTTCGCGTCAAACACATCGATTAGTAACACGAGTAAGTGAAAAGAAACTTCCATCTGTTCGCTTGATCTGAATTACTCCAAGTATTCCAATAACAATTTGAAGTTTTCCAATTACTGTTTATTTCGCACGAAATTCAAAGACTCTTAAATTACGTCGATGAACTTATAATATTCGGGAATAAGTTTCTCGCCAGAAATTGTGCGGGAAAGTAAATTTCCAAGATCGATCACAGCCTAATCCCACCGCCAATTTCTGAAAGCTCCCGGTGTCTCCTTTATTGCGCCGCGAACTTTAAACAATAGATCTCTACAGCGCGCAAGCTACACGCCTCTAATCCTCTTACTTGTAATCCGCTCGTGAAAGCAGCCGAGTACGATTTCAAATTGATTTACGATAGTTTCGAATTGCTTCCCGTCCCGATGGTTTATCGGAATCGATGTTTCGCGTCCGGGGCGGTAATTAGATATCAAAGCTACTCGGCCAGTCGCGCGTCGTAATTGCCCGCGGGCGATATTTATTGTACAGAAAGGAAAAATGTTATCGTGAATTATGACACCTTCGAATTATCGGCGGTTGTGTACACCGCTCGGATAAGCAGATGTACGCCCAATATTTACCGGTCTAATATTTGAATACACGAGCTGGGCAAACACTACGTGACCTTCCTAATTCCCAAGTCGACGGATGTGCTTCCGCAATTTCTCTCCTACTACCGTTGCACCGCCAAGGAACGCGCGGACGGTGAGCTCGCTGGAAAAACAGCTCGCCCGTTACGCGGTTTCACTGTTATATAATGCAGTCGCGCCACAATTTATTTTGAAAAGGGGGAAACGATTTTTTTGTGCCACAGACGTGTGTTTTATAATGAAATTAAATTCGACTTCCTGGTCATGTTGAATAGAAATGAAGATTTACATTGGGAAGTGGATTTGGAGTAGTAGGTATGTTTAGGTATTATTGAGTACTCAATATTGTTCATAGGAAAGAGACACTGAAATTATTTATTTAGGCGTAATTCGTCTTTGTGTCCCGGAGTTTTGAAAAAATTTATAATATGGAATTACGTTAAGTATTCAATACTTAGAGAACATGAGTAATTGAGTACTCAATAGTTACGAAAGTTGAGAACTCAATGCTTACGAAAGTTGAGGACTCGATACTTACGAAAATTGAGGACTCAATGCTTACGAAAGTTGAAGACACGATACTTACGAAAGTTGAAGACACGATACTTACGAAAGTTGAGGACTCGATGCTTACGAAAGTTGAAGACACGATACTTACGAAAGTTGAGGACTCAATGCTTACGAAAGTTGAAGACACGATACTTACGAAAGTTGAGGACTCGATACTTACGAAAGTTGAGGACTCGATACTTACGAAAGTTGAGGACTCGATACTTACGAAAGTTGAGGACTCGATACTTACGAAAGTTGAGGACTCGATACTTACGAAAGTTGAGGACTCGATACTTACGAAAGTTGAGGACTCGATACTTAGGGAACTTGAGAACTCGATACTTAGGGAACTTGAGAACTCGATACTTAGGGAACTTGAGAACTCGATACTTAGGGAACTTGAGAACTCGATACTTAGGGAACTTGAGAACTCGATACTTAGGGAACTTGAGAACTCGATACTTAGGGAACTTGAGAACTCGATACTTAGGGAACTTGAGCACTCGATACTTAGGGATCTTGAGCACTCGATACTTGGGGAACTTGAGTACTCGAATACTCAAATACTTAGGGAAGTTGAGGACTCTATACTTAGGGAACTTGAAACTTCTATACTTAGGGAATGCGAGTGCTCGGTACTTAGTGAACTTGAATACTAGAGTACTCAATACTCAGAAAAGTTGAGAACTTTGTACTTAGGGAACTCACGCACCTAATACTTAGAGAACTTGAATACTCGAGCACCTAATACTTGGAGCTCTTGAATACTCGAGTACTCAATACTTAGGGAACTTAATTACTCAATGCGAAAACTTGAAGAATATTCTATACTTACGGAACTTAAACACTCAACCTGCCTCCACTCTACCTGATCTCGCTCATACTCCACAATATATAGAAAAACTACTCAATCCCATTTAAAGATTAAGTACTCAATCCCACTTTCAGAACTACCCATATCAACTTTCGACCCCACTCAGAACTCACTCTTACCTTCCACAATACAAAATTCTACAACAAAAAGTGACTAAAAGAAATACTCCACCTGACATGCCCCATTAGTACTCAAGACCATGTCTAATGAAAAGTTCCTCCATCCTTTCCAACCAGACGTGACTAATTTCCTGGCCACCACGTATTAAGCACACGTATGTACTGGAAGATTCGCCGGGATAATTCGGCGTCGGTGGCTCAAGTTTACCACGCAACCTTTCAGGGTGCTTAATGAAAGGCACCATTATATCTGACGTAGACGGGCTTATCGCGTTAACGAGCTCTTAATATCGCGGCTATGGGAAACTGAACGGATACCATTCAACAGTCGATACACCGTAATCTCGTCTCGGGGCAAGCCTCATTTCAGACAGATTTCGCTAGCGATTTTTCTGCACGGGACGCGTACAAACGGTATAAAAATAACGCGCCTTCTCTGCACAACATCTGCGCCGCTTTCCCTCCTCCACTCACGGGGGAAGTGGACGGAGCACGGAGCACCGATTTCGCTCAAACTCTGTATACAGTTCCTGCACAGCATGTATAATAATATTTTAAACGCTTAACCCTTTGAGTACTCTGAACGCGGATATATGGTTAAGAGATACGAATAGAGGAATTACGCACGCGGTGTAGATTCACCGCTAGATTTCTCAGCATCGTAAGGGTTAAGGTGCATTACTGAAGATTCACTGAGAAAAACGAATTTAAATGTCTGCGTATGGGTGGAGTTGTGGAATGGAACATGTGGAATTTTTAAGTAGAAGATTATTTAAACTTTTCACTGTAACTTGATTGATATTTCATTCGCTTTTAGGTATAGGTATGTTTCGAGGATCTGGAATGGTAAAATATTGAACTCTTTTTTTTTGTAACATTTTCAGTATTGCTTTGTCGACAAAAATAAGTTCCATGAGCCTTTTCAAATTTCGATTCTCAACTGATAAGATGAAGTTTCTATATAATTAAGGGAGTGGAATAAATTCCATGCTGGATTAAAAATAATGTGTTAAAAATAAAGATACGAGCGACTGATTGAATCAAACGCGCGATTAAATTATGTTATCTATATCAAGATAAATGCCCCATCTTGGAGAGTGACTCAATTCTAGATTAAATTATTACGACGTTACACATCGAAGAATCGATGCAACATCCAATCAACTGAGAGTTCATTCACGATTCCCTGCACCCAGTGGCAATATCTGAAGATATGGGGACAGTGGAATTCCACGATCTATGATCATTAAGAAATACCACTTAGAAACCTGCCAACCCTCAATGCAACCATTGTTGGTTGGTAGGTTTCTGCATAACTTGGCCTAATTTAACTGATTTTACAATGCAAATACGATTGACGCCCTACAAACCGTCTGCATCATCCTCAGCCCCACAAGAAAACAAGTAGTGCATCTTACACCTAAGCAGGCTCTTAAGCGATTATTCCACCTTTCACAAACAAATTGTTGCTTTCCAAAACATTATTGCTTTCTTATAAATTATGGCTTTCATAATAATTATCGCTTTCCTAAAAATTACTGCTTTCCTAAAAATGGTTTCTATCCTAAAAATTATTGCTTTCCCAAAAATTAGGACTTTCCTAAAATTAGAACTTTCCTAAAATTAGAACTTTCCTAAAATTAGTACTTTCCTAAAATTAGAACCTTCCTAAAATTAGAATTTTTCTCCAAGTTAGTACTTTCACAAAAATTATTATTTTCCTAAAAATAAGAGCTTTCCTAACAATAAGAGATTTCCTAAAATTAGAGTTTTCCTAAAAATAAGAGCTTTCCCAAAATTAAGTGCATTCTAAAAATGATTGTTTTCCTCAAAATTATTGCTTTCCCAAAAATTAGTGATTTTCCAAATATTACTGTTTTCACAATATAATTCGACAAAAATTTCCACCGATAGAAACTGAACGAAACGCCTCTTTGTCATCCTTTTACCCAACATTCTCGGCAAACACCACGGTGTAGAATGAAGAATCACGCGCTGAGGGTGAATCACACGCTTCACTTGTGACACACAACCTGGGCGCTCGCGAGCGCGCCCACAGCGCGGAAAATTGCATCTTAGAAAAGCACGCGGATGAATTATCATCGCATTACACTAATTCACGGGGCGACGTTTATCATCATCATTGCCCGTGTTCCGAGCATGCGCGGGATACGTGAGTCGAAAAACGAGGTGCGATTAATTGGTCACGGTTCCTCTTTTTTTCCGACGAGAAACGCGCCAGGGATGTATGAAACGCGATACCTCGCTGATGAAAGCAAGAAAAACTTTCTAATGAAATTTATGCTGTACTTTGCTTCCTTCAAGCTTGCATATGCATGCGTTTCGCGCTGCTTTTCTTTCTAAATTGGTTCAGAATCGTGTTTAAGGCAATTTTTGCCTAAGACGACTCATTTTTTAGTAGAATTTCAAATTTGAAATCTCGAGGTATGCAATTTTTTTGACGAAAAGTATTGGAGACTTAAATTGTTCTGGAAACTTAATACTAATATTATAATTTAGATGAGTTAGATATTTTATATTTATATATGATAGATTATCTAATCAATATCTATTCTAAACTAAAATGATCTCATAAGATTATTAATAAGTGGATCATAGTGTGCTTTTCATTTCCACGTTCTCCCTTCGACTTTTTCAAGTTCATTAGTATTTTCTTTAAACAGAAATTGCCGGGGCATAAAACACAAAGGTGCTTTCGGTTATTGCGCCGCGCTATAAAATTTCCGGAGCTCTCGCTGAAGTAACAAGCTACGACGGCGAGCGGTCGATAAGTAAAATCCGTTTTTACACAGCGAGATAGCTAACCGACGGTGAAACTTAAAAGTGCTGTACCTAGAAAGTACCGGTGGAGAAAAAAGAGAAAGAGAGACGATTGACGATAAAAGTTTCTTCGCCTCGTTATCGATTTTCTCCGAAAACAAGACCAACGGGCGGAGAAAGGATCGCGCACTTTTTCTACGTGGAATGCGCGTCCGAGTAACGAGGGAAGGATCGCAATAATTCATCTACTTCCGGACGCTCCCAACTCTTCAGTCTAATTTTATTATGAATTTGGTGTACTTATTGGTGAAACCTTTTACGTTTGACTCTTCAAGTGCAATCTTCGTAGGAACATTTACAAAATTTTTATTTATATACTTTAATACACTTGTATATCGAATTAAACTCAGATAAATTAAAAAATTGTTGCTTGCATACTCATTTACGTAATATAATCGAAACAAAATCAAATTTAATATGTATTACCATTTATAAGAATTAAGACACCTACTCTGAGTTAAATAATTGTGAAAAATTTTGCAAATTTATAAAATAAAGAACTCTAAGAAAATTTGACTCTATTTAGTATTTTAAATTGGAACTAAAAGATAAAAGCAGTGAACATTTACAAACATTTTATTTATACACTTTAATACACTTGTATATCGAATTAAACTCAGATAAATTAAAAAATTGTTGCTTTCATACTCATTTACGTAATATAATCGAAACAAAATCAAATTTAATATGTATTACCGTTTATAAGAATTAAGACACCTACTCTAAGTTAAATAATTGTGAAAAATTTTGCAAATTTATAAAATAAAGAACTCTAAGAAAATTTGACTCTATTTAGTATTTTAAATTGGAACCAAAATATAAAAGCAGTGAAAAGTATTTAATCTGTACTAAATATTACATTTTCTGCAAATAGAGCAGTTATTCATATTAATATTTTGTTATTAATAACTATATTTACTAATATTTTAAATTTATTTACATTAATATGAATAAATAAATTTATAAATTTATTACTTTTATAATAATAATATAAGTAAATAATTGGTAATTAATTTAGCAGGTGTTCTAAGTTCTAATACCTATGAACGCCAGTGCACTCTGCTGTCACACCATCCCGATTTGGGAATGGAAGGACAAGAGTAGTGGAGGAAGCTCGTAAAGTGGCCACTAACTCAGCTTTCTTTGCCCAGACTATAAGTTTTTACTACGCCCGCCTGCTTTATCAGAGAAATATGTAGCGTTGCAACAAAATCATAAATAATGAGGTTCAAAATCTTTTATCGTGCATATTCATGATTTATACGATGCTAGTTTCTCATGCATTAACCCGTTGTCGTTGGATCTACGCTCCATAGTTTGTCGAAGGGTGATACGTTTCTTCAGGCATCGTCGAACTTCGTCAATTTTATGGCGATGACACACGTACGCAAACGAACGTCACGCCACTATTCCTGTTTTATCGCCTTGAGTTCATCAAACCCTTATCTGCCGACAATCCTAAGTGTGCTTTTCCTATGTGTTTGCTTTTCAATTGGGCGGTTCAAGCGAAAGAAGTCAAAGAAATCCATTGATCCCAATTCCAAGAATCCCTTCTAATTGGATTTTTTTAAACGTATCAAAATAAAAGAACTGAAGGAAAAAAGTACACATTGGAAATTTTCAATGGGGGTATGAGGGATCTGGTACTTATTAAGAATTTGGATTTTTCAGAATTTCATGTCCCACCCTGTATAGCGACACAAATTTATATCTCGGATATGAAAATGCTCCAATTACGATTTAAAAAAAAAAAAAATGTAGGTTTTTTTCGAGAAGTGTACCCTGTATTTTTTACTCTTCCCGTAGTTCCCTTTCTATCCATTGTTAACGCTGACTCCAACATAAATCCTCATCCACAAACAAACCATCCTATAATATTGACAAAATTCCTTAAATGCAGCTCCAAAAGCAATTCCATTCGAAAGCAGAGTTTGCCACAAATACAAATCAACCCAACATTGTTTTTACCACGAAATTCGAGACACCCGATACATAGCTTCAAGATCCAACTGCAATCAACACCTCAACCCTTTGGGTCTGAACAATTCGAACGCTGAGCATACGCCGCGTGCGGGACTCCGACATCCCCATCCCTTAACCATAGTCGCCGAACGCACAAGGGCGTTCCCCGCACACTGCACCCACTGAACTAACATATACCCCATAGCACAATGCTAATCATAGTAAAATACAAATTTTACGCAAAAGTAGCTACATGCAAACATTTCGAACCTACCAAGAAAAAATTGGAGTTTCAAATTTGGAGTTAAAAAAAAAATACTTCCTAATAACCCAGACCAATTCGCAACAAAAATATCAATGTTACAAGTTTTACACCGAGGAGCCGATGAAAACTAGTTCCCCATGCTCGCCTCTCGCGGCGGCTAACAAGAAAAAAATTGCCGCCGCTCAACGAGGAAAATTTTCAAACGGCAATTGAATCGGCTCGAGTGCCAATCGCTAATGCCCACGGTTCGAAGGCAGGGCACTTCTCCGTTGCTTGTCGCCGTGCACAGAGAGCGAGAGGGGTGCCAGGCGTAACAAACGGCTCTGCAGTCGTGCAGACAAATTCATTCGAGCCAGCATTGGCAGCGTGATATCTTTCTATGGGGGGCTATTTTCTCATCAATCCCAATCGCTTTTATGAAACGTGACTCACGCGTGAAAAGGTCCCGCACGCCTTTGGCGAATTCGACGCTCTCTACCCCCGGGCAAACGAGCACGCTCTGTCTCTTTCCCCAGTCTCTGCCACCCGATCCCCTCCCCCGCGCGCCTAGAACGGTCACTACCCGTAAGAAAGAGGAGCGAGAGAAGAGAAAAAAAAAAAGAATCCCCCGTACTAGACGCTGCAGACCTTTTCACAAAAACGAAACGAATATGCCTAGGACCATTCGTTTTTTGCCCTCGAAATCTGGAATGCCGACCTTCCGCCCAGCCCACAAAAGAACGGTTTTTCCACGGCAACTTTTGTTTGTCCCCGAACAGAGGGCACCAATGCTCTCTCGTTGCTCGTGTTTACGTTGCGAACGGACACGCCGAGGCTTGTGTACTTTTCCTATTCGAGTTACTTTATTTTGGTGAACAAGACTGTCGTTTGAAAGTTTGAAATTTAATTGGCTAGGAATCAGATAGTATTGCTATGGAACTCGGGCCAATTGTTGAGCTTGCAGGTTTGCTAATTGAAGAGGTTCGTTGGACGCAAGAGACATGTGATTTACGGAACATATGTCGAACGGAGTTTTTGCGCCTCGTAACCGTTGGAGAGAGTCCTGCGGCGCGCGATACGGATTTCGCGTACGATTCTTTCTAAAAACAGAGGCCTCGTGATCTACGTCGGCGTTTCTCAGGTTAACAAGAAAGAAACAAAGAACGTGGGATTAATAAACTGTGATAAACTGCGATAAAAATAGCCGCGGAATTTTAATACACTTCGAACGTCGCCGTAATTCCTGAGCTACTTGTAGCTTCAGAAAAAAGAACTCCGGGTATGTTTTACTGCAATAATTACAAGCTGTAAAAAAATAGAGTTATCAGAGTACGCCACGAAAATTTTCCACAGCTAATTTGTGATACCACAACGAGGCGCAGTATTAACTAACATTTCCGAAGTGTAATAATTGTAAAATAAAAGCAGTGGAGTTAATTCAAAAAGGGCGTCGGAGAAGCTGTTAAACTTCCTGGCTTTAATAACTTTCGAATATCCGATTATCAAACTCCGTTAATTACGGAAAATCACGAAACAGCGATTTCGTATTAAAATGAAAAACTGAAAATCAGGAGTTCGAAACTTTTTCGATTTCGAGGAACGAGCGTTGGATTATAATAAAGCCCCTGTCGGGTAGTGGGCAAAATGAAAGCGCCCGATGCCCTCGAAATCGAATCCCTGGAATTAGAATTCACCGCCATTAAACTGTGCGCGCGCGAGCATAATGCATGGCATAAAGCGCACCCTAATATCGTTGAAGGTAGGCGCATTAACGGCATGCACGTCCACCTAATAATCCTTTTTCCCACGTCTGAATTAATGGGGAGCGCGTAGCGGCTATCAGGCGCGGTTTACCGAAGCCCGGCAACCTCCGGCGCAACATATATCCGCCATCGGAATTGTAATAATAAGAGCATTGTTGCAAATACAACGAATTGCAATAAGTTACAGTAAAAAGAAAATAAAAATTTATATCTCATCGGTAAAATCGACCAAGTCCACTTTTTTCCCAAAATTGAGATGTTGGTACCTAGTAGAAGATAATATTTGCTGAAGACCAAAATCTCATTTCTTAGAAGCATAAAAAAGATGTTGCTTTTTGCTGTTATTTAATTTAGCCTAATAATAGTATCGTGTTAAAATTATTTAATCAATGTTCACGTGCGACGGGCGTACGCTGCTGCAAGCACGATCAAAGTTCACGCTGCGGGCGCAGCAACGGCGAGACCAGAAAAGAAACGTACGCACGGACGCTCAACAATAAGCGTAGTGCGCTGGACGCCAGTTAAACCGCTTATGAAACTTCGTTTCGCGTATCTGCGAGCGCAGGCACGGTACATTAAATGCACGGGATAATGTATTCTATAAATGTAGCCGCCTAATTAACGCGCAGACCGCGTCGCGTCCTGACAAATACTTAATAATAATAACACTCCCCGGCGGACGCGGCCGCGGCGATCAAACTGCTCGGCCTTCGGTTCGAATTTCGAAAATGATATGCTCCGCTTGAGGCCAAGGGGAGTATTGATTTACTACGCGCGAAGTGCGTAGGAGGCGTTTTTATGGAGAAAAAGGAAGAAGGGAGGGAAATCTGTAGCGAGAAACTTGATGAATAAGAAATATTTTAATCACGCGGTCCGAGTTGAAGGCACTCGGGCGAAGCTATCGAGTGCTTTTATTAAAATTCCTACGCGCCCGTTACGAGGTTACTCATCCGTCCATCGTAGGATTAAAATTCTAATTGCGGGGCATCTCGCGGCAGATACCACGCCTTAAATTTCAAAGATGCAGGCGGTGTAACGGTCCGCCTGCTCTAGGTCGAAAGCCCGAGTGTATACATTTCCTATTTATTTTCCTCCCGGCGATTCACCTTCATCGAAACGGTAACGGGCAATTGGAAACGGATCTGGTTACCTCTACGTCTGTGCGAACATAAAATCTTATCGACCTCTAAAATCGTATCATCAACATCTACATATATAAACGAAAAGAAATTCACGACTTCGAATGTATTTCGACCCACGAAGTTTCGTAACAGGATGAGAATCGCTGGCGGTACACGTCTCTTCCCCTTAACATTCTGTCAATCTTAATCAACTTCCTGTTCTTTCCGTCTGCATTTCGCCATTAGAGAACGACAATGAATAAAGTAGCTAGCGATACCGGAAGAGCGGAGAGATCGGTAATATGGCTGTCAGCCGATTGACGCGGCTCCAGTTTCATCGGCAACGGAGCGTCAGCGCCGCATCGAAAAGTCTACACACCGCGACAGAAACAGCCCGAGGATCGTTCGGCGTGAAATGTAGAGCGAAAGGAGGAGCGCGCGGATGGTTGTACAAGTGTTAAATAGAAATCGTTCGCTCACCATGCTTTGATTCGAATGAGGACCTCTCCCTCGGCGAGGGCGGGCTCGGGCTTCTTTAGGGCCTTGACACTTTTCAGTCCCCCGAAACCGTTCAGTACTATAGCCCGCATGTCCTTCGGCTCCGGCGTGGGTTTCTCCTCGCCGTTCTCCTTCGGCTTCTCGCCGTCGCCATTCTCCTCCACTTTCTTCTCCTCCTCTTTGCTTTCCTTCGGCTCCTCTTTCTCCTGCTTCGCGGACGGCGCCGCTTCCTGCGGCGGCTTTTCACCCTCGGCGCTCGGGCTGGTCTCGTTCTTGTCCTCTGCCATCTTTCGCCTCGGTCGCTTTCTCGCTGCTCGCTTGCCTACTCCCGACAAAAAAGACCGTACCCCCTCGCGACGCCTCGTTTGCTTCCTTCTCCACGGAGATGAACAACGGTGACAGGCAGACGGCCGACGTTCAAGGGAGAACAGACGATAGAGGGAGGAAGAGAGAAGAGGAGAGAGCCTTCGATTAGCAAAATATCTACTCTACCGCGTATACTGTAAGACCGTAGCGCGTTCGCACCCGACGAGAGCCGACGTCGTTCTGCGCAATTCTACTCGAGCAGTGCGCCAGGAACGCTTCGTGTGCCGGCTACGCCGGCCGGTGACGCGCGCGGTGTTGCCGTTGCTTAGCAACCGCGCGCCCCTTTCCATCGGCCAATGGGCACGTCGCTACGCGTCCCACCGACCGCCGCCGCGTTAAACTACATCGCGCATAGTACGACAGGTGCCGCGAGTCGCGGAACATCGCTCTTCGCGATTAAAAAGTAGTCCCACCTACTCGCCCTGCTTCGAGAAATCTGTACAAGCCACGCACCTTCGTCTGCGATTTTCCAAGTTCGATCGACCCGGCGATCTTCCCACTGGGCCCTTAAACGTCACTCATCGATCAACGCGTTTCCTCGAGCGAGTATGGGCGGGGGAAAGGAAGTCCCCTCGCGAAGCGAGTCAATGCCGCGTTACTTTTTACAGGCGCTGGGCGAAGTTCATTTCCGAAGGATTTCGCTTCGTGATTAATATGATCCTTCGTATTTGATCGTGAAATATCGTTATCTGTAGTTAACATACGATAGTACTATCGTACTGGCACTATTAGTGGTCGAATATCAGAGCTCGTTAGCGTAAACAAATGATAAGAGCGATTTAAAACGGCAAGGGGAAGTAATGACATGGATACAGCTTATCCAGCTGTTTCTCCTCGGTGGCGGTGATTATTCGAGATGCGTATAATCGATATCGCTTTGATATCGTTTACCTGGAATAATTACAAATTTTTAATCATTTCATCAAATAGACATATTCGCAATATTCTTGCCAAACGTGGCCAAGATCGACAGATTATCGATCGATAGGTTTGGAAACGAACCCCTTGAAGATTGCTGTTATCGATAAACTCGAAGCTGATAATGTATCGATTATTTCGCAACAGTTCATCTAGATAGATCGATATTAGGCGTCGTCGCAAAAATGAGGTTATATTTATTTCATAGGTTACAATAAACTACGTTGCTCCGCGTTTGATACAAAACTGCGCAGTACACAATTACAAATTATAATTGACGCGCTGGGGTGCGTAAGGGGAGGTACGCGAAAATGAGCTGGAAACGGCGGAGTAGCATGGAATCCGAAGGACACGCCTTTGTATTATGAATCACTAGTACGGTCGCATCGAAGAAAACGTTTCGCTTCTTCGCGGCTGATAGCTAATTGCGTCGTCGAAGAACAATGGGGAATGATACACATTGCTTGAGCATTAACGATACTCGAAAACAAGGCTCGAAAGTGTGCTACAGACTTATCGATCGAATTTAATAGGAACCTTCGTTGTATCGCGAAAATGGCAAAGGCAAATTATAATATGTAAAACAAAGAACATAGAGGATGCTGAATTATCTTTAAATTACTATTTACAGTAAGAATCAAGTAAAACGAGCCTTTGTGTAGAGTTCGTTATCAGCGGTATCGATAGGAATAACATAGCGCGTGGGATTAGATTACCCGAGAATAAAGGCACGCTTAATTTATTCGGCGTTAAGAAAATAGTAGCGTAACGTGCGATCTTAAACGTGAAATTGCTCGCTCGGTGGGGATACTCCTCCCTGACTGGCAGACAGGAAAGTAGTGCCAGCAGACGACGCCCGAACTGCACGTGTATCCTTACGCCACGCATGCTATGCGTCATATTGTAATATACACACAAGCGCAGTTCACATCCTGCCTTTCCTTGAACACGCCTTTCCAAACGTAAACGCTCTCTACCGTTCCTATATATTTTCCCTACGAAATAAAAACATTCCTATCGCTGGACTTTTCTCTTCTTCCAACCACTGAAACGCCTCGTATTATCATTTCCCATCTTCTCGCAACCAAAACATACTTCACCGCACAGATCTTTTACATCGAGGAGCTTCTGTTAAATTCTATCCAGCAGGGTGGCGATTCGAAAATGGCTTTTCCTTGTTTGTGGAAGAAATACGAATCGAAAACCGCACGTTTGCATTGCACTTCCGGCGAGGCGCAAGATTATCGATTTCTACTTACCGACGAATTGAACACCCTACCCATTGTAGCCACTATTCTCTCCTATTTTTTTTTCGTTTTCGTCGTACAATGGCGGGCGTTTTAATTATTTTCCGCGGGGAATGGGTGAAGCGTGATTTTTCTTCGATAACGTTTCACGTTTTTATTTTAGTTTATTTTGTTTTATGGCCGGTTAATGTGTAGTGCATTGTGCTGGAATCGAAGGCACAAGAGTGGAAGCGCAATCCGCCGGCTATAGTGCAACTTCGAATTCCCGAAACAATTGGACCGAATAATGAGAATCATGCACGAGTGCAATGAGGATGTGCTGATTGGGATGAATAGCTCATATTGTCGGGAGAGCCAAAAGCACCCAGAGCCTGTGTACAGAGGCTCTCTGATCATTATAAAATGCCTTGTCTGGTATTCTTTTCTCCGCTGAGCGTACACTTTGTCGCGCGTTGCAAAGATAGCACGTTAGTATCGTTCCATTTCGTGGTTACAAAGTGCTTCGAAATAATGCTGAATAAAATTTCAACTTCCCTACTTTATATTCACATATATCAATTGATATAGTCGTAATTGGCATTAATCTTGGCTTAGGCCGGTATTCGTAGTCGCTACTTATTCTTAAGCAAATGCTTAAGAATAAGTGGCGACTATGAATACCGGCCTTAGACTTTTATCGAGGTTAAAACAAATTAATTTTGAAGTTCCTAAAATTTACTGATAATAATTTATGGGTAAACTTTTCCTCTGGGAAACCTTTTTTCTCACGGGAAGTTTATATGGATCGAAAGCACGTATCAAATAACATGCAAAAATAACAATTTTGAGTTTAGGAATCTATTCGGTGAAAAGTTATTAAGTAAAACGCACTGTGAAATTTTGACGTATATTCTAACCCCTAATGTGAATAACTATTATGCTTCAATTTGAATGGATACTTTTTTTTAACCAATACTATACAACGTATGGCACGGACCTGGCACGGTCGCATTGGTGAGTATAATCACAGACCCTCAGATACTAAAACGCACCTTCTTCCTACTTTTTCTGAGAAAAAAATTATTTTAGGTTATGCCCAAATTCACATCGGTTCGCTACCATGCTTTACGCGCCCGCAAGCGGGCGCACGCCCCCGCACTAATCTAGCCCAAACCTATACTAATACCCTGGACAAATTAGAAAGTGGAATGCGTTGTTTCGGAATAAGTCAACGGAAATACTGGGGAGGGGAGGAAGTGTAGTATTTAAATATATAACATAAAAAGACAAATTCTCCATAGAAAATCCATAATAGAACATACAACCTATATATAAAATACAAACTAAATACTAAACACATATGTATGTACTCTCCTTATACCCTCTTTTTTAGAAACACCCTAAGTATTTTAAGCTGTCGAAATCCCTCAATGTAACCGTTTCAAAAAACAAAGAAACTACATACTCCTACCCCTCCAACCTCCTACAACAAATCATATGCGACAGTCACTGTAACTGTCACAATAAAGGTTAGAAAATATGTCAAAATTTTGCAACTTTTTCGCCTCATAACTTTTCAACGAGGAAATTCCTAAACTCAAAACTGTTATTTTTGCATATTATTTGATACGTGCTTTCGATCCATATAAATTTCCGGTGAAAAAAAAGGTTTCCCAGAGGAAAAGTTCACATTAATTTATTTATCCTATTCGAATTCAGAGAAATCCTTAAACTTTAGTCTCAGGGAAGGATTTAAGTAACGTAATTGTCATTGAAAAGAATCGATATGGTCACTAATGATACCAGTGGCGCACTCAGGATTTAATCTTGGGGGGAGCCGAGTCGAAGGAATAAAATCAATTTAAAGTGAATTCAATAAAATTCATTAGCTGATTATAAAAATTTATTTAAAGAATAAAATCCATCTTTCTTTTCATTTTGCAAATTCCCTTGTTTGGGATTGCCATGGCCCCTTCACACCCTCCTCAGGGTGCGCCACTGAATGGTACAACAGATGTACCATCAACCAATGATACTAAATTTTCGAAAAGTCAATTATTTTAAATTCTCTCTGTGCCATAAAGTTTACATTCTCCAGCTAACTATAGCGATTCACCTAGAAACTTTACCCAAAAGAATCTCTTCCCATTTTCAAACAAACCTATCGCTTTCCTCCACGCACGTAAATAAGTGTACGTAAGTGATACTCATACCCGAAAATTAGGTTATGTTCCACTTACTGAACCAAATATACGAGACTCATCGTTCGAGCGATATCGCTTGATACGACAAATGTTGATGCGCGACAAACAGTCCACGCTTAGGAGCGCGGGAATATACCACGGCACGTATGCAACAATGTATGCGCACATGCATATACGCGTTACACATATATTTCGCAAAAAATCAGCCGCACGGGTTCTCCAGTTCCCGCTTGCAGTACATCAGCTGATTCTCCCACCCTCCGTTTCATTTTTCAGCAGACAGCGTACTCGAGCCGACACTTTAACTAGATAATAGAATCGGCTCCGTCGACGTGCTCGTTTTTCCACACTGTCAACAAAGAGATCGCGGCGAAAGACCAGCGAAAGCATCTCTGAAGCTAATGGCAGACCATGAAGTTGTCAAGTCGAAGAGGTACGCCTTTACGAGTGTGCACTTTTTTTTTTTCTCCGGCAACTGTCAGTTGCACGCGTCTCGCTCGGTGTTCTCGTCGGCTTTACCATCGATTTCCGCGTTCTCCAGCTGCGCGACGACCGATGATCCGCACGTTTCACTCGCGTTGCGTCATTTCGATGCCCACCAGCTTTCGTGCGGCGATTTGAATGTCGAAGCGTTTTACGTCGTCCGGTGATGCCGTCCCGGAAGGATAGCTTTGCAGGGGCGGAGATAATGTTTATGTAAGATCGCGGCCGGTGTACACGCGGCTGGGACGGACGGAGTAAAACTACGGAGATGAAGGATTTGACCGTGTCACGTTGGATCAGGTTCCAAGGTCATGCGCTAATACAATTTTAGCACGAAGAATCTTAACCAAAGTAATGCGTAGCTGAGCCGATTTTGTAATTGTATTTTGAGCCTCTCTGTGTACGTAGATAGGAGGGTTCGCGCACAACACTTTTCATCTTTATCACGCTTATCAGCGCCGTTGAGTAATGGGTGACTGTTCGTCGAGTCGAGAGTCGTTCCGTTCGCAGCGTCAGGATATTCGAAGGGAATTCAGATTGCGACGCGCTCAGATCGGGCGATAGTAAGATGTAGATCGACGATATGCCCCGCGTGCGTCGAGCGGATGTTCGAGCTAGACGCGTGATCGGGTGAAAAGGGTCGGCGAACCAGGAGTAGGGAGCTTCGACGTTGATTCTTGCAATGTTATCGATGGAACGATTTTTGTATTTTGTAACAGCTGGATCTGGGAATGGATTAGCTGGTCTGTTTCGTCATCAACTATGTTACGCGCTGCGGAGAAGAAGATACTGTCCTGTAAGTTGCTCTTTTAGCGGATAGAGTCTCGCGACGAGTGGTTGCTAAGACGGGACGAACGTTGTAGGCTTGAAGACTGCGTATCGTGGATGGTACGTGGACATCGGACCAGTCGTCGGCTCGGCGGACAAAATATGGACCATCTCGTTGAACGAGGAGTCGCCGAAGACGCCGATCGTTTTGTTACACGGTCTTGGAGCGGGGGTGGCGTTATGGTGTTTGAATCTGGATGCGCTGGCCTCTCAGAGGCCAGTGTACGCTATCGATATATTAGGTGACTATGAAAGGAGATGAAGCTGTTTTCTAGAGTAACGCGAAGCATACGTTCTCGTAATATGTTGCAAGCTGTTTTTAAAAGTACGCTTTGTTCTTGAGGATAATTATCTCGCGTGACTCATTGATGAGTAAAATTGAACTTTGGAATCGTATATCATTTGATGAGGTAGATAATGTTGCGTAATGTTTAAATTCAGGGAGTTTATAACAATATTATTGGACCCATTGTCTTGGCAAAATTATACTGCAATTTATTTACATAAATACAGGAGGCAGAAAGTCAAAGTCAAGGCATCGCCAGCATTTAATATAAACTGATTAGTTTAATCTGAAGATATACCTTACGTAAGATAAAGTTACACAACAGTAAGCTCCGAACGAGTCCCATTTAAGAATAATTTAAGCTAGGTATCGTGTCTTCTTTTACTTCTTCGCAAGAGTACGCGGTGAACTGTTTTATCATTTGTCGAATGATTCCCTAGATTAATAACGGCTAACACCTGGCCCCTTTCGTTCTTTTCACTGTCGCCTCTGTGCAATCCAGGTTTCGGTAGAAGTAGCCGTCCTGTTTTTAGTAACAAAGCGAAAGAAGCCGAAGAGCAACTAGTCCGTTCCATCGAAGAATGGAGGAGGGAGATGCAATTAGAGAAGTTCGTGCTGCTAGGCCACTCGATGGGTGGCTTCCTCGCAGCGTCTTACACTATACAGCATCCCGAAAGGATCAAGCACCTTATTCTCGCTGACCCTTGGGGTTTCCCTGAGAGGCCTGAGGAGTCAGCTGCGAGAGCGCCTATACCATTTTGGGTGAAGGCCATAGCGTACGTAGTGCAGCCGTTGAATCCATTGTGGGCGGTCAGAGTGGCCGGTCCGTTTGGTTGGTGATTCTTGTAAACATTCCTCTTCGCACCGCTCTATCTAGCCTGTTGTGCTGGAATTCAAGTATTTCTTCTTCTAGGACAGTGGCTGATCGAGAAAACCAGGCCCGACATAGTAAAGAAGTTCACGCCTATGTTAAAAGATGATACTGCTGTGATTTCGCAGTACATACATCAGTGCAATGCTCAGACTCCGTCGTAAGTGTTTCAAGTCAGTAAGATACAAGCCTGCGTCGAACAGAGAACATTTATGTATTATGCTCGACAAACAGGGGTGAGAGCGCATTTCACGCGATGATGCAAGGTTTTGGCTGGGCCAAGAATCCTATTGTTAGGAGGATCGACCAACTCAGCCCGCAGATCCCTATAACTTTGTTATACGGTAGCCGGTCGTGGGTTGACAACTCCTCTTGGGAAACCCTCAAGCAAGCTAGATCATCAGCTTATATTAATGTTCAGGTAAAGGGGGGATGGAAAGGGGAAAGACCAGTGGCGGATTTAAGGGAAAAGGCCCAGGTGGCAAACTTTCTGGGACACCCTGGAGATATCACAGAATCCTTACTAATATATAAAAGTGAAACGTTGTTTGTTTGTCATTCTTTCACGCCTAAACTGCTGAACGGATTTCAATGAAATTTTAAATATACATTACATACGTCCTAGATTAGATTATAGACTATTTATTTTTCTTTGCTTAGGCTTTTTTATTTTGGAAACATTATAAATAATTCCCGGGTGAAACTGGGTAACGGGTTGGCTAGTTACAAATAAATCGACGCGCGTGTAGTGTGAAAATTATGGGAAACAAAAGAATATAGTGTTTGGATAAAATTATAATTTTTTTGGAAGATGGGGCCTTCGGGGCCTAGGTGGTATCTGCTCGTTGGCAGCCCGTTAAGGAGTTACATCCAGAGATGGGCAAAAAATTATTTGAAATAAAAATTTGGGTGCGAAATTTTTATTTCAAATAATTTCTCGCCCATCTCTGGTTACATCCACCTAGAGGTCTGAAAAAGCATACAAGTTCGGGAATTTTTTTGGGGAAAAGTATAAGTGAAAATCATACACAATGCTTTTCTACTAAAAGATACATCTTTTAACTATATTATTCTACATTTTCATGGGATATTATTATTAACTAAAGGAGACATCGGTTTGGATGTGAGTCGTGTTTTTTTTTTAAGCAGTAGCTGGTGGACATTCTCTAGGCCAAAGGATGCATCTGAAAGCAAAAATTCAAGTAGATTTTAGAAACAAATAATTTATAGAAGTACCTGACGTTCTCCGAATTTTAATATTGTATTTTGGTGAAAAAGGGCGACTGTTTGAAGTTGAAATATCGAATTTCGTGAAAAAAAGTTTTCTTCTTTTCAAGAAGGCTGTGCAAGTATTTCCATTATTGCAAAGTTGAAAGCACAATTTAAAACTATGAGAATGTCAGGTTTTTTGAAAGTTATTTATTTTAAAATCTACTTGAATTTTTGCTTTCAGACGCATCGTTTAGCCAAGGAAACGTCCACCAACTAATGCTTAAAAAAAAACACGACTCATGTTCAAGTCGATATCTCCTTTAGTTAATAATAATATTTCCTGAAAATTTAGAATAATATAGTTAAAAGATGTATCTTTTAGTAGAAAAGCATTGTGTATGATTTTTCACTCATACTTTTCCTCAACAAAAATTCCTGAACTTGTATGCATTTTCCGGACCTCTAGGTGGATGTAACCCCTTAAGCGGACTAGGCAGTCGAAAAATCAATTTTTTATTGCATTTTCCAAAAATACTATCTTTTCTGAATAAAATGCCGCTTGGTTTATTGTAAAATTCGCAAAATTGTAGATTTGGCAGCTATAAACGTCAAGCGGCAACCTACAGCGTCGTCCTTGCCGAGAAACATTAAACGCGTTTTCCTCGAATCTTTTTTTCTCTTACAATTAGTTTTCGCCTAGTTGTGAATGAACGGAGGTTCAGATCGACTTAGAAAAAATTACAGGATGTGTGAAACATGTGCCATTTCACCGCGAACCTCTGATATGGTCCGTAAAAATTCAAGATTTTCGAAAAAAAATTAAGAAGTCACCAGATTTTAGTAGCGCACCATCATTGTTTGTGCGCTACAAAAGTCTGGTGACTTCTTAATTTTTTTACGAAAAACTCGAATTTTTATGGACTATATCAGAGGTTTAGGCCGAAATGGCACATGTTTCACACATCCTATAATTTTTTCCAAGTCGATCTGAACCTCCATTCGTTCGCAATTAGGAAAAAATGAAGAGAAAAAAATATTCGAGAAAAACGCGTTTAAAGTTTCTGGGCAAAGGCGACGCTATAGGTTGCTGTCTAACGTTTTTAGCTGCCAAATCTACAATTTTGCGAATTCTACTATAAACCAATCGGCATTTTATTCAGAAAAGATAGTACTTTCGGAAATAGCAATAAAAAATCAATTTTTCGACTGCCTAGTCCCCTCAAGTCCGTCACTGGGAAAGACGAAGATCGTCGGCCCAAAATTCGAGTGTGATAAATTACGTATTTTCACTGATTTCAGGCGATAACAGGAGCAGGCCACCATGTTTACGCAGATAAGAGTGAAATTTTTAATAAATACGTAGTAGAAGCGTGCAATTTAAGTGACGCGACATCCCACTTAACGGCGTCGAACGGATGCTTCAATATCAAATCTGTAAGCGAGCAAGAGATCCCGCTTATCATGACGGACGAGAAAGTTAACTCGAAAGCCGTGGACGAGCAGGAACTGAATGCATCACAGTCACAATCTAGTTGAAGTTTAGTACAAAGTTTTTATTGTTAAATCTTATTTTATTGACTGTACCGTGCAGCCGGGTAAACTGCGCGACTTGTGTGATTTAGATAAGGTAAATGTAACGCAGCATACCAAAACAATTCCATGTCGGTGAATATCCTTACGCGATTTAGTTTCTAATTTATCTTATGCCATGCTAGTTCTTTAATCTATTGTTATCTGAGCTTCCTCGGGAACAGCGATGGTCAGTTCGTTGTTTATGTTCGTTAATTCTATATACGCTTCTCCGAACGTCCAGCGAAATGTTGACATTTCTGAGAGCGTAGCTGTAAATACTCTACCGAATAGAAAATTGGACAGGCAGAGGGGAGACGAGATTTGATAGAAGAATCTTAATCTCTTCGGTCATAACGTAGAATCAAATTAAGTCAGTGGGATCAATAATTTACACGAATCGTCTTGTGTAAATCGAGAAATCGTAACGAAAGAAGTGGAATTGTACATTGCCTACTATGTAACATAGAAGCAGAGCAGACCGAACTCTGGAAATAAACACCGCTGATATCAGTTCGGTCTGTTTATGAAATCGTAAGTCGTAATAAAAGAGAGAAAGTTCAATGCGTGTCGCAGTCAGTATTTTTGTTATAATGTACATGAATTTACAATTGTTCTGTTTAAACTACATCCACATTAAACGATGAGAAAAATACTTTACACGGAACAGATCCTTCGTCTGTTGTTTAATTATTAGTCTTTGTATTCGCTATCTTCGTACGCGTAATCGCTGGATTCGTATTCGGTATCAAAGTCCAAATCATCGGGAGGTTCATCGGTATCGTAATTAACAATGTCTTCTCGAGAACGTTTATGTTTGAGTCTTTGCTCTTTCCGCCTTTGAGTTAAGAACTTAGCGAATAGTTCCTCTTGCTCTTCTTTGGACACGAAATTTGGAATATTCTGTTCGTCTGGCGTAGCAGGAGGGGTCGCATCCAACTGTGCGTTTTCTATTCGCCTCTTGAGGGTCTGCCTCGACTTATTCAACGAAGTCTTAATCTGCGGAGGAAAGAGTACAGCTCGGACGCTTCTTGTTAATCGTAATAGTGGCTTCATTCCTAAAACTTACCTTCAACATAATTCGACTGTGGTCTAAACCGAACACATCGTGTTTCATTAGCGGTAAGCTAATCTTGAAGTCGTCGTCGCTCTCAGGCGTCTCGTTATCTTCGCAAGTGAGCTTTTTAGGCGTAACGACGTGATTGGCTGCGAACGGATACACGTTAGGTATATGATCTTCGCCGTAGTCTGCGATCGCTAATCTTCTCTCCACTTCCTTTATGTCATTAACATGCCTGCACTTGACGAACTGAATGGGTGGCACGAAGCCTATAACGCAAAGTTGAGTTAACTGCTTTCTCAACTGGAATGCGCACGAACGCAGCAGGGCCTCTGTATTGGACACAGTAGTACTGTTGTTTATCCAGTATATATTAAGGAACTTGAAGTCCGCGGTTATTTTGACGTGAGACACTTCGATGTTCCTGTTCAAAAGTTCAGGCTCTATTTCCCCCGTCGACATCATGTCCGTAATATGCTCCATGAAAATCTTGTTTAACACGGTCATCCTCCTTCGCGTGTGCATTGAAGGCTGCTTCTTCGGTAGTCCGTTAAGCATCGTATTGGTGGCATCGATTCCACCCCTGAAAATTCGTCAACTTACGGCTCGTTTTAGAAAATTGGAATGGTGTAATTTGAAAAGAGGTTTCTAAGTTATATTTACCGCTTTGGCTGATCTTTGCGTAGTAACTTGGTCATAAATTTACTCTGCTTCGAAATGTTGCCATTTCTTATGCTGCTAGTAAACAAGCATCTATATAGTTGCTTTACCACGAATGTTTGTGGACACGGCATTTTACTGAAAAAGTACATCCTTTCGTGTGCACGAGTTTCTCTCAACGCAGCATTGATTTAGAGAACGTATTAATTTATATACGTGTTCGTCGCATTATATTAAAGCAACCTGTTATGTACACACATTTCGACAGAATTGACTTTTTTATAGGTTATGTTTACAAGATTTTGAATATCAGCTGGTACTGCAGAGAGGTCTCTTTATCGGGGATGATATATAGAGTATTTAGAGTAATATCGACTACCCAAAAGCACCGAAAGGGGCAGTTTGAAATATCGGGGTAATATCGACCACCCGAAAGAGGTAATTCGAAATTAAGGGGAGGTTCCGGTGTAGAGCCCATAAAAATAGGTGATCTTTAGGAATTAATTATGGGAAAACTATTGTATATAATTTAATGGGACTTTTTGCATTGTATTAAGGATGTTTTCAATTATAGAAATATATTTTTTGTTTTATAATTAAACATTGCAGATGGCACTGGGGGAGTCGTTAAAGTCGAGGCGTGAAAAAATTCATCCAAATCGGTGGGACCTGTATCTCCAAAAGATATTATCGATTCGACGGAAAATTTTTTTATTTTGGGAGAATATATTTCTGGCTAGGGGGGAAACCAGACAAAATTACAAAAATGACATTTTTTTAGAAAGTTACGACACTTGAAGTTTGAAATCATTTTTTCCCTATATTTTTTGTCCTTCCAGCGCCTTTGAAAATTATATATTTTCAATTTTTTGTAATTTTTTCTGGTTTCTCCCTTAGCCAGAAGTATATTCTTCAAAATAAAAAAGTTTCAGTCGAATCGGATAATAACTTTTGGAGATGCAGGTCCCACCGATTTTGAGAACACTGTTTCGAGAAAAATGAACTTAAAGTTTTACGTGAGTGCCGAGTGGCCAGTTGTGACCCATGCATTTGCCGCTACTCAAATGCCTGTAACCAGTGACGGATTAAAGGTACGTGTCGACTTGAGAGAACTCGCGCAAGTTACTCTCGATAGTTACTCTCAAATTGTGTGTCCAGTTGAGAGCAATTTCGAAAATTTTTACTCAGGTAGGCGATAGAAAACTCGCCGAGAGCTTACTGTCGGATATAACTCTCAGAACCGTGTCCACTAGAAATTGGTCTGCGCCTACTCTCTGCAGTTTCTCTCAGTTTATTTTAAGCTACGAACGGAGTGAGGCCGTGATTATGGATGTGCAAAAACTTAGTGCTCTGATTATGGCTTATAATATTTTAAAAAAGAGAAGCAACGTAGAAAGAGAAATTGCCGGGTCAGGCCATGGATTCAGCGTACATAAAATGTGTCTCGCTACTCGGCTCGACGCAGACTGCTTCGGCCGCGCAGTTCTCCCGGCTAACCGCCTAGCAACACTTTTCTGGCAACGCCGTGCCTCGCAACGCCTATCTGGCAACGCCGTGTATGCCGCGACGCGAGCCTACTACATAATCCAGAAGACCTACTGTGCTCAGATTGAAAGAAGTCGGTTTAGAAATTCTAGGGTCCGAATAGTATATCCCTATTGGCTGGCGCGATAACGTCGACGAATACAAAATAAACAAAGGAACACGGGCGGCGGGAGCCAATGCGAGCGAAGAACCCCGACCGACTTCTTTCAATCGGGTCACAGTACTCTCGCGACTGCACTCGCAGAATATGAACCTGGTTCGTATTTCGGAAGCAACTGTCGGATAGTAATATTACTATGTATACACTCGAGAGCAAGTTGCAACGCGTCCGCTGTCTGAGAGATGAACGTCGCTCCAAAGAGGAGATATAATAAGAGGCGTCACTCCGGGCGGAACGTTCGAAGTCCTTACTTGACCTTGGCATTTAAATTGGTTGTCTATTCGAGCGGGATATTCAAATCAACTAAATCTACCTTACCGCAGTTGGCTGATTATTGTCGAAGTTTACCGATCCATGCCGAATGGACATTTAAATTGGTTGTCTAGTGATTTCCCTAGTTTATTTCTGTCCTTGTCGAGTGACGCCTCTTATTATATCTCCTCTTTGGTCGCTCTCCGACAGTCACTCTCGGACGTAGTGTCCACTTGCGAGAAATACTTTCGAGAGCTTCTCGCGCGAGTTTTACTCTCAAGTGGACACCTACCTTACCAGGGCGACTAATGAGCAGTTGCCACCTAGGCCCCTGCATAAAAGGCTCCCGCAGGGCCCCATGACCAAAAAATATGATTAGATATAGGTATCCAAAACACTACATTTTTTCCGTTCTACTATACTTAGCCTGTTTTTAGTAAACTACCTCTTCATTTTCCCTAAAAAATGGGCCCCTCAGAACGTTTGCCATCTGGGCCTTTTTTCTTAAATCCGCCACTGCCCATAACTTCGAGAAATTTACGAATTTCAACAAATCCTTTTAAACACGTATTCCTAAAAGGTTGAACATTCGAAAAATGAAATAAAAAAAATCGATTTTTAGACCGGAACCTCCCCTTAAATATTATTTGACCTGCCCCTGCGGATAAGTAATCGACTGAGACATTTCGTCACTTCGAAAATTTCAAAATGCTATAACTTTGTTAGAAGACCGCCTACGGGAAATTTTCATTAAGGAAACTTGTTCAGAATTCCATCCTCTACCATCTCACGGAGTTTGAGCTAGTTTCAACCAGTTGGAACGCGCTGGCTCAACTTTATAGTTACGACATCGACGAAGTATAGAATAGACCTATCACCTTATGGGACTTCGTGTCACCACCCAAACTGTATTACCGACCCATAACTCGAGGACTGAATTTAGCGGCCTCTGCTCATGAACAGCGTCCAACTT
This sequence comes from Andrena hattorfiana, assembly GCA_944738655.2. Classification (NCBI taxonomy): domain Eukaryota; kingdom Metazoa; phylum Arthropoda; class Insecta; order Hymenoptera; family Andrenidae; genus Andrena; species Andrena hattorfiana. Next base: position 6,877,382 of record OX122889.2, read on the forward strand.
AGGAACTACTCTGAAATGTATTGAAATGCTGAAAGGTGTGCGTGATTGTATACGTGTGACTTGTTTAGAGTGAGAGTTTGACAGAAGACAGGCTTTTGTTACGCTACGCTTTGGCTCGGTTTGTCAGCGACTCACGAGGATTCGCGTGGATTTTTCTCCGAAAATCTATTTCGGTGATCTCTTCTTGAAAGCTTATACAAGCTATAAATTGCAAAATGACATTGATTGTTAGTACATTACGTGTAGTGGAACACTTAACTAACATTTTCGCGAGTCGTATGTCGAAAAATATTAAAAATTGACGCTGTTATTGACATTCCCACAAATCTCTGCACTCCGCGCATGACTAAATAGACGGTGCCCATCCTACGACACGTATAAATCATTGAGAACAAGGAATCCAAACGTTTTTTTTAAATTTATATTCGTAGTTTTCGGCACCCGACATTTTGCAATAGTTTATTTATTACTTGGGAACGATAGATTAGTAGTTAAATCTCTACTTTTCGTTACAAATTGATTGGCCCTTTCCTTATTAACTATTGTATAGATTTAAAAATTGTAAAGAACATCTCCGATGTAAGTACCCGAGCGTATCGCTTGCGTTAAGGTCTGTTTTCATTATTCCTAGATATGTACATATGAGAAAACAGTTATGGTATTTTTTAAAGCACAAGTAAAAAGAAAGGTCCTGTTTTACGGACTTCGCGACTTGCGTGTGAGATAAAATGGGAGGGAAACGGCACGGAGGTCCTTTACGCGACAAACGATCATTCTGGCAGCGGCAACAAAGTATAATACTACATTGTCTTCTTGCATTCTCCGTGCGTCTGATTTTCGCATGTCGATGTCGGTCCACAGACAAGCTAGGCTTCTAGATTTTACTTTCTTCTACAAATTCTGCAAAAGCCGTAATCAGTAGCTAAAAGCGGAAAACATGTATGTACACATGCTAAGCTAATCATAAGGTGAAATTTTTACATTCTCTGTTTCGGCTCGATTCGAGCATTTACGGCATATTAGTGAGATTTTTTTAATAAAAGGAAAATCAAATACGACGTGATTCGGGCAAGTAGGTATGTACATATGTAGAGTTGCTATACGTCCTGTATATACGGGACTGTCCCGTATTTCACTGTTACCGTGAAATATTTTACAGAGTAAAATAAACCATTACCTACCCACATTTTTCATGTTTTATTTAATTAGCATTTAAATGTTCCGTATCAAAGCTTGACAATTATGGCAACCCTAAAAATAAATCACTACCTACCCACTTTTTTTCATATTTTACTTGTTTAGCATTTAAACAAAATAAAAAATGGTAAAGATTCGTTAAGAGCAAACGCCTGATTTAGCGAGCTCTGCTTGCAAGACATTTCAAGTCGCATTGATTTTTGCCTTCAGGTGTATCGCGTTTCTGGGAACGGCGTCTGTTTAAAAAAAAGACGAACTTTTCGATGGCCTTGACCTCAACTATCGAAGAGAAAAAGGCCGCACATCTACTGAACGTTCGCTATCGTATTATTTTCTGGATTTTAAAAAAATATGTTATTATTTTTCCTAGTAGACAAATCTGACATACAATACAGATGTTTGTATAATGATAAAAATATTGAAAAATTATTTTTCCATTAGAGGATACTGCATATTAATGGCCCTGTATTCTTTCTAAGCGCCGACCAAAATGTTGTTATAAAGAGTCGGTAGCTTCTGAACAATTTTAGAAATCTATGTAAACCTGATATCTATGTTTCCATATTTAGAAAAGTGATAGGAACTAGAGGAAATGCTGTATTGCGTTGTCTCAAGCGTAAATGTTGTAAAACGTTTATAAGACCTACTCGAAAAATCCGATCTTACCATATTTTATGGAAGAAAGAAAGTCAGAAAAGCATGCAAGCTCAGAAATATCGTTCCAACTGCCACTGATGTAGGGTGGGGAAAGTTCCCCTTTCATGCGGCCGCCCAGGCTAGGGAAAATGCGCAGGCTGGATGCGCGTGATTATTATGTAGTCCCCTCCTCGAAGTGACAGAAAATATAACCTATATGCTATATGACAATAATGTTTATTAGCTATTTCGTTCCTTTACGCTACATTTGTGAACTTTTTATAACTTAACATCCTTCTAAAATATCGTTGTTACGCCGCAACGGTATATTTATGAAATTGGGTATAGCATATAGGTTATAATTTCTGTCACTTTGAGGTAGAGGTGTGACTATTGAAATGTTATCGATATTTCGATATATCGATAATATGGTTAAGATATCGTTGACGCGAATAGACCCAGATAGCACACGACTTATAGACGACGTGTGCTACCTGGGAAATCAGCTGAGGTATACACGAAAAAAGGTCAGCAGCGTAGAAAGCGTTGCTGGGCCCATACACGACGCTATCCAGCATTGAAAAACACCGTTGTGAACGGACGAAAATATCGGTGCTGAGCCCATTCAGTGTTCTTCGGTGCTGGACAGCGCCGTGAATTTAAATACAAACAAATAGATTCTGATTGACTTTATTGTACAATTAATGCGTTGCATTCTAAGCGGGAAAAGGTCTGTACCGTTGGCAACGGTGCTCGAAAAGTGAGCACCGTAAAAACCGGTGCTGGGCCCATTCACGGCGCTATCCAGCACCGAAGAACATCGTTGTGAATGGGCGAAAACATCGGTGCTGAGCCGCTGAGTATCGAAAGCGATATCTTTAAAAGTATGAATATGTATCGTTGCTTTACAATGTCTTTAAAATTATTATTTGCATCGTTGCTGCAACAAAGTGTGTTATATTCTACCTCAGCCTCTTCTAGAAGAGGCGAATAGATCTATTCGTCTTAACAATATCTTAACGATATTGTCGATATATTGTTAAATATCAATAAGATATCGATAATCTATCAATAATCGATAGTCACACCTCTAATCAAGCATAGAAATCTGTAAACATGAAAATTGATGCTAAAATCAAGTAGAGTCTAATAAAAGGCATGAATTTGGCAAACATAAACAAATTAAGCTAAAACTTATTATTTCGATGAAATGTACTAAAAAAATGACGTTATGAATAGGAAATTTTGATTTCTTAACCACGAATAATTACACTCATCGACTTCATAAATATATCGTTGAGGCGTAATAATAATATTTTGGAAGGATGTTAAGTCATAAAAAGTTCACAAATGTAGCCCAAAAGAACGAAATATCCAATAAACATTTATTATCCTGTAGCATATAGGTTAAGTATATTTTCTGTCACTTCGAGGGCAGAAAATCCACTCTTCGAAGTGACCGAAAATATAACCTAACTAAGAGACTGTACAAATGTTTATTACGTGGTTGTATTTATATAATATTTGTAATCGAAATTTATGGAAATACGTGCAAATTATGCTTCTATCAAAATGTATTAGTAAACGGAATTATGCAACATGTTTCTTGAAATTAGTCTTAACGTTCATGCCGTTTTAGATTTTAAACGTTTCCGATAAGATTTAATTTCAATTCCTACCACTCGTAGCATTGTAATCTTATTTTAGACTGAATCGATAACGTTGGGTGTGACACGAAAATGGTAAGGGGGCTCGCGAGCCCCCCGAGCGTGTGACACAAAATTACATTCCGTGATAGGTCTATTCTATACCTGGTCTGTGGTTACGATCCCATCAATTCCCATAAAAAATCCCATAAGTCAAAGCGCACTCGCTATTAGCGGAGAAATTATTGTCCGTAATATTATTAGTGTCAGACATTTGCTACCTATATTTTTTACATTTAAAATTAAATTGAATGTAAATATTGCTGTATGTTGCATAATGAGTTATAGCAGAAATCTGGATCTTTAGAATGCAATTAAGGGCGAATTCCACTTACGCTAAAATTGCCCGCAGCGCGCATGGTAAGTGGTTACATTCCAAAATTTATGAAAATCTCTTGAAATATGGAAGAGAAATCTGTGAAATAGCCATTATCGGAAAATACATTTTTTAACTATAAATTACGACTCGAAAACGGGAAAATATAATTTACGATATTCATTTTATTACAAAAACGGAAAAATCCTACGGTCGCGGGTGATTTGGGCGTAAGTGGAATTCGCCCTAAATAGATAAATAAAGCACCTTTCTATACCCGCGCATATTTTGAATGAGGCTTAGTTCACGAACGTCCCCAGTAGATGGCTATGAATTTTCTTAAAACGTACGAGATTTGAAATTCACATAACTGCATATTGTATTCAGAAATAATCCCAGAAATGCCTCTGCAAACTCTTAATAACTACTAACAACTCTAATCCTTCCAATTATTACCAACAGAGAACTCGCAAATAAGAAGCAGTACAAAATCTACCACCACAAACACAATTCTTAACATTATATTAAAACAGATGTAACATATAAAATTTTCGACTTTTATTATTTCTACTGTACCTTCGAATTACAATACTATGTACATATAAACTATTTAATAATAATTATATGCCAATAAAACTCTTTACATTTTTGTTTTATCTAAAAAAAAAAGAAGAAGAAAAGAAAGAAAGGAAACAAAATAAATTGGGTCGTTAGAGGAACTGCCATAATTGCGCAATGAGAAGACAACAATCTCGACCAACCGAACAACCTCCGTTCTTCGAATTGCCGCTCTAGCTCGAGAAGTTTGCAAATACACACATTCGGAGAATCGTTGCGCGAACGACGATACTGAAAGACTCGATAATGCCACGACCTCCCATCCGAGGGAACGGATCGTCGCTAAGAAGCTTTTGCTACGCGAAATTACTCCGCGGCTGTACACTGTCCGAACGGAAAAGCGAGGCTTTCCCGAAGTCGTTCGAATGTCACATCCTCACCTTAACAATAACAATAATAATAATAATATTTGTAATTTATATATATTGTTTGGTAATAAAAGACAGATTAATGAGATCAAAAGTCAAATTTGAAAAGAAAAAAAAATCTCTTACACCTAAACGCAACGCATCGCGCGCCCACGGGCAGCCGGGAGCTTCGGCTCGCCCGAACGAGCGGGAAATATCTCGAGAGACGCAAATAAGTTATTACACTCAAGGACCGAGAATACATTGGACGATTAAACGACTGAAAATCCCGTTTTTTTTGCAGCATCGAACTTACTAGCCTATTAAATTTAATTAAATATCACCCAAATCGTATTTGCATGCTTCGAGCGCTCGGTGGCCTTCGCAGCACGCTTAAATCTACTGGTAAAAATAGAGTCCTTTTACCATCTATGGCCGTAACTTTTACAAATCATCATACATATGTATATTATATATATATGTAATTTATATATATCTTCAGAGAGAGATAGATAGAGAGAGTACATAGCTCGATCAAAGTACCATTGATCAGTGATATGAATAAAAGTCAGAATAATTCCCAGCGAAACAGTTTCTAAATCTCCTTTGTTTTTCCTACCAAGCCTGTATTAAAAAGCTACTTCTCGTCGTGTAAAAATAAATCACATTCATACATCTGCTGTACGATTTTTAAAATTCATATCATTTGGAATCGCGCCTCTCCGTGGCGCATTTAAAAGAACCCGATTGGAAATAGAATTCTGACTTTACTCAATACAGCGTCGTATCGTACCCGCGCGTACGAATAGGTATCCATGCAGGCCCTTTCTCTGTTTCTAACACGATCGTACCTGAGAAGCGAATATTTCGTTTATTTTAAGCCGCGCACAGCCGAAAGAAACAGAAGCGAGCCGTGAACCTTCAGTACTGAAAATTGCTTCCCCTGTCTCGCTTGGCTCCCCATCGACAACTCCCTCGGTCAGTCGACGGGGGCGGATTTATTCTCTTAACGTTCTCCACGTTTCTTTACCGGTGCTCGATTATCGGCAGTCTATCCCCGATTCCCTTATTGATTCTGCGTACGCCGCTCCCCGATGATGTTCTCCAATTTACGCGCGAACGCGGTCGTCTTCTTTATGGGGGACGTCCCTTCCGACATCTCCACGTCGGTGTCGTCTGATAAAAGTCGCTTGCCCACTGACCGCTTCGGGTCCACGGATATCATCATTTTGTTAATAGCCTCCAAATCCTGGAAGATAAATCAGAAAAACTTGTGTAAACTTTTCCTAATTATCCGTATCTATCCATATTACTAGCAGGAACAAAGATATTTGGAGGCAGAGATGGGCGAAGTTTTTATTTAAATAAAATTTTGAATAACGAATGAAAGATACAAAAAATGATTCGTCGTGTGTCAGAGTTAATTTTTTTATTCGTCGAGCGAATCAACTTCAGCGTCGAATAAAATTTTCAACTTTAACTTTAGTTGACGTCGAATAGAGTTAAAGTTAAAGTGGAAAAATTTAGTCGACGGTGAAGTTGAAACGCTAGACTAGCAAAAAAATTAATTTTATTCATCGAATAAATTTTCGAATATTCTTCAAATAAATTCTCGAATATTCTCCAAATAAATTCTCGAATATTCTTCAACTAAATTCTCGAATATTCTCCAAATAAATTCTCGAATATTCTCCAAATAAATTCTCGAATATTCTCCAAATAAATTCTCGAATATTCTCCAAATAAATTCTCGAATATTCTCCAAATAAATTCCCGAATATTCTTCAAATAAATTCTCGAATATTCTCCAAATAAATTCTCGAATATTCTCCAAATAAATTCTCGAATATTCTCCAAATAAATTCTCGAATATTCTCCAAATAAATTCTCGAATATTCTCCAAATAAATTCTCGAATATTCTTCAAATAAATTCTCGAATATTCTTCAAATAAATTCTCGAATATTCTTCAAATAAATTCTCGAATATTCTCCAAATAAATTCTCGAATATTCTCCAAATAAATTCTCGAATATTCTCCAAATAAATTCTCGAATATTCTCCAAATAAATTCTCGAATATTCTTCAAATAAATTTTCGAATATTCTTCAAATAATCTAAATTTAAAGGAACTTTTATTGGATCCGTTATTCAAATAATTGTTTATTCAGTTAATGCCCAACTCTGATTTTAGGTAAATTATTCCAAGCTCCACTTTAACTTACCTTAGCAGGACTACGACTAAAGCAGTAACTAAGCTGCGGAGCTGGGGAAGCAGAGATGGCTTTCGGGTCCCAAGTACGCGTCATGATGCTGCCAGTGACGCGCCTAACCGGTGAACTAGCTGGAGGTTTACCCTTGGGCAGTGGACTAAGCGAGAGGTTCATCACACTGCCGCGCGCCAGCCCCAGCTTGTTCGCGACCTCCTTCACCTGCGGCACGTAGACCGTGTTATAGAACTTGATTAAATCCCCGCGCGTCTCCTCGCCGAAAGTCTGCGAGGTCCCAGCCATGTTCGTGGGCGTGGGCGGCGCAACGTTCGCTTCTCCGCGTGTCTCCTCGCTAGCCCTCTGTTGCTCGCTCCCGGACATCTTGGCGATAAGCACCGATCTGTATATATGAGACTCGGCTTGCGGCTGCAACCGGTAGCACCGCATGATCTCCGTGAACGAGTTCTTCTCCATCTTCGCCAGCTTGCATATTACGTAGATTGCACACATTAAGATCTGATCGAGGTGTCTGTCCTTCATCAGGTCCGTCCGCTCTTTCACCGAGTACTCGAAGATCGTCCAGATCTTCTTCTTCAGGTCCGTGTCCATGATCTCCAGCGAGCTGCACAGGTCCAGCATGCGCACGCTGGCGAGATTGTAGAATTTCCTAAAGAACAGCGCCACGGAGCCGGTCCGCTTCGGTTTCGCCGGCTCCCTGTTCACCGAGTGCGTCGGGCCAGTGGTGGTCTGCGCGCCGGAGGACCTGGGGACCGTGATCTGCTCCGGTAGCAGGAGTATCCTGGAGTTGCCGTCGATGGTCAGGACTTTGGACGGTAGCACGCTCTGGCCGGCCACTCGCAGCACGCTCTGCCCGCCGATCCTGGTGTCGGGGAAGAGGCGCTTCTTCGCCACGCCGGACGCCGCGACAGGGGACTGAAATCTCTCCGAGGCGGACGAAATGGGGCTCTGCTGGACGTCGTGGTGCGTCGTGCCGCGATCGAGGGCGATTCTTCTCAGCACAGGCTGCCCGGGGATGTTCGCGTCGACGGTCTCCAGTGTGCCAGGCAAGGAAACCTCCTCGCAGCTCGGTACACCCTCCGTCGTGGACTGTATCGCTGCCCACAGCGGGCTGTCGCTCTGCCAGGCCAACGACTCCAAGATCTTCTCCTCTATTTGATTCAAGTGCTTGACGACGTCCCGGGACAACTGGTCCTCCGCTCTGACTATGATCTCTATCACTTTGTAGAAGTAGTAAGCATCCAAGTTCAGCGCGTTCAGGATCCACGGGAACACTTTGTCGTTGCTCTTGTACGAGTAAATGACGATCTCTAGGCAACAGGCGAGCAGGCACTGTATGAAGACCTCGTTCATAAGAAGATTCTGCAACACAGCAATAGAAATGTTACTTAGGACTTGTACTCTATGTTACTTCGGCTCCGAACAATCCTCCAACGCACCGTCACGTCGTAATTCGGTTTCTTCCGTTTCTCGTCGTTCAGAATCATTTCCAGGAGTCTGTAGAATAAAGTCTGACCCAGGTAAAGCCTCTTCTTTCCGAAGTCCGAGGTGGTTTCGTTGGCGTTCGTAGTCTTGTTGTAATTGGCGCAGAAGCTCTCCCCGATCTCCTTCACCTTCGACTCAACGAGCGACTTCACGTCGTGGGAACAGCTGTTTAATATCTGCAGCAAGTTTTCGCTGGGGGAGGTTTGACCCGCCAGCATAGCTTGCAGTCTGATCACACTCTGCGTCGCGGTGGACACCGGTGTCACGTTGGTAATATCCTTCGGTCTGAGATAGCCGCGTCCAGTTAACGGTGTGGGTGGAGCTAAATGCTGTATCTGCTGCGAAAGGTGTCATCGTGCGAATATAATTGAAATCTCATCGCTGGCGAACAGCGCAGATGGCACGCTTGGCACTTACCCCGCTGTATTGCTCCCGTTTCATCTGAAATTGCTCCTGCAGGTCGCCAACATTCATTTGCGTAGGAGAACCAATGTTATTGCTAGCATCGTGACCTGAAACAGAACGAGATCACGTGTGCTGCATGCGATAATCTGTTTTCAAGTAATTAGCATCAATATTTGCTTCTTTTACGCGACGCAAACAAGACAACAGTTTAAAAGCAACGTCGCGGAGGAAATGAAATTAACCCCTTAACTTGTACGCTCGAGTTCATTCGAGCGCACTAAACAGGCCAAACTGTGCACACTCGAGATAATTCGAGCGGCGTTGTATTTTATGCTGCTATAATTTTTCACATTCGAATATAATTGTTTTGCCAAGACAATGTTCTAAATTGTGTTTTTTTACATAAAAAAAATTGATTTTTTGGCCGGTTTTTAAAAAAAAAAAACTGCGTTAAGGGGTTAAACTAAGCAGTGGTTTTTACAGCAATACATTTTGAACATTACCGTTGTATTTCGCAGCACAATGTAAAGCATTCCGTACGGTATAAACCTACCTTTCATAGAAATATGTTTGGACAACTTAGCATAAGCTATATCTCCTCCAACTATTTCCAAGCTCGATATTCCGTTTAGCCTGACTCGTCTCCAATCAGCTGTAAACCACGGCCAAGGCAAAGCAGACACAAATTGGTTAACAGCGAGAAATGAAAATTATGAAAAGACAAAATAAAATAACCGGGCGCTCTGTCCTTTATTAATAAATGCAGATTGAGAAACATAAGCAGATCTACGGATCTGCAGACAGATATCTCACGAGATAATTGATTTAAGCCGAATTCCACTTACGCTCAAATCGCCCCTGATTTTCATTATGCTAGGTTTTCCTGTACGCGACTATAACGCAACGTCAAGAATTTCAAAGTCGATTTTCTCGAAAATGAAGCGCGATATGAAGAAAAGTTACTCTTTCTTTTTTATTTATAACAAGTAAATAAGTCGAGAAAAAGGAATAAAATTTTTTGCTATTGCGCTTCATTTTCGAGAAAGTCGATTTTGAAAGTCTTGACGATGCATCCAGTCGAGTTCGTGAAAACCAAGGTTAATGAAAATCACGGGCGATTTAGGCATAAGTGGAATTCGCCCGATACACAGGTAAATTTAATATAATATAACACAGCGCATCTGGCCACAGCCACTTACTTGCGAACAGTGCTATAAAATCCTTGTATCGTTTTTAATTTCATATATACATTACTGTTTTAACATTGATCGCACAATGTACAGCAAAACAAGGGAAGAAAAATTGAAAGCACTGTGAAGTTATGTACAGGATACTTGAATTTACAGTCTCAAAGCAACCTACCTTGGGCGAATTCCACTTACGCCCGAATCGCCCGTGAGTTTCATTAGAGTAGGTTTCCCTATACGCGACCGGACGCATCGCCAAGAATTTCAAAGTCGATTTTCTCGAAAACGAAGCGCAATATGAAAAAATTGTATTCCTTTTTCTCGACTTATTTACTTGTTATAAGTCGAAAAGAAAGAGTAACTTTTTTTCATATCGCGCTTCATTTTCGAGAAAATCGGCTTTGAAATTCTTGACGTTGCGTCCAGTCGCGTACAGGAGAACCTAGCATAATGAAAATCACGGGCGATTTTGTCGTAAGTGGAATACGCCCATAATCGTCGGCATCTTTCGAAGCAGAATCCCAATAAACTAAGCATTCAAACATGCAACGCACAGCGTTATTGTGCTTTATTTACAAGCATCGTTGCCACAGTAGTAAGCAAGATTAAGGTTCGAGTATTTCCTAGATATAAATAAACGAAAAAACCATTTTTACCTAAGAAAATTCTTTCGTCGAAATCCCCGACGCTCAGTACGTGTTGCTCGTACATTCTGTTGATAGCTTTGCTGTTGCCGTCGAAGTTTAAAGCTTCCAGGATCCCAGAGAAGTTAGACTGATCTCCACGTAGGACTCTCTCGTTAAATAAGTGATTAATGTGATTCTTCAGGTAGTACTCCTTTATCACTTTAGCTTCGACAGCGATAGCTTCGTGCCGCTCGCATAGCAGACTGACTATGCAATTCGCTGTTTGCGGCGGAGTGTAATTCTCGTCGTTGAAATTCGGTGGCAGACCTGTCGACGAATAGACGAATGAAAACAACGCTGTGTAATTCAAATTACGGAGAGCGTGTATATTTACCTGGGAAATTAGGATTCAGAAGATCTTTCCTATTAGCCAGCAGAGCGTTGCTGTATATAAGGTCGCAGCAAACCAAGAGCAGATGATACGAGTTAACCAGATCATCGGAGATGTCCGGGAAGGCTCCTTTTATACAAATAAATAACGTCCAACAGAATTCGAACACTCTAGCGGGCGTGCATGGTATCGCTTTGTGCCGCCTGGACCTCGGTGGTCGCGAGATATCGTCCACCGGGTCCTTGAATATGTCCGTGAAGATCGGCTGGTACTTCTTGAATATAACCATAGAAACCGAGAAGTTCCCCTCGAGCTTCTCGATCTTGGAGCGAAAGTCCTGCGGCATGTTGGCCATGTCCGCCCAGAACTTGCTCTTCGTGAAGAACTGTATCAACGGCAGATTGCATAATTGCAGCAGACGCGTCAGCGATACGCAATTGCCCTCGACGTTAGTGCCCGTCTTTCCAACGGTAGGTATAGAAGATTTACGGCACGCCACGTACAACGCGCAGCCTATCCAATGCAGCTGGTCGCCCTGCGGACAAAACCCAACGGAGTCAGGGACAATCAGCTGTACAGAATATATCAGAACACAGGGGCAAGCTCCGACGGTACTCGAGGAATAGACCGCATCCGTCGACTAAAGTATCTCAACATACTGCGCCCCGATCGAAAGAAGTCGGTCGAGGTTCTTCGCTCGCATTGGCTCCGCCACTCATGATAGGGATATCCTATTCGGACCCTAGAATTTCTCAACCGACTTCTTTCAATCGAAGCACAATAGTTAGTCTCTACTGAAACCTTTTCCAAATTAATTAGATTTTGGAGCTTCTCGATAAAAGCCTCTTCCTTTTCACGAAACTTATCGCCACTTTGCACCTACGCTTACAAATCAATCTCTGCGCCCATAGACCGCTTTGGAGAACCTGACGAACGAATCTCAAACACGAGCCTTCGTACACAAAAAGTGGATTATATGGATAGACTCTAATAAATTGCGAAAGGTGCAAAGACGTGCGGAAATTACAGCCGCGAATACAAATAACATCGGGGGAAACGGTAACAGGTAGTCTCCCTAAGAAACCGTTCTCGTTACGTAAATAAGTTCCCGGCGATCTCGGGACCAAGACCCAGCACGAAACATCAATCGCGTTGTTTTAAAATTGGTGCGCCTTGATCGTCGGGCAGAATGAGCCGCGAATTTGACGACGTTGCAGGTCGAGTAGAAGGAAGTCGATCGACCCGCGGATCTTAAAGCGACGCTGAAAACGACGCACCCGCGGATCGTGGGTAGAAATCCAGGTAAAGTTAATCGTACGGGCGAAGCGAGGCTCGGGGCAATCAGTGTAAGGAGTAATTCAAAAAATACCTCGAGAGTGTAATTCTGTCGAATAGTCTCGTAAGATTTCCAGGCCTCGGACGCGGCGGTCGCGTCCATATTCAGCTTTTGACACAAATCCTGGTGTCTGCTGTAAGTGGAGTCCTCGACGTCGTCCGATTGTCCCATTTTCGCTGGGAAAACTCGTGGGAAACCGCAGGGAAAACACGATCAACCGTACCGCTGTGCACGACCGAGCTGCGCCATACGAGAGCTCCGCCGAGGGTTTGGCGGGAAACGAGACGTGCCCCGCCATATTTGCCATGTTGGCGGGAAATGTAGAAAGTCGCTTAGGAGAAAAAAATCCTTAGGTCGATTTTGCACGGAAACAGCTCCCCGATCGATGGTTACCACAGCGTTGAAATAGCACGGGAAAAATAGCAATCGAATCTACCTCGCATCGGTAAAAGAATAACACGAAAGCTGTAGTTTGAAAGAATCCCCAGCTTTCCACCGCGGGGCGGTGCTTTTTGTGACCTTTGAAACGGCGGGAATGAAATGCGCGGTAAAATTCTTCCGACCGCTTTCTGCGTCTTAAAAGAACGTTCACACGGGTCTTGATATTTGCGCGCGGCGAGAGTAAGCGCAGATCGCGAAAGGGACGTGATTACCGAGGAAATTAGCGTTCCGTTGTAATACGCGCGGGAAGTGCGTGGGGCGGCGCGCACCGCCCAATCAAAGGTCGAATTCTGCTGCCTCGAGATTCAAAATGCTCGCCTCCCATTGGCCGCGGGGCATTCGATTATGCACGCTTGTCCACTTGCGTTGGCTGCAAAAAGAAATGTATACACATGTCCCACGGGAAGCAGGCTATTTTTAATTGCAAGGAGAGCGTCCACTATTCCCGTTTACTTCAGTTTATTGGCTAGTCTCGAGTAACCTTCCCATCAGCTTCACGCGACGCGGATTCACCTTGAATCATTTTTCCCTTCCTTCGCGGCAGGCTTAATTCGCAACGTCGAACATTCCTAATCGTTATGTGCACGGGGAGAAGCATCGGCTCGAGGTTTAATGGGTTTAACGCAAACGCGGCTGCGTGGGCAATTGGAAAGCGCTCTATGTCGACGGTGCGCTTCCATGGTATAAATATGTAAATACAATATGGCCGATGGAAGCGGAACGTTGCGAGCTTTTACGAATGGCACTCTGCCAATTGAGTGAGGGGCAGTGAAATCCGAGGGCTCGTTCGGGGCACCGTGCGCGCAACAACCGTTCGAGCATGGATTAGACCGTAGCGGGCGAAACGTTCGGGGCCACGTTCTCTCGAGTCGCGTCGTAATGTCACGGCGGTGCTGTTACTGAAGAGATGTTTATCCGCCGCGTAAGAATTAATCCCGCACTCGCCTCTGCCGCCGCGATATGAAATAAATCGTCGCGGGGCCTCCGTGCTCGGTGCGGCGCTACGGTATCGTGGATTTACGCTCGTCTCGCCGGCAATTCGTACACAACAATGTCCGAGGCATAGGTACTGTCATGGACACAGATGTAGAGCTCGCCAAAGGTGAAGGGTGTGAAACTAGTCCGGGTTGCTCTGGCTACTCTAGCATGGTGCACAGCAAAAAAGTTATCAAACATGCACTACGACAGCAGGCCAAGAGGCGCAGGAAAAATACTACCATCGCTGCGGGCAACTCTCGTACCCTGCCGAGGATCGTCGTCAAGCCATTGCCTCCGCCTCCGCCCAACGACCCACCGTCGCCGGTCAACAATGCGCAGCACATTAACACTAGTGAGTCGAACGCGCGTGCGACCGCGTACGCGCGTCGAGGTTTCGCCGAGACGTTCTTAAGCTCGGAGCGAGGCTTCGACCGTCGACTCGTTCGCGTAGATAGGATATTGGTTTAGAATCGTATATACAGGGTACGGCGGCGGGGCGCGTCGAACTTCGCACGAGGAATTTCATTTACGATTCGTAGCACCGTCGCCGCCGTACCCTGCATATCGCGGATAACGTAAGTCACGTGTTTTAACGCAATCTTAAATGCACGCAGCAACCGAAGAGCCTGCTGCCACAATGAGAGAAGTCCTGGCGAGTCTGCCGGGATTCAGTTTAAAGTCTGGGCGCAGACGATCGACCAAGAGATTGTCGGCGACCGCGCAGCTGGAGGCTGGTCTGGTGGATCTCGAGTCTCCGGCGAGTATCTTGGCGAGCACGAGTTTACGCGCTCTTCTAAACAGGCATACCTTTCAAGGCCTGCCGCCTCTGTATCAGAGGAAACTCGCGCAGCTTCTGCCCGCTGTTGATAGACAGGTACCGTCGACGAATGAGTATTAACGTTACGATGCATTACGGCGCCAAGTGTCGACTCTCCCGAATACGTAGCTTGTTTCTCGTTGCTAGGACGCCGCCATCTCCGGGCTGAACAATGAATTCTTTGCACGAGCGTGTCTAGAGTGGCGCAAGCGTTTGGCGGAGGGAGAGTTCACTCCGGAGAACCAGCAGCGGCTGAAGATGGAGGCGGAGAGGGATAAGAATAAATTGGATCCGTGGAAGGTGAAGCACTTCGAGCCTATATGGGGCGAGAAGCGCGAGCCGAAGCTTAGGTCGGGCCTCCATTGCATCTCGGAGTCTAGATCCGGCGGAGCGGTGACGCGCTCGAGTTTGAGACTTCGTTTGGAATCCAGTGTAGATACCCCCGTGTCGGACGCTCCCTGCCCCATTGTTATCTCCGAGGATAAGATCGAAGAGGACAACTGTAAAGTCGAAACTAGCGTAAATAATTCGGAGGAGTTGAACGAAGCGGCAGGGATGCAGGAATCGCTGCCAGCGGAGTACGAGACGGCGCGCCCATTGATCGACGAGAAGCATCTGGAGCCTGTAAGCATAAGTTCCGTAGAAACAATAGCGGACGCCGAGATGCATCAGACTAAAGCGGAGGAGGATGAGAAGGTTCTTAATCTACCGGAGAAGCAGGATACGATTGCAGAGAGCGAGGCAGTAACGCAAGCCTGCCACCAGAACGTTTCCAACAGCTACGACGAGGAAATTCATTTGCCTCCGAGCGAGAAGAGTCTGCAGCCGATGGAGGATCATATCCTCGAAGTTTCGGAGGAGGATACGATGCTTCTGCCCGACGGGAACACATCGCCGAGGTCTAGCGAACGGATGGAGCAAGTCTCTCGCGTAACTACGGAGGCAGCGTCCCAATTGCCGACAGGCTGTGCGCCTCGAACGGCGATCGATCAGGTTCCTCAGATGCCCAAGGAGCAGATGCCTCAAATCTCCGGCGAACAGATCTATCCAATGTCCGACTGCGAAACGACGACCATGCTCGAAACGTCGCCGTCGCACGAGCAAGTCAGACCGGCGGAGATCGTCATGGAGGATTCCACTTTGATCGACAGTAATCGAACTGAAACGCCTCAAGTCTCTCACGTGAATCCAACGGACGGCGAGTCGCAGATTCCCGAGGGGATGGAGATCGACAGTGAAACTTTGCAGCGTATTCACGAGCTCGAGGTGAAACTTTACACTATTTACAAACGTAAGAATCGCACGCGCGATTGGTTTAATGGTTCGGTACGCTCTTTTCCTCAGGTAAGGGGAGAAATGCGCGAAGCGTACGAAGAGATATCCGGCTGCCCCGAGGAGATAATGTATCCTATTCTCGATGGGATGGAGATGGGCTCGAATAACGCGGAAGGAACGGAAACGCAAGTAGTCGCTGGGCAGCCGGAGGCCGCTAGAGATCAGCAGGATGTAAATGGCGGGAACGAAGACGAGGCTCTTCGGGAGGCTAACAACTACGTTTGCTCCGAAATGCTGGAGTGTAGTTGGTCGGTGGATCCGACGGTTAATAACATTAATAATAATAACAGGGTAAGTAGTTAGATAGTATGTCTGTGGTTGTAAGGAAAAACGCACCATGTCGCAATTTTAAAACAATTTGAGTTTATGCGTTAATTCAGCTGTAGAATAGAGGATTTATTTATCAGAAAAAAATGCATGAAAACAAATTTTATATGTTCAAAAATGTAATGTAATTTAACCGAAGTCCAATATTCAATTAATACGCGTTTAGCAAAACAACGTGAGTCTACAAAAATTGGAGAATACGAAGATTATTCGTATCTTTCTTTTATGATCATTTTTTATTTTCTATTTTTATTAATCTACTTAAATAACTACTTCTCTCACAATACGATCCTTCGTGCCAGTAAGCTTCAAAAGCTTTTTTCTGATCTTACGTGTAATTTGACATTTATTTCGACACGTTGATACTCGTGTGAATTTTCTCGCCAAAATCGTTTTTCTCGAAGATGTATTGTATGATACACCAGAATTCCTCTTTTTCGTTTCCTGGCTGCTCATGTTTCGTTAAAAATATGACTGTTACTTCCCTTATGCGACTTACTGTTTGCATTAAACATTTTCTAAACAACACTTTGAAAAAAAAACAATATGTATGTACCTGTATATCGACGTGCGTTACGAAAAGTAGCACGTTTCGGTTTGCCACGAAAAGAAGCACGTTTCATCGTTTCCGAGGAATATTAGCACGTTTGGTCTTCCGCCGCGAGGACTAACACGTTTGACTGCTTCGCCACGAAGAATAATACATTTGGGAATTTGCGGCGAAAACTAACATATTATTCGGTTTCGCCACGAAGAATAGCACGTTTTGGATTATACTGCAGACTGCAGAAACTATCACGTTTCAGCGCGTGGTCAGTTTAAAAGAATTCAACTGTTGAAAATATTGTTTAATAAATAATAATTCCATCTGATCTCCGAAAGACAACACATATGAAAATTTTAATCACGTAGCAAACTGCTCAAACGTGCTAGTTTTCGCAGCGAAAACCGAAACGTGCTAGTTTTCGCAGCGAAAACCGAAACGTGATAGTTTTTGTGAGAACGAAGGCAGACGTGCTACTTTTCGTAAAAAAATTGAAACGTGCTACTTTTCGTAAGAAAATTGAAACGTGCTACTTTTCGTAAGAAAACTGAAACGTGCTACTTTTCGTAAGAAAATTGAAACGTGCTACTTTTCGTAAGAAAATTGAAACGTGCTACTTTTCGTAACGCACGTCGATATGATCCTTACAGATCCTAAACAGATCCTTTTTACATATATATTTCACACATAATCTAGTTGAATTTCGATGTAGGTGTTTCTTAAACTTTATTAAATTGATTTAAGACGCTCATCAAATAAGACGCAAGATCACATTGACTGAACGGTCACACACTAACACTTCAAACTGTAGAATATTTATATTATGCTGCGGAAAAACTACTTAACTGTGACACGATCCAGCAGAATAACACAAGTCCAGTGCACTTGGGTCGTTCTGCCTAAAGCGTCCGTAAATTATTACTCCTTTCTTTATTATTATTTACGTTAATTACGCGAATACTGAATATTGTCCAAAATGAAGGAAATATACGTTTATATCGTAAAAATAAAACAAGCAAACATTGCTAATAAGAAGAATGGGTGTTTAGAACTTTAAACGCCAATATCTCGAAAGTGAAAAGATGTGGCATGCGGCGTTTTTCCTTACAACCACAGATATATGTAACGTGTTACACAAAACACTGCCGATACTGAACGATGTTTTATTCCGCTTTACGAAGACGCAGGACGAGCTTCAAGTCCCCTGGCCGCTGGTAGCCGCAGCTCTCGACGGCTCCGTGGCCGCTAACATCACGGTGACTACCCAGGACGAGTGCAACGACACGCCCACCACCACCGACTCGACGAGCCAGCCTCAGCAGTTCATCAACGCGGATTCTAACGTCGAGTCGGTGAACTGCATCCAGCTGCCTGTCGTCCAGGGAGCACCGTTCCAGTCGGAGAGCCTCGCGATCGGCACGCCGGGCACGAGCTGCATAATGAAGAACTTTCAGTCGCAGAGCTCGCCCATCATCGCTTTCCCACAGTTGCAATCGATCAGATTCGTTCAAACCAGCTTCAATTCCGACCAGAACGCGGCCCCGGCGTTGAACAGCACGTCCCCGATCTCTGCCCAGCTTCAGAACCAGCCGAGCGCGAACTCGCAAGTGAACATGATGAGGACGCAGGAGGAGGTGGCCCAACTGAACGCCCAGAACAATAACACGAGGAACGTTAGGAACAACGTGGCGCAGAGCCAAGCGCCCAATGCTATGCCAGCCGCGATCGGCGTGCAGCCGCCGAGTCGCCCGCAAAACACTATCGTTATCCAACACCAAGCCTCGGCACCGGCGCAGCCCAGGCAAGTGGTGGCGACCATACAGCAGCAACAGTATCCTGGCGCCGCCGTGGCGGTCTCGTCGAGATCCTCGCGCTCCAATAACCAGGGCAGCCAGAGGGGTTCGAGGAACAGTAACAAAGAGCAAGGGGGAGGCAGGTCTCGTAGCACCACGAAAGAGCCGCCCGGCGCCGTGAATCTGGAACGCAGCTACCAGATATGTCAAGCGGTAATGCAAGAGACATAGTTCTACAGGGTATCTCATAACTGGGAAATAGCTGAAAATATCTGCCAAGTACGCGTGCGCCTTGGCTACGTTTAGCAGTTAAGGGATATCCTGTATTGTACCAATGTTATTTAAGAAGATCAGAAATCTGACGTTTAATTGTGAGCCTCGATACTTCTGTCAGAAAACGCAATGCCTCGGCGGAGAGTGTAGCCCCGTTTTAAACACGCGCTTTTGTCGTTGCAGGTCATACAGAGCTCGCCGAACAGAGACCAGCTGAAAGCACACTTGAAACCTCCGCCCAGCTTGCTGGCCAAGGGCGATGGCGCTTTCACTACTAACAAATCCGGCGGTCGGACGATCACCACCGTTAAAACGCAGAAGCCGCCGCAGCCGATGCAGCACAGCAAGCAAGCGCAAAGCAAAACGCAGGCGGTTATGCTGAGACACGTGTTCGCCACCGCCCGCCAAGCCACATCGGCGGAGGTATGCCGCGTCGCTTAAACTTACTAGATCCGCAGTAGCTTGCACCTGTTACTTTCTCTGTTTCATTGTATGTTTCTTAAAGTGTGCAAAAGTTCGCTCGATAAACGAGATGGACGCTCCTGCGATTCTGCATCTGTTCCTTTGTCACGTTCCATGTTACTTGCGTTAAATAGGAAGCAGCCTAAAGCAATCTGACATGCGAGAACAACGCTTGTTTCCGTTTATTTGATTCTTGCAATCCGCATTTGGATCGCTCGTATAAAATAGAAACTCAAGCCTGTATCATGTACTATTTTATGTTTTTCTGTGTGTACAGTGCTAATCTTGCGGGTGGCTTGTGATGATCACTGTATCATACAGGTACCTACATAAACAAATCTTCTTTATTAGTTTTGAGTTTCTAAAGAGTAGTGGAGACTAGGGCTGGGACTATTCGAATAATTTAATATTCGAATATCTTACAAGTATTCGAATGCTACGAATAAACTTGGAATATTTGAGTATTCGAATGTTATTATTCGAATACTAATAATAATACTATTATTACAGAATAATTATTATTACTACTATTACTATTATTACTATTACTATTATTACTATTATTACTATTATTACTATTACTATTATTACTATTACTATTATTACTATTATTACTATTATTATAGAATAATACTATTCGAATACTGATCTATTCGAGTACTGATGTATTCGATTAGTATGGTGTGAAGTGGGTCAAAATTAGCTTACAAGATTTCACCCTGACAAATGAACCTAAAGAACTTGATTTGTAATTCACACCATACTATTCGAATACTTAAATATTCGAATAGTATTCGAATACTTGAATATTCGAATAGTATTCGAATACTTAAATATTCGAATAGTATTCGAATACTTGAATATTCGAATTATATTCGCCAAATAATGGAGCAACTGAAGTATTCGAATAGTATTCGAATACTTGAATATTCGAATTATATTCGCCAAATAATGGAGCAACTGAAGTATTCGAATATTCGAATACCGAAAAATTCGACAAATAGTCCCAGCCCTAGTGGAGACGATATTACGACCTTCAGTTACAGAGGGGATGGTATTATCGGTAATAAGCGACGAGCGAGCCGTGAAAAAACAATTACGAACGAATGGTATTTTGCATACTCCGGTTTCGAATCGGGGAGCGCAAGGGTTAAAAGAGGCCATCATTATCGCTGAACACAGAAATATCACGTTTCCCCTTACTACTAGTAGCCATTCGAACTACGACGAAAAGAGAGAATTACCAATTTTTCTGTTACACCAGCGGGAGGAAGCTTCAGCGCAGCCGTTGACCGAAACGAACTTTTTCTAGGTTCCAGAGAGCAATACCGTAACGCAATTAGGATCGACGACGGCGGGCGGATTAGGGCAATACATACTTGTGCAGAGGACAGGCGTCGGGGACAGCGCGCCGAGGGCGTCCTCCGCCCCGCCTTTGCCCCCGCAGATCGCGGGTATGGGCGTCGGGGTGCACCTGGTGCGCGGCAGGCCGGCCAGCGCCGGGGAAGGCTCCCACCAGGCGGTGACGCTGAAGGCGAGGGGCGCCGATGGTAGAGGAGGCGGTGGCGCCGAGCCCGGAGCACCTGGTATGATAATGGGTGGAGATCCGCCGCCCCCTTGTGAATGTAATATGAGAGGTGCTATGGTAATATGTCGGCAGTGTGGCGCCTTTTGCCACGACGACTGCATCGGGCCTCAACGTATCTGTGCTACCTGCCTGATACGTTAATCGTTGTTTCCCGCGATCGTTCGCGTGTAAATTCAGAGCCGCGCGACCGGAGTGCTGAGTATCAAATTGCGGGGCTAGTGGGCAGATGTTATAGACCGCGCGTCGTTAATTCTTCGGAGCTTTATGAACGGAGGGAGAGAGGAGAGGAAGGTTAAAAATAATAAACATTATATTGCATGAATTTCAACTAGGCGAGGTTCGATGTTCTCGGCCGAGTTTGCTGTCCAGCACTTTAGCGCGAACGGTGGTTCGCATAGTCGAGGAAACCGCTGGATACAGTTGCAACTATTCGGAAGCCCCTCGATCTTTCTAGCCTCCGCGATTGTTTCTCGGTATCTTAAAAATCTTGCCTTATAATCGTTTTATTATATCGGATGCTTTTACGAGGACTTTGTTTTTTATACGATTTTTAATTAGCGATCCTTTTACGCGACGGAAGGTAGCGTTGCGTACCTTCATCGTTCGAAGATATTACAACTGTATCCCAGCCTCCTCTCGTCCAAGGAAATAAGAATAAATCTCTTACAGTCAGACTCTAATACCGTCTTCCAGTAAGCATCACATTCTTAAATATGCGTCTTTACTATTTATTTATTACCGAGGGAGTTAAGTTTTATTCTTGTCGCGTGAAACATATTCCTGTACACGCTGATCTCAGAATTACTAAGGATACCGGGACATTATTCTTACACGCTCTCTCTCTCGTAATCTTCTCCTTTTGATATAGCTTTTCAGGCGCACGAGCAACAAGCTTCTCCCAATTTTATTACGAACAAGCGACCGCGTGAGCATCCTGTACAGGAATCTTGTTTGAGAATCGAGTGTCGACGACGATTACTATTATTAATCTATTGCCAACGATGACATTAGATACTAAAGAGCGTAGGGTTTAAACGCATCTTAGCTTTTACCTCTCACTACGTTGTAAACTTCTAGGATCGCGTGGAACACGCCAATTGCTTCGCGCTCGCATGGAAATTAAGCGTCACGAGTGAGGTATAAATGTTCACGGTTCCATTGACCCCCCCATCCCCATCATCGCATTGTGTATAATTCGCATCCTCGACCCCATTCATTTCTCAAGTATGTTTTTCAGATCGTCGCGAGTCGCGCGACTCTTGCTTCCGCGGCAAGCCTCACGGGGGAGCCGAGCCTGTCGTATTATTTCCTCGCGCGACTCTGCGTAAGCGTAATACACCCTGACTTCGCGAGTTTCACTAGACGGGGGATAATTAGACGTTATATACAGCCATTACCTATCTCGATCGGGACACGCGGCGAATCGCGTTTCTCGCCACGTGTGTATCTGTGGATCTTCGCATCGATATCCGGTCTCATTTGGAATCATCGATAAGGATAAGTAGTATTATTTGCGATTCGATAGAAACACTATTATGTATTTGTCGCTCAAATTGTAAATAAAATCATGTTCGTTTAATGTATAAATTCCGTTTAATGTGCGCAGTGTACGTGATGACTAAAGCGCGGATTCGGAGATCGTGAGCGTTGCGGGAGGAAATGGCCAGTTGTTTCTGATGCCGTTCGCGGCTCCTCCTCCGGTGGCCACCGCGAGGCACGCTTTTATCGGTGCAGCGATAGTCCGTAGCGAACGCAACGTTCGCGAGCCGCTGAATTCGTACTTTGAACGATAACGCAATTACCTGTCGAAAACAGCAATAGCTACTTGTATGTACAAAGATATTCTATATTTAAAAGTGCTGAAATTAAAAGGTAGTATTAAGTCATATGTGAGTATTCCTTTTGAACCATGAAATTAGTTTCACCGCTCTCTCCGACGTCTGTTACGAGAATTATAAACGATGATAGTATGGTACGTATTCTACCATAAGATCCGCTTCGCAATCGTAGTACTACGATCGTTTCTAACGTAGTACATCGCGAGAGTATTCGAGCAGGATACTATTAGCTGGATTTTAGGACAACGTTGTTGAAACAGTTGTCAACGCTACTACCAGAGTATCGAGATTAGGGCTGGGATTATTTGAATACTTTAATATTTGAATATTTGACAAGTATTTGAATGCCACGGATAAATTTCGAATATTTGAGTATTCGAATGTTATTATTCGAATATTTAAGAATTCGAATACTATTCGAATATTTAAGAATTCGAATACTAGTCGAATATTTAAGAATTCGAATACTGAAATATTCGAATACTGATGTATTCGAATACTGAAATATTCGAATACTGAAATATTCGAATACTGATGTATTCGAATACTGAAATATTCGAATACTGATGTATTCGAATACTGAAATATTCGAATACTGATGTATTCGAATACTGAAATATTCGAATACTGATGTATTCGAATACTGAAATATTCGAATACTGATGTATTCGAATACTGAAATATTCGAATACTGAAATATTCGAATACTGATGTATTCGAATACTGAAATATTCGAATACTGATGTATCCGAATAGTATGGTGTGAATTATAAATCAAGTTATTAGCTTACAAGAATTCACCCTGACAAACTAACGAACTCACAACTGAAACTAAATAAAATCTTGTAAAAAATGAACCTAAAGAACTTGATTTATAATTCAGATCATAGTATTCAAATACGTCAGTATTCGAATACTTATATATTCGAACAGTATTCGAATACTTAAATATTCGAATAGTATTCGAATACTTAAATATTCGAACATTATTGGAATACTTAAATATTCGAATATTATTCTAATACTTGGATATTCGAATTATATTCGCCAAACAATTGAGCAACTGAAGTATTCGAATATTCGAATACCAAAAAATTCGACAGTCTAGTCCCAGCCCTAAAATCGAGATCATTTTAATTTGCATTTTAGATTCCTTTCGCGAACCGCTCTGTATCTGCGAATTACTTTTTACACGCTGTTACGCCGTGCTTGTATTATTATTTAACACATCATCACGTATACAAATATTCCGGGCATACCTTTGTGTAATCTCGTTTTCAAATCGACGATTTATATACCCATCGTTACTTCGTTTATGTACACTTTTGTATTCTCAATGCGACCCTCCACATCGTACATGTGATTTCTCATTCAACCATTACGCATCAAATAGAATCAACGGCTGTGATAATGTTTCTCACTGGAATCGTTGCTGTATTGTACTTGTTTCCCCACGTGAGTTTCATTCTTACAATAAATTCATTGGAAATTCTGTCAGTATTACATTGTAAATAATTACTTTATATGCGTATCGTGTCGGCTAGACTTTAGCGCGTGTCATATTAATTAATCGATAAGCAAGTTTCAGGAAATATATATTGCGAGACTTCGTTGGATTTCGTCGCGGGGATGATTAATGAACGAACATCAATAGTTAATTGTCAAAGAACTGTTGCCTTAATTGTACTATAAGTTACATACACGATGCATTCAGAGGGACGAAGTTTCTCGATAATATTCTGTAGCCCGTAACAAACTGGATAATTTAAGTACATGTACATCTATACTTTAAGAGACATAGGACATAGATTTTAACTTTCGAGTTAATTAAGGCTTTGACTGATTTAAATAAAGGTGGCAATAAGAAGCACGAAGTAACCTCCTGAGTAATCGATTCGAGTGTTTGGAGAAATTTCGAATCGTCGATGGGAATTGATAGAAACGCATCAACATCGATCATCTCGTATCTTTAAGGGATCTCGTTTCGCATAATAATAATTTATTCCGATCTCACGTGACTCCAAATTTTGTGATACCTTCATTCCTAGGATATTCGAAGCGACTTTTAAAGATAGAAAATTGCTTCTCAGTTCTATTTGAATGCTACTGTTTTCTCTGTATTATAATTTAATAGTTATATAAGCGTGAATCTACAAGAATGATAATTACAGAATACAGGATAGCTCTTATAAAACGACTACTGCGATTATCTCCAAAGTTGAAGCGTACGTCGAAGAATCATTTTCTTTACCACGCTCTCAAACTTTAGAGGTAATCACGCCCGGTAACTTTTTATAAGAATCATCTTCTATGTAAAAGTAGATGTAAGCGAGAAATGTAGAATAAAGATATTTGAACAAACCACGCCGCGCACGAATCGTTTCAATTCTCGCGGGAGAATGTAGAATAAGAGGAAGACATCTTTCTGTTCGAGGATAACGTTTCTCAGTGATGGATTGGAATATATTTTGGTCACTTTCATCATAAAAACAAGATTTCTGATAATTATTCACCCGTACACATATACACTGCGCATAAAAACCGACAAATCAATACAATCAATGATTCCCTTAATTGCCATCGTGTAATTCCTCTTACACCCTGTAGTATCATGCCATTGCGACTCTGTGAGAAGTTCTATATTTATTGTAATAACATTCTACAAATAGAATTTCACATTCGTGCCCTTCGCACAAGATTCTGCGGTGTTCTCTATTACATAGTTTGTTCCTCCCGATAATCTGTTACCCTATCGTTGGTGGGGCAGATACAGCAAAGTGCGCGCTCAAGTGGTCTGCAGAGGTGCTGCGAGAGAGCCGAGGAGACCGGGCAACAAAAGATCAAGAAAGTTGGTGAAGTTGAGCGGACCTTCCTTTCTTCCAGCTTCCCCAGTTTCGCTCGCAGCACCGATG
The DNA here is from genome assembly GCA_944738655.2 of Andrena hattorfiana. Taxonomy (NCBI): domain Eukaryota; kingdom Metazoa; phylum Arthropoda; class Insecta; order Hymenoptera; family Andrenidae; genus Andrena; species Andrena hattorfiana. The sequence continues at coordinate 6,903,166 of OX122889.2, forward strand.
AAGGTACCCTCGAAGCTCCGATCCGCCAGATATGTTTCTCGTCACTCCCTAAGAGTCCTGCGGATCTAAAGTCTCACCCACGCTCGGGTACTCCCAAGATCTAGAGCACCTGGTGCCCAAAAACTGGGCGCTCTTAAGCTGCGAACGTCCAGTACGATAATGTGGCGCCGTCTCGCTATATCCGCTATATCTGCTCCACCAGCAGCGCATCGCTTTCAGATACCAACTATCGTTTTGATTTTTGTTAGAAATCATTGGGAATCTATCTGCGACCTAAAAAAATAAATAAACTCCATTTCAACTGAAACAATCTGCCCGTAGAGTTCACCGATGTTACTTTACATATCAACAAATTTATAGCTCCCACTGTTTTACGTATACAGTTAAGTGCTAGACCGTACCAGCATCGACCACAGTGCAATTCGCAGTTTCGTCGCTCTCTTTTGTACTCTGAACCATTATCGGCCTACGTTTGTACATTTCCTCTTTAACAGCACTAATCCGTGGCAAGCGAAACAGCCTCTTCATTGTACTAATTTGTAACTACACTTCTCATTAATGCGTTCACACCTTCCGCCGTCCCGCTTGTTACAGCGCTCGGTTGATTTATTCGAGATTATACCGGGCGAGAGGGACCCCTCGCCGCGAAACCATTAACGATACAAGAACAAGCGGTACCTCGAACAAATAACGCGCAAACGAAAAAACATCGCGGTATACGCTCGCGCGAGCTGCACAGAAATATACGCGGAATTATATTTACAATATAAAGTAGCCACCTCTGCTCGTCGCGCAGGGTGGAGCAATGAATTATAATAAATATCGAACGTACAAAATAATAAATTAATATCACAAACGTCGTACAAATAATTTAAATTAACGAGCTACCTTCACCGTGATTACTTATCGTACAAATTGTGCATCCGACTTTCGACTCTGTAAACGAGAATTATAACTGAGAGAAACTAATGATCCGCGCGGACGCAGAAAATCAGCGTTTCGCAGGGAGTTGTCGGAGTGTTTCGATCGATTCGTTTCGCCGGATAAGCACGCGTGCTCGCGTCCCTCTGATTAGCCGACGAATGATCAACAAACGTAACGGCTCGGAACGAGGCAGAACGAACGGGTGCGCGTAGCGCGGACACCGTTAGTGTATTAGTGAATCGGGCAAATTATGATTTGCTAATTCAAATTTGCGGTCGGTTAATTGAGATCGCCGCACTGCTCTTAGGACAGAGCTTATCGCTCGCTCGCCTCGCTAATACCATGAAACAGATTTGCTCTGACACATATACTTATATAGATTACATTTAACATATCCCAACACTTTTGCTCCTCCCGCTTTTCGATCGCCGATCATCCCCTTAATGATAAATCCCCGCGTAATTTTCAGCTTCAAATGCGATATTACTTAGATTTAGTGTTCACAACAATGTGGGAGAGAATGTACATAATATATCCGTGCCGGAAATCAGCCGGGTCAAAAACAAGGATCCCCAGTTTTTACGAGCTGAGAATGCATAATAGCGCGCGCTTTTCTTAATCATTTCTTCTTCGTTTTTTTTTACCATTTTTTCTCTCGCTCTTTTTAAATCGTTAAGATTATCGCTATAATAATTATCATTGAATCGGGAAGCGAAAAATAGTTCACCGCCATCGAAGCGAGCCAAACGGAACCTTAGCCGTCCGTAATGAAATATTCCTCTCTAATTACATCGTTCTGAAATCTGCATGCATTAACGGCCTCTACTTAGATATAAGCCTGAATGTAGGTACGTAGACTATATTAGATGCCGCTGTGTGTCGGTCTCTCGTACTAGATCCCTCGCCTTTCAAATCCCGTCAGCATTCCCTCTCGCCGACATAGCTTAGACCTATATTTGCTTGCGCGCTGTACTCGCGACATTAATTATCTGGAATTTGTGAAATAAATTTGTCAGCCGAGCACGTCCTCAGTCGTCGACGGCAAGGAGGCTTGGAAGCGTTCACTGGACTATTTTCATCTTAATTGTTACAGATTAGGTCACTGCGCAGAAGGAACGTAACGAGGTTGCTCGTAAAGAATTCCGTTGCCCGGCGTGCTTTTGGACAGTAAATGACGATGCCGTGAGCCATCGTCATTCGTCGTACACTAAATTTTAGAGCCAATTTAACGTTTTAAACCCTTCGAAGCACGATCATTGATACGCAGCAACTGATTTCGTCGTTGTTTCAAATGAGACCCCGCCAACTGTTCGCCGGAGATTAACGGTACAAGGGGGAGGAAGAAGAAGACACTGGTACAAGGGGGAGGAATCTAATCTACGTGCCCCACTTGGCGGAGCGTTGCCCTTTATCAGGAATCGAATTAAACGGGGCGCGACTTTCTCTCACCCGATAAAGAAACTTAATGCATGGAACATCGTTTGCCGGGGGAGGCCCGGGGATTTCAAACGTAGGCTGGCGAAAGGTTCAAAGTGAGTCGCGATATTACGTTGTTACGTATCATAGCCCGTGTCGTTCGTGAACTCTTGATTATCTGTATCACCATTATGCGACAGTCGTGGCAGACGACCATCGAGACGCCGCGCAACCGCTCCGCGGCCAAACGTTGCTCCGGGCCTTGGCTGGTGAAGTGGGAGAACGCCTTCGGCGATGGTACGTTCGCCGGGCTGCCGCTGCTTCTGTAGCTCCTGAACAACAGGGTTTCAAATATCAGTTTGAATCCAACGTTGTCAGATTCCAAACGAATTGTAGCCCTACCTCTTGTCCAGGTTATCTGCGTCTTTGCGCGCGTGGCAAGGCGGAGTCGAGGTCGGCGTGAGTATCAGAACAGGTGTCGTGGTTGGCGTGGACGATGGCGTCGCGCTTTTCAGCGACGAGTCCTTTCGCCTGGAGGCTGGCGACGCCGGCGCAGATCCAGCTGCCCCGTTGCCTCTCAGCCAGGAACTCTTGCTGGTGTCTGGCTCCGAGGACGACGGAGAAAGGAGAAGACCGGGCGACAGCAGGACCACCGGGACGTGCGAGAAATGCTCCGTTGGGATCCGCATCTGGGACACGAATATCGAGTTGAACGTGTGATCGTTGAATTTCTTTCGTTAGTAAGCCAGAACTCACTTTCGAGTAACACTTCACGCACACCGTCCTCTCGCACAAGCGGCAGCGCTGGCCCCAAGGCCCTAGCAGTCCGAACCTGGTCTTTAGGCAAAGGAAACAGACGCGCCTCTTCTCCACGTCTTCCTTCACGCGTCCTTCCACGGGCAGAGATTCCAATTCGGCTTTGGTGAGCACGCTGCGGATGTGCACGATCTCCTCGAGGGTTAAGGAAAGCCTTTCATCCAGGAACATGTCGCCCAGTGTAGGCTTCTGCAAACAGGAAGGAGTCTTTCTTTATCGAACCTATTCTAAGTCACTGAAGCTGGAGTTCGTAGTCCTGTTTCTCCTACCTGCCCTTTGTCTTCCTGCCAGTCTTCATTGTGATCATCGGCGTCCTTCGTACCTTCAGCGATCGTTTGCGATCGACGCGGCTGCCTTGCTCTTGGCTGGGGACTCAGGCTTGGGCTGGGATTCAGGCTGATGTTCGGACTCGGACCCTGACTTATCACGGCGTCCGTCACGTTTGTGTGCTGACGACTCTGTGGCCTTGAGTGGGGAAGGGAAGCGGTGCCACTTAATGCCGTGAGGGCTATACTGCGCCTGGCTGCGTGTTTCCTCGCGGATGCTCTTCGGGATGGACACTGCGTTGCCAGATCGTAAGCTGAGGAGTAAAACTGATTGTAACAGAGAGGAATATTTCTGATACTTTGGGTTGAGTTTCTGAGAGATCGTTACATTCCAGTTGAGTGTCACAAAATCGGTGATACTCGTTTCTAGTCAGGCGAAGTCCACCTGTCTTTCGCCAAGGGTTCGCAGAGCTCGCTTCGTCGTCCTCCCGGTTTCGAGCACTGCCTCTATCTACGATCGAGTAGTCTTCTTTGAGCTGCCAGTAATTCGTAGCCTCGTCCTCTTCCTCGAATCTTGTGACTGGGAAATCCTCGTTGTAATCCTCGTCGTCGTCGTCGTCCTCTGCGTCGAGCTGTTCATTGAGAAGGATACTTAGCGCTTAACGTCATTTGGGTATAATTGCGCACTGGATAACTGATCCTGCTATTAGTGTATTAAGGGGGTATAGGACTATTGAACGACTAAAATCGACGGTTTCTTGTCGGTTGGATTGCTTAGATACCAAATAATCACCACACCGGCACTTTTCACAGTTTTTTATGTACGCTTTTACAAGTAATGTAAAATAAAAAAATTGTCAGAATGTTGAAAATTATTCAAGTTATTTGACGCTAAAGATGGTCCCGCGTAGCGCGCAGCTGTAATTCGTGTACGTAGTCACAGGCGAACCAATCATCTAAAAGCAAAATGCTTTGGGGTGAGGAATTTCTACACTAATAGTTATCGTGTGAAATTTTGCTGGGCGAATTTAAACAAAAATTGTAAAAGTTACACGCGAATCAATTTTTCCCACATTTTTATGGAAAAAAATCGTCTTTAATCAGTTATAAAATGTTTTACAAACATCCAATATTGATGCGGAAATTCCACACGATAGGGAAAGGAATTCTACAGCTCCAGTTAAAATTTTAGGTGGAAATATTCATTCGTTCAAGAGTTATGATGTACGCCGTGTTTGAAAATGTAGTTTCGAGATAAACGGCTTCAAAGTTTAGGTCCCATACGCCAATACCGCTCTGCGAGGCAGTTACTTGACGGTGCACTCAATTACGTTCAAAGCTGTAATTTCCGCAATTATTCGAATTTCCTCACGATACTAATTAAATAATAAATTAATAATAATAAAAAATCAATTTTTCGAGGTTTCAATAGTCCTATACCCTCTTAAGGGGAGAGTCTTATTTAGGACGCTAGGAATAAGGTGATTCTTGGGAATTTTTTTCTAAGAAACTGTTAAGCGGATCTTTTCCAAACTTTCAGGGTATTTTAGTTCACGTTCAAACAATAAAAATTCATTTTTACGTTACAAAGTGTTCGGCAGAAATGAAGATATACGAACACAAATGCAAACTGGCGATTGTAATGGTGGCCCCATTTCTTCCCTGAAATAAAAAAACCAAGGATTTTCTTATTTCTAATATAATTACATTGTCGATGAACCTAAGACACTGATAAATAAATTGAATCGAACAACTCTTTTTCCATAAATAGTACGAAATATCTTGGGGCAGAATCGTAACTTTTTTTTTCAACTCCCACCAATTTGCCAACTTTTAACTTTTTTTTCGTTTGTTAGGTTCATCGACAATGTAATTATAGTAGAAATAAGAAAATCCTTGGTTTTTTTATTTCATGGAAGAAATAGGGCCACCATTATAATCGCTAATTTGCAACTCCGGCGTGCGAGTCCTAACGAACGTGTTCCTATATCTCCATTTCTACCGAGCGCTTTGTAACGTAAAAATTAATTTTTATTGTTTGAATGTGAGCTAAAATACCCTGAGAGTTTGGAAAAGATCCGCTTAACAGTTTCCTAGAAAAAAAATTCCAAGATTCACCTTATTCCTAGCGTCTTAAATAGGGCTCCTCCATTAAGTACAGTAAAAGTAAGATTTTATTTTTGAAGTAAGGTCACTCAGATGTACCTTCAAGTCGAAGTCCACAGGTATCACTTTCCGCCTGTTTGTTGTAGAATGCGAACCATCCAGGTCTCTTCGAGGAGGTTTCGGCACTGTAGGTGATTCACTCCCTTTGACGTCAGCGCTACTTTGGCTTTGATCTACAAAATCAGACTTATGCAAACTAGGCTCCACCTACATTGATTATTATCGCAGAAAGCACAGTGGAATGTGTCCTGATGACCGGTGAATATGACATATGACTGAATTAAAACTCTTCTACGAGGAGGAAAGAAAAGAAAGCTCGAAAGGTGGTACCTCAGTAAATCTTAGATACATACGTTACTGCTTCCTGTTCGCGCGCGTAGGAAAATCATCAAAATTACACATGAATGTCTTTATAGAAACATTCTCGCACATAAATAAATCCCCACAATTTACTCTCGCACGATCAACCGGAAGCAACTTCAACTTTCCGTTACATTTGTCAAGTTTCTTTACTACTCAGGGTAACGATTCAGCCCTCGAATTAGCCTGCGTCAAGGGAGGGCCAGCGTTCATCGCCATATTCCGTTTCTACGCGCATTACCCGTGGTGTCGGGCGAAGAGAAGATGAACGGATGATTACCTGCGACCGTAATGCGCCTTCTACGCGACTTACGATTCCTGTTTCCCGGTACTCTGATCTCAGGTTTGCAAATTCTTTGCCTCGGCTGCGGCACAGGTGGCACGTTCGTTCTGTTTCTGCTCGCCGTAGCTGGCGCCGCGTTCGTCGCCGCTGTGCCGACCATCGCTGTTGTCTGACCGATCTGCTCCTCCGTTTGCAACCATTGCGCCGCCACATCCTGCGCGGGTTCCTGTTCCTGCTCGGGCTGCGACGGTGGAACTTCGCCCAGGACTATCATGCGGAACTCACCGCCTACGACCAAGAAGGATATACCTCCTTTCACCTATTCTCGGGTCTCTATATCCTCTCTTATATAAAGAGTGTCCCGCGCAACTCGGACAGTTCGATACATGAAACGAGCGTAAAGTGCAATTAAGTAATTCCACCTTGCACCTCTGTTTCATATCGCGAACCGCCAGGAGTTCCCCCGAACGCTCCGTCTCTCCTCCGTAAGATTCTTTACAGCAGCTTTACTCGCGACGACCACGACGTTCCGCCGCAGGCTATTCCTTTGCCCGGTCCTCCTTGGGTCCCCTTCGACTCGAGGATCTCACAGCCTACGAAGCAACACCTCCGTCAACCACGATCGCCTGAGAGTGGAGCCTGTCCGCCCGCGATCTCTCCCCGTCTAAAACTCCTGAAATAGTTACCAGTGCCCAGGCTGCACTCCTCATTCATCTGTCCGACTTTTCCATCGCGACGGATCGCATGGCCCACCGTGATGATGCTGTCCGCGGATCCTCGCGCAGGGACTGTACATGAAGCACACGTGGGCTCGTTAGCGTGCCTGTCCGCTCGTCGGTCCGGTTCACTTACTATTACGCAGGGCGCGTTAGACGGCCGATCGGGTTTCACGCTCGAGCGGACGCTTCCCTCCGCGGTAACACGAAAACAAACAACACGACCGCGGGCCAAGATCGAGGAGTCAGCCGATCCAGCGTCGCGGCGATCACGTTCCGTCGAGGGGGCGACGTCACCTCTCGCCCGTTCTACGCTTTCGGTTATTGATCGCGCGCGGTCTGGGGCTCTGAGCCGGCCTACCGTCGCCTATTCATGATTCATTCGGACCGACCCCTTATCGCGAACACGATCGGAAAACTAATCACGCCGCGGAGATAAAGATCACACGGGACGAAGCGGGGAAGTCCCGTTTTTCTCGTGGGACATGTACTACTATCTGGGGGTGTAATCTTCTCTTAAAAGGACAGTTACGCGAAATTGACACACTATCGGGCGAGCCTCGTCGAGGGATGCGACTTAACGATTCGGACCGTTTTGTTCAGAAGAGGAGAGAACATTGGGAGGCGAGCATTGGAAGGAGGTTGTTATTATAAAATAGAATCAAGCGAAGGATACCACTGTTCTGCGACGCGCTCCGTGCAATTGCCAGGCTCCACTCTCGAGAGTATCTTAACGGAGGGGGCTGCGAGGGACGTGCAGAACCGTGTACCACTGCGCGCGCGCGCGCGCTCTCTTAGGGGCATCCCCGCGCATGGATACTTCCCGTTAAATATATTCCGGCGAGAAGCACGCTCGCACGTGTGCGCCGCGTGGCTGTGTGCATGCACGGCTTGGTCCATAATGTTTGATGTATGTGATCATGCACCCTCGCCGACACCGTTCTCTTTATACGCTTCTCGGTTTGTTTTAACGATCACCGTAATACTATTTAGAGCTGGGACTGTTCGAATAATTTAATATTCGAATGTTTTACAAGTATTCGAATGCTACGAATAAACTTCGAATATTTGAGTATTCGAATGCTACGAATAAACTTCGAATATTTGAGTATTCGAATGCTGCGAATAAACTTCGAATATTTGAGTATTCGAATGCTGCGAATAAACTTCGAATATTTGAGTATTCGAATGCTGCGAATAAACTTCGAATATTTGAGTATTCGAATGCTACGAAAAAACTACGAATATTTGAGTATTCGAATGTTATTATTCGAATATTTAAGTATTCGAATACTGACGTATTCATACTGAATAGTATGATGTGAATTATAAATCAAGTTATTAGCTTACAAGATTTCACCCTGACAAACTAACGAACTCACGACTGAATACATCAGTATTCGAATACTTAATTATTCCAATAGTATTCGAACACTTAAAATATTCCAATAGTATTCGAATACTTCAAATATTCCAATAGTATTCGAATACTTCAAATATTCGAATAGTATTCGAATTTCGAATACTTGGATATTCAAATTATATTCGCCAAATAATCTGAGCAGCTGAAGTATTCGAATACCGAAAATATTCGACAAATAGTCCCAGCCCTACTACTATTCAGACATCAAGTTCTTATATCCCTTTGTGTATTATTCTCAGAAACTCTTGCCACCCTTGAAATCTTTAAAAATTCCGCTATCTTAGCTTCTCGTAAATCCTAAATTAATTCCTATCTAGCTGCATTTCGCATTAAATGTAATCGACAAGAGCCATAATCTCGAAATGTATAACTCACGACGTGGGTTATCTCGAAAAGATTTATTGAGGTACCAAATGGATCGAAGTGAAATATCTGCGGGCGGTCTCGACGCCCGTTAAACGCTATTACTGGTGCATAAAATTCAATGCGTTAGTTTTTATTGATTTATTGAATTTCTTGATACATGAACGATGATACGCCTCATAAAGCGGCGCGACGCGTAGCATGCAAGAATCAACGTTGTGCTAGTGAACAGATAACGTAACTTACCACTCTGGGGGCGGGCCCTGTCGTTCTTGGGAACGTATCTGTTCCGCGAGGACCTTAAGTTCGGCGGCTTCTTTATGCTCTCCATGAGTAATTCGCGCAGAGTCCATTCCTTCTGCAGCGGCGGTAGCTGCCTCTCAGAGGCCTGGATAAAATCAAACGACTAAAATCTAACGGGGAAAGTCCCGTGGCCTGTGCGATTTAGTTTCACGCGCGTTATTTAGAAACTTCGATGCTCGTACCGTGGGCTTTCGTTATTTTCAGATTAAATGCTGGAAAGAGTGCTACCTTTTTCAGAGGAGGCCTGCTGCGAATAAACTCGAGGATAACAGCGTGCGCGTCTTTCCGCAAATGTGGGCTCGGCGACGGTGTTTTCCTCAGGCGATACCTCCTCTCTCGGATATCATCCATTAAGATTTCGTACGGCGTCAACTCAAACTCCGCGCCCTTTCCCCGCCCGCGAGTCGCGCTCTTCGAGCCCAAGTTGGCCTCCACCTTTTTCAGTTTCACGCCTTTCCTCAACTCTTGGATAACTTGTACCCAAAACCTCGCCTGTTGAAATCAGTCATTTAATTCTTCGGGCGCCGGTCGCGAGTCAGTGTTCGGAAAGAATGAGAATCTATGTACAAACGTGGATAAGTAACAGTCACGAATCTCGAACGGCTACTTTTCAGTTCTCTGTGTTTACAAGTAAGCGACACACTGCTAGCATCTACTTTCACGGCGCGGGGTATGTTAAAACGTTACTTCGACACGTACTCGGATCTTTGCGGGAGATTATAAACATTAAGCTTGGATAACTTTGAGATTTTCTGCACCGGGGTCGAGGTGCATTGAAACAGAAATGTGTGCATGCGTCTTTACACAGGAACAGATATATCTTTATGGTTTCCTATAAATTAATATCTCAGAACTGTGCCCGTAGCTATCGCTGATCATGCTACATGCTTCGTGTAAACACTCTAAGCTCTAACACTTGGTGTTCGCATGCGCAGACAATTACTGACGGTGACATACTTGTATAGCCCTCCAAATCCTAATGTCAGTCTATAACGGTAGAGAGTCAAGTCAATAAATCGCAAATATCTTATCTCTGCAAAATGACAAATGACTTAACGCGACACGGTCATGTCGGCTCCTCCATTCGCACGATTTACCATACGTATTCGCACATACTGTTACGATAATTCGTTCGATCCAGGATCGGTCGAGTCTTGCCATGGATCTAATTTCAATCTTAGACTTCCAATGACTCCTTAAATGTTTCCGAGCATCGAACGAATTTAACAAGATAGTATTACATAATAGTACATCGTAATTGGACATCATATACAGTGTGTTTCAAAATCCTACCGAATTTGAACTTATAATTACAGGCACGGAAATTCCGAAACACTCTGTATACTCTGTTGAAACAAGGAAGCGATATTACGTAGTATGAACTCGTAGCATGAATCATGTAGGTAAATGTTTTCTATAGCCATTCAGGTCTTACCCAATCAATGAAATCTAACGTATCGAGGTTCTGGACAGACATCGAGCTTTGCTTAGTGCCATCGTTGCTAGCTGCGTTCCTTTGGCTGGTCTGCAGTTTGTCAGCCGCCACTGCGTCCAAAAAATGGGACAGTTCCAAAGCCTCCGCCACGAATGCCCGTATCACAGCCTTGTAATGTGCTTCGGCTGATTCGACGTTAGTCTGCATATGCCTGGTGCACGACTACGCATCCAACGCAACAAATTAGTACACGCATCCTTATTGCAAGGCTGAGTCAGTGGTGCTACCACACTTACTTGCATTACATTCTTTAAAGAGTATATCAATGACGCGTCTTCGTACGTATCAGTGCTTTTTTGTAACAAAAATTCATCCACGTCGGCATCGCTAGAGTCCCGCTCGATGCCTTCGTCGTCCGTTTCCTGCGGACGCTCCTCCGTTTCCCCCTCGCAATCTACGTATCGTGAAAAGCAATTGAATGACGATGCGTCGGGTCGCAGTGGACTGTTTAAGTATTTGAAGAATCACTCGGTCAAAGTTTGGGAGACGGAAAGAAATCTCTGCGTTTAAAACTTTAACGATGCATTAAATTCAAGGAAAACGTTAAAAAATGGCAACTAGGGACGCCTTTACTAATGGGCTAAATGGGCTATACTCTAGTAGCATTTATTGTTGGCATTTTGATGGCCAACTAATTCCCACGTTGGGGATATTGTGGGCCAACCAGAAATGCTACTAGGGAGCCTAGTGGCGACCGTGATCCAAGGGTGTTTAAGAATCAAATATGTTGAAATGCTTTTTTCTCTTCAATTTTGGAGACAAAAAATTCGTTCGCGGGCATTGTTTTCGTTCGTGTTTGCCTTGGTGGAGACCCGGGGTTGTGATGTGCTGCCTTGCAAAATTTTTTGCCCAGCGCGCTTAAATTTGTTAAGGCGGTATCGGACCATCAGTGGCAACCCTTTTTTATGTTTCTATTTTACTATATACCGTGGCGGACGAAAGAAAGTTTACAACCTTTAAAATCGCGTAACTTTTTTAGAAATAGTCCAAACGACATGAGTTTTTTTTTTTAGAAGCTAGAAGGATTAGTTTGCTAATAAGGGAAGATCTCAAACTCGAAAATTCAAAAAATTCTGAAACTTTGTGAATATATAGGGGATTTCTTTCTGATTACAACGCAATTTTTTTTGCTGCCCAAAATCACTCGGAGGGGATAAAATTAATTCCTGAAAATTCGTCTATTTTCCGATTTTGTGTTATAACTCGCGAATTGTAAGAGACAGAAAATAAGTTTCAAGAGAAAAGTTACTTCTTTTAATTAGATCTATCATTTGGTAAAAAAATTATTTTACCGTTCACGAGTTATAACACAAAATTCGGGAAATAACCGAATTTTCAGGGGTCAATTCCACCCCCTTAGAGTGAATTTGGGCAGGAAACAAAAATTTGCGTTGTAATCAGGTGAAAAATCTCCTATATATTCACAAAGTTCCAGAATTTTTTTGAATTTCCGGGTTCGGGATCTTCCCTTGTAAGTGACGTGTTTCGTCGCGTTGAAAAAAATTGCACTTTGTTGGAATAGGCAAGAATATAGTGTCGCTTTTTCAACTTTTATATCTGAGCTTGTAATGAAGATTTAAAAATCCCGTTTGTTCTGAGCTATGAATGCTTAAAGATCGCAGAATAAGGTCGGAAATCGCTGATTTTGGGAAATTCGCGATTTTCGACTTTATTCTGCGATCCTTAAGCGTTTATAACTCAAAGCAACGTTAACCGATTCTTATGAAATTTTAGGCATGTACGTAACTTACTTTAATCTACAAACAATTTTTTTGAATTTACATTACAGGCTCACAAAAAAAAAGTTTAATAAACGACATATACTATTTTTTTTTGCTATTCCGACCAATTGCATTTTTGTCAAAACGACGAAACACGTCACTTAGCAAACTAATCCTTCTAGCTTCTAAAAAAAACTCACGTCGTTTGAACCAATTCTAAAAAAGTTATGCGATTTTAAAGGTTGTAAACTTTCTTTCGTCCGCCACCGTAAATGTTTGTACACTGAGATGAAGCCCCGTTTTTCGAAAAGGGTGTCTACTTTTTATTCTAGCGAACTTAATGTTATGGAGGTGGAATTTTGAGACTGTTCGCTGGAAATGTAATACAGCGAGTGATTCCTTAAAGGGAGGTTCCGATCTAGAGCCCAAAAATATAGATGATCTTTAGGAATTAATTAAAGGAAAACTACTGTATATAATTTAATGGGACTTTTTGCATTGTATTAAGGATGTCTTAAGTTATAGAAATATATTTTTTGTTTTATAATTCATCATTGCAGACGGCACTGGAGAGTCGTTAAAGTCGAGGCGTGAAAAAATTCATCCAAATCGGTGGGACCTGTATCTCCAAAAGTTATTATCCGATTCGACTGAAACTTTTGTTATTTTGAAGAATATACTTCTCGCTAGGGGGGAAACCAGAAAAATTTACAAAAATGACATTTTTTTTAGAAAATAACGACACTTGAAGTTTGAAATCACTTTTTCTCTATATTTATCGTCCTTTCAACGCCTTTAAAAATGATAAATTTTCAATTTTTTGTCATTTTTTCTGATTTCTCCCTTAGCCAGAAGTATATTCTTCAAAATAGAAAAAGTTTCAGTCGAAACGGATAATAACTTTTGGAGATACAGGTCCCACCGTTTCGAGAACACTGTTCTCGAGAAAAACGCTTTTAAAGTTTTACGTGAGCGCCGCTACTCAAAAGCCTATAACTTCGGGAATTTTACGAATTTCAACAAATCCTTTTAAACACATATTCCTAAAAGGTTGAACATTCGCAAAATGAAATAAAAAAAATCAACTTTTAGACCAGAACCTCCCCTTAAACATTTTAAGCAGTGTGTATCGCAACAATCATTTTTCCCCAGTTAATTCTCCTCACCTTCATTTGAGCTAGTCATTAACGTTATAAGGGCTTCTAAATCTGGCGACAAGGGTCTCTCTTCTTGCTCATCTAGGCCGAAATCGAGCGCTTTGAAAATCATCATGCCCAATGAGAACATTGCCTGCAGAAAAAACGAAAACGTATTTATTTCGTAAAAAAAACTCCAAATATCATTTTCATCATTTAATAAAAATTCATTTCGTGTGTTTACCTTTTGCTCGGAAACCGGGGGTTGTTTCGATTCTGAAACAAGTATGCACAAAGATTAACTATAGATAGCTAAACGAACGAAAGTCCACTTCATACTCAAGTGATAATTAAAAATATCTTTTTCTCGAGAATTTCAATCACCATTTCCCAAGAACATTGTCACCGCCTTGTATTAATAGTCTTATCAAAAACTTTATCACGCGTGTAATTAATTCGTATCGCTAATCAAACAGCACGCGTATCTAAAGCCATTTGCAAATATAGGTGTTGGCGACCTAGTGTGACAATTTTTTAAGCTATTAAGGGGACATTCTACTCTCTCGGCTGAGAAATCAGCCACTTTTCGGTGATAATTTTTATAATGAAATAAACACTTAACGTTTTCGAATTTCTGGGGATATATTCTACCACTCTTGAAATACAAGAAAAAATCTTTGTTGTTTGTTTATTTCTTTTGTTTACATAAATATTTCGCTGTGAAGTTGGCGCTTCAGAATTGCTGGCGGTTAAAATTTCGGGCGACTGAATCATCGGAAATAAAAAAACGAAACATATTTCTAATTCGCAGAAGTATGGTTATCTTGCTTTCCACGAAAGAACAATTTTTTACCAAAATTATTAAAATGCCAGTGGATCGAAGTTGAAAATACCGAAAGTGGCACTTCTTTTCTATATTTAATTGATATAAAATGTGGGAAAATATTAAAAATCTTAAGATATTTGTGGTTAGCGAGATAGCCACACTCCTGCAAATTAAAAATATCTTTGGTTCTTTTATTTCCAACGATCAAGTCGTCCGAAATTTCAACCGCCAGCAATTCTGAAGCCACCAACTTCACTGCGAAATATTTATGTAAACAAATGAAATAAACAAACAATAAAGATTTTTTTCTTGTATTTCAAGAGTGGTAGAATATACCCCCAGAAATTCGAAAACCTTAAGTGTTTATTTCATTATAAAAACTATCACCGAAAAGTGCCCGATTTTTCGGCCGAGAGAGTAGAATGTCCCCTTAAGGCTGATTCAGACACGTCGAGTAATTTAGTCGAGTAGCGAGTAATTTATTAATTTTTCGTGTGTGGATACTAAAATTTAGTCAAGTAGTTTAGCGAAACAATGGTACATTACGAAATTACCCGCTACTCGACTAAATTACTCGACGTGTCTGTTACAGCCTTTATAGTCAGTGTATTACATTCTAAAGCTATGCCGCAGAATGTGCTACAACTGCAGTATACCGTACCGCATGCATTAGAATTATAAAACAGCTGCGTATAGTTCGAATATTCCCGCGACTACAGTGCAACTATTTAAATTCGAACATCGTGTTTACCGAGCAACTATGACGCAACTATACTTCAACATAACGATCTGGCAGAAATGTAACATATAACACCTTCGCTGAAACGCTCCTCCAATCGAGTTGAAAACAAATGACACACCGATAAGGCTACGCGGAATAAAAATCGTTCGTTGAAAAGAACCTTAAGCCGATAAGAAGTACACGATCTTACCGATTAGATCGCCGAGCCACACGTCTCCATCCTTGTGAAGGACGATCTGCGATAACTCCGACAGCTCGTAGAAATTATTGTCCGGCAGACGCGACAAAGTTTTGGCCGTTTGATAGCACAGTGCCCATGCTTGCTCCTGGCTGACGGGTCCATTGAAGGATAATAAAATATCCCTGAGATTCAATCGACCGTTGGGGTCGAGCTTACACTTCGGCCTTTTCGTAGCTGCTTCCTTCTCCCTGGCCGTTCTCCTTTCGTCGTCGGAGACTTCGAGGCCGTCGTCGCGCGACATCGAGCTCTTCTCGCGCGTGCTCATCTTCCTGTCGTTGTTAACAAAATTCCGATTTCAGTAACGCTATCGCGGGGAAATGCAGGTTCAATCATTTCGCAGCGTCACGGTCGAGATTTCACTTGCTACTGCTTTAAGCTCGTCTCCGGTCTCGTTAGAAATGTATGAAGAGGAATCTCACACTGATATCTTATTATTTCGTTGCTTAATGTACCAGGGTGTCGTTCGTTGAAATCGATCCGCGTAATGATATTTAATGGAATAGGAAATAACGTACGGAAAATGTTTTATCTTTCTTGCCCCTTGTCTCTATTTTCAGCGAGCTCGGATGACATCAATCGTTGGTACAAAGTTTCGCGGCACCTCGAGCAATTTCGGACCATCGTAATCGACGACCATAAGAACTCGGTCGCGTATGTGCTTCGAATTAAACGAGGAAGAGCGGACTGAGGCGGTTCCCCGGATTCTCGGGGCTCTTAACAGCTACATAAACCGAGATAAATATTTATTACCATCTGTCGCCACGTGCGCAGCGACGGGGGACAATAGAGATACAATGGCCCTCTAATGTATCGCGAGCAATTGTACGCCCCTTTACCGACGCGCCGGGTAATTCCACGAAAAGAGTTCGCGCTTGTAAAAATAAGTGCGAAGTGACAAGAGTGCCGACGTAAACCGCGGATAATTGTTGATAAACGCTCTATCTAATCTGCCTGAAGTGTCCTTTATTCTCCAGTTTTTACTTACAGATGAACCTGCTCCGACTCCCACCGTTTCCATACAAATAAATCGTTGTACAGTTAATTGCCCGCGTGCGCAACATCTCCTACACGCGATATACCTGCTTCCGCGAATCATAAAAGTTTCATAGCAGCCGTTTTAAGTTAGAAATATTCATGATCTGTGCTTTAAAGTATTCATTTTCAAATCCCCAGTAACTACGCGCGAACTATCGATCACGCGCATACGTGCGCAATATTATCGCGTGTACAGGCGAAATCGCGAACGAGATAGGTCTATCATAGAGATATTGAATCGTCACGTACGCGTCGATGTTTCGTAAATTTTTTAGCAACAGTTGTTTATTATCTCAATTGGTCAAGGAGAGCTATACTTCCATAGCACTCGGATCTGTCAATTAATTCCCATACTTGCAATGGACATTTCGCACATAAACACGATCAATAAAAGAAAAGAGCCGTGAAACAGTTCAAGGTTAAGTCTTCGTACTTATGCCACCCATAGTACACATTCCAGACTAGGTACACAAGCTCGTGTTGTCGTAGGAGATACCACAATTTCCGCGAGGATAATTCAACTTTCTATGGTGGTGGGACTTACAACCACTTACAACTTAATTCACCGAGTGAAACGATTGCGCAGCTAATTCGAGAGACACATCATCCTGAATGGGCAATTTTCGGAGCACCTTATCATCGAGATTCGACAGGATTACTCCCGTTATCAATAGAATCTTTCGCATTGCAGTATCGCCTCCCAAATCGCTGCTGTCGTTTCTCGATGTGCTTTGGCACTTAATCGGGAATACTCGTCGATTCGCGATACGTGAAATGCATACGTTATAAGCCAGAGAATCGTGAGATGAGATTGTCGAAAGTATCAACAGCGTTTGTAATACGCACCTCTGGTTGTTTAGACCGTTGACATTTGTGCACGAACGAAGGACACCAGTCGAAATTCTCACCGCATCACTTTCTGCTCATCGTTCGTGGGAGATCCTTCGTATCGCTTTCTGGGCAAAGTGAGAGGCTGCTTCGCTCACGAACGATCCTTCGCATCGAACTTTACCCGAGAGACTTCTGGCATCGGTCATATTATTAATTCCAAGCGAGCACATTGACAATCGAGGCTCGACGCGACACTTTGTTTATCGTGGTATCACGGTCGCGGCTGGTCGGGGCGAAGTGCCTCCCTTCGGCATCGTGGGATGGAACTAAACGAGGTAAAACGAGAAACACTCGTCGCGGTATATCTGTGTACCCTGTTCGATACTATCGCAACGCCGGTCCTACGATCTGTCGCGCGATTCGAGATAATTAGTAGCACAGCGATGCGTGATTCGAAAGGGGGTTCACTGCGAAGGGACGAACTATCCTTAACTTCATCGCGATAACACATAAACTGATAGTCAAACTTGGATACAGAGTCAAGCTCCTAGTTACTAGCCTTTCGATCCATAACCTGTACTTCGGGTGTTGCATATGAAAGTTACTTATAGACGCACGCGAAGTTGGTAGCGATAAATCGAGAATTTAAGTATTTATCATGAAAAGTCAGATAGCGCGATTGTAGAATTTTCTATTCAATGTCCAAATTAATAGTTCCAAGAAATGATGAATAAATCTACGCTTCTGGATATCTAACGGATTCTAAGGAATATATATTCATTTCCGAGATCGACAAGAGAAGTTCCAGCTGCATTGGAATAATTCTAAATTCGTATAAGATTGAGTAATAATGATCGAAGTTAACTTCGCAATTGCGTGCCGCGTGTTCAGTCGGAGTGTCTTTCCCTCATTGGCGGGTGTTTCCGCGCTGGGCCAATAGGAAAGCTCGCCAGGACCCGCGAGGCTGGCTTTACGAAGCCGCTGAGCAGTGTGAAACGCGCTTTGGACTTAAAAGTCGAATTTCTGATGCAACATCGTTAATAAGACGTGAATGCACTGTAATAGGTGGTGCGAACGAGAGGACCGAGGCCCGTGCAATTAAGATGTTCGTTCGCGTGTAAAAGCCCAGCAAATTAGATAAGTTTGTCAGAGACAGCGAAGTATTCGAAACGATATCCAGGATGACTGAGGAGGACTCGGTACGTACGAATATCGCAAAGTCTTTCGGAGTGGCATCGTATCTCTATCGGAAAAGCATGGGAGCGTGGTCATCTTGACATACTTTTCGATTTTCTGACATCACCCAGTAACCCATACAGGAGGGAGCCGGGTGTTCGGCCGCGTAAACCGAACGCTCGCGGCAACATTATAACGAGATTAAAGTAATGGGACTTTGTGTAACCCAACCTCAAAGCCATGTGGATAGCGATCCGCGGGACGTGGTTCTGTCTTCGTTCGCGATAGGTCTTGACACATGTTACGCTCCTGCGCCGAGTTTCTTCCCATCATGGACCGAATGCCTTCTGCGTTACGTCCCAACGTTTGGCGTACGTTCCATGGGAGATAGAAATTCAGAGTAGGACGGAGTAACGCGGCGCTCGAAGTAACAAATATCAATTTCTGTGCGAACGCGCGTCAGATTTATGAATAGTTTAAATGCACAGCGATCGGGTGTAGGGTCGACGTTAATCGTAGAATACTGCATTCAGGTGTTCGATCCCACCTTGAAAAAGAAGAAGAAGAAGAAGAAAACCACCTTCGACCTTGACGCCGCGTTTAATGAGGGCGTTAGCATGGACGACGGAACGGAGATGTCCGGCGACAAAGAGAACCAGGAGCCGGACGCCTTTACTCCAGCCGAAGACGACGACACGCTGGACTTGGAAAGCTTCGGGAGAAAGAAAAAGAAGAAGAAAAAAGCGTTTAACTTAGACGAACTCGACGCAGCTTTGCCGGACACGAAAAAGGAGGTAGATCGTCGGAGGGAATTGTCGAATGTCGGGATTGGGGAGTAAGCTACATAATCGGGTGTGTTGATGTTGAAAGGATGTCGTCGAACAACAAACGGAGGAGGTCGCTGTGGACGATACCTTCGATCTAGATATGGACTTCTCGAAAACTAAGAAGAAGAAAAAGAAAAAGAAGGATCTCGATGAATTGGTCGCGGAAGAGGAGCGTAAGGAGACCGAGGATAAAGAGAATGGTAAATATTACATATTAAAGAGGGTGTGATCGGCTTGGGTAACGAGTTGTTTATGTTACTCATTATTTGTTAACATGCTGCACTGAATCTGAGCGAAGTGCAGAGTATGGTAAGGGATATTTCCTGTATTCTATATACACCGCACAACGGTCACTGGTACATACATCGTATCTGCACTTTCACGTATCTTGCTAACAGAAAAAAGATAGTACAAGTTACCGACTGAATTGAATCACTCTCGAGATGAGAATAATATTTTACTTCGATACGCGTCGAAACATGTGTTGATGCATTGCAAAGAACAGGATAAACCTACTGCTATTTAAATAATAAATGTCTCATACTTCTCAAGTATCTATACCTAATTTCATTAACAGCTGAGGTGAATAGAACGAAGATCGACGTTAATATTAAACTAAAAGACGCCCGCGAGAAAGTACAGCTCGGTTAATGAAACTAGATATAAAATCGCTCACGAAGTTATTCATCGATATTGCAACTGAATCTTGTGCTAAACGAGTATGTTATTTCTTAATAGAGGAAACAAGTTTGTGGGTCGGATCGGACAGAGATTATACGTACGATGAATTATTGATACGAGTGTTCAACATTATGAGGGAAAAGAATCCCGACATGGTTGCTGGAAAGAAACAGAAATTTGTTATGCGCCCTCCTCAAGTCGTGCGTATAGGCACCAAGAAGACATCTTTCGCTAACTTTACGGAAGTAAGTGCCACGGTCGGTAGGGCTGGGACTATTTGTCGAATTTTTCGGTATTCGAATATTCGAATACTTCAGTTACTTAATTATTTGGCGAATATCGTTCGAATATCCAAGCATCTAAATACTATTCGAATACTGTTCGAATATCCAAGTATCCACATACTATTTGAATATTTAAGTATTCAAATACTGTTCGAATATCCAAGTATCCACATACTATTCGAATATTTAAGTATTCGAATACTATTCGAATATCCAAGTATTAGAATATCCAAGTATTAGAATACTATTCGAATATTTAAGTATTCGAATACTATTCAAATATCCAAGTATTAGAATATCCAAGTATCCAAATACTATTCGAATATCCAAGTATCCGAATACTATTCGAATATTCACGTATCCACATACTATTCGAATATTTAAGTATTCGAATACTATTCAAATATCCAAGTATTAGAATACTATTCGAATATCCAAGTATCCAAATACTATTCGAATATCTAAGTATCCAAATACTATTCGAATATCCAAGTATCCAAATACTATTCGAATATTCAAGTATCCGAATACTATTCGAATATTCAAGTATCCACATACTATTCGAATATTTAAGTATTCGAATACTATTCAAATATCCAAGTATTAGAATATCCAAGTATTAGAATACTATTCGAATATCCAAGTATCCAAATACTATTCGAATATCTAAGTATCCAAATACTATTCGAATATTTAAGTATTCGAATACTCTTCGAATATCCAAGTATTCGAATACTATTCGAATATCCAAGTATCCGAATACTATTCGAATATCCAAGTATCCGAATACTATTCGAATATCCAAGTATCCGAATACTATTCGAATATTCAAGTATCCACATACTATTCGAATACTATTCGAATATCCAAGTATTCGAATACTATTCGAATACTATTCGAATATCCAAGTATTCGAATACTATTCGAATATCCAAGTATCCGAATACTATTCGAATATCCAAGTATCCAAATACTATTCGAATATTTAAGTATTCGAATACTGGTGTATTCGAATAGTATGGTGTGAATTATAAATCAAGTTCTTTAGGTTGTATTAATTAAATATTATTCGAATACTCAAATATTCGAAGTTTATCCGTAGCATTCGAATACTTGTAAAATATTCGAACATTAAATTATTCGACTAGTCCCAGCCCTAATCGGTACTCGTGCCTCCGCGCGTTTAAAAAATACAGATACGTTATTTCTCACCTGTGACCTAATTCTTAATTGCAGATATGTAAAACACTTCATAGGCAACCAAAACATTTACTTGACTTCTTACTCGCCGAGTTAGGAACAAGTGGCTCTGTAGATGGAAATAGTCAACTTATTATTAAGGGTCGTTTCCAACAGAAACAAATAGAAAATGTTCTTAGGAGATACATTAAGGAATACGTTACCTGTCACACTTGTCGCTCACCGGATACCATTCTTCAAAAAGATACTCGACTATTTTTCTTACAGTGCGAAACCTGTGGTTCAAGATGTTCAGTAGCTAGCATAAAATCTGGCTTCCAGGTAATTCACTTCGATTTTCATCCGCATAGATATCTGAATGTGAAATTCCCTTTGGGACTCACGGCAATAATTACGAACTTATTCGTTTTCAGGCCGTCACAGGGAAACGTGCTGCCATTCGAGCAAAAACTGCCTAAAACATTTTTCACACAGCCCATCCCACAATTTTGTAGCATAATTTTCAAATTGAGATTTTTTTTGTGTTATAATACAGTTTGTACTATACCTATTGTAACGGCGTGCAATCCAAACATCTATTTTTACTTATACAAATTGAACATCGTCAGTTTCAGAAAGTGATTGTGAAATTTACAATGTATAACTGTTTTTATCAATTCAAAAAAAAAAGAGAAAAGCTACACGAAGAAATTATGTCTTAAGAAATTTCCTTTGATTTTTTTCTATCAAGTTTCTAGCATTTGTAACTTGCACAACCGTCGGTCCGTCGGTTTTGGTTCCGAAATCTTTTCACGTACCATTTACTCTCAGAAACACTGAGAGAAACACTGACTTTCATTTTTTATACACGATAATTTCCGAGAAAGAACGCATGATCGATCCATAAGCACTGTTCGAATAGTAACGATAAAGCAATAGCATTGTAATAAGAAGACTAATTGCTTGTCCATTTGTCTACCATTGTGACATAAAGAAAAGCCTGTATAAAGAACTATTGGTCGAGCGTAAAATGGTATGGATTACCAGTTGTTAACAATAGATTTAAGCAGGTAACATTTTGTTATATCATTTTCTGTATACAAAGAAATTGTAACATTAAATTCGAGTACGTTATTATGTATGGCGGAAAGTATTATTCCCATAAAGCGATTTATGTTTCTTTTTTTTTTTTTAAATACGGTAAAAGCGTAACGACCTTCTTTCGAGCAAACAATGCTAACATTTCATAGCTAATTTATTCAATTGTATTTACTAGGTAATAAATCTATCTTAAGAACCTCTGTTATCATTCTTCTTCTGATCCATTCAACAAAAGAAGTGGAAACATTCGTACACTCGAAGACTAATTATAATGCTCCTTCGGTCATTTATGCTTTCACGACGAACTACTTAAACTAAACATTCTTCGCTTCATCTACACGAATGTCGACTAACGATGAAGCAACAGTGAGTCCAGCGATTACGAAAACTGTGCAATTTTAATCATTATACATGTATATTTTAATAGATAACACCAACGTATATGTTACAGTTGAATGATTTTGTGCTATTTATGTATTTAAATAATATAATAAAAGTCCGAATCTATTCATTCAATATCACACTACAAGTAACTTTATTGACCATTCACCAGACTATTCGATTCTGCCCTTAGCTCCGCTATTTTCTCGTTCAAGATAAGAGCAGTGACTATAAAATTTTGGAATAAAGACAGTGGCAAATATGGCATCGGGAAATCTTTATAAGGTACCCATACTCGTGATTCGTCTTCTAACACTTTTAGGTAGACTGGTTGGGAGAACATTAATCCCTTCGGGATACCAAAAGTACCTGCGAGAAAGAAAGTCTCTTAAGGGGGAAGCCCCATTTAGGACGCTAGAAATAAGGTGATTCTTGGGAATTTTTTTCGAGGGAATTGTTAAGCGGATCTTTTCCAAACTTTCAGGGTATTTTAGTTCACGTTCAAACAATAAAAGTTAATTTTTACGTTACAAAGTGTTCGACAGAAATGGAGATATATGAACACATTCGTTAGGACTCGCGCGCCGGAGTTGCAAATTGGCGATTGTAATGGTGGCCCCGTTTCTTCCATGAAATAAAAAAACCAAGGATTTTCTTATTTCTAGTATAATTACATTGTCGACGAACCTAACAAAAAAAAAGTTAAAAGTTGGCAAATTGATGAGACTTGAAAGAAAAAGTTACGATTCCGCCCGAAGATATTTCGTACTATTTATGGAAGAAGAGTTGTTCGATTTAATTTATTTATCAATGCCTTAGGTTCATCGACAATGTAATTATACTAGAAATAAGAAAAACCCTTGATTTTTTTATTTCATGGAAGAAATGGGGCCACCATTACAATCGCCCATTTGCAACTCCGACGCGCAAGTCCTAACAAACGTGTTCATATATCTCAATTTCTACCGAACACTTCGTAACGTAAAAATTAATTTGTATTGTCTGAACGTGAACTAAAATACCCTGAAAGTTTGGAAAAGATCCGCTTAACAGTTTCCTAGAAAAAAAATTCCAAGAATCACCTTATTCCTAGCGTCTTAAATAGGGCTTCCCCCTTAAGTCTCCATTATATCTTTCTGCGTTCTTATTATTTCTACATTTACCATCGGAAGAGATCCCTAACGATATAATTTCGTCGCCAATGTTTTCCCCCTTTCTGTACCACAGTTTCAAGAGATCGCATATGGCTCTACATTTTGGGAAATCTACCGATCTGCCAACCTGGTACTGAGTCAGCGCCTAGGAAGAAACAAAGTACAGAAATTTCTACTCCTTCGTGAAATGTCGCGTAATACCTTGCGCGTAAACAGATCTTTAGTAGAATTCTTGTTATGCGCCATATAGAAGAACCATCGCAACTCTGAACGCTCAGTTCCTAGCGGTAGCGTTACATTTTCATTTGCCTCTAGAGCCCTCCTGTTGGGCCGATAAATCTTGCACTTCTGAATCATGTGATGAACGTCTACGTAGTGATTGATTCCTACGATTACATTTAATTGGTCGATAGATACAGAATTAGATGCATCTGGTTTTATCGCTTTAAAGTATAAACCAACCCAAGTATCCCCAAATGGGTGGACAACCAAAGTTTCGCATAGTGAGACCTAACGAACTCACAAATGGATACGTAAGGGGAGTCCCATAATGGGAGCTAACAGCTACGATGTTTGTTTTTGGTATTTTTGTAACAAGAGCCTGCATTATATTAGCGTAGAAACACGTGACGCCCATCGAACAGAAGATCACTTTCATCGATGAAGGCGCGTACTGATTTATTTGCGCTGACAACTGCTCTATGGGTTTATAATTCCGTTCCATCCAACTGTCCGTCCCTTCGTAGTCTTCTCTGGAAAATATATACTGCTATTTAAAACAGTCTTGTAGCAATAATAAATCTAGAAGCTCGTAATGAATTTAAACGCTGTTACAGGATCTTATAAAAGTACCTAATCCTACTGTTTACCTTATTAAACTGTCGAGGTAAATCAGCACGTCGCAGTCTTTCAAACCAGTGGGAATATTTTCCAAAATGTTTACAGCTTTCAAACCTGCGCCAACTGCTGCCGCATCGTTGAAAATCCTTCTCAACTTAAAGTAACACCCTGGCTCGTCGTATACGTTAATGAGAACTCCGTGAGACAACCAAAGTTCCTTCGTCATTTGTAATTGAGGAATCAAGTCCTCGCACATCGATCTTCCTCCTCCGATTACCAATAGTCGCCTGCGCTTCGCTTGTACATCCGATAACTGCTTTTCTTTCGTCGCATCCTGAGCCTACGTAAAAGAAACTTCGTGAACATAATTTGGAACGATTGATTCTTAAAGTAGCGTTAAGCGCGATACTTATTTACAAATATCAAATCCGCTTGCAACGCTTCGAGTTCTTCTTTAGTCAAGTGCACAGCGATGTTGTAATATTTAAGCAGTAACTTCCAAAACTGATAGCTACTTCCAATGTAAGTAACTTCGCTGCCAGTTATCCCAATTTCTCTCCATATTAAAGGAGACTTAGCGTGCGACCACCCATGAAGCGCACATGTTTCTTCCAACCATGGCTAAAAGTCAAGCTTCGTGTCAAATACCAAATGCGAAGCGAACGATTTCATCTCACCTTCCACTCCACGAAACTCTTACAAATACTTTTGAAATGGAAGTTGGGCAATATCGTGGACAAACTCTCAGCGACAAAGCATACGTGGTTGAAGACATGGTCCTCTAAAATACCAGCTATTACGGTGATACACTTCTCTGTTGACATTTTTGTACGTCTAACAAGTGAAGGATGTTTAATTAAATTGCCACTATTTTGTCGAAAGTTTCGAGAATACAACAGAATTAACTGCGTTAACACACGAATAATTTATTTATATACAAAATACAAAACGCGTTAGAGATCATTTTCTCTGCAATTTATGTCAAAATAAATTCATTTGCAACGGACGCACAACTATCGACATAAAATAATACTTTCAATTTGCGATACTCATTAATTATACTTAACATTAATTAAACTTGATAGTCGTTAATTATACATTAATTATTAAAGGTAGTTTTAAATTAAACAATCATTATGTCATCAAAGATTAGAAGATTAGATCATCGTCGTCCGATATCTCTGGCAAATCAGGAGTCCTGCACCTATCCCATCTGTTCTCGACTAACGTAGGCGACGCATAGAGCTCTGGCAATTCGAATTCGATCGGTTCCGGATCTAAAATACAAAATATGAATTTCAAGATGCTAATTTACATTCCAAGCTCATTCGAACTAAGAAACAGATACCTGAGACAAATCCGTCATCCTCGCAAATCTCTACCTCGCTCTGCTTCTTGATAAGCAATTCTTTAAATTCGTTTTCTAAAGTCTTCGTGTAAATATAATCTGCAAGAACATCGTCCAAACTGTACGCTCCCTTTGAATTCCCAACATACTCGGCGAAATACACGACTCATAAAATCCCTACCAAATTCAAACTGCATATCAGAATACGGCGCCAGATTTTCTGGTTCCGGATACGACCTCTTCATTATTTTAGTCGGCGGGAATGGCTTCTTAAAAATACATTCGTCGGATGGCTTCTGCAAGCGCAGATCTTTCTTATCCAACATTTGTTTCTTCAGAGAGGAATCTTTCGTCCTAGGATGCTCGTTTGCTTTCTACGAGGAAATTAAATACGTCACTCGCTTGTTTACGAAGAAGCGTTAACTGCTTATACCTTCGCCGCCAGTTCTTTTCTAGGTGATAACGGATAGCCGCAGTTGTCCAATTGCGTCAGCTTTGGCTTTAAACATTCCTGGGGCTTGTTACCCGCATTTTGGCCCGAGCTATTTGAACGCGAGTTAGTGGATACGTTTAAATCCGAGGTGGACCTAATCGACAATCCTTTCGGTTTCTGTTGGACGAGGGCCTTTGCGGAAGCTCCACTCACACCGAGAGAAGACTTCGATCTTGACAATGACTTCAGAGCTTGACCTGTAAACAAATAGTTCAGCCGAGCATTCAGTGTTCCTGTTAAGGAGTATTTAATAAGAGAATTTATTTAAGGTAATGAATTTATATGAAGATCTTTGTAATAGGTGAGATAAAACCGTTAGGTGCTTATACTCTTACCTTTGTCACGTTCTGATATTTCGCCAAACAAGTTAAATATGCTGGCCATTTTACGAAAGTCTTTTGTAGAACAGTGCTTCTGAATTGTAAAATATTCGGCAAGTATCTCGTACACTATTTAGATAGGAGAAATTAGCGACACTTCGGTTCTTGCTTTCGAAAGATCAGCATCTACCTTCATAACAAATTTTCCGTTTAATTTAAATGACAATCGAACTTTACCCAACTTCAATTGAACTGGAACTGACTGAAACTATGTAAGGGAACAGGGTTGCCGGATGGTTTCAATGTCGAGCCGCCAGATCGCGTTGGAAAAGTAGCCTAAAAGCGCCAAAATTCAAATTACTTGGAGGTAAAGGATGTTTAAATATTTTCTTAATATTTTCTGGAATTGTTTTCTTTATTTCTTTTAGATACAAGAAATAAACTTTATTTGAACGTAAATGAGTTTGAATAAAACTGATGTGAACATTAAAATTAACGTTTTAACATAACAATGATAATTTATTTTGTAGAATTTCTTAATGCCATTTGGTTTTGAGCAGCTTTGGTCTCTGGTCGATATATTCCATTTGCGCCCAAATCGCCCGTGGTTAATATTCCAAAATTTATGGAAATCTCTTGAAATATGGAAGAGAGATCTGAGAAAGAGACATTATTGGGAAATACAGGTTTTTAACTATATTACGACTCGGAAACAGGAACATATAATTTATGATATTCATTTTATTACAAAAACAGAAAACTCCTACGGTCGTGGGTGCGGGCGATTTGGGCGTAAATAAGTGGAATTCGCCCATTGTAGTCCAATTCAGACGCCAATCGCCAATTTCAATTTTTGAGCGCCAGTTGGTTTTGAAAACTAGCCCAAATGGCGGAATTCCGCCCAATCTGTTAATCCTGCAGGGGAAATTTCTGTTAGCGAACTCGGACGGTCGCACTGTTGCGACTTTTACGTCCGATTTCTTCACCTTCAATAATCTTTCAGTTAGAGTTATGTTCCACATAACTGCCAAATGATAGCATCCAATTGGTCGACGAGTGCCACATGATAGCATCTAATTGGTCGTTCACTGACCGGGACTTTAGTCGGAGGTGAAGAAAACGGGCATTAGCCAATTGGAAGCGAGAAATCTCGCACTCAGTGCGAACTAGTGCAGGTTGCCGAATCTGCTATGAGCCTTCTGGATTCATTAAATCACTAGACTTGGAGCCAGTGACGTACCCAGAGGGGGGCTGAGGGGCCCTTGCACCCCCAAAGGAGAAGAAAAAAGCAGAGCGTTGGAGCGGAATTCGGAGTTGGAGTGTGGAACTAAGTGGTGCAATGGTGTTTTACAGAAAACTTCCACTGTTCCACTGCTCCAGATTTTTCTTTATTATTTGAAGCTTTTTATATAAAAGCGGATGAATTAAATTTTTTAAATACCGCAGTATTTATTCTCGTTCCTCGCTTCTTTCTTTTCGAAGGCGAGAGCGAGTCTAAACGTTCATACCTTCGCGCACGCTAAGTATCA
The DNA here is from genome assembly GCA_944738655.2 of Andrena hattorfiana. Lineage (NCBI taxonomy): Eukaryota > Metazoa > Arthropoda > Insecta > Hymenoptera > Andrenidae > Andrena > Andrena hattorfiana. The sequence goes on from OX122889.2 coordinate 6,931,542, forward strand.
GCGCGTCATCTGTCTCTTACCGTTCCCCGTTCGCTTTCAGTCCCTGTGACTTGCTCTTGCCTTCGCAGGACAGGAATGAGCCAGAAGTGGTGGGGGTAGCGCCGTGCTTTTAGCGAATAAATACTGTAATTCTCGATTTTTCATTGAAAAGATATTATATTATAGGACCACGGAACCCGGTGCTAACACGAGCGGTGAAAAGGCAAACAAATCCCGGCGTTGCATAAAAACTGCGAAATTGATCGCCGGGCTGAAGCAAGTGATTTGATGCCGGAGCGGAGCACTTAAAAAATTGATCTGTTCTAATCCGCTGGGAAAAAGGAGATTAATACAACCACGACTGATGTAATTCAAGAGCTTTGTAAACAGAAAAAAAAACTGGATTTCATTTTATAAATAAATTTTCATAAGCACCTAATGAATTTCATTGAATTTGCATTAAAAATATTTTTATGAGTTCAACTCGGCTCCCTCCAAGATTAAATTCTAAGTGCGCCACTGCTGGGGCACACATTATCAAAACTTTCATAGCTGGTATTTTAATATTACAGTTAGTGTTGGCTAGAACCGTGATTTGTGAATCACGAGTGATCCGATCACGTTCGTTCCCAATCACGGTGATTTTTCACAGGGATCCGTGATCGCTTCTGATTGGTGCAGGCAGAACAGTGATTCACGATTTTTGTGATCGCTTCTGATTGGTGGAGAGCATAAGTGATCTTTGCACGCGCCACATAACCCCAATTTCTACTTCCTCCCGAAACATTCTCAAGTCCTCACTGTTCTTATAAAATCTCAATTGTATATTTTCTATTTAAATTAACTATTTCTATCTATTTAAATTAACGAATATTTCTTCACTTTAGTTAAAAAATATAATTATATACATTAATGTATATGTGAATACCATAGTCAATCAAATCAGTACGTGCATGCATTGACTATTTATGAATGTATATTCTATATATTCGCTGAATTAGCTGCATTATTTTATAAAAAATAATTCAATCAAGATCAAGAATTACGGTCACAGTAAACAATTCACTCAAGTTAAAAAATCACAATCACGGTCGTGATTTAACTTCAATCACGACCGTGATCGTGATTCTGCGATCACTGTGATAAATCACTGTTAGTGATTTTGCACTCCATCCCTAATTACAGTCGAACCTCGATAACTCGAACTTCGATAGCTCGAACCTCGATTACTCGGTAAACTCGAAAACCTGTATAAGACGAAAATTTCCTTCATCCTCTTCCGCTCCGCTATAAACACCACTGCGACTCGAAATAAAACTTCCTTAACTCGAACTATATTTTGCATTTCAAATTATGTATTTCACCTCTACAGCTCGAATTTAGAAGAACTCTGACCTTTACAAGTCGAAATTTTTTTACGAAATTTCGTATGTACAACGATCTCAAACTATCGAGGAGCATTATTCACGATTAAAAATGCTATTGATTTACAATACACTAAAAGACTAGCACAAAGCAAAATCACAAATTTCTTTAATATCTAATAAAGAGTAATATTTCGAGCATAAAAAGTCTTATAATTATTTTTATATAAGTTGTAGGTATATTTAATCATAGATCTATACAACAAACAATTGACCTTTAAAACTTGAATTTGTCTTGCTTTACAGCTTCAAAAGTCGAAAAATTAACAATCTCACAAATCCCCTGTAACCCGAATTTTCGTTTGTCGAACCTCTCTTAATCGAAAACTCGATAAGCCGAAACCTCCAAGATAATTCGAAGATTTCTTCCCTTCCCTTGGGATTCGAGTTACCGAGGTTCGACTGTACATACATATATTTATATGCTTCTGTATGATATGCACATAAACATTGCCTTTACAGTTCCAATGGAAGATCAATGAGAATGATGTGATTAATATTAATTCATAATATAATTTATTAAAAGAGACAAAGAATTGTCAGTAGCAAATAGTTTCATTAGGATAAATTACATTGGTATTACATATATATAATATATATCTTTACACGTACAAGAACCTATCGTATCCTCGCGCCCTCCAAGAATACGTAGACAACCAAAAGCTACCAACTGCTTAGAGCGGAATGCTTTGATTAATGGATCGATACAATAAAGTCATCATATGTATATACAATTATTTACTATGCACGTATCGATGGAAGATATTCATGCTCCTTACGGTACATAAGAATCATTGCGCGTAGTGACGAAACGGATAAGCGACCGAGGATTGTATACGGCGTACGTTACTTTAGTCGGAAGTCCAAGCGGCGCGCGGTTAAATGCAATCTTCCCTCATCGATACGCTCGACGCTTAACGCGATTAAACGAAACGTTCCCTGTGACGCTAAATTTCTTTGCAAATAAATTTTTTCTCGGCTGCGGTAAAAGAAGAGACCCCGAATCCAGTTTTGCGCCGGCAGCGTTACGACGCCTACATTTTTACAATATGCGATGAAACAGTCTGTTAGTCTCTGTATACCAATAAGTTGTAGACAGTTTTCCGTATTAACAGTAACAGCAACGTTCTTTGAACTTCATGATCGTGGTTTCCTTAAGCCGTTCTGATGCTTTGTATTATTTGCAACACAGCTGAAAAGCAAAGAAGATAACGTCATTCTGCTCCGCGCTTACACGAGTCAACGGATGTTCTTACCGAACTATGTAAATACTTACCGGAACCGCAAACGACGAAAAGGAAGAGCGCTAGTAGGCAGGGGCCGACCGGAGAGCTTTCCTCTTGCGGTTTCTGCGAAGCGTTCGTTCAAATAACGTCGTTGCATATGTTTACATTCCACGCGACGAAAACGTTGCACGATTGGAGCAATATACTTAAAACAATTAAGATATAAGCGTTTGCTTTAGATTCGCGAGTTCTCGAATTAGCAAGCAACGGACGTTTGCGATAAAAGTGATCGAGAGATCCGACATGACAATATTGCCGTCAATGACATCGTGCACGGTCAAATCTTAAATTACTGTTTATAACCTCAAAATGATAAATCGACGAACGATCTACGCGCGGTGGTAATTCCATTATTGTTGAACGATTGTTATTAAAGTGGATCGTAGTAGATAGTAACGAACGTCTTACCGACGACTTTGGTACATTGCCGCGGAGCGTGATGTTTTTCGTGGCTTTCTCGTTGGCTATGCGCATTCTCTGTTTCGGTGCCATTTCTGCCGTTTCCTCTTCGCCGTGGGTACGTCGACAGGAGTTCGAATAAAGTGGTTAACAATCGAGAGACTGTTTCTGTCAATGCACGTCCACTTCAATATGTAAAGGCTCCAGCGCGATGAACAGGTGTGTGCTCCGTCGCACGCTCCGACTACGTTGGACTGCGTCGACGTGCACTGTGACACGTGAATATCACGGATTGTACCAACGGAGCAGCTTTCGGTGCCACACTGGCACCGCTGACGTCAACTCCGCGACTGGAATGTTCCACGAGAATCGAGATCTCGTCGCGCGAACAAATTCGCCCGGCGTTGTTACTTTGCACCCGTTGGAAATTTAAATTTCATTTCTATTGCGTTATTCGCAATTTGTACGTTGGGAGAATGCATTTGGTAACATATAAAATGTGGTAAAATGTATTTAAGTTTCAACCGGAAGATGTATTGAGGAACGTAGTGATTTTCTGAAATATGAACATACTTCGTTCCACGTATTAGGCTGTGGAGCTGATAGTGCGTCAAGCTTGTACAATTTTGTTTGTGTGTGTTAGTAGTGTGAGTAGTAATACAATAGGAGTTGAAGATTAGTGGAAGGGTTTGGGAGTCTGTATGAGTATTTTGGATGCTTATGCGTATATAGTTTTGGAGGGCGGCCAAACTTAGAAGGGAAGATTCCGAACTTGGAAATTCAAAAAATTCTGAAACTTTGTGAGTATGCAGGAGATTTCCTCCTGATTGCAACGCAATTTTTTTTTTGCTGATCAAATTCGTTCGAAAGGGGTGAAATTAACCCCTGAAAATTCGGCTATTTTCCGATTTTGGGTTATAACTCGCGAACTGTAAGAGATAGAAAAAAAGTTTCAAGATGAAAGTTACTTCTTTTAATTAGATCTATCATTCGGGCTAGGCATAATAGCAGCTGCGCTGAGCCTCGCCCATTCGATTTGTGCTACTTCGGTATATTATGTCAAACATGGAATAAAGACGATTTATTATTATTTTTTGGTAAAAAAATTATTTTAATATTCACGAGTTATAACAGAAAATCGGAAAATAACCGGATTTTCAGGGGTCAATTACACCCCCTAGAGTGATTTTGGGCAGCAAACAAAAATTGCATTGCAATCAGGAGGAAATTCCTTACATATTCACAAAGTTTCAGAATTTTTTGAATTTCCTGGGTCGGGATCTTCCCTTTTTAGGGGCATTCAGGGGTTTTTCTGGAATTAATTCCTTTTTCCCCTCGTACCACGCTCGCCGCATGAGCCATCTAGAGATAATTGTATGTAGTTTCACCTTCCGTCTAAGGGGACAGTGTACGGTAGTACGATATTAGACCATATATGTATGCTTACCCGATCGACCTGCCCGGGAGTCTCGAACGCTCTCGAGCGTTCGGGCACTTTTTGAATTTCTCAGACTAATGAGTTTTTTTTCTTATGTTTATTGAGCTCACCGTTAATCACAATTGTACTCCTCATCAATAAATATCATGACAAAAAAAAGACTTAGGGGCGGCTGCAGGCCGTTTATTATATGTAAAATTTTAACTAATATGAATAATAATCAAAACTTTTATGACGGTTATTAATGATTCCATTTCTTTTCTCATTTAATTTTTTTTTAAATTATCCAACGCCGGTTTTAGAGATAAAAATTCATATGTACATACAACCCATTTTCACGAAAATAGGCAACAATTCAAGGCCCTGTATTTTTTAAACAAATTCGAAATTGGCAAAATGATGACTTAACCCCCCCCCCCCCCCTAATTTGACGAGGACTACAGCATATTCCATTTTTAACAAAAACCTAGACATCGACGGCCAGTAAACATACACTGCACATCAAATTTTGAATTAAAGAATATTAAATTAACAAGGGCGGGAAGTTAGGAACAGCCCTGAGTTGTAGATTGCAAATCTAATTAAATTTCCTTAAGGACTAATGCCACTGTAGAGCCCGGAAAAGCAGCCTGATTTTGAGATTTTTTATGCGAGTATAGTGAATGGAATACAAAATCTGTTTAAAAGCCTTTATTGCACATACCTTGAAGTATGATCACAATTTTTTTAAAATTTTTTTAACCCCTTAACTTGTACGCTCGAGTTAATTCGAGCGCGCTAAACAGGCCAAACTGTGCACACTCGAGATAATTCGAGCGGCGTTGTATTTTATGCTGCTATAGTTTTTCACATTCGATTTTTTATTTTTTTAATTTTTTTGCCAAGACAATGTTCTAAATTGTGTTTTTTTACATAAAAAAAATTGACTTTTTTTGGCCGGTTTTTTTTTTTAAAAAAAACTGTGCGTTAAGGGGTTAATACAAAATTTTATTTTTTAATTTCCTCGTGTACTTCCCGAGATAATCTTATATAGAACTTAAAATTTTTCGGTTTTTTGTTTGAAGTAAAAAATTGAAGGAGAAATCTTTCCCACCGCGGAACACTTTTTCAGAAGCTTTTTTCTTGAGCTGAGGCGCCGCTATTTTGTATTAAAAAAATTAAAAAAAAATTGTGATCGTACTTCAAGCTATGTACAATAAAGCCTTCAAACAGATTTTGTATTCCTTTCACTATACTCGCATAAAAAATTCTCAAAATCAAACGGCTTTTCCGGGCTCCACGGTGGCATTACTCCTCGAGTATTATTTGATTCGGTAAAATGATCCTTGGATATTGGATCGATTGCTGTTCGTGCGTCAGTATTAATTAGGGCAGCTGTGCTAATGAAACACGTCGGGCTTTGTTGTATGTAGAAATTTTATATTTCTTAGAACCACTATGCCTAACAACAAACCATATATCCACTCGAATGTCTTCCCTGATATTCATCATTCGACAATATCTTTATTGCAAACACATTCACCACGATCTCCAGTTTCCCAATCCCCTTCGCCTCACCCTTTACCGCTTAGCGACAATTTTACGGATACTTAGATATTTGTATTCACAAGAAGAGGATCGCAACTGAAAGAACTTTGCCCCGCGGTTATAGGTTTACTCGTACTTTATATGTTACCAATGCACTCGCAACCCCTAACGAAGGAAATTTACAGAAACAGAATGTTCGTGGCGTATAGTACGAAGCCAATGGTAAAAAAACTCCTTATGTTCGCAATTCTTATTTCGATCTAACACCTAGCTTACCTATAAATTAATCTTTATTTATATTTGAATCGTCAATGATCGAACGTCGGTCTTTACGGCTGAAATCCCAGTCCAGAGTCACGTAACTGAGGCACCGTTCTAATCGCATTAATTGAAATACTCTTCGCTGCCCGAATAAGCTGTGCCTGGAAATTGTACCATAAAATTCGCGCACGATTTATATAAGTCTGTTAAAACACGCGAGCTTGATTTAGATGCCATCCGAATTGCAATTAACTCTTGTACTTTCGAATGATATTACGTTGTAGAACTTGGACATTCCTTTTCGCCGATACATCTGGCGGAAGAAAGTTTTGCACGCATACGGCACACAAAAAGCATAGCACGCTTCTAATACACCATAGAGCTCTCCCTATTTCACCGTTACGAACAATTTTACTAGCTTAAAGGGGATCGGCGACTTTCCCAGCAATGTCCAGCGAAATTGAGCAATATCACGCAGTTGGTTTTTAAGTAAAATAGTAATTACACAGTTACGTAATCATTGGAACCTGCATTTTCTGTTATATGGAACTGTGACTCATAGGACGAGTAATATAGCGACTGTTTGGATAGATCGGCGAACAGTTGGTTTCGGTAGGACCCACCTTCCGAATCCCGCTATGCCGCAATAAATAAATTAATTGATATTTTATCGGCACACGATGAAAGGATCAATTATCATCTCTGCTTTAGAAATCTCTCCGCCTATGAGCGGCATTTACGCGTTATGGTCAATGTAAGTAATTAAAACTACCGAACGAGGCGGAGTCCCGCTTCGCGGAGAGCAGCGGGCATCGCTCTGCGCGCTCTCGCATTTATCCATAGGGTAGACATCACATTGGACTTGTGCTTTAGTCTATCTTCACTGTGGAATAGATCTTCCGTACAAACGCGTTGGTGCCGACGTAGCCGACCGTTCCGCACATTATGCCCAATGCGAGGCTGAACAATGCCATGTAACCGAAGTAAAATGCTGTTTGGAAGAGACCGTACATCCTGAAAAGAAACCACAGTGTAATTATATCTCCGCGAACTCGCGAACTTGTGGCCATTGAAATGGGAACTCACTTAGTTTTAAAGAAGAAATAATAGAACGAATACATGTAGACGTATCCAGCAGTCGAAGCTGCAGCTAAGAAACTTGTCCACTGCCTGTGAAAGTGGAAGAGACACAGAAATTAGAGAAAGAAGGGGACGTTATTAGATGCTGTTTATAATCAGTGAATGGTCAGACAATCTCTTACCATCGATAGTCTTCGGCATTTAGCAAGAAGTATGTACACACGATAGTAACGCAAACGGTCACTATCATTAGAATAACGAATACTAATAACATAAAGCCGTACACGTAATAGATTTTATATGCCCAAAATGAGGTAAATATGAAGTACCTGAAACAAATAGGACAGTTTTCATTCGCTGCTGTGGTGCTTCGTAGCTTCAACCAGAGTTGGGCATTATTCGAATAAATCTTCGAATAAAAGTTTCGAATAAAATGCAGTTATTCGAGAATAACGAATAAAATGCAGTTATTCGAGAATAACGAATAATTTCTTATTCGAGAATAACGGATAATTTTTTATTCGAGAATAACGGATAATTTCTGATTCGAGAATAACGAATAATTTCTTATTCGAGAATAACGAATAATTTCTTATTCGAGAATAACGAATAATTTCTTATTCGAGAATAACGAATAACTTCTTATTCGAGAATAACGAATAATTTCTTATTCGAGAATAACGGATAATTTTTTATTCGAGAATAACGGATAATTTCTTATTCGAGAATAACGAATAATTTCTTATTCGAGAATAACGAATAATTTCTTATTCGAGAATAACGAATAATTTCTTATTCGAGAATAACGAATAATTTCTTATTCGAGAATAACGAATAATTTCTTATTCGAGAATAACGAATAATTTCTGATTCGAGAATAACGAATAATTTCTTATTCGAGAATAACGAATAATTTCTTATTCGAGAATAACGAATAACTTCTTATTCGAGAATAACGAATAATTTCTTATTCGAGAATAACGGATAATTTTTTATTCGAGAATAACGGATAATTTCTTATTCGAGAATAACGAATAATTTCTTATTCGAGAATAACGAATAATTTCTTATTCGAGAATAACGAATAATTTCTTATTCGAGAATAACGAATAATTTCTGATTCGAGAATAACGAATAATTTCTTATTCGAGAATAACGAATAATTTCTTATTCGAGAATAACGAATAACTTCTTATTCGAGAATAACGAATAATTTCTTATTCGAGAATAACGAATAATTTCTTATTCGAGAATAATGAATAATTTCTTATTCAAATAATCTCGAATAATTTCTTATTCGAATAATCTCGAATAAAAATTGCGAATAAAATGAAGTTATATATTTTTTATTCGCTATTCGAAATAAATTTTGCCCAACTCCGGTTTCAACGACGGTACGTACATTTCGATGAATATTGATCCGAAAGGTAAAATGCCACCGAGCATTATGATAACCAGTGGCTCCATGAACCACTTCTTCTCCGGGATAGGTCGAGGCACCGCGTTGATTCTACACGGCGCGTCCGGTGTTCCAGCTAAATTCCGGCCGAGGATGGTTCCGACCAGTGTCAGCGGCAATATAACGAATATACAAATGCACGTTACTGCTACCTGTAAACAGCGGTTAGCGCGTCAACGGAAGTTGCATGAATATCCAGAGAGCCGAGATTCTGACACTTGCCATAGAGCCGAAAGGTATGGCGCGGCTGGCGTGATAGTATATTGCGATGAAGTTAATGAAGAACGCAGTGCCACAGACGATAAGAGGTAACATAAAGGCACTGACGATCATCTGTTTGATCCAGATACGCCCTCCCATGCGAGCATACAAGCCTCCCCCAGCGTAGCCGTTTATAGGCGATGTCGCGGCGTATACAAAAATCGCCGTAGATAGCATTGATCCTCTCTCCGTGTAAAGCTCGCCAAGAATGGCGAAAATGATAACGCTAAGTACAACTACTGTGACCTAAAATCAAACGGATTATTCCACAGATATTTAACAGAACTTAGATATTAGCTTCACGAACGTTTAACCGCTAAATTTACCTGATAGCCTGCACCTATAAAAGCTGAGAAAAGCATCGTATGACTAGCTGGTCTAAACACATCCCCGTGAACTTGCTTCCACCCGTATTCGTCTCCCAAGTCCCGTTCCATATCGTCCATGTCTTCGTCTCTGCTGTACCTGGCATAATCTTTTCTCAAGGTACGCATCAAGATCATAGAGACAAGCCCGACAAGGAAGATTACCATCATGAAGCTATTGAAAATACTGAACCAATGAATCTGCAAGGAGAGGGAATAAGTTTTCTTACGAGGCGAATGTCTATCGCAGAGTGCGTAGCGGTGATTTCTCAGGCGACGGGACACTTACTCTGTGCTGGAAGAAGTTGGGATCCAGATATTTGTCGAATCTGTCTTCGTACTTAACATTACTCTTCTTCCAATTAACTTCGTAACTGAAAGAGATAGGTACCGACCGCCTCAGCTTCACTTTGTTCTCGCTGGTCAAATTTACATCGACTATCTGCTTCCCATTGTATCCTATATCGAATTTCTTATGCGTCCAGATATAGTAAGACACAGCCCCATTATTTTCCTCCGGCTCTCCCACGACTCCTGATATCACGAGAAACGAATCGTTTAATATGGTAACGAAGCGCTAAAGAAATTTATGGAAACACCATGGTTTACCCCATATCGGTAGATCGTCCATGTACATCTTATACCAATATTGGTTCTTGACAGCATATACAAAGGCCTTTTCAATCTCTTCGGTTAGTATTATCTGGCAATATTCCATTTTGGCCACGTCAGCTGTAAGCACAGAGTCAACAACGGTTAATCCCTTCGCCACGACAGAGCTTAATTCCCGAAATTTTTCGCGACGAGCTACAGCAGTTTCTACTAGCAAAAGAGAACGAATCACCTTTGAATTCAATTTCCAGGCCACTGAATTTGAGTTCGATGCCTTGCAGCGCCTCGGAAAAGGTTTCGTGGTAATGGTTGATGACAACTTTCGCGCCTTTACAAAACGGTAAGGAATAATACGAGTAAGTTTCTTGACGATTGTGATATGGTCCGACTGTACTCATCCAGAGTACAACTTCATCGTTATCTTCGTACTGGTAAAAGAAAATATATTATTAGTGGTTCGTCTTAGATGCTATCGAGCAGTTTAGCGGAGATTTATCCCGGGAATGAAATCCATTCCATACATGAATTTATCACGCGGTGAGACATTAATTCGTCGTGGAAATGTATTGCGGAAAGAATTTGCAGGGATAGAAAGTGTGTGTCAGTGGAGTGGAGAAGCGTGCGCGCGAGGTGGGCTTGACACTTTGACATTTAGAAGTATGGAAATTCCGTGGTACTCACGATGTGAGTGTGCTCGTCAGGACGGGCGAAGGGGAGTAGGCTAAGTGCCACAAAGTGGAATAACAATCGAACCCGACACATGTTCATCGTGACGGGAAGGCGCGCTAGGCGCCTTATGCTACTGCAGACAGGAATTCAGTGATATCTGACAACGAAAACACTCCATAGATTCACGGAATGCGACCTGTGTAGCAGAAACACCGGACGGACATACACCAACGGACACGTATTAAAATACAACGATGACACTCTCGCAGCAACCGCTGATACGCGCTCCAGCCGTAAGGATATCCGCCTAGTCACATCAGATGGCACTCCCGTCGCCCGCCTTAAGGCGGCTTTCCAAGTTCGGTAGAAGTTTTTTCATTTTTCGCTGTTATAGCGCCAATTTTTAATATTTATTTGGTTAGAATAAATTCAATTAGGGTACGTGTTACTATTACCGTGCTTTCACGCCGACTTGCTCACGAATGAATTAATTATCGACCTCTCTTACTGTAATTTTGCTTGGTAAAAACTTATAGTATTTGTGTTTTGAACTTTTCTGTTTATTAAGGCATCTTTTGCGGGTTGAAAATGTTAATTTTTCATATTTTGTTAATTGAAATAAAAAATGCATGTTTTTGTCCCAATTACCGTGCCCTGAAAAATGCGTTGTCCCTAATCCCGTGCCCTTTTTTGAATAGCGTTCCCGTGGTTAGGTTATGTCTCTGAACTTTGAACTGTTCAAAACATTTTTTTTCGCTATGAGAGATATTTGTATGTAATTTTAATATGACCTTTTCATTGAAAAAGTAAAATATGCAAATTTAAATTTCTGTTCACTCGTTCTGAGAAACGATAGTAAGGTTAGGTTTAGCAGTTGCAGAGGGAGCCAGTATTGGGAATCGACGGGCACGGTAATAGGGACAGGAAGTTAACGCTGATTAATAGCGAATTCGGATGGTCGCACTGGTGCGCACTGAGTGCCACTTTTAGCCAATTGGAAGCGAGAAAACTCGCCCTCAGTGTGCACTAGTGCAGGTTGCCGAATCTGCTATAAGTGTTAACGCTCGAATTCACTTTAAAAATACGAAAATGTTTAAAAAGTGCTCGTTTTGCTATTTTTTCATAAAATTTGAACCTTCTATGATATAGAGCGAATTCCACTTACACCCAAATCGCCCGTGATTTTCATTAAGCTAGGTTTTCCTGTACGCGACGAAACGCAACGTTAAGAATTTGGAAGTCGAAAAAAAGTTACTCTTTCTTTTTTATTTATAACAAGTAAATAAGTCGAGAAAAACACTAATAGCACTAGTGTTGGCTAGAACCGTGATTTGTGAATCACGAGTGATCCGATCACGTTCATTCCCAATCCCGGTGATTTCTCACAGTGATCCGTGATTTTCGTGATCGCTTCTGATTGGTGGAGAGCATAACTGCTCTTTGCACGCGCCATATAACCCCAATTTCTACTTTCTCTGGAAACATTCTCAAATCCTCAATGTTCTTATAGAATCTCAGTTGTATATTTTAAATCAATGTAATCGTTCTTGATCTATTTAAATTAACGAATATTTCTTCACTTTAGTTAAAAAGTATAATGTATGTGTGAATACTTTAGCCAATCAAATCAGTGCGTGCATACATTGACTATTTATGAATGTATATTCTATATATTCGTTGAATTAGCACGCTTTGATTGTAACACAAGCTATATTGAAGTAGTTTATAAAAATAATTCAATCAAGATCAAGAATTACGATCACAGTAAACAATTCACTCAAATTAGAAAAATCACAATCACGGTCGTGATTTAACTTCAATCACGACCGTGATCGTGATTCTGCGATCACTGTGATAAATCACTGTTAGTAATTTTGCACTCCATCTCTAAATAGCACGGCTAGCAGTAGAGTCGGCTGTGACTTAACATATGGCTTAAGGGAAAAACTCTATAAAAACTCTAGTAACTTATCGCAAGAAGCTGCAACAGGTCGTTCGATGAGAACTGCCCGATACGCAAATTAAAGGCTGACCTTCAACGAAGCAGGTTCAGATTATCATGCCGATCAGCCATCATATTTAGTAGTACGCCTCTGACTCCTCTGTGTTTGCCATTTGTCGCCATTGAGTAACAAACATCAATGTCCACTCTTGTTGTGTCGTAAGTGGCTGGAAATGGCGACGTCCAAAACAACAAACACTTACAATAGACAGAATTGGGAGGATGCCGTAAGTCCCGCTGAATTTGTAATACCATCTCGAGTTTGTTGTGCCTGGAGTGTTCGTTCACCGTATCGTGTTTTGTTGCAGGAGTTCCCTATATTATGTCAGACCTGTTTAGGTGACAACCCATATATTCGAATGGTGAGTTAAGACAGGTATATCCAAGCACACATGTATCGGTCCCATCGACAAGCTTCGTGTTTCTGTTTCGCAGACAAAGGAGAGGTACGGGAAAGAGTGTAAGATATGCATGCGTCCGTTCACAGTATTCAGGTGGTGTCCTGGCGCAAGGATGAGGTTCAAGAAGACCGAGGTCTGCCAGACCTGCAGCCGCTTGAAGAACGTGTGCCAAACGTGTTTGCTCGATCTCGAGTACGGCTTGCCAATCCAAGTGCGCGACGCGGCGCTTAAAATCAAAGACGACTTGCCCAGGTCGGACGTAAACAAGGAATATTATGTACAGAACATAGATAGCGAAATCGGTAAAATTGACGCGACGTCGCCGGCGGGCGCCGTCGGTAAATCAGCGGCAGCCAGCGATCTGTTAATGAAACTGGCGAGGACGAGTCCTTATTATAAGAGGAATAGACCGCACATTTGTTCCTTCTGGGTGAAGGGAGAATGTAAGAGAGGAGAGGAATGCCCGTACCGCCACGAGAAACCGACGGATCCAGACGACCCGTTGGCTGATCAGAATATCAAGGATCGTTACTACGGAGTGAACGATCCCGTCGCCGACAAATTGATGCGCAGGGCTGCGGCGATGCCGAAGCTGGAGCCGCCGGAAGACAAGTCGATCACGACTCTGTACATCGGCAACTTGGGGGACGTTTTGACGGAGAAGCAATTACGGGATCATTTCTATCAGTACGGGGAAATACGTTCGGTAACGATGGTCCCCCGCCAGCAGTGCGCCTTCATTCAGTATACGCAGAGAAGCGCCGCTGAGGCAGCAGCGGAGAGAACGTTTAACAAGCTGATATTAGGAGGAAGAAGATTGACCATTAAATGGGGTCGCTCGCAAGGAAGACAGACTGTATCCGCAGCAGAGGCGACTAGAGAAATCTTGGAGCCTGTACCAGGTTTACCCGGCGCTCTTCCACCACCGCCAGAGAGCATGGGAAATAATTTCTTCAATCTGCAAACCACGCCTGGCATGATGCCACCGATGATGATCCCTCCTCCGCCAGTTGCACCTCAATTCATTTACCCACCTCAAATGGCGGCTGCTGCCGCGACACCAATTTTCCCTCCAGGAACAACCCCGATACACTATCCGAGTCAAGATCCATCCAGAATGGGTGCGTCTCAGGGCATAGGGAAGCCTTGGCCGGAAGAATAGGAATAATAATCTGCAACCTTTTATTCAGCATAATTATAAAAAGAAAAGAGCCTGTAAAGAATAAATATATGTCATTGATTTTCTTTAAACTACTTTTGCTCTACGTCTTGTATTCTACATGAATTCTCTCGTTCATTTAAAATTACTAGTGACAAAGCTGTTTAGGTACTTTACACATGCATTAAACACAGAACTTTAATTACTTAGGACAGGGTTGACTAACTGGCGACTCACGAGTTGCCGGGGGCTCCATCGCCTTGCGGCCACGCTGAACGGCCCCCTCCATACCTACTAAACATTGACGATCGTAGCTGAATTCGTTCGTCCTTACACAGACATAAATATATTCGATTGCTACGACCGGCCACGGCCATACGTTTACATATAATTATAATTAATACGACAATACGAACTGATATATACTTACTTTTACTCGTGGAGGATTTACAAAGTGTAGTGCTATTGTTACCGATGGTGCGAAAGCCATAGTAGGTTCAAAGAACAGATTAAAAGGGCAGATTTCGATACATTAATGAAAAATGAGCTTATAATTTTTAATAATCCAAAAGGATGTAAGATCGAATACCAAGAAATGTATTATCGAGTTGAATTGTGTAATTTGCAAGCAGATCCGTTCATACTCGCCAGAAATGAATATGGACAGGAGTTTTTTAAATTACTATCAGAAGAAAAGTATCCGAAATTGGTGGATTTGGGTTTAAAAATTTCATCAATGTTTGGTTCTACATGCAGATGCGAAAGTGCGTTTTCCGTTATGAAAAATATAAAAAGTAAATATCGGTCAAGATTAGCGGACCATTCATTATCTTCGCTGTTAAGGATAGCCATAACAAAAATTGATGTGGATATACCATCCCTTGTCAATATAATGACGCAGCCTCAATGTGCACGTTCACATTCACAGAGACGAGTAAAAGTAAGTATATATCAAGTATATATCATATAAAGTAAGTATTATATTTACATATATGTAAACGTATGGCCGTGGCCGGCCGTAGCAATCGAATGTATTTATGCCTGTGTAGGGACGGACGAATTCGACTGCGATCGTCAATCTTTAGTAGGTATGGAGGGGGCCGTTCAGCGTGGCCGCAAGGCGGAGGAGCCCCCGACAACTCGTGAGTCGCCAGTTAGTCAACCCTGACTTAGGATAATCTAACACGCATCTTTTTTTATCTTGAATATTATAGTATAAATATTAAGTTATTAATATAAATTAAATACTAATAACTTAATTTATGATATCATAATTTATAATATAAAATTTATATAAAATATTCATATTTATACTAATTACTATTTGGTTATTAGTATAAATACTAGAATTTTTACTTCGTCTTTACGATCGGGGACCGACTCCTAACGAAATTTGATGGCTTTATTGGTTCCTGGATTTTCTCAACCCGAGTTTTTCTAGTCTTCTTGAACAGCAGCAATTACTGAAAGCGAAGATCATATTTTATGAGTTTTACAGGACGAACTGCTGCTTACCCAGCGAAATTTGGTAAGCAGATGTGTAAAGTAAAAATGAAGTTATTTATTATCCGCGCCCGGGGTAAATTGAAGGTTTTGAAGGTTTTCGCAGGCTGGATGTGAGTTTGGCGATGCTAAAAATGAGACTGTCATTATAAAATTTCAAAAATAAAAAATAGGGAGGCCTGCACCAACGTCCAAAAAAATTTCCAAAAAAATGAACAATTTTTTATTAATATTTCGGAAACTAATAAATACCCGAAGCTACAATTTTAGATTTAGGGTTCACACCCTCTCCCCCGAAACCTTATCTCGATCGGGCACCGGTCCCTTTCGGAAATATATCCGCGTTATCAATTATTGTTGGCAAAATAATGTCCAAGTATGCCAATAATAACTGAAAAGATGGGGAAGATTTAGATAAGAAACTTCAGGTGAATGTGAAATATTTAATTCAATTCAGTTACTGCAAATTTTATTAAATACTTTTCTGTAACACTTGAATTTCATATCCAAATCTTCCTAACGTATCAACAAATGTATTTCTTATTCTACATATTACAGTACGCAGATTCTGAGCGTATTTAATTTTCCCGGCATGAGCCGCCATATTGGATTTGAGTGCAAACAGAATTTTTCATAGCTTAGAGGGCGTGCAAATACGCATGCAAATGTTTTGCTGGTGTTTCCGCCTCCTGTCCGAGTAGAACCGTCGCAGCGCAGATGTGCAACGCAGAACAAGAAATTCAAAGTAATCGTACCATGTGTTGTGCCGGGAAGTTCACGAAGAATTCCAACATCTTCTAAAGAAAAAGAGGAGATACGTAATTATGAACAATTATAATTTCAAATTATCTCCGCCGCGGAAATCGGTATATATAAAACATGTCTTGCATGCTGCAGACGAGCGAGTTTTGTCGCGCGGGAATTTCTGTCGTGTAAGACTAATAAAAGAATGAAACGCAGGAGATAACGTTTAAAATGTTATATTCCTCCGATAAAGTATAACGATGCGTCGCCGTCGCCAATGCGATACATTCACGAATGCTTCTCGGCATCGCAGTTGTCCGAAGCCTGTCTTTTGTTCAGGCCGCGACGCAGTTCTCGGAAAGACTTTGTTTACAATACCTTCAAGTGTCGATTTTTCAATGCCTAAGTTGACCGCTAAATGAACGTTTGGGAACTCGCTCGTCTGTCTCGGACCCAAAGGTGTCCCGTAATTTCTATCCTATCTTGTTGAAAATTGCACCCATGGATTGGCGAAGTTTTCCCGACGAAAATAACCCGAAACGCGACATACATCGCACTAGCTTTAATAGTAACCAATTTGAATATATATTATCCTGAAGAATGATCGGGACAACACGTACGAATTAAGATATTGTTAAAACTAGCCTCATTTCCACCCATTTCATCACCCTGTTTCCAAAAATGTGGAACGAAAATCATAGAAATTTAAATTTTCATGATTGGATGATACTAAATACATTTCGCGACTTGATATCGCCCGTTTAACGCTTTTGACCAGAAATCTCGCGACCCAGTACTGGCCGTACGATCATGTAAATGAAATTTATTTTGCGTCGTGTCCCTTGTCGTCCGAGACCTGTTTCTTCATAATGTATTTCTATACGGTCTTCGGTCGGGTATCGCGTGTTGTGAGTAGTGTGTTGATAAATAGAAGTCGTAATCATTGGTGAATTTAAGGAATGTGGCACAGGTGGCAAACGTTATGAGGCAAAATTTTTATGTGAATAAACAGTTCGAATAACGACTAAAAGTTAAGGGGGTATTCTGGTCTGACAAGGCGTTTTTGTCGCGTTATTTCGGAATTTTTTTACAAAGAACCCATAAATTTTATTATTATTTAGTTCATTGCTACATGCTTACTGATATTTGAACTGTCTTTACAAATTTTGTCAATAGAAAAAAATTAAAATCAAACGCAGTTGACTGCTTTAAAGTAATGGTGAAAAAAAAACATGGAATCACGGTGACTATGATTGGGCTCGTTCTAGTGATCAGAAACAAAAAATGTAAAGAGATTCTTTATTTGTATGCCTTTGGCTATTGTCCCTACCAGAATGATAAAAAAATATTGAAAATTAAGTAAATGGCGGCTGTTTGAATATTAAGTTTCGATTCCCACACATTTTTTCAACTTTAAATGTCTGTGAAAGTTTAAAAACAAAATATTTTATCAAAATTCTGGTAGAGACGATAGCCACACGTGTGCTGATAATATATGCAAAACTTGGACTGAGTTGGTCCAGTCGATTTTGAAATATCATGGTCAGCGATTCGAAAAATATGGTTTCGAGAAAATCGCGTTTAATGTTTACACAACGTTCGAAGCCAGACTAAGTTGTGACCTAGGAGAGTAACGGTTTCTTTGTAATCAAATGGTCGATTTTTATGTTCTAAAAGGCACAAACATACATAACGCCCCCCTCCTCCCCCCAGAAAGAACAATCCGCCGAAACTTTGCCGAAATACACTTGCAGGAACAGAACTGTTATGCGTCGCCCGTCCCGCTCAGTGAGCTACCGCAGAGTACCTAATAGTGTTGTATAAAGCTCGAGTCTTCAAAGCTTTAAACCTTAACTTTAAAGATAGGCTCAAGCCTCGAAGCTGGAGGCTCTTGTGTTTAATAGTAATGAAATTAACTCCAAGTCCTTGATATTATAGTTTATATATAGTTTTTATTCACACGCCAGGCTTTATTACTTCGAATATGATAAAGGTTCCAAACTTACATAAATAATTTTAAGCAGGCAAAAAAATCGGGGCTGCTTAAAGGAGAACTCCCTCAAGCATAAAAAATTAATTCTTTTACCTTGAAAAGGATAATACGCCCTTAAGGGTTTCGAAGGTTGAGCTTTAAAGCTTCAGCCGTAAGGAGGAATAACACAGTGGAAGTTGAAAAAAACTGATTTTTTTTCATACTTTGAAAGTATAACCTATCGAAAATATTAGGGTCTAAATTCACGTAAATAACGAAAAAAGTGGAGTATAAGACTTAGAACTTCTACATTAAATTTTAAGGCTTCCAAAACTCGAGCTTTGTACATCACTTCACTACATACAATTTATACGACTCGAGCCTGCGAGCTTGAAGACTCGAGCTTTAAAGGCTCGAGCTCTCACGGCTACAAGGTTCGAGCCTTTAGGGTTTAAACCGCGACTCGAGCTCTTGAAGCTCACGGCTCGAAGCTCATTTTAACAACACTAGTACCTATCTATTCTGCACCCTGTAGCTCTGCAAATATTACGAATTGGAAAAAACCTTTTGCACCCATATAATGTACCAGTAGAAAATGCAAAAAAAAAAATCGATTCCTTTTTACCCGTCAGACCAGAGTAGTACCCCCTTAACAATATTATTCGTCATGTGTTTTATAAAGATTACCCGGATTAACTTTATTCGACGCACGACGAATCATGTTTTCCCGATGAAATTGGCTCCCAAAACGACACAATTCGGGCCATAATTAAGGAAATCACGTGAAAAATTGATTTGCATAATTTAAAATTAGCTTCGTTAAGTAGTCCGATTTACAAGACATTTGATATGATTTTAATTGAGGAATATAAAATTTATTGAATATAAAATGTATTAAAAATACAGTCGGGGACAAAATTCAGAGAACAGCTTAGTGAAAATGGTTATCAATGAACTTTAGTGAAACTAGTACTATTGTTATAAATTTACATTTTGTGTATTATACATGCTTATAGTACATACATTATATAGTCAATAATTGAAATTAATATTTACATTTTTGTAGAAGTAAATTGTTTTTAATGAATAGGTCAGCAAATTGTCGAGGGACAAAAGTAAGTGGACACATAATAAAATACATAATAAATAAAATACAATGTGGGTGACGGGAAAGTGAATGACTCCCAGGTTAGTCGCTATTTCTTTTATTTAGATGTCCGACGTCGAACAGGCAGCGGTGTCGTCCGTACTCTTCTCTATGATCGTTTCGGTTCGACTGCAACGATGTGGGTTCTCGGCGCGCGGATCTTTAGGGACCGTCGTCTCTCGCGCCGTACAGGATGTTTATACAATAACCGTAAACATACATTTTTAAATATTTTAAAAAGCAATTTAGAAGAAAGTACTACCAAATTGGGGTTATTGGAAAATTTTTATTTCAGAATTGTGCAAGAGTGGTTATTGTATAAAGCTCGGTTTACATTAGTCCAGTCCAGCACTGGATTGGATCTGGAATAATGTAAACAGTGTGTTGATTCCAGTACAGTGCTGTCATTCCAGCAGGTTTCGACTGGATCGAAAGTCCACTTTTCGATCCAGTGTTTACCCCCTCCATCGAGAACACAATGTTCCAGCGTTACTGGAGTCGTCTAGACGGCTCATAAAACTGGAATAATGTAGACATTGACCGATTTCGAGTCGAACCACTCGCTTGATCCAGCAGCTGGACTAATGTAAACACAGTTTTATCCCAATGAATATTTGTAGGCGGAAATCGACAGGAGATTAAAAAATTATGACACAACTTCGAAAGACGTACTAAAACAAAAGATTTTAGAAGTATGGAATTCTATCGAATCTAGAGACGCAGTAGTGTCTCGACGCCAAGTATATGTTCCGACACCCTGTATATGTCGACTGTCGCTGCCGCGTATCTTTTACTCGTACATAATCTGGCTAACCCAACCTTACCCGAAACTTATTTTATTAATATCTCATCACGCCTGCAATATTTCCTAAATTTAAAGGCATTTTTCTTATGTAAACCGCATGTAACCTTTCGAATAAGAACAAATTCAACAAAAGTGGTCCACGTATGACAGAGATATAGTAATATGTTGTCATGTATCATACGAAATTGGCAAGATTTTGTTGTTCTTCTTGTTCTTCTTCCTGTGATTCTCCAGTCAACATTTTTGTCGATATAACTACATATCCAAACGACTTGAAATCAGCCACTCGTGTTCTTTACGAAAAATACAAAAAGCTGCTGCGTTCGGGTCGCTAGTACTTGATACAATACTACCCATACCGACAAATGAAAAGCATATAAAATTTTTATATATTTAATAATCAATATTTTAATAATCAATTTGTAGTCAGATATATGATACAACGTAATTGTTTGTTATTATAAGAATAAGAATATTATCAATAATTAATTTTTATAACCAATATTTTATTTACAAATTACGGCCACCACGGCACTGCTCCAGGACCAGAGCTTGGTCCCAACTATCGATAATGCATATCGATATATATCTTTTCGTTCAATATCGATACATGAAATATATTACTCAAAAAGTATCGATATTGGTATTATCAATAATTTTTTTTTGTACATAATCATCGCGTTGAAACACTCAAGCCACCCACCGACGTTTTGTTTCGTAGGCTAGTAGTTTCCTTTGGATACTCTGTGCATTACTCACCCAGAAATTTGGTTAAATAAAAGTTTTTGTATAGTATTAAGAAATTATTTTATTTAAATTAAGATTCAAAGTGTTAAAACGAAAACAAGTAATTTAATTTTCTAAAAATATAAAGCAAACTAGAATTTATATGTTATGAAACATCGGGCGAATTCCACTTACGTCCAAATGGCCCGCAACCCCTTAAGTAGATATCCATTACATATCGCGACCGCGGCGAGCGATCTGGGCGTAAGTGGAATTCGCCCATGGAAGGTGCAAAAAAATGATCAATGTGTGGACCAAAAGTATCGATACGTGTAAATTAGTGGTGTTTTGAAATATCGATAAAAAATATTGATATTTTGACAGGCAAATATCGATATATGCAGTTATCGATAAATATCGCACATCACTAGTGGTTGCCTGAGCCCGGGGGCTTCGAGCCTGGAGGACAGCCCAGTGTTGTTGTTGGGCTCTAACCCTCCGGCCTCTTCTTTTGTGGCGCGGGTTGCATATCCTCCTGTAATTAGTAAAATAATTGAAGTCACTTTTATTTGATCTTTTATATAGATAATTAATGCTCAATTCTAATTAATTCTTATGAAAATATATCTCAATTTTTAAACTTGTTTCAATAAAATTCTGCAATGATTAATTTTCTACTAATTTTTTATCTAATTAAAGTATTAAGAATTAATACCATATGCCGTGGTCGGATTGCTGTGGACAGGGTTGTGATGGTAGTGGCGGCGTGGGAGTTCACTGGCAGCCAAAAGGATTGGCCTCCCCTGATATAGGTTAAAGTGACCATTTTTTACATTATTAAAAGATAAAAAGATATCTAATTAAAATATTAATTAAAAGCATTAAGAATTAATACCTTTTGTCATGGCTGGATTGCCCGCTGCCGAATGGCTGCCACTGGCAGCAACCCGCATTATTAGGGGAGAGTCGTGCAGTACCGACCAGCGTACAGTACCGACCAAAACTAGTTCTCACTTCTTCGACCAGATATTACCACTTTATTTGACATAATCAATGAAAATCACAATTCTCTATAACCTATTTCGGGGCAATATTGTTTACTCCATTGCTCTCGATGTTCTGAGGAATTAAACGTATACGTTGACATTCAGTGGGTTAGAAGTTATTTTTTAAAGCTGATCTTTTGTTTCTCGTGTAAGTAACTGATTTTGTTCTATTATGTATACTATCTCTAGTCTATTAAGTTTAATAAAACGTCCTAGTTTTGCAATATTTTTTGTGCATAATATACCATGATCTAAAATGTTTCCCCGTGTTTGTCGTACAGTACCGACCACCCAAATGTCGTGCAGTACCGACCAACAGACTCTGTCAACCAGTAGAGATCAAATTTTTCTTATCTGTGAGTTCAATCTGTTAGCAACTCAGATTAATTTATAAGATGTTCATTTAACCTTCCTTCTACCTTTTCCCGCAGAAAAATAAAGTAAATAAGGATAGGTATGATAACCCAACAAACAGGAAGCTAGGATTTAATGATGAAGTCATCCAGTGTGTTATTTGCAAGCAGAGTTGGGCATTAACTAAATAAAAAATTATGTAAATAAGGATGAAAGTTACTTTAACTTTAGATTATTCGACGAATAAAGTTAATTCTTTTATTCAATCAGAATTTATTCGACAAACAAAGATAATTTTTTTATTCCACGAATAAAGTTCATTTTTTATCCGTTATTCGAAATTTTATTTAAATAAAAAATTTCCCATCTTTGTTTGCAAGGAATCATTTGACAAAGAATAGGTGCAGTGTACCAAATGTGACGGTTGGGTACATGTCGAATGCACAGATCGGGAGAATATTAATTATTTTACTTGCGAGTTTGTACAAACAAAATTTGAAAAAATCTTGTATTGTGCTAATTAAATGTCTTTATTAACATTTTTAATCATTTAGACCTAAAAATCTACTAATTTAATAGTTGGTCGGTTCAGGACGACAATTTTTCGTTTCCTAGAAATTACAACTTTTTTACTTTTGCAAATTATCAATTCTTATTATTAAATTTCACAAAAATAATTTCCCTCCTCTTACTAAGTTCCATCTATACTACAAACACGTTTTTGAATTTCTGATTTTTATCGACTCTACCCCAAGATATAACAAAAAAACTTAGAGCGGTCGGTACTGCATGACTCTCCCCTATGTCGTCCTCCTCAGAGTCTGGAAAAATAAATTTGAATAAATGTATATATATATATATTTTTTATTAATTAATTCTTCTGTAAGTTTATCATTAATAAAACTTACCAGCAAGTAGGGCGGCCTCCTGTCTTTTCTACAAAAATTAATAAACAATTAATTAGTAAAAAAGATGAAGAGTTCATGTTGGAATATAGGTTTATTGCAACAAGAAGTTAGCAACAGCTGCTGTTTTCTCTTGATCAGTTCAGAACTACATTCCACTGTTCCTCGTTTCTATGATTTCGATGTAACAAGCTTCCATTAGCATACCGATTATATCCTTGCAACGCATAAGTGTTAATAAAACCTTTTCTTCAGTTTCAAACTGGTTTAATTAGTTCAGTCAAAGTATTATACAAAGTTCTTAAATTATAATCTAACAGACGTTTATAATTTAAATTAGATGTTTGTAATTTTCGGTCTTTATTTTTTAATTTTTGGTCTTTATTTTTTAATTTTTGGATTGGTGTTAAGTTATGCTCTTCTTCATGACATCTTCCAATTTTTTTTACAGGGCAAACACCTTCTTTTCTGTTTTTTGCACTGCCTATTAATTACCTACCCGTTACAATTTGTAACTCTGTAAAAGAAATTAGTACATTTTATTAGATCTGTACCTACTAGATATATAACTAATTAAACAAAAGAAAACTTTCTAAAAAGTAGAAGTAATTATTATTATAAGTATGAAAAACTAAAATTCAATTTTAATTGTTACATTGTAAAACATAAAATATAATTTGATATACTAACCTCTCTTCATCATTAACGTTTTCACAAGGAAAAAAAATTTTGTAATTCCATCAAGATTTGTTTCATTTCTTGTATGTTATTAATCGTTTTCGAGTCAAAGAAATTTCTTTATTTCCAATAAAAACCTATTTTACATATTAATAATAATATATCTACAATATATATGACAATGTTATTAATATGTAAAATAGGTTTTTATTATATATGTATTACATAATTTTGTTATTTTATTCGATTCTATTTACTTGCAGTTTCATGTTTGGTGTAAGAATAACACGTCTTAAAATATGTGATAAATCGTTCGCCCAACATGTCCACATGATATAGCTATCATTAATATTGGTAAACCAATCCCCTGTAGGAAGCTCTGTACTTTTCCCAGAACTCAAATTTTGGGCAGAAGACTTATTCCCTTATTCCCTTTTCTTCCACCGAATGTGAGGTTTCAGAGATTTCACATGTTGAAACCTCACCCTGGGTCTCCACCAAGGCGAACACGAACAAAAACATTTTCTCGCGAACATGTTAGCTAACACGCTGTTCGCCTCAGTGTGGACGCCAAATAACAGTGTTCTCTACCAAATGACCCTACTAATAGGCGATAAATCTTCCGGATGGTCACAGTAGAATATGGAGAGAGGGTGTTCGCAAACAAAATCCGGTGATCCACCAGGCTGGAACATTTGTGACGAACATCGGCTGTTTTCTCGTTCTTGTCCCTTTTCAAACCCATGAAACTTGGGCCTCGCTATCCCTTTCCATTGTGGGACTGCTCGTAAACAGACTACCCTCTCCGACAGCGTTGCCCCAATGGGCGGTCCGAGAGCACGAGCATCCATCGCATTTTCCAAAGTCGCGTGGAAAAACGACTTGAGATCAGCCTATCACCACAAATCAAATCAATTTAATCGCAATGAAATCAGCATGTAACGGTTACATGCTGATTTCAAGGTACGAGCCTACACGCACACTACTAGAGTTTTCCCTATCTGTTACACGCCCGCAACTTCATTGGTTTCGAGCGCCCCCTTCCACGCGAGCTTTGGAAAACACGATGGATGCTCGTGCTCTCGGACCGCCCATCGGGGCAACGCTGCTCTACGACCATCCGCCGGAAGGTACTCAACAGAAATAGTATGCGTGACAACATAATGAGAATATTTCCAACGTATGGATGAGATATCTTACTATCGTAATGAAGCTACAGCGTTTGTTTGTATGTACACAAAAATCTCAAAAAGTACTGAATCAATCATTACGAGATTTTAACTACAGCATCCTTGAACAACAAGAACGAACATAGGCTATGTAGTATGTCTCAAAAGCGCGTTATTAACATGTAATTTATATGCAAATATTTCATGTGTACAGCTGCTTTGCAGACTACGTGACCCGTGTATACGACAGTCTACTTCGCACGCGCACGCGCATATACGGTCCGCGCCAGAGATGGGCATTATCTAAATAAAAAATTATTAAAATACGTTTTAGATAAAAGTTACTGTATCTTTTGTTCGTTATTCGAAGACGGATGTAGCGCGAGATTTTATCTGTAACTTTTATTCGACAGTCGAATACAGCGCCACCATTTATCCGACGCCCGAGTCTGTCGGAACTTGGTCGCATAGTTTATCCGTCAGATTATACTGGAAGGAGTTCATGCGTAACCTTGTGGGTTATTCGAACGTCCAGATGTCACGCAAGGTTTATCCAAGCGTTATCCTTTATCCGTTATTCGAAGCTCGATCTAGCGATATGATTTATGCAACGCTTTCTCAGTGGCCGCTCGGAGGCATAGTTATATTGCGCTATGTTTATGTTTCTATAGGTGTTAGGAAATCCGAAATACATCATTTTTTAACTCGCAGGGTTTTGTTTCTCATCAACACAAATTCTTTTTCGTTAATCTCGTCCGTAGCAGCACCGCGATGTCACCACCAGCTGGCGAAGCTTCTCGCGCGCTTTCTCGTGAGAGAACTGGTTTACCGCGGATATATATGTCAGAATGATCGTCGGGGTACAAATTGCTTTTTTTATGCGGTTTTTTTTGAAAATTTTCCCATTCAAAACATATCATCTCAACTCTCTGACCTCCTGTCGGTAACACCAATACACTTCTTAACCGGTAAATGGGCCTAAGCTCATAGGAACTGTTTCACTGAGAGGGCGCTAGGGCAACCTCCCCTCCACTCACCCGCCCCCCAAAAAAAATAAAAAAAAGGGTACAAATTGCTTTTGTAGATTTATCCGTACCCTCTTTGGATGTTACTATGTCCCGCGTGTGATCAAATTTGTTAAGATCGTCCGCCCGAGCTCGACGTATGAAACACTGTCAGAAAATCATCTTACCAAGAATGTTATTTTTTCCGGAATATTATGAGGAAATTAAGCTTTTTTTTTCCCAAAACACTTAATTTCGTTAAAAGATATTAATTTTAATAAACATGAATCAGTCACGCTAATAACTCGGGCGAAGCCGACACGGGGCATGCTAGTTTCTAATAAAAATGAAACCAAATAATATCATAAATCAATCTCCACCTTCCGCACCAGGTGCTACCGCGGGCAACGTTCTGCTCTTCAGCAGCACCATCGGGGAAGTTAAGCTTGATGTAATTGCAAATATTTCATTAGAATTTCATTAATATTTAAACAAATCGCGTCGATCACGATTTACACTTGATTTCTGGTAAAACCACGGGCAACGTTCTGCTCTTAGGTAATACCATTAATCAGGGCAACTCGTGAACTGTCAGTGTACATTTTCGTAATTTAATTCACTTTAGCAAAAGACAAATGTTCTGATTTGGAGGACGGGGTAAGGGGAATGGAAACACTTCACTCACTGATAATAATATATTCTCACCTTTATTTTTATACTGGTTTGATTTTAACACTGTATTTGTCTTTGTGTTGAAACAATTGATATAATAATTGATAGATTGATGATTGATTGATAATTGATGATTGACGATTGACTGAGCTCCGTGGGTGGTCAGTCCCTTTTTATAGGGCAATTGGTTTCTCCTTCTCTAGGAGGATTTGTCACCTGACAAATCATAGGTGGGAGACCCCATCCCACAGCCTCAACCTGGAATCTTCCAGGAAGAATTTTCCCATCGTTCTAATCCGAGAGTTTTGTTTACTACTTAGTCACGTTCCCTTTCGTTCGCATTCTTCGTGACTAGATTTATAAGTTTATAATATTTTCTGTACGGTTAGTTCCGTGCAGCTTACGTACTAGGGTTTGAAGTTAAGTACTTGGTATGGGTATCGGTGATCGATTTGCGGGAAATGACGGGAGGGCAATCTTCTGTCGAGGATTAGGGGCACAGCTCCGCGAAGATGTATCGTCTCCACTGGTTGATATGGGCCTCTGTACCACGCTGAACATCAGCTGGTGTTGGCTGGGCCTTCTTGGTGTTCGTGCGGTCAGTTATCTGGTATACAGCTGGCTGTCCGCCACCTCCTCGATCTGGCTGTCCTGCTCGCTGCCGTCTGCACATTCTTCTCTCGATCTCTTCTTATCGTTGTTTATGATGATAATGCCTTATTGGCTATTTGTTACGTAATATTTTGTATAATGTTTTCATACGAGGTGGTTGCAATACCTCAGAGTACGAAATAGTAAATATAGTGATTTAAAAGGTTAATATATATTAGACTCCACGTCGCGGGACGTGACAAAGACAATATGTAATTTTCTATTTCGAAATAAATGTTCGAATGTAATTACATCAAATCATTTGCATGAAAAGATTTAAGGCCTCCGACTGCAGGCAATTGAGTTAATTTAAATTGTCATCTTATTATTATTTTTGTCATTTTAGTTCGCTTTTTAAGCAGTCGGGTTTTTAATTTTTTTTTAACTTTTTTTACTTTTTACTTTTTTGAAAATTATATATCCTGTAACATTCGGAACGTCAAGACAATTCGAAAGACACCTCATTTGTCCAATTCGGTGTATCCGTACAGGCTCTAGAGCGTAACATGGGACATACATAGCCTGATACACAATACCCTCCTTTGCGTGCCGCAGTCGGGTAAAAAAGACACGGGACTTCAACAGCAGTCTTAAGTGGACCTTAGACTATAAGAAAATCAAAGCCTTTGTTAAGAAAAATATTTGGCAAGACAGGAAAATGAGATTTACCGGAGGTATTGAAATCTTCGCCTCGCTCAAGTGGTAGGGTAAAGTGGAACACCCAGTTGAAGACGATGTAAACGCACAAAATCTTTATTTTTATGATTTAAAAAAGTATTCATTTACGTAAAAAACTATAAATATATGTTTTAGGTATATCTATTACAAATAAAATATAACAAAAAAATATATTATACACATAAGAAAAAATATTTTACCAGATAACATGAAATTTATTTAAAATAATCAAATACACATGGATAATAATAATACACATGAATATTGAATATCAACACGTGCATGGAGAATTTTTTAGATTTTAGTGTATTTTAAATAAAATCGTGTAACTTAAAACAGATCTTTTCGAATATTTTTTTATTATCTACTCTTTAGTGTCTAAGTTTTGATTTGTGGTTATATGCTGGTTGCATATCGATTGAACTGATTTGATTTGTAGTTACAGGCTGATTTCAAGTCGTTTGGATTTGTGGTTATGTTATATTTATTGATGACAGGGTAATTTTGTCACCTCTCCCGTTTTTTTTTCTTCATAATTTTGTATTGTCATCATAACCACGCACGCCTGCACAGTTTTAAGACAATTGGATTGGTGGAAGTGGGATAAATAGGTATTCCGTTTAACCCCACGCAAAGTGTTCCACTTTGCCCCACATGCAGTAATTTAGAAAACATTTAATAGGTATTTTTAATTAAATAAATAGAAATAGAGTGACCTTTTTTTGCTAGAGTAAGTGTAGTTACTAGTTCTATTAATAAAATACAATTTATATAAAAATTTATAATTCTTTAGTGAAACAAGAAACACTAATTAAATTCGTGCATTATCGAAGGTGTCCATCAAAATAACTGAATAGTATGTGTACGAAATCCTTCCTACAAAATTATGCGTACATACATAGTCTAGCGTAGGTCACAGCATCATTTGACGCTTCGATTATCTACATATCTACATCTACATATATCTATATCTATATTTATATCTATACTATTATATAAAAGTGAAGTTGCATACTTTGAAATGCGGTTTCTCAGTAAATATGAACTGTGGCCACAAGTGTATTACATCACTTTGTTCGTCTTGGCGAGAAGAAGGTTCTAACGTTTTGATTTTTTTAAAATAATGATTTATAAATTATAGTAGTTCGCGACGCGACCGCCAGGCGGCGAGCGGGCGAACGCTTCTTGCTTGAGAAACAGCACCGCGGCGGGAATAAGTTGCCAAGGGCTCTATCATTCAGGGCTCTCGAGTAATGCTCGCATTTACCCGCATTTAATTGCAGTATCCATATTTTGTATACTCTAACCGACTAAAAAGGTTTCGTAGGTCTTATCTTAGAAAGTGGCTGAAGGATAAAGACCAGTAAATATATATAAAAGAACTAAGCGAACCGTAGCGAAGCACGGGTACTTAGCTAGTCTACATATACATAAAATCCTCAGTTTAGTTACAAATAAGAAACAGTTTGATGATATACAAACATGTCGCAATTCAAATTTCGGCAACTTACCTTGTGTTCGAGACTGCATTTTGGTTGCAATTCAATGGTACAACGATACATATTTGTAAAAACACGTGGCATCTCGAATTTTTAAAACTTACCTTATTTAACACTCGCCAGGTTATAACCTGACTGTAAGCTGTCAACATTTGGAGTAGATTGCGTAGTGAAGTTGCGTTTGACGAACGAAACATATGTATATTAGTTCGTTTTGGCTGAAGGTGTGCGTGTGGTATACTACAACCACAAAGTTTCAAAATTTTTTGAATTTTCGGGTTCGGGATGTTCCCTTGTTAGCACTTGGTAGGTTATAAAATTCAAAATAGTATATTATATAAGTATGTACATATGTACAATGACCAGCGTGCGGAGCAATTAAGTTTGACCATAAGGTGTTTTTCCCCCTCCATTGTTAAGCTTAATTGCTCCGCACGCTGACAATGACGGACGACGATCCCTGCCGAATGGTCCCGAGAGTCGACGAATCGACAAACGAACATGTGTTAGTTTCCTTTTGGCTGAAGGTGTGCGTGTAACGCGTATATACGTATTATGGTTGACGAAAAATTTCTTGGAGAATCAGGAGAAGAAGAAGAAGAAAAATCTTACCGTTTTTGACAGATCCATATTATGATATCTCTGTCATGCGTGGACCGGTTTTATTGAGATTGGTCCTATTCGAAAGTTTATATGCGGCTTACATAAGACAAATGCCTTTAAATTTAGAAAATATTGCAGGCTTAATGAGATATTAATGAAATAAGTTTCAGGTTAGGTTGGAATAGCCGGGCGACGAGTATATGGTAAGCGGTAGCGACAGTCGACATATACAGGGTGTCTTTCATGTACTTGGCGTCGAGACGCTACCGCGTCTCTAGATAGCAGGACTCTCCAGCGTAGGGGTCCCTCACGTGCCTGCTTCCCCTTCCAATCTTCCGTTCGCGCAGCGTGCCTTCCGTTGTCAAGACGACCGCGCGACGCTACGAAGGCTGCCATGACGGGCTAGCCGGGCTAGCGGCTTTGCGGTTAGCGTCGCGCGGTATCCCTGACAACGCAGACGCCAGTGGGAGAATCCCAAGCTTACGCGTAAGCGACTTTGGAGAGCCCTGAATTACGTGAACGCCGGAGCGAAGGAAGGAGCGCGGTCCTTCGTGCACGTCAGCAGGTTATACATAGGGTAGATGTCCCAATTACCGTGCTCTGTCCCAATTACCGTGCTCTGTCCCAATTACCGTGCTTTTGTACTTAAAGAAGCCGTGCAAAAAAACTCGCATAAATAAATAAGGAAAGAATTTTTTTTAATTAAATTAAACTATTAATGTATGTGTTACAAACGAGGTTACAATTTTAAACAACTAAAGCATAGTAAAAAAAATTTCAAAAATGCATATGAAGATTTCGATGGATTTACCTAAATCCTTACCGTTTCCGGTACTTTACAGAAGTGAATAAATTGATAATTATCATGATTTGCACTTATGTAAAGTGTTTATTATATCATAAAAGGTTCAAATTTTATTAAAAAATAGCCAAATGAGCACTTTTGAAACGTTTTCGTATTTTTAAAGTGAATACGGTAATTGGGACAGGAATTTAACACTTGTCCCTATTACCGTGCCCCTCGCTGCCCACTGGCTCCTTCTGTAACTGCTAAACCTAACCTTACTTTCGTTTCTCAGAACGGGTGAATAGAAATTTATATTTGCATATTTTGCTTTTGTAATGAAAACATCATATAAAAATTACGTAAAAACACCTCTCGTAGACCAAAAAAATGTTTTGAACAGTTCAAAGTTGAAAGACATAACCTAACCGCGGGAGCGCTGTTCAAAAAAGGGCACGGGAATTGGGACAACACATTTTTCAGGGCACGGTAATTGGGACAAAAACAAGTATTTTTATTTCAATTAAAAAAAATATAAAAAATTAACATTTTTAACCTGAAAAATGCTTTAATAAAGAGAAAACTTCAAAACACCAATATAAATTTTCACCAGGCAAAATTAAAGTAAGAGAAGTCAGTAATTAATTCCTTCGTGAGCAAGTCGGCGTCAAAGCACGGTAATTGGGACATCTACTCTAGAGTACTGTGGGGGCAAGAGCAGGGTTGCCACCTTATCACCATATAAATCCCGAAGAGCCAAACATTCCAACCCGGAGATTCAAATATAAACCCGGAGATGGAAAAAGCAAAAAACTTTTGTTCTCAAATATCCGGAAAACAGATGTGCAATTCTTTTAAGCTCAAACAATTCAGATATTTAAAAGTATCTGTTTTTTTTTTAATTAATAACTTTCATTGTATATAAAATTGATACCATTGTATAATTGTGACGTCCCGGCCCCACCACGGTATCGCGACTTAGTGTCGACGAGCGCCACCAGAGGTCTAATCTTCTCGCTAGTCTATTTCCCTTACTCATTTCATATATATACAAGTTCCAAAATCATATCCTCTGTGTCCGCGTGTGTGTCTAGGGCAGGGGCCGTCAGTTATAGCCCTACTGATGAGTCTGACTGACGGTCCCAAGACGAAACGCACCTCTTCTTTTCCTCCACGATCCTTCAAAGCCAATCCACCCGCCCCGCACAGTACTCCATTGCGACGTAACCGGCCGGCCTTAGGGTTTAGGTTTACGTTGGGGGCGACGGGGCAAGAACTCTCTTCTCGTCCAGAATGTTCCGGCAATTCTGGACGTGACATAATACCACAATTTTTTATTATCTCATTTTTTTTCTACAACCCAGAGATTTTTCCAGTAAAACCGGAGCCCGGAGATTTGCTTTAAAACATGGAGTCTCCAGGCCAAAACCGGAGAGGTGGCAACCCTGGGCAAGAGTGCCTGATTTGTTTTTAACTCTTCTTAGATGATTATTTTTATAATTATTTGCAACCGTAATTGAAGTAATATTAGCAAATATATAAAACTATTAGGGGCGAGCTTTATAAGAGTTGTTGGCAAGGTACAAACTGACATTCCGGATTGAAGTACATAGTGATGCATAATTAAAGAGAAAAAAAATTTAATTTAATATTATTGCGTAACAATAGTTTGATAAATATATATATATATACATATATTATGTGGCCCTTTCATGTATCAGTACAACTGATGGACACGAAGGAAGTGATTGATAATAATGTTACGAATATATCAATACAGCCTTCCAGGCAGAAGCTGGTAGGAGCTCAAAAATGCAGCAATGCAACTTAAACACTGAAATACTTGTTGATGCTCTATTCTCTATTAGAAGTCACAGTAGTAATACTTTATAGCTGCCTTGCCACGTAAAGTTCGGCAAATGAATAAAAAAGAAAAGGAGAAAGAAGACCGAAGAAGTTAATACACACGTTAGTACCTTCATCGTGATACGGAGCGTATAATTTGTTCGTAGGATCTTAGAGTGACGGTTGTTTATTGTACACGAAATTATTTATACGATTGTGACTAGGATATTTTATGTGTTTGTTACGTAGCACATAGACTGCATACTCATAACAGGGATTAACTTCTTTCCGTCTCTTTCAGACGCATCCGCGATATTATAAGGGTAGGAACATAGAATCTCAATATGTAAGATTTTGTATGACCTTTCTACGAGTTTGCATTTTTATATTTACTTCTACACTAATGTGAACTTTAATAAACGACAATTGCCTCGAAACCGAGTCTTGTGTTGTCTCCACTTATCACATCTGTTCATGGCGAAGCAATTAAACGAGATGATTAAGAGTTCTTCAGCATTTTATTATTTCGATAATTATGTAATAGTTTCACAATTTGAAAACCGCTTTGCTGATATCTCCTTGTCTCAGTGCCACCAAAGCCTCGCGATATTCACGTAGAGGATATATTTTGATACCCAGGTTATCGTAATTAAGGTATCTATCGGCCATCGCTTGTACCAAAGCCAGTCCCTTGAGGGATGTGAAAGGGTTCATATTTACACCTATGATATTTAGCTCCTTCACGTAAACCTGCCGAGAAACGGAAATTCCATTAATTGTTCTCTTAGAGAAATCGTTACCAGGAAGCTGATTCAAATGTCTGGAAAGTGACGACACACAGTCGTGATTCAGTGACTACCTCGTATGGTTCGATCGTCAACTTCGCTTTAGGACTGGCGATACCAAAGACGCATAAGCGACCACCTCGTCTTAGCAAGGGTACAGCTGCTTCCATGGCTGGCCCTGAACCGCTGCAATCGACGACCAGGTCGAATCCCTCCTTCAATTGCTCTGGGCTCTTCAGCTCGTAATCCAAATCTGATAAATGTAATTTTGATTACACGTCGACATATGGATTTGCTGCAGCATATTAAACACTATTACTATGTTCTCGTCCACACGCATGGCCGTGCGCTGGAACTGTAATTACCAAGTTTCGATAACATCTTCCGCCGTTTCTCCTGCGGCTCGCTGACCGTCACGGTTTTCCTGAGCCCGTGCAAATGCAGCAAGCAAGCCCACAGAAGTCCAATTATTCCCGCGCCAATTACAAGCACGTTAAGACCTACGTTAACGGGATTAATCTTGTCCCAGCCGTGTGCCAAGCACGAGAGTGGCTCGGCAAGCGCGGCTTGGCTCATGTCGACTCCATCGGGTAACACATGGACCTTAAACCGACAAGGGTATAAAAGTATTTAAAGGAAGCTCTCTAGTTTATTCTTCTGTATTCGTCCTCTTCGACAGAATTAAATGCACGTTGAAACAGATGGGCAATCTATTTTACTAAATAGACTTGGATGACGCGCGACGAAAGGGTTGCAACCCTATTAGCCCTTTCACCTAACAGGGTTGTAACGAACCCCAGCGAAAGTTCAGAGATGTAGTAAAACTGTACAGCTATAGCTTCTCCAAACGTGCTTTTAAATCTCGACGAGGCTCGATGGAAAAATGAACGATGTTGAAACCGGCGCGAACCTGCGTTTCCGGTATGACAGCGTGGGTGGCCCAACCGCCATCCCTGAAGATTCCAATCGTCTTGCTTATGCGACCGGCGCTGCAAAAGTTGTAATTCCCGTTGTGGCAGTAATCGCACGTGTTGCAGCCGCTGTTCGGGTCGATCACGACTTTCTGGCCGACTTTCAAGCTTTTGACTGCCGATCCAACGGCGTCGATCGTGCCCGAAAATTCATGGCCAAGCGTCAGAGAACCTTCCGGCTTGCATGCGAACGATCCCTAAACAATTAGAGTCCTTTGCAATTAATACGAGGTGTGGATTTTCCTGTTTAATTATTCGAAGGACTACCCGGTTCTGTGACTAATTTAGAAGGGTGCCTGATGCTCTAAAATCTAAAAGCTGACATACTGTGTAAGTTAAATATGAAAGTGTAGCTACCTATGTTAAATAAGGTGCAGGGTGCTCCTATTATTTATTTCTTTATTTTTTTTATTTATCTCCGTTAGTTGATTCCTCCTCCTGAATCGTGAAATATCTCAAATCTAATTCAAGAAAAATTTAGAACACGTTACTTACTTGCTCCTTCAACAGATATTAGATATTTAATTTCGCAAGAATTTAAACCGACGAAAGATTTGAAATCGCTCGTAAAGATGCGATATCGTGGGAATATTCCAATTACCAGCGCAATATTTATCAACAGGCCCGTTGTACATATCGTAAGGCCGTAATCTCTGTTTCTTTTAAATACTTGTACTTACCATACGTGTTACGAAATTACGCGACGTTTCCAGCGGCTCGGGCGCGGGACGTTAATCGGTGTACAAGCGCCTCAAGTCACGTAACGTTGGATAAAAGCAGGCAACTCTGTCCGCGGGGCACGGGAAACACGTCGAAGGGGATTATTCTTGCCCCGTACAGATACGCGTCAGATCTGCATTTCATTTTGAACGGGTATTCGAAATATGTAAATCGAACGATAAAAAACGAGGCGCTGGTCGTGGACGAATGGAAATTGGGGCATATTCAATCTGCTGCGACAGCTCGGAAATCGGATAGACGGGAAGAAACCGCGGCGGGGATGCGAAATGCGCAATGAAACGTGATATCTAAATGAAATGGAACGAAAATTGGTGGCCAAAAATGGTACACAAAGTTTAGAAATATTATTCGACATACCAAACACAATCTGGTGGACACCTCTGATATCGAAACGCTTACGTGTATCGACGAAAAATGGTTGTTATTTTGTAATGTAAATAAAGGCACATGCAGTTCATGCAAGACTCTTGTCATATTAGGTGATAATGAAGAAATATTTAAACCGTTATAGTAGCGACGCACGTCTAGTATGTGAAGATCGGTTCCGCAGATCCCAGCGTACGCTACTCTAACTCGTACTTCGTCCTGTTTAGGTACAGGCAGGTCCTTACTCTTTTTCAGATCGAGCGTCTTGCTCGCCACGTCGAAGCTTAAAAATTCCATCGTGCTTGCCGCAGACACACGACCATACTAAACCGCGTTGGCTTGTTATCCAGCATTTATATCCCTATTGCGACATTAATCTTTGTATATTGGTGCCGTGCGCCGACATTAATCCGCCGAATGCTCGCGTGCGCGTAGAGCAGGCCTGCGCAGCGAGCCTTTTTCAGCGCCTGGCGACAGGCAACCAGCCATACGTTGTTACTAACAAGGGAACACCGCGGACCCGGACTTACCGATTGGAACGCAACTTTGTGGGTTTTTAGAGTGACTCAAAACAAGAACAACGGTGTGTTACATTTGGGCCCTATCGCCCTTTAAGGGGGTGAAAACTAACCTTAAAGTCAAATTGGCGCTTCCACATTTTCGCGTATAACTCTCAAAGTACGACAGACAGAAAAAAATGTTTCAAACAAAAATTTTTGGTGCAATAAACGCTGCAAACTTGCGTTAACAAAATTTTGAAAAAAAAAATTTTTCGTTCAGATATTCTTTTTTTAAACTCTTTACTGTATGTAAGATCCGGACCGAATAAATAATAAGGCTGATGTGAAAGCGTAACTAAAAGGCAAGGGTAAAGAAGACTTTGTAAAAAGAAGTGAGATCCCCAAAAAAACTTTAAAAAAGTAAGAAATACGCCAAGTACATGAAAAATCAATAAATAAATATAAAAAAAACACAAAAAAAGACCAAGAAACATGAAAAAGTCAAGGACGAATAAAGTATAATTATCAAATAAATATAATCACATAAATAAAAAATAAAAAATATAATTACAATATAAAAAAAGATGTGAAATCAAAATGAGCTGCAAGTACATCACAAAAAAAAGAAAATAATATAATTACAATATAAAAAAAGATGTGAAATCAAAATGAGTTGCAAGTACATCACAAAAAAAAGAAAATAATATAATCACACAAAAAAAGAAAATAATATAATTACAATATAAAAAAAGATGTGAAATCAAAATGAGCTGCAAGTACATTAATGATATACAAAAATTGCGCCAATTATAACAATGCCTATTTATACAAAGAAAAAAATGTATTAAATAATATTAAGCAGATATATTTTTATACAAATAAATATTTTAATACGAATAAATATTTTATATTAATAGACCATTTAAATTCCCTTATAGTAAAAGCAATAGACCACTTAACTCCGCGTACAACTTCAAATTTCAACTCAGTAGATAGATATATCATCCCAAAAATCAAAAACCTTCGTAAGAAAAAGAGCTCCATAATTACCCAAATTAACAACCTATCCAGGATCCACAACTACTCAACTTATAACAACTCCCTTCTAAAAGCTTTGAAAGATTTACTAAAGGCAATCAGATCAGAAATCAAAAAAGCCTTTCATGAATCAGTTAACTCTTTTTGGAAAAACAAAATTACTAATATATCCACCAGTAAACCCAAAGATCTATTCCCAGCCATCAATAGCATTTTCAGACGCAAAGAATATAATTCCATCAATTCCCTCAAAATCCCACCAAACAATGCCAACCTAATTGCGAAAGCAGATTTAAACCAGTCCAACTTTTACACAGACTCACAAAATAACATTTTAATTACAAACCAACAAAATATTTTAGACGTTCTTGGCGCACATTTCGAATCGGTCCATACACAAAACCTCTCTATGGGCAAGAAACAATTGTCCAATATCATTGCTAAAGAAACAGAAGAACTTACTAGCAATTTCAATCAAGACAGACTCAACAACCAAACAATATGCACCTTCTCAGACACCAATACAGCAGATATCCCTAATACAGACCTCATTCCCCCAAACTATTTTACCTCAATTTATACACTAAAAGACACTTTTAAGAACCTAAACAACAAAAAATCTTCCAGTTTCGACGGCATTCCTAATATAGCTCTTAACAACCTCCCACTGTCATATATATCTTACTATAGCATCATATTCAATAACTGCCTTAATCTCACATATTTTCCACCGATATGGAAAACAGCAATGTTAATCGCCCTCAAAAAGAAAGGAAAAGATAGTAGCGACCCGGCCAGCTACAGACCCATTAGCCTACTCCCGAATATCAGCAAAATATTTGAAACAGTTATAAATGATGCTATAAATGAGTTCTGCTCTTCAAATGACATTATCCCAGAATCCCAATTTGGATTTAGATTCCAGCACAGTACAGTACATGCAATTTCGAAATTCACAGCGGACATCTGTTGGGCAGGAAATGCTAAGGAATGCGTCGGGGCAATTCTTATAGATTTAGAGAAAGCGTTCGACACTGTCTGGCTAAACGGACTTTTGTATCAACTGAACAAAAAAAATTTTCCTCCACACCTTATAAAAATGATTTAGGATATGATAAATAACAAAACAATTCTATCTATCAAATGGTGAAACTAAGTCCTCGAAATCCTTCCTAGTCGCAAACGGTTTACAACAAAGCACCGCCAATTCGCCCATTCTTTTTAACATATATATGAGCGATCTCCTCCAATTGTTTGGTCTTAACAACGATAGCAACAAATCCACAATAGCATTTGCCGATGACCTCGTGATATACCTCAAACACCATGAACCATCAATGATAAAATCATCCCTACAAAGTTTATTTAACGAAATCCATGGTTACTTCCACACTTGGAAATTAAAAGTTAATATAAACAAATGTGGAACGATTCTCTTTAGACCTTACATTTCAAAAATATCTGATGCAAACAAGGATGTTCGAAAAAACTCTAAATACTTTCATATTACTGACAATAGAAACAGAAACATTAAAATCACACACAAACCTGTGGTGCGTTATTTAGGCATGCATTTAGATTTTAAACTTAATTTCAACCAGCATATCAAAATCCAAATTCTTAAAGCACAAAAGGCCTTTTACAGCAACAAAAAGTTATTCTACTCAAAAGTTCTGAATAAGTCAGTCAAAATTCTCTGCTATAAACTCCTGATCCGACCTATTCTCACATATGCCTGTCCAATTTGGTTCAACATAAGCGCGAGCACCATGGAGAATCTGAGAAAATTCGAAAGAAAATGCATCAGTGCCTGTCTTGAGTACGATCATATAACGCCTTCTTTCCAACGTTCTGGCTGGCTAAAGATGAAGCAGAGATGGAAAATCCATCTTCTAACATTGATAAATTATTTATTTCAGCCATTTAACTGCAACAATAATAATAATGATACAGATGGTAATAATAATACAAATAATAATAATACTAATAATACTAATAATACTTGTTAACACTAAGTATCTAGAGCACTGATATATATATACTATGAATTGGAGATCACTGATATTTCAAAACATGCAGGAACCAGATTCTGTGAATAAAACAACTGGTTCAGATATTTTTAATATACTGTTGCGCCGGGGCGTTTCCATCGTCGACCACCCCAACGCAAAGGGATAAAATGACACGCGGGAATATACACGACACAACTATATTTCGAAATACAGAGTAGTGACAGTATAACCCGCACGTCCGAACGCTACGGCGTTCGGTACAAGACAGTCCATGGCGTCATCCCGATAGTCTTCTCGAAGGGGGTTGACCCTCTTCTGTCTTCCGCTGCGAGCACCAGCAGGCTATGCACGGGCCTATACCCGGTGCTCGCAA
Organism: Andrena hattorfiana; assembly: GCA_944738655.2. Classification (NCBI taxonomy): domain Eukaryota; kingdom Metazoa; phylum Arthropoda; class Insecta; order Hymenoptera; family Andrenidae; genus Andrena; species Andrena hattorfiana. Next base: position 6,971,435 of record OX122889.2, read on the forward strand.
CACTGCTCCCCCCTCTGGAAAAGCGGGCGTCCCGACCGCGTTGGCTCCTCTTCGGAATCTCCGTACCCTGGTCTGAAGAAGTGGTCGTGCTGTCTGGGTGGCTTCCTCAGACCGTCGCCTCGGCATCCGCCTTCACGCCCCAAGGAAAAACCACCAAAAAACTTGAGGCAAGGCGTGGGTACAACGGGACGAACGGCTTGGCGAAATCCTCTCATGGTGAAGTCCTCCAGTAAGATCCTTCCAGTTCCTTATCCCACGACGTTCTTGGAACTTTGCCCTCCAACGACGATTTCACTGCGTTGCGTTCCCTCGGCGGGAATCTCCAGCGTCGAAACATCCTGGCTTCGTCGAGTGGGATATCTTCGTCCTCTGGGAGTGTCCTCCAGCGATGCTCTCGTCCTCTCCAGTGTGTCCCGCGACGAAATCCACGGAGAGCTCCAACGGTTCCCCATTCCGCGGATACTCCGTCTGGAACTCCGCTGTGGAACGTCCCACGACGGCTCCACCGCTCCGACGCTGCATCCTCCTTACGGACTCGGCTCGGACGATGCCCTTCCGGTGGCCTGGTCCTGAACTCCAATCCTTCGATGGCTACAGAGTTCCCTTTGCAAAAGAGGAAAAATAAACTTTAACGTCCTCTTTTAACGGCAGTGAAGACAAGGGTCGGGCTACGGAGAAAGTCTCCATAGCCCGGTCCAATTAAAATGGAGTGAGTCCTGTCGAGTTCCTCCCCGTCCCCCTCCAGGTGCTCCTGCAGCCGCTCTATCCCAAGGGCGACTTGAAACTGTCGGCAGCCAATTCCTCTCTCCGTTGCTCTCCTCGCCCAACGTCTTCCGCTCACCAGCCGTCACCCCAGGTCTTGACCTATCTCGATGTGTTCTGTCTCTTATGGTGTTGGGTTCGCCGAACCCGGGCCGATCCCGCGCCGATTTCGCGACGGTGTTCGACCACGAACTCCCTCCGCCGCGGCAGTAGCAATCTCGTGCCCTCCAGGCACGTCTTCATTGCTCCGGTGGTGCCGCACTCCTGGGGACGCCGCTCGCCAGCAACACAACTGCATGGATCCCTGGCCGCCTCCCAGAGCCGTGCACCCACCCATGGTGTGGTCCGTGCACTCCCGGACGTCCCTGCGCCTCCGCCGGAGTCACACCTCCACCACCAATACTCCGACGCTCCCTCTTCAGCGTCCTTACTCAGCTTCTTGTAAGGACGATCGGCGCTTCCCTCAAACATCAGTTTCGTCGGACAACGCAACAGAATGTCCTCGGTCGTTGTCAGTGGTGTAGACAGGCAATTAATGCGGAGAACAGGACGAGTCATTAAAACATATTGGGGAACAGATTACATATTGGAGACAGTGGTCCTATGGTTGTCCCTCGACGTCGGCGGACCTCGACCGCCGTCGTCGCCCCCGCGTGTGTCCCTCGATGTCGGCGGGCCTCGGCCGCCGTCACCGCCGCTCCTGTGGCTGTCCCTCGTTGTTACCGCTGGCTGGATCGTACGCAACGATTCCTTGCGTATCGCACGCAACGGCTCCTTGCGTCTCGCACGCAACGGCTCCTCGCGTATCGCACGCGACAGCTCCTTGCGTTTCTTCGGGATCCGTGGCCACGGATCCCACTTCTGACACCATTGTTGCGCCGGGAGCGCCAAGTAATTTGAATAAAATATTTATTCGTATTAAAATATTTATTTGTATAAAAATTTATCTGCTTAATATTATTTAATACATTTTCTTATTTGTATAAATAGCCATTGTTATAATTGGCGCAATTTTTGTATATCCTTAATTTTGTAAAGCTATTAATTTACGACAATGCTTTTAAATGAGATTCTTTTTGTTGGGTTAATTAAAAAATGTTCGCGATATGAGTAATGGAATGTATGAACACAGCATTTTAGCTGTGTATATGTAGTTGTGTCATCTTAAGCGCCGTTAGAAAGCACCTTTATGTCCTTGCAGCTCATTCTGATTTCACATCTTTTTTACTTTGTATTATTATTTTATTATCTTCTATTTTTTGTGATTTATTTTTTATGTACTTGTCTACACTACTGCAGTTCTCCTCACCGATTCTGCCCTTAGTAGCGACGTATGGCTGGTTGCCTGCCGCCAGGCGCTGAAAAAGCCTCGCTGTGCAGGCCTGCTCTACGCGCACGCGAGCATTCGGCGGATTAATGTCGGCGCACGGCACCAATATACAAAGATTAATGTCGCAATAGGGATATAAATGCTGGATAACAAGCCAACGCGGTTTAGTATGGTCGTGTGTCTGCGGCAAGCACGATGGAATTTTTAAGCTTCGACGTGGCGAGCAAGACGCTCGATCTGAAAAAGAGTAAGGACCTGCCTGTACCTAAACAGGAGGAAGTACGAGTTAGAGTAGCGTACGCTGGGATCTGTGGGACCGATCTTCACATACTAGACGTGCGTCGCTACTATAACGGTTTAAATATTTCTTCATTATCACCTAATATGACAAGAGTCTTGCATGAACTGCATGTGCCTTTATTTACATTACAAAATAACAACCATTTTTCGTCGATACACGTAAGCGTTTCGATATCAGAGGTGTCCACCAGATTGTGTTTGGTATGTCGAATAATATTTCTAAACTTTGTGTACCATTTTTGGCCACCAATTTTCGTTCAATTTCATTTAGATATCACGTTTCACTGCGCATTTCGCATCCCTGCCGCGGTTTCTTCCCGTCTATCCGATTTCCGAGCTGTCGCAGCAGATTGAATATGCCCCAATTTCCATTCGTCCACGACCAGCGCCTCGTTTTTTATCGTTCGATTTACATATTTCGAATACCCGTTCAAAATGAAATGCAGATCTGACGCGTATCTGTACGGGGCAAGAATAATCCCCTTCGACGTGTTTCCCGTGCCCCGCGGACAGAGTTGCCTGCTTTTATCCAACGTTACGTGACTTGAGGCGCTTGTACACCGATTAACGTCCCGCGCCCGAGCCGCTGGAAACGTCGCGTAATTTCGTAACACGTATGGTAAGTACAAGTATTTAAAAGAAACAGAGATTACGGCCTTACGATATGTACAACGGGCCTGTTGATAAATATTGCGCTGGTAATTGGAATATTCCCACGATATCGCATCTTTACGAGCGATTTCAAATCTTTCGTCGGTTTAAATTCTTGCGAAATTAAATATCTAATATCTGTTGAAGGAGCAAGTAAGTAACGTGTTCTAAATTTTTCTTGAATTAGATTTGAGATATTTCACGATTCAGGAGGAGGAATCAACTAACGGAGATAAATAAAAAAATAAAGAAATAAATAATAGGAGCACCCTGCATCTTATTTAACATAGGTAGCTACACTTTCATATTTAACTTACACAGCATGTCAGCTTTTAGATTTTAGAGCATCAGGTATATTCTTCATTGTATATTCTGTATATTGTACCTCGTACTAACATGTTCTTGTATCTTTTTAAGTGCATTCTGCATTATTTCGGAATGAAATAAATTGCTATCGAGTTTGATCTTATTTTGAAAACCATTTACTTTCTTAAATTTTTATTAAATCGAACCAGTACCGTCGGACGTCCCAAAAACGCCCGTTTCGGACGTCTCTAAGACGTGTTTAAGACGTCTTTAAGACATGTTTAAGACGTCTTTAAGACGTCTTCAAAACGTCTTTGTGCTATCTGGGTATATAAGCTTGAATTTGCATTGATGTTGCCCACCTCTTTTTGTTACCAGCTTGAAGCACTTTCTTTAGTCATTGCGGTACATGCTTGGGATAGAAGAGCATCAAAAGATTTAAGGCCTCCGACTGCAGGCAATTGAGTTAATTTAAATTGTCATCTTATTATTATTTTTGTCATTTTAGTTCGCTTTTTAAGCAGTCGGGTTTTTTAAAATTTTTTAGTTTCTTTGTGTGAATTATGTTAATTGTTGCATATTAAAGTGTAAATAACTAAGACTGTTTGTACTTCGCCATGGTACTTATTGTTGATAATTCGTAATATTTACAAAATTGTATACTGGGGCATCCGGTTTCAGACAAAATGTGTATAACAGAGAAACGAAAAAGAGGAAGTTATCAACATTAAACTAAATCTTAATAAAGGGCTACAACTAAAGAGAAAGAAAACCACAAAATTAAACAAAATACGTGCAACTGCAACACATGCAGAAATTGTCTGACTCGAAATGATAACATTCCAACGTCGTCCAAGTCAAATGGTTTCGTATATCCACAATTACCTTCTCATCTACCTACATTAGATTTGTTGCCAAAGAGTTTAATTTCACCCAGGATACCGTTCATTCAAATTCGACGCTTGCGACATGCACATGGGATCTTCGGGCAAATTATTAATGTTCCAGTGTCTGTAAATACGATGGTGAATCATTTGCCAAGAAACATTGGTGACGATCATTATGTTAATAATGTTAATATTAATGTTCATATTAAGAGAAAAAAATACACCAATCACGTTATGTGGTTGGTTTGTTGAAAAAACGAAACATAAACAATTGACTGCAATGTCTGTTTGAAACTCCTCAACAGGCTGTACGCCATTAGAGCTTATGAATCTTTGTTTCATAATGAGAATGTTAATCAAATTCCTATAGATGAAATTAGTGAAGATTACCAATCGAAGATAGTCTCACTGCACAACAGCAAATACTTTTACGGAATGATGAAAAGTATCTTCGTATTGCACCAGGAGAAGCAAATATAGCACACAGTCTACTTTTCGATGAACATGCAGAGGAATAAAACTTATTTATATTAAGAAAAATTAACGGTTTTGATAATTAATAAGAAGTTTCACTTCTAACGCGTGAGAGTTCCACGCATTGGTTTTTTCCGTGTGAGTTGATCACGTCACTCGATCGCCCATTTTAATAATGTCCACGACAGCGAATAGTGTGGTTGTAAGCAAGGACCTATTAGTCGCGTACCAGATTGGTAAATATTTTCCTATCATTATTTTTTGGTCTATTTCGATTATTTAACGTCGATATTATTGATTGATTCGTTCTTATGGATCAAATGACATTTAAGAACATGGTGTAATAGTGTTTATCGTTTCAACATATGTATAAGCAGAATAGTCTGTCAAATTGCTACATCTGTCACGTGGGGCACGTTGGTACCGTAACAACTTGCCCCACCGCAAATGTATAAATTGTTCCTGCTGTGTTTTAAGATGCGAACATATGAATGAAAGGTGGAAAGGGGCACCATTTACATCGAAGTTATGCATAAAGATAAAAGCTATCGCTAGAGAATTCAGTATCTGCCACTTGACTCTATCGAGAGTTATTAAAAAACTACAATGTGGACAAGAAGCCACTGTAGACTACAAATACAAATCCCAATAATTAGGTACTCACAAACAGTTGAATGTAAGACTGATTTGTAGATTTTAGTTCTTATTCCAAAGATACTGTTTATGGTTATTATATCGTTATGGTTTTTTTTTTAACACGTTGAACGCGGAACCAATTTTGCTCTGCTTTCCGTTCAGGCGGCAAGCAGCGGCGGTGACTCCGCAAGATGTTCGGTTACAAAGTATATACGGACCGACGCCGCCCAAACGAAAAGTCCACTGTCAGCCCCCGGGGGCTGACGCCGCCTGAACGGAAAGAGCACTGTCAGCCCGTGAGGGCTGGCGACGCGCTTAACGTGTTAAAGGTAATACATTTTTGTGGATCCGAACCTTCATAAATAAACATTATTAATAAAATTCTGTTTTATTTAATTAGAAAATGAAATATTTCATTAAAAGGCCACTCTTATATCTTAGTAACAACTTACCCCAATGCGATAACAACAACTTGTCCCATAAAGGGATAAGAAGTTCCGCTTCGACCAGCCACATATAAATTACTTTTTATGAAAAACCTATTACAATATATTAAATACAAGCTTAAAATAATAAAATATAATAAATTTAACAAGAAATTAGTTAATAGTGAAGAGAATAATTGCATTATTTTCCAGTCAGTTTTTATGTTTTATCGAAATCGGAACTTTTAGCCCCGGTCTCCCCTAACGGAGCAATTCTTTCTGTCGCCTTATACGACAAGCTTCTTAGCTGAGGGTGTATTCTGTCCCCCACCCTCTGGGGAGTGATAGGTATCCTAGCCTTCATCGAATTGCTTTTAAGTAAATATGCAAATGTAACGCTAAAGTGGAGAGTGTTAAGTTTGTCATGAAACTCTATGTCCCCAATTCACGGGTCTCACCTCCTCGAAGGTCGATGTGGCCTAACATAGGATTTTTCTAGACCCAGCCTAATTTTTTACGTAACTATGAACGCGTAGATCTAGCACGATCTAACGACTAACCGCGTCTTGAGAAATTTCATCGGGGGTGACGCGCCGAAAAAAAGAAATCATTTTTGAGATTTTATGTGATTTTTATCTTTGAAATAATGGCCCAACTCGGATCCAGGGAGAGCGCGTTGGAAAGCTGCCGTCAGCGCGAGCCTAGGACCACCGCGATCACCGAGATCGAGCGTCGATCGAGGAAGCTACGATGAATTACGTTTCCAAATCTCGTCGCTTTTACAAGTTTCTCGACTTTGAATGTCCCTCGGATCGACGAATCGAACTAACAGTCCGAAAACAAATCTAAGATGCGCGTTGGAAAGCTGCTGCCAGCACGAACTAGGGGTCGCAATACCGGTAAACCGATTTACCGATAAATCGCGAGAAATACCCTCAAATTTTTACCAGTAAGTCGATAAATTATGTATAGCAATGTAGCGCATATATGCATTCATTAATTCCGTCGATATCTACTCTGGTATCAGTGAAAGAAACTTCAATTAATAATAGAGACGAAAACCGAAGTATCTCAGGAAGAACCAACTTTAAACCAAAAGAAAACTAAAAATCTGAAGCCACCAAAGAATAGACGTATTTTCAAGTAGAAAAAGTAAAAAGAAAGTATCTACAAATGACATATGATTTCTTAATGACTACCCGAAGAACAAGTGTAGAATCTAAGAGCGCTTTATCAGGAGACCAAAGTTTGGGCAAATTATGGTTTTTGCGTGCTTATTTATTAAAAAGAATTGTTAAATAAAAAATATTTAATTATGTATATAAGTTAAGATTCTTTTCATTGTTTTCGCGGTGGAGATCCATATTAATAAGTAATGTCAATAGTTATACAAATATATCTATTTTGTGTTATATCATTTTATATTTTATGTTTAGAACAGTTTTATTTGCATATATTTTTTATAATGCTCGATTAGAGTTCAAATTTTTTTTTGTAATGTTTACTTTTATATTTTCAATACCTTAAAGAATTACCGGCAAATTACCGATAAACCGGTTTTGAATGAAAATTTTACCGAATTACCGGTAATTGAAAAAGTCGGTAAATTTGCAATGCCTAGCACGAACCTAGGCCCCCGCGATCCCCGAGGTCGAACATCGAACGATGAAGTTACGACGGATTACATTTTCGAATCCAGTCGACTGATGCTTGATGTCGTCGTGTTCGTTAGTGGGTACGGCCTGGTTCTCTGGACTCTTCTGGCTGCTGTTCTTCCTACTTCCTCTCTCTCTCATTGACACGTAGAAGAAACCTCCGATCGTCGCTCGCATTTCGTTCCTCTCCATCCACTTCATCCATTCCTCTCTTCCGAGAAACACTGTACAGAAGTCCCCGAGTTCAAAAATCCCCGGCCAGTTATATGTTCCTTTTGCTATTGTTATTTTTTTTAAATCTTCCATCTTCATAAAAGCATAATAGATATGTTTGAGTATATAGTTTGGAACAATCAACCCAAATCCGAGACTCCGTTCCGAAGATCAGTAACATAATGGTTTATGATGAGGCAATATAGTCCAAATTAGGGAATTCCAGCAATAAAAACGTTTCCGGAACGTCGTACAAAAATGTAAAACACGGGATAGACACGGCACATTGGACTGTTTAAAAATAAGCGTGTAGTGTACTAATCTAGATTGTTGGAGGAAGATGAAAATTAATGTAAATAATGTTTGAGGAACTAAATACAATACATTTATTACAGAATAGAAATATACAACCGAAACGACTTATCGATCCTTCGCACGCCTAAAGCCGGATCCAGACTTGAATGCGTATACGCTGAGCAAGGCTGAACGCGCACGAATGATGCATGCGGAGGGGTCGAAAGTGTCATTACTGCCATTTGTCTTTCGTCGCCAACTTCTGTGCTTAGCTTAGCCCACGCCGCAGTCGTAAAGATAGCACCGAAGGTATTGAAATTCAAGCGTGTGTTTATACTCGAGAGATAAGGGATCCGTGTTTAATTTGAAGAAAGGACGACGCAGGTGGTACCACGCGCCGTCAGCGGACTATCCCTTCCTGCGTCCCTCCTCGAAGCGTATTGCCGTTCCCCGCGAGCAATCTCGTGTGATTATTTAATACAACAGCGTGTCGGTCGGGTTGTATGAATTGAGAACAATACAGGGTGTAATGAAGAAAAGAAAGACAAATGATTCATTAAAATAGAGCTCTAAAGTCTATCATATGGTAAATGCATTACATTGATAAAAATGTAATTTTTTTATTTTTCATTAACTGTTTATGACAATATTAGTAATGGATTAAATTCGTTCACACAGATACATCTTTCATGATTAAAAAAAAAGACGCAAGTTCATGCCTTCGATAATTTAGGTCATTAAAATTTATTTCTGAAGGTGGGTTTCGTAAAAATCACCGAAAGCAGGGAACTTGGAAGATTTGTATTTTTTAAACAATTTCGAAACTAGAAAAATGAGTACTTAGTCCTCCCTAATTTCATATGGACTACAATTTATTTCAATATCATGAAAATCCGGGACATCGAGAATTTGAGAAAAGTATCTCATCTGCTCCTATCGTCCACGCTGAGCGCCATGCACTCCAAACTTCCTTTGATGTGTGGAAGAAAACCGACAACGGTCGGCTCAGCCCATGTGCCTTCGTCGGCATTCGCGAGTCGTGTCGCATGCGTCGAGGCACCACGAATGACACGTCCACACTAGCATATGCGTTCACGCTCACCCTTTCTAACGTAGAAGAATGCGGCCCTAGCTACGTTTCACCCGTCCACATCAGAATATTCGTGCGCGTTCAGCCTTGCTCAGCGTATACTCATTCAAGTCCGGATCCGGTTTAATCAGGACTGCCCGGCACAGTTGGCCGGATTTCAAATTTGCCGCCTTTTGGGTCTTGTTTTAAGATATCGGAATGAAATTTGCGCCAAAAGATAGGAAAAAATTATTCCTTTCTAATGATGTATAATTTAATATTTTTTACATTTACTTATTCATTTTTCAGTTTTTTTTAACTTATTTGTGATAAAAAAACCAATTCTGTTTATTTGCTACCTTATTTGATGTCCTTTACAGTGCTTTAAGTAAAATGTTTGGGAAACGTTCCGTTTCCAAGTTATAAGGAAAAGTCGAATAATAAAGGAAAGTAGCAACAAATCGGTTTGTTTAAATTAAACATTAGGCTTTTGCGATAAATATCTTATTTTATTAGTAACTAATATAAACAGTCCATTAAAAAATAATTTTATATGCAGTAACGATAACAACGACACGTCTGAAATTGACAAGGAATATCTTCCAAACGCCAAAAAGTTTCACTTTCGGACCAATTGCAATATTTTCAGCACACTCTCCTTTAAATAATCATGCACCGATCATTTCCCCCCTCGTCCCACTGTTCAAATTATTAATCTTTAAAGTTATGAACGTTCGGTCGGTCCCTAGAGTAAAGGTGGGATAGTTGAGCAGAAGGTACATGATCACAGAGGTGTTATTATTAATATATTTGTAATATGCGCCTATTGTCATTGTTCGAGGTCTAAATTTTTAATTTTTTTAGTACATGATTTCATTCGCATACTAAGTTGGTATCAGATACCTATATTGGCCAGTGAGATTATTTTCGCGAGCAGCGATCGAGGAGAAATCAGCCACCACCATCTGACGATCGTGGATTTGTCAATTGGAGTTGCGTGGTTCTCGAAGGGTATGGTGGAATTTTCCGGCACATTACTCGACGCCGACGAAGAACCCTCGGTCTTCGGTAAAAGGCACAACGGTACATTCCAATACTGAACTTCCGCACTAACAAACCACAAACGATCACACAATGCATTATCATTTATACAACACTCATTAGAAATAAAAATAATCGGACCATGATGAACCAATACTCTATCACACTCTCCCTTCACAGGATACGCATTAGGGGTCGCAATCCCGGTAAACTGATTTACCGGTTTACCGATAAATCGTGAGAAATATCCTGAAACTTTTAACGGTAATTCGCCAAATATTTACCGGTAATTCGATAAATTATGTATAGCAATGTAGCGCATATATGCATTCATTAATTCCGTCGACATCTACTCTGGTATCAGTGAAAGAAACTTCAATTAATAATAGAGACGAAAACCGAAGTATCTCAGGAAGAACCAACTTTAAACCAAAAGAAAACTAAAAATCTGAAGCCACCAAAGAATAGACGTATTTTCAAGTAGAAAAAGTGAAAAGAAAATACAGTATTGTCTCCGTATGTGCACGGTTTGGTGCACATGATACGTGCTTGTCGCTATCCCCCCCACTTCTGTCTTACTCTTGTCCGGCGAAGGCAAGAGCGAGATGGAACGAGAGCGAGCGAGGACGGTATGAGACAGGCAACGCGTTGATGTTTTGTCTCCCTCCGTCTTTCGGGCGCCGTGACACTCCGTCTTTTGCGTGCGCGACGAGCGTGCGCGATGGTCGCAAGCACATACGGTAAGCACGGGAACCGCTTCGCAAAATCGTGACGCAGGCCCGGCTCAAGCCTTTTTTGCGCCCTAGGCGAACTTGTCAAATTGTGTCCTTTATTACAATACATTTATTTGAGATTATTTATGACTTTACTCTGCAAAATTAGGCGACTGCCTAGGGCGGAAAGTCGACGAGAGGTACAAAATGATATTTTCATTACTGGTATTGTTGAAAATAAACTTTAAAATTAAATATTACAAGTTATACTGTGACGTCCCAATCCCACCACGGGGACCGCGCCGGTTAGTCTTCGCCAGCGTCGCTAGATGTCTTCTAATCCTCTCACAAGTCCTAAACTCTAATCTCGTTCATATATATACAAGTTCCAAGTTCACTCCTCTTAGTCCCCGTGTGTCTAGGGCAGGGGCCGCCAGCTATAGCCCTACTGATGAGTCTGGCTGACGGTCCCAAGACGAAACGCACATCTTCTTCTTTTTTTTTTTTTTTATTTTATATATATCCCTGCAGTAGGGGGAGTGATCCCACACCCTATGGGCCGTCCCTCTGAGCTGATGCCCAGTTACCGGCCAATGTGTGATAGTGGCGTTACCAAAATTTATGTAAAATTTGCGTTATGGAAGTAGAGGTTGCGGAAAAGTTTCAAAAAACCGCAAGAGAGACGAAACGCACATCTTCTTTTCCTCCTCGATCTTTAAATAGCCAATCTACCTGCCCCGCACAGTACTCCAAAAAGCGTGACCGGCCTTAGGGATTACGGTTACGCCGGAGGTGACGGGGCAAGATCCCCTCTTTACGTTGCGAAGTCAATCATCAATCACATTCTCGATTTCGGACGTAACATGTGCTATAAGTGGATTAAACTACGAATAAAAACTCAGAGCAAGGTTATCAACAATCTCAAATAAATGTATTATAATAAAGGGCGTAATTTGAAAAGTTCGCCTAGGGTGCAAAAAAGACTCATGCCGTGCCTGGCTATCTGACCGTCGCGCGCATGCGTCGAGCAGTCACGATTCCATCTGAGTGCTCGCACCCGTCGCGCACGCCTGCCGCGCACGCAAAGCGTTCCATCTCGCTCCCCCTTCAGCCAGAAAAAGCGAGAAACGAACACTCGGAATTAGGGATCTGTTCACGATAGGTGCCGACCAGCGAGCACATACGGAGACAATACTGTATCTACAAACGGCATATGATTTCTTAATGACTACCCGAAGAACAAGTGTAGAATCTAAGAGCGGTTTATCAGGAGACCAAAGTTTGGACAAATTATGTTTTTTACGTGCATATTTGTTAAAAAGAATTCTTAAATAAAAAATATTTAATTATGTATATAAGTTAAGATTCTTTTCATTGTTTTCGCGGTGAAGATGCATATTAATAAGTAATGTCAATAGTTATACAAATATATCTATTTTGTGTTATATCATTTTATATTTTATGTTTGGAACAGTTTTATTTGCATATATTTTTTATAATGCTCGATTAGAGATCAAATTTTTTTGTTATGTTTACTTTTATATCTTCAATACCTTAAAAAATTACCGGCAAATTACCGATAAACCGGTTTTGAATGAAAATTTTACCGAATTACCGGTAATTGAAAAAATCGGTAAATTTGCAATCCCTAATACGCATAAGGACGACCTTCACATAATCTTTTCAAAAACGAAACTTCATGATTCTTAATATCAAACTCTTCAAACAAAATAACTTTATGAAAATCAGGACGATAACTGTGCATAAAAAATTTGCCGACACCCGGATAGAAAACAAACTCCATATTACGACCAATTAATGACTCAACATAACATGATTTACCCATTCGAGTCAAACTATGCAAATACAATTGCTTTCCACGAATACGATACGGACCAATAGCTTCACTCTACCACACAGCGACTTGAAGAGCCCAACACTCATACGATCTCAAGCAATAATCAAACGCAACAAATTTCGAATGTTGACTATGTTTAAAATCAGCCAACAATTTACGCAAATGCTGATACTGATTACGATGCTGAACCACAAAACGATCAACACGAGCAGCCCAAGCCCGAGCTTGAAGCAGAAAAGAAAGCTTTGAAACAGAACAATTATAATAACAATCAATATCCTCCTTCGTAATATACTTAAGACAAGATCGCTTTGAACGACATGGCTGAACATCAACATGCTCATCACCAAAATTAGCATAACAAAATAATCGCAAATCATCCACAAATAAAGCATCATCAAATTCCAAAAAAGCATGTAAATGAAAATTCACCTTTGATTCCGACGAAAATCTCTCAACAGACACGCAAAATGTAAGGACACCGTCGAAACAGCACAAAAAATCTCTTCTAATGTCCGAATAAAACTCATTCATGCCGACAGTGATAAAAAATTGATGACCAGGCTTACAACGCTTCGGCACACCACGACGGTCGGGCACCAGTGATGCCAGATCGGGGACGGGTTCCCTCCAGAATTTCCCCCACCTCGCATGCACACTATGCAGGAGTCGCGTATGTGATTTACACGCACGTGATTGGTGCATAGTATGCATGCGAGGTGGGGGAAACTCTCGAGGGAACCCGTCCCCGATCTGGTATCACTGTCGGGCACCCGAATGAGCCTCCAGCGCCTGTTCAGGCGCGCGCGCACCTACCTGTGGTGGGGGAAGATTGAAAGATGGAAATTCCGTCATCGACTTGGCGTACTTTTCTAAAGTTAAAGTTAAATACAGGTTCCAACATGGATTATCGCATCGTCCCAATCATCATTTCCGAATTTCCTTCTTTCCACCTTCCCACAGTAGCCGAGCTACTCGGTCGACCCGGGTTCCCGTAGGAAGGTAACTCAAAGGATCCTGCAGATTACTTGGCACGTTACAGGCAATTTACATTTTGACGGCATACGATTTCAGTTTCCGGTGAAAATACATCTTAAATTTATCCTTAATTAAACGACAAAATTCTAAATATTTATCGAGAGTCCATTCTGTACGCTGGGTACGGAGGGGCGCGCGCGCAGGATGACGCGAAAGATACCGTGTGTTTGACAAGAAACAAAGTAATACGTATTCCGTTAAAACTGTAAGCTTTATTCGTGACTTTCCCAGAGATCGATCCGTACCAGAGTGACGGTCATCGACAGGACGCCGTCTTCAGTCCGCCAACGCTTTCCCTTTTTATGACTCTAGTCCTTAAGGTCTTTCCCTTCGAGAGGGGGTGACTCTTGAGGAAATGCACACGGCCTGTTTCAACCGCTTGCCTACCTCGGATTTTCTTACAATTCGTATAAAAGCCAACTTAAGTTTATTTATGTGAACTATCTTTACTTTATTAGCTCCTATTTTAATTTCAGCGGTGAAATCATTAAATACTCTAATGACTTCGTAAGGGCCTACCCATGCGGAATCAAATTTGGGTAATTTTAATTCTCTAATTAAATAGACATGTGGGTGACGGGAAAGTGAATGACTCCCAAGTAATTCCTGCTGGTCGATATCTTTATTCAGACAGTAGGCGCAGGCAGCAGTGTCGTTCCGCTTTCAGTGTTTGACTCGGATCGACTGCCTCGATGGGGGTTCTCGGCGCGGATCTTTGGGGACCGTCGTCTCTCGCGCCGTACAGGATGTTTATACAATCATATAGATGACGGTCCTCGCTGCTTTCCGAGAACCCGCGGCAATCGTAGCGCGATGCATCGGCGCCGAAATTCGATGCGTCACGCCAGGACGTAATGAGGCGGCGTGCTCGTTGCACGTGCCGCAAAGACATGATCTCCCGCATTGAATTTACGAGGGTTAGCATTTTTGTCATAGTTTGATTCACTTTTTTGCGTTGTTTTTTTTCCAAATTTTCGGCCGCCGTAGCCTGAGTGATAGTGATTTTTAAGAATTAGTCATCTAAATCTTACTATCTTACTATCTTACTATTATAATAAAGCTACAGCGTTTGTTTGTATGTACACAAAAATCTCAAAAAATACTGAACCAATCAGTACGAAATTTTAACTACAGCATCCTTGAAGAACAAGAACGGACATAGGCTATGTAGTATGTCTCAAAAACGCGTTATTAACATGTAATTTATATGCAAAAATTTCATGTGTACAGCTGCTTTGCAGACCACGTGACCCGTGTATCTCGCCCGTAGCAGCACCGCGATGTCACCACCAGGTGGCGAAGCTTCTCGCGCGCTTTCTCGCGAGAGAACTGGATTACCGCGGATATATGTGTCAGAATGATCGTCGGGGTACAAATTGCTTTTGTAGATTTATCCGTACTCTCTTTGGATGTTACTATGTCCCGCATGTGATCTAGGGATGCCCGATACAATCAAAAGTATCGATACTTCGTATCGATACGTATTGATTTCTTTAGTATCGATACATACGATATATCGGACAGAAAGTATCGATATTAATGCGTATCGATACGGTATTGATAATAAAAACAAAAAAGTCAGTAAGAAAATCCCCTATTTTTTTAAATTATGTAAAATCTGGTAGAACACTCGTTAACGCATTATATTTTTATATACACTACGTTTGAGTGTGTGGGGGGGAGGGGGCGTAAAAACACGTAATGAACGACACATTATTTTGAAATATAATCATTTATTCGTTATTATTCGTTATTAACAGAATTGGCGTTAGTTTCATTTAGTACACATTCGTGGAATCGATGTTTTATACAGAAGATAACATAGCTCGAATACTCAAATACAAACTACAGAAGATAAGTGATTGTATTTAGAAATCATCGTTGATTTAATCGTATAAATCAAAGAAATGGATAAAAATGTAATATATAGGTGTAGGATCAATGGAAATTGTATTATGCCTACTATTGTAGAACGGAAATATTGCATGCGAGGTTAGGAAGCCCGGTGATCACTTTTAACACCAATCTCAACACTCAACCAGAACCAAGCAATACTGTAAAATTATTACAGAAAGTCAAATTTATCGAATGTCTATATAACTTTTATGGATTATCGAAAATTTTAAAGTGCAATCTCACCTTGTTTATAAAGTACAACTGAAGTGCACGTGGACTGTGGAGTCGTGTACAGGATACAGTTATAACGAATTCGCTAGACACGCACTGGCACTGCACTGGTGTCAGAAAATAACTTGTTTCTATCAGAAACAACCAATGCAAATTATTTTCTGGCACCAGTGCAATGCCAGTGTGTGCCTGCCGAATTCGCTATTAGTGATCCTCTGAATGACCGAATCTTACATTGTGTTATACAGTATCGCCTTTGCACGCTGCTGGAAAGCACCTTTATGTACTTGCAGCTCATTTTGATTTCACATCTTTTTTTATTTTGTAGTTATTATTATCTTATATTTTTTGTGATTTATTTGATTTCATGTACTTGGCGTACCTTTTTTACTTTTTTGAAGTTTTTTATGGGGATCTCACTTCTTTTTACAAAGATAATTTGCATAGGGAATGACTACAGATAATTTTTAATATTATAAGTTACAAATTATCACGGGACAGAATTAAGGATAAATTAAATAAAGGTATACAGTATTGTCTCCCTGAGGGCTCGCTGGTCGGGACCGGCGTTGAGCTCATATCGTGAGCAGAGCCCACTGATATACACGGTGTCCCAAAAATGCTGCGGTTCCTTGAAGGGGGTGATTCAGGGGGTGATTGCAAACAACTTTTTCCTTTGCGAAAATTCTCTCCGAGGTTTCGTTACCGAGATATTAACAAAAAGCACCGACCAATCAGAGCGCGAGTCTGACGGCCGAGTTCCCGCGCTAGCGTGGCTATGCGCCGCGCCGCGTCGTGACTGCGAACAAGCAACTCGGCACGCATCGAAGAAAATTTCGTAGAATGGCAAATGAAAAAGACGTAACAAATAAAATCGAACATGTTGTCATGGTTTGTTTGTTATTTAAAGTGAATAATGGATAAATGGATGAAAATCACTTGTAACGTAAAAAGACGAATACACAGTTTTTTTTTTAGAAGTTTCGAAAATAATAATTATTTGAAGTGGGAGGATAAGGAATACGTAAATTTCCTTGTGTTAATAACTTAGCCACGAAAAGGTAACGTAACAGTAAATTAACGAAAAGTGATCGTAGTTCGTTATTGTGATAAAAATCCGTAATTCAGTAACGGCCAGCACTGTTGCTGATAACGAATAAGTCTGTTTAAAAAGCCCGAATAAATATTTTCGTAGGGAATTTTGAGAATTATCGCCGGAAATAAGCCATAGCTTGCGTTAAATTTAAAAATGAATGATCACCAATAAAGTAACTAAAACTCACCCTTGTCGGAAATTCACCTGCAGCGTGGAAACCTGTGTCACTGGGTCACTGAACCGATCCTGGTCATCGATGGACGAGCCCCGTGCACAGCTGGTCCCAGGTATACGACACTACCCAAAGTTAAGGGTCGCAATGTCAGGTGCATCCAGGTTAATGTACCGAATATTCACTTCACTACGCGGCTACTAACACTGAACACTTAATTTATTTTCCATGGAACGTGTTGTTCCTACGTTTTAAAAATTGGTGGCCCTGAAAAGGGCCGATTGTAATCAATTAAAAAATTGCTCCACGTGGCCACCGTTATTTTCTCTGCGCGCTTCAGCGCGGAGAATCAGCTGTCTTTGGACGCCCTGCAATGTTTGCGGCGTTATGTTGGCCACCGCCGCGTGAATGAGCGCAACTGCTTCCTCGGGGGTAGCTACCGGCTGACGATACAAGATTAAATACATGACGATTAAAGAGTAACAACAATAATGAAATTACCTTCAGGTAGCCCCAGAAGAAAAAATCCAGCGGATTCATATCCGGTGACCGTGGGGGCCACGCAACGTGAGCCTCATCTTCACGGCCGCGGCCGATCCACCTGTCCTGAAAGGTTTCACCTAAATAGGCGCGGACATTCAACGGGTAATGTGGCCCAGCACCGGTGCTGGTAGTACATGTTCTGTCGGATCTCATATGGAATATCATCCATAAGATCCGGCAGAACATGTTCTAAAAAATATTTATACGCTGGGCCGTCCAGCCTGTCTGGCAGAATGTACGGCCCAACGATAAATTCGCCACAAATGCCGGCCCATAGGTTGATCGACCAACGGACTTGTGCTGCACGTGTACGAAGCGCTAGGGGATTTTCGTCGCTCCACACATGCATATTGTGGGAATTGAAGCATCCTTCCCTGTTGAAAAGCGCTTCATCCGTCCACAATATGTATTTGGTGAACGACGGATTCCTTTGCACTTCTCCCAACAGTCACCTGGAATAGTGAATCCGCTGGATATAATCCCCAGGGTGCAAGTGTTGCACCCGTACATATTTGTACGGATGCAACATCCGATCCCTGAGAATTCGGTGCACCGTCGAGCAGCTGACACTAGAACAAAATGCAAAAACATCCACTATTAGATAACATTTTTTTTTCTTAATTAATAATTACTGCAGTTATCTTGAACTGTGACTTACTTGAAGTGGCGGCTCAAGACGCGCACACTGGTCGTAGGATCGGCGTCAATGGCGTCGAGGATTCTCTCGACGGTGCCCAGATTTCGCGCGGCTGCGGGTCTGCCCACCTCGCTGCCTCGCGGCATCATGGACCCCGTCGAGAATAGCCTCGACGCTAAACGTCGAAACCCCCCTCAATCATCTAAATTCTAAATTTTGGAAAGTTATGAACATTGAATCAACAAGAAAACCTCGAAATCTGAATGTTGTTGTCATTATAAAGACATCATAAAGACATAGTTTAAATATACCATAAACATTGGACAAGTATTTTATTTGCATGTCGGAAGAGTGGAGTGAAGTAGAGGGAAAATTTTAACGTTATCTGAAGTTTCTAATTTCACACATTTATACACTATTTCCGCTACACTGAAAATTTGACGAGGACCCAAGTTGTTGGATGGCGTTTGAAAAATTCCTAATTCGGAAGAGTTACATGGATCGTCATAAAAATCTATCAATTGTAAAAATTTTCTGCCTATTATTTTATGCTCGTTTTCGTATACGATAATGTTTTCTGCAATAATAATGCTGCCATCATTGAGACGGCAGCAATTGTTAGGGTGCCGGATCCGTAAAATAAAATTACTGAAACTAATACGTTTAAATTGCTTTGCGTTATTAATACCTTCTATTAATGGACCACGAGAATGTTCCTTTTGGAAAATTGGATATACAGGCGAACTATGTACTGCTTCTATACTAAAATAAGACTTTCCTAGTTGCCGTTTCACCAGCTGTTGCAATGGTTTCTCACTCTTCCTAATACATTTTTTAATACTTTGCAAAAAGTTTTTAGTAATAGATTGTAAAGATCGACTATCTATTTGCTCAACCCTGTGTAAGCATTGTAACGAAATAAACGATACATCTCAATTAAATTTATTCATTATTTATTTTTTTTTTTTTCTTTTTTATTCGTCGATATTCTCCGACATATATATTCGGCAGGTAAGTCCTATATCTATATATTTCTGAAACCAGTGTTGCATTTTGTTTTTTCTACATTACAGTCAGTTTATTTCTATTTTCTTCATTACTTTAATAATGACTGGCAAATTGAAATTGAATAAGTACTATATGCGTGCTAACAAGTACCTCCTACAACCTCCGCGGACAGCCTCTTCTTGGTCGTCGTAGGTTCCTCCGTCGGGGAGTTTCTGGGCCTCTTATTTGTGCCCTTCTTCTTCTTGGCCTTCTCCCCCTCTTTTACGCCACCTGACCCCCTCGCCTCTGAGGGCTTTCCAGGTCCGTCTTGCGGGGTGGGGTCGGGGTCCTAAGAGACTTAATCTCTTCTTGGGCCTTATGGATCGCCACCTTATTCGCCCAGCGATTGTAGGCGTGAGCAGATATGGCCTTGGCCGCCACTTCCACTGCCTCTTTGCAGTGGCTTGCCATATTCTTGGCGGCCTTAGCCATGGCCGGGTTCATGGGCCCCTCGCATGCCGCCACCATCTCCTTGTAGGCCTCAGCCATCTCTTTGGTAATGTCGGCCATTCTTCTTAACACATTGGCCACAGCCATCCCTGGTGATGCTCGGAGGGGCGTCTCCTTCCTTGCTTGCGGGGGAACGATTAGGACGCCGAATGTTCCCTGTTCCTCGGTACGCCTCGCCCTCGTTTTTGTCCTCTCGTCCGCTCTAGTGGCCGAGGCTGATCTTATTCTATCCACGCGGGTGATAGACACTTCTGGCAGACGGGGGCACGCCCCTTCGCCCTTTAAGGGCTTCCCCGTCGCCTTCTCCGTGCCGGCTCCCTGGTTGGGGGAGGAGTTCTGGCCAGTGTCCTGCCCCTCGGGATAGTTTTCTCCGCCATCGGTTGGGGGGGGGGGGGGGTCTCCGGGATCACCCCGTCCAGGTCGATGATCTCCCTGATCGAGTCACTGTTCCCCTTTTGCAACCCTCCACCCGAGGCCAGTCCCGCCTCCCTCGGTCCGGCCAATTTTTGGTTGAAAAAGTCACCGATAGTCCCACCCTTCCAGGCCTGATGGCCCTTCAGGGGGGAGTCTTCCGCGCCCCTAACCGCCGTTATTTTAATGGCGGAAGCACCATCGCCATCATGAAGCAGGTCGTCCTGCCTGTTCTCAGTAATCCTTCCGTTATCCTTCTCAAAGTCCATCAGAAGTATGCCAGTTCCTGCAGCTGTAGCT
Source organism: Andrena hattorfiana (assembly GCA_944738655.2). NCBI lineage: Eukaryota > Metazoa > Arthropoda > Insecta > Hymenoptera > Andrenidae > Andrena > Andrena hattorfiana. The sequence goes on from OX122889.2 coordinate 6,991,870, forward strand.
TCTTCTGCCGGGGTATGCGGTGGCGCATTCGCGTCACCCCCGACAGTGGAGCCGCCCCGCTGCATCGGTACGACTCCATCGGTCTGATTTCTTCCTCCCTCGTTGCTGCTGACGCGGCAAGGAGGAGCTGGACTTCTCCCAGTGTTCGCCTTGTTGACATCCGAGGCAAGGCTTCGCTCTGACATTGGTCCATTGTATGTCTTAGGGGCGACGACCCCACCGCCCAGCGGATTTCCCCTTCGCACAGGCCCTGATGTCTGGCCTAGCGGCAATAACACCGGCTACTAAGCCGTGGGGGACCCATATAGCGCCGCTGGGTCCTAATTCCCGAGAGTACAGCCTCGGGTACCACTCGCTCAGGCAGGTCGTCGGCCTGAGCACACCGCCTCTCCTACCACTGCCTCCTCCGTTGTTTGTATGTGCTATCCTGTGTGTATGTAGTCACCTCGTATTGTCCTGTATGTGTCGTGGTAAGGCTACCCAGCCTTACATGGTCCCAGCAACCACCTTGTCAGGAACTCAAATAATATGGTCTTCTCTCTAAGAAGATGCAGGTTCCGTCGAACGAGACATCAAGGAGTCACACACCTAGGTAGGTCCATCCAGGTAAGTATGCCGCGAAATATTTGGTTCCTATCTTCTTTCTTCTTTCTTCCCTCTTCTTTCTTCGCTCTTCTACTTCTTCTGTCTTCTTCTATCTTCTATCTTCAGTCTTCTTCATTCCTCTTCTTTCTTGCAGCTTCCAGTTGGTCTTCAAGCGTGTACCCTTAATATGCTACATAAAAATTATGATTACCTAATACAATCTTCTAATTCCCTTTACGCTAATTTTCGCTCAGTTTCATCATATTATTTCTGTTGACGTTATCTTCCGTCCCAGACGTTTTGTGTCAAAAATCGTGTTGTTTCACAGATTCCCTTGTTAAAAAATGCCTCTTCTTCCGTAATACTCTATGTACAAATTCCATCTTGCAGCGATGTGGTTGCCAGCATCTGCCCTTGTGAAATAGTAACAATACATTTTTCACATTTTCCTTACGCTTTATTTGCAGTAATTGCGTTTTGGATGTGTCCACACTTCAGCTTCCTTACCTCGAGAATTATTATGTTCGCTTTCGTACTAGGCCGTTCCTTCGACGCAACCCCGCAGGTTCTCGCTTTATAAATACGCTTGCACAGCAAGGTCTAAAGATTTCGAACTGTCGTAATTTTCACGGCCAATTACCTTGTCCTTAGAGGGATTCTTTATCGTAAGCAGTCCCGACAACGCTTGGGGGTTATGTTTGCACGTCTTTGTACTTGAAATTATGTAATTCGTAATACTCTAATTCTTCTTGGGTGCCGAATTTAATGTGTAGTAAGTTTCAAAACAATTCCGATGTAATTTTTGCACGTGCTAGCACAAGAAAATGTACAAGTCTGCCTTGCCAAATATACTCGACAAGTTAAATACATGCAAGGCGGTTTCGTTAAAATCGGGCTTGTCAGAGGTACATTCAGCTCAAACGATTGTGGCCGATCGAGATTCGATTGCATTCGAGCTTACCAGAGTTGACCAGTGACGACTGACGAGGGCGCGAAATATAGTATATATATATACAAGTGCCGCTGTACGAGCATTTGCGTTGGAATATCCGCAAATTCCAACGCCAAGCGAAGACACATTTCGACGTTTAGCGTCGAGGCTATTCTCGACGGGGTCCATGATGCCGCGAGGCAGCGAGGTGGGCAGACCCGCAGCCGCGCGAAATCTGGGCACCGTCGAGAGAATCCTCGACGCCATTGACGCCGATCCTACGACCAGTGTGCGCGTCTTGAGCCGCCACTTCAAGTAAGTCACAGTTCAAGATAACTGCAGTAATTATTAATTAAGAAAAAAAAATGTTATCTAATAGTGGATGTTTTTGCATTTTGTTCTAGTGTCAGCTGCTCGACGGTGCACCGAATTCTCAGGGATCGGATGTTGCATCCGTACAAATATGTACGGGTGCAACACTTGCACCCTGGGGATTATATCCAGCGGATTCACTATTCCAGGTGACTGTTGGGAGAAGTGCAAAGGAATCCGTCGTTCACCAAATACATATTGTGGACGGATGAAGCGCTTTTCAACAGGGAAGGATGCTTCAATTCCCACAATATGCATGTGTGGAGCGACGAAAATCCCCTAGCGCTTCGTACACGTGCAGCACAAGTCCGTTGGTCGATCAACCTATGGGCCGGCATTTGTGGCGAATTTATCGTTGGGCCGTACATTCTGCCAGACAGGCTGGACGGCCCAGCGTATAAATATTTTTTAGAACATGTTCTGCCGGATCTTATGGATGATATTCCATATGAGATCCGACAGAACATGTACTACCAGCACCGGTGCTGGGCCACATTACCCGTTGAATGTCCGCGCCTATTTAGGTGAAACCTTTCAGGACAGGTGGATCGGCCGCGGCCGTGAAGATGAGGCTCACGTTGCGTGGCCCCCACGGTCACCGGATATGAATCCGCTGGATTTTTTCTTCTGGGGCTACCTGAAGGTAATTTCATTATTGTTGTTACTCTTTAATTATTCTTGTTGTAGGTATTCTTTTTTTACTTACGTTCCGTATTTCTTGTACAACAATCATTTCAGAATGAGGTGTATCGTCAGCCGGTAGCTACCCCCGAGGAAGCAGTTGCGCTCATTCACCCGGCGGTGGCCAACATAACGCCGCAAACATTGCAGGGCGTCCAAAGACAGCTGATTCTCCGCGCTGAAGCGCGCAGAGAAAATAACGGTGGCCACGTGGAGCAATTTTTTAATTGATTACAATCGGCCCTTTTCAGGGCCACCAATTTTTAAAACGTAGGAACAACACGTTCCATGGAAAATAAATTAAGTGTTCAGTGTTAGTAGCCGCGTAGTGAAGTGAATATTCGGTACATTAACCTGGATGCACCTGACATTGCGACCCTTAACTTTGGGTAGTGTCGTATACCTGGGACCAGCTGTGCACGGGGCTCGTCCATCGATGACCAGGATCGGTTCAGTGACCCAGTGACACAGGTTTCCACGCTGCAGGTGAATTTCCGACAAGGGTGAGTTTTAGTTACTTTATTGGTGATCATTCATTTTTAAATTTAACGCAAGCTATGGCTTATTTCCGGCGATAATTCTCAAAATTCCCTACGAAAATATTTATTCGGGCTTTTTAAACAGACTTATTCGTTATCAGCAACAGTGCTGGCCGTTACTGAATTACGGATTTTTATCACAATAACGAACTACGAACACTTTTCGTTAATTTACTGTTACGTTACCTTTTCGTGGCTAAGTTATTAACACAAGGAAATTTACGTATTCCTTATCCTCCCACTTCAAATAATTATTATTTTCGAAACTTCTAAAAAAAAAAAACTGTGTATTCGTCTTTTTACGTTACAAGTGATTTTCATCCATTTATCCATTATTCACTTTAAATAACAAACAAACCATGACAACATGTTCGATTTTATTTGTTACGTCTTTTTCATTTGCCATTCTACGAAATTTTCTTCGATGCGTGCCGAGTTGCTTGTTCGCAGTCACGGCGCGGCGCGGCGCATAGCCACGCTAGCGCGGGAACTCGGCCGTCAGACTCGCGCTCTGATTGGTCGGTGCTTTTTGTTAATATCTCGGTAACGAAACCTCGGAGAGAATTTTCGCAAAGGAAAAAGTTGTTTGCAATCACCCCCTGAATCACCCCCTTCAAGGAACCGCAGCATTTTTGGGACACCGTGTATATCAGTGGGCTCTGCTCACGATATGAGCTCAACGCCGGTCCCGACCAGCGAGCCCTCAGGGAGACAATACTGTATACCTTTATTTAATTTATCCTTAATTCTGTCCCGTGATAATTTGTAACTTATAATATTAAAAATTATCTGTAGTCATTCCCTATGCAAATTATCTTTGTAAAAAGAAGTGAGATCCCCATAAAAAACTTCAAAAAACTAAAAAAGGTACGCCAAGTACATGAAATCAAATAAATCACAAAAAATATAAGATAATAATAACTACAAAATAAAAAAAGATGTGAAATCAAAATGAGCTGCAAGTACATAAAGGTGCTTTCCAGCAGCGTGCAAAGGCGATACTGTATAACACAATGTAAGATTCGGTCAAATACTTGGCGTGGCCAGGTAAGGTCAAGGTGTCGATGAATAAGAATTATTTAAAAACGCAAAATAATGAAAGTGTACTCATATTAGTAAGAGTTTTAAATTGACAAATTATCTGAAAGCTTGTGAGAGGAAAGATATCGGTGTCGATGAATGATCTTAGAATTATTTTAAAACGCAATATAATGAAAATGTACTCACATTGTTAGAGCTTTAAATTGGCAAATTATCTGAAAGTCTGCGAGAGAGAAGGTATGGGTTACCTTACCTGGCCACGCCAAGTATTTGACCGAATCTTACATTGTGTTATACAGTATCGCCTTTGCACGCTGCTGGAAAGCATCTTTATGTACTTGCAGCTCATTTTGATTTCACATCTTTTTTTTATTTTGTAGTTATTATTATCTTTTTTTTTTGTGATTTATTTGATTTCACGTACTTGGCATACCTTTTTTACTTTTTTGAAGTTTTTTAAGGGGATCTCACTTCTTTTTACAAAGATAATTTGCATAGGGAATGACTTCAGATAATTTTTAATATTATGAGTTACAAATTATCACGGGACAGAATTAAGAATAAATTCAGTCACAGCATCGTTTTACGCTTTGATTAACTACATAATATACATAAAATTCTGAGTTTAGTTACAAATAAAAAACAGTTTGATGATATTCAAACATGTCGCAATTCAAATTTCAACAACTTACCTTGTGTTTGGGACTGCATTTTGGTTGCAATTCAATGGTAGAACGATACGTATTTGTAAAAACAAGTTTATAACTTGGTTATAATTTGACGGTAAGCTGTCAAAATATGGAGTAGATTGCATAGTGGAGATAGCGATTGACGAACAAAACATGTGTTAGTTTCTGTTGGCTGAAGGTGTGCGTGTAACGCGTACCGAGAGTCGACGAACGAAACATGTGTTAGTTTATTTTTGGCTGAAGGTGTGCGTGTAACGCGTATATACGTATTATGTTTGACGAAAAATTTCGTGAACAAGAAGGAGAATCATGAAAAGGAGAAAAATCTTACCGTTTTCGACTGATCCATGAGACGATATTATGATATCTCTGTCATTCGTGGATCGATTTTATTGAAATTGATCTTATTCGAAAGCTTATATGCGGTTTACATAAGAAAAATGCCGTTAAATTTAGAAAATATTGCAGGCGTGATGAGATAATTAATGAAATAAGTTTCAGGTTAGGTTGGAATCAGTGTTGCCACCTTGACGGATTTTTCGGTAGATCTAGGGATTTTTGGTATTGCCTACGGAGCTACGGATTCCAATCGAAATATATGGATTTCTAGTTCTTTTTTATTGTAGTGACATTTGTCACTACTAGTAGTAGTGAAATGTTTCCATTACTTTCAAATTTTACAGAAATACTTCTGTGCTTACCGCACAGTAGTGCAAATGTGGAACGTTTATTTTCTGTTATGAACTTAATGAAAACAAAAATTAGAAATAAATTAGGTACAAAAGCCTTAAGTGGTTTACTGCATACAAAGAATGCAATAAGTAATTGTTGTTACGACATGAAAATCACAAACGAGCACCGAAAATTGTTTAATAACACTATGTATGATTTTAAAATGAAATGAGATACAGATGAAATAAGTGATGAATAAGTTATATACATATTATATATGCATGAAAACTCATTGTAAACAAAAGTTTGATATCATAGAATGTCTTAGGGAGTACCTATCACACGTAAAAGAACTTAAATCCTGGCACCATCCCATTCTATACAATTTAATATCTGTTAAAACAGATATAACTACAAGTGACAAACTCGTACAACTGTTATCAAAAAAAGCACTTGATTTTGCTGAAGACAAAAACTTTGGAAAACTTGCGTTATTGTTCGTAAAAGTACATGGAAAATTCTCAGAGCAACAAAAACATTTATATTATATATATATATATATATATGTATGTATATATTTATTAAAAACTTATAAATAAATAAATAATTTTAGTACCTCATAAGGATTAAATCAATGAAATATACCTAATACCTACTTAGTCAACGGCCTGTTTCAATGTGTTTGTTTCACCGATATAAACCGTACTGCTAACTTTAAGGCATTATTACTGCAAAATGAAGACTTTGATCTCTACCACCCCTCAAAATGTGACTTCTCCTTATACTGTTTACACCCTATATATATATATATATATATATATATATATATATATATATGCATATATATATATGCAGTATACTTTGTACTGTATATATATATATATATATATATATATACACCTATGTTGACATAAGTTTATACATCTGTAAGAACTGTAATGAACTGTTTTTACCTTGTGATTTACATTCATAAAAACATCCGTAGATTTACTGATTTTCCACGAGAGCTTCTATCGAATTCTACAGAATTTTCAGTTCCTCCCTACGGACTTTCAAAAATCTAGGGTGGCAACACTGGTTGGAATAGCCCGGGGACGAGTAAATGATAGCGGTAGCGACAGTCGACATATACAGGGTGTCGATCATGTACTTGGCGTCGAGACGCTACCGCGTCACTAGATCATAAAAGGTTCCAATTTTATGAAAAAAATAGCAAAAAGAGCACTTTTAAAAACGTTTTCGTATTTTTAAAGTGAATACGGTAATTGGGACAAGAATTTAACGCTTGTCCCTATTACCGTGCTCCCTCGGTGCCTAATGGCTCCCTCTGTAACTGCTAAACCTAACCTTACTTTCATTTCTCAGAACGAGTGAACAGAAATTTATATTTGCATATTTTGCTTTTGTAATGAAAAGGTCATATTAAAATTACACAAAAATACCTCTCATAGAGCAAAAAAATGTTTCGAACAGTTCGAAGTTGAAAGACATTACCTAAACTAATTAATTGGGGGCACGGGAATAGGGACAACGCATTTTTCAGGGCACGGTAATTGGGACAAAAACATATATTTTTATTTCAATTTGAAAAATATAAAAAATTAACATTTCTAACCTGAAAAAAATGCTGTAATAAAGAGAAAAGTTCAAAACACCAATATAAATTTTCACCAGGCAAAATTAAAGTAAGAGAAGTCAGTAATTAATTCCTTCGTGAGCACGTCGGCCTCAAAGCACGGTAATTGGGACATCTACCCTAGCATAGCTTAGCTTAGCTTCCCGGTGGATTCCCGGCTTCGATCAGCGTCGCCGGGAAATATATTGTCGACGTTGATTGGCTGTGGCGTCACTCGCTTGGCGCTGGCGCCGCTTCGTCTCCAATCGTGGCGTCTCACGCACACATTACCTCGACTTTTGTAGGGGTTCCCCCTCCATGAATCATCCGACTCTGCAAAACGTTGTCCGGGGACCCTGGCTGCAGTTGGCTGCACTTAGCTGCATTTTTGGAGAAGTGAATGCGTGTGTGAGATGTTTTCTTAAAGATTGCAAATAATACTCGTATGTTTAATTCTTATGCTTTTGTTTACTGGTTATTCCGTTCATTGTTCGTCATTTTTCTGCGTGATAACGAGGTAATTTCTTTTACATCAATTCGGTATAAAGTGCAAACCTATTCGAATTTTGCGTTTGGCTAACCAAGTAGGAAATTCTTTGATACGTAATATAATCTATCTCTGCCACGTTGTAGGGATGAAACGGCATACATCGAGGAATTCGCATCGTGATGAAAAACCTAAGCCCTCGCGTAATGAAGATAGTGTCGCGGTTCCACGTGCAAGAACGGAAGAGGAGAGGCGATGGCGTAGACGCGACTGGATGATCGAACAAGAAAAACTGGACAGGCATAATAGACTGAAAAGAAAAATGGCTATGGAGTATGAGATACGACGCACTCGTAATATAGGCTTAGCACTTCCCGAAGGAAGATGCAACAGGTCTCGTAGCAGTAGAAGCGAATCTCCACCTAGTCGATGTAGAAGAGCTTCTACGCATCGTACACCCGAAGACACTGTACTTTCTAAAAAGTAAGTATAAAGTGTCTTTAATTATTAATTGTTGAAATAGACGCAATGTCCCATTCTGGAGGATTTCACAGACAAAGAAGAATTTTAACATTTCATCGTCGGGTCGTGGAATTTTCTGTCTTATCTTTCGACGAATACATTTAAATTAAATATGTCTTTGGCTATATCCAGGAAAATACACTGTTGAAGCATTAACTTGTATTTGTATAAAATATCAAATTTAGTTGATATAATTTTCCAATACAGTTGTGTACTATAAAACAATGTGCTTGAAGAAACGATCAAAATATTAAATTGTAGTAAGTTTTAAGTACAAATCTATTAAATCGTATATACAAATAATATTATTCTGCGCTTTAGGTTTGAAACACCAAGTGGTACAACGCCCCGATTTAAAGGATCCGAAGGCACAAAAATTAATCCAATAGAACTTCGCAAAATCAAAGTAGATATTCGTAGAAACATTCCTGGGAAAGTAGCTACCAATGAACTCGAGCGAGATATACTCAACAAGGAAGATGTAGTGCTTAAAAGAAGAGCGGGTAACGTGTTGTTCTTTTTCCATAATTTCTTAAGAATTTTCAGTCATTCAGCGAACGAGTACCACAAAGGAAAATGAGATCAACGCGGAAGATGATTCTGAGGTTTTCTAGAAATCAGGATTAACAAATTGAAGTTTCAGAACATTGTATGCTTTGTACTGTAAAAATGTCTCTTCTCTGCGAGACATTATTCTCCACTTTTTAGAATCCATTCAGTTTCTGTTTAAATGTACTATCGAAGTCCAGATAAATATTTCCACGTTTTCACTTTACCAAGTGCTACATTCGAAGAATGGAATCCTTGTCACTGATTTCTGCAGTCATGATGAAGATTCTGGACTTTACGGTCATACTGCGTGCCCTGTAATATTCAAGAATTTTCTCGACTTTATTCATCAAATTAATAACGTGTTTCTGATTCGCCCAGGATATAGCAAATTTGGAACACAACGTTGGATCACTGTATTGATCGCATAATGTGCAATATGTAAGCACAATTTTCTTTTACTTTGACTGTTTTAAGATTGCTGTGTTTAACGTATCTCTTGCTTGTTGCTTTATGTACAGTATTTTCTTTTCTTACGAGCTTGCGCAAAGAATTATGCTTCAGCTATGTTAACTGCTATAATGAATATAATATATTTTAGTAGAAATTAATTTTTCCCCAAAAAATTTAGTTCAAACACGTTTTGTGCATTCTCCTTGTGTCCTGGTTTTGGGAATGTGTGCATGTCCAAGTATGCGGATTTTTTAAATGCTTCATGTACTAAGAGCAGACCAACATGGAAGATGTTTTAAATATTGACATTCGACAACTGAAGAGGCATGGTGAAACATTACACATTAGGCTCCAGCACTGGAAGAAACAATATCAGAAATTAAATCTTAGAATTCTTCAAAATTTTTGCATAGTGTGTGGTATTTCTTATTCTTATTCATATTTTATTTTATTGCATTAAATAAATAACTACAATTGGGAAATGGGTACTTTCTTTTTAAGTACGATTACTCGTAGACTTAGTTTAGTTGGTTTGAAAAAATATGTGTTTCAAAGTATTGTATATAGAGTGAATATCGTAGAAGCTTGAAATTGCGATTCAGCGAAGTGGAAGATTACTTAATCGTCCTGGAAAATATGAAGCATTTTCGGAAGATTTTATTGTGAAATCATGAATCCTCTACACACAAATTAAACTACTTTATTTGAATTATATTGAAAAATTTTTGTAATCAATTCGTAATAGACAATGAGTAACATTCCAAGAATTTAGCTACATTCTTCTAAAAAATTATTTAATGCGATTTGTATAAGCTTTGTGAAAAAGAAACGAAAATATTACATTATAAATTTAAAAATTTTCAGTTGCTACAGAATATTTAGAGGTAGAACTTTATTCAAATAATGTCGTCAAAATAATTAAAATTATAAAATATAAATTTCTCTTAATATATCTAGCACTCAAGAAAGTTGTACCACAGCTGGTAGCATTGCTTAAATGCTTTCCCGATTTTTACATACGATTGCTTTCCTATTATTAAATTTACTAAACTTAACTGCAGGAGAGGGATCCAAGCCGATATTTGATAGAGAAGAAATAAAGAGAGCAATAGGTGAAACAGAAGAAGTTGAGGAACATCGTTCTGTCGTAACTGTGAATTTGGAAAATTCAGGTATGTTTACTATTTCAAATTGCTAAGATTTATTACAACTTCTGTTTCGCAATTATGGACCCTTTAATTTTTAGAAAACAAGTTGAAAAGGAATTCGGCGTCCTTGAGTCGTACAAGAACCCGAAGTCACAGTCCTAGACGCACGTGGTCCCGTCGCCTCAGGTTCGTGCCTGGATTTTACAGAGAGTATTGCAATATAAACATAAGTTAAACATAAGTGTAAATCATGTACAAAGGACTTAATATTTTAAATGTGTTAATGTATAATCTGAAATTGCTTAGGAACTTAAATTTGTTGCTAATTTGTTTACCTTCTTTCAGGTATGACGATCCTAAGCATGAAGATAAAGGAAGTTACAGAAGTGATAGGTAAAAGCTATTATTACGCTTTCGTGTATCTGCGTTCGTTACATTTCTTTCAATTCTTTCACCAGACTATTACATTATTTACATAGGGAGAAAGATCATAGTAAAGAGCGGAAAGATGGTGAGAGATCTTACCGAGACCATCGAGAGAGGCCCAGAGATCATTCTCGAGACAGGAGGCAAACGGATAGATCCAGAGAAAGAGATAGACCTAGAGAACAAAGGGTTCCCCGAGAGCATTATATTCAACCAATTCACATTCCTATTTATTATGGAGTAGGTACTTCATTTACATAAAAATGCGATAATTTAGCCATGATAATAAAACTCATTCATTTCTTTGCTCAGAATTTTCAACCAAGACCATTAGTGGTTCAACCGTGGGGCCCAATTCGAGGACCTCTTGGAGGTAATATACATCCTCCTATGATGAGACCTTTAAGAACATTTCCATCACAGTCAATAGGAATACCTTCAGATATGTATGGATTTTGTCAACCTCTAAATCCTAGTAAGCGTGAATTATAAATGTACGATATAGTAACTTCAGTTTCAGGGAGCTGAGAGTGCGGAGAACCCCTCACTTTACATGTATTAAAATAACCAAGTCTGGGGGAGCTGTGGACGAAAAGAGGAAATAAGCAGGCGGTGTAATAATAATATTTTGAAAAGATGTTAAGTCATAGAAAGTTGACAAATGTACTCGTAAAAGAACGGAATATGTAATAAACATTTATTGCCATGTAGCATAGGTTTTATTTTCTGTTTCTTCGAGGAGGGACCAAATAATTTGTGTGTTTTTCGAAGCGTACATAAAGAGCCATGGACATAGGAACATTGGGAAATGACATCCGTCACCATGACATCTGGTGGCGAAAGTAGAAGCGCTCGTTGGGTACACATCAATCCCTCGAAGTACACGGTCATTTTCTATAAAATTCCGTTGGGCAGGATTTGAACCTGCCCAATCACATATTCTTTGCATAGGAAGGAACATTTTCGTAAATAATTGCAATACCGCAAATGTCTTGTACCCATATCGGCGCCATCTTGACTAGGCCCCGCCCCCATGTCACTTCCCAATAGGGACGGAGGAATAGTGGCGACTTTTGGAGAGGGGAGCGATAAGCATTTGAGGGGGGTGGAGAGCATCTACATCTGCCTGGATTTGATTGGTTGCATTCTACGTGTGCTCCGTACCGCTAATTATGAAAAAGTATTTGCTACAGATTAGTAGATACAGACGTCCAATTGTAAGTAATACCGTGCCACGATGAAAAGAAGTCGGTTGAGAAACTCTAGGGTCCGAATAGTGTATCCCTATTGGCTGGCGCGACTACATCGACGAATACAAATTAAGCAAATGAGACACGGGCAGCGGGAGCCAATGCGAGCGAAGAAACAGGACCGACTTCTTTTCATCGGGGCACAGTACTAACGAAATGATTATCAACGAATAGAAATTGTAAAAACATTAAAAATTAAAGAGAGAAATATGCATCTATAATTATTCATATATATGAGGTGAATACGCACTGAATACCGACCTACGAGTAACGCTTCAAATATGGCTGCCACTATCCCTGCTTGCGACGCGACAAACGTTCATCATTGTATCTCTGCATTCTCACTCGTCCTTAATATGCTTTATTTACTTACTGTCCTGTTATTTTGTCTCTTACATGTGCATACTTGTACTTTGCTAAAGGGTCTTTTTTTCTTACCCGGGAATAAATGATAATAATAATAATTACATATCACTGTGCTTGTGCGAAGCAGCAGCCAATAGAAAGAAGGCGTATGTTACCTCGTCGCCCCTCCCGCAAGGATATCAACCCGCACAACTATTCCTCCGTCCCTATATTCCTGTCCATACTTCATGCGCTAGAAGTAGGAGAATTCTAGAGAATCCTATACGCCACCAATGCACGCATAGACTGAAACGGAACGGTTTTCTCTGCAGTCTATGCATTCAATACGTGAATTGGAACAGACCCTGACATGCATCTTTTTTTATCTCAAATATTATAGTATAGATATTAAGTTATTAGTATAAATTAAATGCTAATAACTAATATTTATACTAATTTGGTAATAATAATAATAATAAGTTAGTACTTAATACTTCTACTAATAACTTAATATTTATACTAATAGCTATTAGTATAATTAAATATTAATATAAAAAAATTAATTAATTCTATCCGCGTAAGCGCGCCAATATCTTTTCTCTGCATTGGAAATAGAATAGGAGCTTAAGCGTATTATTCGATGCCTTCAGGAACGCGGCGGTAAGTGGGGTAGGTGAGTAATAGCAACGAGCGGAACCGTCAGGGGAGGGAGATGCTTGCATCGGGAAAGAACGGTTAGAGGGAGTCGCGACGCAGAAGGCCGCGGGAGAAGCTGTACGTGCTCGTTGCAAAATGGCCACGTCCGACTCCAAAGCGCCTCTGCGAACTGTAAAAAGGGTCCAATTCGGCATTCTTTCTCCCGATGAGATAGTAAGTTCGTTACATGTAAACGAGTGCTCTCGCGAGATATGATTTTTCTCGCGGCCCGCGACACTATTTCGCCATGAGTCGACATTTTGCGAAACCTTATCGCGCGAGAGGCATTCGGTGCTACCTCCAAACAGTCGCGCGTGTTGCTTCCCGACGTTACCCTACTTCTTGTTTGCATCAGCTGATATTAAGGGAGGAATAAGTTCCAGATTGATGAGACACGCGCAACGGGGATTATTATAAGATTCTTACTGTTCAACTTAAATCTCGCTTATAATAGGATTTGTTCCGTTTTATTCACTGATTATAATCACACTTCTAATAAAGCTTTCGAATATGAGAACTCTGTTCTTGGCGGTGTCACGTTCGGATAAATATCGGCGGGGAATAAATTAAATTCAACATGATTTTATGTGTTATTGTATGATTCACATACAACTGTGATAATAAAAAAGAGAAATTATTTGACTACTAAGATGAAAAAAATATCGTTGCGTTTCTTTATTACTTTCGATGCCCTGTTATTCCTGTTATTGTTACACACCTCTATACACTCTGCGTTAGTTTATTAAGTAAGAGGAAGAGTTAAATATCCGCTTGAATATTTATTATTCATACTACACCTGCGTTACCTCGCTAAGATGAAATAATTTATTCGACGCGATCGGTGGAAAGTTCGCCTCAAATTATCAACCGTTGTAATTCTGTATGATGTTCTGTACAGCGTCGGATGTCCGTCACGGATGGCGGCATTCGCTTTCCAGAAACTATGGAAGGCGGCCGTCCGAAACTCGGCGGACTTATGGACCCGAGGCAAGGCGTCATAGACAGAAATTCTCGGTGCCAAACGTGCGCCGGGAATATGACAGAATGCCCGGGTCACTTCGGTCACATAGATCTGGCCAAACCAGTCTTTCACGTCGGTTTCATAACGAAAACGATAAAGATCTTGAGATGCGTGTGTTTCTATTGTTCGAAGCTGCTCGTCAGTCCAGTGAGTAAACGTCCTACTTGTATCCCTCTTTAACGATCTATCGTCGCTTTCATAACACTTTTTCCATCGCAGCACAATCCGAAGATCAAAGAAATCGTCATGAAAACCAAAGGGCAGTCGCGCAAGCGCCTGACGTTCGTTTACGATTTGTGTAAAAGTAAGAACATCTGCGAGGGTGGCGACGAGATGGACATCAACAAAGAGAACCAGGAGCAGCAGCCGATGGCTGACAGAAAGCCGGGACACGGCGGCTGCGGTAGATACCAGCCTAATCTTAGAAGGTCGGGCTTGGATGTCACTGCGGAGTGGAAGCACGTAAACGAAGACTCGCAGGAGAAGAAAATGGCTTTAACCGCTGAGAGAGCGTGGGAGATCTTGAAACATATTACGGACGAAGAGTCGTTTATCCTCGGTATGGATCCAAAATTTGCTCGGCCAGATTGGATGGTGGTAACGGTGTTGCCAGTTCCGCCTCTGTCGGTCAGGCCAGCAGTTATCATGTACGGTTCTGCTAAGAATCAGGACGACTTGACGCACAAGCTCGCAGACATCATAAAAGCCAACAACGAATTGATCAGGAACGAGCAGGCTGGCGCAGCGGCGCACGTTATATCGGAGAATATAAAGATGCTGCAGTTCCACGTGGCGACGCTGGTCGACAATGATATGCCGGGGATGCCGAGAGCGATGCAGAAATCTGGGAAGCCGTTGAAAGCTATAAAGGCGAGGCTGAAAGGGAAAGAGGGCAGGATAAGAGGGAACTTGATGGGTAAGCGAGTTGACTTCTCGGCTCGCACTGTCATCACGCCGGATCCGAATCTGCGGATCGACCAAGTAGGCGTGCCCCGCAGCATCGCTCAGAACTTGACGTTCCCCGAGATCGTGACGCCTTTCAATATCGACAAGATGCAGGAGCTGGTCAGGCGCGGGAACTCGCAGTACCCTGGCGCCAAATATATCGTCAGAGACAACGGCGAGAGAATCGACCTGCGATTCCATCCGAAGCCCTCTGACCTGCATCTGCAGTGCGGCTACAGAGTGGAGCGTCACATACGCGACGGCGATCTGGTGATATTCAATCGTCAGCCGACCCTGCACAAGATGAGCATGATGGGTCACAGAGTGAAGGTGCTACCTTGGAGTACGTTCCGCATGAACCTCAGCTGCACGTCCCCTTACAACGCTGATTTCGACGGGGACGAGATGAATCTGCACGTGCCGCAGTCGATGGAGACCCGCGCCGAAGTGGAGAACATCCACGTGACCCCGCGCCAGATCATCACGCCGCAAGCCAACAAACCGGTCATGGGTATCGTACAGGACACGCTTACCGCTGTAAGGAAAATGACGAAGAGGGACGTGTTCATAGAGAAAGAGCAGATGATGAACATTCTCATGTTCTTGCCGAGCTGGGACGGCAAGATGCCCCAGCCCTGTATACTGAAGCCGAAGCCTCTGTGGACCGGCAAGCAGATCTTCTCGCTGATCATCCCGGGCAACGTGAACATGATAAGGACTCACAGCACGCACCCCGACGAGGAGGACGACGGCCCGTACAAGTGGATCTCCCCTGGCGACACCAAGGTCATGGTGGAGCACGGGGAACTCGTGATGGGTATACTTTGCAAAAAGACTCTCGGCACGTCCGCCGGGTCTCTGCTCCACATTTGTATGCTGGAGCTGGGGCACGAGGTCTGCGGCCGGTTTTACGGGAACATTCAGACCGTGATCAACAACTGGCTGCTGTTAGAGGGTCACTCCATCGGTATCGGAGACACCATCGCCGATCCGCAGACTTACTTAGAAATCCAGAAAGCGATCAAGAAGGCCAAAGAGGACGTGATAGAGGTTATTCAGAAGGCTCACAACATGGAGCTGGAGCCTACTCCGGGTAACACCTTGAGGCAGACCTTCGAGAACCAAGTGAACAGGATTTTGAACGACGCCCGTGACAAGACCGGCGGTTCCGCCAAGAAATCCTTAACCGAATACAATAATTTGAAGGCTATGGTGGTGTCGGGGTCGAAAGGGTCCAACATCAACATCTCTCAGGTTATCGCTTGCGTGGGTCAACAGAACGTTGAAGGTAAACGAATTCCGTTCGGCTTTCGCAAGAGAACGCTGCCGCATTTCATCAAAGACGACTACGGTCCCGAGTCCAGAGGATTCGTCGAGAATTCGTACCTCGCTGGCCTGACTCCGTCCGAGTTCTACTTCCACGCTATGGGGGGTCGCGAGGGTCTCATCGATACTGCTGTCAAGACTGCGGAGACTGGGTACATTCAGCGTCGCTTGATCAAAGCTATGGAGTCTGTAATGGTGCATTATGACGGGACAGTGAGAAACTCCGTGGGACAGCTTATTCAGCTGCGCTACGGCGAAGATGGCTTATGCGGCGAGACCGTGGAATTCCAGAACCTACCTACCATCAAGTTGAGCAACAAAGCTTTCGAGAAGAAGTTCAAGTTCGACCCGACCAATGAACGGTACCTTCGTCGCATCTTCAACGAGGAGATCGTGAGGGAGATGATGGGCTCCGGCGAAGTGATCTCCGAGCTCGAAAGGGAATGGGAGCAATTGAACAAGGATCGTGCTGTGCTCAGGGAAATATTCCCCAGCGGCGAATCGAAAGTCGTGTTGCCTTGTAACCTGCAGAGGATGATCTGGAACGTGCAGAAGATATTCCATATAAATAAGCGAGCGCCTACCGACCTTAGCCCCATGAGAGTTATACAAGGTAAGCGGAGTCCTGCTTTCCTGTTAATTCGGTTCGTAAAGGTTCTGCCGTAGTAACAGTGTAAAATGTGTGACCTAGGGATAATCTTTACGTCAACGTTATCCTTCGCGGATCACTATAAACAGATAATCAATTCTGCCTACAAAACTTTAGGTTTTATTTATCGTATTTCTACGCATCTGCTAAGTCAATCTCATTTTTTATATAATATCATAGTATGGCTCGGTTTCCGAGCCGAGTGCTCGATTAAAGCGAGCGGCTGGAAACAATTGGGTGGCTCGAACGATCCACGTGTTTCGTTCGTCAATCGCTACTCTCATTATGCAATCTACTCCAAATTTATAACCTGACGAGTGTCAAATAGGGTAAGTTGTCAAAATTTGAGAAGCCACGTGTTTTTACAAATGCCACTCGATTGTTTCCAGCCGCTCGGTTCTCTCGAGCGCTCGGCTCGGATCGGTTATTCGAACCGAGGATGTCCCGTCTCGCTTGTTCCGAGTACTCGAACAGCTCTAATAACACGGTACAACAGCCATCTGGGCTTGTAACATTCAATGGCCGTTTCTGATAGGTTTTCGTGCCCTGAAAACGAATCCGCAAACCGTTTGTCGCCATCACCCTTAGTTTTTGAGAAAATCGATTTTGAAAATACTGCAAATTTTCAACTTTGCACATCTTTTGTGTCGAAACGGTAACAGTTATTTGATTGTTCGTTGCGTCAAATTATTCTATGAACCCTTCCGAATACAACAATATAAGTTATTATTGCATTATGAACATTTAAATATGCGCGGAGCCGACGCATTTTGCCGAACTATTTCGCTTCTGTATTGAAAACAAAACGAGATTTACCACTTCCGTTGACGCTTTCCGAAGGGAAACTGTCTGCTGCATCGCGTGGAATGGTCAGATCTTCTCCCAGACCCTTGGTTTTGGAAACAAATTGAAAGATATCTGCAAAAATTGGTGCATTTCGGGTGTCATTTTCCCTTTGATCGTTGTTTAAACATATTTAAATGTTCATAATGCAATAATAACTTATATTGTTGTATTCGGAAGGGTTCATTGAATAATTTGACGCAACGAACAATCAAATAACTATTACCGTTTCGACACAAAAGATGTGCAAAGTTGAAAATTTGCAGTTTTTTTCCAAATCGATTTTCTCAAAAACTAAGAGTGATGGCGGCAAACGGTTTGCGGATTCGTTTTCAGGGCACGAAAACCTATAAGAAACGGCTATTGAATGTTACAAGTCCGAAAAAAAGTCCAAATTTGGTGCACTGTGTAATTTGGTCTCCTTACTTCAAAATACATTGCAGTAGAGTCGAGAGCTTTCAACGTAAATATCTAAGGTTAATAGCTTACAAATCTGGCGATAGTATTCCTATGTATTGCCATAATTTGGATCCATGGCTCTCCAGACTAATTCTGTTAACTCTTGAAAACAGAAGAATTATATCAGACCTGACCTTTTTACTCAATGTGATAAATAGCCGAATAAATTGTCAACCCATATTAAATCAACTCAATTTCAATTGCAACCATTAAGAGCCTAAGGCATCGCAATCTTTTTAATGTAAAAACTCGTCGAACCCTTTATCGCAAACATAATTGTATCGACCGTACGTGTAGCATTGCTGATTCTTATCACGACCAACTTGATTTTTTCTCTGACTCGATAGATAGATCCGTATAAAGCTTCTACGTCTGTTGCGCTGAATGTTTCATATCGTATATTCATGCTTTTCTTTTTTCCTTTTCTTATTCTTTCCTTCTCTCTTTGTCTCTTGTAATTAATTGTACCAAAGGGTTGCCTAACCCGTCTATTGTAATTAAATTACAATTAAATTAAAATGCTGAAACACGTTCGGTCTGCAGGTGTTAAGGACCTCCTAGAGAAATGTATCATCGTGGCTGGCGACGACAGGCTCAGCAAACAGGCGAACGAGAATGCCACGTTACTGTTCCAATGTCTAGTGCGATCCACTTTGTGCACAAAGTGTGTCTCCGAGGAATTTCGATTGTCCAGCGAAGCCTTCGAGTGGCTGATCGGAGAGATCGAAACAAGATTCCAGCAAGCACAGGTATATAACCCGCGCGCTAGTTCGAACGCAAGATTTTCGAGCATGCTTCTCACGCGAGGTTCTTAAATTTGTTTCTAGGTATCGCCCGGCGAGATGGTAGGTGCCTTGGCTGCCCAGTCGCTCGGCGAGCCCGCCACTCAGATGACGTTGAACACTTTCCACTTCGCCGGTGTGTCGTCGAAGAACGTAACCCTTGGTGTACCCAGGCTAAAGGAAATCATAAATATCAGCAAAAAGCCGAAAGCTCCTTCGCTGACGGTGTTCTTAACGGGGGCTGCCGCGAGGGACGCGGAGAAGGCGAAGAACGTGCTCTGCCGATTGGAGCACACCACGCTGAGGAAGGTCACCGCGAACACCGCGATTTATTACGACCCAGATCCGCAGAACACCGTGATCGCGGAGGACCAAGAGTTCGTTAACGTTTACTACGAGATGCCCGACTTCGACCCGAACAAGATATCACCGTGGTTGCTGCGCATCGAGCTCGACCGAAAGAGGATGACCGACAAGAAGTTAACTATGGAGCAGATAGCGGAGAAGATCAACGCTGGCTTCGGGGACGACCTGAATTGTATATTCAACGACGACAACGCCGAGAAGCTGGTGCTACGGATTAGGATAATGAACAGCGACGACAAGTTCCAAGATACCGAGGAGGAGACTGTAGATAAAATGGAGGACGATATGTTCCTGAGGTGTATCGAGGCAAATATGCTCAGCGACATGACGTTGCAGGTACGATTTACTTGATTGCGAAGCATGAAACAATGTACGATCCGTTGTATTTAACGACACTGTTTATTATCTTTATCCAGGGTATAGAGGCTATAGGAAAGGTGTACATGCATTTGCCGCAGACCGATTCGAAGAAGCGTATAGTCATCACGGACACCGGTGAATTCAAGGCGATAGCTGAATGGTTGCTGGAAACAGATGGGACGAGCTTGATGAAAGTATTGAGCGAGAGGGACGTTGATCCTGTGAGAACGTTCAGCAACGACATTTGCGAGATATTCCAAGTGCTGGGTATAGAGGCTGTGAGGAAGTCTGTGGAGAAAGAAATGAATGCCGTGCTGCAGTTTTATGGGCTGTACGTCAACTATCGCCACCTTGCTCTGCTCTGTGACGTTATGACTGCGAAAGGACACTTGATGGCTATAACTCGTCATGGAATTAATAGACAAGACACTGGCGCCCTTATGAGGTGAGTGTGGGATCAGAAACCTCCATGGTATAAGATTGGGTCCGGACTAAGGGACCACGGAGAGTCGGCGTAGCCGTGGTGGTTAACGCTGCTGAGCACGCGGGCGGCTCGGGTTCGATTCCCGGCGTCGCACAGTGGAACGACGTAAGGACAATAACTGGACATGGCAATTACTTCCAAACGGTTTGGAGTTTCGTTGTAAAAATTTGCTCACTTTCAATTCATGTTGAGTAGAATAACTGAGATTTAGAAAAAAAAATGCAATCCTTCTGGGCTTTCTACAAATAACGAGGGAACATCCGGAATTCGGAGATTCAAAAAATTCTGAAGCTTTGAGAATATGTGGGGAATTTCCTCCTGATCACAACGCAATTTTTGTTTGCTACCCAAATTCACTCTAAGGGCGTGTAATTCACCTCTGAAAATCCGGTATTTTCCGATTTTGTGTTATAACTCGTGAACTGTAAAATAGATTTATTTTATTAATCGCAGCTAGTAGCAGGTAATTTTTCTACTTTTTAAAACCTTACTATAAAAGGATTAAATTCAGGTATTTTAGACCTTGGGCGACTTTGAGCAAAACTTTAAATCACTAGTTGAATTATTATACTATCGAGTGTAACGCATTTTTATTTTATACAGTTGTTTAATGATGCAATCCAAGTTAATTCAGAATGTTCTTTGTACAAAATCATTAATAATAAGATACTCAGTAATATGTAAAATATTGAGAACTTATGAAATAATAGGATTTAGGCAATAATTGTTTAAAGTGGTGCAATTGAAAGACAAAAAGACTGAAATTTTCATGCAGGTCAGTTTCATATATAATTGGATCGAACCTAGTGTGAATATAAAGTTTATTTCTTTGTGTTTTCTATTGCTACGAACACTTAATAAAGATTTAATGAAGCTATAGAACAGAATTTCGACACTTCGAATTTTGGTCGATGAATAAATAAGGCATTCTCGTCCCACTGTGCGCCGCGGCTCCCTTTTTCCGTGGCTCCCGAAACGGGTAGGAATATTGCGTCACCGATTCCTACATAAGAATTCCTAAGGTCGTGTTCAGATTTATCGGCCGGTGAGTTTCGTGAGGGGTATTCTCCCACCACACCGTTTGCCTGCCTCGGTGCTCCTTTTCTCTACGTTCTCACTCTCTCTCGGGCTACGCCTGGTCGTCGCGCGGCGGGGATTGGTGTCCGTCAGGCGAAGCCGAACAACGTTCCCGTTACCCCACCATACCCTTCGGGGGCCTAGCAACTTCAACTGCCACTCCACGATCGTCAGGTGGTGGTGGCTGATTTCTCCTCGCGCGCTGCTCGCGAAGCCGAACTCACCGGCCAATAAATCTGAACGCGACCTTAATTATTATAATGCTAGATTATTATGATGCTAATCTTTTACCTTGTCGCAGATGCTCCTTCGAAGAAACAGTAGACGTCTTGTTGGACGCAGCATCTCACGCCGAGGTTGATCCTATGAGAGGGGTGTCTGAGAATATTATAATGGGACAGCTTCCGCGCATAGGAACCGGTATGCCTCTACTATTTAACGTGCTTCGATTTAGTACGCAGCTTTTAAATTGCACCGAACTAACGCGTGCATTTAATCTCATCGTTTCAGGCTGCTTCGATTTGCTCTTGGACGCTGAGAAATGTAAAGCTGGTATCGAGATACCAATGGCGGTAGGAGCTGGTGTAATGGGCACTGCTGGAATGTTCTTCGGCAGTGTTGCCACGCCAAGCATGAGTCCTCAAATGACACCCTGGATGGGCGCTACGCCTGGCTACGGAGCCTCGAGCATGTCGCCTGGTACGAACATTTCGGATAATAATAAGCAATACGTTAGATTAATTGAAAGGGTCCAGCATAAATTCCTCAGGCTGACCTTGAGGGCAACTGGTAGTCCTATGCGGTTCTACGTCTGGGACTACGGTCCTGCCTTACAAAAAACAAGGCTCACTACTCTTAGCGACCGTCGGGTCTGTTCCGATCTGGTGTTTCTGTTTAAAGTTATTCGCGGTCAGATTAACTGTCGTGAGCTCGTGGCATCGATACGTTTTCATGCCCCATAATGGCCATTGCGTCCGAGACACCTTTTTGAGTCGAAGGTTCCAGACTATGGGCGGTATTCGCAGTAGGGCTGTTCGAGTACTCGAATATTCGAGTAGCTTGAAATTCGGACCGAGTCGAGACTCGGTTTCCGAGCCGAGCCGAGTACTCGAAGAGAAAAAAAAAAGAAAAATCGACTAGTCGGTTCTCTTCGAGCCGCTCGAAAAAATTCGAGTACTCGATTCTTTAGAGTCGCTCGGTTTTTACGAGTACTCGGTTCTTTGGAGTCGCTCGGTTTTTACGAATACTCGGTTCTTTGGAGTCGCTCGGTTTTTACGAGTACTCGGTTCTTCGAGCCGAGTCAGGCTCGGCTCGCTTTTTTCGAGTACTCGAACAGCTCTAATTCGCAATCGCTACTTATTCTTAAGATCATCTTAAGCATTCGGCATCCTCTAGTACTCTAGTAGACTGGTAAAGGATGCCAAATGCTTAAGATGATCTTAAGAATAAGTAGCGACTGTGAATACCGCCCTATTATCGTTATACCGCTGATCCCATAAACCGTGCCATGGGGGAGGTAAATCAGTGCCTCGCTGACATAGACCTGTTTTCTATATCGCTTGGTTCGTTCCGGAATCAATCGTTTAGCCGACTTCTAGTATAATTTGTTACCTACGTTGCTGCGAATTATGTTGTAGCATGCAGACTGTTTTATTTCGGTAAATATTTAGATTAGAGGAGGGTTCTCCGATTTCAATGACCTTCACATATGTTGTCAAGGTCATCATTCTGAACAACATTTCCCTCTAAACTTTTCGGCGCTCGGCTTTGGTTTACGAGATATTTGCAAAAAACTTTACTTAACGCTAGAACTGCCGACGGTATCACAGCCCACGGTATTAGTATTGGTTTGGGTTAGATTAGGACGGGGGGGGGGGAGTAAAGCAAGGAGTCAATTCACTTTCCCGTCACCCACAGTTAACATTAGAATTACCGAGTTTAACACATACATCGGCTCGCTACCATGCTTTACGCGCCCCCCGCCCTAATCTGGCCCAAACCAATACTAATACCGTCGGTTATGAACCTAATTCCAGTATATGATGCCGAAAGTTTTTTTATTAATATCTCTGAAATTAAGGCGAACCGTCAAAAAGTTTAGAGGGAAATGTCGACAACATATGTCAAGGTCATTGAAATCGGTGAGGAGGTAGCTTTTCGACAGGTTTACCATTTTTGAGGTTAGATCATATAATCGGAATGTTGGCATCTGCCTTTACGCGCTCGCAAGCGGGCGTCTCTCCCCCCCCCCCCCCCCCCATAGCCAAGCCCCAAACAATACTAATACTGTCGGCTGTGAAACAGTCGTCTGTGTAGGCAGATTTCAATGTACAATAATGCCAAGTTTTTTTTTTGCAAATATCTCGTAAATCAAAGCCGAACGCCGAAAAGTTTAGAGAGAAATGTTGGTCAGACTGATGACCTTGACAACATATGTGAAGGTCATTGAAATCGGAGAATCCTCCCCTAATCTAAACATTTACCTTTATTTATTTTGTATTCTAAAGGGTTTTCCCATTAATGATGATGATGATGATGATAATAATAATATAATACGGAGCATCTAAAAGTGTTTTGCACTTGCGCAAAAGTGACACAAGTAAAACTTGGTGGTTCGAAATGATAATTGACTGAAGTGCCTGATTTGTAACAAGCACCCTATTCTTTTCACAGCGCTGGGCAGTGGTATGACACCCGGAGGTGCGTGCTTCTCGCCATCAGGAGCCTCAGACGCCTCGGGCCTTTCACCCGCCTATTCAGCGTACTCGCCGCAGCCAGGAAGTCCGGGAAGCCCAGGGCCCAGCATGAGCCCGTACCCAATGTCGCCAGCGGGCGGAGCCTCCCCCAGCTACTCGCCCACGTCCCCCGCGTACCTTCCAACGTCGCCGAGCATGACACCGTCGAGTCCGAACTACTCGCCGACGAGTCCCACTTACTCGCCCACCAGCCCGAATTACTCGCCGACAAGTCCGAGCTACTCGCCAACGTCGCCCAGTTACTCTCCCACGTCACCGAGTTACTCGCCAACGAGCCCAAGCTACTCGCCAACCTCGCCGAGCTATTCACCAACGTCGCCCAGTTACTCCCCAACGTCGCCTAGTTATTCGCCAACGAGCCCGTCGTATTCACCGACGAGCCCAAGCTACTCGCCAACCAGTCCGTCTTATTCACCGACGAGTCCGAGCTACTCGCCAACGAGTCCGTCGTATTCGCCGACGAGCCCGAGCTACTCCCCCACGTCACCGAGCTACTCGCCCACGAGTCCCAGCTACTCCCCGACGAGCCCCAGCTACTCGCCGAGCTCGCCGAATTACACACCAGCCTCGCCGTCTTACTCGCCGACTAGCCCCAGCTACTCGCCCAGCTCCCCGCAATATTCGCCCGCCAGTCCGAGCTACTCGCCCAGCAGCCCGAAATACTCGCCGACGAGCCCGAGCTACTCGCCCACCTCGCCGTCGTTCGCTGGAACCTCGCCGCAGTACACTCCGGCGAGTCCGACGTACTCGCCCACCAGTCCGACGTACTCGCCGACCAGCCCGAGCTACTCGCCGAGCTCGCCGCAGCACACAGCCTCCGGGAGCACGAGGTACTCGCCCAGCAGCCCCAACTACTCGCCCACCAGCCCGACGTACTCGCCCACGAGTCCCCAGTACTCGCCATCCAGCACCAAGTACTCGCCCACCAGCCCGACGTACACACCGACCAGCCCGCGCTACTCGCCGACAAGCCCGACGTACTCCCCGCCGGTGCCTGGATACTCGCCGACCAGCCCCACCTATTCACCGGCCTCGCCGGCCTACGAGACGGACGACTAAGAAGTATTACGCATATCTGTATGGATCTTTGCTATCGAACACTTACTATGCATTAAGTATAAGTACGATAAGTTGTAATTACCGCTGCTGCGATTCTGAATTTTCTAAGCCCGTAAATATATATTTAGTGTATAAATTTATGCACAATTTTTGTAATTGTACAACCTGGACGACGGCAGAGTCGGAGAGGGGGGGGGATGTATCTTATTTTCTTCCGTAGAGAAGAGTTGGTGGGGGGATTCAGTGGTGCATGTGTGAGGATGTTTGGGAAGTAAAGTCGGCGAGCGATCAGGAAGCACGTGTATTATATTGCACACGTACACGTTTATCATTCGACAGGGATATAGAGTTCCGTTTCCAATGCGTTTATCAGTGACTTTAGATCCGATGGATTCCAGCGGGCTCGGGTTATAGCCGCGTGACGCGCAGTTGATACGTTCAGGAAGGAGACACCCGGCACTTTGTGGGTCTTCCTTCGTCGCGCTGACCGTGGTAAGCCA
Source organism: Andrena hattorfiana (assembly GCA_944738655.2). Classification (NCBI taxonomy): domain Eukaryota; kingdom Metazoa; phylum Arthropoda; class Insecta; order Hymenoptera; family Andrenidae; genus Andrena; species Andrena hattorfiana. The sequence continues at coordinate 7,017,498 of OX122889.2, forward strand.
TTCGCGTTCGATAGAGTATCGAGTTACGTTTCGTGCGGTACTCGCCACCGCAGCGGGCAACCGGTTCTCAGGTCTGATGCCGGGCAGCGCGCAATTATTTGCCGGTCATGAGTCGCGAGAGAGTGCCGCTGCTTTTCAGAGAGGCCAATTCGGATCTGTCCCTTTTGTTCGCCACGTTATGCGTCGTCGACATCTTCGGCGTTTTTCCAATCATAGCGTTGCCGCGCGCGATCGTGCAGTGCGGTAAGTCTCTCCGTTTATCTGCCTTGAGAACGGCCGAATTGGAGGACCGTCGGAATGCTGGTGACGACGAGCTGTGTACCTTTTTGCTTTTATTTTTTATTGAACCGCGTTGACGCTAGTGCGAATACTTCTGAGTTAACGTAGACCCTGTTTTGTGAGGCGCGTACATGTTCAGTGAATCCTAAAAGTTTCCGTATATCTTATTTGAATTTCTTCGGAGCATTTCAGTTCTGTATTGGCTCGCAGCATTTATTATTGGAACAAACATGGACAAATCTCAAGCCATCGTTGAAGTGTCTCTCTATCTCAGTCCATGGGTATTTTATGTGGCTGATATTTAAAAATCGTCAGGAAGAATGAAGTTCTTTGGCCCCTCTTTCAGGGTCTCCTTTGTGCGCTTCGAGTCACTATTTCGTTGAAAGTTGAATAACTTATCTGGATTTAAATTTTCTACGGCACAGGGCATGTTTCTTATCAATTCTAAGCGTACTAGTCCAGCTCCAGAGTAGCACGCTCTTATCAAATTTTTGCATTCAAGTTGAAATTACGCGATGCCATAGAAATTCTAATAAAGCGTACGAAAACTTTTCAGATTCACTAAGCACATCCAGTCTAGTGGATTTTCGGCTACTTTATAAGCTATAATATTAATATATATACACACACACTTGATTCTGTGTACAATGTAACTTCATTTCTCAAAGTATCTTATTTAAATTGAAATGATTTATATATTTGACTTGTGTCTATCATTAAGGGATTATTGTAGGAGAGATTGAAGCAAAGAATGTGCGAGGTGTGTGAAAGAGTTGATTATATTCGAAGCAAATAAAGTTGGTTAACTTGTTAATAATTCGTAATTCCATACACCTGAACTGCAAATCATTATATTACATACTAACAAGGGAACATACATCCCGGTAATTCCAAAAATTTTGAAACTTTGTGAATATGTAGGGAATTTCCTCCTGACTACAATGCAATTTTTGTTTACTTCCCAAATTCACTCTCAGGGGGTGTAATTGACCCCTGAAAATCCGATATTTCCGATTTTAAATTCTTATTTTCCGATTTTGTGTTATAACTCGTGATCTGTAAAATAATTTGTTTCGCCAAACGATAGATCTATTTAAACGAAGTAGTTTTTGTGTTGAAACTTATTTTCCATCTCCTACAGTTCGCGAGTTATAACACAAAATCGGAAAATAGCCGAATTTTCAAGGGTTAATTTTACCCCCTTCGAGTGAATTTGGGCAGCAAACAAAAATTGCGTTGTAATCAGGAGGAAATCCCCTACATGTTCTGAAAGTTTCAGAATTTTTTGAATTTCCGGGTTCGAGATCTTCCCTTGTAAGACTCCTTGCACGTAAAACGTTCGGAAATGTAGACGCGGATTACTACATGATTTTAGGATTATATGGGATTCCCCTGGTTCTCGTTGTGCTGGGCTTGCAAATTTATACAGCCGTTCTCCTTGGAAAGTCATGGACGATCGCAACCGCTCTAGATCCGCAAATTTCGCGGAAGAATCGGTAAGGCTTCATGTTCGTCTAACTGTAGGTTAAGGACGCTTACTGGAATCTTCTTTGCAGTCATCCTCTCGCCGCTGTAACTGAATTGACATTAGGTACCCGGGCGAAGACCTTGGTAACTATAATCCTGGACCTTACGGTTTTCGGTTGCAGTATACCTAATTTATTAGTCGGTACGTTCTTTTCCATAGCAATGTAATTCAGCTTATATGTGTAGTACAGATTGATCAGACATACCTTTGGTAAATTCCAGCGTCGCAAAATTTACAAATGTTCGGACTGAAAGTGTCGGGTCAACGATTTGACATATCGTTCTGCTATTGGCTTCTGGTCGTGGGTGTACTTTTGTGTCCAATTATGTGGCTTGGTAGTCCCCGCGATATGAAGTAACTCGATACTTTTCTTATCACTTTCATAGACATTTAGTTCCGTAAACTTTACGCCAAAGCGCTCGCAAGCTCTAGCCACCCACTATGCGTTCTATGAACATTTACAGATGGTTGGTTTCGTTCTCCGCTGCTACAGTTATTCTCACTGCGACATTAATATGGTGGTGTATAATTGCTGACGATCGCGAGCTTGACGTTCTTCCGGTACCTACTTCCCCCACCTGGGACAAATTTATTGCTGGGTAAGTGCTACGACGATGTTAAGGGGGTATTCTGGTCTGACGAGGCGTTTTCGTCGCGTTATTTCGGAATTCTTTTACAAAAATTTTATTATTATTTAGTTTATTGCTACATGCTTATTGATATTTGAACTATCTTTACAAATTTTGTCAATAGAAAAAAATTAAAATCAAACGCAGTTGACTGCTTTAAAGTAATCGTGAAAAAAAAAACATGGGGTCACGGTGACCATGATTGGGCTCGTTCTAGTGATCAGAAACAAAAAATGTAAAGAGATTCTTCGTTTGTATGCCTTTGACTATCGTCCCTACCAGAATGATAAAAAAGTATTGAAAATTAAGCAAATGGCGGCTGTTTGAAAATTAAGTTTCGATTCTCACACATTTTTTCAACTTTAAAGGTCTGTGAAAGTTTCAAAACAAAATATTTTATCATAATTCTGGTATGGACGATAGCCACATGTGTGCTAATAACATATGCAAAACTTGGACTGAGTTGGTCCAGTCGATCTTGAAATATCATGGTCACCGATTCGAAAAACATGCTTTCGAGAAAATCGCGTTTAAAGTTTACTGAACGTTCGAAGCCAAACTAAGTTGCGACCTAAGGTAGAAGTCAGATATATTGGCCGGTCTGAAGTTGTTTCGCGAACAGCGATCGAGGGGAAATCGGCCCCCTCCAATGAGTCTGCTCCTTTTCTTAACGTTCTCGCTCTCTTTCGCGCTACGCCATGAAGACTCACTGGAGGGGGCCGATTTCCCCTCGATCGCTGTTCGCGTAACAACTTCAGACCGGCCAATATATCTGAATTCCACCTTAGGAGAGTAACGGTTTCTTTGTAACCAAATGGTCGATTTTTGTGTTCTAAAAGGCACAAAACACATAACCCCCCTCTCCTCCTCCACCCAGAAAGAACAATCCGCCGAAACTTTGCCGAAATACACTTGCAGGAACAACACTGTTATGCGTCGCCCGTCCCAGCTCAGAGCGCTCTGCACCCTGTAGCTCTGCAAATATTACGAATTGGGAAAAACCCTTTTGCACACGTATTACCCATATAATGTACCAGTAGAAAATGCAAAAAAGAAAAATCAATTTTTTTTACTCGTCAAACCAGAATACCCCCTTAATCATGTTTGGAAGCAAATATCCATCGACTAACTTCACAGATATGGGATGCTGGCATTCCAGTTCGACGTGCATCCAACATTAATGACCGTGCAAGTAGATATGCGTCGTCCTCAGGACATCAACAAAGCTGTCGTGATTTCTTTCTTAGGTACGATCGTTCCAACGTTCCTCTCGATTCTCAAATTTACCATCCCACACGTTATTAATCAATATCATCGATTTCAGTAAGCGGCTTCTTGTTTGCCGTCACCACCAGCCTAGCTGTTTGGAAGTACGGAGGCGGTACGACAGCTAACGTGCTGCAAGTAGTTCCAGGAAGCATCACTATGAGTGCCGCTATCCTGCTCGCTGCTGTTCAACTGTGCCTGTCGAGCGCCGTGGGTCATTCAGCCCTCTTCCAGGATCTAGAGGACCAATGGAACATCCACCGAAGTGAGTGTGTCGTAGAAATACATCGCAGTGTAATAAGAAGCTTCGAGCGGGTTAAGTAATTCACCTACAATGTCGATGGTTCTACGACAGCTTTTGGATGGAAAAGGTGCGCCATACGGTCGGCGATTATTTTCCTTGGCGTGGCAGTGGGAGAGTCTGTGCCAAGATTTGACATCGTGATGGCTCTGATCGGGGGATCCTTGACTGGCCCACTTGTCTTTGTCCTCCCGCCTTTGATCTACTCGAAAGCTATCGCTTTGAAAGCAAGATCCATGGGAGCATCAGCGCCTGAAGTATACTCAGGTTCTGAGAGACGCCGAAGCACCGGAGGCGCGCTAACAGATCCAAGGGCTCACTCAAGGTCAATTTATTACGGTGTTTTAGGCGTGCCTAAAACCGAGTACCATCGATACTCGTACGTTTACTACGATGATCTGGACGACGAATTCGAGGAGGTCACCGATAATGAGAACCGCGGCTTTATCAATGGACAAGCTAGCGAAGAGTTCCTGATGACCAGAAGAGGCCACGACGACGGGCCGATATTCGTAGACGCCAGTCGACCCTTCAATGCCTACAGAAAGCATGCACCTTCTACTCAGCCAGTTCCACGGTCGACGAGTTGCAGTTTTAGAAAATGGAACAATTGGTTCGGCTACTTGATCGTTGTATTCGGTATCGCTATCACCGTATCCTCGACGTATATTAATATCAAAAACACGATACGTTTCGTGCAGTTTACGCCTCCTTGTATCGTGAATGCTACCGTTGAGCAGAATCCCCTGTAAGCAAGAGTATCTTATGTCGAATGAAAGAATACGATTGCGCATTCTCTGTATTACTTTTACCAGTGTACTTGAGGCATATAGGATAGATTTTGTACTATCGTATACGCCATTGTTTTATTGATTAAAACTCTGCGGATTACGTTTTATAACATTCAGTGTTAGTTACGAAAGTTATTTATATCGCTGCGTTATAAATTGCTTCTTTATTTAATCCTTTCAAAGCCATTTTATATTTCATTCGAATTCTGCTTGCCGCCTCTCTGACTTCCAGCAACGCTCGCTACGTGGCAGCACTGGGGACGTCAAAATTCGCGCTCCGCGATGAGTACGTGGAGCTTTGAATTAATTATCGAAAATTAATATTTTACCCCACGACTCGCGCTCTTCTTTTCTATTTTAATATACAGCAGAGAATTTTTTGTGGTATATTCCATCCTCCAGCTCCGTAAACCCAAGCGCGGCGTGCAAAATTTGTTTAATAAATACGCGCGCGTGCTCGAAGAATGGCGAACATCAGTAGGATCAGCTGATTCGACGAAGGGAGCGTTCCACTTAAACCCAATTCGCCCGTGCCCACGGGCGACGCAGCGTCACATTCAATTAATTTTCATGCGACCAATTTTAAAGTGTCCGCGTTTCTGAAAACGTGCCCGTAAAGAGCACAAATAGGCCTATATCCTCATTTTTTTCAAATTTTTAAATAGTGCCCTACTAGTATAAAATTGCATTTGTTTAGAACAATTTCAAAATAAATGGTCTAAATTTTTTTTTAAGTGTCATAATTTTGATTAGGTACCTACTCTTATTTCTCCACTTTAAGCACCCAAAAGCTCATTATTATCTGTCTCTTTGTTCAACAGTTACAATTTAATGAAAAAAATCAATTTCCACAATTTTAAACATTTTGAAAAATCTTTTCATGTACGTTTATATATCTATAAAGACTACAACATATCCAAGTTTCATCAAATCCCAAATGTTACTCCGAAAAGTGTCCGATTTCGCGTGGAAAGATCCTTCTTGAAAGTCTAGAATACTGTAGAGAAAGAGAGAGAGAGAGAGAGAGAGAGAGAGAGAGAGAGAGAGAGAGAGAGAGAGAGAGAGAGAGTTGGTAATAATATAATTGAAATGGTACAACATTGAATACGACACACAGGACCATATTTTTAATAAATTATAACCTGAAAAAATAAAAACATTTCCAAACAAACATTTTGTCCTTTGGCACATTCAGACAATACAATGCAAAAGGATAGACCGGTAATCCAAATCATTTTCATATTTTTAACGTTGTACTTCTTAAAATTCAACGAGGGGCTGCAGGGTGGTATTTCGTTTTATGGAACGTTGTAAAATAACGAAGAAACGAAGGGTCCGAGAAACACGTGTCGTTTGCCTTTCGCGAAGTAAACCCTACTTGACCGCGCCGGTGTTGGAGATCCGTCTGGTTCTCGTCAACGAGCACGCTTTCCAGCACATCACCCTGTCTCTTTAGATAGCTTTTCGAAAGCGTGGGACTGCCCTCGACTTTCGTTACTCTCACACAAGGCGAGTCAATGGGGGCGCGAAGCGTTGTTTTCGGTTTTTCGTCAAGGGCTGCCTGTCTGTAGCCCAGATGGGAAAAATTTTTGCCTGTAGGGTCCTTGGATTGCCCAGTTAGATTTTAGCTTGAGTCAGAAAAAATATAATTAGTTTTCTTATGTCCGGATAGATGTTTGTGTTACTCAGGAATGCATGAAAAATTTCACGATCGATATTGCCAGGAAACGGGACCGAACGTTCTACGGGGACGTAGACGTTATTCTTCATTGATCATTCAATGTGATCAAGATCTCGGTTACGTTTGTTTATTTTAGATAAAGTCAACCCTACAGATCGGTGGGGATACCGATTACATATTACCCGGACGAAATCCTCAAATAGATACATAGCGAGAAATCGAAATACCACCCTGACACCTCAATAAAAGAATATACCGTTCTATTACAAAAATTAACTTGACCTTGATATCGCTTCCAGTACCTCATTCATAAAAAAAGACGTTTGTACCATTATGTCCGATGGAACTGATACCAAACAGGAATATATTAAACAATTTTCACTTATTCGAGTAATTCGTAAGTAATAAAAGATTAAAAAGGAGACAGTGTTACACGTATTCAGTAAATTCTGTCGCATCGTCTCTCGGTTGGAAATTGAATTTGTACGATGTAAGTATAGGTCTTCAGCGAACAGTATTCTCCGATGCTCGCGGTTACTTTGTCCCTGTCAATGGGTCGTAAAAGAGAAGGATAGAACGGGGGTCGTCGCAGCCGAGAAATAAAACCAGCGCCTCTTTGGCCTCGGTCTGCTAACACAGGCATGTACCCAGCGTTGCCAGCAGCATTATGCAGGGCCACTTATTTAGCGGAAGGGGAACACCTACAGGAGTGGTGGTAACGTGTATGTGATGACGTAGCCGACGCACACATTACCACCACTCCTATAGGCGTTCCTCTCCGCTAAATAAGCGGTCCTGCATAATGTTGCTGGCAACCCTGCAGATACACAACAATTTTTCAAGAACAATAACAGCTCAACTTTTTTACTTTTAATTTTGTATGCAAAAACATTTTTTTCAAATGTTCATAACATTTTCCTGATTATAATGAGAGCAAACATGATACAATGTCGACCATTTTCGGTCGAAACCGATATTACATCGTGTAACGTGTACGAGAAAATCTGTGTGAGAATATCTTGCTACGGAATAGAATTCGCTTTCCGCGTAGTAGTATCCACAACTGCAGGGTACTTTAGAGATCATAAACATTGCCCGGGCTGGGACAAAGGTTGCCAGTGAGGCCTGGACAATGTTTCGAAGACTGTGTTTTTCAATGAAACAATGTCGCTGAAGGTACACGTGGACGTATATATTGCGGACAAAATTCCACAAAGGAAAAAGCGCTGTGTATTTCGTATTCAACAAGTAACTACATATGCTGAACATCGAATCACAAATCATCGATGACTGTTGCTAATTTTAAACATTATCTTCTACATCACATAAATAAAATCTAAAGTGTATGTTTTATCCATTCAAAATTACGTACAACCAGGCCCGAATTAAGATTTTTGGGGCTCGGGGCTATCAAATCTTCTACACCCCCCCCCCCCCGCCCGTGGTAGAAAAGCCAGGGGGTGGGGTGGGGTGAGCTAATCGCTCAGAACGAAGCCCCCTTGGAAAGTGGGGCCCGGGGCTGCAACCCCCCTAGCTCTCCTTTAATCCGAGCCTGCGTACAACGATTGAAATAGTTGCAACTGCATTATAAAGGAAGCATACCTAACGAAACGCGTATAGTTTAAACGTTTTATGCTAATAAAACGCATATAGTTTGAAATATATTTTCTACTGCTTTTCAAATGAGAACAAGATGCTGCATTTGTATTTTCTGAACATATGTACAGAAGAAAAGGAAAAGAAGCGTACAGAAATGTTGTGTATTGTATATAACGAAATTTAAAATTTCTACATTCCGTGTCATCGGCCCGAAAGTTGCAGGAACGTAGGTACCGCTGACAGTTTTCACATGAAAATGAGTCCAAACACGGTATAAATCAGATTATTAATTAATTAAACAATAATGAATGTACGAATCGGAAAAGAATGAGTGGGGCAAGAGGGGTAAAGTAATGACATGTGTTGCTGTGCACATAGCATAGAATATGTGTACGTAAACATTACTTCGTAAAGTGTCAAAAAATAGCTGTTCATATACGTATTTGAAGAATATGAATGATACTGTATTACAGTATTGTCTCCCTGAGGACTCGTTGGTCGGGACCGGCGTTGACCTCGTATCGTGAGCAGAGCCTTAATTCCGAGTGTTCGTTTCTCGCTTCTTTTTGGCCGAAGGGGTGAGCGAGATGGAACGCTTTGCGTGCGCGGCGGGCGTGCGCAACAGGTGCGAACGCTAAGATGGAATCATGACTGATCGACGCATGCGCGTGACGATCAGATAGCCACGCACATGAGTCTTTTTACGCCCTAGGCGAGCTTGCCAAATTCCGCCATTTATTATAATACATTTAATCGAGCTTCTTCATGTCTTTACTCTTAATTTTTACTCGTAGTTTAAAACCGTTGTAGTACAGTTTGTAGTATTTCATTTAAAAATTTATTTTCATCAATGCCAACAATGAAAATACCATTTTGCGACTCTTGTCAACCTTACGCCCTAGTAGTTGCCTAATTTTGCAGAGTAAAGTCATAAATAATCTCAAATAAATGTATTATAATAAAGGGCGCAATTTGACAAGTTCGCCTAGGGCGCAAAAAAGACTTGAGCCGAGCCTGCGTCAAGATTTTGCGAAACGGTTCCCGTGCTCACCGTAAGCGCTCGCGACCATCGCGCACGCCCGTCGCGCACGCAAAGGACAGAGTGTCAGGTGTCCGAAAGACGGAGCGAGACAAAACATCAACGCGTCGTCTGCTCGTACCGTCCTCGCTCGCTTCTAGTGTCTTTCGCTCGCTCTCGTTCCATCTCGCTCTCGCCTCCGCCGAACAAGAGTGAGACAGAAGTGTTGGGGGATAGCGAAAAGCCCACATCGTGTGCACCAAACCAAGCCCATAGGGAGACAATACAAAATACCGTGCTGCTACTACTACATAATAAACTGTAACTTCATAGTAATCTGTACTATAACATGTAACTTACCTTTCTCGACGCTTTCTATTTTTGGACAAACGCTTTGCAAATAACTTAGGCTGCTTCCTGTTTGTACCACCCTCCAAATAGCGTTTGTTTCTTGCATCTGCGCCTCCCTTTTTTATCAGCACTACAGTAACGAACCACGCGGAAATGGAACAATTCACAAATTATGAATATTCCATATATCAATATTCGCGCATCAAATAAAAACCCGATTGCTTTCTGCGCATTCACCGTAGTGCAAACGACAAGAAACTGATGAGCTAGCGTTGTCACTGCATTGGTTACAGATGCTGAGAGGCAAAACAAAAGATAGTGGGAAAGGGACGGATATACACGTCCTGTTCTTCTCTTTCTCATTAGGATTGCTGGTATGCTGATACATTTACGTACAGTATGTACTTCCGGGAATACTTTTTGGTGCACAGAAATGTGCACAGGAAAGAATTTTTGATTATCCTGTACATATACTTCTTGTGTATCACCGACTTAATTAGCGAAAAATTCATATTTCGTTCTACAATTATCCTTTCCCATTTGCCTGACGGTGAAGGGTCACCCCCGCAAGTATGCGCGGGCACGCCCCGCGTTTTCAAACCTTTGCGCATTCGAACTTTTACGCGGGCCGATGACGCACCGCTCTGTCCTTGGTGCAAGTGAAATACAAAATATTGAGGGAGTGAGAAAGGCAGTTTGGGCCCTGTCCACCCTTGAGCGTAGCAAAGGCTCGATCGTCAGAAAAAAAGCGACTGTCGAGCTGTACACATCGTAAGTACCTTCACGCTTACTACTCCTATCTTCTCCACTAACATAAGTATATGTGCCGGTTATTATAAAAGTGGTCTAAATCCAAACTTTTCGTTTGTTACATTTCAATTATTTTTTACGTTTTATATCAACATGATACATAATAAACGTGAAGTTCAATTTCTTTTTTTTTTAATATCGACTGACGCCACTTTTATAATAACTGGCACGCTTCTACATTTTACTTTCAACCCAATACTGTATTTAGACATATACCGGGTGAAGTTTCATTACCGTCGTAGTATTGTTGTAATTTTTTGTGCAAAATCTATTGTGTCAACTGTGATTGTTTGAGTGTCCGCGTGTTTCTTACGTTCAGAGATTCGTGTATTCATTCTCACGTAAAATAAGAAATTTATGTTATAATTTACCCGCGAAATGTCTAGAAAATGTATAAATATACATTCGAGTGCAATATACCTAGGCTTCCTTTAGTTGAAACTGAAGACAAGTGATGTAAATTAAACAGTTTCTAAACATCCGAAGTGGAAAAATCGGAAATTTTAAAATCACAAATGTTGGACATTTGAAAATACAAATATTTTGAAACTTGATAACCTCACAATTACAAATTTTGGAAATGTTTGAATTTCAAAGCTTTCGAACTTGGAAATTCCAACATCTAGAAATCTGAAGATTCCTCTCCTGCGCTAAATCTTGGCTAAAGGAAGCCTATATTGTACCCGAATGTACGAACTTGATAGACGTGTACTCGTCTACTGCACTTTCAAATCCATTTTAAATACGTTCAATAGTTTCATTGTTTCTTCGACTCGTTTTTAGATGTCTAGCCAAGATAACGTACGAGGAGAGAGGGAGCGGACTCCGGGACTGTCCGGAACTCCGTCCCAAAGACCGACTTCGTCGCGGGGACGTAGTGAAAGCAGTAAACAGACTGCGTCCCAAACACGGAGTCAAACAAGCAGCCGGACTCCGTCCTCAAGGCAAATCGCAATGCGCTCCCGGACTCCGTCCCGACGACGAAGTCCGTCCCGACGACGGAGTCCGTCGCGAAGTCTGACATCAACCAGCGGCCGAACTCCGTCGTTGGAACAGTGTTCTCGAGAAATTGCGGAATTGTACCGGGAAATGGCTCTCGAGTACAAGAAGGAGGTATGTAGATATGTAGGCGATCTCACGCAAAACGATCATACTGGATTTACACATTTCTTACATTCTCATGAAAGTGTGAAAACGTCTAAACATTATTACAGTAATTAACATAAGATTTATGTTTATTTTTCATATTACAGAACAGCAAGCTCAAAAAAGAGCTGAGAAAGTGGAGACATGGAGAAAGAAGTGGAAGAGGCGGGAGGCGCCGCGGAACGAACAATTTTTTTTATTTTAATAGTTATTGTAACATTAATTTTATAAATATATCTTAATATTAACAAAGTTACGAAGAATATGCTGTTGTAAATTTAACCTTTATCATCGTCATTTATCAGTCGTCATTATTACAATTATCATTGTTAGAAATCGGTAACGATTCCCAAAAGGCAAGGCGATTGGCTAGCATAATTGGTTTCAATTTTGTGATTAAATTTTCTTTTCTTTCTGCTCAAATTCCTTTACACTGAGCCCTGGATTTCACCAGCCGATCGTATTGTAATTTAAACTTTACGCTCTAAACAAAAACGTTTTCCTATTTTACAATGTAGGTATTTGCTGAGTGAAATTTGTTATTTTAAGTTGTTTTATTTTTTATTTCTTTTAACCCTGTCCACATTTTAAATATTAAGAACTATTTAACTTAGGAGATAAGACCGTAAAGAATTACAAAAAAATCAGGGAGTCAACTGTTGACTGGTTTGGAGACTTTTCTTGTTATATGTTTTATACAATAGTCGGAAGAATAAAAAACAATAATAAGAGCAATAATTGCTGTAACTTCCACATTCTGAAAATATGATATCAGTAAATCAATATTTCCAGTATTAGTAAAAATCTTCCAATCTCTCTTTTTTTATTTTAAATAATGTGGCCATATAATTATAACATAAATTCGACAGTGATTTTGGCATCCCAATTGGAATTAGCTAAGTTGCGATACGCTACCTGGTGGCGAAAATCAGAACCTGAAAGAGTAGATCGCCACCGTTTGGTGACGACTGCCAATCCCAATACAATGTTGCACACTAAGCAGGGACGCATCTGAAGTTCCGCATTTCTAATCAGATCTTTGCGAAAGTGGTGTCAATCGATTCCTTACGTTTTCTCGATCAAATTGGTTCCAAAAATGATAGGGTAAAGGACCCAATTACTGACACCTAACCAATTACTGTCACCTTAAGCTATTTTACTTAAAATAACGAATAAATAAACTATAGTATATAATCTATAGCATAGATTATAGGTTGAATTACGTAATTTTTGTCGTATATGACTTTACAACGTTTATTTATTCGTTATTTGAAGTAAAATAGCTTAAGGTGACAGTAATTGGTTAGGTGTCAGTAATTGGGTCCTTTACCCTATAATTCGTACCATAATAAGGAAATTACGTGGAAATTTGTTTGCAGAATTGAAAGCCCATTTCGTTAAAAGTTGTCCGATTTAAATTATTTTCTGCCAATTTAATCGGGAGAATGACAGGAATCCATTGGTGTCACTTTCATATTGATACGATGAAAAATAAACAAATTCTGTTTCTGTATAATCGATGACATATCGTAGTAGCACCGGCCAGTGCATTAGCGCATATGAAAAATTATCGAGTAAGCAATTGCAATCTAAAGTCACTATTGCACCAATACAATTTTATATATAATGTTTGGTCAATAACTACTTTCTGCATAGGACGTTTAATTATCTTATAATATGTATATAACTCTCAGGTTCTGCTTCAGTGTTTTACTAATAAAAAATGCCTAACCTAACCTAACAAACTTTATTTTCTGGGGGCATCCCCTCATCTATTTTTTCTTTTCACTTATAATTCCTTACTGTCAACGTAGCATATTGTAGCATAAGCACATTTCACGTAATTTAAATATACAATGAATTTTCTACGTTTGCACTACCAGCAGATTTTCCGTTTAATTTTTTACAAGTGCAACGCAAATTTAGAGCATATAAACATGGAGGAAGCATGCAATAGGCGAAAATATAGACGGCGATAGAAAGAGAAAGACATACATGGTTGACACCCCCCTCTTTCTAGCGCCAGCGTCTTTTTTTATGTTAGAAAGAGAGAGGGTGCCCCTCATGTATATTTTTCTCTTTCTACCGCTGTCTATATTCTCGCCCACGGTCTAATAGACAGGTGTTCCGACTCTACACCTTTTTACCCGAGCGATTTTGTGTGCCGATTTCTGTTTAGTTCCCCTGACCGTCGCGAGAGGCGTGGCGACCTAGAAGGCATATACATATGTATTAATGAGACTGCAGTAGTAGAGACTTTAGTGGTATTACTGGGCTTGCCAGAAACAACAGGCCACGCATGCGCGTGATGATCCCGTCCACACCAGGCCTGTACATATATATAAATGCCTTTACGACATCAACGAAATCTGCCGGCCACCAGAAGAACTAGGACAAAAAAGTCACACATTCTGAATAGAAGTCGGAACACCTGTCTATTACACCGTGTTCTCGCCCATTGCATGCTTCCTCCATGTTTATATGATCTAAGAACGCAACGCTGAGAATTTTTTTCCACATTCATAATAGAATATGGAAATAGCTAACAGCTCCCTCTCGCGTTCACCAGGCAGCCGCGTATCTATCGGTATTACCATTTCTGTGCAGACAAAACCTGCTGTAATACCGACCTTCCAAATCGGCCAGGTCACGTGACGTGTCTACCCCTTGACTGCGAAGATTACCGTAAAAAAAGTATTTGTATAAACATATGCACATATTTCTTACAGGCGATAAGGAGACCTGCGAATTTACAATAACAATTTCCAGAACACAATCATTCGAAAGAATCCGAAATATTTTCCTACTCCACCTATTCCAATATTTGTATACAGTGCTGTTCAAATTACCTCCTGGGAGGCAAAACAAAAGCCGTCCCCACCATCGTCCGCCGTTGCCATGGCTCAAAGACGCGGTCGAGTATGGCGTCTGAGCTTCCTTGTTTACGGAGCTGTCACGGTCTCCTTTTTAACGCCGCGAGGTTTCCTTGACGACAAGTCATGCTGCTCGAAAGGAAGACGAGGGACCGCTACGCTGACAGCGTTAGAATAAGCCGTCCTCGTCGCATTCATTTTCATCCTTTTGATTCGTTCACTTCGATTCCACTGTTCGCTGCGTCGGCTCCCGGTCCCGATAAATGGGACGCTATCTGAAACAATGATACTGGGCTGTATCAGGAACATAGGCGTGCGATCGTCAAAGCGTAGCGTGAGTGGATCATCTCTAGCTAGCTTACTTGCCACACGTTCCATGCCAGGGCCTTGTTAGATACTCTATACTTAAGATTGTATGTTTTTTCTTTTTTTTTTATATCACCTGGTGTCTCGCCACTTCGACAGCTGAAACGAGGTAAATATTAGCTATCTACCACTGTGTTTTTAACACCATCAATGTTCTTGCATATTTTTCTTTATAATGGAACAGTTCCTGGGCCTGTCTTGCTTATCCTACTTTAATCCTTAGACTCCACGTGGGACCGCACTTATTCTTTAAACGGTGTGATTAGAATTAGCGTCACAGGGACACTGCGGCCTCCAAGGTACAATAGTAAGTCCATCGAGGCATTCGGAAGCGAAGCATAGTTGTTCTATGATTATGGGAAGGTTCGAGCGAAGAGGATTCGAATGGTTTCAGTTTTAGTTAAAAAGTCAGATACGGATGTTGTTCGAAAGTAGTGTCCCTAATTTCTCGATATTTTTTCTTTTTCGAGAAATCAGAAATCAGATAATACTTCTTGAGAATTCTCAAGAAATTGAAAAAAATATAATAATATAACTACTAATAATATAACATGATAATGTTGATAATATTTATCAAAAACACAAGAGAACTTTAACTAATTGTTCATTTCTGTCCAATTTGCACAAAATTTTTATAAATGAATAAACAGATATTAAATATAATTGATAAATTTATTTATTTAATGCAAAATTTGTGCAAAGCGAAACATTACATTTTTGTTTTAAGATAGTTTTTCAATATATTTCTTTTCCCTTTTTTTTTTATGATAAAATCTATAGCTATGGAAAAATTTATTTCGTTTTCCAAAAGTTATGGTAAATTGGATGTTCTTCTTCCAGTGGACTGAAAAATATAAAATTCCTTTGTTTTAACAAACTTTAGTCTGGAATTTATCTTCTTCTTGGTTGATCCTAAATTCTTGGAGGCTCTCTGCGATTGCTAACTCTAAAATTGTTTTCTTAATGGTAATTCTTCATTCTGGGGATACGTAAGTTTTTCAGTATTTTCAGGAGAATCATGGTTGCAGTTATATTTTCCGAAAAGTCTAGCTGCTTAAAATTTTTTTGGCCCTTTTATACATATCTGTCTAGGATATTAAATGAAAAAACGCGTTTTTCGATTCTTTTTGAAGAGATTCTGGATTACCTATGCAAAAATTTTATAAGGGATTTAAGAGTTTTATCTCTTTTTGATATTTCTTTTTTAATAGCCACAAGAAACTCATTACTTAATGCAGTGGGTATACAATTTTTCTGAATTGTTAAATAAGAATTTAAGAGTACCTTTACCAGTCAATAATGTTGAATCTTCTCTACTGAGATGTTCTATCGTAATTCATATAGGTTCTAACGTTACTAATAAGATTTTTTTATAAATTCTAGATGTGTTTCTACGTTCGCGATTTCCTAAACTGAAGTTTCTCGAGAAAAACAGTATTTCTTAAGAAATAAGAAATAAGCAATTATAAAATTTCTCGAGAAATTCTCGAGAAAGAATTCTCGAGAAGAAACACTATTCGAAAGGGATCCAAAGGGATTATTTTATGCAGATTTTAGAAAACTTTGTGGACTTAGTATTGCTCTTTCATGTGATTCCACAATCGTGTTATTTTAAAACCATAGATTTGGACTATCTTCATGTTGCATCCTGTTTTATTAGTTCCTTTTACACAAATTCGTAGATTGCACATCATCGCTATCCCTACCACTTCTTAGAACCATAGTAGCGGTATCGATTGATACACATATGTTTCGCGTAATATATATTACATTTCAAATTAGTAGTAGGTTTATTTTTTACCTTTCAGCCTCAAAATGGTGTTACATGCGTTATGTGTGTAAATGTTTCTGGGACTGTTAACTCAAGATTGTACTTTCCTTTTGACTTTTTCCTTCATCTTGTTCTTCTTTTCTTCTCCTTCTTTCCAGAACCCTACGCGTACACTCCGCTCCTTCTTCTTCTCCCTTTAGTATCCCTCTGACCGTTGAAATGCCTCTTTTCAGCTCCTTACAGTCTTGTAGCATGTGACCCAGCGTCTCTCCAGCCCCATTACATAGTCTGCATACTGTCTCCTTTTCTTCCTTCGAGTACTCGCTTCCCCGCTCTTCGTTCCCACATCCGAACCTTGCGATTATGCTTCGATCTCTGCCCCTGTAGTTCCTGTTTAGGTAATTTGCTCTCTGGTTATCCCTGATTTCTGTGTAATGTGCGTTGTATCTGCCTCCTAGTATTCTCTCGTATTGCCATTGAACCTGCTCCGCTCTGTCTCTTTGCGCTAGTTCCTCAGCAAACTCTCTTCCTCTCCTTCTTTCTATTTCCATTTCTTGGATATCCATCATTTTTTGCCTGTAGTACGAGTCTCTCGTTTCCTCCCATCTCGACTTTTTCTCTGCTTGCTTCGCGTCTATTTCCCTCCAGCATTCTTGCACTATTTTATTCTTATTCAGCCGTTGTCGCTTTTTCCTCATATTTTATCATTACATTTCAAATTACAGCAGTACTACTCTTGTATGTAATAAGCAATTTTAGGTATAATTCCTGTAGTTATAAACTGGGTAAGGAAGTGCTTCATTCTCCGAATAATTCGATTTTCTGAACCACCTCGGTCCCGAGTAGTTTGCATAATTGACGCTCTGCTGTACTCCGTTTTGTAACGCTGGACGTGGGATTGAAGTTTTCTGCATTTGTAGGTGGTATCTTATTTCCTCAACAAGAAAAGCAATTATGCCACAGAAGCTACGTTCGATACGACACCTTTCCGCTTACACAAACTGGACAGTGGACCGTCCACCAAAGTCACTCTTACTAAGGCCGATGCTACGGACATGTACATGAAACTGCAAATGATCCGACGTATGGCAACGGCAGCATCAAACCTTTACATGGAGAAGCTTATCAGAGGTTTCTGTCATCTATACGCTGGCCAAGTAAGAGTTATTTCATTCATCTTACAGCTTGTTCGATGGAAAGTTTTATCGACGAACGCTTGTGCTTGCGATAGGAAGCTTGCGCCGTTGGTGTCAAGGCTGCTATTAGGCCAAAGGACTCTGTGATTACGGCCTACCGTGCTCACGGATGGACCTACTTAATGTCAAACGACGCGGGTAACGTCCTCGCCGAACTGACTGGTAGAGAAGGAGGCAACGCGAAGGGCAAAGGTGGTTCCATGCACATGTACGCCCCGAACTTCTACGGTGGAAATGGCATTGTCGGTGCTCAAGTGAGTGTTAGCTACTGGGATCGTTGAGCTGGCGATCGCTATGGTGTCCCTATATGAGGAAATTTACAGGTACCACTGGGAGTTGGAGTGAATTTCGCTCAAAAATACATGAACACAGGGTCACTATGTATTACACTGTATGGAGACGGCGCAGCTAACCAGGGTCAGGTATTCGAAGTGTACAACATTTCCAAATTATGGAATATCCCTGTTGTCTTTATCTGCGAGAACAATGGATATGGTATGGGTACCGCCATCGAACGTGCTTCTTACAATACTGCCTTCTACACACGAGGAGACTACATACCTGGAGTCTGGGTTCGTTTTCTCAAAAGAAGCATTAAGGGGGAGCCATATTTAGGACGGCTACGAATAAGGTGACTCTTGGGAATTTTTTTCTAGGAAACTGTTAAGCGGATCTTTTCCAAACTTTCAGGGTATTTTAGTTCACGTTCAAACAATAAAAATTCATTTTTACGTTACAAAGTGTTCGGTAGAAATGGAGATATATGAACACGTTCGTTAGGACTCGCGCGCCGGTGTTGCAAATTGGCGATTGTAATGGTCACTCCATTTCTTCCTTGAAATAAAAAAACGAAGGATTTTCTTATTTCTAGTATAATTACATCGTCGTTGAACCTAACTAACGAAGGAAAAAGAAAGAGAAAAGTTGACAAATTGGTGGGACTTGAAAGAAAAAGTTACGATTCTGTCCCAAGATATTTCGTACTATTTATGGAAAAAGAGTTGTTTGATTCAATTTATTTATCAATGTCTTAGGTTCATCGACAATGTAATTGTACTGGAAATAAGAAAATCCTCGGTTTTTTTATTTTAGGGAGGAAATGGGGAGGGAGGTCATATCGACGTGCGTTACGAAAAGTAGCACGTTTCAATTTTCTTACGAAAAGTAGCACGTTTCAATTTTCTTACGAAAAGTAGCACGTTTCAATTTTCTTACGAAAAGTAGCACGTTTCAATTTTCTTACGAAAAGTAGCACGTTTCAATTTTCTTACGAAAAGTAGCACGTTTGCCTTCGTGCTCACGAAAACTATCACGTTTCAGTTTTCGCTGCGAAAACTAGCACGTTTGAGCGGTTTGCCACGTGATTAAAATTTTCATATGTGTTGTCTTTCGGAGATTAGATGGAATTATTATTTATTAAACAATATTTTCAACAGTTGAATTCTTTTAAACTGGTCACGTGCTGAAACGTGATAGTTTCAGCAGTTTGCAGTATAATCCAAAACGTGCTTTTCTTCATGGCCAAACCGGATAATATGTTAGTTTTCGCCGCAAATTCCCAAATCTGCGATTTTTCGTGGCGAAACAGTATAACTTGCTAGTCTTCGCCGCAACAGTACGAAATGTGCTATTCTTCGTGGCGAAGCAGTCAAATGTGTTAGTCTTCGCGGTGGAAGACCAAACGTGCTAATATTCGTCAGAAACGTTGGAACGTGCTTCTTTTCGTGGCAAACCGAAACGTGCTACTTTCGTAAAATCTTAATTTCTACCGAACAATTTGTAACGTAAAAACTAATTTTTATTGTTTGAATGTGACCTAAAATACCCTGAAAGTTTGGAAAAGATTCGCTTAACAGTTTCTTAGAAAAAAGATTCCCAAGAGTCACCTTATTCCTAGCGTCCTAAATAGGGCTCCCCCCTTAAGGCCGTCGCGCATTTTGGCGAAGCGAAGAATGAAATTCATAAACAATTGACTCTTATGGAGCCGCGCACACTAGACCAAAGTGCAGCGATAAATAATTAATTATTATTAATTTCCTCGATTCGCTTCGCCGCGGCGCGCTTCGCCAAAATACGCGACGGCCTTTATAGTTTCTACTTTGCCACAGTTCTATTAGAAATTAAGTTAACTGGGTACGTCGACAGGTGGACGGTATGGATGTTCTGGCGGTCAGGGAAGCCACAAAGTTCGCCATAGAACATTGCGTAGCCGGCAAAGGTCCCATTATCCTGGAGGCTGACACGTACAGATACGCCGGCCACAGTATGGCAGACCCTGGGACCAGTTACCGTACGAGGGAAGAAGTCCAAGAAGTGAGGCAAACTAGAGACCCCCTCGCTAGTTTCAAGGAACGGATATTGACTTCGAATCTCGTCACGCAGGCTGAAGTAAAAGTAAGTGTGACACCTTGCTTCCCATAGTCGCGGCATCGTGCAAAACTACTGTTGCTTTTTACAGGCAATAGACGACCACACAAAGAAGGCGGTGGACGAAGCCGTGAAATTTGCGAGGGAAAGCCCCCCACTTCCAGAAATCGAAGTCGGTACCAACGTTTACCTGAACAGCATAGAGAAAACAACTCGTAATGTGACTCCGTTTAATCCCCTGAATCACAAGAGTACGGTGCCTGGGTTTAGGGACTAACCCAAATTATCGAAGAAGGTCAAATGTCGTATTCAATTTCGTATATTATAATACCCGATACTACATAGTTTGTACAAATTATTTCCAAGGGGATGATACTCTCCCGACTCTAGGCCAGAAAACTCGCGAAAGGGAAATGAAACGTCGCCCAGTTACTCGCCAACATCACCGAGTTACTCGCCGACGAATCCTAAATGTTCCGGTGTACCTTACTTGAATTTCTTCAGGGCTGTGACATTTCAGTTCTGTAAAAGATAAGTAAGCAGCTATTAGATCGCAGCACATATTATTGCGACAGACCTGGACAAATCTCAAGCAATCGTTTATCTCTTTATTCCGTCCATGGGTATTTTATATAGATGAATTTAATGATTGTCAAAATATGTGAAGTTCTTTGGCCCCTCTTTCAGTGTCTCCTTTGTGCGCTTCGAGTCACTATTTCGTTGAGAGATGAATAACTTGGGTGGATTTAAATTTTCTACGGTACGGTGCAAATTTCTTCTCAATTCTAAGCGCACTAGTCCAGCTCCAGAGTAGCACGCTCTTATCAAATTTTTGCATTCAAGTTGAGATTACGCGATGTCGTAGAAATTCTAATAAAGTGTACGAAAACTTTCCAGGTTCACTACGCACATCCAGTTTAGTGGATTTTCGACTACTTTATAAGCTATAATATTAATATATACACACACACTTGATTCTATGTACAATGTAACTTCATTTCTCAAAGTATCTTATTTAAATTAAAATGATTTATATATTTGACTTGTATCTATCATTAAGGGATTATTGTAGGAGAGACTGAAGCAAAGAATGAGCGAGGTGCGTGAAAGAGTTGATTATATTCGAAGCAAATAAAGTTGGTTAACTTGTTAATAATTCGTAACTCGATACACCTGAACTGCAAATCATTACATTACATAGGGCGAATTCCACTTGCGCCCAAATCGCCCGTGATTTTCATTAAGCTAGGTTTTCCTGTACGCGACTAGACGCAACGTCAAGAATTTCAAAGTCGATTTTCTCGAAAATGAAGCGCGATATGAAAAAAGTTACTTTTTCTTTTTGACTTATAACAAGTAAATACGTCGAGAAAAAGGAATAAAATTTTTTGATATTGCGCTTCATTTTCGAGAAAATCGAATTTGAAATTCTTGACGATGCGTCCAGTCGCATATAGGGAAAACTACCTTAATGAATTTCAGAATATAATTCCAACTTAGGGCGAATTTATTTTCATTAAGGTAGAATTTCAAAGTCGATTTTCCGGAAATGAAGCGCGATATCCAAAAAAGTTACTCTTCCTTTTTGACTTCTAACAAGTAAATACGTCGAGAAAAAGGAATAAAATTTGTTGATATTGCGCTTCATTTTCGAGAAAATCGACTTTGAAATTCGTGACGATGCGTCCAGTCGCATATAGGGAAAACTACCTTAATGGATTTCAGAATATAATTCCAACTTAGGGCGAATTCATTTTCATTAAGGTAGAATTTCAAAGTCGATTTTCCGGAAATGAAGCGCGATATCCAAAAAAGTTACTCTTCCTTTTTGACTTCTAACAAGTAAATACGTCGAGAAAAAGGAATAAAATTTTTTGATATTGCGCTTCATTTTCGAGAAAATCGACTTTGAAATTCTTGACGATGCGTCCAGTCGCACATAGGGAAAACTACCTTAATGAATTTCAGAATATAATTCCAACTTAGGGCGAATTCATTTTCATTAAGGTAGAATTTCAAAGTCGATTTTCCGGAAAATGAAGCGCGATATCCAAAAAAGTTACTCTTTCTTTTTGACTTCTAACAAGTAAATACGTCGAGAAAAAGGAATAAAATTTTTTGATATTGCGCTTCATTTTCGAGAAAATCGACTTTGAAATTCGTGACGATGCGTCCAGTCGCACATAGGGAAAACTACCCTAATGAAACTCACTAACGATTTGGGGATGCAAGTGGAATTCGCCCATAGTAAGACTCCATGCACGTAATACTTAATGTTACGTTTTGTAACATTAAGTATTAATTACGAAAGTTATTTATACCGCTGCGTTATAAATTGCTTCATCATTTAATTCTTTCAAAATGAATTTATATTTAATTCGAATTCTACTTGCCGCCTCTCCGATTTCCAGCAACGTCCGCTACGCGGCAGCACTAGCGGCATAAAAATTCGCGCTCCGCGATTGGCACGTGGAGCCACGCGTGCAGCTTCGAATTCATTATCGAAAATTTATATTTTACCCTACGACTCGCTCTCTTCTTTCCTATTTTAATACACAGCAGAGAATTCTCAACGGTATATTTAATTCTATGCTCCGTAAACGCGAGCGCGGCGTGCAAAATTTGTTTCATAACGCGCACGTGCTCAAAGAACAGCTAGCATCAGTAGGATCAGCTGATTCGATGAACTATTCTTAACTGTGAAGGTTACCTTCAAAGAAGCATTTGTATAAACATATGCACATATTTCCTACAGGCGATAAGAAGCCCCGCGAATTTACAATATCAATTTTCAGAACAGAAACATTCGAAAGTAATTCGAAATATTTCTCTACTCCTGCTACTAAAATACTTGTATGCCACTGCTGTAACATAATGGATCGAACTTAGCCAGTACGCGCGGCGGAACTTAAGATCGCCTTGCGCCTCGGTGCTAAACTTTCTATCCTAAAGATATTCATCTTTTTATCAGCTGCGCGCATTATCATTCCCAATGTCTCTTTTTCCATCCTCTATCGTCGCTGGCGACCAATTGCATCACACCGTCTAACATTTTTCCGTCTCTGGTGGAGGGGACATGAACCAACCTGTGACGTTTGCGGGCCAGATCTTACGATACTTGTCCGCGCCAAACGAATAAGCCGTCCTCGTCGGATCCATTTTCATCCATTTTGTTCGTTCACTTCGATTCCACTGTTCGCTGCGTCGGCTCCCGGTCCCGTGAAAGGGGAAGGTATTCTGGAACAATGATACCCGGCTGTATCAGGAACATAGGCGTGCAAACGTCAAAGCGAAACGTGAGTAGATAATCGGACGAACGACAAATGACCTCTAGCTAGCTTACTTGCCACACGTTCTATGCCAGGGCCTTGTTAGATACTCTGTACTTCCGATTGAATGTTTGATCTTTCTTTTTTTTATATCACCTGGTGTCTCGCCAGTTCGGGAGCTGGAACGAGGTAATTATTCGCTATCTACCGATGTGTTTTTGTCACCATCGACGTTCTCGCAATTTTTTTGACGTAGGGCCATGTCTAACAAGTCGGGTAGTAGTATGGGGCGACTTACGGCTGACCGCCTGTGACGAAAGTTATGTCCCAATTGAAATCGTTATATCATTAAAAGTACCTGTCGTACAGCAATCGCGTTTGCATATTCGTAAACAGCATGGAATACAATTCGCGAATTGCACGATACATAGTGCGCCCGATGCTCCCCTCGCTCTCCGTGCACGGGAGAAATGATACAATATTTTTAGGTGTTCCGCCACGTTTGATTGACAATATCTCGGAAACCGTGAGCGTAACAAAAATGTGCGTAGTATCGTTTTAAAGCTCTCGAAGCGATCTATTCAAACATATAAACATCATATCGCAATGGTTTAAACTGAGATTGGTAATTATACATAAAAGGGTACAACTCACCGATTTTCCCGAACTCAACATTCTGAATAATTTTTTCCTATATATATAAAACCGCTGCTCGGCCTTAGTTTCCGAAATATTCGCGAAAAACTCCTACCTACGCGACTGTGGCAGTCCGTGGACCACCGATTATCTACTGTTTCTGTGAATACATCGCGACGATCGAAAACAAAAGAAATGAAGCTAATGAAGTTTTCGAGATATTCCAAAAATAAGTCAAATAGGCTCAGTTTTGATCGAGCCGTTAGTTTTGAGCGTAGGGCTACGACTTGCAGATGACGGAGTTGAAATGAGCTAGTCGAATATGGTTTCAAGGAATGCACATATGCAGCATTATTTGTAATAATTATGTAAGCTACATTTCGCATCATAAACCCAAGTTGGTTATAACAAATTAAATAAACGCTTTGAAAGCATACTCGACTATCTCGTTCGAACTCTCCGAGCTGCAAGTCGTAGTCCTACGCGCAAAACTGACCACTCAATCAAAACTAAGCCTATTTAACTCTTTTTCTTTTTAACGGCACCGTTGCTGCACTTCTCTCGCTTCTCTCACTTTAATCCTTACGCTCCATACGAGATCGCCCTTATTCTCTAAACGGTGTGACTAGAATTAGAGTCGCAGGGACACTGCGGCTCCCAAGGTGCAATCGTAAGTCCACCGAGGGCATTCTGGACCTAAATGTAGTTGTTACATGATTCTCGGAAGGTTCGAGTTAGAGGATTCGAATGGTCTTAGTTTTAGTTACAAAGTCAGATAGGGATGTTGTTCGAAAGGGATTATTTTGCGCAGCTTTTGGAAAACAGTATTCTACCCTTGAAAATGCATTCGTGGACTTAGTATTGCTCTTTCATGTGATTTCACAATCGTGCTACTTTAAAACCATAGATTTGGACTAGCTTCGTGTTGCATCCGGTTTTATTATTTCCTTTTGCACAAATTTGTAGATCGTAAGGGATCGCGACACGAATATTATACAGTCGAGCGTCAATTATCCAAACTACTGTGGCCTCGTCGCTATCCCCGCTAGTTCTTGGAAGCATTGTAGCGGTATCGATTGATACACATATGTTTTGCGTAGTGCGCATTGCGTTTCAAATTACAGCAGTAGTACTCTTGTATTTAATAACTAATTTTAGGCGAAATTCCTGTGGTTATAAACTGGGTGACGAGATGCGTGGCTTCGTTCTACGAACTGTTCGATTATCCGAACAATTCGATTTTCTGATCCACCTCGGTCCCACGTAGTTTGGATAATTGCCGCTCCGCTGTACTCCGTTTTGTAACGCTGGACTTGAGATTGAAGTTTTCTGCATTCGTAGGTGGTATCTTATTTCCTCAACAAGAAAAGCAATTATGCCACGGAAGCTACGTTCGAAACGAAACCCTTCCGATTGCACAAACTGGACAGCGGGCCGTCCACTAAAGTCACTCTTTCTAAGGACGATGCTGCGGACTTATACAAGAAATTGCACACGATCCGTCGTATGGAAACGGCAGCGGGAAACCTCTACAAGGAGAAGATTGTCAGAGGTTTCTGTCATTTATACTCCGGCCAAGTAAGAGCTGTTTCATTCGTCTCACGGTTCGTTCGACGGAAGATTTTATCGACGAACCTTTGCGCTTGTCGTAGGAAGCTTGCGCCGTTGGTATCAAGGCCTCTCTTAGGTCACAGGACGCTGTGATTACAGCCTACCGTGCTCACGGATGGACCTACTTAATGGGAATCGAACCGGTTGGTGTACTCTCCGAACTGACTGGTAAAAAAGGAGGTAACGCGAAGGGCAAAGGTGGTTCCATGCACATGTACACGAAGAACTTCTACGGTGGAAATGGCATTGTCGGTGCTCAAGTGAGTGTTAGCTACTGGGATCGTTGAGCTAGCGATCGCTATGGTGTCCCTATAAGAGGAAATTTACAGGTGCCACTGGGAGTTGGAATTGCTTTCGCTCAAAAATACATGAACACAGGTGGAGTATGTGTGTCGCTGTATGGAGATGGCGCAGCTAACCAGGGGCAGGTATTCGAAGTGTACAATATGGCTAAATTGTGGGATCTCCCTTGTATCTTTGTCTGCGAGAACAATGGATATGGTATGGGTACCAGCATGGATCGTGCTTCTGCGAGTACTGACTACTACACACGAGGAGACTACGTACCTGGAATCTGGGTTCGTTTTATCAAAAGAAGCATTAGTCTAGAGCTGTTTGGGTACTCGAATAAATCGAGCCGAGCCGGGCGGCCCGAAAAATCCGGGTAGCTCGAGTTTGTTTGGGGCAGCTTGAAAAATCTGGGTAGTACGAATCGCTTCGGATCGCTCGGAAGAACCGGGTAGTCCGAATTTTTTTTGGGCGACTCGGTAGAAGGGGTAGCTCGACAAGGGCGTCCGCGGACTTGTTTCCGGGTGGGGGCAACTTTGGGATGATGGTAAAGAAAAATATACTCCCCTTGATTTTTTAAAGCCATTTTATCGGCCAATTTATAAGCCAATTTTAATTAAATTTCGGTTTTAAACTTTTAATAAAGTTTAAAACCGAAATTTAGAATTATTCCCTTTTTTAGTATAAACTTACTAAAGATCAGTTTTGAAAAATAAGCGATTTTTTCAAAAGCCAGGGGGGTCAACTGCCCCTTTTGCACCCCCCTCCGGACGCCCGTGTAGCTCGAATTGTTTCAGGTGGCTCGGAGAATCCGAGTGCCTCGAATGCGGTTCGAACAGTCCGACTGTCGATTGTCCGAGACACCCGAAACAATTCGAGCAAACCCATTTTATCGATCCGCCCGAAACAGTTCGGGCTATCCGGTTCTTCCGAGCGGCCCGAAACGATTCGCACCCGGATTTTTCAAGCGGCCCAAAACGATTCGCTCCCGGATTTTTCAAGCTGCCCGGAACAAATTCGAGCTACCCGGATGTTTCGGGCCGCCCGGATTTTACGGGTACCCGGCTCGGCTTCAAAACCGAGTCCCGGCTCGGTCCGAATTTCAAGCTGCTCGAATATTCGAGTACCCGGACAGCCCTACATTAGTCCAGTGTTTTCCAAGCTTTTTCGAGTCGCGACCCCCTTTCATAATATTCAAATAACCTGGGACGCCAGTCTTCCATACAAGCTAAGGTCAATTTAATAAGGTAAAGAAAACATTAGAAATAGGTATTTCAGAATATAATTCTAACTTAATAATATTTAATAATCTTAATACATCTATTAAACATACTTAAAGACATGTAATATATTTAATTATCTTATTTAGTATAACAGTTGTGCTTGCATCTGGGTAACCAGCTATTTCTTCTCCTTTCTTCTTGAAAAATCACTGTTACATCATCAATAGAATATAGCAACAGTGGCGCACTCAGGATTTAATTTTGGGGGGGGGGGGGCCGAGTTGAACGGCTAAACATATTCTTAATACAAATTCAATAAAATTCATTAGGTGGTTATAAACATTTATTTAAAGTATAAAATCTAGTTTTCTTTTCGTTTTACAAAGCTCTTGAATCACTTCAGTTGTGGTTACATTAATCTCTCTATGTATATAGAGTAAAGCCAGTCCGTTCAATCGCGATTGTGTCATGGTAGATCTTAAATAAGTTTTTAAAATGTGTAAGGTAGAAAATGACCTTTCACTAACGCATGTTGTTACCGGAGGCGTTGCAAATATTTTTAATAACTTATCGATGTTAGGATATATCATTTTGTCACATTTCGAAACTGCATCAATGGCACTTTTGCATGGAGGTATTGGAGATGGTTTTTCAAATTTTGTATACCATAACTTGAATTCGGCGTTCAAAATTGCTGGATTTGTAGAAGGCAAATCGCGGGCATAAAATTTGCACAACTGATGAAAATCTTTCACGGCACTCTCTGTTGGACCATTTTTGCCATTTTGTTGAACGCGAGACCGAGAGAGAGAGAGAGCTCCAAAAGCGAGGAAGGAAGGTACGAGACGAGACAGACGACGCGCGACGCGATGATTGTTTCGCTACGTTTTTCCAGCGCTTCATACTCCGTTTTTGCGTGATGTCGAGTTCCTAACGAAATTTTTTAATTTCTCTTAAAGTAGTTAGGTTTCTCCTAAGGAAACTTTTTCCTTTTTCCCTTTTTCTTTAGGGGGGGGGGGGCGAGGCCCCCTGCCCTCCCCCCCTGAGTGCGCCACTGTATAGCAATATAATATAACCACATTAAAATAAATAAGTGCTAAAAATCGTCAACTAAAAATAACCGCGGCGACCCCGCAGAAAACACTTCGTAACCCCGTTGGGGGGCACGACCCACAGGTTGGAAAGCACTGCATTAGTCTTTACTGTGCCACAGTTCAATTAGAAATTATATTAACTGAACACATTAACAGGTGGACGGTATGGATGTTCTGGCAGTCAGGGAAGCCACAAAGTTCGCCGTAGATCATTGCACATCCGGTAAAGGTCCCATTATCATGGAGGCTGCGACGTACAGATACAGCGGTCACAGTATGTCCGACCCTGGGACCAGTTACCGTACAAGAGAAGAAATCCAAGAAGTGAGGCAGACTAAAGACCCCATCACTGGCTTCAAGGAACGGATACTGAACGCGAATCTCATCACTCAGGATGAAATAAAAGTAAGCCTTAAGGTGGGATTCCACTGAGGCCAACGCAAGGCGACGTGTCGCGTGCGATGATTGCGATAGCGATTGCATGTGTCGCATACGAAAAGAAGATGCGACAACGCTGCCGATTGACGGTTATCAGAAAGTTGCCTCAGTGGAATCCCACTTTTACACGCTAATTCCCACAGCCGCAGCATTACGCAAAACTACTGTTTATCTTTTTACAGGCAATGGAGGTCGCCATAAAGAAGACGGTGGACGATGCCGTGAAAGCTGCGAAGGCAGACACCGAGCTTCCATTAAGCGAGCTCACAGCCGACGTTTGCGCCAACTTCTTAGAGAAAGAGATTCGTAATGTCACTCCGTTTAATCCCCTGAAGCACACGAGGATAGGGCCCGCCGTTAACACCTAAGCGAAACTCATCGAAGGAGGTCCTAAACGAATGTCATATTCAATTTCGCATATTCTAATACCCGATACTACATAGTCTGTACAAACTACTCCCCAGGGGGATGCTCTCCCGACTCTAGGCCAGAAAACTCGAAGGAAGGGAAACGAATCTTTCGAGGACGATTTCGTTACGATTCAGTTGTATATACATACACACGCAATGTATATTTATTTTATTTATAGATTTAATAATAGTACCGCGAGGCAAGGATTCGACAGTTTTAGATCGGCCGACATTCACTGCCACGATTGTAAACGGCGAGCTTGAAACATGTACATAAAGTGCTGACAACTGTAGACGGTAACAGTAAATGTAATCGATGGCAATTCATTCGAAGGACAATACGTCGTTTCTCCTCTTCTCCTCGGCGACGCGTAGGAACGTACCAGCCATCATTCGCCTTAAGTGGAACGATGGAAATTGACCCGCGACATAGTGGAATTACAAGATAGTACAAAAAGCACGTAATCGAAGCAGGTGTCTCTTGGTTTAAGAATGAAATAAAACTGTTATTTATACGCTGTTCGGCTTATTTCGGGCCGGGAAGAATTCCCGATTCAATTTTAGAACGCGCGTCGGCGTTGGTGCGTTTACGAACGCGCCCGGTGTCCATCCTCCATCCTTCTCCCTATCAAGCGTCCCGTCGGATCGACGGCGCACGTTCAGTCGCTCGTGGAAACTGGTAGAAACGCTTTGTAGCCGCGCGAGTCGATCGTCCCTCCCCCCGGCAGGCTCACTGACGAGAACGAGCTCGTAGCAGAAAGACGAACGAACAATGGCCGATGCAGGAAGCGCGAACGCCGGCACGGTTCTGCAGAAGCTGGGCCTGAAGCCGATCACGAGATGCAGCCTCGCCAAGTTCTACGTCCCGGCCTTCGGCGTCGCCTCGTACACCGCGTTGTCGGTGAACGTGATGAACCCCAGCCTGGTTATAAGGTGAGCCACCGAGAGACTCGGACTGTCCACCGTTAACCTCTAATATTAACTATGAAAGTTTCATCATTCACCGAGCGTTACGTAATCTCGAGGCAGGCGAGCACACGATTCCGAGCATTTCCACCGAAATCTTTACCCTGCTGCTTTTCAATGGGGATGACAACGTTCGACGCGAATCTCCCCGATCGGCCCTCAAGGCTGTTTCCATCTGTTTAATGCACGCGCGCTCTAAATTCATAGTTTCGTAAGAGGCGAGCAACTTCGATTTACGTAAAAGTTCGTATCAGCAATTCGTGTTGCTCGTTCCGCGGAGGAATTCTCTCGTTCGTTTAATCTGTGCCATGGTCCTGTTACTTGTGTATGTTTATAGAGTGTTCCCAAAGAAAGACATCACAAACTTTTTACTGGGTAGCGCTCTTCTCGGCACTGGTTCTTATATATACTCCCGCGAGCACATGAAAAGCGCCTCTACGAGCGCGAGAGTCGCGTATAGGTAAGATCTTTAGTTCGCCGTCGCTCGACGGTACTTGGGCTCCGTCGGAGAATTATTATGTGGCTTTTATTCTCGATAGCGCTGCTGGCGCTGTGCTGCTGAGCTTCGGGTCGGTTTTGGTATGGGCGGTGCTGAGATCTATCGTGCCTCCCAACCCCACCTTGTGCACGCTAGCCGGCATTGGTTCCGGGCTCGCGTTTATCAAGGTCGGCTCCAGTTACTTGAGCTTCGTCGACGGACAGGTAGGAAAGAAGTAGATCGAGATCGCTAGAGCTCAGTACGATCGACGTAACATCAATGTGTATTAAATGCATCTAAATGAAAGTCTGCGAGAGTATGTTGCGAAGTAGCGGATTGAATCCAGGAGGGGAACGTAATGTTTAAGGGATGAATTTTTAAATGTCTACAAATTTTTACATTTTGTATGGCCTTCGATCCACTGAACGGCTTACGTTTAACACGATCGTAAAGTATTCTGTTTCGGTCCTCGCTAATTATCCGCGATGCCCGAGGAGCGCTCGGAGGGCGCGCGGATGTTCAGTTGTTGTTATTGTACTCCCACGCGGGATGTGTAAATGGTAGAAGTGGTTTCGCAAGATGCAGAATATACCTCGCATTATGCGTTAGTTGTTACCGTATACGTGTATGGGATTGTGACTTATGTATCCAAAGATATGGAGGAAGGGCAAGCCAGATGTGTTTTCAAGTAGCTTTACAACGTGAATGCATTTTCCGGGGCGCGCAGCACGCCTGTTTGAATAATCGATTAACAGTAGTAATAGCGCCAGGCGAGTTTCTTTTCAGCGATTCTCGATAGACGTACCACTGGATGTGATTCGGGAGACTTCGCGTTGCGTATAAAAGTCGAGATTAGTTTCTTTTTCCGTGCAAGCGTAAGTGTAACTAATTTATCGTTGTGCACCCGCACGCTTTTATTATGGAAAACATTCGGCATTAATTCTACCGCAATTGGATAAGATTGTATCACCTGTAAAATAAACGCTATTGTTAAATTCGAAAGGACATGTTCATCAGTACGTTCACCTGCGAATGAGGAAGGAGGGGAGCCCGGTGGTTTCTTATCAAACTTTTCTGTTTTATTAGATGTCTTGCGGTATACAAAATAAAACTATGCGATAGTGCGCGCGGGTATTGCTCGTGCATGGGCGAATTGAACGTGCAAACCAGTCGCGTCATATGTTCGGTACAGAGACGGGCAAAAAGTTGTTCGAAATAAACATTTGTGTATGAAACTTTTGTGTATGAAATTTTTATTTCGAATAATTTCTTGCCCGTCCCTGGTTCGGTAGTAGCGGTCGCGCAGTGGCGTGCGAGGAACGATAACGCGCGGTAAGAACGGAGGAGCAAGCATTGGAAACACACAAGTGCTCTCCTTCGGTCGAGCGACTTGCATTCGTGCGACTCTAATCGCGAACTTAATAGTTGTACTATAAGGGATGACAATGCATTGTATATTACACGAACTTGGCAATGGGAGGTTCTCGAATCTCACAGTTTCGCGCGGAACTTTTAGAGCTGGGGAGGTATCGACAGGTACAAAGTAGTTCTCTCGGTTGGTCTTAAGTCGAGAATCCTATCTTAATATTATTGTAATTTAGCATTACTTTGTATGACGCTTTATTTATTGCTTCGGTGCGTATGTACATATCATCGTTGTATCATGATTCCCTTAGCACGTTGGAAAATATAATTTATGTTTAGAAATCGATTCTTTGGTTTAGAAAATATGTTTCGCGTGTTGTCGTTGAATTGCGTGTATACAACCATGTACCTGTCCATGAGCTGCGCGCGATTTGTATATACAAGCGACGGGACGTACACGATACGCGGGATTGCAAACATTCGTAGGATACGGTTCTCCGTGTTTAAGGTGGCTTCCCATTGTCCTTTTACTTAATGATGGCGTATCGCCGTTCTCCACCGACACGCTTTTATTATCTCCCGAAGATTATGGTGATTCGTATGAAAGTTATAAGTAGCTAAAAATTAAAACATGATCGGAAAAGTTATCATGTTGGAAGTTACACTACGCGCGTTCCAACGCCGTATTCCAATGCTCGATCTTTTCGAATAGGAAAGAATCGATGCACGATAAGTTACAAAATATTAGGGATGGGTTTCTCGAAACTTCGACCCCCCCCCAAAATTTCGAGAATTCGAAACTACACTGTTCCCGTGATTCGAAACTCTCGAAGCACAGATGGGTAAAAGTGTTTAAGATTTATGAGATAAAATATATCAAGGTAAAATATAAGGTTTGTGCAAAAATTTGGCTGACTTGAGTTTCCGAAGCAAGATATTAAACTTGTAAAACAGAATCAACACTTTGAGTTTCGGACTCGAGTTTCGAGAATTTAAAAATCAGCTTCGAACCCATCCCTACGAAATATACATCATGCAATATGCATATTATATGTGCACGCATTTAAATATGAACAATATTCAGATGGAGTTTTCTAATTACAGTATAAAAGGTAATGATCGATATGAAATGTACCATACAGTCTGTATTGCGTAAAAAAAAATAGAGTAAGTAACGCGATCGCACGGTGTGATCGTGAATGGTATCGGCTGCGATCACAGTAGATGCGTATTTCGACGAATACGTTATAACAATTAGATAAATAAACTCTTACTAAAATAAGTTCTTCGGTGGAGGAACATATTGAAATTCCAGAAGTATTCCTCGAAACACGCTTCTACCGTGACAGCAGCCCTAACCCTCGAATACTGGGTGCACTTAGTGCCCGCAGTAATCCGTGCCTGGGTCTATTTGGACCCGCAGTAGCTGCCCTACGATCCGCACTTCACACAACGTTCATTTCATCGCAGCAATTCATTTAACGGATTTCTAAAGTTTCTTCTATTACGCTGGGTCAAAAAAGACCCAGGTTGAGGGTATCGGCAACGTCTCCTTTTGCGCCACGTGATCCTTTTACGCGCGTCGTCTGCGCTTCTCAAGTGTCCACATTCAGTTACCTTCGATGCCCCAGCGAACGAAAGACGCGTCATTCGGAGTGTGCATTTTACCACGAACGTTGTGCACGTTCCCGTTGTTCTCGGCACGAAGATACGTTCGACGAGGAGAGCGTAATACGTGATTTGTGAGCTGAAGGAAATGACGCGTGTACTTCGGGTGGTCACGCCGAAAGAGGCACTCGCGTGTTGCACCAGCGGCGCGAAATAAGTTTCCCCTCAGGAAGCACAGTTGCGTAACACACTGTTTCACCCTTTCGTCTCTTCTTCAACGTTTCCCCAGACTGCCTCGGCGTATTCTAAGTAACACGATTGGTTGGTCCCCGAAAGTAAGTACCGATCGGGAGATGTCTATCCCGCGGAGGAACTAATGGCGCCTCAGTCGAAGGATTCACACCCCCACGCGCGCGAACCAACTTTAGCTGCGATCCGTACGCAATATCGTGGTCCCGTTGTCGTTCCTTGAAAGTGCATCGGTGGAACTCTGCGTGGAAGACAGGAGGCTGCTGACCGCCTCCGTGATGCTCTCCGTCACCCTGTCGATCGTGTCGGTGAGTATCCTCTCGCTTGTTCTGTTCGAATGCATGTGCTCGTGGGAGTCCAACTCGTGGACGTGATCGTGATCGTGATCGTCGTCGTGGTCACCTCCGTCGTGGTCGTGGTCGTGATCGTGCGAGTGGCCACCGTGCGAATGCGAATGGGAATGTGCAGCTGTAAAAAACACATTCGTCAGTAATTATTAGCGTTAGTAATTCTTTTCGGAATATATGTAAGTTTAGTCCGCGCGGGGAACGCCTATAGGCGTCAAGTGAGTAGGGTAAACATATGAGACTTTGGGATTTCCGCACGCCACGCGTTTTAATCTCTATGTTAATGGGCTTTATTGTATATATGTACTTTTCAGTGAACAGTGTTTGGTTATTTTGCTATGGCCATTTTATTCTTTGGAGAGATTAGGCTTTATTTGGTGCGACAGCGCGATAGCTCGAACTGTCGATAAAGTAGAAACCACTAATTAACTGACGATAAGCTCTAATCTACGATATTTGATTCGAATGAATTTCAAAATGATTCCTGGCGATGATAACGTTATCTTCTGTCGAAATAATGCGGTCTTGGTTTTATCTAGCGATTTGGCTGGAAGCATGAATTTATATATATTCTTTGATAAATTCTCACGCCGAAGATGCTTCATAGCAATCGTCGATCGTAAAGGAAATTTCTCACGGATTTCTTCCGCGAACGGCAATTACAGATCCAGACATGGTAGACGATCGAGAAAGCGGTCGAAAGTCGGTCGAATTGTCGATCTATGCCTTGGGTCATTGCCGTGGCTGGAGAAAGCACATAGATAATATGCTCCTCCAGAAATACTGCCCTTCTTTTTCTGGAGAAATCTTTCTTAACCTATGCAACGATTCTTTCCTTTCATTTCGATCGTTTCCTCGAAATTGAAAGTACAACGAGCGGATATACAGGTTATCTCCTTTCTTAGCAATAACCTATAAACGTTATATTGGGTGGGACGGAATGTTTTGCGTTTTCTACGGGGTATCGCTGTAACATCTCGTTACACAATTCCTGGGCAGTTATTTTTTTGTTTTTCTTAACCGAATCTAGTATTCCATCACGTGCTGCGTCTAGAATTATATTTAGAGTGTTCACTTTAGTTTCTTTGTTCTAAAATTCGCCCTAAGTTGTCGGTAAAGTTCGGATGCGTGAGATGTGGGAGAGATTGTTGTCAGATGATGTGTCATGTTCAGGGCGATCAAAGGCAATAGATGATTTATAGGCGACAATTGCCGCAGATCGAGGCATCGCTACTGTAGATCTCGCGATGAAGTTTAACCTTTAGAGGGCTGGCCTGGCCACTAAAGTGGCCACCTAAGAATTTTGATACTTTGCCGGCCATTTTGGTGGTATGTATGCATAAATTTTAAGTAAATAAAATTTACAATTTCAATGAAAAAATCTCGGCTCTCTAAATGTTAATGCGCTTTAACGGGTTCCATGCCACGGTGGAAATTTAGATGTCTGGTAGAACAAAAAAAGGTAATTCGAAAAGTAAATTTCGATATTCAGTTCTAGAAAATAGTAGTTGTGAAATATTCTCCCTAACTTCAGCTTATTTTTATTCTATATTAAGAAACACCTTTTTGCTTCGAATAAAAGCTTCGCCACCGATAAATATCGTGACACCGGACGTGCATAACGTGCATTCTTCCAACACTATAAGACTAATCCACTAATATCTAATACAATAAATAATATCTAATACCAACAATACACCCAGTGTTCCAAAAAAATCAACCATGTAAGCATTACAAATGAACGGTAAGGGGAAAAACAGAGAATGTCACAAATCCAGAAAAATTAAGTGTTCCATTTCAGAGCGGATATTTCCTGCGTTTAACCAGTGTACAAAATCTTCAACGTTATCTCGCGGGACCATTTGAACTTTATAACCTTTGTAACTCGACAGTTCTGTAATCCCAGCTGCCACCAACAAAATCTTAATATATATAAAGCAGAAAGTGTTTGTGTGTTTGTCTGTCGCCTAAAAACTTTCAAACGCTAAACTCTGGCGTCACAAAATGTGTCCCAGCTCATTATCCCAGTCTAGCTAATCCAGATGACTGTGATTATAAATATATGATAAATAAATTTTTTTTTATAAAATCAGAATCTAAACGGGCGAAGTCGAATAATGAAACTAGTAACGAAAAATCGCAAAATCACAAAAAATAAACATTCCTCGTGTTTCTCCTTGCCCTTCAAATATTCCTCTGGACATGCCACTTACGATAGAAACTCGTGCAAAGATTGTGCTCGTAATAAAAAAAGAAGCTAGCTAATGGAACGACGAGGTTAATGACTGTCGACGTAAACAAGCCGGATGAATGGTGACACAGGCTAGCTAACTGTGTTTGTGTCTTCCTGAATCGGCTGGTGTAACCTGCCGCCTCTCGTCACGTGTACATTCGTCATTGATACACCGTGAAATCAAATTGCATAACGGGTGGCACGTTCGTAAACGTAGTTGTTATTATGAGGCCTTTCTGGGTCTCGCAGAGCGGTTGAGTAACGAGTTATTATAGTGGGCGATGTTAATCGCTCACGATAAAGATTCCGTGTGTTGGATGGTAGGTAGTTGCAGGCGACAGGTGAAAATTAGAATGAAGCACAGAGGTGCGCGTGACTGAGGAACTGGAATGGCGTCTTTAGTGGCGTGAAAATATTTCGACGATTTCGCGCGAACGCACTTGAAATCGATCGCGACTATAATTGGGTGTTGGATGCATACTGGGTGTCTCGAGATAAGATCGCGAGAAATGGGCACTTCCGCGATAAGAGATGGGAGGAAATTTGATAGAGCTTTTGTGACGGTGGTCTTTTTCAGAAGTCCACAATTTTGTGAAGTAACGATTTTGAGTCAGTTTATTCAAGGTCATTTCAAGGTCACTCTGCATTTCTTAAGTGAACTGTTAGATTTGAGTTTTCGCGAAATGAAATGACCAAAAAAGGAGGATTTGTGTTTGTTGTAGGAAATTTTATTATGGAATTGTTTGGTGGTCACTGTACGTGTAGTGTTTGTTCACCAATTAGTTTCTGAATTGTTTAAGATAGTATGTGTTAATCGATTCGAAGGTGGTAATATTGCAACGAGGCTTGAATTTCTTTGTTGAGATTGTTGCTTGTGACTTTCAACGCCACATTCACTGTTTTCACGTGGGACCATATAATTTTATTGCCACGTCTTACCGTGTGCACCAAAATGTTTTCAGTTTATACCAATAAAGCGTGTTTTTCTTGAGTCATTCGCCAAATACTGTCCTAAATACAGTAAACTCTCTTTCATCATCTTAAATAGCCGTTGGAGGAACGATAAGTCGGATCCGACAAGATCACATGATTCCCTCAATCTCTAACCACTATAAACGCATACGCCTGCGCTCAATCAGCGCAGCTCGTGCGTTAACCGCCCATGGGCGTTCAACTAGTGCAGCCAACAATGACAATTAAACTCTTCCCGCATGCAACAAACGCTGCGCATATAAATCTCAACAACAAACTGGTTAAACAAACACAAATGACATTGAAATCTCTGCAAACAGGAATCGCACAAATATCACCAAAAACTCCACTTCAAAATTTCATTTTACCCACTACAAGCTAAACAAAACATCACGAAAAAAAATTAAATTTTTAGTAGTAGGTAACATAAAAAGAAATTCGAAAACTAAATTGCGATATTCAATTATAGAAAAATAGTAGATGGCAGTGTCACATTCTTCGTAATCTCAAATTTTTCTTTAAATAAAAATCCTTCTCCGCCCCCTAGTCCCGTGAATATCGCGGGTCACGCGAAAGGGGCCATTTTTAAAAATCGTTTCGGCGCGAAATCGATGGTGCCAGCAGATTTTCTTGGCCCTCTGGGGATGGTGTGCCCGCTCGTCTCCCGTCGCCCGCTAATGATATCACGTTCTTTCCGCGGATTAATAGGTTAATAGGTACATCCGAGTTTTATTGTTGCCGCTCGACGCGGCTGACGATTCCTCTGGGCAGAACGTTGGGTTACGGTGCGTGCACCGAGTTTATCGGAGTCATTAACCTAATTGAGGACTTTGCTGCAAAAAGGAGGCAGCTCTGTAATTCGCTGGAATTGAGTTATAGGTGGGATTAAATGTAGCGAAGAATTCTGAAACGATTGGCGCAAGAACGAGGCGGATCCGATAAACCGGTTTCAAGTTATGATGAGTTTTAAACTTCCTTTTGGCCAGCAGTGTAAGACGGTACTATCACTCGCGTGGTACTATCTGCCATGTAATTCCCGAACCCTTTCTTTTCGACATCCTGTCTGTATACACATGCGCACACGTAGGTGCCAGCGGGGGGAAGATAAAGTCTCCGTAAATTCGCGGTAATCGGTTGCGTAGACGGCTTCAAGCAGCCTCCACGAAGGGAATAAGCACGCAAACTGTCCGCGTTATTCTGCGCGCACGTCCGCCCACGCGACGAACGCCGATTACTCAATTTCCCTTATCGAGACGGCTACGGATTTTTGGCCGGGATCACCGACACGTGTCTAGATAAGATCCGTGTCTGCAGGAATGCAACTGCTCGTAGAATCTCGGCCAATAGGCTGATAACGGTGAATGCCTGTGGATTAACGCTTCGAATGGAGCAATCTTCTCGAAAATGGCCCTTCGAGTCGGTCAGGCTTGACACGGACGTGGAATATGCTCCCGTTTAGATGGTATCCACGAGATATTGTGGAAATGGTCGCGAGAGGAACGCCGAAGTTCGAAGTGAACTCAAAATTAATGTTCGGAGGGAACGTCTGAGAACTTTTAGACAGAAGGTACTTTATGTAAAAATACCAACGCTCCAAAATATCAAACCCCAAAATAGCAATGCTTTAAAATATCAATTCCCTACATTATGAACGCTCCCAAATGTCAACGCTTCCAAATATCAACGCTCCGAAATATCAACGCTCCGAAATATCAACGCTCCGAAATATCAACGCTCCGAAATATCAACGCTCCGAAATATCAACGCTCCGAAATATCAACTCTCCGAAATATCAACGCTCCGAAATATCAACGCTCCGAAATATCAACGCTCCGAAATACCAACGCTCCGAAATATCAACGCTCCGAAATATCAACGCTCCGAAATATCAACGCTCCCAAATATCAACGCTCCCAAATATCAACGCTCCCAAATATCAACGCTCCCAAATATCAACGCTCCCAAATATCAACGCTCCCAAATATCAACGCTCCCAAATATCAACGCTCCCAAATATCAACGCTTCGAAATATCAATCTCTCAAAATATCAACGCTCTAAAATATCAACGCCCCGAAATATCAACGCCCCGAAATATCAACGCCCCGAAATATCAACGCCCCGAAATATCAACGCCCCGAAATATCAACGCCCCGAAATATCAACGCCCCGAAATGTCAACTCTCCGAAATATCAACGCTCCGAAATATCAACGCTCCGAAATACCAACGCTCCGAAATATCAACGCTCCGAAATATCAACGCTCCGAAATATCAACGCTCCGAAATATCAACGCTCCGAAATATCAACGCTCCCAAATATCAACGCTCCCAAATATCAACGCTCCCAAATGTTAACGCTCCCAAATATCAAGGCTCCCAAATACCAATGCTCCAAAATACCAACTCTCCCAAAATATCAACGCTCCAAAATATCAACGCTCTAAAATATCAACGCTCCTAAATATAGACGCTCCGAAATATCAACGCTTCAAACTATCAATGCTTCAAAATATCAACGCTTCAGAATATCAAAGTTTCAAAATATCAAAGCATTAAAATATCAATCCCCCAAAATATCAACACTTCAAAATATCAACACTTCAAAATATCAATTCCCCAAAATATCAACGCTCTAAAATATCAACGCTCCGAAATATTAACGCTGTCAAAAATCAACGCTCTAAAATATCAACGCTCCGAAATATTAACACTGCCAAAAATCAACGCTCCAAAATATTAACACTCCGAAACATCAGCGTTCCAAAACAACGCACTAAAATGAAAAAGGAAAAATCAGCTAAAAACAACATCCTCTAAACCGTGCATGCACCACAGGGTGACCCCTCTGCGTGAAAAGATGCCGTCGTCACTGGAGGTTGTTAAATAACGATGCAAGTGTTAACTGACGACGAAAGCGTTATGTAACGATGTAATGGGATTTTTTGGTTTGACACGTGAAAAGTACTCGTGCGATGGAATAATGTGCCTGGCAGCGGCGATGGTTGAGTAGCTCGAAAGGTCCTGGTGACCGTGACTTTTCGGACGCTGTTACCGTGGTTCGTGGCGAATCGATAGGTAAGACGGCCGGCTTCCACGAGTAACACGTGGCAGGTGATCGCACCAAGGGCGTACCCGGGATAGGTTTGCACAGGCTGGCGAAAGATGAAGGCCTGCCAAAATGTTGTCTAATACCAGAGGAAACAAATTTGATGGTTGGAATCGGCAGAAAGGTGAAAGGAGTGGAGTAAAAGTTTTAGGTCGACTTTCCGACCAGTGTTCTGGATTCTCCGTTGAGTTCCTCGAATAGACTTCGCCCAGAAGTCTTTTAGTATTCTTTGGAGAAAGTGTGAAGTGTCGTACTTCGTGACGGTTTCTCTTTCCCCGATGAAATATGGAGCTTCTGAATAACAGGATTATAAAAATGGGACACGAAGTGGATAGTCTCTTGATAGCTAGCAAGAGTGTATCCTGCTTTCATCTTGAACCTAATTGCTGGAGATAGGAGCAAAAGGAGGTGTTCCTGAGTTGCCCCGAAGTGTTCTCTTTCTTCAGGTAAAGCTAATCAAGCTTTCGAATATGTAAATTAAAAAGAAGCTATCGATAATTGCAAATGTAGCGGTACCTCTAATTCCGCCGCAAGATGGCATTCCGTCCGATCCCGCTTTCTCGCAAGTGCTCCCTCAACTACCGATTTCTATATTTCGTCCTACCTCCTAACATCCTCACGTCTGAGGCAGGGCCTGCTAGGTAAACCTAAAGTCCACTAGCAAGCCCAGCACGAAACACAACCTTTCTTTCTCTCCTTCCATCCTATCTACAATCGTTCCACAACCCCCGCCAAAAAAAAATCTATCTTTGATTAAGCATTGGAACCCTGAAGTACTTAAAATATCAAACAAATCATCAGTAAGTCTCCCCATCACCCTAAATTGCAATCGAAACTAAAATCATGCCCATCCACAACTACCACGCCCACTAATTGCAACGTTCCATCAGCCTGCATCACCAACAACGGACCCGTTGCTGAGGAAACACTCACTGGCGATCTGCAAGCCCAGCATCAGCATGAACCCGACGACAATGGCGGTGAGCTGTAAGAGTCCACTTTTCTCGTTAGCCCTCTCGCGGGCGAGAACCTCGAAGAACACCACGTAAAGCAGTGTGCCAGCGGCCATGCCCTGCAGTATCGTCGGCGTAGGGCCCAGGTTACCGCTGTCGTTCTTGAAGTGGCCCAGGGCGAGGCCCACGGCGATCCCTATGGGAGTGACCATGGAGAATATCGTGAGGTAGCCCAGAGTGGTCCTCGTCGAGGCACCAGCCACGTACAGCTCCATTCCGACGCAGAACGATATCACCAGCTTGTGAGTGGCGATAGCCGCGGCTAAGTAAACAACGGACGCTATGGATGGCTCTAATCCGACGGCTAGACCCTCGAAGATTGCGTGGAAGGACAGAGCCAGGACAGTCAGCAGGCCTTGCACGGACGTGTTCTTGGTCATGGCTGGGTGTTTGTGGTCGTGGTGCTTCGTATTCGGGTAGTGGTTCAGGTCCACGTCCGAGGGGTGTCTTCTGTTGTCCGGGTGATGGTCTGGCGAGGATAGCCCTGTGGGTGATGAGAGGACGAATATCGCCGGGAGAGTCTTGTCTTTTCTTCCGTCTCGAAAATCGTCGGGATGGAGAGAGGATAGTTTGGCGGGCTCGTCGTTGTCCTCGAGGTCGTCGTTGTCTTCCTTCCAGGTGGACCTGGTGGTGGTGGAGACGGTGGTGGTCGAACCTGTCGAGGCGCTTGCTTGGTTGTTGCATCTGCGCACTGACACGGTCCTGTAGAGCAGCGCTTCGGACGACTCGGGCTTCCCCGTGAGCGCTGCGTGCACAGCCTCCTCAACGAAGTAGACGAGGAAAAAGCCCGCGCAGAAGAGCAGCTCCGAGAGGCTGAGCGTGCCGAGCGTAGGCAGCTGACCGTTCGACTGGTGTCGCTCCACGCTCACGCGAACTTCCGGCGCTAGGTGCAGGAACGTGGTGAACAGGAGGACCCCCCCGCCGAAGCACAGCAGCAACGACGTCTGAAGACCCTATAGATTAGACGTTATCTTCCAATCCCGTCCATCGGTTCGCGTGCAATTCGCGCAGGGGTTCTTAACTCGGGGATTGCGGAGGAGGCGGATTCTAGCGGGTCTGTGGACATTTGTGAAATAGATTTCAGGGGTCCCGTGGATCCTATAAAAATAGGTTTCAAGGGATCCATGAACCTTCTAGAAATAGATTTCAGGGGATCCATGGACCCTAGGGAAATAGATTTCAAGGGATCCATGAACCTTCTAGAAATAGATTTCAGGGGATCCATGGACCCTAGAGAAATAAATTTCAAAAGATTCATAGACCCTAGAGAAATAAATTTCAAGGGATCCATAGACCATACAGAAATAGATTTCACGGGATCCATGGACCCTAGGGAAATAAATTTCAAGGGATCCATGAACCTTCTAGAAATAGATTTCAGGGGATCCATGTACCCTAGAAAAATAAATTTCAAGAGATCCATAGACCCTAGAGCAAGAGATTTCAAAGGATCCATGGACCCTATATAAATAGATTTCAAGGGATCCATGGACCCTAGGGAAATAGATTTCAAGAGATCTATGAACCTTCTAGAAATAGATTTCAGGAGATCCATGGATCCTATGGAAATAGATTTCAAGGGATCCACGAACCTTCTAGAAATAGATTTCAGGGGATCCATGGACCCTAGAGAAATAAATTTCAAAAGATCCATAGACCCTAGAGAAATAAATTTCAAGGGATCCATAGACCATACAGAAATAGATGTCAAGGGATCCATGGACCCT
This sequence comes from Andrena hattorfiana, assembly GCA_944738655.2. Taxonomy (NCBI): domain Eukaryota; kingdom Metazoa; phylum Arthropoda; class Insecta; order Hymenoptera; family Andrenidae; genus Andrena; species Andrena hattorfiana. Next base: position 7,060,504 of record OX122889.2, read on the forward strand.
AGGGAAATAGATTTCAAGGGATCCACGAACCTTCTAGAAATAGATTTCAGGGGATCCATGGACCCTAGAGAAATAAATTTCAAAAGTCCATAGACCCTAGAGAAATGGATTTCAAGGATCCATAGACCCTACAGAAATAGATTTCAAGGGATCCATGGACCCTAGGGAAATAGATTTCAAGGGATCCATGAAACCTTCTAGAAATAGATTTCAGGGGATCCATGTACCCTAGAGAAATAAATTTCAAGAGATCCATAGACCCTAGAGAAATAGATTTCAAGGGATCCATGGACCCTATAGAAATAGATTTCAGGAGATCCATGGATCCTATGGAAATAGATTTCGAGGGATCCATAGACCTCCTAGAAGTAAATTTCAGAGGATCCATGCACCCTATAGAAACAGATTTCAGGAGGTCCACAGAACCTACACAAATAAATTTCAGGGAGGGGAAATTGGACTCTCGAAGAAATTTTTTCAATCTTCATCTGATAGGGTGAAAGTGTTACACATAATTGAGAAGATCTGACAGAAAAATCGGTGGATTAATACCTTCCATCTAATGTAATATACATCCACAACCTTGTGACTGCTAGATTGACTTCCAAGGAAAACTGTGAAGTGCAAGATCGACGCAAAGATTTCTCAATTAGGACGGATTTACTTCACTGCTTCGACAATTCATCTTTTAACACATTTGCTTCGAAAAACATGACATCTCGACAGTCTCATTTACTACTTAGCATACGATTTCTAGAAATTTTCGTATTTCCATATACTTCCCTTAGAAAATCGATTTAATTCGACAAGATCTTGAACTTCAAGTATTCTACGAATTCCAACGACTTTCTCGTCTCAAAAGACAACTCGATTTCGAAACAACGTCGAGTATAATTTAAATAAAAAAGCTGAAGTTAGATAAACTTCAAGAACAATTTTAAATTATCAGTGTGGATCATTTTGGGGTCACCCTATCAGTTGACGATTAACACAACCAGAAATCTTTAGAATGCCTCTGTAACGGTACAGTTTCGAATAGTTGAAACGTACTTGGGAATCCCCAGCAGTCGCAGTTGATGTAACGCTCGAGGAGAACGCGTTCGAAATGGAGGCAGACGTGCAGCTGCTGGAATTGCTGGAAATCCCGCGGTGCCGTTTTTGTCGATGATTAATTCTGTATCTGCCAATAATCAGTGGTAGCATTCCTAGGATCAGAGATCCAAAACCGAGACCCACCATGGCTCCAATCTTCGCCACTAGTAGAATCGTAGACGTCGTTGTTTCCTCCATTTTGGAAATTTTTGTCACACAATTCTCAGAGAAAGTGGAAAGATACCCTCCGCGGGAAATTTAGCTTCCCCAATTACATCAAATTCCTCAATCTTTATTGGAAGATACTAGATATTTCAATTTGAATATCGCAGTTATCCCATCTTGAAGTTTGGACCAACTTCTTAAGGTCCTCCAACTCCGCCTCGAATCCACTAAATACACGCCATGTGGGTATTCCTGCTTCCCCGATTCCAAGTTCAAATCAGTCTCCCAAGGTCCCCAGCTTCGGTCCGAATCCGCTCGCCGTGCTGGCCAATCAACGTTCAAATTGTCCCTTTAACTTTTTTATTTCAATTACCACTCCACCACGTCCTTCTTCCTCGCCTCTTCTTCAATTGTCATCTCGACCTTGGAGCTCCACTTGGCGAGTGCATCGGCGACACCACAGGTGTTTCGCACACCTCCCTCTTCATCAAGCCACCCAACCTAACCACTGTTTCACTTGACACGCTCACATCCCACCGATTTCGAAACTCTAGAAATAATTAACACACCACATTCGCAACTACTAACGTCCTCCAAAAAGGACCAGTAACAACTGTCCTATAATTTACAATCTGTCAACAATCTATACTAACAAAAACCAAGCACATCGCCGTCAACAACTAAACTCCACATCCGCAGATTCATCGCAGTTCCCCCCACCCAGCATACAGGTACGCGCCGATGCGCTGGAAGCGTGGAGCGCTGTGTGCCGGATCCAGCCGAGTGGAACCGCTCTGGAAACTTTTCCTTTGGAAAGTGCAAACGGTATGCGCGAACGGGGTTACGAAACGCGTCACGGTGTGGATCCGAGGATGCTACTGCCGCGACGGAGCGCGGATCCACGAGAGGTTTTCACTTTTCCTAGCCAGGAGGATCCGTCGTGGACACAGTAGTAACGGGCGACTAGGAACAGTCAAGCGGGAAGCGAGTGTCGGCCGTTCCACGCGGTTCGATGGTGAATCGGGCACTCCGGGGCTGGTTGGGTATACACGGCACAATCCCCTCGCGTCTTACGTACAGTTCAAGCCGAATCGTTTCCTGCTCTCTCCCCCCACCAGACGCAGTTCCCCTACCTTCTCGCGCCCCCTACTCTCCCGCTATGGCGCGCTGCCTCGTTGTGCGCGACGAGAGGATAGGCACGGACGGCTCGCAGGTATACGCGAACTCACGCGAGCTGTGCTTGTGTGAGGAATGCACGATTGAACGAAGAATAACGTTATAACCCGACTGCGAACTGCTTGGAGAAGGTAGCCCTTTCGCTTGGAGCATTATATGTGTTATACGGACGTTATTGCAATTGGTGTTTAGTTATTAAGAATGTAATTGTAGGTATCACTCAGTGGTAATGTATTATATGTGACTGGTTTCCTCTTGTGTTAATTATTGATGGACGGTTACTGGGAGCGTGGGGCGCGTAGGTTAAGTGAGAATTGATATGTTAATGGTAAATAGTTCGTGGCTTTTGGAGGGACATTTTATAGCGTGATTGTAGGACCGCGTTTGTTTGGTTATTGGAGGTCGTGTGTGTTTGAGTTCCCAGATACACAATGATGTGTACGGAGGAATGGTATTTAAGCGCACGGTGTGCTCAGTGTCGATTGATTTTTGTTTGTTGATTGTTCGGTCGGACACCAACGTGGGCATAGTTGGCATTCGTTGGAAACAGAAGGAATGCGGGGTGGAGGTGGGCTCTGCAGTTGGGTTGGTAACTTGACTTCCGAGCTATGGTTCAATTCTCGCCTCCGATTCTTTATGCCAGTGGCGAGCAACCTTTTGTCAGAAGTGGGCCACAAGTGGAAACCTACTTCTCTACGCGGGCCGCAATATTCGCACCTAATATTGTCAAGCTCGTTCATGAAAATCAAATATGACGATGTTCAGGTGGGCCGTAGGTTTGCGGCTGGCGGGGATGCTATTGCCAAACGTGGCCCGCGGGCCGCGGGTTGCTCATCACTGCTTTATGCAATATATATTGAGCTCTGGTGACTCCAAATTAGACTCGTGCATCGGTGGACAAGTTCGTTCGCTTTATTGCGCCGAAGTATTTATTAGAAGTGAAAATGTAGTCTGTGCTTTTTTAATCGGAGTATTTTCCTTGGCTGTCTATCACCTTTTGCCAGTTTTCTGGTAAAACTTAATATCACCTGGTAGAGAGCGAGCGAACTTTTCCACCGACTGATTCATTGCGCAACCATTATTTCCAATATGTTAGAAGGTTTGAAGATTGTTTCTTATTAGTACACAGTAGTGGCGAACGGAAAGCTTAAACTGTGAATATCTCGAATAAATTTTTATTCGTTATTCTCGAATAACTTAATTTAATTCGAATATTATTCGAAGCAGAATTTATTTGGAAAAATTTATTCGATATTTTATTCGAATAAATTTTTAACGCCCAACTCTACTTAAATCAATCATGTAAAAATATAAGTTTTAATCTCTCTTCTGGCTACCGCTGTATATCCCACCAGAATTCACTCTGTGTATCTCGATTCCCGAGGCTGTGAATAGAGCGATATTCAAAAGATCTCGTGGGGCCGTAGAAGCTACCAGGTGTTAGTGGAACAAAGGATAATGTGGAAACTAGCTCACTGCAAAGCGTTAAAAGGTTAAATAGAATTATTCGGTACTTTCTACCGCATTTATCTGCCATTAATTCCTAAACAATAAAAAGAATAGATCTCGAGGCTCGTACTATGGAGGCTGATAGATCAGATAGGATTTATCTGGAGGTATGAGTAGTCCGCGCTGCGAATTACGTGCCTCGATAACTTTGCGGGTCGACGCAGAATCAGGTAGAACGATTTTGCAACATCTAGCTAAATGTCGACCATGAATTTGGTAAACGGACGGGGCTGGTTTCGCGGTGAAAGGCACTGTGGTAATGGTCACGAGTCGTTGGTGCAGAAAACGCAGTGGTTTCGCTGCATGAGTCACCTTCGAATCGAAGTTACGATCATGCACTTTTTCTGACGATTTATAATCTGTCTCTTATGAAACTTTTTATAATCGAATGGAAACTTAGTGTCCGTGCTAAATCGAGCATGCAAGTTACGGATTGTGGTACCTTTTTGCTGCGGATATTTCTTTATGGAGGTTCAAGATCTAGACATAGTAGATCTAATACCAGTGGATTTATTCCACACCTAGCTCCAAAATTAGGCGTACCTAGATATAGTATTTATCTCTCACACCTGGTATCTATTAATAGTCTGGGACATCTAGTACTATTAACCCTTTAACGCCGGTATCTATGTAGATCCTACTAGCGCTGTTGATTCCCGGGAGATCGGGTACCCGGGAAGAAAAAAATTTCCCGGGTAGGCGCTACTCGGGAAAACTACCCGAGATACTCGAGACACCCGAGATCTCATAGAGTACCGTTCCATAATTGAAGCCACACTGAGCGTCATAGCCTTCGGGTCGAAGGCTTTGACCCCCGGGGAGACAGGAATATCCATTAGGGTAAATCCGGGAGACGCGGTCGACCTAATATAAAATGGCTATTAAAACTAATACAGATATTACTTATTTTATCAGAACAAACCTAATATGTTCAGAATTTTATGCTGATTCAGAAAAACTGGTCGATATTTGCTTTAAGATGATATTTACTGTAAATCGGGTTGAAAACTGAAGTCATGACATTTGACCATGTCTCCCGAGGTGCCGGGAGAAATGGTTTTCGTCGTTGGCAGAGACCACTCACATAATTATTAATAGAAAAATAACAAAGAAGGAAGCAAAATTATTTATGAGTGAATACAACTACAGATTCATTGATATTTAATTTGTTTACGCTAAACAAGTAAAGAACACATGAAAGATAAAGCGAACTACCAACCGGCGATCAGCAAGGCAAATGAATACAAAAGTAAATAAATAAAATAAATAAACAATAATAATAATAAAATAATGATAAAAAATAAAAATATAAATAAAAATAATAAAAAAATCATAACTCGACCATCTCTCCTTTCTGCAGCGAGAGATGGTCTTCTCGTTAGTTTTGAGAGGAAGAGTTAATATGGCTAAATACTTTGGCCGCGTTGTCCCTCAATATCTCTACTATCTTATTATTCCCAAACATTAAACGAAAATAAACTTAGAAGTATATTTTAAATACGATTCTGTACACCGTTGTTTGACAAAAGAGGTTAAATGTAAGCTCAGTTTATCTTTTATAGCCTGTAAATCTAGAAAAACACAGAAAAAACCGAAGTGACGCTATTCATTCAATTGTTTGGCTTCTAGAGAAGTAATTGGTCTACACTTTAACGCGTTTTTACGTATAGAGTCTGAAATATAGCGACTCGACCAACTCTCCGGCCCGACCGCGTCTCCCGGAGTTACCCTAAGAAGTGAGAAATCTGCAGTTCCGAATTTCTCATCAGATCTTTCGGAAAACGACGCCACTCGATTCCTTATGTTTCTCCGATGAAAATAATACCAAGAACGACGTAATTCGGACCCTAATGAAGGCAATTCCATGAACAAATGTTTTGCATAATTTGCAGAGTTAAACACAAATAAAATAATTCTTAACTCTTTATCGTATCGATATAGAAGTGACACCGATGGATTCCTTATGGTTTTCCGATGAAAATCATACCAAATTTCATGTAAATCGGACTATTTTTAACGAAGTGAATTTGAAATTATGCAAAACGGAATTTCCTTCATTATGGTCCGAATTACGTCGTTCTTGGTGTTATTTTCATCGGAAAAACATAAGGAATCGATTGGCATCGTTTTCGCAAACATCTGATGAGAAATGCGGAAATTCTGGACATTTCTCACTTTTTAATGTTATTCCAACCCTTTCGAGGGTCGAAACCATAAAATTCGGTAAGGCACCGCAGGGGGTAGACGTCACCACGGGGTGTCAGACGGCATCTCTCTGACAGGCGTCTCTCCAGAATCACTCTCTGTACTCTAAGTTCTCGGGTATCTCGAGTATCTCGGGTAGTTTTCCCGGATAGCGCCTACCCGGGAATTTTCCTCGTCCCGGGTATCTCACGGGTACCCGAGATACCCGGGTACCCGGTCCACAGCTACAGCTCTAGATCTTACTGAGGGAAAAATGTCCCGTTTCTTTTTTATAATTAAAAATCGTCTGAATTTGTATATTTTCATATAAAATTTTCTATTTTTCTCAGAGGTTAAAATGCACAAAACAAATGAATACAGGGTTCAGGTAGGTCCATCCTTCTTCAATGAATAAAACTACTCTAAACATGTACCTTCTACTTAATCTGTCGCAACCTGCGAGGCAGAAAAGAAAGGGAATGTAAGGTAAATGTCCCAATTAGCGACCCAGTCCCAATTATTGACAATTTATCCTTTATATTTAAATATGAATTTTTTTCTGTTCAGAACGGGCGTTAAAAGTATTGAATTCGATTTGTGAATATTCAAAGTATCTTGCTGACGGTTTCGCTGATGTATATCATAACGTATAATTAAGTAATTAATCAATTTTTTCACGTGTGTCACCTACAAATCCGTGAAAAAGTAGTTTCTTGTTACCGAACTTAAGAACGGCCAAATTTGAAGTATTAAGTATTTCTTGCATGAGCATATTAATGTAAGAAAAATATATACAAATAAGTTAAAAAATAATTGTAAATTCACGATTTAAAAAAATGGCGTCGAATTTTTTATTAAATTCATAATAATTATAGAGGTCAATAATCGGTACTCGTGAAATGTATGAATTCCTCTTATTGGCACGAGATGCCATGTCGTGTTTCCATCTTGCGTGTTTTTACGTGTTTTGTCAGTTGCATCGTAACCTTAAAAAGTGTCCTCGAGAAGATGTCAAGTAAAGAGAATAATAGACGAAAAAATTATTCACAAGAACAATTAGAAAATGCTTTGGCAGCTGTACGAAGTGGCCATAGCATTAGAAGTATCAGCCAATCATATGGAATACCAAAAACGACGTTACTGTATAAATATAACGGAAAAACACCGTTAACGAAACGTAACGTATTAAACGTATCATTGCAATAATAATTTAATAATAATTTAATAAAGCTATTGTGATAAAGACTGTTGCAAATTATTTTGTTTTGTACTTATTATTTTATAAACATCCTTTTCCGATGCAGTTAGTAGGTGGGACATTAGATTGCATGTCCCGATCAATGACACGGTATTCCACGCGTTATGTGCGAGTCAATGATACGGTCCGAAGTAGGTCACTATTTGAGACGAAGAGAGAATCGATGGTGAAAAATAGGTACACGTGCACCATATAATATATTTATTATTAATAATTATATCCGAACAATTTCATTATAAAAAGGGGCCTTTTTCACACTGGAAAAGAACCAGCCATATGATAGGCTATTAATGAGTAACTGCGATAAATATTTTTAATATGTAAATATGTTAGAACGCGCGCGTAGATCTTACAGGGTCGCTAATTGGGACATTTACCTTATCATATATGATACCTCGGACGCTAAAATGTTAACAGACCTACTGTAGACCCAATTCCTAAACACAATACTTTCAATATAGGTCAAGCTTCTCAAATCTAACACTAGACCCATCGCTACCAAAGCTAGAACTGCAGTTCCACGCTACCAGTGATCACTGCCGCCACTCCACTTCACCCAAGATCACCCAACATCGCAGAATTCTAAAAATCAGCCTCAGCCCCAAGTGTATATCTCCTCTCAACAATTTCCTCTTATCCACCCTCCCTCCACCAACCAACACAATCTCGAGCGTTGGCCCCGACGTCAGCTGTTTCCTCTAGCAGGCTGAAATCGCGTGCCCCCGGCCGCTGATAACTGGCAATTGACTGGCAATCGATAATCCCGACGTCGAGTCGTTTTTCGACTATCGTGCTTTTCGCGCCACTTGCTTTAATTTATTGCAACGGAGAGAGGCTTAATCGACTGTTGACGCACTGCGCCGGCAGATTAGCCGTCTCCACTGCTAATTAACCGAACTATACTTCTTAACGAGGCCTGATAACTGTAAACGAGATCTGCGAAGCTAGGGTACACGGTGGTGGCTAAAATGAAGATTTAATTATAAAATGGCTTTGTATAATTACTTCGCGGCATTCTCCAATTTGTGGGATATAGAAAGGTGCAAGCCTTTCTAACGAGACTCTCTTATTTCTGTTACTATTACTATTTACAGTTGAAACTTTCTTTTGACGATAGACTGCAGATTAATAAGCCTGCGTGTAGTATGTTGGACGTTAATGCTAGTCTGCGTTTACATTTTTAACGATCGCTTCTCTTCGTTATAATTGGCGCTGGTAATGTATCAGCCTCACTTTCTGTTAACTTTTCAGTTCTAAGGAGGATATTGACTAGAGCTGGACTTATCAATTTCTGTTATTTCTCTTTGTTTCGTGAAGTTGATCGCTTGGGTTTCTGAGCGACCCATATTTTAGTGGTAGTTGGAAACAAGCTTTTTACTTACTGACAAGCTGCAGGCCAAACATTACGACGAAGCCAACTAGGATGGAGAGGTATTGATTGAGACCGCTTCTGTGCTCTTGAAGGATCTCGAAGAACACCACGTATAATAAAGTCCCTGATGCTAGACCCTGTATTATGGGAAATGCATAATGTTGTTAGCAGATGTAGGATTTATTGATCACACTCGAATTTTGATTCACCCTTCCACAGAAATTTGATAAATCGGTCTTCCCTAAGTAGGGGATCTTGGGGCAGAGTTTATGCAATGATGGATGTGCTGGTAGCTGTGATACATTTGCTTCTAAATGATTCAAGAATTAGCAGTTGTTAGTCTACCAAATTGTTAGTTAGTGATTTAGAAGACTGGGAGTTTCCAATACTTTTGAATCTAAATTATTAGTTAGTAATTTGAAAAGGGGGGAGTTTCCACTTCTTTTGATTTTAAGTACTAGTTTTTATTTTGGAAAAGTGGTACTTTCCACTTCTTCTGAATCTAAATTATTAGCTTTCAATTTGGGAAACTTGGAGTTCCCACTTCTTTTGAATCTAAATTATTAGCTTTCAATTTGGGAAACTTGGAGTTCCCACTTCTTTTGAATCTAAATTATTAGCTTTCAATTTGGGAAACTTGGAGTTCGCACTACTTTTGAATCTAAATTATTAACTTTTAATTTGGAAAAGTGGGATTTTCTACTTCTTTTGAATGTACATTATTAGTTTTTAATTTAGAAAAGTGTGAGTTTCCACTTCGTTTGAATCTAAATGATCAGTTCCAGATTTAGAAAAATGGAACTTTCCACTCGTTTTTGGATCAAATTAATCTGATTTTCGTGGAAGGGTTAAAGTCTTCGGGTGATCACAAGAAACTCGAGCTAAATAGCATTATCCACCTGGAGTAGGACCGGAAGTATGCCATTAGCAGCTGCGCTTCCGCCACCGACAAGGCACATTCCTATGCCGATTCCCAAAGGTGAAACGATCGCGAACGTGCAGACGTAGATGATGGATAGATACGTCCTGGTTTTAGAGGCTATTAACTCCACGCCAATGCAGAACGCTATGACGAATTTGTGAGCAGCCACTGCCGCAAACATGTACCTAAAAGCGAAATCAACGCTGCTTGCTCCAATCCACAATGCTCGATTATAGTTACAGCCATAACTAATAGGAATATTTTCAAAAGAAATGCAAATACTATCTTTGTTTTCGCTTCGACAAGTAAGTGCAATGACTCATGATACGCAGTTGCTGAAGACGCAGGGGCTCAAGAAGTAAGATAACTTGAGAGTCAATAAAGCGAGGATCTATTCGCGTTGGGTCTGATAAAGCAAATTATACAGCTTTCCCGACAAAACTGCGTACAATTAAGAATCATCTACTGCTTTGTTTCCGAACTTTTATTATACCATGAGCAGAGATTGAAATTAAGTTATTTAAAAAAATAATGGAAAAAGCCATTAAGCAAAAATTGATTTCTATTCAGCCAATTATCATTATCTCTTAAAGCAATTTCTCAAAAAATTAAATGATCAAAAAATATTAATTATTAATTATGGTTCTGATTACGACTAATCATTATGAATGATTTTTTTTTGGTCACCATTATCGATGACGGAAATGTAATTCTGGTTACCAGTAACCATTATCAATTACCCGAATTTTATTTTCGTTACCCGTAATCATTATCGACGGCAAAATTTTTTTTGTTACATTCAATCATTATAAAATGTTATGAACAGTACTAATAATTAGTATTCATTGACGACATGAAAAAATTAATTATATAACACATATTTTATTAAGCAAAAAATGGTAAATTGTACTATAGTGTCTTTTATTTTATTCTTTGTTTCATATATTTTCATACAGTTTTTTTTTTGCTTAATAAAATATAAGTTTTATAATGATTTTTCCCCGTGTCTTCAGTAAATATTATTATTGGTAATATTAATAAAAATAATTGACAAAAAAAAAATTTTGCCGTCGATATTGGTCAGCGGTAACCAAAATAAAATTCGGGTCATCGATAATGATTACCGGTAATAAAAAAATAATGGTTATTCGAAACCAAAATTATTGAATTAAACATATTAACTGTTATACCATAATATTTCAAATTTTTCTTATAACAGTTTTGACGTCTGACAAGGAAAGTATTTTAGGTGTCCGCCTCCGATCATTTTGATTTTTGGATATGTTATAGAGGACCGAAAAATAAGAAATACGTGTTTTTTTATTTTTCCCCGTTTTCATATTTGGGGGGTGAAAACTGCGTTCAAAGTTAGGGTTGAAAAATCATTTTTGTGGAATATCTCGAGAACTATTAGAAATAGGGAAAAATCTGATGAGTCAGTCATATTTCGCATTCAAAGACACAAAATTCGTCCATTGACACTATTCCCCTATCTCTAATAGTTCTCGAGATATTCCACAAAAATGATTTTTCAACCCTAACTTTGAACGCAGTTTTCACCCCCCAAATATGAAAACGGGGAAAAATAAAAAAACACGTATTTCTTATTTTTCGGTCCTCTATAACATATCCAAAAATCAAAATGATCGGAGGCGGACACCTAAAATACTCTCCTTGTGAGTCCATGTGTCATTGCGCAAAATAAAGAGAATTATATATTACTTCACTACAAAGAACGAAAGAGTAAGAAACTGTTTGTCCAATTACCACATTTAGAATACCTCCTAAAATATGGTAATCAGTCCAAGCTTCACTCATTAAAAACGTCCACATCTAACATAAGAATATTTACACTCCGTTCCACATGTTCATTTAAAAATAACATCCGACTAATTAATCGTGACGCAGACTTACCAGACGTAAGTGGCTGAACTTTCCAGTCCAATAGCGAGTCCTTCGAATAATTCATGCACGGACAAACCAAGAACTATTAACAGTCCTCGCAGCGAGCTTATGACGAAGTCATCCTTCTCGTCCATTATAACGGGCAATTGATGTGAATGCCCGTGACCGTTACTGAGACACGACGATATACGTTCATTTTTGTATCTCGTGGAATTTGCACACAGAGTGTCCCACTTCCAATGAGCGACTAAATTATTTCCACTGCTATTAAACGCAAGAGAAAATGACTAACAAGGGAAGATCCCGAACCCGGAAATTCATAAAATTCTGAAACTGTGAATATATAGGGGATCTCCTCCTGGTTTCCACGAATTTTTGTTTGCTGCTCAAATTCACTCGAAGGGGGTGAAATTAATCCCTGAAAATTCGACTATTTTCCGATTTTGTGTTGTAACTTGCGAAGTGTAAGAAATGAAAAAAAAGTTTCAAGACAAAAGTTATTTGTTTTAATTAGATCTATCATTTGGTAAAAATATTATTTTATAATTCACGAGTTATAAAAAAAAAAACGGAAAATGACCAGATTTTTAGGGGTCAATTGAGGGCTCGGATGCAATAAGGGGACTAGCGCTCGAAAATGGGAAAAATTATTGTCCAAACGCTAAGAAATATTGGAAAATTAAATGTTGTTAAACTGTATTTTAAAAAATATAGTGTTGTAAAGCTCGTCACGACACACATTTTTTCTATTTACAGTTTGTTTATCGAATCATTACTATTTGAGCTAAAAATTATAAACAAAAAATTTTTCATCGTCCAAAATCATTATTTCTTTAAACATAAATTGCGATAACTTGAGTAAATATTAAGGGATCGTTATGAGACTTAAAACATAACTTCAGAAAACTCTAGCGAAGCCGTAAAACGTATGCACAAAACCCTTATGTTAACAAGTGTAATAATATTTAATTAAAAAGAAATACTGGACATAACCCATGTTTTTCAACGTTCGCCGTTAAGAAGTATCGAGGTAATTTTGAGGTACATATAACTTGCCGCGACAAAGTTTTTCCTTAATATACAAGGAAGATTTTCACCAATTTTCACACTGATTAATAAATAATTGTAGAAGATATGATGATATATATAAATCTCGCGCGCCGCCAACAGTCAACAGCCACGTATAATGCGGTATTTAGCAGTTTTAGCACCCGCGTTGACTGTTGGTGGCGCGCGAGATTTTTATATATATATATATATCATCATATCTTCTATAATTATTTATTAATCAGTGTGAAAATTGGTGAAAATCTTCCTTGTATATTAAGGAACAACTTTGTCGCGGCAAGTTATATGTACCTCAAAATTACCTCGATACTTTTTAACGGCGAACGTTGAAAAACATGGGTTATGTCCAGTATTTCTTTTTAATTAAATATTATTAAACTTGTTAAGATAAGGGTTTTGTGCATACGTTTTACGGCTTCGCTAGAGTTTTCTGAAGTTATGTTTTAAGTCTCATAACGATCCCTTAATATTTACTCAAGTTATCGCAATTTATGTTTAAAGAAATAATGATTTTGGACGATGAAAAATTTTTTGTTTATAATTTTTAGCTCGAATAGTAATGATTCGATAAACAAACTGTAAATAGAAAAAATGTGTGTCGTGGCGAGCTTTACAACACTATATTTTTTAAAATACAGTTCAACAACTTTTAATTTTCCAATATTTCTTAGCGTTTGAACAATAATTTTCCCATTTTCGAGCGCTAGTCCCCTTGTTGCATCCGAGCCCTCAATTCCACCCCTTAGAGCGAATTTAGTCAGCAAACAAAAATTGCTAGGTAATCAGGAGGAAATTCCCTATATATTCACAAAGTTTCAGAATTTTTTGAATTTCCTGCTTCGGGATGTTCCCTTTTAACCCTTTAAGGCCCAGACACTTTTCTCCGCGGAAAAAAATGATTTCCTGCGATCAGTTAACTCAAAAATGCTCCCAATACATGCACTTCATCGTTGTTTTCCCAAAAAAGCCAGTCGAAATATGATTTTCTCGATGTGACGTATACGTCAAACTGGGCGTGCACGGATTAAAAAAGCGATTTTTTTTTCATAAGTCAAACTTTACAAGCATTATTCTTTTAGTATTACAATTAATTTACACGTGTCTACCAAATAATATGTGAAAAAAAAATAATTTTACTCTCAACGGTTTAAAGAAAACAAGAGCCACGTTTCAGGTTATCGAAGAATGTCTAACATGCATTCGCCAGAAACGTTTCCATGGTTACAGTAAGCATTATTTACAGCGGTAAACGCATCAGTGGCTTGCATCCCGGTGCCATTTAGAGAACTGAACCGTTTTGGGACCCAAAATTATCGGCTATCGATTTTTTTTATACGTCTGAAAATAATGTGACGTATACGTCACACTGGGCGCTAAAGGGTTAAGGGTAGTTTATACACATGGAGATGTACACCTTGAAGGGCACCCGAAGATCATCTTGAAGGTCACTCCAAGGTCATGAATATTTGTTTGCACATTAACATCTGTTTTTTATAATTCTATATTGTAGCCAATATCAAGACGAGTTCAACGAATTGTGATATCATGATCTTCAGGTGACTTAAAAAAAAAATAGCCAGCTGGTAATGCCAGAGTTGTACGTAATGTACTAAATAACATGACATCGCTAATAACATCGCCAAATGCTCGTCTTCAAAAGATTAAGCTCCTCTTAGTCATTTTTGCTTACTTTCAGCAGCAGCGGAAGTAATTTACATGTTCATTTTAAGTGGGATACTCTGCACGTGGGTAAATGATTAACATCGCCTTGTACTCACTAGTGAGAGTGTCCACTGACGCAATTCGGTAGAGACTGCCCGTTTTCGACCAACTCGTTGGTGCTCCTCGTCACGTCCTTCTTGGCGGACTCCTCTCTCTGAGCCTGTTTCTTCCTTAAATGCGTGTGCACCGATTCTTCCACCAAGTACATGATAAAGAATCTGTGACAGAATAAACGAAAATATTCACTTTCCTGAGAATTTCAGGTGGGAGGATATTTTTCCAAGTATTTAGGCAGGGGACCAGTGGCGGATTTAAGGGGAAAGACGCAGGTGGCAAACTTTCTGGGACACATTCTATATGTAACAGAATTTAAAAGAAATTAGATAAAATCCTAATTTTTTTGGAAGATTGAGACCTGAGGGCCCAGGTGGCAACTGCTCATTGGCTGCTCGTTAAATCCGCCACTGCATGGGACCATGTGGCAAAAATCTTGATCTTCAATTTAACAAGATAAATTGAAAAGAATTTTAGAGAAATTTGCGAAGTGACTGAGCGCCTTAACCCTCTAACTTTCAGAATTGCACCGGTGCAACGCTCGTTTTAAAAGTGCGTTTTAATTGTCTACTTAATGGGCGGACGCACGTCATTCGTTTGAAGCATTTAAATATTTTGTGGAAACGCAAGATTGATCAAACTAACTATAACCGATACTCAGTCGATTAAATTAAATCCTATTACAAAAGGTTAAAAAAATTCGAGGAAACCATTCCTTCAGCAATTTCTTAACACGTTGCCTGCAACATTCATCAACATCCAGGGACGGATTTGGAGATTTGGCGCCCCTAGGTCAGGGGTCGGCAACTCGGAGCTTAAGAAGAGCCAAAAATTCTTAAGTATACATTCTTTACTTTTAGAAGAGCCATAGAAATTTAACAAAAAAGAATTCATACTCTTTGGTGGAGATAAAGACCTACGTGGTACCTATGCCAAAGCCATTGTGATTACAAATTTACAGTATCTGTATTAATTCGTATTAAGTGGCAGAGACTTTGCAAATTTTTCCATTCCTTCAAGTATCAAAAGGTTCATACCTTACCGACTTCTGCCCTAGTCTAACAAGCTTCCGCCGCCCTTTCCGCGAAATATCACCAAATATATTAATTCAGAAGAGTTGAAATAATTTCACAATTATTTATGAGCTATTACTAATATACTAAATGAAAAAATTGAATTATTTTTAACCCTCTAACTCCCAGAGTTGCACCGATGCAACACTCATTTTGAAAATGCGTAAAGTTCTGTCACCTGTTTATATTTAAGTTTTGTTAGCAACCATCCGTAGTTTTCCTGGTAGTAAAGCAGATTTCAATGTTCTCGGTTGAGGAAATCAAACATTTTCTTAAAAGATTTATTGTGAATTATTACTTCAGGCTGCCATCTTGTGTTTCCTTATATTTTTCAAATAAATCAGTGAAAAATAGAGGTAAGTTCTTCTTTTTTCATTAAAATTTGCATCGTTATATTTAGTGGAAAGATAAATTATGGGCACAAAAGTGTTGTGAAGTTATTTCAAGTCTTATATATGCGAGTATTTTATATTTGAAAATGCATGTTGCACCGGTGCAACACTGAGCGGTAGTAGTCAAACAAAGTATTAGTATATGCCCATTTTTTATTATTATATTGGCATCTGTCCCACCAACGCATGGTTAGTCTACCGAAAGAAACAGACAAATATCTCGTACAAAATATTTAGAATGCGTGTAGCTGACGATCTAATTCAATTAGACTGAGAAAAAAGACTGCGTGGTCGTCCATCAACTTCAAATTCAAGTTTGGAGAATACTAAAAAGAAGAAGAAACCTTGTGTTTCGCATCCATACAAGGAAATACGTTTCGACTCTGTTGAACATTTTCCTGTTTAGAAGAAAGTTTTAAAGAGAGAAATATGCAGATTATGTATCAAGGGAATTACATGTGCTACTTGTGTAGAATGTAGTGTCCAATTATGTTTTACAAGTAGTAGAAACTGTTTTCACGATTACCATCGGAATCATGAACTGTAATAATAATTATTGTTAATTTCAAAATATTATTTTTACAGTAAAAACTAACAATGAAACTCCTGAAAGTTTGTTTTATTTTCTTACCCCTTGTCGCTTAATGTTGCATCTATGCAAAATGAGTTTAAACGACGAGTATTCTATAAATAGGTTTGAAATCGATATTTTCCATTTGAACATAACAAGATACAACATATATATCAGTCCCACAATTTTTAAATAACGCTTCAAGGGTCTGGGCGTTAGAGGGTTAAGTACATCTACTCCACTATCTTTATAGTTTAGTTTTTCGGAAAAGTGCTTCTATGACAAAAGTTTACGTTTTCGTTTCACTTTATGAAACGCACCTTCCCTCGGCACTACAAGAAATTTGGAACACCCTGTGCATTCGAATGATATAATAATACAACAACTACCATAATTGCAAGATCTTATCTCGAGTACACGTAACTTAAATATTCAGCAAAGATATTACATGAACTACACACTATACTTTTCAAATCTTCTAATTTCAAAAATCGACCATGGAATAATAATAATAATAATAATAATAATAATAATAATAATAATATTAATGTGTATCTTCAATATCTTATATATATCTTCAAATCACCGAGGTGAGCTCGCGAAGCTCCACAAAATAATAACAACACCAACATTAATAATAATAATAATAATTACAATTTTTGCACCAGTAATGGTTAAGAATAATAAAAAAAGGATAAAAAGCCAATATAAATACACAAAGGAAAACAAGAAAGTAAAAGATAGTTGAGTTAGAAATGATCAAATTATATAATTTCCGTAGAAGTAGAAGCAGAGTGCAAATACCATGAATACCACGAAAGCGAAATGGAATTTTAATTTCCCTCACCCGGCACAGGTGAGCGCCTCAGCCAATGAGAAGCTAAGCGCAGGTAGTTCCCCATCCTTCGTGAGATGCTCGACCCCTTCCTTGACTTCCGGCAGTAGGTGAAGGAACGTGGTGCAAAACAGCACGCCGCCGCCGAATCCCAAAAGCAGGCTCACCAGCCTCGTCGACCTACCGCAACGAACCATCGTTTAACGACACTAAGTTTATCCAGAGGCGTTGCGCTGGTAATGCCCGGTTACGTGACTACGGTCACCGGCGTAAACCATTACGACACCTTAACCGAGCGCGCCACGATAACGCGGTCCGCAAACTTTCAGCCATAGGTGTTTACGTTCGGCGTGCGCAACCTGACCCACAATTAACTGGGTTATCAGTTTGGTTAGGGCGGACTCACCGAACTCGCGCGGGCCGTCAAAAGTGTGGCAACGGGGGATTTGCTGGGAGATAGGGCCCAGGGGATTAACGCTTCTCCTTGGCGCCTCAGGATCCCCACGTATCTCGACGGGGATCGGCAATTGTCAGAGGGAAACTTAAGCCGTCGCGTGGAAAAATGTTAATACCTGGGATTCCCGACGTCCGCGGTGTTCCATTTCAAACACTTCGCCATCTGCATCGGCAGAATGCCCATGCACGTGCTGACCGCGCATAAGATGATCATGGTGACGCCTTTGGCGACCAGCACGCCGGACGTGTTGCCATCCTCCGGGGGCCCCTCGTGCTCGAGGTGATGCGAATCCGCGGTGGTCATCAGTCTCTGGATGAGGGAATTGTCTTCCAACGGGGACATTTCTCTTCTTATCGAACGCCGAGCTAGCCTGGTAACAAAGAATATCATATAATAACGCTTAGGCATGGTAATTTACGGGCAGAAACACTTTGGGGTTCGGTATCAGTAGCGAATTAATGTAGCCGCCATTAAATTAATTCAAGAGCTTTGTAAAAAGAAGAAATTTGTTTTATTCTTTAACCCTTTAGCGCCCGCATCTCTAGGTAGGGATCTATCCCGTTGAAAGAAAAATATCCCGGTTTGTTTTTATCGTTAAAAATGGTCTGAATTTATATATTTTTATTTATAAAAAATATTTTTTTTTATTTATTTTTTCAGAGGTCAACATGCATAAAACCAAAGAATATAGGGTTCAGATAGGTCCAACTTTTTTCAGTGAATAAAACTACGCTAAATATGTATCACTTAAACTTTTGCAAACAGCGAAATGCGAATGCAAACGGCGAAACGGCAAAAAAAGGAATGTAGGGTAAAGCAACCAGTGAATGACCGAATTGTTGAATTTATTGACCTTTGAGATTAATACTTGAATGTATTTATGTATAACAACAAAACAACTGTAGTAATTGCATTTAAATTTATTTTTCTTTAAATTTCTATAAAAATAATTACTTACTCTTATCGTCATTTATATAAAAAACAATTATAAAATGCAAAACGTGTAGAAGCCCAGTAAATGAGCGCATACTTTTAATAAGAATTCTACTTATTAATGTTTGCTTAATACGCGTAACTAAAAATGTGGGCTATTAAAAGTGCAACTACACTCCATCTATAAACATATAATATTTTTAAATTTATAATTGACATTTCTTTGGCTAATGGTCATTCACTGGTATGCGGTCAATTACTGGTTGGTTTACCTATCATATATAATACGTTTGGCGCTAAAGGGTTAAATAAATTTTTATAATCACCTGCACTTGATTCAATTTGCATTAAAAATATTTTTAGCTTTTCGACTTGGCTCCCTCTAAAGTTAAATCCTGAGTGCGCTACTGTTCGCTACTTTACTGAAAAAAAGAGCAACACTATATTTTAAAGGACTAAGATCCACAGCTTTGAAATTTTAGAAAAATTATTCGATAAGGTAAATGGCCCAGTGGTGAAACAGTTAAGGAAGCAGTTGAGATAATTGCAATTTCTTTTATATTTAAATAATATAAAATTATAACTAAATATAATTATTCGAAAGCGTAAAATTTCTAGTTTCAGATAACGTAACAAGAATCTATATTTGTTAAAGGAAAAGTTTTAAATTAATTACATGAAACATGAAACTGTTCATATGGCCCAGTAATTAAATTAAATTCATAGCCTGTCCCAGTCATTAATTATCAGTGTCCCAATTATTGAATATATATTTAATTTAACTATTTCTATCAGTTAATGAAAAGAAATTAATCGGTAATATTTTGGGATAATAAAATCATTTTATTTATAATACATTTGTGTTAAATCTTCGGCATGATTTATGTCTGAAAATGATTAAAAGTATATAAGAGTTTAAGATTAATTATCCTAATAATTCTTAAACAGTATGATGTTTTTGTCTAGTTATTATTAACGTAAATATATATGATACAAAACAATACTTCGGTACAATAAATGTTAATAATTTAAAAACTTCACTGAATACTGACCTCTGTACCAGTGTTTATATAACCATTAAACAGGCGTTTAATAACTGGTCCGTGATATGTTATCGTGTACTTTTGGATAAACGCAACAATTTTAATATTAAAAACAAAAAATTATTACGAGATCCAATTAATTCTCAATTCTTCGATATATAATAAATCCACAACAACTGTACTATTTCAAAAATTATAAAATAATAATTAATTACAACCTTAACAAAAATATTCTCCCGCTTGCTTGAGCCCATTAGGTGAGAAGCGAGATTGAAACTGTTGAAGCTTTACTGTAGAATAATATTTTTGCATGATATAACTATTCAGTTATCTAAGCTTATAATTGTATCTATGTAAAGCTAATACATTTTGCAATTATATTTCGAATAGTTTAAACGTTGCAAATTAGTAAAACTGTTATTATTAATAAAATTTCTTCTCGATTTTTAATTATTGGGCCATGTTTAAGTACTGGGACACTTACCTTATACGCTTATATCTCACTAAAGACTACACGTATCCAATTTTCAGCGAAATCCTATATGTTACTCCAAAAAAGTGCCCGGTTTCGCGTGGAATAACCCGCGTACGAATATCATTACGATTTTTACTCTAGTTTTTGTTCTCTGGAAGTACAATCTCTGTAGTAACAGATAGTGAAAGAACCAAGTATTTGAGTGACTTATATAATATTCATACGTTATCGTGACAAATTGCTCGAGTAGTGGGTCAATATGTGATGTATTGCTCCCTGAGCGACTATAATGGAAAAATGTTACTAATCTTTTTGTAGATACGTCGGTAACATCGTAATGTATTTTTAACAAGTAATTATCTCGCGTTTTTGGCATCGCGCGGATATACAATTCCTTTATTTCCTTTTTATGTAATTACTTTTTCTAGTAAACCAATATCGCAATATTTAATTACGATTCTAATTGCACCGTACTCGGTAAGTACGTGTTCCTTGGTTAACGACGAACCCCTTTTTATCTAGACATCTGATACGCTTTATCGGCCCACTTAAGGCTTTATTTTATCGACCGTCAAGGAACCGGGTATTTGTATTATCGCGCCTGGACGGCGGCTTTATCGCCGCTTTCACGGCAACAGCGCGAAAACAACTCGGCCTAGGTGTGAACGGGGCAGAAGTTTAGCCCGACGCGTGCTCTCTATAACTGGCACGCTATATTTCACTTATAAGAGCGTGGCATATCGAGTCCGCACCGCTGTCCCGTGAAAAACATTACGCTCCTTCAAACTTAGATAGCCCTGTATCTCGTATCATTTAAAACCGGTATCAGACGCACTAAACTACTTCGAGCGTAAGTTTACGACTCGACACAAAAACATGGACGTTCGGAGACTATTGAATTCGAATTTAAAATACCACTTTGCAGAGTGATTTTCTATTTAAAAAACACTGCTTCCCTTTTCCACTTCAATGAATTCTCGGAATGTGAAATCCAATGATTAATCCCAGGAGCCGGCGAGAATATCTCCGAGCATTAAATATCGAGGTATTGAAACAGGTGTAGATTTAGTACTCGACACGCGCGCTAATATTTCGCAATCTGTAGTAGATATATCAAACGCGACGTATCTATCTATAAATTCAATACTAGATAAAATTTCGAGTTGCCACGGGTGTCCGTTAGGGCTGTTCGAGTACTCGATTATTCGAGTAGCTTGAAATTCGGACCGAGCCGAACCGAGTACTTGAACCGAGTACTCGCATTTTTTCGAGCCGTCCGACTGTGAGCAGTAGCTTGAAGCTTGAACGTTTCGAACAGTGCGAATGGTTCGAATATTTTAGGTTAGAAAATGTGTATCTACTGGAATGTAAATAATGCCTGAGTAATGGATCTTAATAATGTGAATAATTGAAATGTAAACTGCAAATAATAATATTCTGCAACTATTGAAAATAAGTACTAAATTCGAATCTCTCTTTTTTCCACGTTTTTCGTGTATACATGAACGTATTCATATGCTTCTCTTTATTTTATCTTTTATTTCTTGTTACTTTTCCTTTTTTCTTTATTTTTTGCCACTTTCGTATACATTATACGTATATGGATTTCTGGCGGGTCACTGTTAACAATGGTTGTTACCGGTTAATAAAAAATGAATAAGTATAAATAAATAAAGAAACGATTATGAAGTACAAATTAAGTATAGTCAAAATCAAGAGATTTTTTCCATGTGTTTCTAGATGAAATCTAATTGTTTGCAAAATATGACATCTCTACGTCGTGTAGTTTAGAAAAAAGCGAAGTGGTAATTCATGATGAGTCAAAGTTTTTGTTACTTTAATAATATGGCATAATGTGATACATATGTCGACTTCTACACGGCATTAAATTATTTTCAATAGTTATAGAATATTTTCATAAGATACAGTAAGTAAAAAAAGTATTTGGACACTTTTTAAAATTGCATAACTTTTTTAGAATTGGTCTTAACGACTTGATTTTTTTTGAGGACCTAGAAGGATTAGTTTTCTAAGTGACGTGTGTCGTCGTTTTCGAAAAAATTGCAGTTGGTCGGAATAGCGAAGAAAATAGTAAAGGTCGTTTTTTAAACTTTTTTTGTGAGCTTGTAATGAAAATTCAAAAAACCCATTTGTAGATTGAAGTAAGTTATATACATGTCTAAAATTTCATCAAAATCGGTTAACGTTGCTTTGAGCTATAAACGCTTAAAGATCGCGGAATAAGGTCGAAAATCGCGAAATTCCCGAAATCAGCGATTTTCGACCTTATTCTGCGATGCTTAAGCGTTTATAACTCAGAGCAACGTTAACCGATTTTAATGAAATTTTCAGCATGTATATAACTTATTTCAATCTACAAATGGGTTTTTTGAATTTTCATTACAAGTTCACAAAAAAAGTTTAAAAAACGACCTTTACTATTTTCTTCGCTATTCCGACCAATTGCAATTTTTTCGAAAACGACGAAACACGTCACTTAGAAAACTAATCCTTCTAGGTCCTCAAAAAAAAAAAAATCAAGTCGTTAAGACCAATTCTAAAAAAGTTATGCGATTTTAAAAAGTGTCCAAATACTTTTTTACTAACTGTATATACATTAATAAGAACCATTATTTACATTCCAGTAGATACACCTTTCTTAACCTAAAATATTCAAAACATTCGTACTGCTCGAAACTTTCAAGCTTCAAGCTCGAAAATTTCGATCTGCTCAAAGTACATTCAGGCTGCCCGAAAAAATCGGATACTCGGTTCTCTTCGAGCCACTCGAAAAAATTCGAGTACTCGATTCTTTCAAGCCGCTCGGTTTTTCCAGGTACTCGGCTCGGTTGCTATCTTCGAGCCGCGTCAGGCTCGGCGCGCTTTTTTCGAGTACTCGAACAGCTCTAGACTCTCTGTATCTCGAGGAACCAGAGACTATTCCTCACCCATTAACCGTCTCATAGTTATATCGTCTCTTTTGTCTCGCGTTGCCCGGCGCGCGTGGACGTCGGAATGCGCGGATGCGCTGGCAAGCCTGATTCATACGGACGGTTATTGAATTACCACCGAGACCGTGTAAAACTATCGCGCAACTTCAGCCTGCTTCTGACGACGAGCTATAGTGTGTTTCGCGCTACAAACGTATCTACGTACTTCGCATTAATTCCTTATCGACTTGACCGCCAATTAAATCACTTCCCTTAATTAATTTCTAACAAAAGTTTCCTCATCAAATTAAATCGTATCAATTCCACCGTACCGGTATTAAAAAACCAATAATGAGAGGCAAAGTACCCACGCTACCTATTCAACCGAACAACGCATATTCCTCGATCCTGTTCCCATGGTAAAACCTCTCTCCTTACTGCCTTTACCAACTCACCGTAATTTCAAATCCGCGAGTCGAGAGCGTGGAGGCGTTAAAACGTCGCGACACCTGTTCGCCCGGCCCCTTATTATCCCAAACTGGGAGCACTGCAGAGGTGTTCAATAGGAGTCGACGCACTACCAATCCGCCCTAGCTATTCCGGTCGAGCGTTTATATGCGCCGGCGGCGAATCGATGCGTTCGGCGGCGATGAGAATCGTTGGCCGGCGCGATAACGTAGGCGACGTTGAGGAGGAACATTCGGTCGGAGTGGTAGGCTCGATCTCCCTCCCTGCCTTCTCGGGAGAGCGTATATAAGTTGCCGCGCGCTTGGAAAGGACGATAGCGATCTTTTAGGTAAAGGGTAAAGTCGATCGGATTAGTCTCGTATCTGGGAGGATGTGAATACCCGGCAGTTCATCATAAATTTGGGCCATATCGTGCATATTATTATTGCATTCGTACGTTCCTTATTGTGTTATTTATCATTTAATTATATTATTTATAGGAAGAGATTTTTCCATTCGCAGAATTTCTTGATAGATTTCGCTGATGACACGGTCGATAAGGGTTATCGTCGCGTCTCAGCGACCGCTGGAGGCCTGTTTCTTTGACCGCGGGGTGTCTCTCTGTTGATTTAAATTTCCAGCTTCCAGACGCGTGGGGATGAATTTTATTTTACAAAAATTCGAATTCTTTATTTTTCGTCGTATCGATATGAAAGCGACACCGACGGTTTCCTAATATTTTCCAGATTAAAAGGGACCAAATATGCACCATGTAAATCGGACTGTTTTTAACGAAGCTGGCTTTGAATTTTGCAAATTAATTTTTTGCGATTTCGTTAATTGTAGTCTGAATGGTGTCGTGTTTGGTATCAATTTCATCGGGAGAACACAAGGAATCGATTCCTGTCATTTTCCTGAAGATCCGATGAAATTCAAAACGTCACATTTTTTACTTCTTAATGGCAGGTGCTATCTTTGCCTTTTATGGCTCATTCTTCTCGGGTCCGAGAAATAAACGTCCGAAGTAAATAAAAAATGGTAGTGATAATGATTTTTTATCAGTTTAGAAGAGGAAAAATTGTCAGCCCAAACGAATCCACCGTATTTAAAAAAAAAATAGTTCATTTGCAATATACAGTTCCTTTCACACTTCTTGTCGAGTAAAACACGTCGAAACACAGAAAAAAGGTTTAAAATGTTTATAAACTAAATTTTACATCAGACTTCCCTCATCAACTCCAGTGCTTTTACATTTTTAGGCGATTTTCATCCATGGAAATGATGAAAGAAAATCGTCATTCGTTTGTTAATGCGAGTTAACTTTATCCGACACATGACGAATAATTTTTTAAATTTTCATTCGTTGCTCGTGAATTTTATTTAAATAAAAATTTAGCCCATCTCTGCCCGTACATAGGTATCAGTACACTTTAGTCCCTCCTCACGGAGCAGAACGTTCTTCCCTCGAAAATTGACATTTCCTGGGGTAAAATAGTTTCGCGGTGTTTCTTCGCTTTGTGATCAGCTTCGATTACAACCAATGGTCAGGAACGGGTCGTTAAACGGGGAACAATGCAAACGAGAGGCACTACGTACTACGTAGTACCAATGGAGGCTGAGTACAGTGAAAGTATGCTCGCTATGTTCCCTCAGCCAGGGAAACGCAAAGTGGGGGGTGAAATGACTTTTGCGTTTAGCCAAGGCAAACTACAGTGGCGTTTGAAGTCACTGGCATTTTATCGGTCGCGAATCTTTTTCCGTTTCTGCAGCAAAAGAGTGCAACCAGGACTTGAGATCAAGCTTTTAACCAGTAATATTATTTAACTACTTTAATTATATATTATGTTAGAGCAGAAATGCTTGAGTTTAACAAAAAGAGAAGCACTTACAGAATTCTTAAGCAATCGGTAATGCACTAATGCGGCTTTTAACAGTTCATAGATTAATAATTAGTGTACCCATTCTTTTGTTTTATTTAAGTTAAGTTCGAGCCAAGGAGTTAATACACAGGGTGTCTCTAAACGAAGGGAGATGAAAGTGACATATGAAATTTGAAAACTTTGAAGTATATAAAGGATTTATTCTTCCACTTGCAATACTGCAAACATTTTTATCGTATGCACAAGCTTTCACGTATGCTAAGTCTCTTGCATATAGTTACGTTTCTATTTCTGTTCCTAATCAAAGAGCAATAAGTGTTCGTTTATTATCTACCCGTATGGTATATTAGTTTCCAGTTGTTGGAACCTCACGTTTCCCCATTGTTTCACATTTACACGGTCAATATTTGCGCTCGCGATGTTACCTATATTCTTTTTTATCGCTATTTACTCGCTGACGTGTCTCCACACATATTTTCCAGTTTTTAATTTCTGCTTCGTATCGACAGCACAAGTGCACTTGGTAATAAATCTTCACTTGTTCTGTCTCTGTGCTTTAAACTCATTCGACAATTTTAAATAACATATACAGAAAACTGGACAACTACGAAACATCACACGATAATTACTGCAACCAAGGAAGTAGCTGATTCTACGCACAAAAATGAATGAAAAATGTGGAAGAAATTTTTCTTAAACACAGTTAGGTTTAAAAAAGCAACTCGATTTCGAAATTTGTAAAATATAGCTGTAGGTGTACCAAGCAATAGTGACATTCGTCTTCAACGATAAGATAAGGCTTTTAATATCATAAGACTTCAGTCCCTATCTTACAAAAACACTTCCCTTTATGCTTCACGTCTTCAATTTGTTTTTGCACGCAGCATCACTTTATACTTCAAAAATAAAAACCAACATAGTAACCACAAATCTGACGTCGCTGAAATAACGTCATTTTGAATATTTGTTCTGGCTTAGACCCTTTTTCCTTTTTTCCCCTATTTTTTGTCGTTCTGTCAGGGACATATGTTTTAAGGTTCTTAATGTTTTTACATATCAAAATAAATAAAATAGAATATCGAATTAAGTGTACTGCGTCCACCTTTTTCGAGTAAACTAATTTTCATCCAAGGAAGATTGTAAGTGCAAACTTCGTAGGGAAGCACAGTAGAATTTCGAGGACAAAAACGCAACCCAGCGAATTCTCTCTCGGAACGAGCAAATAATAGGGAATGCTTTCTTCGAAATTCCCTTAGAACCAATTTGGACTCACTGACTTATACTTCTGCACGCTTTCAACGATTCCGTCCGAAGGTTGCTGGAACCACTGGTTGTCTGTCGGAGTGTCCATCGCCCTGTGGACGCGTCCACGAAACCTGTTCCAGCATAATTGTCCGAAAAATCGATTCGAACAGCGAGTTCCAGGGTTTGTCCCCGCCAATTTCTACCAGGTACTTTCCTCTCCCCTTGTTTTTACGTGTACACGTTCCACTGGTCGAAATTCGAACGGTTCAGATCGATAAGGATTACAAATCACTTTTAATTAAATGCAGTAGAACGTCTATTATTTAAACTAACAGGGAGACATGAATATTGAGACCTTAAAATAAAAAAGGTACTATAAGAAAATGATTTACTTCGAAAATCCAAGAATACGATTCTCTGAGAAATTTTTTCCGATATCAGAAATAATTAGAAAATTACGATTTTAAATTCGTGAGTTGTATTAGTAGTGCCCCGAAACTAGATCACCAAACCTCGAAACTAGTTCATCTTCCACTCATTTCTGAATCTGTTATTATACTATATTACAGTGTCTCCCAATATTTTTTTACTCGCGATCCCCTTTTATAATCCAAATAAATTAGATAACTAAATTAAAGAAAACATTAAACATAGGAAATTCAGAATATAATTCTAATTTAATAATATTAAAACGCGGCGACCCTGCAGAGAACACTTCGCGACCCATCGCTTGCGAATCACTGCTATATTAAATTATGATTTACTTTAACCAGAAATTTAAGGTTTCAAGAATCTCCCTTCAACTAATGGACTCCATAATGGTGGTCTCTTTTTTCAAATACACTCTATGGCTTCTACAAATAGTTTCTACGCGCCCGTGATGAAATCGCGCTGTCGTTGAAGCGGAACGGTTGCAGATCGAAGGAGAACAGTCGGTTAATTGATCGTAAACGAGGATCATTAGGCGCGTAAACAATCGTGAGAGAGGAATTCACTGGAGAAACTAAACTCTTGAAGAAAATACTTAAAATGGCAATCTAACTTTTACTGTACATTTGTCCCTAAGATCGAAGAAAATAATTTTTCGAATCGTTTGAAATCTCGAATGAGCGACTGTGTTGTTCATACGTTGGGCCATTTCAGTGGAAACTGTGCAGGCTATTATTAAACGATGAAGTGCTCCATCAATGAACGGCCTGTTGCAAGACTCCGCTGATGTCGATCAAGATAACTGATTGATCGATAAGCTTTTAACAGTTGTATGTAATTGATGGTCGGTGGTATCCATCGGGTGTTATATAGTGGTTGCAGAAATTTCGATAGTCTGAGGTTTTGTCAGCGTCAAGATGGAAGACTACTGCTACTGTTAATAAACAAGTGGATTACAGTTTCCATTTAGATTATCATTTCAGATAGATGGAAACTTTGAAACGCGCATTGTGTAACGGCGTCAATTGATCAAGATGACGAGGAATATTATCTCTCGAGGCTCCTGGGGACTTGGACTGCTTTGTGGATGAATTTGCAGGGTGATGCTGTCGGTTTAGTGGATTCAATTATTGTCGAGAGGAGTATTGTAATTAGACATTGTTGGCGAGCCTTGATGGGATCTCACGATAGATTATAGATCTTCTTTGCAGAGGATAAGTTCTCCAAGATCATCACAAAGTTACCAAGTTTAAAGATTCAGCTCCAAAATGAATTAATTAAATGTATTTACTGATCCTCGAATTACGATAGAATTCAAATTTTGCGATAATATCGTCCGATTAATATAAAGAAGGAATCCCACAACACCTTCTTTACAAAAGGTAGATCCTCCCAAGATCTCCATCGCACAAAGTTGACAAGTTCAGAGATTCAGCTCCAAAATGAATTAATCAAATATTTCTACTGACCCTAAAATTACAACAGAACCCAATTTTTCCAATAATATCATCTACATAACATAAAAAAGGAATCTTGAAACACCTTCTTCAGAGAAGGTAGATCCTCCCAAGATCTCCATCGCACAAAGTTGACAAGTTCAGAGATTCAGCTCCAAAATGAATTAATCAAATATTTCTACTGACCCTAAAATTACAACAGAACCCAATTTTTCCAATAATATCATCTACATAACATAAAAAAGGAATCTTGAAACACCTTCTTCAGAGAAGGTAGATCCTCCCAAGATCTCCATCGCACAAAGTTGACAAGTTCAGAGATTCAGCTCCAAAATGAATTAATCAAATATTTCTACAGACCCTAAAATTACAACAGAACCCAATTTTTCCAATAATATCATCTAAATAACATAAAAAAGGAATCTTGAAACACCTTCTTCAGAGAAGGTAGATCCTCCCAAGATCTCCATCGCACAAAGTTGACAAGTTCAGAGATTCAGCTCCAAAATGAATTAATCAAATATTTCTACTGACTCTAAAATTACAACAGAACCCAATTTTTCCAATAATATCATCTAAATAACATAAAAAAGGAATCTTGAAACACCTTCTTCAGAGAAGGTAGATCCTCCCAAGATCTCCATCGCACAAAGTTGACAAGTTCAGAGATTCAGCTCCAAAATGAATTAATCAAATATTTCTACTGACCCTAAAATTACAACAGAACCCAATTTTTCCAATAATATCATCTACATAACATAAAAAAGGAATCTTGAAACACCTTCTTCAGAGAAGGTAGATCCTCCCAAGATCTCCATCGCACAAAGTTGACAAGTTCAGAGATTCAGCTCCAAAATGAATTAATCAAATATTTCTACTGACCCTAAAATTACAACAGAACCCAATTTTTCCAATAATATCATCTACATAACATAAAAAAGGAATCTTGAAACACCTTCTTCAGAGAAGGTAGATCCTCCCAAGATCTCCATCGCAAAAAGTTGACAAGTTCAAAAATTTAGCTCCAAAATGAATTAATAAAATATTTCTACAGACCCTCAAATTACAACAGAACCCAATTTTTCCAATAATATCATCTAAATAACATAAAAAAGGAATCTTGAAACACCTTCTTCAGAGAAGATAGATCCTCCCAAGATCTCCATCGCAAAAAGTTGACAAGTTCAAAAATTTAGCTCCAAAATGAATTAATAAAATATTTCTACAGACCCTCAAATTACAACAGAACCCAATTTTTCCAATAATATCATCTAAATAACATAAAAAAGGAATCTTGAAACACCTTCTTCAGAGAAGATAGATCCTCCCAAGATCTCCATCGCAAAAAGTTGACAAGTTCAAAAATTTAGCTCCAAAATGAATTAATAAAATATTTCTACAGACCCTCAAATTACAACAGAACCCAATTTTTCCAATAATATCATCTAAATAACATAAAAAAGGAATCTTGAAACACCTTCTTCAGAGAAGATAGATCCTCCCAAGATCTCCATCGCAAAAAGTTGACAAGTTCAGAGATTCAGCTCCGAAATGAATTAATCAAATATTTCTACAGACCCTCGAATTACAACAGAATCCAATATTTCCAATACTATCACTGAAATGACATAAAAAAGAACCCACTTCAAGGATTCAGCTCGAAAATAAATTATTCAAATACATCTACTGATCCTCAAACAGCAACAGAACCAACTTTTCCAATAATATCACCAACATAAGTAACACAAAATACCTTTACGTAGAACAACCCTTCCAAGATCACCACACAGTCTCCACTCATTCAGCAACTCGACCCCCGAAAAATCACACAAGCCCACTAGTGTGCACCAAGCGTAAAAAAAGTAAGAAAAAAGTCTTCTCACGTGCAGTGTGACAGTGCAGCAGTCGATGAGGAGTATCCGAATGCGTTCCGTTGAGGAGGTCGCGGCGAACCACAGTGCACTGAGTCGGCTGCGTGAATGAAGAGCACAGCACTGCAAGAGAGAGTAACTACAGGCGGTGGAGGAAACTTTCATACCTGTTTATCGGGATTCCCTGGCGTCTCTTGTGCATGCACCTCCAGCTCCACGCCGGGGGAATCCTGGGGAAGGGTTCGACAATCGTCGATTCACCCTAGTCACGCGCTCCTACGTGATCTATTCACAGGCGGCGTCATTCCCAGCATCTCCGCGATGGACGAGCTCCTCCGAGATCAAGGGGGAGGGGGGACGATGCATCGATGGGGGGCAATCGATGGAGAGGCTGATAATCATCGAGGTGGAGGGACGATTTAACCCTGGAACACGTAAAGTGGGTGCTGGTGGCTCCAAGTGTATTAACTTTTAAAGAATGTTAACAAAAAGCTTTGGAAAAATTGGATACAAACTGTGTTAGCAAAGTGATTTGAAATAATTGGGATATTTGTGAGAAACGGTGCAAGTTTATTGAAAAACAGTAAGGAATTTTAATTTATTTGGTATTTCATGCAAATGCAACTGTGGTGTCTCAATACTTTAAACGGCTGAGTATGTTCGAAGTATTTTATTCACTTAAAGTGAAGGTATTAGCAGAGCATTTGGCACTGTAGGAAGCAGAAGTATCTTTTCTCTATTGGAGGGTGAATTTTTCAAATTTAGAGCTGCCCCCTTTTCGCAGCAAAGTCTCCAATTGTAAAGTTTTCGTGGAATTTTGTTTTTTCTCCTGTGCTCTGAATTTTGGTAGATCTGAGTGTTTCACTTTTTGGAGCCCGATTTGGGGTGAAGTTCTGTATTCTCTTATAATCACGTGCCATACTTCTGTTTTTGTTACTAGCTGAAACACTTCTTTCGAGTTGCTTTAGGAATTCTTTTTATATTAATAAGAATCGCGTTGTTGGATTTGATTTAAAGATCTTGAGCTTGACAAGTCAAACAAATATCACGTAATAAAGATCAACAGGCATTTTCAGCGGTTTAATTTACATAAATAATGTAGAGTAGATTGTAGATTTGCAGTAGAAAAAAATTATATAAATACTTTACTCCTTGGCTTCGCTTGGATAATTTTTTGTATTTTTTTATTTATTCATCTGGATTTGTCAGGCATAACGAGCTGAGACACATTTCGTGACCCCGGTGTTTACCGTTCAAAAGTTTTTAGGCGACAGACAAACACAAACATATCTATGGCTTAGTGCATAAATATTGTATGCCCAATTTTTGTGAAATTTGTGTTTCTATATGAAATAATTCTTGACTGTTTCCTTATACTCTGTAAAAATCACATTTATATCTACACTTAGTAAAAAAAGTATTTGGACACTTTTTAAAGTCGCACAACTTTTTTAGAATTGGTCTTAACGACTTGATTTTTTTTGAGGACCTAGAAGGATTTGTTTTCTAAGTGACGTGTTTCGTCGTTTTCGAAAAAATTGCAATTGGTCGGAATAGCGAAGAAAATAGTAAAGGTCGTTTTTTAAACTTTTTTTTGTGAGCTTGTAATGAAAATTCAAAAAACCCATTCGTAGATTTAGGTAAATTGTGTACATGCTGAAAATTTCATCAAAATCGGATAACGCTGCTCTGAGCTACACACGTTTAAAGACTGCAGAATAAGGTCGAGAATCGCGGAAATTCCCAGAAATCAGCGATTTTCGACCTTATTCCGCGATCTTTAAGCGTTTATAGCTCAGAGCAACATTAACCGATTTTGATGAAATTTTAGGCATGTATATAACTTACTTCAATCTACAAATGGGTTTTTTGAATTTTCATTACAAGCTCACAAAAAAAAGTTTAAAAAACGACCTTTACTATTTTCTTCGCTATTCCGACCAATTGCAATTTTTTCGAAAACGACGAAACATGTCACTTAGAAAACAAATCCTTCTAGGTCCTCAAAAAAAATCAAGTCGTTAAGACCAATTCTAAAAAAGTTATGCGATTTTAAAAAGTGTCCAAATACTTTTTTTACTAACTGTACTTCACAAATTTGTCAAAAATAATATTTTTCTTCGTTGTATGCCCCTGAATCTTACTCTGCACCCCTAAACCAGTTTTTCTTGAAAACATTAAAAGTAGACGTAGAATATTTGTGCACTAAGCTATCGATATAAACTTTCTGCTTTATATATTAAGGGGCCATGCTTGGTTGGCAGGCGAAAAAACGTGATTTTCATGAATTTTTTGTGGAAAATATAATGTATATTTTTTACAATTATTTGCATATTTTAAAAGTACATATATTCAGCAACTCTCAGTAATTTTATTATAGGAAAATATTAAAAAGTGAACGAATAACAGCCACTCTCCCGGAAGCTATTTTTTTTAGCGCTGAGCACGATTTCTCCGAGCTGGATCATCTGAAATCGAAAAGTGAAGAAGATTCTGTTAGTATATGAGTTTATCTAGTTCGTGAACGAAGGATGTTCGTTTTTTATGCAAACTCTATTTTTAATTTACGAAAAACGAACAATTCAGACATCGAAAAATCATGATTTTGCGTTAAACGGCCGCCATTTTGTCTGAAATCATTTTCTTGAAAAATCCTTCGTTCACAAATCAGATAAACTCGTATATTAACAGAATCTTCTTCACTTTCTGATTTCAGATGATCCGGCTCGGAGAAATCGTACTCACCCCGCAGTGCCATTATAAAAACAGCTTCCGCGAGAATAGCTATTATTCCGTCATTATTTAATATTTTACTATAACAAAATTCCTGAGGGTTGCTGAATATATGTACTTCTAAAATAAGGAAATAGTTGTAAGAAACATACATCACATTTTTCACAAAAAAATTCTTGAAAATGATGTTCTTTTTCGTTTGCCAACTAGGCATGACCCCTTAATATCACTTCCACCACTATTTTCCTCGAGTACCACCTACCTCACCACTAAAATTTCTTCTTTTCACATGCCCAGAATCGCTAACTTTAATCGCATAAAAATCCTATCCCACAATTCCACCAGAATACAATAATTTTATTATTCCAAAATTCCTCAACTACAACTCTGCAAACTCAACACCATCTGTACGTGCAAAGCTACCCACACCCTCGCACAGCTTCCAGCTTCTAATCAACCAGTCACTCAAATTGCACGCCAGGTATTCCCAAATCGAAGATGAGACGAGCGATTAGCATGAAGCAGCGACGCAGAAGCGCCCTCCTTTAATCGAACGTCGCCCCTTCCATCGTAAACACGATCTTCCCCGCGTCTCCCGAGCATCGTCGCTCGCCTCGCCCTCCTATTATGTACGCGTCTTCTTTCGTTCGCATAATTACGCAATCCGCCAAGGTTACTGCCGATCAGCTGTTACGGTCACGCCTGCTCTCTGTTTTTGATTCGCCTCTTTTTCCATCGCGAGGAGAAGAAAAACGGACCCGAGATCGGCTGAGGTGCTCGTGCGTCTGTGGCGAACGCAACCGAACCGTGAACATCGACACGTGTTCTTGGAGGTGGATGCAGGTGATTTCAGCAACGCCTGGTGTTTCCTTTTATTCGTTTTTTCTTCCTCGTCCAAACTCGTTGCGGACGCTCGTTCTTTCAGCGGGTACGTCACTGTCGTGACTAATCTGCATAACAATTGGAAAACATCGAACGGCAGACTTGAAATCCAGCGTTTAACACGCTCGCTAGGAACCTCGCACGTTCTTCTAATATTCAATGAAATATGTGTCGCTGGGGATTAGAATGTTCCGTGGTGCAATGATGCAAGTTTTACTCTTTGGTACGTTTAATGACAGTGATATATTGTACTTGAGGAGCTTGCAAGTCTATGAGTTTAACCCTCTAACGCCCAGACCCTTGAACCGTTATTTAAAAATTGTGGGACTAATATGTATGTTGTATCTTGTTATGTTCAAATGGAAAATATCGATTTCAAAGCTATTTATAGAATACTCGTCGTTTAAACTCATGTTGCATAGATGCAACATTAAGCGACAAGGGGTAAGAAAATAAAACAAACTTTCAGGAGTTTCATTGTTAGTTTTTACTGTAAAAATAATATTTTGAAATTAACAATAATTATTATTACAGTTCACGATTCCGATGGTAATCGTGAAAATAGTTTCTACTACTTGTAAAACATAATTGGACACTACATTTTACACAAGTAGCACATGTAATTCCCTTGATACATAATCTGCATATTTCTCTCTTTAGAACTTTCTTCTAAACAGGAAAATGTCCAACAGAGTCGAAACGTATTTCCTTGTATGGATGCGAAACACAAGGTTTCTTCTTCTTTTTAGTATTCTCCAAACTTGAATTTGAAGTTGATGGACGACCACGGCGTCTTTTTCTCAGCCCAATTGAATTAGATCGTCAGCTACACGCATTCTAAATATTTTGTTCGAGATATTTGTCTGTTTCTTTCGGTAGACTAACCATGCGTAGGTGGGACAGATGTCAGTATAATAATAAAAAATGGGCATATACTAATAGTTTGTTTGACTACTACCGTTCAGTGTTGCACCGGTGCAACATGCATTTTCAAATATAAAATACTCGCATATATAAGACTTGAAATAACTTCACAACACTTTTGTGCACATAATTTATCTTTCCACTAAATGTAACGATGCAAATTTTAATGAAAAAAGAAGAACTTACCTCTATTTTTCACTGATTTATTTGAGAAATATAAGGAAACACAAGATGGCAGCCTGAAGTCATAATTCACAATAAATCTTTTAAGAAAATGTTTGATTTCCTCAACCGAGAACATTGAAATCTGCTTTACTACCAGGAAAACTACGGATGGTTGCTAACAAAACTTAAATATGTACAGGTGACAGAACTTTACGCATTTTCAAAATGAGTGTTGCACCGGTGCAACTCTGGGAGTTAGAGGGTTAAAAATAATTCAATTTTTTCATTTAGTATATTAGTAATAGCTCATAAATAATTGTGAAATTATTTCAACTCTTCTGAATTAATATATTTGGTGATATTTCGCGGAAAGGGCGGCGGAAGCTTGTTAGACTAGGGCAGAAGTCGGTAAGGTATGAACCTTTTGATACTTGAAGGAATGGAAAAATTTGCAAAGTCTCTGCCACTTAATACGAATTAATACAGATACTGTAAATTTGTAATCACAATGGCTTTGGCATAGGTACCACGTAGGTCTTTATCTCCACCAAAGAGTATGAATTCTTTTTTGTTAAATTTCTATGGCTCTTCTAAAAGTAAAGAATGTATACTTAAGAATTTTTGGCTCTTTTTAAGTTCCGAGTTGCCGACCCCTGACCTAGGGGCGCCAAATCTCCAAATCCGCCCCTGGATGTTGATGAATGTTGCAGGCAACGTGTTAAGAAATTGCTGAAGGAATGGTTTCCTCGATTTTTTTAGCCTTTTGCAGTAGGAATTAATTTAATCGACTGAGTATCGGTTACAGGTAGTTTGATCAATCTTGCGTTTCCACAAAATATTTAAATCCTTCAAACGAATGACCTCCGTTCGCCCATTAAGTAGACAATCGTCAGAGGCATGTTAAGAAATTGCTGAAGGAATGGTTTCCTCGATTTTTTTAGCCTTTTGCAGTAGGAATTAATTTAATCGACTGAGTATCGGTTACAGGTAGTTTGATCAATCTTGTGTTTCCACAAAATATTTAAATCCTTCAAACGAATGACGTCTGTTCGCCCATTAATAGACAATCGTCAGAGGCAGGAAAATATTTTCAATCACTAAGGTCGGTAGGGTAAAGAGTACAATGGTTGGCCACTTAAGTAAGAGTGTCACATAAATGATGAATTATAAATGTGAATTTAGTAAATTTGAAATGGAAATCAATATAAATAAGTACGAAAAACCCCTAATAATCTAAAAATAAATAGAGTTTATAAAAAAAATCAAGAATGCATAAAAATATACAAGAAATATGTTTCCTACGAAGAAATATAGTTATTAGCATGGTCAAGACAGTAATTGTCCATTCGGTTCGACAGTGATTGGCCGCTATTTGATACATAATATAACCTAAAAGAAAATGTTACTGATTTGGCGATAGAAATAAGATTAAAATTATTCAATAAAAATGGATATATTTTATTTAGTATGTATTTGTCGTGTTTGTTTCTGTTTTGAACAGGGGGCTAATTACTGTTTCACCATTAACATGGTTAAAATCCGGTCCAAGGCAGGAGCTTATTGCTAAATGAGGGAAATACATAATTCTGTAATTTGTGATGATCACGTTCACTCATGTTTTTCCATCCTTGCAGATATTTCTGAACTTTCGAATCTTGTTTTTAAAATTAAGGGAAGAATAGAAAACCTGCTCGTTTAGATCGCTCGAAAGCAGCCGAGGTATTCTGTCGAGCCGTGCAAAGCAAGATCTAGACAATTCGCCTATCGTCCGCTGTCAAAAGGAGAGCCGAGTAATGTTTGATAATTACTCTTTATTATTGCGAGAGAAAAATGCGTGGGCAATGAGGAGTAGTGGACAGAGATTTTTCCTTTGTTGGGTAAGTGCGTCCAGCAAATTCCTCTATAGAGACGGCCAAGAGATTCTTTCATTTCCTTCCTCCTAATTGTAAGTCCAAGATGGCGACTGTCGAACGGCTCGACCCACCTGAGAAATGTGATCGTACTTTGTGGCGTAAAAAACTACAAGTTCGGAGTCATATGCCCGCGAAACACAAAAGCAGGGTGGCTTAAGCGGTTTTGCAAATCGTAGAGGTGGAAAGAATCAACTAATTGGATTCTTGGGACCGTTTTCGAAAGCTGGGTCCTTTCGATCGATGCACCACTGCTCTAATCAGTGAGGCACGGATGCTCTCCAAGACTTTCTTCTCCTTAAACCTAATACCGTAAACTGGAGGAGTAGTATTGGCAGATTTTTGTAACGTTTTGTTATATTATTATTATTACGACTTTATTACTCCTGAAATGGAAGATATAGTCCATATAGAGATAGTAAAATTAGAGCAAGGGGGAGTTAGCAGAAGGAACTGTTAATAAGTCTAGCTGTTAATTTTTATAAATAAACATTAAGATTTTTACATTTGCTTTAAATATTCTATTATAACAATGCATTTTTTGTGATTGTAGAATGAGGGTGAAAATGCATAACATTCTTGTTCTTTTCCTTCTTTAATACATGTTAATTAACTGCCAATGTTACCCCACTTTAGTGCACTCGAAGCTGCTGCAATTTTTTGAAAGCTTTATTAGTAATTCCAAGGATATCTTAATTATTAATTTCCAGGGGAACTCCCTTTTGATTCTCAACAGTCCCACCTTTTCTTTTCGATTTTCTGTGGGCCAGAAAATTACTGAAATTAAGCAAAGGTTCCTTAAAATAAATATAAAAGAAACAAATTAGCAGAAACCAGGAACTCTGCATAAATATCTAATAGTATAACATTTTCAGAATATTAATTATCCCATTTACGAGGTCCACCAATCATTAAAGACAGCCTTGCCCGAAAATGTCGTTTTGGGAAAATTTACGTTCTAAACCTAGCATCACTATCTAATAAATTGATAAACCTGTCTAGAACAATCATCTTCAAAGACTGCACTTGAATTGAATTTCATTGATAATGTTGTTCCAAAGATTCTTCGTCAGCTTCAGGTACCTACGTTTTCGATTACGAGTATCAGTTTCATTATCTCTTTTGACTTCGTGAATTGACTTCGCATTAACGCTTCGAGCGACGCAGGCTTCGAAAAAAAGAAAAACGAGGGAAATCGTTTCTCGGCCACGATGGCAATTATCAAACGCATAGAAATCTCGTGTCGCGTTGAGAAAGGCATTCACCTTCATTGTAATCTTATCGGTCAACATTTGACGAAGATTTGATTGTTTATTCCTGAAATAGATATTACCGCCTGTTAATAGCGATCAAGGGAAGAGAATTCTTTATTTCGAAACACAGTTTTGGAGGATCGAGGATGCAGGGCAGATCGTCTTTCGTAATTCTTGCATTCTTTTGGGTAAAATTTAATCAAGAACAATCGAGACCGAGATAAGAATTATGGGAACATCGAATGGGAGTTCGATTATGGACCGCTCTTTCTTAAATAACTATCACTTATCGAAGATTAAGACTCACAATCAAAATTACGGTAACTCGTCATCGTTTTATTTATAACCCACTTACCCATACAGCACACTCTCGTTGCAGCAAAGTTGCAGGATCGTTGCAGTGCAAGATTGAAATGTTGCACTGCAACGTTGTCGCAACGTTGCAGCAATATTGCTATGTCCGCCTCCTGCAACTTTTCGGGCAGTGAGGCCAAAAATATAAATAACGTCAGTGACGGACACGAACGCTACTGAATATGTACAGAATCATAGAAGTATAAAGCCCGTATTATCTTTTTCACAGAAAATTTTTTCCTCGGAAGGGATTGGGGAACCGGCGACCTGTAGCGTCGTAGGCGAACACTTTACCGCCGCAGTTACAACCACTGATTGATAAAACTGCTAACATATTCGAACTTATACTCCTACCGTGCAAAACTTTAAACTCAAATTCTTCAAAAACGAAGGCTCACTTTGACAAACTCCATTAGGGTTTTGTAATACTATAGGTATGTGCTACAACTTCCACCCTGTGTCATTCTACACATTAAAATATACAGGATGAGTCACCTAACATTTAAGCTTAAAATATCTGCGTGGTTTTTAATGATACGAGAAAATGTCTCAGGAAAAAAATGATTGTTAGACAAAAAGGACAACATATTATATATGGTTGAATTTGTATTTTTTATTGGCTATAGCGTTACAGTAATAAAAATACGTCCTCCCATTAAAAAACCCTTGATGATTTTGAAATTTCGGTAAATATAACCTTGAGGAAAAAATCGTCTCCGTCAGAATAATTGTCTCCCCGAAGCAAACATTTTTTCCTTAGACATTTTCTCGTATCATTAAAAACAACGAAACTATTTTAGGTTAAGCAACGTTGCGCAACATTGCAGGATCATTGCAGCAACATTGCAAGAGAATTGCCGCAAAATTGCAGGAACGTTGCCGCAATATTGGCGCAACGTTGCATCAACATTGTGGAAACGTTGCCAAATGTTGCCGTAACGTTGCAGAAATATTGCAGGAACGTTGCCGTGCAATATTGCAACGCAACATTGATGCAACTAGGCAGCAATAATTCTACGTCCGTCCCGAGCAATGTTGCACGGCCACGTCGCAGCAACGTTATATCGACATTGCGCTGCAACCATGCAACACTGCAAGGTTACTGCAACGATTCTGCAACGTTGCCGCCACGAAGTGTGCTGTATGGGTACACTATTTCATGAACGAGATAACATGTTTAAGGATACTGCGGTAGCAGTACGCGTATTTTTTTTTTTTTCGTTCAAACCATGATTGTTTAATTCAAGACAGGTTGACGTCGATTCATAGATAGGAATATTATTGAACCAGCCTATACTGGTTACATCTCCTCGGAGCAACCTGTTCTTTGAATTAAATTTCTGCGAACTTTCGTATTACAGGTATTGGCATAACATATCTGGTGGTTGGATAATATTTTACATTAAATTTCTGTAAGGGATTTCTTACCTTCATCCCAGATAAAGGCACTAGGAAGTAACTTGTCAGGCATATTTTAACATTGAACTTGTATTTGATTTACTTAATAATACTGTTACTCCTTCTATTAACGAATGTTACATATATATGAAGATTTTAAATTATTCTGGACAAAGAAAACTATACATGTAGTTAAAAATAGTCCCATCGAGAAATTCAAATCAGTACCAGTTGTTTTCCCCAAGTAAAGTTGTAAACAGTTCCAGGAAACTACCGTGCGATGGTGGTGAGGATAAAAAGGAGACCTAACCCCGACCTAATTGAAGGCTTTGTATCAAGGAGGGAACTCTATAGAAATCTACCTGTAACTCAATCTCAGCAAATTATGGAGTTGTTGCGTCCTTTTTGCAGCAAAGTCTTCAATTCAAACGTAAATAACTCATACAAATGCTAAGAGTTTGTATGAAAAACTGTATATTTTTATTACCAATTGACTCATGAACATAATCAAATCTAACTACATAATTCCGACGGTATAAAGTGGACTCTGCGTCTTCACATTGCCGTACGAAATTGCGCGCATCGATCATCCGACTGAATCCAATCACCAGTGTTATTACGTTTCGCGGTTCCATAATTCACAGACGGAAATCGAGGATATCCTAACAGGATAATTAGACGTGGACGACGCCGACGTTGGCACTTCCTCGTTCGTGGTACTCGTAGGATCATCGCCATTAGTCGTGGAAAATTCTCTAATCCATTGGGATTACCGATGCGTCACGTGTAATCAGAGGCTCGTTGGCGAAATTATCAGTAAGATTATCTCGTAGTGGAGGATAGGAAGGGGATGGCGAAGCTG
This sequence comes from Andrena hattorfiana, assembly GCA_944738655.2. Lineage (NCBI taxonomy): Eukaryota > Metazoa > Arthropoda > Insecta > Hymenoptera > Andrenidae > Andrena > Andrena hattorfiana. Next base: position 7,101,450 of record OX122889.2, read on the forward strand.
TTTATTCAAATGGCACTCGCCCACGGATGCTGGGATGGTGGAGGATCGAGAGGTATTGTACCTAGAAGCAACACAGCTTGGTCGTACGAGCTGCGGGAGTCTACCCAAATTTGAAGTTTTGAGGCTTTAAAGTTTTGAGACTTTAATGTTTTGAACCTTTGAAGTTTGAAATCTTCGAAGTTGTGAAGCTTTGAAGTTTTTAGCTCTGAAGTTTTGAAACTTTGAAGTTCTGAAGTTTGGAAGCTTTAAAGATTTTTAGCTTTGAAAATTTGAAGTTTTTAGCTCTGAAGTTTTGAAGCTTTGAAGTTCTGAAGTTTAGTAGTTTGGAAGCTTTAAAGTTTTTTAGCTTTGAAAATTAGAAGCTTTGAAGTTTTGAAGCTTTGTAGTTCTGAAGATTAGTAGTTTTGAAGCTTTAAAGTTTTTTAGCTTTGAAAATTTGAAGCTTTAAAGTTTTTTAGCTCTGAAGATTTGAAGCTTTGAAAATTTGAAGCTTAGTAGTTTTGAAGCTTTAAAGGTTCTTAGTTCAGAATATTTGAAGCTTTAAATTTTGAACCTTTGAAGTTTTGAAGCTTCAAAATTTTTTAAACCTGAAGTCACTATTAAGCCTTAAAGTTTTTTAGCTCTGAAGATTTGAAGCTTTGAAGCTTTCAAGCTTAATAGTTGTGAAGTTTTAATGTTTTTTAGCTCTGAATATTTGAAGCTTTAGATTCTGAATCTTTGAAGTTTTCAAGCTTTAAAGTTGTTTATCCCCGAAGTTTTGAAGCTTCGAAGTTGTGAAGCTTTGAAGTTTTTAGCTTTGAAGTTTTGAAGCTTTGAAGTTCTGAAGTTTAGTAGTTTGGAAGCTTTAAAGTTTTTTAGCTTTGAAAATTTGAAGCTTTGAAGTTTTGAAGCTTTGTAGTTCTGAAGATTAGTAGTTTTGAAACTTTAAAGTTTTTTAGCTTTGAAAATTTGAAGCTTTAAAGTTTTTTAGCTCTGAAGATTTGAAGCTTTAAAGGTTCTTAGCTCAGAATATTTGAAGCTTTAAATTTTGAAGTTTTGAAGTTTTGAAGCTTCAAAATTTTTTAAACCTGAAGTCACTACTAAGCCTTAAAGTTTTTTAGCTCTGAAGATTTGAAGCTTTGAAGTTTTCAAGCTTAATAGTTGTGAAGTTTTAATGTTTTTTAGCTCTGAATATTTGAAGCTTTAAATTCTGAACCTTTGAAGTTTTCAAGCTTTAAAGTTGTTTATCCCCGAAGTTTTGAAGCTTCGAAGTTTTTTAGCCCTGAAGATTTAAAGCCTTCAAGTTTTTTTAGCAACGAAGATTTGAAGCTTTAACGTTTTTTAGCTCTGAATATTTTCAGCCTTAAAGATTTTTAGCTCTGAAAATTTGAAGCTTTAAAGTTTTTTAGCTCTGAATATTTTCAGCCTTAAAGTTTTTTAGCTCTGAATATTTGAAGCATTAAATTCTGAACCTTTAAAGTTTGGAACCTTCGAAGTTTTAATATTTTGAAGCTTTGAAGTTTTGCAACACGTGTTCTAAAAACCTTACCTCTCAAAAAATGCTAATTCTCTTCTCTCAAACCCCAAAAGCTGCAAGCTTCGTGCCTCTCGCAGCTTCTAAAACCTCGCTACATCCCTCCCGGGCACCACTTAATACGCGATTACGTTACGCGCCTAGGAGGAATTTCTGTGGCGCCGAGCGCGCCTCGTTGCGCGAATACGCGAGAATTTTCCTCCTAGGGGTCATTGATCACGGAAGTGGACACGACTAGGCCTCGTGGGCCCATCGATGGGCCCGTTGGAAATCGCGCTCGAGAAAGGGGGCGGTGAAAGCGCGGCGATGCGCGCGTCGTCTTGATCTTCGACTCGGGATCTTGGCGAGCGGGAGAGGGAAGGACAGATGCATGCTACCTGCGAGGATTTTCCTCCAACCGAATGGAAATAATACTGGCGGAGGATTCTACTGGTATCCAGGAATCAGCGGGGTGAGGATCGAAGGGGAAATGTGGCACACGCGAATTGGTTTCTAATGGCTCGCGATGGTAATGGGATAATGGTGTGGTAGAAAGTCGAGGAGCTATAAATGATGGGAGAATATGTAGCGTGGGTATTTAGTAATTGAGAACTCGAGGGTGGATTGGGAGGTAACAGTTTATTTTTAACTTTGACTATGATAATATATGATTATGAGGAAAGGAAACCTTAAGTATCAAGTTTCAAGATTTTTGCATACTCCACGTGCGGAAATCCTGCGGTTCTATTCGATACCCGTGTCTCTTGAACGCCTATCGGCGTACCCCGCACGAGCTGTGGGCACTCACTGAACACTGGTGTTTATTGCAGTGAAAGGGTTGGTGGTATTCGAAAGTAACGGGAAATTTACAAGTAACAGTTGAATTCTGCTAACGTTCCAAGTGGAGAATGAAACTGTTGGTGTTAGGAAATAATAGAGGTGAGAGTGAAATATATGTATGTGGTACGTGTGAACGTTTTCAAAGTGAGTAATATTGCCAGTGGCGATTGAAGCTGAAGGATCTGCGGGTGAGGACTGAAATGTCAAGGATGAAGGGAATTCCGCATTTTTCTTCCCATTCCATTGATGATTCTCAGAAAGATGACTAACGACCAAATCCTTTTATTTATGAATTTTTTGCATTTTTTTTGATGGAAAAAATCGCCGATATTTTCTGCCAGATAACTTTCATAATCGACATGTATAAATTATTCATGGGATAATAGCCTGTCTTTCTTCAATTCGTGGAAAAAGTGAACGCCGTGAAAAGTAACTTTTCCACGGAATTCGAGGCGGAAGAGATACCGACGCCATAAAATGGCAGAAATTTAGAGCGCGCAATGACCCGTGCACATATTTGCGCACGTTTCCTTGGGAAAGACGGCTATGAAACTTTGATGCCGACATAAAGTAAGGAATTAGGTTCTTGCGTATCGGGATGCACGCTGCAGTTTCGAAGCTCGCGATTCTTCGGGGTCAATGAACTTCGTGTACTTCGTTCAATGCACGAACATTCTGTTGAAATCGTTGCTTTCACATTTTACGAAATCTGAATTGAAAACAAGGATTTTCTTGAATTTCGATGGTAACAGGAAATTGCGAGGAAATTATTTCACGTTATTAAAAAAACTACTTTGCTACGATAAAGGAGAAAATTGTTTTACTCGAAGAGCAGTACGTAAACGACTGATCTTATGTAGGTAATTGCGTGTGCTTTTTTACCGACAGTAGGTTAACATTGATCACTCTAGATGGCACTACAGTACTAGTATTTTTACTAACCTTACCTAACCTCGAGACCACCTTCATCCACTTTATAAACAAATGTTCTCGGAGTTATCGCAACATTCATTAATATTCATGAAAATTATATACCCAGTTTCTCGGTTCACTAGCCACATTATTATCGCTATCTCTCTATCCTTGGACTTTTTAATATATTCTAAGTAACTAATTTGAAAGTGAAAAGTGAAGCAAACTAACAGTGAAACTCAACTAACAATAAAAGTTCAAATTTATTCACTCTGCTAAAATCACTTCGTTTGCTGAAAGTTTCACGAGTAACGAATATTTAAATTTCCCCTCCCACTTACGATTTTCAATATAACAGTATGTAAATGTCCTTGCGAGGTGAGGAAATTCCCCCAAATGTTGCCCAAACTGTTTTCTTCTAAAGTTAAGTGCTTTCTAAAAAAAACTAATATTTAGAGTAGTCATATGACAGTTAGTATTAAAACAATAAAAAAAAAACGGACAAAGTATGAACACTCCCGCGTTATTTACGCGCCATTGAAACTCCCGCCATATTTCAAACTCGGCTGAGTGAGCCAACGAGGGAAATTTCAGGTTGTCACGTATTAGGATACTATCTCGCATTTGGTCCTTCTCCGCTACCACCTGTTGGGACGATAAGAATCGCGGTTGAATTCCCGCTGCGCGATTCGCCAGGTGATCGCCGTTTGCCGCGTGGCACGCCCGACGACGCACGGAACTTGCCGAACCGCTGGCGACGGAGCGCCGTAGCGCCAGTTGCGTGTCAGACGCCGCGCCGTTCGTTTAGTAGTTGGTGCTGTTCGGTATATTACTGGTGCCCTTCGTTTCGCCGCTGGTGCTCGTCATATCGGTAAGTAACGTTGTTCTATTGTACTTAAATAGGGTGGTCGTGCAAATTGCGGGAGTCTCAAAGTTTGCAGTTTTTAAGTTTCGGAAAAAGAGGCTTGGCCCTTTTTTGAGGGGAGATAAGGTTTCCAGCACTCCTATTTCGAAACCTCAAACCTCAAACTTTGGGACTCTCTAGGTACTATATCTAGGGGGCATATAGCGCAGTCGTGAAAACTTCAGGAGCCTCAAAATTTGAAGTTTTGAGCTTTGATGTTTTAGAGCTAGAGGTCTGGAAACTTTACCTCCCCCAAAAATAGTAAATCTCTTGTTCCGAAACCTCGAAGCTGTAAACTTTGGCACTCCCTAGCTGTACTATATCAAACACCCATCCCACTTCCTCCATACACACTTCTTAACTCTTCAACACCCCTCTTTTTTGAAAATTCATTATATTCCTCACAAATATTCCGAATTCACTATTTACCAATTTATCCAATTCCGTATGCTACACGTCTACGCTCCTCAGCGAAACATTTCGTCTCGTTAACTTCTCCCGCAGAATATGTATAGCGTACAGTAACGCAACATCGACGAGACAAGTGTTCAGTGAATTTCATCCTTCACATTTCTCGCACAATCGATTCGCTCGCAATCGTCAGCTGACATTTTCCTAATGAATTTCAACTTCCACGTTGACAAACAGTTCCTTCGCACTTACACACGGTTACCTCGGCGTGCACCGTCGACCGTTGGCCATTATGCAATTCAGGAAGGTGACACTCGGTTCGGTAATGCGAAATAAATTAGACGGGGTGAGATAGGATACTGCACCGTGCGAATTGATCTTAGGATTTAGCATTGCTATAGGAACGATGCTTTATCGTGACTGCAGAGTCGAAGTGGTTATTAAATCCTTTTTATATACTTTTTTCGCGAGATACTATTAGCGTAGGTTATGAAAAAAGTCGAGTGTATAACGATTGCATCTGTCGCTCGCACGACCACATAGGTGCGTGCTTGTTTACCCTCGGACAACGTGCGAGCCATTGAACAGCAGGTTAGCGACAGAAATCCAGCAACATATGTTTCTCAGTCCACTGTTTGCTTATCATCGTTGTTAGCAGTGGTAGCTAAGATAGGGTAATATTATTCCGTGGAAATAATTAATGGTGGCTAACAGTGGTTTCAAGTACGAATTGCTGACACGCGTGGACAGGGCATGTGAGCCACTCAGAAGCCAAACTGATCAACTCCACTTTCTGCAAATTTCTCAATTGTGGTACTTAACACGTACAGTGGTGCTCAAAAGACAATTGTAAACTCATTTTTATGTCTGCATAACTAAATTCTGAATACCTTAAGCAGGACTGGATTAACTTTAGAGGCCCTAAGAACTTAAAAGATTTCGAGGGTCCCTTATACCGGGTGATCACTTCCACGCAATGTATTCCGGTATTTTGACTAAAAAGTGTTTCTAACAGAGGTTAGAGTTTAAAATTCAGAAAATTTCTACGGTGCCCTAAGCACGTGTTTATTTTATTACTACATATTTTAGCAACACCGCGATGTAAATTTTCATATATAAATCTTCTAATAATATATAATAATAATATATAATATATAAATCTTCTTTAAATAATATATAAAATAATATATAAATCTTCTTTCTAATAAATCTACCTTATTTTTCTTACTCTTCACAGATTAAACTCTCTTTTTACCACTACACACTGTAACTAATGCTTATTTGATCAATTCCCTCTACTTTTTATTCCACGGAGCTGATCGGTTTAGCTTTCGAAAAGTTCGTTATCGCCGCGTCCCCTGGCACATCCGTCCGTTCTTCGGCAAGATAACTTTCTCAACCCGTTTCGTTGGTATACGAGTCCTTTGTGGGATACCTTCAGAATTATGGGAAAGCAATGCTGGGAAATGAATACTTGCGGTGCGGTTTCTTTATCGAATGGGACTAAAAGAACCTCCCATGACTTCTCTCGTATTAATTCTCAGTGACTGTTTCTCCCACTAATTGGGTTAGGGGAACGTGGCATGAAGGCAGTTTCGCGTATCGCGAAAATTTCCCGCGAACGAATCGCGCTCATAATCGTTACCATCTAAACTACTTCATTTTTCCGCCGTTTTATCCCGCTTGCAATAATTTCTAATTAAATCAGGTTCCCAGGTGCGATACAAGTATCAATTAGCCGTGGCATTACGCTTCGTTTGCTCTCTGAAAACAAACAGGAACCGCGAACCAACAATTAACACTACATCCTTAAAACTAACTATAATAATTATTGCAGTAGTCGAAGTATTAAGCCACGAGTACGAGAGTTAAGTTAGGTTAGGTCCCGAGTAGAGTTACCACGATTTAGGTTACGTTAGATCTGTGCTCAGGGAAGGTTAGATCGCGGTTCTGCCTGGATCGGGATGAGTTAGGTTATGGTTACGTTTGATGAGGTTGAACTAGGTCATGATAAGTCAAGTTAAGCTTCATTAAATGAAGTTTGCCCGGCAGAGTGTTCTCAGACATCCTGCGCATGAATTTTCAGGGGAATGGCAGAGTATCGTGTGACACGTGTTGTGTTATTGTACCGATGCGATGTTTCTTCCGCTGGCTTAGGGATTAGGAGAGTGGAACGAAGGCGCACGAAGGTAGGCGATCCAGTGCTCGCGAATTAGCGTGTGAATCGCGCGCACCTTCCTTCCCTGTAAAGGCGGATTCACATATGTCAGTTCCGTCCGTGTCAGTGATCTCTTTGCAGCAGTGTGAGTAACTAAACGGACAAGCGAACTGCTTTATTCCAAACAGAGAAACGATATTTTTTAACACTGACTCCACTGAACCGTGACGGAACTGATTATGAAAGTGGTTTAAGTAAAAAATCGAGATAAGCGAGCTTATCACTTTTGTCACATTGCATTGATCTAAATAAGCAATGAAGTCAGTGTTTTCGATATTTTACTTATCTCTAGGTGACTTTCACAATCGCCGGCAATTGTGTGAATCCAGCTTAAGTGTATTCGATAGCAACGGGGGAAAAAGGAAATCTCGGTCTTCTGGTGCGTGATGAAAGCCCGTTTGGGTTCGTCTACCGTCCTGCGAGGATGCGTGTGCTCCGCGATTACGGGGCAGTCACTTAGAAACAATGAGGTTTTTTCAAGCGCATCTGCCTGTGGTATCGCGTTGCAGAATTCTGTTTCGTTCGATCGCGTGGCGCTGAACATTGAGGACCGGTGTAAGTGGCCTGACATGTATCTCCCTTCAACCGAGCGGGCCCTCCGTGTTCCATTTTGTCTCGCTTTAGAAAATCAACGTTGCTGTTCTTCATGACATCTGGGAGGACCAATATAATTTGTTCTTTATATAATCGGGACGGAAAGTTGGCATGTAGTTTTCGTCGCCAGGCTTTCTTTTGTATTGTTATTTGTCCTCCAATTCGGTTCATCGGTTCTTGGATATTTTTTACCACTCACGCCACTGAACCGTCACGGAACTGATATGTGTGCGCGGAGGTTAAAAAGGATCGGTGTCAGGTATCTAATTACACGCGTACGAAATGCTAAAGAAGCCGGTTTCGATCAGCTGACGAATTAATTACGGGGCGGACACCAATATGTACACTTAATTGTGACACAGGAGCCGAGGCTAATAATTCTCCAGGGCTCCTCGGTCGAACGAATAGTTGCATGAGTCATTAGCAACACGAGTCTCGTCTCACGATATCGGCTCACCTACATGGGAACGACCGATCCTTTTTTCGCGATTACGTAATACAGTCTCGGTAGTCGGTTGTAATTATCTCGACTATGCGAGTCGGATGATAAGGCGCGACAAAGATCTTGCCAATTGCGAAGGTATTAAAGAAATGGCTTTATCGAATGGATCTCTTGGTGTTGTTTTCTTGCGATCGTGCAGTTCGAGCTGATAGGTACTTGTTTCGGGGAAGTACAGTTGTGGTCAGAAATTTAAGTATTTTAAAGGTCAAAGATTTGAGTACTTTAAAGTTTAAAAGTTTACGTACTTTGAAGTCCAGAAGTTTAGGTACTTTCAAGTTCAGAAGTTTAAGTACTTTAGAGTTCTAAAGCTGAAGCACATCCAAGTTCCAAAGTGGAAACACTTTAAAGTTCTAAAGTTGAAGTACTTTACCGTTCCAAAGTTGAAGTACTATGAAGTTCTGAAGGTAAAGCACTTTAAAGTTCAAAAGCTGAAGCACTTCAATCTTCGAAAATTGAAGCACTACAAAGTTCTAAAGTTGAAGTACTTTAAAGTTCTAAAGTTGCAGTGCTTTGAAGTCCCAAAGTTGAAGTACTTTGTAGTTGTACAGTTGCAGTTCTTTAAAATTCTACAGCTTAGCTACTTGTAAGGTTCTAAAGTTGAAATACTTTAAAGTTCTAAAGTTGAAGTACTTTAAAGTTCTAAAGTTGAAGCACTTCAAAGTTCTAAAGTCGAAGTGCTTTAAAGTCCCAAAGTCGAAGTACTTCAAAGTTCTAAAGTTGAAGCACTTCAAAGTTCTAAAGTTGAAGTGCTTTAAAGTCCCAAAGTTGAAGTACTTTAAAGTTCTAAGGTTGAAGCCCTTCAAAGTTCTAAAGTTGAAGTGCTTTAAAGTCCCAAAGTTGAAGTACTTTAAAGTTCTAAGGTTAAAGCACTTCAAAGTTCTAAAGTTGAAGTGCTTTGTAGTTCTACAGTTGAAGTGCTTTGAACTTCTAAAGCTTAACTACTTTAATGTTCAAAAGTGTGAGTACTTTCAAGTTCAAAAGTTTAAGTATTTTAAAGTTCAAAAGTTAAGTACTCTCAAAATCAAAAGTTTGAGTACCATAAAATTCAAAGGTTTGAGTTCGTCAAAGTTCAAAAGTTAAGTAACCTCACGTTCAAACGTTTAAGTACTTTACAGTTCAAAGAGTTGAAGTACTTTAAAGTTCAAAAGTTGAAGCACTTTAAAATTCGAAAGCTTAAGTACTTGAAAGTTCAAAGATTCAAATACTTTAAAGTTTAAAGTTTTAAGATCTTTAATGTTCAAAGTTTAAATTCGATAAAGTCTAGCAGTTCAAGTAACTTTAAGCCTAATCTTGATCCCACTACCGTATTCCAGGCAGCTCTCTAATACATGGGACATAAATTTAAAAATATTACTTTTTCTAACAGAACTATCTTACATCTGCTGCCGTTCACAAATCAGAGTTTACACTTTCTTCTGACCGCTGCTATAGTTGCCCCAGTAAGCTCGGCATGTTTTTTTAGTGAAATCGATAGTCGGCGATCGAACATGCCCGATGCTGCATTTCTCTGCGTATATAACACTTTCTTCGGGAGCTTTCTAAATGCTGATATTTTTACGGGATGATCAGTGCCCCTGGTACGAGGCTTGTTACCATTTCTCGGATGATAGCTGACCGAGTTCATAAATTATAACCAAAGCGGCGCGAGGTAGAGTGAGCGATTGAACTTGAGGTGGGACGAGATGTGGCGATTGATTGAGCACAAGGGAGAAAGAGGGGCGGGATAGCGTAGGTTAAGCCATAGGCATGCTCGAAATCACATCCCACGATTCAATCTAATCGCTTGAAAGTGGTCGACCACGGTGATCACGCGAAGGTTGTTCCAATTAATATTAAACTGCCTGCGAAATGATGAGGCTACCGTACGTGAGCGCACTAACGAGTGACGCATGCGCGTTACACCGTGGCACGTGTTGCGCGGCAAGTGTACAACGACCATTCAAGCGAAACTTCATTCTTACTGCATTTAGTAGTAATACCCGGCGATTCTTCACGTTCATATTTTCTGGAAAGCCTCGAAAATATTCTCTTAGTGTCCCTGAATGTTCGCTCAGAATGATTTCAACGACCTTGAAGGGGCACTTTTCGACACATTTCACACACTCAAAGTGTTAAAGCAGTTAAACCCCGGACGCCGGAAAACTTGACAATAGACGACTACATTGGGTCCATTTAGACCCATAATAGGCTTTTCTTCGGCCAATTCCCAGAATAAACTTTCATAATTGATTTAGAACTTGTTATGATATAAAGTCTTTATTTGCTGAAAATGGTGGCGTTAATAAATGATGGCTGGTATGAGGAATGTTGTGTAGGTCAAAGTGGATCCTGCATTCGCCATTCAAAGTGTTAATAGTAAAGGAGAATATTAATGAAGTATTACGATTTTTAAGTACATATTGTATTTCAGTGCAAAGTAAATTGAAATACATATTGTGCATGGTACAAGGGAAAGTGAAATACGAATGTGACAAAATTCGCCATGCCATACTTTGCGTACCTATCGAGTTTCCCTTTTTCTTCGATGCTGCTTTTTTGTCCAGAGAGAGAGACCGGTCGTTGGCCGCGCTTTATGGCCCGAGGTGCCAATGGCTCCATTCTAATGTAATCTCCATTGTGCACCTCTTGTCGGCCGTCTTGCCTCCCTGTTTTCGCCTTGTTTAGTTAGTTCACCGTGAAAACGTAGGTACCGTGTTACGTGGGACGGTAAGTAATTATGTAGAGTAGCTGGGGAAGGTTTAGAGAGGTTGTAAGTTAAAGGCGGATTCACACATATCAGTTCAGTAACGGTTCAGTGTCAGTGGTCTTTTAGGTGTAGTGTTCTCTTAGCTGTAATGTTCTCTTATAGATGTAATAGTATTCTTTTAGATGTAGTGGTCTCTTGGACTTAATAGTGTTCTTTTAGATGGAATAGTGTTCTTTTAGCTGTGGTGTTCTCTTAGCTGTGGTGTTCTCTTAGCTGTAGTGTTCTCTTAGATGTAGTAGTGTTCTCTTAGATGGAATAGTGTTCTCTTAGATGGAATAGTGTTCTCGTAGCTGTAGTGTTCTCTTAGATGTAGTAGTGTTCTCTTAGATGGAATGGTGTTCTCTTAGCTGTAGTGTTCTCTTAGATGTAGTAGTGTTCTCTTAGATGTGGTAGTGTTCTCTTAGATGTAATGGTGTTCTCTTAGATGTAATAGTGTTCTTTTAGATGGAATAGTGTTCCCTTAGCTGTGGTGTTCTCTTAGCTGTAGTGTTCTCTTAGATGTAGTAGTGTTCTCTTAGATGTAGTGCTCTCTTAGATGTAGTGTTCCCTTATATGTAGTGTTCTCTTAAATCTAGTGTTCTCTTAGATGTAATAGTGTTCTCTTAGATGTAATAGTGTTCTCTTAGATAGAATAGTCTTCTCTTAGCTGCGGTGTTCTCTTAGCTGTAGTGTTCTCTTAGATGTAGTAGTGTTCTCTTAGATGTAGTGCTCTCTTAGATGTAATAGTGTTCTCTTAGATGTAGTAGTGTTCTCTTAGATGTAGTAGTGTTCTCTTAGCTGTAATAGTGTTCTCTTAGATGTAATAGTGTTCTCTTAAATGTACTAGCGTTCTCTTAGATGTAGTAGTACTCTCTTAGCTGGAATAGTGTTCTCTTAGATGGAATAGTGTTCTCTTAGCTGTGGTGTTCTCTTAGCTGTAGTGTTCTCTTAGATGTAGTAGTGTTCTCTTAGATGTAGTAGTATTCTCTTAGCTGTAATAGTGTTCTCTTAGATGTAATAGTGTTATCTTAAATGTAGTAGTGTTCTCTTAGATGTAATAGTACTCTCTTAGCTGTAATAGTGTTCTCTTAGATGGAATAGTGTTCTCTTAGCTGTAGTGTTCTCTTAGATGTAGTAGTGTTCCCTTAGATGTAGTGTTCTCTTATATGTAGTGTTCTCTTAGATATAATTGTGTTCTCTTAGATGTAGTAGTGTTCGCTAGCTGCAATAGTGTACTCTTAGATGTAATAGTGTTCTCTTAGATGTGGGTTCTCTTAGCTGTAGTGTTCTCTTAGATCTAGTATTTTCTTAGATGTAGTGTTCCCTTAGATGTAATAGTGTTCGTTTTAGATGTAGTGTTCTACATCTTCAAGGTCTTAGTGTCACTGTTACCTTAACTCCAGTATAACTACCTGCCAAGTGACAAATATGAACTGCTCTATCCCAAAGCAGGTAAACACTATTTTTGTACCACTCGCACTCACACCACCGATCCGTGACTCACCTCGCATCTGCGAATCCGCCTTAAACTGATGTAGCGTATCTGATTGAGATTTCTTTCGTTATCGTCTCACATTTCTATCAATCCGTTTGCGTCGAAGCTCCATCGAGTTTATGTACGCTCTCGCTATACCTTATTACCGTTTTCATCCGCTATACTTGCCTACGAATTTCCTTGAAACTACAGAGGATATGTATGCACGGTTTTACCAGCTTATCGTATTTACCGTTGCGCGAGCTTCTTTGGTCGAATTACGAAAGGGAAGCGTAACGTCTAATTACATGATGGGCAGGCAACGCGTGGACGTAATGCGTAATGATCGTACTCGCGGAAGGTGAGGCAGCCGTCCCGAGACTCCCGAGTTCGTTGACCATGACGATAGATAGACGGCTCTTACTTTCTCGCGGTGACTAAACCGAACAACTCCGCGGGGAAGAGTGTCTAGACGCTGCCTCGAGGTGAATCGTCGATACGCGTGGAAAAACAATGATTCGAGATTCGAGTGCGTTTACCTAGTTTCGTATGCCAGTGCCGCGTCTGGCCGGGGATCCACGCGCGTCATTCCAAGCTGCTGGAACGATTTCAGGACTCACTACGGTGGATCGCGACTGGCGCCTAGCACACGTTTAAATATCTTCAATTATGGAATTGAAAATTCGATTGGTTTGAAAATGACCGGGGGACGAACTAGAGTTATAGAATTAAAAATTGAATTGTTAAAAAAATCGATTTTTATTTTTAAACATTTTTCGAAAGTACATATCCTCAAGAATGTACTGTTAAATTTTCTTGGACAAATTCCGATTAGTTTAACTTCTACAGAGGCATTTTGTAGGGAGCGCAGAGGCTCAGCGTCTATAGATGAACACTTTGAACGCGTTTTTCTGGAAACGTCATTTTTTCACATCGTGAAGATAAAATCTCAAAATCTATCGAACCGATTGCTTTATAAATTTTACTGCTTATTCTGCACACCTATGACTCTCGTGGGAACTACAATCAAGTGTTTTCATTGAGCCTAACCTACTTTTAAGATCGAGAACAGCAAAAGAAAAAAAGCGAAAAACATTTTTCTTGCATTTTGCCCGCCATTTTGCAACTTTGGAAGATAAATCACTAATTATAGTTCGAGCGATAGCGACAGTCGTGCTGATCAAGAATCTTTCTGGATTTTTCGGTTCAGATAAGTCTAACAGCTGAAATCACTTAACGAGCGCGGCATGAATTTTTAAACGTGTCATCAAGACCGCTTTCATAAGCATTTGAAAAGCGATAATTTTATTACTTTTATATTTTTTATTTACTGTAGAAACGTAGTTTAATAAATAGAGAAAAGTTTTATTCCATTACTATAAATACCCATACAGCACACTCTCGTTGCAGCAAAGTTGCAGGATCGTTGCAGTGCAAGATTGAAATGTTGCACTGCAACGTTGTCGCAACGTTGCAGCAATATTGCTATGTCCGCCTCCTGCAACGTTTCGGGCAGTGAGGCCAAAAATATAAATAACGTTGCCAAATGTTGCCGTAACGTTGCAGAAATATTGCAGGAACGTTGCCGTGCAATATTGTAACGCAACATTGATGCAACTAGACAGCAATAATTCTATGTCCGCCCCGTGCAATGTTGCACGGCAACGTCGCAGCAACGTTATATCGACATTGCGCTGCAACCATGCAACACTGCAAGGTTACTGCAACGATTCTGCAACGTTGCCGCCACGAAGTGTGCTGTATGAGTACTTTCGTCGCAATAAATTTCTGAAAATCAATGAACTTATCGGCGCGCTAACCGGACCGACTCCTTAAGGAAATGAGAACTCAATGGGGTCAAAAAAGACCCAAAGTTGTATACTAAGGTTATAGAAGTGAAACTTCCATTGGGTCAAAAATGACCCAGGGGACATAGCAGAGTTAACTAAATGAGAATAAAATTGAGTCACAAAAGACTCAGAGAACTTTGAGTAATGATCCAAATGAAAACTCACTTGGGTCAAAAAAAGCCCCAAGTAACAGTAGACTTAAAAAAATATGAATTGTAAAATATTCATTCCTCAAGTCAGAGCCGTTACTTACTACCTTTGCCAACTGAATATCCCCCTGACACCGCTCGTCAACCACGAATGCGCCTCGTCGAAAATGGCCCCGTACCGCAGGGTGCGCGGCGAACGGCCCCATTTACTGCCCCCGTCTCCTGCACCCCGATTCCGCGCTCGAATTTCGTCAGGAAACACGTGACCACTGACGCGTGTCTCCCTGTTCCTGACCGTCGGGCTCCACCTGCTGCTTCCTGCTTCCTCTCCTGATTCATTTGTCGCGGTCCCATTGTCGTGGGCTGTTTATCGCTGGTAAAAATAGAACGGCGGAATGATCGTGAATTTCCAGCGGACTAATGACATATAACTCGATACATCTGCAGTCTGTACTTTTTCAATGGTAGCTCCTTCGTCGTTGACCTCAAATCCGCGAATAATAATACTATCTGCTGTGCCTGCACACAATTGAGGACCTTGCAGCAAGAGGGGTGCAAAAAATTCTACATCGTTCGATGCACCTTTCATGCAAATCCGATAAGAAATAAGCGATTTATTGCAACTTTTGAACCTGCACCTATCAAGTACAGTCTTGTGCAATATTTTTGTTTTGGCCAGCTCCCGATTGGAAAAATTCGCCAAAAATAGAAATAAACACTTATCATCTAAATAACTGCTACTTATTCTGTGAAAATATGTATTTTTCAATTAGCGTTCCCTTTTTTAATTGTCAAGTCAAAGCAAAAATTTTAAAAACAGTTTTTTCTAACTTACTCGAAGTTGGTAAAGATGGAGCTGCAACCCTCTGTCTGCAAGCTTCTTAATAAAATTGCACTATGTGACCGATAGATAAGGAAACGCTACGTGATTGTTGCCTCGTAAATACCTGTCAAAATTCTTATCGGAAAAGATAAGGGGAGCTTTATATTTCGAAGAAATGAAAAGTATCAATATTTCCCGCATTCGTGACTAGCTTTACTGCTCGGCTTCGCCCGAGATTTAGATTCTGATTTTATAAAAAAGAAATTTTTATTCATTCTTTTGTGAAAATAGTCACATTCGTCTGGATTAGCTAGGCATAATGAGCTGGGCCACGTTTTGTGATCTCATAGTTTACCGTTCGAAAGTTTTTAGGCGCCAGACAAACACACAAACACTTTCTACTTTATATATTAAGAGTTAGTTTGCGCGCGCGTGTTTTTCGAAAACATCAGAGAGAGAGAGAGAGAGAGAGAGAGAGAGAGAGAGAGAGAGAGAGAGAGGAGAGAGAGAATTATAATGCGACAGCTGCGTATTACCGTTTTCCCACAGAGAGAAGAAGGTGAACGAACCAATGCGTGCACTTCCCTCCTCTTTTTGATCACACTCTCCACACTGATACAGAATTGATCTCCACCTGATTCACCTTAACGGTATCTCACAATCACTCAAAGTTGCGCGCCATATTGCCCGAGGTGGCATTGCTGCATTAACGTAACGGTGGATTTTAGAAGCACCTAAGCATCGCGCAGGTGTTTGGCCATCTCCAACGTATTTATCGTTAATTACTTCATCAATCATTGTCAAGATTAACGCGGCGTAGATATTCATAAACGAGTGGGATGCAGTCTCGGGTCATGCCACAAGGACCGATGCAAGGATCTACCGGTCGCTTTTACCGTTACGGTACCCGTAACGGGATGCTGGGAACGCGGCGAGGGGAACTAGCCGAAACGATTCCTTTCTCGAGCTTTCTAGATCAGCCATGCGGACGATCCACTAATATTCGCGACGAATCCTCGCGCGACTAGCGAGCCTTACCAGGGTCCCTTGCTGCGTTCCGCGTCAATTGCTCGCAGGTGCCTCAGGTTCGTCTGCTATTTAGCAAAAACTATAAGTAACACTCATGAAAGTAACTAATAATAATGGTAGAATGTGAAAAGAATCAGGCATCTTAATAAGAGAATTCTAGAAAATTGCTAAAAACGTCATTTTCTTCTGCTCAAACTATTTTTAGTTCTGTAAGAAAATAATGTAAAATATCTAAAAGCTTATTATTGAAAAAAAATCACGTAAGAAAATATCAGAATACATATTAAAACAAGAAGGCATTAGGAGAATTTGATTCGTTAGGAAAACTTACACTTATTTACTGTGAGCCATCACAATATTTTTCATCGCAAACGAAATAAATATTTGTCGTTACACACAATTATTACACTTCCTGAGACAAAAGCGGATTATTTTTTAAGAAAACTAAAGTTTAATGCTTCGTGGACATTTTCTCACCCTCCCTTGGGCTTCCCAGGGTTTCAGACTTCAGAGAATAATAATATAATAAAACTCGATTAAGTTCCACTAGTCGTTCAAGTTTCCGAACGTGGCCTCGGAATTAAGATTTAGCTTTTCCACTGGAATCCAGCGTACGACCCAACGTTTACCGTTAAACCTGCTGTATACTGAAAAGTATCGGTGCGCGGTTCAACGACAGGGATACGTTTCGTTGATAGGAACGTAGTGCATAGTACATACATCCTGGGTATAGCGTGCTGCTTTTTAATTACTTTGGAAAAACGCATCCCACTGGTTTTCCTTTATCATTAGCAAGTCATTCCCACGCAATTTCGCTCGACAAGGTAACATTCGCGCTTGGAAGCGTCCATCGCCACTTCGCTTCCCAGCGTTTTCAAAATTCTGTCACGGTGGCGTGGTCCTTGCTCCACAACTGTGCACTGGCTCGTGACGACCTTTGGTCGTCCCCTGAGCGTCATCCGCTGTATACACACAAAATAATCGTACGAAGCGTAAAATGTCATACTTTTTCATCGATCGAATTAATGTCTCAACTGCGAGGACGTTGGAAGCCAAACTAAACAATTTTTTAAAATAAAAATTAGAGAATCTTAGAAAGTGATAGAAATAGTAGGTATTCTTTGTGTTTCAACTATTTTTAGTTCTATAATAAAGTAATATAATACATCTAAAAGCTTATTACTAAAATAAACACGTAAGAAAATATAAAAATAAATATTGAAAACAAAGAAACATTCCATTTATAAACCGTTACATCGACCCTTAGATATAGATCAAGCGACCACGCCGGATTCGGTGTCTGGGTCCTTTTTGACCCACAGCGACGGAACGCCGCACTTTTTCTTAAAGCAGTTTATTTTTTTCGATAGCTAAGATTTTTTATTTTATCATTCACTATTCCTCTTGACAGTGTTATTACACTTGGGTCCAAAAAGCATAGCCGTGCTTTAAATGGCCCCGCAGTGAACGAAAAGCTCAACGTCAATTTTGCGGGTCCTATGAAGATATTCACAGTGGCGCATCCACAAGGGGGCCAAGGGGCCCTGGCACCTCAAAGAAAAAGGAAATTAACCCTTAACTGGTATCCTGCGGTCGGTCATGACCCCAAGCACGCAAAGTTCGCTGTAAAATTTTTGGTTGCCTAAGTTTGTAAACTGAATTTCTAATTAATTTTATAATAATAATTTAACTTTCTACGTTTCTATTATTTTATACATTACCGAAGAACAAAATATTCATAGAGGTTGACCTAGTGTCAACTTTACAAACTTCTGTGTCCTTTTTTATTTCGGTCTTTTTTTAATTACGTTTGTAAAAAACAGTATAGCAGTTAATGATTAATATAACCACGACTGAAGTAATTCAAGAGCATTGTAATAAAAATGGACTTTATTCTTTAAATAAATTTTTATAATCACCTAATGAATTTTAACGAATTTCCATTAAAAATATTTTTATCTCTTCAACTCGGCTCCCCCCAAGATTAAATCCTGAGTGCGCTGCTGGGTATTTATTATTATAATATTTAGAAGTACATACAATATAAATGCGCTTTTTGGCCCCCGCATAATTTTGGAACCTGACCCCGCCGAAAAGACCCAGCGCGCTAAAATTAAGAAATTTGCAGCACGTGGATCAATTTACCTTCCAAGGCGCTATAACAGATATCGCTTATTACTTATTATAGATACGTATTATCTGAGCATATTACTCCCTTATCATTTATGACTAACAATATCTTTCTCCTCACAAAGAACATACTTTTATGCGAGACCACGTTCACCGAAATTGTCTCGAGATAATTCACGACGATTTTCTGTCTTACTTCCGCCGACCCTATCTATAGCGATAACGTCGGCTGATAAGGATCCAGAAATTTCGAGGGTGCTGGAGATTCTCCCAGCGGAGCGCGTCGTTAGTGCTCGCTTATACGCGACAGCGATCTGATTGTAAGATTTATTTGAGTGCCTCGAAAGTTCTGCGCACTGCTACGGATTCGTTTGGCTTTTAGTGTCGGTTAAGGCTATCGCAGTAGGTATCGCGGTGCACGTTGGCAGCGGATTTAGAATTCGTTGTGGAAACGGCGTTGGCGCGTGCCGCGTTCTAAGATTCGTTGAAATTTCGCGTCGATGGCTACGGCCTTCGTTAGCAGTCTGTGCTCGGTTTAAACCCCGGTGACGGCTTTGGCGGTGGCACTTTTAATGCTTCTTCCATCAATAATACGGCGCAACCTGACTCCATCGTGTCTGAGACGGAAGGCTTAATCCTCTATGAGACAGAAGCTCTGCTTGGCGTGGTGGACGGATCCCCGTTTATCGCAGTTTTGCTCATCGTTGGATTAACTTTGAGCGCAAGGTTTGGGGAAATATTGTAGCGAGTTACTTATTTGGGACTTTTCAGCAGTCGGTTCTGCTGGGAAAGTTTGTCTGAGATAATAATGAAATTTTTATTTTCTGCGGTTTCTGTTGGACTTTGAGGAGAGTGGTATTAATGGACAAGTGTTTTTTGGGCGTTCAAGAAAGTTGAAAGTTGGAAAGTTGAGCATAAATTGGGCGGTATTTGAGATAGTTTTAATTGTAGGTAATTGGCAATAGTTTTGGATTCTGTGCATCGATTATTGTACCTATATAAAATTACAAATTTAGACTCATTTTCAGAATGAGGATCTTATCAGTTTAATTGGAAACATAGAATTTAATTTTCCATTAGTAGGTATATAAATCGAGTTCGAGTTGTATATAAATCGACTTCAAATAAACATTCGAGGAATACGTTAATGGTTTCTGTGGAATATCAATGAAAATTCCTCAGGATGGAAATCCGTTAGGGTGAAAACACCTCAGAGTGGAAATCCCTTAGGATGGAAATCTCTCAGAATGGAAATTCCTCGGGATAGAAAATCTCTCGGAATGGAAATCCCTCAGAATAGAAATTTCTGAGGATAGAAATCCCTCACGGTGGAAACCTCTCAGGATTGAAATATTTCAGAATGGAAATTCCTCAGGATGGAAATCTCTCAGAATGGAAATCTCTCAGAATGGAAATTCCTCAGGATAGAAAATCCCTCGGAATGGAAATCCCTCAAGATGAAAATCCCTCAGAATAGAAATTTCTGAAGATAGAAATCCCTCAGGTTGGAAATCCCTACGGGTGGAAACCTCTCAGGATTGAAATATTTCAGAATGGAAATCTCTCAGAATGGAAATTCCTCAGGATAGAAAATCCCTCGGAATGGAAATTCCTCAGGATGAAAATCCCTTAGAATAGAAATTTCTGAGGATAGAAATCCCTCAGGGTGGAAATCCCTCACGGTGGAAACCTCTCAGGATTGAAATATTTCAGAATGGAAATTCCTCAGGATGGAAATCTCTCAGAATGGAAATCTCTCAGAATGGAAATTCCTCAGGATAGAAAATCCCTCGGAATGGAAATCCCTCAAGATGAAAATCCCTCAGAATAGAAATTTCTGAAGATAGAAATCCCTCAGGTTGGAAATCCCTACGGGTGGAAACCTCTCAGGATTGAAATATTTCAGAATGGAAATCTCTCAGAATGGAAATTCCTCAGGATGAAAATCCCTTAGAATAGAAATTTCTGAGGATAGAAATCCCTCAGGGTGGAAATCCCTCACGGTGGAAACCTCTCAGGATTGAAATATTTCAGAATGGAAATTCCTCAGGATGGAAATCTCTCAGAATGGAAATCTCTCAGAATGGAAATTCCTCATGATAGAAAATCCCTCGGAATGGAAATTCCACAGGATGGAAATCCCTCAGAATAGAAATTTCTGAGGATAGAAATCCCTCACGGTGGAAACCTCTCAGGATTGAAATATTTCAGAATGGAAATTCCTTAGGATGGAAAATCCTCAGGGTAAAAATCCCTCGGAATGGAAATTCCTCAGGATAGAAATTCCTTAGGATGGAAAATCCTCAGGGTGAAAATCCCTCAGAATGGAAATTTCTGAGGATAGAAATCCCTCAGGGTGGAATCCTCTCAGCGTGGAAATTCCCCAGGATGAAAATCCTTCAAAATGGAAATTTCTCCGATTGGAAATCTCTTAGGATAAAAATCCCTCGGAATGGAAATCCCTCACGGTGGAAACCCCTCAGGATTGAAATATCTCAAAATGCAAATTCCTCAGGATAGAAATTCCTTAGGATGAAAAATCCTCAGAATAAAAATCCCTCAGAATGGAAATTTCTCCGAATGGAAATCCCTGAGCGTGGAATCCCCTCATCGTGAAAATCCCTCAGAATTAAAATTCCTCCGAATGGAAATTCCTCAGAAGAAAAATCCCTCCCCATCGCTTCTCCACGCCGATACTACTCGAAATATTAAGCAACTTATTACAGAATTCTGTTTCGCGCTTCCACGATACACGAAAACCCGGTAACTGACTTCCCACAAAGGACAACTTTTATTTAACGGCTCTCTGACGGCATAACAATCGCAATGATATCTACACCGTATGTCTCCGTGAAAAAGTAAGAAAGCGTTTCTATTAGCGATTCTGCACGCGTCACGGCGGCTGGGTTAGGGAATTTCCTTTTGCACTTTGTGATCTACGGCCGGAAATCCAGAAGACTGTCCCTTTCACCGGAAATCTCCCGGTGAAAGTGGATGTTGAACGAATTTCTGGGGAATCCTACATACAATTTGACACAATAGGCTGCTCTGCACTCTGTGCCTATGAAAAGGGCCCCCATATTTGCCGTGCGAACATGAATCCAATCGTTCCTTTCATCTTCTACTAACTACTACTATCCATAATTAGGAGAACAAGCTTGACAAAACAAACAGTTAAAAAGTCTACAATTCATTATCCGTATCAAGCCTCTTACATCCAACAGCTGTAAAAAGCTTTTTCAAAGAACAGCTTTGGCATCTTTTGGGTAGAGACGCCAAAGGCTAAAGAGCCACAGTGGTTCTCCACTCGGTGGAGCTTATCATTATTGGAGTGCATCATTTCCAATTCGAAGTTTCTCCAAAACGAAGCATCGTGCGAAAAAAAAACACTCTACATTTTCAACCAATTTTTTAAAAAAAAAAAGAATCACGCTGTGTTGATATTTCCCAGGAATTCATTTCCACCTGAGAACTTTTTTTATTCCTTCCCATGGCAGTGTGCTTTGGTATTGTCTTAGAGTCGAAATTTTATTCTCATTTCTTTGATTGCAGAGCATAGACAGATATGGAGAACCAGCAGGTGTGGGTGAGGGACCCTCAGGAAGGTTTCATCATCGGGAAGTTCGCAGACATGGTCGATGGGGATGCGTTAATCGTGCCCCTGGATCTCAAGTACCCTCAACGCACCTGTCCGCTGGATGAAGTCTACCCTGCCGGAGAGTACACCAAAGACGTCGAAGACAATTGTAATTAAACCTTACACTGCTCGCCTCGATGCTACTCCCAATTCACCCATTCAACTCCAGCGCTTCGTATCTCATTATTTTGATCTCCCCAAAGTGGCTCGGAAATAGCGTGTCAATCCCCAGGTGTACCTACTTTTATCATGTGTACGGACAGTGAATATTTGCTCGTGCAAGGTTTTTTAATTAACAAGCTTGAGGTAATCGTAAAGCACATTTTACGCAATCTCTGTGTAAACAGGGACAGAGATTTATCAATGCCTCTGTGACGTAGGGGGATCTCGTTGTTCCGCAAGGTTCCCAAGCCTGGTTTCTATATTTTCAATATCAACTTTCACCAGTTTGCTGCGTTCTGTATGTTCCTAGGTGCTCTGATGTACCTGAACGAGGCCACGCTGCTGAACAATATACGGACACGCTACTTCAAGGATAGAATATATGTAAGCAGTTCTGTGTAAATACAGATATTTCGTACGCTTACTAATTGCCGAGTGGCTCAATGACTTACTCGCTAATAAAGTTCTCAGAGTAGATCTTAAATTATTTAAATCAGCACATCGTCCTGGCATTCTTGCTTAATCACTCACGTTATATACCAATTTACAGACCTACGTTGCCAACATCTTGATCGCAGTGAATCCTTACTGCGAAGTGAGAGATCTGTACTCGCCGCGGACCATCAAGGCTTATCAAGGAAAGTCCCTGGGAGAGACACCGCCTCACGTCTTTGCCATTGGTTCGTATATCCTGACCTACGATGCTGATCGTAGATTTTTATCACCGTGGAACTTGCTTCTCGCTGATATGGTAATTGCTTCCCATTTCGCAGCTGACAAAGCGTTCAGAGACATGAAAGTTCTGAAGCAGTCGCAGAGTATTATTGTCTCTGGGGAGTCTGGCGCAGGGAAGACTGAATCTACGAAGTATCTCCTTCGGTACCTCTGCGACTTGTGGGGCTCGACAGCTGGACCAATCGAGCAGAAGATTCTGGACGGTACTTTGCGCTTTCGATATAAATATTCAGAGAAATAAGCTGTCGATACGTCTAGAAATTCTGAACTAAACAGAGCAACGAAGACACTGACTCTAAACTTCCTTCAACCTTCAATTCTACGCGTTACTAATCGTTACATCACAATTAAATCCTTCAGCGAACCCAGTATTGGAAGCTTTCGGAAACGCGAAGACCAAACGCAACAACAACAGCTCGCGGTTCGGCAAGTTCATGGAGGTGCACTTTGACTCGAAGTGCCAAGTGGTTGGCGGGTATATATCCCACTACCTCCTGGAGAAATCGAGGGTGTGCCTGCAGAGCCCCGACGAGAGGAACTACCACGTTTTCTACATGATGTGCGCTGGAGCTCCGCCCGAGCTGCGCGCGAGACTCGGGATTACGAAACCGGACGATTTCCACTACCTGAGGAACGGTTGCACGCAATACTTTTGCAACGAGGACTCGGAAAAGAAACTGAACGACGCTCAAAAGAGCCGCGACCAAACAGCGAAAGGTAGCTTGCACGACCCGATTCTGGACGACGTCGAAGGATTCAATGCCATTGATCAAGTAAGCCCAGATTCCTCACAAATCTCTCCTCAACCGATTCTTCGATGATGATTCTCGAGTTCGACTGTGTAACTTCATTTTATACCGACACTTTGCATTTTCTTCCTTTTCTGCTGATTGGACAATCTTCCCAACGCAGGAGAGAGCGACGGTAATCTGTTTCCTTTGATCGTGCACTTCTCATCTGGTTTCAAACTCTTCCATTGCAGTCGCCCATTATTTGCGGACGCTCTTTCATTCATCCACGCGCAATGTTTCTTACCCTTTATCGCGAAGCTCATTTCCGCTTATTTCCCCATTCGACGTGCACAATTTTATCGCCACCTTTCCCCTTGAAGGCGCTGACGCGACTGGGTTTAACGGAAGCAGAGAGAATGGAGATTTACACGATGGTGGCCGCAGTGCTGCACCTTGGAAACATCATGTTCGAAGACAATCCTGAGGATACCAAAGGGGGGTCTAGGATATGCGCCAGCTCTGAAAGAGCGGTGCTAATGTCCGCTAAATTGCTGGCTGTCGACCCGGAGGAACTTAGGCAAGCCTTGGTTTCGAAGGTGATGCAGACTAGTCGCGGTGGTATCAAAGGAACGGTTATTATGTGAGTTCATAAGAGTTGCGAGGCGCACGAGGGGAACAATAACCATTAATTATCGCCTGTAATATTCCCAGGGTACCGTTGAAGGTTTACGAAGCCAACAATGCCAGGGACGCTCTAGCAAAGGCGATTTACAGCAAACTGTTCGATCACATCGTGGCTCGTATCAACAAAAGCATTCCTTTCAAGGCTTCCAGTTATTACATCGGTGTCTTGGACATTGCAGGCTTTGGTATGGGCTGCATTTATTTGTAGGATATCTATAAAACTGTGGTAACTTGTTTAAGGGGGTATTCTAGTCTAGACCCTCGTTCTTGAAGCTGATATTTGGAAATTAATTCCGGAAAACCTATCGCACCTACAGGGCAGGGGTTTTGCACACATATTTAGTAGTGTTTGAACTATCAACACAAATTTTTTGAATGCATTATATTGAAATTTGTACGAGTTACACGCCGAAGCGCAGGTCGTGTCATGAAAAACCGACCCCATCGGGCGCGCGAATTGCGGCCGTCCTAGTCATCTGAAACGAAAGTGCCAAAGACTTTTTGAATCTATATGAGTGTAGTTATCGCCCGAACTAGATGTAACCAAGTCCGGACATTGTTACCAAAATCGCAGCTGTTTAAAAATTTATATTTGATTTTTTCGACTTTTCTTGAGGCTAAAACAAGGTGTAGGGGGAGGTTGTATTAAAACTATTGATATAATTCTAGTTCGGGCTATAGATACACATTCACTTTGAATGTGTGTCAAATTTTAGCTCAATCGGTCCAGTAGTTTTTGAGAAAAATGGGCGCCCGATCTAAAAAAATTGTTTCGAGAAAAACGCGTTTAAAGTTTTTCATGCAATTACGACCTATGCGACTGAAGTTACGGCAGATAACGACTAAATTCTGTAACTTATCCCTACTCTGGTATACCAGGACCGTAGAGGAAACCTTCCTTAGCTTAAAAAAAAATTATGTTGGGCAGCTCTCTCTTCTCTGCTGGCAGTCATAGCCTCTTTAGATACAAGAATCGAGGAAACGACTGCCGGCCATGCTGCAGCCTTAAGCCCCTATAACTCTGGGAGTTTCTCGAATTTCACCTTAATATTTTAGGGACATATTTTCGAAACCCTAAACTATTAGAAAATCAAAGAAAAAAATAATCGAATTTTTGGGTAGAATACCCCCTTAATGGGTTATGCCTAGTTAGCAGACGAAAAAGAACGCCTTTTTCAAGAATTTTTTGTGAAAAATGTGATGTATGTTTCTTACTACTGTTTCCTTATTTTAGAAGTACATATATTCAGCAACCCTCAGGAATTTTGTTATAGGAAAATATTAAATAATGAGGGAATAACAGTCACTCTCGCGGAAGCTGTTTTTATAATGGCGCTGCGCGGTGAGCATGATTTCTCCGAGCCGGATCATCTGAAATCAGAAACTGAAAAAGATTCTATTAATATACGAGTTTATCTCGTTTGTGAACGAAGGATTTTTAAAAAAAATGATTTTAGAGAAAATGGCGGCCGTTTAACGCAAAATCATGATTTTTCGATGTCTGAATTGTTCGTTTTTCGTGAATTAAAAATAGAGTTTTCATCAAAAACAAAAATCCTTCTTTCACGAACTAGATAAACTCATATGCTAAAAGAATCTTCCTTACTGTTCGATTTCAGATGAACCGGGTCGGAGAAATCGTGCTCACCACTGAAAACAATAGCTTCCAGGAGAGTGGCTGTTATTCGTTCATTTTTTAATATTTTCCTATAAAAAAATTACTGAGAGTTGCTGAATATATATTCTTTTAAAATAAGCAAATAGTTGTAAAAAATATACATTCGTTTTTCCACAAAAAATCCCTAAAATCACGTTTTTTTTCGCCCGCCAACTAGGCAACTTAAGTGCATCAACGTTTATTGCCATTCTTCCACAGAGTACTTTAAGGTGAACAGCTTCGAGCAGTTCTGCATAAACTACTGCAACGAGAAGTTGCAGCAGTTCTTCAACGAGAGGATCCTGAAGTACGAGCAGGACCTTTACGCCAGGGAGTCCCTGAACGTGCCCAAGATCTCTTACGTCGACAATCAAGACTGCATAAGTAAGCGTTACTCGATGAACAAATCGTACCGCCGCGTGCAAGCAATGTTCAACCTTCAGCCTGCGTTTCCAGATCTAATCGAGTCCAAGAGCATGGGGATCTTCAGTCTGCTGGACGAGGAGTCGAAGCTGCCGATGCACAGTTTCGCGCACTTCACCAGCGAGGTCCATCGCGTTTGGAACGGCCATTTCAGAATAACTCTGCCGCGAACGTCGCGCTTGAAGGCCCACAGGGAGCTGCGCGACGACGAAGGATTTGTGGTTCGTCATTACGCCGGCGGTGTCTGCTATCAAACGGTATACCACTTCCTCTTTACTGCCACGTCCATCGTTTGCAGAAACCAGTAGCAGCGCCTTCCTTTTATTACGCTACTGTCGCATTCAATTAACTTGCCTGTTTTAGAATCAGTTCATCGAGAAGAACAACGACGCGCTGCATGCTTCCTTGGAGGCGCTAATTCAGGAGAGCAACAACAAGTTCCTCAGAACTCAGTTCGCCAATAATTCCAGCCAGAAAGGGAAGCTTACCTTCATCAGCGTTGGTAGTAAATTCAAGACCCAGCTGGGCGAGCTGATGGACAAGTTGAAGAGCAATGTAAGATCTTGTTTATATAAACACGTGCTATCGTGTTATAGAAGACTCCGAAAAGTACAGTAAAATTTTTACTTAGGGGACAAACTTCATTCGCTGCATCAAGCCGAACAACGAGATGGTGTCCCACCAGTTCGACGGGAACAGCATCCTCGGGCAGCTTCGTTGCTCCGGCATGACGTCTGTCCTGGAGCTGATGGAGCACGGTTACCCTAGCAGAGTTCCATTCCAGGAGCTTTACAATATGTACAAATCCTACCTGCCGCCAGAGTTAGCCAAGCTAGACCCGAGATTCTTCTGCGAGGCGCTGCTTCACAGCTTGAAACTGAACAAGAAGGACTTCAAGTTCGGGATCACCAGGGTGTTCTTCAAGCCGGGGAAGTTCGCCGAGTTCGACAAAATCATGAAGTCCGATCCGGAGAATCTACGGAAGCTGGTAGCCAACGTGAAGAAGTGGCTGCTGAAGTCGCGATGGAACAAGATGCAGTTCTGCGCGCTGTCCGTGATCAAGCTGAAGAACAAGATCATCTACAGAAGGCAGCATCTGATAATCCTGCAGAAGACGGTGAGGATGTACATAGCCAAGAAGCAGCACCGCCCTCGTATAAAGGGGATACTGAAGATAAAGAACCTGAGGACACAGTTAATCGGCATGGAGGAGACGTCGAGGCAGCTGAAGAACCGCGAGAGGTCTAACAGCGACTTGAAGAGGCTCCACGACGATTTGGATGCGGCGATTAAGAGGATCAAGGGCAACGAGAAGATACGACCGGCGGAGATCGATTCCCTGTATACGAATTTGGTGAATCAGGTGAACAAGCAGATGGCCTCGCTCCAGGACATGGTCAGGCAGCAGAAGATCGCCGAGGAACAGTCGAGATTGAGGAAGATACAGCAGGAGCTCGAGCTCGAGAAGCAGAAGAAGGAGGAGGAGGAGCGGAGGAAGAGGGAGGAGGGCGAGAATAGAAGGAAGAAGCATGATATTGAAATGAGGAGGAAGGCGGAAGAAGAACAGAAGAGGAAGCAGGAGGAGGAGGACCAGAAAACTGCGGCAACTCTTCAGGTATGTCGGAGAATATTCATGGATAATATGTTTCATTATAAGTATCGCTGGTGTTTCTCTTTTCGAGTTTCAAAGAATATATACAGGATTTCGACGTATCTTGTCAACCACTGATATCAATTTTTTATGGATTTAGTTCTATCGTTGATTAAAGGTAACGTGTAATGATTGCAGTATTTTACACCCATTTTGCGCAGCAGATGCCACTATTTTTTTTTTGCTTATGTAAGTAGCCCGCTGATTCCGAAAATAAGGTTCAAAAAAATTTCTATGGATACGTTTGCGAGATATCGACAGGCGAACTTTTTACCTGTCTGTCAAAAAGATGGACCCACTTAATTGTGAATATCTCGTGTTGCGAATGGCCGATTTGGTAAAAAATTACACCAAATTAAAGATATTTGAATTACTAACAAATGTAGCTCACAAAATTTTCAAATCGGTTGAGTGGTTCGGGTGAAATCGATGGAAATATGTGAAAAAGAAAGTAATATTTTTCGACCAAAATTGAGATCGACAATTCATTTAATCATCTGGGAAAAATCGAAATCGCAAAAATTGGTCCAGTTTCTCATTTTTTACGTTGAGTCTGCACTTTTACGAAGAAAATAAGATGCTATTGAAGAAAATCTATGGATAAATAACGAAGCTAGAGACAATTATGTGAAAACACTAAAATTTCATTTTTTCTCGGTTTTGTGTTTTTTTTTCAAATTTATTGTGTTATTTCAATTTTAATTCATTGCGTACGTTTTTTCAAGTATTTTCTTAATATATGTATGTGTGTTTTAGAAATAGTTCTGGTTCTTTTTTGTCTTTTGTTCGTTTTAGCATTCGTTTCTCTTATGAGGAACCAAATATAATCCCCCATTATTGTCTTATCCTAAAATCTATGATACCGCCGCTCAATACCCTTCATATTCTGATGCAATCTCTCTCCGTGCTCGTCATTTACTTACGTCACTAAGATTTTCCGGGAAAAAATTCAAGTGAGAATACCAGAAATGGATCTTCAGGGACATATTTACGCCTATTGGAAAAAAAATGTAAGCCATACAACAGAAAAGGAACTACGAGTAGAAATATATAAAAAAAAGTGTGTTAAACGATTTTATTAAAAGTGCTCCACAATTTTATTTAAAGTGAAAAAAACACCATCGAAATTGTAGTACAAGAAAAGAATTATTTTTTAGTTTTTAGTGCATTTTTACTATTTCTAAAACACACACATATTAACAAAATACTTGAAAAAATGTACAGAATGAATTAAAATTGAAATAACACAATAAAATTGAAAAA
This sequence comes from Andrena hattorfiana, assembly GCA_944738655.2. Classification (NCBI taxonomy): domain Eukaryota; kingdom Metazoa; phylum Arthropoda; class Insecta; order Hymenoptera; family Andrenidae; genus Andrena; species Andrena hattorfiana. Next base: position 7,130,446 of record OX122889.2, read on the forward strand.
AAAACACAAAAGCCGAGAAAAATGAAATTTTAGCGTTTTTACACAACTGTCTCTAGCTTCGGTATTTATCCATAGATTTTCTTCAGTAGCAGCTTGTTTTCTTCGTAAAAGTGCAAACTCAACGTAAGAAATGAGAAACTGGACCAATTTTTGCAATTTCGATTTTTCCCAGATGATTAAATGTTAATTAATTAAATGATAATTGTCGATCTCAATTTCGGTCGAAAAAAAATCGACTTTTTTCACATATTTCCATCGATTTCACCCGAACTATTCAACCGATTTCAAAATTTTGTGAGGTACATCTGTTGATGATTCAATTATCTTTAATTTGATATAATTTTCGACCAAATTGGACATTCGCAACACGAGATATTCGCAACTAAGTGGGACCACCTTTTTGACAGACAGGTAAAAAGTTCACCTGTCGATATCTCGCAAACGTATCCATAGAAAAAATATTGAATCTTATTTTCAGAATCAGAATCTTATTTTACATAAGAAAAAAAATAGTGGCATCTGTTGCGCAAAATGGCTGTAAACTAGTGTCATTAGACACTTAATAAAGTGCAGAATGGGAGTGTTGAGCAATGGTCGATTTACGGAGATTAAGTCTTGCTCTTGTTCTCCAGGCGCAATTGGAAAAAGAGGCCATGGAGGAGAGCAGGTACCGCGAGTTGCTGGAACAGGAAAGAAGAGATCACGAATTGGCCGTCAGGTTGGCTCAGGAATCGAATGGCCAGGTCGAAGATTCTCCACCACCGGTCCGAAGGTAAATATATCACTACACATTTAGCTTTACAGAAGTACCATCTAGAATTTCTTACATCTTCTTCGTACAAAGTGGAGAGAACGATAGAAAGCGACTGTTTGCAAAATGAAAATATGCCGAGCGTGGAATTAGAATAATCAGACAATAAGATTTTATTTTCTTAAATATGCATAGCGGTTCCGATGTACGAGTACCGTCGAACAACAACAGGCTAGCAAGGTATCGTAAATCCGTTGAGGTTTAACGCACGTATGACTAACACGAATGTAAAACGTTCTTTTCTGAAACACTAACTCACTAATCTGTCTCCCTGCGCGCATTAAAAACCCCGACCCTCTACCATTTGGCCGATAACATACGTAGTAAGGTCTCCTTGCATGGCGTGCATTCAGCGTGCACATTTGTGCTAGAAATGTGCGATGCACGATGAGATCGCTAGACGCGTGGCCAAATGTTAAGCGCGAGATGCTCCACCAAGAGGCTTTTAATTTTCTATTTAATACAAGGCGTGCTGAAAAAGCTAGCGCTCTAATTGATCGGTTTGATGATCATAATTCTTTGTAATAGACGTAAGTCTTTTCGACATTAATTGATATCGTTTGAAACAACAGGTCAGAGCAGGTGCGGAATCATCAAGCAGCTATGGCGAATAAGAAGTACGACTTGTCTAAGTGGAAGTACTCTGAACTGCGAGACGCTATAAACACATCCTGTGATATCGAGCTGTTGGAGGTAAGCTTTGATCGCGCTAAGTTACGAGATAAGCTATCAGATATTGGGATTAATGTTTCTTTGCGTAACACTCTTTCCAGGCTTGTCGTCACGAGTTCCACCGAAGACTGAAGGTTTATCACGCATGGAAAGCGAGGAATCGCAGGCGAACGACAATGGATGAAAACGAAAGGGCGCCGAAGTCCATTATGGAAGCTGGTGAATAATTTGCGTCAATTCGCTAATTAATCTAGCTTCCAGCAAGCGTGAATTCAATATATTTGTTTCAGCTGCTAAGACGCCGAGGCCTCAGATGAAACAGCCAATAGTCGAGTCTTCCCAGAGATATTTCAGAATTCCCTTCGTTCGACCAGCTGCAGCTGGGCAGCAGGATAATTCTCATACGTCTGGTAAGAGAGGATGGTGGTACGCTCACTTCGATGGCCAGTACGTAGCAAGGCAGATGGAACTTCACCCTGATAAGGCACCGATCTTGCTAGTAGCTGGTGAGTTTCTACGATTTCATCTATGATCTACCGCGCGCAAGATTACTTTAGTGTTCTACGCTTCTCTTTAAGGGGACATTCTACCCTCTCGGCCGAAAAATCGGCCACTTTTCGGTGATAGTTTTTATAATGAAATAAACACTTAACGTTTTGGAATTTCTGGGGGTATATTCTACCACTTTTGAAATGCAAGAAAAAATCTTTGTTTATTTCATTTGTTCACATAAATATTTCGCAGTGAAGTTGGCGGCTTCAGAATTGCGGGCGGTTGAAATTTCGGACGGCTGGATCAGCGAAAATAAAAAAAACCAAACATGTTTCGAATTGGTAGGAGTGTGGTTATCTCGCTTTCCACGAAGGAACAATTTTGGACCAAAATTATTAAAATGCCAGTCGATCACAGTTGAAAGTACCGAAAGTGGCACTTCTTTTCTATGCTTAATTGATATAAAATGTGGGAAAATATTAAGAATCTTAGGACATTTGTGCAAATTAAAAATATCTTTGATGTTTTTATTTCCGATGATCAAGTCGTCCGAAATTCCAACCGCCCGCAAAGGGTCAAATTCTGAAGACGCCAACTTCACTGCGAAATATTTATGTAAACAAATGAAATATAAACAAACAACAAAGATTCTTTCCTGTATTTCAACTTTCAAGAGGGGTAGAGTATACCCCCAGAAATTCGAAAGCGTTAAGTGTTTATTTCCTTATAATAACTATCACCGAAAAGTGGCCGATTTTTCGGCCGAGAGAGTAGAACGTCCCCTTAAATATATTCAACGCTATTCAACGCTAACGTACATGCACTTCCTTCTCTACATTCTTCTGTCGAGCACTCTCCTACCCATACTCTGTCGCGTTCAACCTTACTCAAGAGTTTTATATTGTTTCTGCTCCCTAACAAATTGACCTCACTTCTTTCATCGCAATTCTTTCCACTGGCACGTCCTTTCCTTTCGTTTATCATTCGTGGCACTTGGAGCTGGTGCGCACCCCTGTATATCGTCCGCGCCACTTCTGCTGGAAGTAAGCGAGCACCCGGAGCTTGTAGCAAAATCCCCGCGCTTGATCCTGCCTGCGAGCGACGGTTGGGGTTCTCAAAAGGAAACTTACTTTCTGTGAAAGGTATCGACGACATGCAAATGTGCGAGTTGAGCCTAGACGAGACTGGGTTGACTAGGAAACGCGGGGCCGAGGTGTTGGAACACGAGTTCAATCGTGAGTGGGAGAAGTATGGAGGAAAGCCGTTCATTCCTCCGTGCGATCGTAAGAAGTGAGACGTCCACCGGAACGCTCATCGAATATACACGACTGTAGTGCTATTTAATATAGGCCTCACCGAATTTTGTATTTGTTGGTTGTCGATCCATTTCGGATGTGAGACCGCAGCACAGTGCCTTAAAGTTCGTGCCTCTCGCCCCGAGAAGGCAAATCACCTGGGAAATTACGGCGATATTAATTGATTCGACGTGATTGTAATGGAAACGTAAAGTAGCTAGGTCAGTGGCGGAGCCGCGGGTAGATTTCGTATACCCGGTGCGTTGTAAAGTAAAGTACACAGTATCTCGGTCAGCGTTCGACTCGGGTGAGAGTGGACGTGGTTTTTAAATAGCGTGGTAAACCGTAAGATTCAGTATTTCAAATCAGTATGGCTAAATTCAAGCGTAGACATTTGTAAATGCTTAAGAGCGCGCGGGCCCAAGGCGAGAAAGTAAGATTCTTGAAACAGATCTCATTAAAAACTTGGATTTATGTCGGTCCCTTGAAAAAGATGGTTTAATTAAGAGTACCCAGCCTTGTGATTAACTTATGGTATTAAGGTTGATAGAAAAATGCTGGCCTTTTGGAACGTAAACTCCCCTTTACGATAAAGAGGACGGCAAGGTTCCTTCGATTAATATAGAGCTTCGTTGAACAATACTATTCCTGGTTTATTTAACAGAGATGATTTTACTATTCGTATGGTATATCATTGCACATTTAACACGAACTGTAGGTACACCATCGCAGGTATAAAAGAAGTTGCAATAAGTAAAGAGTGTGTATCGGTTAAGTGATTATAAATAAACAAGATTCACTCAACCAGTTGTACATTAAAATACTAGCATCGCAGTCTCCTGTAACGCAGGCTCCCTGCGATAAGTATGAAATGTTTTTCTTTATTAATAAATCACAGTCACCAACGAGGATGATAACAACAACGTCTAAATAATAACAATCATCAGTGTACTGACGAGACGAAGGCTCAGCTGGGAGGAGGTATCCAGCCTCCAAATTCCTGTTCCAGCTCCTTCGCAACTGCTAGACAAAGTCGATCTTGATGAGGTCCAGCAATCACCTGCGGCAGAATTTCTCAGAATTTGTAAATTGACACGGACCACGGATAATTGAGAGAAACACTTTTCCAGCGAACAAGTACCTGAAACCCGATTGGCAGTCCCTTAGCATTTAATCTCATCGGTACGTGTGTCGCAGGCAGTTGCATCAGATTCACAAAACCAGCGTAAAGACAGTAATCGAATTCAAGTAAACCTATTTCTGCGAAAGACGCTGCTACAGGGTAGGTGGGGCATATAAGCACTCCGTCGTCCTTGAGGAGATCCTATAATCACACGAATGCCTCATGAAAGTCCACTTGTAATAAGCGTGGATGGTATCTATTGGGCGAAGCGAAGCTTCATACGTTAAGCTTTTGATGGAGGTCCTCTCGGATGTTTCTGTAATGTTCTCTCTTAGAAGGCGAAGTAAACGCGCGCGTATTAGAAAGTAGTTGCACAAAGTTGAGCGGTAGAGTGTACTGCGACTGGCCAAACATTGACTTAGCGAATTCAATCCATGCGGACTTCTTTCTCTGTAGAAGAATTTATAAATCAGCGTATACTTTGGACAAGTCCTTAAGAACGAGAATGGTAAAGAGTGATTGTAAGATGTTACGTTCCATTCTTCAAAGTCACACCATTCTCAGACCGAGGAGCTTAGTAACAAGAACTTGTAAGCGTAGAATAGATATCATACCGTGATCTTTACCTCAGGGTGCTCCGAGTCTAGATACAGATTAGGCAAATCATCTTCGCCAAACATGGACACCACTAGTATATCGAACAAGCTGCTTAGCCATTTCTTCGGAAACTGAAATACAATCCTCCTGTAAGCATGCGAGCCTTAAAGACTGCGCTATCTGAATTGGGAGCAAGCGTCCTTCATCGTTCACTGACAGCGATAGAAGCTCAGAGCGCAAGTTGCCTGAACTTAAGGGGAAGTCTCGGTCTAGAGCCCAGAAAACAGGTGATCTTTAGGAATTAATTAAAGGAAATCTAGTGTATAGAATTTAATGGGACTTTTTGCATTGTATTAAGGGTATCTTAAGTTATGGAAAAAAATTTTTTGTTTTATAATTAATCGTTGCAAACGGCACTGGGGAGTCGTTAAAGTCAAGGCGTCAAAAAATTCATCCAAATCGGCCTTTGAAAATTATAAATTTTCAATTTTTTGTAATTTTTTCTGGTTTCCTCCCTAGCCAGAAATATATTCTTCAAAATAAAAAAAGTTTCAGTCGAATCGGATAATAACTTTTGGAGATATAGGTCCCACCGTTTTGAGAACACTGTTTTGAGAAAAACGCGTTTAAAGTTTTACGTGAGCGCCGAGTGGCCGGTTGTTGCCCATGCATTTGCCGCTACTGAAATGCCTATAACTTCGGGAGTTTTACGAATTTCAACAAATCCTTCTAAACACGTATTCCTAAAAGGTAAACATTCGAAAAATAAAATAAAAAGAAAAATCGACTTTTAGACCGGAACCTCCCCTCAAAGCTTCCATTCAAGCGTACTGATTTCTCAGTGAAATTACCTGTTCCACGCGTGCACCGCTCTGTGCTAAATGTAGACCAGCGTCTTTGATCGCCCCCCTGATGTCCATCGTGGTTGCTCTTATACCACAAAAGCTGTCGAAGTTGTCTATATAAAAGACCCTGAGTTTCTTCAAGTCGACAGGATCGTCCAGACGCAACTGCTTCTCGTACGTGGAGCTCAGCACCTTCAGAGCCAAGTGAAGGTCCTCTACGTACCTCGCCATGGGTCCCAGCACTATGTACTTTTGGATCATGGCGTTTTTAACTATCGGGAAGTGTCCTTTAATAGGAATGATACCTGGGGAGAAACGCATATAATCGAAAGAAGAGGATTACGAAAGAAGATTACACTTTTAAAGATGTTAATTAAACAGAGCTTGATAAAATACCTGGTGTAGGTTTATGACCAAAGACACCATTGAAGTGACACGGTACCCTTATAGAGCCAGCTAAATCGGAACCAAGTCCAAGTATAGAGGCTCCTGCGCCAAGCAGTGCTCCCTGAAATAAAGTAGATAGAATTCGTTTGTAATGTTTCTGCTCGGTGCAGGCAAGAGTGTCAGTCACATTGTGAAATTACACTGGCGTTTCGTGTAATTTACGTCTATTATGTAGCATAGAAGAGAAACTTATTTACTAGTGATTTACTACCTAGCTTAGTCAGTAAAAACATGCAGTATAGAATTTTGTCTGACGGTTGCAGTGAAAGAGGTTTTTTTTTTATCTCGCCTGTTGCGTAAGTATTATGTTGCTCCTCGAGAGGAAAATGTTGCTACTTAGGTCTCTCCTGTGTAAAGGTGGGATTCCACTGAGGCAACTTTTTGTCAGTCGTCAACGGGCAACGTCGTCGCATCCTTTTTTTGCATGCAACACATGCAATCATTATCGCAATCAACGCATGCGACACGTTGCCTTGCGTTGCCTCAATGGAATCCTACTTTAAGGGCGTCCGGAGGGAGGCCAAAAGGGGTAGCTGCCCCTCAGCTTTTGAGAAAAAAAATCGCTTATTTTTAAAAACTCATCTTTACTAAGTTCATACTAAAAGAGTGAATATTTTTAAATTTCGGTTTTAAATTTTTATTTAAAGCAAGAGCTGGTGATCCGATTCGACGTTGCCATTTCCAGGGTTGATTTTTCGTTACTATATTTTTCTTTACCGCCACCCCAAAGTTGGCCCACCCTGGAAAAAAGTCTTCAGACGCACTTGTTCCTCTGCAAGAACTCTTAATTTTTAATTCATTCTAGCAGCCTTCGAGTTCTTGTAGGACTGATATAATATAAACTTAAACTTTGAAGATTTTGAAAGTAGGGAAGCTTGAGTCTTGAATTGCTAATAGGAGAAGAGTTAGGAAGAGTTTCTTGGGACCTCGTACTGGCACTGGAGTGCTAATCCTTCTAATTGCTCAAGTAATCGCAAGTGAAGTAACTTTTAGTACAGACACAGTCTGATATTTTTAAAAAATAGCGATTTGTATCCAGAAACCTTCAGACCCCTCAACTGTGCCAAACCATTGATCCAAGATCTATGGATCATTCAACTGAAGACACTGTTTTAATCCCCTAGCTGATAGTAGCTATTTTTTTTTTTACCCGAGTGCGATTAATAAATAGTAACAGAGGACACCTTAGAAATCGAAAAAGTGAATTGTTTTAACAGAAAGAAACGCTGTGTGAAAAGCTTATACATAGTGGGACAGTTGTCACGCATCAAAGCTGACCCAGGCACCAATATTAGCTGGGACAGATAATGACTTGAATTGTTACCTCACCACCCGACGAGCCTCCTACCGTCTTCCTCCTATCGTACGGATTCTTCGTCTTGCCGAAGAGGAAGTTGTACGTGTGCAACGCCGTACACATTTCAGGCGTGTTGGTAACGCATAGGGGTATAGCTCCAGCGTTCTTCAATATTTCTACTGATAAACCGTCCTCTGAAGCTTTCACGCCTCGCCTCGCCAACGTGCACCCCGTGTAGCTCATCCCTGATCCGGCACAAAAATTGTGTTTTAATCATGGGGAAGCTTGTTCATGCGAATTTTGTGAGGGTGAATTTTTATTGCTGCACAGTGGGGGTGATTGGAATATAGAACACTTCTGGGTTCTATGTGGATTTCTAAAACATCAGAAATCGTTGATCAAGATATAGAAGTGTGGAAGTGATCGTTTGGGGTTTAAGGGCATCCGTGGATCAAAAAATCGAAAAAAAATTTGTGCATATTTTCATTCAACAACATCTAAAAAATGTTCAGTTAAAATTTTGGATCGAAATTCCTAACGGTACAGATTTTATAAGCAGTTTAGGGGGATCACCAGTGTGACGGCCTTTAAATAAGTGTTTTTTGAAGATGGATTATGAAGCAGATACATATAATAGACAAAAATGTGATTTTTCTTTTAATTAATAATACATTTATTGATCTAAAAAAAGAATCCATATTTTTTTTAATCTAATAAACGCATGGAAAATTGGGCGCTCACGGGCAAGTCCGCACTATAGACGAACGCGCTCGGCGTCAAACTTTAAGTATGTTTTTTTTTCGAAACAATTTTTCACGCACTGTCGCCACGATAAAAATGCAATCCTTGACCGAATCTAAAAATTCAAACGGGATTCTACTGGTAATTACACTGGCTTCCGCGCTACACTCTATTGCGAATTTTCATACACTCAATTTTTTTTACGGAAATTTTTGTGCGAAAAAACCCATGTTTCGGGGATCCTATCGTTTAAACATTTGACAATCATCGCCCAGTTGTTTCTTAACACTGCCTGAGGGTAGCGCGATAACCACACATGTGTAATTAAGGAATATCTTTGGTTTTTTGATTTTGGATGATCCTGTCTAGAGTAATCGTGGCGCCAGCGTAGGCCAGTTTTTTTTTCAACGATGCAGCACGCAATGCATATCACAGACAGGGGTGGGCAAAAATGAAATAAAAAAGTTGTTTTATATTCCACATTTGTAGCAGAATAAAGTGCAAAAGGTTTTGGATCCATACATTGTATACTTTTTTCTAGAAAAAATCATAAAAGTCACCTATGTTTTCGCGCGATTTGACCGGCGGATGCCCTTAAAGCAGGCCTGTCCAACTTTTGCTCTTGCCCGCGAAGAGCAGCCGCGAGTGGTTGCGAGCGACGGCAAGAGCGGCAGCCGTAAAAGAGTGGGGATAGTGGCGTTCACAGATTCCCTCACCAAGAAGACCTTTCGCTCTTGAGCCTGGCTCGGTGCCTCCGAGAGCGAAGAGCAACTCGCGGCCTGTGATGCCAGATCGGGGACGGGTTCCCTCGAGTATTTCCCCCACCTCGGGCATACTACGCCGGAGCAGCGTGTCGGATACGCAGCTCCGGCGTAGTGTGCGCGAGGTGGGGGAAATTCTCGAGGGAACCCGTCCCCGATCTGGCATCACAGCTCGCGGCTGCTCCTGCGAGCAAATCCCTGGACAGGCCTGCCTTAAAGCAAACGTTACCGCTGAGTTGCAGCACAAGTTCCAATTTCTTTACCGCCACTGCGACTACCTGGTCTTTTTTGACCCACTAAATTCTTGTTTCTATCATCCAAGTAACTACTTACGTCCCCTGGATTAATTTTGACCCACTCGAGTTCTCATTTCCTTAACTCTACTACAGGGACGTAACTAGGGGGGGGGGGGGGGAGGCAGCGGGTGTTTCTGCCCCGGGCGCCGATTTTCGGGGGGCGCGAAATGAGAAATCTTTCTAGAGAAAAGACATAGTTTTTATTAGAAAAGCTATATCAATGGCTCTATTCAAATTTATATATTACGTTATTCCATTAGGAATAAAGGAGATACACATTTTATGGAAAAGTAATTAAAATTTATTTATTTGTTATCAAACAACAAACAAATTAGGGTACCTGCAATATGTTTGAAACCAGTTAATAAACACGTTTATTATGTCTTTTATATGTAAAGTGTGGACTCAACCTCCTAAGGTGGGCAATCGGAGGTGGTAAAATGTTTGGGGAGGGGGGGGGGGGGGGGGCGCCAAACAAAATCCTTGCTCCAGGGCGCTTACAACCTAGTTTCGTCCCTGCTCTACTACGTCTCCCTTCTTTTTTTACCTGCTCATACATATTCTCATTGTTATCACCCTAGGGCAGGGCTGCCCAAGGAGCTGTTTTCGGCACCTGGCGGCGAGCAACCCGCCTTTCCCTTTGCTAAGGTTAGAATCGGTGAGGAGAACTGCAGTAGTGTACGTGCATTTGGTATGACTTGAACCCTGCCATATACAGGGTCATCCGTTAAAACTGCAACCTACGCGCGCGCCAACAGACGAAAATGGCAACACCGCCTCACGGACACATTCCACTACAACCATGCACCGGCCCAGCGTTCGGAGGGTTAACAGCGACCGCTGGGTAGCGGTGATGCCCGAGCTTCGAAAATTTTAGGTTGGTCTCTTTCAAATTAACGCCGCAAAGAGCTGTGCAGAATTTCCCGGCCCAGGTAAGCGAGCCGCACGCTCCGCTTTTATGATCGGTTTACCACTCGCACCCCGGATTACTGTAATGAGGTTTGAAAACAATGTCAACTGACTCATACCCGTCTTAATTTCAAAAATTTTAGCTACGACAGGGTTGACCGCGGCGCTATACCCTTGTACGGAGAGATTTTTCGCCACCTGCGTGTAGAAGCCACAATAATGACGCATCGTTCCAAAAAATGACATTAACGGAAGCCGGTATAGGCGTGGCGTTGAGTAGCTAAAAGGTTAAACATTCAAACACAAAAATTCTAGAAAAAAGATTCAAACACCGCTACAATCAAAGACACGTCCCATTAGTTACTCCTTACGTCCGATCTATGCATGCACTGCATATAAGGATAAAATTATAAAAAAGAAAACCAGAACAATAGATTCTGAGGTCTGCGGAACTAACACAATCGAATAAAAATTTAATTTCTCAATTTATGAAAGTAATGACACAGAAACAATTAGCGTATTGTTTATCAACATCATAATTTTTAAAAAGAGCATTAAATACGGTATTAAATAAAGAGTTTGCAAAAGCTTTTCACAACAATTATGGTTAAAAAATTGATAAAAGAAAAATTAAGTAAACGTAAAATATTTTGAATTATCCATCATTAAGAGGGAATAATTTTTTCTCATTTTCGGCGCAAATTGCATTCTGATATCTTTTATAATTCAAAACTTATACGAAAAAGGCCCCAAATTCTTCAACCCCGGTCGGGAAATTTCAAATAGCTCCTTGTGACGTTAATTTGAAAGAGACCATCCTAAAATTTTCAAAGCTCGGGCATCACCGCTCCCCAGCGGTCGCTGGCAACCCTCCGAACGCCGGGCCGATGCATGGTTGTAGTGGAATGCGTCCGTGAGGCGGTGTTGCCATTTTCGTCTGTTCGCGCGCGCGTAGGTTGCAGTTTTAACGGATGACCCTGTATACTTACGCTACGAGCCTACGAGCACGCACATACACTATTGCAGTTCTCCTCACCGATTCTAACCTTAGCAACGGGACAGGCGGGTTGCTCGCCGCTAGGCGCCGAAAACAGCTCCTTGTGCAGCCCTGCTCTAGGGTCTTCTTTGACCCACTCGAGTTCTTATTTTTTAGTAGTTTTCTAACTTTAAAAAAAGTAGGAGAAAATTGTTCCCACCACCTGTGTTTCTCATTCCTAGTATATTATGTTAAATGTATAACCAAACAGAAAGCTGTAGCTAATTTGTAGCGCCACGCATTAGTACCCTGGGAATGCTACCTTTCTTTCTCCTCGTTCCCGTTCAATTTCCTTTTCAATTGTCTGAACGATTAGTGCCAAGATTCAGGCCCATGCTGGGCTGTCTTTTTTATTAGAAACATGTTACCTTCGACGGAACAGCTTTCCTTGATGGTGACTGGCACCCCGTAAAGCGGTCGCTCCGTTTCCAGCTGCAGAGCAGTCACTTCTCCTGACTTTAGCCTCTCGTCGTAGATCTTGGCATCGTTTACAGCTGCTTCGAAACGGTCCTCTATTACTGCGTTTAGCAGAGGATTCACTTCCTTGATACGCTCGATGTACGCTTTCACTACCGTCTCGCTGGAAAGCTTTTCCCAGTGGAAGAAAATCACGAATTATGGATTGCTATAATTCGATCGAGCTCCGTCATTCATTCTTTTAATCGAGGGGTTGAATAAATTTATGATCATCCACTCGTGAAATTTTCTCGCAAGGAAACTTCGCTAACCGGAAAACTCTGGTTTCTTTTAACCGGGGAACGATGTTTTGTTCAAACTACAAATTTTAAATATTTCCATTGCATAGCTTTAAATAGCATACAGTAATTAAATTTTCATTCTAACAGTTTCTTTGTATTTACTATGATTTTTGAGATATATAGAAAAATGGGAAAACACAAGCTAACATTTGAGGAGTGTTTCCACCCCGAAGGATCAAAAAGTAGCACAGAAAAATTGCCTGATACTTTTATTAAATTCCTTTAACCCTTATGCGGAATTCGTAAAGTCACACCTATAAGTAAATTTGGGTCAAATTGACCCAACATCGTATATTTACAAGAAACGAACGTACAAAAGTAAAACTCAGTTCATTTAATTATCACGGTTTAATATTTTCAGAACTTATTAATTTCAACAAAATAAAAATTAAAAATAAAAAATTACGAAGATATTATTTATTATTAACGGTTATTAGTTATTTAAAGATATGAAGGAGTTTAAGTCCAAAATAATGCATTAGTAAAGGAGGACTGAGGATTTCCGTACAAGGTTTAAGACCCTGGAAATCTGCAAAAAGGAAATAATCGAATAGGAATCTTTAAGTCGCGAAACTTCGTTGAAAGAGTGCAAGGTCGGTAAAGAATGATATTAGCAACGACGGAACAAATTAATAGCAATTATCCACTCACTTCTCCCTGCCTGATCTTCTTGGCCAGCGTGGCTGCAGTGAATTTCAACAGAGGATTCTTGATTGGTGGCAAATTAGGCATCCTCCTGCAGTAAATGAGACTGTAGACACCTCGAAGTAGCATGTGCATGAGGCGCATCAGCACTGCCACCACATTGGGCAGGATCATCTTCCCTGTTGTCAAAAATGTAACTCTTTAAAGCTCAGTCTTGATTTACTTGTCACCTTCTCGAATTTACATAAAGACAGAAGGAATCTTCTTGTTACAGAATGATGGATTGGAAACTTTCCTAAATCAAGTAATAAGTAGATGGAATTTCACTTAAGGCTTTCTTTAGACTGCAACCACCAGGGCGTCGAATATCTTTTAAAACAATTCTGATCCTCTGAGTAATCAATCCCTACATCTTAGATTTAGTAGAGCCATGAAAGAACTCTCTCTCGCAGTGGAAACAATCTTTTGCATTGTAACAGGTAGATGGAATCAATTTTCCTTTGCAAACTTATTATTCCTTCTATCGATATTCTTGTTTCAAATTTTCTATGGAGAGCTGGGGAAAATTTCAAATAGTTTGAGACAAAATACTAACAACTAAAATATTTCCATAAGGGGGGATTCTCGTGTAACAGCCTCCGAAATTGATGATTTTTTTTTAAAAAAACTATGGTTAATATTACATTAAACTCTTTTGGGATATAAGGAGGCATCTTTAAACTTGTATAATTTTTATTTTTATGTCGATCCGTTTTATTATTTATTAATTATTGTGGAATCGTGTTAACCTCTTCGACGATGTTGGCATCAGGTATAGCACCTGTCACAGTCATCTGATCGCGAAAAGAAGAAAATTTTCTTAAAGTTAAATAATTTACACCGGGACTGGACCTAAAACTTTAATTTTATTTTTATTTGTAATACTTTTTTCGTCGATATAAAGAATAATATGAAAAATTTGTCTAAGGAAGAAACTTACTTTTTCTTTCAAACGCTATAATTCTTTCAATTTTTCATTTTTTTTCTCTTTAAAGTGGACAATCCCAGCGTAAACTATCTAACTTTAAGAAACTTCTATTTGTTTTGCAATCCGATGATTGTGATAAGTGCCACACATCCCACCAACAGGATTTATATCGTCGAAGAGGGGGAAAAGATTCCACAATAATTAATAAATAATAAGAAGGATCGACATAAAAAAAATATTTTCTGCGAGTTGAAAAATGCCTCCTTATATCCCAAAAGAGTTTAATCGAATATGGCCAACAGTTTTTTAAAAAAAAATTCTTAAATATCAGTAATTTTCGGGGGCTGTTAGACGAGAATCCCTCCTTAAGATTACCTACATTCGGGTAAATATTTCTGATAAGTATTTCTGAATGCAGGTATGTATTTTATTTCCTTTTTGCAAACGGTCAGGCATTATTTAAAATACGAGGTATTGTTTGAAATATTATTATATGAAGTACCTACTATTTCCTTATATCTCAATAAAATACTCATTTCGCAATATTATTTATATGAATTAGTATTAAAATATGTATTTGAAATACTATTTCTTTATGTAACTGCTATTTAAAAAAAAATTTATTTGTCAAATCCTGTATCACCCGATAGAAATAAACATATTTTTATTACAAATATGTTTATTTCTATTCATCTATTCCAAAAATCTATTTTCCCCAGCCCTGCTTCTATGCAGAACCTTAGGTGGTTCATAGAGTTTACTTATTTTGAATAAAAGAACAAGCTCCGGGTACTTTTACACGAGTATATTGAAGCTCAATTGCCAGAGGAGTAAGAAACGTCTCTGCGCATATTAAGTGGATGCAAAAAATCGTTAGGTGATGTCAGGTGTAAGGAGATTTCTCTATTTACTACACCTACTTGTACTTCAACCAGAAAAGTGGCAAAAGGTCATAGATAGCCAGGGGCGGATGTGTACATAGACTAAGTAGGCTGCAGCCTAAAGCGGCAAATGGGGGAAAGAAATTGAAAAAGGAAGCAAGACATTTTTGCCCGTAACATTATATTTTTCCCATTCTAAAATAAAATGTCTATTTAAACACAGAGGCTTGAGACAACTTTAAAAACAATTCACTTCTCTTTCACACATAGAAATTAATTTTAAAATTGTCTCAATTCATTTAACCCTTCGTGGTCACACAGGGTGTAACGCACCCCAGACAAATTATTTTCTTTGCCAATATTTCTGTAAATATTTAGACTTCAATAATAAAAAATTTAAAAAAGAAAATAGCTTTTACCCACAACTATTTTTTCAAATACAAATTTCAACGCCTCAAAATAGACATTTATAGGAACAGACTATTAGAGCATTATAAATGTACACTTATCACTGAAAAGTTAAAAGATTAAAAAATACGAAAATGCTAACTGAAAAATGACGGATCCGCAGTGAACCACATGTGACCAGTTTCTGATTATAAGAAGCTGCGACCAAGGAGGGTTAAATTAAAACTTAGTCTAGGGGTGTCAAATCTCAAGGAAAATATTTCGATTGAAACACATCAAATACATTTTCACTTTTAATAGGCACTTTGCCTCAATAAGGAACTTTTCCACCGACCTAATACACAGAAGTCGTTCGCGGAAGCATTGTGAAGAAAGCGTGGCGTCGAAGCAGCGAATCGCAGTATTTTTATGGCTAGCAATTCGACTTGTATCTCTCATACGCAATTCCCGCCCGTGATTACTGCCTATTAACCCACTTCGACAGCGTTCTTCCGCTCGATCGTGCCACGAAATCGGCTAGTTTCTCTGCGGTTGTCCAGCGATTCAGATTTCTATAATCTGATCGGCGATTCGGTGTAATGACTGCATCCAGCAATCATCTCGCGAGCCCAAAACGATTTCGTTCGAGCTATGCATTGGAAGCATTCGAGGCACGATGTGCAGGGAACGATCGGTTGAGTTAGTTTCCCGCTCCGTGAGGCGAATCGCCTGTTTTCACGTGTTCGCACGCGCAGAAGGAATATTTAGTGACATGATGGAGGGACGGAGGCTTTTTTCGTGGGTGCCAGAGTTATTAAGTTTGTATTATTGGATTTCTGTGGAAGTAATTTGGTAGAGGTTGATGCAAGCTTCTTTATTTTTCAGTTGAACTGGGGGTAGTAATTAAATAGGGACTGCAGTGTGTAGTTTGCATAGAAAAAGGTGAAGGAGAATACATTTTTATAGGAAAATTTTGATATTCAGTTTATAAAAGTCAGATTCGAAATTGGGAAGATTTAGTGGGACCTTCTTCACACTGGAGAATCATAGAATTAAATAGAAAACTTGCAGTAGAAGTATCGCTATTGATCTAATTTCTAAATTAGATTTAAAAATCGAAATAAATTTTAGAACTAAAAAATAGGGCTTCAAATTCTAATTAAACAGACTTCTGTGTTTCTATTGTTCATTGAAATCTGAATTTTATTGAAAAAGAAAATCCAATTAAATTTTAAAAATAAAGAATGGAACTTCAAATTCTAATTAGAAGTTGTATTTTAATTCGATTCTTTTTCAATGAAATTCAGATTTCAGGAACAATAGAAAGAAGGAAGCCTACTTAAGCTCTCTTCAGGTTCTGTGCTTCAAGTACTCTTATTAGTTGACACGGGTAGTGTTATTTCGAGAAAAATAGAAAACCTGTGAATTTTTATAAAATATCCATTGTGAGTCTCAAATGCGTCAGACGTGGAAAAGGCTTAAGGTGCTCGAATCGAGGATCACATCTATGTTTCGGATTGCTAGGAATGGTAGTTGGAAAGCTCGGTACGAGGGGTCCTGTTTCGTCACTTCATCGAGACCAGGATGTGTCTAAACACTTCGGAGCGCATAATTGTCTCCCACGATTGAGTTTCCCATCACGGTTCGTGAAATCGGAATGCCAGGTCGTTATTCGACCATCGTTGGAGGTCTATTACCTGTTCGTGCATCGACCGTCGACGTTTTCAGTGGCGTTGGTTGCTTAAATGACCCGTCTCCATATGTAAGGTGATCACGTATCTTAAGAACTAGGTCATTTTGTGGAGGGCAATAGCTACAGCTCTGTTTATGTCCAGGTTGGCTCGACAGGGTGGTCGAGGCTTTGGGGATGAGTTCGAAAGACAATTTGAAGTTTGTGTGTATTTGTGGAATTATTTGAAATTTGGTTGCGATGCAGATTTAGTTGATTCTAATTTCAAAATTTGATTGTAAAGAAAATTTGACGAATTCTAATTTTAAATTCAGTTGCAATAGTGGCTTTTCCGACACCGATTTTAAATTCGATGAATTCTAATTTCAAAATTTGATTGCAACCGAAATTTGATGAATTCTAATTTCAAAATTTGATTGCAACCAAAATTTGAGGAATTCTAATTTCAAATTTGGTTGTAATCACACGATTGCAGATTGTGAAACGTGTTCACTATTTCGAGTAAGAGATGCACGACGAGGTTTTTGAAGTGTAAAGTTGAAATGATACTCGATTTATTGTCATGATTTGTTAATAGAATTAATTATTCCGAGGTAAAAAGAGTCAACGCGTGTATTGTGCGAGCACGTGACCTTGGCCTTAAGTATTTCAGCTGATGCAACCAACGTGTTCCGAGATTATTTATACTGTCTATTACTTATATACTGGATTGTGATGACTGTCGTTTTTTATGCAAGTATGTGTTAGTACTATTTGTTTCGTGAGAAGATAGTAACGACTATATTGCAAGTACCTAGGTGGTTTATGTTTCATAATTTTCGACTCATCGTGATACGACAACAAAGTACTGACGGCGTTACGTTAGTGTTATAATTAGATTATGCATCGTAAGGCACAATGGTGTTGCGTTGTAGATCAAAGTACTGGAGATTATCTAACAGGTATTTCTGATATAATTCATCGCGATTTTCTTGATTTATTCTGGAAAGAATTGCTTTGATCTTTTTATATTACGTCTAAGTTGAAGAGGAGGAGGTTTAAAAGCATAAATCAAGTTTTAAGTCATGTCAAATCGAATGAAATTGCAACTCAAGGCAAATTGAATCATGAGGCAAATCAAGTAGCGACTCAACTTAAGTCTAACGGATTCACAAGTCAACTCAAATTAACTCAAAGTAAAGCAATTGGTGATTCAACTTAAGCCAAATCAATTCACGAGTCGGCTCAACTTAACTTAACTCAAATCAACTCAAATCAAATCAGATCTCGTTAGAAGTCAAAGAAACACCCGTGTCCATATTAAATCGTCATTATTATTCTGACTAATTCGGTTAACCGGTGTAATAAATCGCACACAACACTAGTTTACAGCCACTTTGCGCAGTAGATGCCAACATTTTTTTCTTGTGAAATTGATTCCGAAAATAAGCTCTAAATTTTTTTCTATGGATACGTTTTCGAGATATCGACAGGTGAACTTTTTACCTGTCTGTCAAAAAGGTGATCCCACTTAATTCCGAATATCTCGTGTTGTCAATGTCCGATTTGATCGAAAATTATATCGAATTAAAGATAATTGAATTATCAACACACGTACCTCACAAAATTTTCAAATCGGTTCAGTAGTTCGGGTGAAATCGATGGAAATATGTGAAAAAAGTCGTTTTTTTTCGACCGAAATTGAGATAGACATTTAAACATCCGGGAAAAATCGAAATCGCAGAAATTGATCCAGTTTCTCATTTCTTACGTTGAGTCTGCTCTTTTACGAATAAAACAAGATGCTATTGAAGAAAATCTATGGATAAATACCGAAGCTAGAGACAATTGTGTAAAAACACTAAAATTTCATTTTTTCTGGTTTTCTGAGTTTTTTCAATTTTATTGTGTTATTTCAATTTTAATTCATTCTGTACGTTTTTTCAAGTATTTTGTTAATATGTGTGTGTTTTAGAAATAGTAAAAATGCACTAAAAACTAAAAAATAATTTTTTTCTTGTACTACAATTTCGATGGTGTTTTTTCACTTTAAATAAAATCGTGGAGTACTTTTAATAAAATCGTTTAACATAAATTTTTTTTATATATTTCTACTCGTAGTTCATTTTCTGTTGTATGGCTTACATTTTTTTTCCAACAGACGTAAATATGTCCCTGAAGATCCATTTCTTATATGCTCACTTGAATTCCTTCTCGGGAAATCTTAATGACGTAAGTAAATGACGACCACGGAGAAAGATTATGGAATCCTTCGATTCTGATGGCAGAATATGAAGGGGATGAAGCAATGATGGCAGATAATATTTGGTTCCTCATAAAAGAAACCAATGCCAAAACGAACAAAAGACAAAAAAGAGCCAGAACTATTTCTAAAACACACACATATTAACAAAATACTTTAAAAAATGTACACAATGAATTAAAATTGAAATAACACAATAAACTGGAAGAAACACAAAAACCAAGAAAAAACGAAATTTAAGTGTTCTCACACAATTGTCTCTAGCTTCGCTATTTACCTACAGATTTTCTTCAGTAGCAACTTGTTTTCTTCGTAAAAGTGCAGACTCAACGTAAGAAATGAGAAACTGGATCAATTTCTGCGATTTCGATTTTTCCCGGATGTTTAAATGTCTATCTCAATTTCGGTCGAAAAAAAAACGACTTTTTTCACATATTTCCATCGATTTCACCCGAACCACTGAACCGATTTGAAAATTTTGTGAGGTACATTTGTTGCTAATTCAATTATCTTTAATTCGATATAATTTTCGATCAAATCGGACATTCGCAACACGAGATATTCGCAATTAAGTGGGATCACCTTTTTGACAGACAGGTAAAAAGTTCACCCGTCGATATCTCGAGAACGTACCCACAGAAATTTTTTTAGACCTTATTTTCGAAATCAGCAGGCCACTTTATATTATAAAAAAAATAGTGGCATCTGCTGCACAACTTTGTTTTATTTTGTAAACTACCTAGTGCAATTAGTATCGCGATTTACATGCAGCATATGTAAATGGTGTTTCCAACAATGACTGATCAACAGGAAATTCTATTATGTTTAATACATTGCGTAGAAGACTTTGAACCATGCATATTGCTTCGAAAACTATGTTCAAACGCAACCTTCACGACGTCTTTTCATTAACCACAGAAGCTTTCCACAGACGTGCGCGATGAATAAATGGAATCCTTCAAGGCATGCATATTTCCTCGAAATCAGATCACCGAGTGCAACAGTATTTCTAGATACGCATTCGAGTCGAGGAAAACCACAAGCCAGACTTCCTAAATATTAAGAAACGGAAGATTCCAAGCCTCGGTACAGTCCTACCGAAAAAAAATTGTTTCCGTTAAACTGCGCTGCTGAGTCTGCTAACTAAACGTCGGAGAAAGTTCAGCAATCTATGTTCCCCGAAGTAATTAACATTCGTGTAATACCATTAGGATTCCCGAGTCTACTAATTTCAAACAGATACCCCACTAATATTAAAATCAAAAATGAAAATAAACGACATTGATCTCTCAAATCCGCTCTAATTCACATGATTTGAATATCACAGTGTAACAAGTAGGTAAATTCAAACAGGTTGAAGTCTCCACTTCTAATAATCCTGACCTTCAATTCAATTTGCACATCATCGCACTTCGAAATTTAAATCAGTCGTGACTACCACATTTTTTCATATCAATCGATTCCGCGTAAGTCATGCACAGGGCGTATAAAATGTAGTGGTCACCAATTTCTAGGGTGAATCTACACTTGAAAAAAAATTGCCCCAAAATTTTACGTGAAATTGAAAATTAATTAAATTTTTTTACACAACGTGCTGAGCTCAACGAGAAACAGAATAATTCAAATGAAATTACACATGTGTCGGGAACGTATCGTTTCGGCGCAAAAAATTGACAAAGCTCCCGCAAAAATTAGAGTAAATTTAATATTGTACTATTTTGCGGAAAGTTTCTTTTGGCAAATGTCCACCGATCCAGAGGCGTAGAAAGCAGTGACCACTTCTTTTTGCACGCCCTGTACAGTACTGAAAATATTATTACATCACTCAAAGAAGCGCGATGCGTTGCCATACCTCTCTTATTATTATCTACAAGAAAAATATTGCGAAAGTTATTTATTTAAAAAGTGCGTGCCTCGCTATCTCGGCCAAAACAAATTTGACACGAATCAGTTTATCAATCATACTGATATGAAATGTCTGCGTAAATTTGAGAGTGATGCAGTCAACATTTCCAATTCTGTGCCTTTATTAGGAAAAGGAAATCAGCCACACTGATTCCTGAAAGTGAAAACCTGTCCAAAGAGCGATACATGCATTGGACAGAACTATTGGAACGAATCAGTCTAATCGCTGTTTGCAAAAACAAGTGGATTTATTCTTAAGTGGATTCTTGTTTTTGTAAGGAAGAATGCTTGTACTCGCATCTCCTCCAGCAAACATTCGAATACCGATAAAAAGAACATTGTGCGTGTTGCGCGGAGCTCGTTAAAAAAAGTTGACATGTTTCCTGCCACAAAAATTGTCATATTCGTAATTCGCTGTTCATCGATTCAGATTTATGCTGTTTCCCCGAGAATCGCGAGGTAAGGCTGAAAGACTGGACGATTGTTTACTTCCAAAGACTGCAATTGCATTGGTCGTTAGTACTTTACCCCCACTATCACGAGGCGGAGTCTATACTTGATTAATCAGTGCTCAACAAAATTATATAATTTATTCTAGGAAAGAATAAAAATGAACGGAAGCGATTTTTTAAGGCCTTCGACCTGCTGAGTATAAATAGAAGCGGATTAAAAGATTTGCCACGGCTGACAAGCATCTGCCACCCTTTTCTTGAAATATTATCAAATATTTTCATTTAAAAGAGCTGAGGCGATTTTAAAATTAATTCAATTTGAGTTATTGCTAATTTTCTATTTGAGAAACAGTGAATTGAAGAGGTCTTGTAGAAAACATTGTAAGTGCCAAAATTGAAAATAAATTTTGTTTATCGAATGATGTTCTACGCACTAATGGTAATATTATAATATAGAAGTTGATTTTTGGCACTCACAGTGGACTCTTCAATTGCTTTTAAAGTTGTCTCGAGCTTCTGTGTTTAACCCTTTTTCAGCTTCTTTCACCCAAAATTTTCCGCATCACAAAATTTTCCACTCCCCAAATTTGCCGCCCTTCAAAATTTGTCGCTCCCTATAATTTGCCGCCCTTCAAAATTCGTCGCTCCCTATAATTTGCCGCCCTTCAAAATTTGTCGCTCTCTATAATTTGCCGCTCCCGATATTCGCCGCCCTTTAAAATTTGTCGCCCCCCATAATTTGCCGCTCCCCAAAATTTGTCGCTCCCCCAAAATTTTCCGCTCCCCTAGTTACCCTATATAAAAATCCGCCCCCGAGTATAGCTTGTACTTGGTTCACAAAAATATCCTCAAACTTGAATTGGCACAGCAGGAAAATAGATCACAGATTTGGAGCACTCTTTCGCACTTGTTTCTTTTTTTCTTCTTTATTTGAAATCAGTCTGAAGTTTCAAGTTTCACAGCGGCAGACGAATTTCCATGCACAGTGAAACAAGGACATCAGCTTCGGTTGCGTTTCACGCGACCACGCATCGATGTCTCCTACCTCAAAGTCGATTGCCCTTCGCTGGATAATTTAAAGCCCCTTCGTGATCAGGCTCGCTGATAGCCGACGTATTATGTCACTCGTTCGCGACTTCCTTCGTCCACGGGCTCTGAGAACTTACTGACAAGGTGTTGGCGGACACGTACCATTTCGCGGCTATCGCGGACGGAATCGCGGGGAACTTCTTGGATGGAAGTTCAGCCGCATTCTCGAGGGGTGGATCTATGTGTAACGATTATGGGACACTTAATTCGAGGCACGGAATAATAATTGAGTTTTACAGTATTACCTGGAACTTGCGTAATTAATTGGTTCCAGGCTAAAGGACGTGAGTTCGGAATTAATTGGTATGTACATTTATGCATTGGCGTGTTAGTTTACCAGACAGGCTTTCAATTAATTAAAGAAAATTATGTATGTGCAAGTCAAGTTCAACGTGCATTTATGCATTCGCGATTAAACAGGGCGTGTAGCATAACTGGTCATACTAATTTACTTATGTATTTTTCATTTATTTTATCACGAACGGGTGAGGCCCATTTTATGACTGAAGGCGGTGAAAAGAACGCAGAGTAGAGTAATAGCGTGATTAGAAAACAAATGTAACAGAATAAAATATAATATAGTAATCCTTAATAATAATTCTTTGGACAAAAAAAGATTGAAGGTGCAGAATATTCTTTAGAAGGACCCCTTCCATTTTTAAAAAAAAATATGATTTCATCCAAATACTATATTCTTTCTTGTTTTCTATAATTTTCATACGACGCGCGTGTAAATTTATTTGTAATTCTGTTATGTATACAGGGTGTGCCCGAATGTTTGCCACATTGGCCGTTGCCCTTAAATCCGCCACTGGGTTTCTAATTAGGGAATACAATCCCGGCCATTATTTACTATCCCGGGACTGCGGGATTTTTTAAAGTCTATCTCGGGATTCCGGGACTAATCCCGGGATTGGGTAATAGAAAATTTCAGTAATTAAAATGATTTATTATGTGCTAAAATTCTAAATCTTTATTTAATTCAGGGCTGCACAGAGAGCTGTTTTCGGCGCCTACCGGCGAGCAACCCTCCTGTCCCGTTGCTAAGGTAGAATCGGTGAGGAGAACTGAAGTAGTGTATGTGCGTGCTCGTAGGCTCGTAGCGTAAGTATATATGGCTGGGTTCGAGTCATACCAAATGCACGTGCACTACTGCAGTTCTACTCACCGATTCTAACATTAGCAACGGGACAGGCGGGTTGCTCGCCGCTAGGCGCCGAAAACAGCTCCTTGTACAGCTCTGATTTAATGTGAAGAAACTTACTTTCTATCAGTAGTCTGAAACATAGACTAAAATTATTTTTCACAATAAAACAGTAATGAATAATAACGTCTCAATGAATTCGAGCGAAGAAACAATAAAACACTTAAAGTACGTATATATCTAAGTACAATGTTTCGACGTTACGTGTTCAGAGAAGTTGCGATCTGCAACTCGCGCGATTTCGAGATAGCGGAAAGTGAGAATAACATTGAAAAAATAAATATGGTTCAGTTAGTTGTATACGACTTAATATTATTATTTAAATAAATCATTATTACTATTGTCCTTATTATTATGAAATGACTATGTTTATTTATTCTGTTTATTTTTATATTTTTCGGGTATTCCTAAAGTAATTCACATTTTTAAATAATCCCGAAATTCTCGGGATTAGTTATATCAAATCCCGGGATTTTTGGATTCCAAAAAACAGCCGGGTTCGCGGGATCCCAGGATCCCGTATCCCGGGATTGAATTCCCTATTTCTAATGTTCAAAGAGAATATGGAAAGGTGAGTGAAGCAGGTGACTTTTTGCTTCATAGCTTCGAGGTTTGATGGTGATGTAGTATCGAATATATTTATACAGACTTCACTATTGCTGAGTGTATGTATTTGTAATTGTATGAAAGGACTTGGATTAGGTCTGGTTTATATTAATTTTATGGAGGGACTTTAAGTTCGTTTGAAAGTGTTCTATATTGAGTGATTAGGTTTCTTGTTGCTGAAAGAGAAATAGGCTCGAGTTCAACAGACAACTTTATTAGCAAAAATAAAACAATACTTTCAATACGTACGAAAGATAACATTATATAGAAATAAACGTAGTTCCATCATTTTAATCAGCGACGTTGGAATGCCAGCCACATTTGAGAGCTATACTGGCTTTTGACCATTTTGATCCTTGGCGGCATTCGTTTCAGACCCTTGCACGCCTGGCGTGTGTGAAACGTTGCAAAGGTGTGTCTTGATAGAGTTGAATAAATAATTAACAGTCGCCTGGTACATTTAACTTATACTACTGTAACTGGGCAGAATATCCCTGCAGGAAATAAGGGCTTCATTCATCAGAACCTCGACTTCCTTAGTTAATAAGTTTTGAGTCAGGTTTGAAGAGGTATATCACTATTAATTAATTGATCAGGACACTATTTGTATGAAATACATTGACCATTAATAGCAACCCTTTATAGTGGTATAAATTTCTAAAAAAGTAAATTCAAAAGAATCCCAATTTTTCTACCCTTAGAGTCGTTTTGGGTGTTTTCTTTACAGTTTCATGCCTGAGCAGCTTTATTCTTCTAGATTTGATTGTTTTAGTTTTAATAGGGAGATAGATGTGCTTCGATAGAATGTCTCCCATATTTAGTTACTCTCCAGTCATAGAGCAATGGTGACGATTAGAATAATACCGTGATACTTGAGCATAGAGCTGGGCGTATTTCTTCTCAATCACTTTTCGATTTCTGAAATGCCCATCACTGGTTTTTGTATCGTCGAGAATACGAAACGTTGTACAAATTTCTATGGAGAAATTGCTAGGTACTCAGACTGCTAATTCGGTGGTTGGTGGTTGTTGCCAGCCACCGAAGGCCTTCTCGATCTCTTGAGCTACAGCGATTGTTAGATGATCGTTGCCTGCGTTCGCGACGATCTGTGAACAGAAGTGATTATACTTGTGGCGTTAGCAGGTCATTTGAGTTAAGTTGAGTGAGTGTATCGTTTAGATACTGAGTGTGGCGTAGGAGCTCAAGTTTGATCAAATAAACGCCTGACGTTTGAACGTAGTTCAAGTATAAGTTGTAGCTCAAGTTTGAACAAGTATGAGTAGACGATTTGAGAGCAGTATGAGTATAATTAGAGCAGAATTTGAGCGCAATTAAAACAATAGCAAGAACTAGAGTATAATTTTGAGCAGAATTTGAGCACAATTTGTGCACAGGCTGAGCTCAAATTTGAGCATAGTATGAGCAGACATTTTGAGCGCAGTACGAGTATATTTTTAGCAGATTTGAGTGCAGTATGAGTATAATTACAGCAGAATTTGAGCACAATTAAAACCATAACAACAACTAGAGTATATTTTTACCAGAATTTGAGCGCAGTATGAGTATAATTAGAGCAGAATTTGAGCGCAATTAAAACAATAGCAAGAACTAGAGTATAATGTTGAGCAGAATTTGAGCACAATTTGTGCATAGGTTGAGCTCAAATTTGAGCATAGTATGAGCAGACATTTTGAGTACAGTATGAGTATATTTTTAGCAGAATTTGAGTGCAGTATGAATATAATTAAAGCAGAATTTGAGCACAATTAAAACCATAACAACAACTAGAGTATAATTTTGAGCAGAATTTGAGCACAATTTGAGCATAGTATGAGCAGACATTTTGAGTACAGTATGAGTATATTTTTAGCATAATTTGAGCGCAGTATGAGTATAATTAGAGCAGAATTTGAGCACAATTAAAATAGCAAGAACTAGAGTATAATTTTGAGCAGAATTTGAGCACAATTTGTGCACATGTTGAGATCAAATTTGAGCATAGTATGAGCAGACATTTTGAGTACAGTATGAGTATATTTTTAGCAGAATTTGAGTGCAGTATGAATATAATTACAGCAGAATTTGAGCACAATTAAAACCATAACAACAACTAGAGTATAATTTTGAGCAGAATTTGAGCACAATTTTAGCATAGTATGAGCAGACATTTTGAGTACAGTATGAGTATATTTTTATCATAATTTGAGCGCAATATTGAGAGCACTTTAAGCGTACTCTGATCACATTTTTCAGCATAATATAATACAATTGCAATATACAAACGTCACAATCTTACTGCGCATCTTTCTGAACTTAAAAATTGGGAAATAATTACCTGAAGGCCAATAGGTAACCCTCTTTTGCTCAGCCCCATAGGGCATTGGGTCACAGGCAGTCCAAGCACATTATAAATCATCATGTACGAGAAATTTGCTACTTTAGGAAACGATTCGTACGAGTAATGTGCTGTTGATACGAACGTGGGATAGATCAGGACACCATTGTCTCCCAAAACATCCTACAGCAGAAGAAGTCCATTCTGTTACCCATCATCGAGCTCCTCTTTCAGAAGTCTTCTAGTACCTCCCAGACTTAAGCTCAAAATCCACCAGAACTTACCTCGAACTGTTTCTTCAGCGACACCTTCTTCTCCGTCACTTTAATACGATAATTCCTCAGGAACTTGTCAGACACCCACTTCAACAGTCCATAAGAAAGCACGTGAAGCGTGTGTCGCGATGTGCAGAAGACGAACTTGAGCAGCTCCCAGAGAATCTTACTCGAACCCTGCGCAATCAGCAATTACCAATCGAGCTCGTTGTCAGTTACTGTTATCTATCTTTCTTTGTGAAATCAGTTTGAGTAGTGGAATTTGAATTGAAAGTTGTGTTACAAATGACGTACCACAGCTTTCACCTCCTCGTTGACACCATGCACGTCCATTTCCAATAAAAGGTGCGTGGATATGTCGAACGCGAACTTCATGTCAGTTAGTCGTGCCTGCAAGCAATATTTTATAGTACATTCTCCGCGAAGCTGCTCAATAATTCAGATTCTTTAGAGATATTTAAGGTTCGTTTATGGAGTATAGTTGCCAACCTTCTGCACGTTGGTGCCGTATGTTACTTCAAGGTGCTTCCTCAGCCTCTGAATTGCCTCTTTCATTTCCCAGTTGATGGAGTTTGTTATTCCACAGCAATCCTCCAGGTAGAAGAACTTCATGTTCTTCAGGGACACCTGTGTAATCAAGTGAGCACAAAAATCAGATTACTGCTCAATATTTAAAAATTGAAATGGCTAACTTTGTATCTTATTGTTTTCTTCGAGGTTCTTTAAGCATTTTCCGTGAAGTCATAAGTTTACCATTGAAAATACACTTAGATCTTCAACCTATGCATAAAAATTACTAAAAATCTATTTTCATCTACTTTAGTTAAACAAATTTAATGCTTGAGAGTTTCAAGAAATGGAGCTTCTTTTTTCTTAAATTTCTTTTAAAAGAAATCTACTGGAAATATTTTACATTGAACCCCTTAAATTTAATTTTAGTAAAGAAATCTAACTATTATGATCTGATGATAGTAATTTAAGCTTCATTAAATGGCAAACAAGGGTCAGTGGATCCTGAAGACAACCAAAGATGTATGTTTCGAACGCTGATACTTAAGAGAGCGTACTTAATGCTACCTTTTGATGGAACCGACGACGACCCTCCTCCGTTTGCGCTATGATCTTCATCATAAGCGATAGATCCTCCGCGTACCTAGTCATCGTGCCTATAGTGAAGTAGAGGGGCCATTTTTCGTCGCGGGAACTTGGCTTGTGGCCCTTGACAGACACCAAACCTGCAACGAACGCCACCTTTGTTCACTTAATGACCAGAATCACTTTTAACTCGATCTATCCTCGTGGAAGACTCACAGGCGGTAGGTTTGTGGCCGAAGATGCCACAGAACATCGCCGGGAACCTTGCTGAGCCAGCGATGTCCGAGGAGAGGCTCGTAGGAGACGCTGCGGAGGCCAGAAGAGCCGCCTGAAACGAAAAAGATGGGGATAAAGAAACGAGAAAATTCAATTCGGTATCTGATTGATTAGATTCATTTTGGGACTTGTTCGATAGTATGTATTCGTTAGATTGTAGTGTTAAAAGAATTTTTTCAGAGTTCTTTCAGTCATATGACCCATTCACCACTGTATATCCAACACTGGATGCAGTTCGTGCGGAGAACGCCTATGGGCGTTGTTTGAGTATAGTTAAGGAATAGGAGTTGAGTAGTTCCGCACGCGGCTGACCGTTTTGTGTCTCGGTGCTGGAAAAAGGATTAATTGAGAATTGATTTGGGAAAGAGGGATAGAAGATACGAACCTCGCCACCTGAAGAGCCACCAGCGGTTCTCCTCGTGTCGTAAGGGTTCTTCGTGTCACCTGTTACTTTGTTGTTGCTCTCCCAGAATAGGCAGAGCTCTGGAGTGTTGCTCACCAGCAGGATAATCGCGCCTGCTTTACGCACCATGATCACCACATCTGCGTCCTCCGTGGCTTTGTCGGGGACCTTTTTCTTCACTCCGACACCAAGAGACATTCCTGGAAGAATGGGTACAGAATTGTAAGAAAGTCTTTATGAATCTTTTGTGCATGTTGAGTCTTTTATGCACGTTGAGTCTTTTGAGCATATCGAGTCTTTTGAGCACGTTGAGTCTTTTGAGCATATTGAGTCTTTTGAGCACGTTGAGTCTTTTGAGCACGTTGAGTCTTTTGAGCACGTTGAGTCTTTTGAGCACGTTGAGTCTTTTATGCACGTTGAGTCTTTTATGCACGTTGAGTCTTTTGAGCATATTGAGTCTTTTGAGCACGTTGAGTCTTTTGAGCATATTGAGTCTTTTGAGCACGTTGAGTCTTTTGAGCACTTTGAGTCTTTTGAGCAACTTGAGTCTTTTGAGCAACTTGAGACAGTTGGGTCGTTTTTTCTTCAAATTTTTGGGATCATTTAAGTTTCTCGAATCATTTCATTGTTTCGAGTATTTCTTTTTTTAACTCACTAAACCTTTTTGAGCCCTTTGTGTTTCTTAAAGTAAAACTCGCAGAGAGAATAACATACCAAGTTTCTACCATCACGTGCTTCGAACACATGATAACATGATAACATGATAAACATGAAAACGTGTTGCCATAAATCGATTTCCGTCGATGCGAAATTGTAATGAAACATAGTAGTAAATAATCACACGCTTCGATGCGAGAGTGATTAGTAATTACTAATTATGCATATGGTCAAGCGACAAGCGACCACTGAGACTGCACTCCCACTTGTTTCTTTTTAAACCACTACATTTGCTATCAGCTCTCATATCTGCCTTACTCTACCCTTTCCTAATTCCCTATCTTTTCTAATTAATTTCAAGCTTCACTGCACTTGCCAATCTCCTGGCATTCAAGATATTCGTGGAAACACGTTTACAGCATCATCCTCCGACCTTTCTCTGCCTTTCCTCGACCAGAGCGCGCGGGTATGTCTCGTGTAAAAAGAACTCGATACCCGCTATAATAGATGCATTCGAGCAACTGTGCCGGTTGCATCGGATCTGGAACCTAGTCGTGGCAATGACGATACAGAACCGGTCTCGGTTGCATTCGCAACTGCAACGCAACGCGTAGGTGACTCGAGCGGTTTGTAATTAGACTTGGTAATCCAATGACTTTGTCCCACATATTTCGCGTGCTCTTTTTCCTCCTCTTCATTTTCCTCGGGCGTCCTGCGACTGTGCCTCTCGAGCCGAATCCCAGCAGTCGCCAGCAGAAAACTTGAACCTGCTGCTAACTCAATATTTTCCTTTTGTTGTTTAATGATTTTTAACGCACATTTTGAGAGATGTAATTATTAATTTTCCTGCCTGGGGAGCTGATTTACCGTCACACGAAGAGAGGCAATGGGAGTGGGTTGCGTTGAAGATAGGGAGAAGAATCCCGGCCATTATTTACTATCCCGGGATTGAGAGATTTTTTAAAGTCAATCTCGGGATTCCGGGACTAATCCCGGGATTGGGTAATAGAAAATTTCAGTAATTAAAATGATTTATTATGTGCTAAAATTCTAACTCTTTATTTAATGTAAATAAACTTACTTTCTATCAGTAGTCTGAAACATAAACTAAAATCATTTTTCACAATAAAAACAGTAATAAAGAATAATAACGTCTCACTAAGTGCGAACAAAGGAACAACAAAGCACTTAAAGTACGTACATATCTAAGTACAATGTTTCGATTTTAGGTCTTCAGACAAGTTGCGATCTGTAACTCGCGCGATTTCGAAATAGCGAAAAGTGAGAATAGCATTGTAAAAATAAATATGGTTCAGTTAGTTATATACGACTTAATATTATTATTTAAATAAATCATTATTATTATTATTGTCCTTATTATTATGAAATGACTATGTTTATTTATTCTGTTTATTTTTATATTTTTCGGGTGTTCCTAAAGTAATTCACATTTTTAAATAATCTCGAAATTCTCGGGATTAGTTATATCAAATCCCGGGATTTTTGGAATCCAAAAAACCCGGATTACGGGATCCCGTATCCCGGGATTGAATTCCCTAGTTGAAGAGGATGTTTCTGGTTTTTGGAGACTATAGTGATATTAATGTTTAGCTGTTTATGGGGGTTATTAGTGTTGGAAGATGGGAAAGAGGAATGTTTAAGTATAATTTAGGTACTGTTTTGGAGGTGGAGATTTTTCGTTTCGCAATATTTTTGGTTGTAGGATTCTTTGACCCGTCTTTTAGGATTCTTCACTCCTTCATTAGGATTCTTCTCTCCGTTAGGATTCGTCGCCCCTTATTTAAGATTCTTATCCTTTCTTTAGGATTCCTACACTCCGTCTTTAGAACGCTACGCCCTTTCTTTAGGATTCTTCATCTCTTCTTTAGGATTCCTTGCCCCTTTTTTAGTATTCTTCATCCTTCCTTCAAAATTTTTTTAGGATTCTACGCCAATTTTTTAGGATTCTTCATCCCTCCTTCAAGATTTGTCCTCCTTTTTTAGGATCCTACCCGCCTTTTTAGGATTCCTCGCCCCTTTTTAGGATTCGTCGCCCCTTATTTAGGATTCCTCATCCTTTCTTTAGGATTTCTACACCCCTTCTTTAGAATTCTACGCCCTGTCTTTAAGATTTTTCAACCCTTCATTAGGATTCCTCGCCCCTTTTTCAGGTTTCTTCATCCTTCCTCCAAGATTTCCCCTCCTTTTTTTAAGATTCTATGCCCCTTGTTTTAGAATTCTTCATCCCTCCTTCAAGATTTCCTCACCCTTTTTTATTATTCTTCATCCTTCCTTCAAAATTTGTTTACGATTCTACGCCAATTTTTTAGGATTCTTCATCCCTCCTTCAAGATTTGTCCTCGTTTTTTTAGGATCCTACCCACCTTTTTAGGATTCCTCGCCCCTTTTTAGGATTCGTCGCCCCTTATTTAAGATTCCTCATCCCTTGCTTAGGATTTCTACACCCCTTCTTTAGAATTCTACGCTCCGTCTTTAGGATTCTTCATCTCTTCTTTAGGTTTCCTCGCCCCTTTTTTAGGATTCTTCATCGTTCCGTCAAGATCTCCCCTCCTTTTTTTTAAGATTCTATGCCCCTTTTTTAGAATTCTTCATCCCTCCTTCAAGATTTCCCCACTCTTTTTTAGGATCCTACGCTCCGTCTTTAGTATTCCTTGACCCTTGTTTACGATTTCTCGCCCTTCCTCAAGATTCTTCCTCCCTTCTTTGTGAATCCTCGCCCTTTTCTTAACCGGTTAACTGGCAATGTATCATACATGATCAAAAAAAATCTGGCCAATTCTGCTTATGTATCATATATGATCAAATGGAATAACTTTTTTGATTTTTAAACCATTTGAATGAAACTTAGTATGTAAAAGTTTTTGGGGTCGCTGGATCTGAATTTGGCATTGGAATTGTAAAATTTAATATGGCAGACTCAAAATGGCCGACCCAACCAAAAGGCTGCCAAATATTAAAATATTATCGGGATTTAGAAAAATTGTATATAGGGGTTTTTGGGGTGGCCCCTACCCCTGTATACCAAATTTTGTGTGATTCACTTAATTTTTCAATGTTGCTAGTTTTGGGCACGAATAGTTAAAAAAAAAACAGTTAACCGATTAAGATTCTTCTCCCCTTCTTTAGCATACTTTATTTTTTCTTCAGAATCCTTGGCCTCCACTCAAAATTCTCGATTTCTCTAACACCCCCTTAATTCAATCTCCCCTAATTCCTAGCCACCTTACCAATTTTTGCACAGTTTTCTTCCTGAATTACTATATAATAACAGACCTCACATTCGAAACCGAAGACTTCAAAACATATCCAATGCAGACCTAAAAGAAAGAAACTCGGATTTACCTTGCACAGCTATGCTCTCCTTGACAGTTATCGGAACACCCAGCAAGGGCATTTCGCATTCCAATTCCTCCTCTGCTTTCGTGGTCCACGCGAGGAACTCATCGACTTTCCGGGCCTCTGAAATGGCTGCTTCGAATCGTGATTCGACGATCGCGTTCAGTATCGGGTTCACCTCCTTGCATCTCTGTATGTACACCTTGACCATCTCCTCGCTGCTGATCTGCGAGAAAAATAAAATTTAATCAAAAATAAATTAAAATACACTGAATGAACATCATACAGGATGACTCAAAATCTGTGTCCTTTGAGTTAACATTTAAATATTGAAGAATTTATATTTCACTCAAAACAATTGTTGATAAAATAGCCTGTAATACTTCAGGTAGTCCACTCTGTATATTATGCTCTTTTCTCTTATCTTTCCAACTCTGCAGTTTTTTCTATATAGCTAAATAGTTACTGTACCAGTTTAAAGGTTACTTCAAAATATAAAGCAGTCTTGAGGGATAAGCTGGAGCCGAATAGACTGGAACTATCGAGAATTCGGAATAACCAAAATTCAGTATACCTATTTTCTCCTTCATTTCAGACACGTCACAAGTATTCCCACACAACTTGTTTTTTCTTTTAAATTTAGCATACATTTGCAAAGTGGTTTACCCGAAGCGTTACAACCTCTTTCCTCAAACACTATTAATTCGACCACAAATTTTTCGAATATTTAAAAGTCTCCCAAAAATACACTGAGCGCCACAACTTCAAGAATTAAACCCAAAATATTAGGAAGAGATCCTGAAATGCGGGGAAATTAATCGTTCCCTCTGCCTCACCTCTCTCGTCCTTATCCGTCGCGCGATCTCGCTGGCTGAGAGCAGCAGAAGGTGGTTCCTGATGGGCGGTAGCAGCTTCCGTTTCCTGAGGCATTGCAGCTTTAGGAACGGCGTCACCAGGCACGATAGCAGGAACAAGATGAACTTGAGTATCTTCTGAACGACCAGTATCATCGTGTCCTGTGACAAGATAATCGTTAGCTGCGCCTACGATCGTCGTCACGAAGAAAGAAAGGAAGAAAGTGCTCGTAAATAAACGTTGCAGGAGCTCCGACGTTATGATTCATCCACGATTATCGTGGATCAATGAAAAGGTTAATTAACGAGGGTCGTTAAAGATAAAGATCGAGACTGATTTGTCGGGAAGTAGGATCACGACCTATTTGGAAATTATCGATTGTCATAAAGAATATTAAAATTCATCGTCTTTCTTCCACCTTTCGTTTGTTGTACCAATATATTCGATGCTAAGTGAGAAGGGTAGTGTTGAAAGTATTTCTTAACAAGTTTTTTATCTCTACTTTAATGCAGACCTACTTTGACTAATTTATATTAATTTTATTATGATATTAAATAAATTACACTAAATAATATAGTGTAGTAAAATATATATTTTTTATTTAAATCTATGAACTACCATTAATAGTAATAATACAATTGTTATTATTGTTATTATTATTATTATTATTATTATTGTTACGACTTTATTACTCATTAAGTTTTTAATGTTTTTTGAAATTTTAAAAAGAAATGCTTGTGTTATCATATTTCTTGATTAATTTTCGATAAAAGCAGCTCGTGGTTTCTCAAAATGCTGGGAATTTCAGCTCCACTCCAGCGTGATTCATAGTCATGAAAATCGATGACGTCTTCGTCCAAGTTTCGCGTTTTGAAAGGAATCGACTCCTCTAGCGAGAAAGTTCGACATAATCGTCGTTAACGACGTTAGACTGAAGTAATTGACATGGTTAAAGGTATTGACCTCGTGCTGAGACCCCTCGCGAGGAATCGTTTCTCATTATCTCTCATTAGAACGCGCACAGTCAAGGAACTCTGGGAGAGATCGAGGAAAAGATTTCTCGTGTCCAAGCTGCAGGTCAAGATTCGTTTTGCGAGAAAGCTTCCCCAATAATTTATTATGCTCGAAAGTATAAGGAACTGCAAGTTGGGCAGGAGAGGTTTAATGGAGCCCTCACTATAAATCGATTTGCTTCTATAATAAAAGTCGAATTTACATTTTACAGAAATTTTATTTATATTTACTTCTTTATTTCTTTATATTTCTTTATATGGCTTTATTTTCTTTATATTTCTTTATATTTCTTTATATTTCTTTATATTTCTTTATATTTCTTTATATTTCTTTATATTTCTTTATATTTCTTTATATTTCTGTATATTTCTTTCTTTATATTTCTTTATTTATATTTCTTTATTTATATTTCTTTATTTATATTTCTTTATTTATATTTCTTTATTTATATTTCTTTATTTATATTTCTTTATTTTTATTTCTTTATTTTTATTTCTTTATTTTTATTTCTTTATTTTTATTTCTTTATTTTTATTTCTTTATTTTTATTTCTTTATTTTTATTTCTTTATTATATTTCTTTATTTATATTTCTTTATTTTTATTTCTTTATTTTTATTTCTTTATTATATTTCTTTATTTATATTTCTTTATTTATATTTCTTTATTTACATTTCTTTATTTACATTTCTTTATTTACATTTCTTTATTTACATTTCTTTATTTACATTTCTTTATTTACATTTCTTTATTTACATTTCTTTATTTACATTTCTTTATTTACATTTCTTTATATTTCTTTATATTTCTTTATATTTCTTTATATTTCTTTATATTTCTTTATATTTCTTTATATTTCTTTATATTTCTTTATATTTCTTTATATTTCTTTATATTTCTTTATATTTCTTTATATTTCTTTATATTTCTTTATATTTCTTTATATTTCTTTATATTTCTTTATATTTCTTTATATTTCTTTATATTTCTTTATATTTCTTTATATTTCTTTATATTTCTTTATATTTCTTTATATTTCTTTATATATCTTTATTTCTTTATTTAGATAAACAGTAGTTCCTTTGATAAATAATTAAATACAAGAAACAATAATAAGCTGAGCAATGAAGCGGAAATTAGAGAAAGAATTAAGTATACAAATAATAAAAAAAATAATCTATAGAGCATTTTAAAGAGTAATATATAATTATCTTAGGAAGGGTTCCTAGATTTAATTAGACAAATCTGCTTTCGATTCCTCCACAATTTTCATTCAACCTTTCAAAGTTGACTCAAATGAATCTCTATCGAATCTACTTATCCAACAACTTCCCCACCCCAATTCCCCACTTTCACAAACAAAAAGTCTCCTCATCCTCTACTAGTGACAAAAACTTTTTCACCGATCATTTTTCCTGTTAGAACGTGTACTAAACACAAACGCAAACGTTTGGAACGATTACCATAACGATAATGCTCAGCCACGAGAATACCGTGGACTTTGGCAGCAAAGGGATGACTAAGACCGTTCACTGTTTGTTTTCTCCAGAAAAATTCTTTTTCTTAAACGTAGTCTCGCGAATCACGATAAACTCACCGAACGATTGACCAGAAGTTTCGCGTACACTAGCGGCAACGTGCACAGTACGTGCTCCATGTTTGCTTCCCTCTTCGATCACTCGATCTCGATCTCTTCTGCTGATTAAAAAGTCCTCCCTCTGATTCCAGCTTCCACAGTCCGACCTCGCGAAATCGAATCGTCTTTACTTAGATGGGCCAGACATTAACGAATCAATTAGCAGTGAGCTAGACAGACATTATTGTCCGTCTTGTTTCATCAACGACTTATCACTACGCGACACTGAACGCACTGTAGATAACTATTGGTCCTTCGAGTTTGTTCTAACTTTTATACGTTTGAAAATTCAACAGGCTATTGGAGAAGGGGATTTTATCAATATCTCTTGGATCTTTTCCTCTGATTTCTTTTAGAAATCATGTCACATATATTTATACAGAAATTTCTGGGTATAATATTTATTAGCTTAATCTTTAATTCAACGACAGTTGAGTTGTTCTTTCTTCAAATTTACTCGGTCCTGTCCATAAAAAGTAAATCGGTGAGAAATATTTTCGGTCGATGCATCGATGAATAAGTTGATCTCTAATTTCAAATTCTTTAATTAAAGAAATTTTGTTTAAAATTTTAAACACCCCTTTCTACTAGTGCCATGTTTAATATTTCGAGTTTAAATGTTTATTGTATCCCACTAATTTTCTATAATTTTTGTTTTGTTCCGATGCCCGTTTTTGTGCCGTAATTTTGGGGAAATATTTTTAGGTTTCTATTTACGCGAGGGGGGAGGTGGATAATGAATCACGATGATCGATGCGTAGGTCGCCCAGCAAGGTGATGGAACGTTTCAAACCGCGATATCTCGAGCTTGGCCATTGAATGTCAGACACGGGCCGTGTGTCATTTCGAGCAGTCGCGGCGTGCACTAAACGGGCCCGACACGCGGCTGGCATACTTAAATGAAAAACATTTATGGTGGGGCGTTTCGTGAAACCGTGGACGACCTTCTGGGAACCGATCGTGGGGAACAGATTAATACTTTGGCTCACAGCGAGATGAGTGAAATACTGTCTCAAGTTTGGCGTGTGTTTCCGTTAGTCCGATTGCCTGTGGGAGGAGTGTAAACAGGTTTGCGTCAGTGTATACTTATTGTTGGTGTAGTTTTTTGCAGCGGGGTCGAAGTTTTCATAGTCTAAGTCTATAGTCTAGAAGATGGAAATTTGGGAGCCTTAAAAATGAGAGGTTCAAAATTGACAGCTTGCAATTTGGTAGCTTCAAGTTTGATAGCTTTTAACACGATTATTTGAAACTTGATAGCTTTAAACATGAAAGCTTGAAACCTAAGAGCTTCAAATTTGATTGCTTGAAAATTGACTGCTTGTAACTTGGGAGCTTGAAATTTGACTGCTTGCAACATGAGAGCTTTAAATTTCACAGCTTGCAACACTTGTTAGCTTAAAATCTCACAGCTTTCAACTTGATAGCTTCAACTTTGACAGTTTGCAACTTGACAATTTCAAATTTGACAGCTTAAAACTAGATAGCTTCAAATTTGTCAGCTTTCCACTCGATAACTTCAAATTTGAAAGCTTTCAACTTGATAGCTCCAAATCTCACAGCTGTCAACTAGATAGCTTGAAATTTGAAAGCTTTCAATTTGACAGCTTTCAGCTTGATAGCTTCAAATTTTAAATCTTTCACCGCCCGATAGCTTCAAATTTTAAAGATTTCTACTCGATAGCTTCAAATTTGACAACTTTCAACCCAATATGTTTAAATTTGAAAGCTTTCAACTTGACAGCTTCAAATTTTAAAGCTTTCAACCCGATAGCTTCAAATTTGAAAGATTTCAACTCGATAGCTTCAAATTTGACAGCTTTCAACTTGGTTGGTTTAAATTTGAAAGCTTTCAACTTGACAGCTTCATGTTTGACACCTTTCAACTTGACAGCTTCAAGTTTTACAGCTTTCAATTTGACAGCTTGAAATTTGACAGTTTGCAACTTGACAATTTCAAATTTGACAGCTTAAAACTAGATAGCTTGAAAGTTGTCAGCTTTCCACTCGATAACTTCAAATTTGAAAGCTTTCAACTTGATAGCTTCAAATCTGACAGCTGTCAACTAGATAGCTTGAAACTTGAAAGCTTTCAATTTGACAGCTTTCAACTTGATAGCTTCAAATTTTAAAGCTTTCAACCCGATAGCTTCAAATTTTAAAGATTTCAACTCGATAGCTTCAAATTTGACAACTTTCAACCCGATAGGTTTAAATTTGAAAGCTTTCAACTTGACAGCTTCAAATTTTAAAGCTTTCAACCCGATAGCTTCAAATTTGAAAGATTTCAACTCGATAGCTTCAAATTTGACAACTTTCAACCCGATAGGTTTAAATTTGAAAGCTTTCAACTTGACAGCTTCAAATTTTAAAGCTTTCAACCCGATAGCTTCAAATTTGAAAGATTTCAACTCGATAGCTTCAAATTTGACAGCTTTCAACTTGGTTGGTTTAAATTTGAAAGCTTTCAACTTGACAGCTTCAAATTTGATGGCTTTCAACCCAATAGCTTCAAATGTGAAAGATTTCAACTTAATAGCTTTGAATTTGAAAGATTTCAACTTGACAGCTTCATGTTTTACACCTTTCAACTTGACAGCTTCAAGTTTTACAGCTTTCAACTTGACAGCTTGAAATTTGACAGTTTTCAACTTGATATCTTGAAATTTGACAGCTTTCAACTTGGTAGCTTCAAATTTGACAGCTTTCAACCTTATAACTCCAAACACCCTGCAACTTTATAACTACAAATTTAATAGCTTACAACAATTTTACAACTCAGCCCACAGCACCATAAAACTGGTATCAATAACAGTCATAAAAGACTCCAGAAATCACTTGGGCAGTCCATGAAAAGAGAAAGCTGTCGGGTTTGAAAGTAAACAATCATAGTAAGGGTCAACGCTTCCTCTAATAATTCATTGCCATCTTGTCAAAGTGTTTTCACGCGAATACCAGAATCGCTGCGTAGAATCGCCTCTGCGCCAAAACGAACCATGACATTCCCTAAATCAACAATCACTATCCTTCTACATCAACCGTACCATCCCACTTCCAGGACATCACTAACTCGGTACAAAGTCAGAATATCCTCCACCAATCCTTACTTCCTATTCCAATTCATTCAATCCCATCTCCGCCTCGAATTTTAAACCAATCCCACAAACATCTCAAGATAACTAATCCTTCTTTCTCCACCCATGTCCATCATAATACTAAAAATCGATCGGCCATTGCATCACCAGAGCAGTGGACCACGCAATCCCTTAACTTCAATAACAACTGTCAGCCTTTCTCTTTCTTTCACCTCCATGGGCCCTCAGGAATCCGTTGGGGCCAGTGACAATCAAGGCAGCAAGCCTGCCGAAAGGAATTTCTTTTGCGAAAGCGTCCGAACGTAACACTCGTAGATCTGAGAGCGTCGTTGTCTTTTATCGGGTCTAGGTCGACTATCAATGGTTACACCACCTGCCTAACGCACCTCGAAGGACGCCCCTGGAAATGTGTAGTTTTCTTGGTAGTGTTGCAAAGTCTGCAAACAGGAGAACCACTTGTTCCGCCCTGGTCAGGTACAGGCCGATTGGAAAGTCTTTTTCGCTGCTTTCAGTGGCTTCGTACTTGATCTTGAGATTGGTGATTGTGTTGGTAATAAATAGAATTGGTGGGACACGTTTCTGATATCTTGTGCGTAGGGAACTCTGTTTGGAGCTTCGGTGGAAGAGGCCTGTGAGATTTAGTTTTTTTTTTGTTTTAATTGGAATATTTTAAAGACACATTTTTTGGTTGTTCATAATTATCTCTTGGTGGCATCCTATTTTTATTTACTTCCTTTTTGAATTTATAATATTTCTACGAACGAGTATTTAGTCTACTTCTTCTTTGGAGAGGAATATAATATATTCTTCTTTTCTTCCTTATCTCTTTGTCTGTTCAAGTATATAAATATTTTAATGATCTAAGCTCCTTATCAATATCACTTACATACATCTGTCTTTCTTCAGTAACGTTCCTTTATAAATCTACTTCCTTCTGTAACTCCTCACATTTTCAGTACAATTCACTATTCTTATTCTTAAGTTCAGTTGCATTAATTTTATTTAAACCTCCAACCATCTACTCTGCCCATCCACAAGCTGCCCTTTATAGGAATGACATTGATCTCCTTAAGCTCTCCAATTTAAACCCCCTCTTGTTAGTGACTCAAGCCTCTTCTCCTTATTCGTTGCCATTAATTACGTCTCCCTTCAGTAATTTCACCGTATAAATCCATCTCCTTCCTCGAATCCTTACAGCCCAATTAAAACGAGCTCCATACTTTTAATTCCATTGCTTCCATGAAACGCCTGCTTCGACCATCCCCACACCCTTACTCTAATTCTAGAAAAATATAATAATCCTCTTCCACGTCAGAGCTTAACAGTTCTGAGTAACCGGACGGTGCACGTGGACCCGCGTACGTGCTTCTCCGCGTCCGAAGTGTTAAGTCACACAAGACGATCCTTGAATCTCTGCGAGTTCTTGCTGTGGCGCAATAGTGCATGCAATCGATGAGCATCTGCGAAGCATCGATGCAAACGCGTGGCTCGCGTCGCTCGTTGCCTGAAAATAGATACCCGAGGGACTAGATTGCAAGCTGGGGAACGTGTAGAGAAAAAGCCAAGATTATCGATGATCTGAATTGGAAAGAGGAGTTGGAGATCTGAGAAGTGAACAGGAAGATAAATATAAAATAATAAAAAAAAAGTAACGTGGTGAAGAAAGAAGGGAAGTGTGGAAAGAAAAGTGTTGCAAAAAGCAAAGGTAAATAAATAAATAGAAGAAATTGCAATTAACTTCTTATAAATAAATGAAAAAGAAGCTAAAGAAATATCCTCCATACAATTAAGAATGAATTATGAAGATAAGGGAGAATGAATTAAAAACGCAGCCAATGAAGCTGTCAGTCAGTAAAAAATCCAACAAAATATATGTAAATATTTAGGAGTCACATAAGAAGGTAGCGAAAGAATATTTAATCACTTGGAGTCCATTAGATGAAAAAGAGCTGGGTATAAAATGTAGGGACCGAAGTGACGAGTACGTTGTAAAGAGAACCGCAATTAGTGTCTAATAGAAGTCGTAAAAACGCGTCAGAACGGAGCACTTATCGAGAACCAGTCAGGAGACGAACAGGTAGGTACTAAAAAATAGAAGAGTCTTGCAATGATACAAGCTTTCAGACGATTGAATCAATTAACAATTAAGAGTCGTAAATGTATCATAAATGATCTGAGTGCTAGTCCCGAGATAAAACATGTTTTTTTTTAGAAAGATAAATAAAAAATAAAATTCTATGGAATCCGTGACGGAAGAAAGGCGCCCATGTCGATTCCGTTATCTGAAATGGATGCAAATTGTCACGCGCGAAATCGCAATCGAAATTTCCATAATGTGTCTGGACTTCTTTGCCCTTTAATCTCGACATTCCATGAACTTCCTGTATCATTCTTTTTTTTTTGTATTTTGAGAAAATTCAGCACAAAAATAGAAGTCTTGTGAAACAGTCGAATCGGAGAATAATCTGACTCACGTTAGTGATATTTTGTAGAATTCTTTTTTTATGCTTCTCGCTTTTCCGCTTGCCACGTAGAACGTACTTTAGGTGTATGTGGTGAAAAGGCTATATATACGGTAATGGAAATGTTTATTGCATCAATCTCAAATTTACGTGGCACGCGGAGTTTTCATAGCGGTGTGATTTACAATATAATTTGTATCCAACTTAGTTTTGGAATAAATAAATTTTGGAATAATATTTTCCTGATACCTATATTTATTAAATTCTTGTTATTAGTATAATTCGTATGCAACTTATTTTTAGACAAAATAAAATTTGCAATAATATTTTCTTAGTATCTATATTTATTAAATTATTATTATAAATAATTCGTATGCAACTTATATCTGGAATAAATAAATTTTGCAATAATATTTTTCTAGTACCTATATTTATTAAATTCTTCTTATTTTAAATGATTCGTATGCAACTTATTTTTAGACAAAATAAGATTTGCAATAACATTTTTTTAGTACCTATATATATTAAGTTCTTATTATTTTAAGAGAGGTATAAGTGATAACCTGTTTATTCGAGCTTTGGTTAAAAAATAAATCTCGACGAGAAGGTTTACATATGATTTGCATGATTATTGTTAGGAAGAAGTGTAGCAATTGTATTGAAGGTAAAATAAGAATTTAGAAGTGTGAATTCGAAATGGGAGATCATGATTATTTCTCGATTTCTGAAGAGGCCTCCTGATCCACCAAATTGCGATGTACGTTGAATCTTCATTCATTCGTGTGGGTGTGTACCTGAGAACCATTCGTAGAGGACGAGTTTTTCTGAAATTCTTCGGGCACAAAGGTGGTCGTCAAAGTTTTGTTGAAAAGAACACAATAACAATGCCATTTATTCCATGGAACCTCACTAATGGTCTTTCCGTGTAAAATAATTTACCACTGCAGTAACTTTTGAAATTCCTCCGTTTCAACTTGTTTTTAAAAGAATTCGATTACTAGGAAATAAGAAGTGATTTCTGGGATTGTTATTTCCTTCGTTCCTCCCGTAGCAATTGAGGAGCTTGCAGCAAGAGAGGTGCAACTCCATGTTTACCAATTTCGAGTAAATTAGAAAAAAAAACTGTCTATAAAATTATTGCTTTGACTTAACATTAAAAAGAGAACACTAATTGAAAAATATATATTTTTACACAATAAGTAGTAGCCATTGAGTTGATAAGCTTTTATTTCTATATTTGGCGAAGTAATATTCTATAATAAAATTATTAATATTTCTATCAATAACAATATTAATATTTAAATTAATATTAATATTTCTATTAATGAAAATATTAATATTTAAATTAATATTAATATTTCTATTCATAAAAATATTAATATTTAAATTAACATTAATATTTCTATTTTTATTTATTTTGATTTGCATCAACCGTGCACCAAACAACGTAAAATTATTTTTACGTCTATTACAAATCATAACTCAAAAACTGCCAAAAATGGAGTTACACCCCTTTTGCTCCAAGGTCCTCAATTCTTATAACCGAAGTTGCATTCGTTTACATTTTACATGCCTCTTATTTCAATAAGATATTACGTACACTATCGTGTCCCATGTTTATTAACAAAATCTGCTGAACATTGCCGGGGTCATCGGTAATCTCTCTGATACTGGCCACTTTGGTTCGAGCTTCAGCGTTACAGTTCAGCTTTCCCCATGCTTCCGGTCATGCTCGTTGCAAAAATGCAGATTCGCTGGGATCGGGTATTTACGTGACTAATTGGAACGTATCCTTCACTTCGTTTTCTAATCGCAAAGGTTGTAATCGAACAGATGCAATACTTCATGCTGGCTTAATCACAGTAATGAGTCTTCTAAGTTTCCCAATCGCGAATACTTATGCGTGTACGTGTGGCGGCCTGTAATGCCTCGATTATAGCGATTTCCACTCTCCTATTTTTCTGATTGCAGGCTTTATTGTGATTTTACAAATTCGGTAATGAGTAAAGCAGTGTGTGCTCGATTATCGAGTGATTCGATATTGTTTCTTTGTTTCTTTTTTAATTAGTCAGCAGTATAGATGGTAATATGTATTTTTTAATCGCATAAGTTTGGTTTTCTGAGTATTTGGAGGTCAGCTGCAGTTTTCTACTTTTCAGTCCCCTATTTTCCAGCTTTTGCAACGGCAATGATATTTACAGGGCAATCTGCACTTAGATAGTCATTTTGTGATATCTGTCTTCCGGGTTTCTTAATCGTAGAAATCTTGTTTTACTAGTTGCCAATCCCACAATTCCATGCGCGCAATTTTGTAATCTTAGGAGTCACTGCCAAGGGATCTGAATTGGTTTGCATAAATTGTTAGAAGTGATGAATAAAGTGCAAAGTAATGGACCACGTATTTATCTCTCTTTCCACTTATTCCTATATCCACTACGTACATGTGCCAGGCGTTTCAGATCTGCTATATATTCTGTATAGTATATTACATTTTTTACATAATAAACCTTTTTTTGTGAAGATTTGCCGGATAATTATCCGAACTACGGGTGATTACCACTTACAAACAGGGAACAATTTTATTGCATGCAACAGGTAAGTAAGTAGATATAGGCAAAACAGGTAAGTGGAAGTAGAATGAGATACTTATAGGTAGAAACAGGTAAGTAAAAATTTGAGAATGTGGGATGATAATATTTCTTCAAGTGATAATGTTCCTATATCATTCCTATGCTCCGCTACCGTTCCTATGCTATTCGTATGTTATTTCATCAGTATTCGTGCACCATTATTACGCTAGTCGCTCACCACTAAATATAAAAGCAAATTTATTTAAAAATAAATAAGCAAATAAAATCATTCCTTACCGCGCCAGCATCACTGATATACTATTCCACGCTACTTCCACTTCTCTCTTACAATTAAATCCACTTCTCTCTTACAATTAAATCCACTTCTCTGTTACAATTCACACTTCACAGTGCACACCTCTTAGCACACATTTCGCGCTTCACGCTCTTCACTTCACACATTATACTTTACGTATGACACTTTACGTATGATACTTCATGCATTACACTTGACACGTTACACTTCACACACTACACTTCATAGATCACACTTCGCGCATTACACTTCACGCATTACACTTGACACGTTATACTTCACAGACCACACTTTACACATTACACTTTGCGCATTACACTTCACACGTTACATTTCACACACTACACTTCATAGATCACATTTCGCGCATTATACTTCACACGTTATACTTCACAGACCACACTTAACACATTACACTTGGCGCGTTACACTTCACACGTTACACTTCATAGATCACACTTCGTGCATTACACTTCACACGTTACACTTCACACACTACACTT
The DNA here is from genome assembly GCA_944738655.2 of Andrena hattorfiana. Taxonomy (NCBI): domain Eukaryota; kingdom Metazoa; phylum Arthropoda; class Insecta; order Hymenoptera; family Andrenidae; genus Andrena; species Andrena hattorfiana. Next base: position 7,175,439 of record OX122889.2, read on the forward strand.
CATAGATCACACTTCACGCATTACACTTCACACGTTACACTTCACACACTACACTTCATAGATCACGCTTCGCGCATTATACTTCGCACGTTACACTTCACACACTACACTTCATAGATCACACTTCACGCATTACACTTCACACGTTACACTTCACAGATCACAACTTTACACATCCCACTTCGCGCATTACACTTCACACTTTATACTTCACAGACTACACTTAACACAATACACTTGGCGCATTACACTTCACACGTTACACTTCACACGTTACACTTCACACACCACACTTCATAGATCACACTTCACGCATTACACTTCACACGTTATACTTCACAGACCACACTTCACGCATTACACTTCGCGCATTACACTTCACACGTTACAGTTCACACACTACACTTCATAGATCACACTTCGCGCATTATACTTCACACGTTACACTTCACACACTACACTTCATAGATCACACTTCGCGCATTACACTTCACACGTTACACTTCACAGATCACACTTTACACATCCCACTTCGCGCATTACACTTCACACATCCATCTGGGCAACCACGCTACACCCCCTTCGCACTTGACACACCCCACTTCACACACCACACTTCGCCCATTATATATGAAGCGTAATGTGTGAAGTGTGATGCGTAAACTATAATATGTGAAGTGTGACGTTTGTAGCGTGATTGTGAAGTCATTTACACCTCTGCTGAAACAATTTGTTATTCACAACTTCGTTGTGTTTTGGTAGGGTGTTGAATAACTTACCAGATCGTGCACGATCGTAAAACTCCTGATTCCCAAGTCGAGAACGATGCGCGAGAAGTGTGGAGCGTGAAGTGTAAAGCGTGAAGTGTAGAATGTGATTTGTGGCGTGAAACACCAGTACATAGTGTATAAATGCTGCAGAAGTGCAATAAGAACGTTGCGGCTGTAATGTAGCAATACCCAATAATTAACCGTCGTGAGAACGAAAAATAAACTTATCATCCAACAACTCTGAATATTGACATATAGTGTCAATAATTTAACATATGCATGGGAAGAGCGCATACTTCATCCAGAGCCCCTACACATATATATGAATAATGTAGAAATCATATATGCACATATTTCAGCTTCCTCGAGTCAAACGACTCAGCCGTATCAACGGCTGCATACCATTTCGGGCTGACTTTCAACTCTTCTCACATCTCGTCTTCGGCAACGCGAAGGTGCAGCTGACGTACACTAAACCACAACAAGAGATGGGGGATAGCCAGTGGCGGATTTAAGAAAAAAGACCTAGGTGGCAAACGTTCTGAAGGGCTGATTTTTGGGGGGAAAATGAAGAAGTGGTTTACTAAAAACGGGCCAAGTGTAGTAGTACGAACAAAAATGTAATGTTTGGATATCTACACCTAATCATAATTTTTTTGGAGATGGGCCCTGGGGGGCCTTCTGGGCACCCAGGCGGCAACTGCTCATCAGCCGCCCTGTTAAATCCGCCACTGGGGATAGCGACGTTTTATTAAAGAGTCTAAGATACTAAAAATCCCACTATACATATTAAAAATAAATGCCTAAAACTACCATCTACGTTACAACAGATTCTATTCCCAAGTTATGGATATAATAAATAACATCGCATGCCAACCACAAGTGTCATATAAACTCCAAAACCCCTAGCCTGGTAATAAAAATACCCATCATCGTTTCGTGATTTCTCGCATAACAACCATACTTGCCCAACTGCACCGCCCAAACTCAGCTCCGCCGAGATCCACACTCTCCTACCCACAACCGGTCGCGGCTGGACCGGGTCCCGCGGCTGTTCGCGCAGCAGAATTCGAGACATGTAACGAGGGGGCAGCCGCTCGCAACTTTCTCGACCATCCGAATTCACCGGGATTTCGGGTCGACGCCGTCTGCTCCGACACTTTCTCGAGCCACTTCCCACTGTCACCTCTCTCTCTCTCTCTCTCTCTCTTTCTTTGTGCCACGCACGTGCCAACAGGCACAGAAACATCGCGATCGGTGGTAGCGTCGACCCTCGCGTGTCGCCGAGAACTCTCGCGTGGGAATAGAGGGAATCGGTGCTGTTCGAGCACCGATCCGGTCGACCCCGGCAAACCTCCACGATTCTTATCGACATTCTTATCCTATTATGTTTACCGTGTCGCTGTGGCTTGGCTCCGCGTGTATCCCCATGAGCGGAAGGACCGGCTATGGCGGATGTAGACGTCCGTGCAGGGTGAACACTAAGCCGAAGACTAATTCGTGCTGGCCCCGACAACACGGCACACAAACGGTTTTCTTCGCTGCCAAGAGTGGGGCCACAGTATCCCTCCTGGAAATCGCTCCTTCCTCCACTTCGCTCACCTGCTTCCCCTCCGTCGTTCTTTTTCTTTGGACTCTTATTTTGTGGCAGCTGCTACTCGGCTGTGATACACGTGGTGTAATTATTTTTTATATTTTGCTGGGTTCCTTTGGAGTTTCATTTTTGTATGGAAGATTGTTGGGTTCTTTATTTGCATTTCTCTACTTTGAAGGCGGGTTTTGGATTAGTAAGGGACGTTTAGATTAGGAAGTATCCTTTTTTAGGAGAATTGTGAAGATTAGAATAGTGCTTCTGTTTTTTTTAGTGTTTTTCGTTTTTTTTTTGTGTGGGGTAGAAGATTTTTGATCCCCTACTTCAACTTTGGTTCCTTCGATACTTTTCAGATTATACTCAGTTTTCTACTTTGTATTTAATAATTTGAAAACTTCGCGGCCTTAACAGTAGAACTTTTAAAGCCGACAAAAAGTTATCATTTTCGAGAAGTAAGAAAAAATCGATTAGTTTGTGGAGGCACGTTTCGCTTTTAGGACGTCGTAAAAAGTTACCAAAGGTGGTAACTTTCTGTAGTCGTTCCTCCTTCGTCGGCCCCAAAAATATGTTGTCCCGTTCAATGCCATATAAAACTTTTCTTTGTTAGTTAAATAAATTCAGTTTTAACTGGGTTTTATACAACTTCCAATTCTTCATCAAAATATGAATATTAAACACATACCACAGTTCCAAGTCGATGCTACAGACTAACTAACTAAAATAAAGCAAATCGAAATAGTGTAACTTTTTTATCCGCTCCTGTGTGTGTGTAACTTTGAAAAAGGGTGGAGGAGAGGGGAAGACAAATTGATCAATTCAATTCTGTAGATATTGCAATAAAAACCATTAAAAAATTTCTGAAATGCAAGGTCATAAATTTGAGTAAATTTAAATGATAATTAAAAACCCGCACATTTTGACTGGTTTGGTGGTCCTAAAAGTGTTAACTAGGGATTGCAAAGCAGTAAATCGGTAAATGGGTTTGAAGTTTTTTTTCACTGATAACGTAGTAGATATTCACGGAATTATGCGCTACATATATGCGCTACATTGCTATGCATAAAATTTTTACCGGCAATTCGCCACGTTTTTACCGGTATTTCGATAAATGATGTATTTCTCGCGATTTGTCGGTAAATCAATTTACCGGTAAATATCGAGAAATACATCATTTATCGAATTACGGGTAAAATTTTGGCGAATTACCGGTAAAAATTTTATGTGTAGCAATATAGCGCATAATTCCGTCGATATCTACTACGTGATCAGTGAAAAAAAAAACATCAAACCGATTTGCCGATTTACCGGTTTGCAATCCCTAGTGTTAACGGAGTATTTTGCAGAACTGGACCAGAAGCTTTACCAGACCGGGATGGTGACGTTACAACAGCAATGGACCACCTGAAGAGATTTGAGAGGAGACTAATGTTGAATAATAATGGAAAAAATTAATATTACACTGCTAATTTAAGTCGCGAAATTTTCAAATCACCCTCGTAGGTATATCATTGCATTTCTGATATTTTAGGACCTAAAATTTCTTCTCTCCTTTTAGGAGTCACTGAAGCCCTCCACTTCCATTTTCCTTTTCACTAATAACAATAGGGTAAGGGACCCAATTACTGCCACCTACCCAATTACTGTCACTGTAAGCTATTTTACGTAAAATAACGAATAAATCTTATAAAATGATGCATAAAAAAATTTAGCATACAATTCAAACTGTTATTTATACGATACAAAATACAGTACTTAATTTTTTCTTCGTTAATTTGAATAAAACGATAAAAAATTTGAAGCGGATATTAGGAGAATGGAAACGATGACTTTCTTACTATCGAAAGAGAAAACAAGGCGTTAAAGAAAATGCTGTAATTGTAATATTTAAGCTATTAACATAACAAAATATAATGTTTTAAATAATATAAGCATCGTAGAAAGTAATAAAGACGCGAATTCAACGATTCATTAAGTCTTTTTACTTATTAATTGGGTGACAGTGATTGGTACAAGCGTTTCAAGAATTTTGGTATTACCCTAGTAGCATTTGTTGTTGGCATACAGTTGGGCCACGCACATAATATTAGTTGGCCAACAGTTAGATTTGGCACTTTTTTTCAGGTTGGGCCAACAACAGATGGCCAAGGTAGGCTTTACTACCGTTGCCCTATTATTTATATTCTTTTCAAAAGACGTCTTAAAGACGTCCAGAAGGTGTCTTAAAGAACTTCAAAAGACGTTGAAAGCACGTCTTTTTCAGGCCTGGTTTAGGAAAAAAAAATCGCGGCTGAGGAGAATCGAACCCAAACTTTCCGCTTACAAAGCAATCGCTGTTCGCACTTACCCAACACATTTCCTTGTAGACACTTCTAATTTCTAGTTACATACCTAGTATCAATTGTTTATAAAAACTGTGCAGTGACGCGAAATATTCTACAAAATATCATTCGACCTTCAAATTCATTTCTTAAAATTTCACATTCGCCTCAAGACAGACGTCCTCATTACGTATTTATAAATAAGAAAAGAAAAATCACAACTTGGAATATAATAACAGGTTTTTGGATGTAGCAAATTTTCTGACACTTATAAGACGACATTTAATCACCGTTGTAAATTTTTGTTAATTAACCAACCATAGTAATTGTAGGCCCAACATTGAATATTCGTAGGCACACTGTTGTAACTTTTTGTTAATTAACCAACCATAATAATTGTAGGTCCAACATTGAATATTCGTTGGTACACTGTCGTAACTTTTTTGCCGTAGGCTCTATGTTGGGAATTTGTAGGCAAAAACACTAACTATATTCCAACTAATTCCCAACTGTCGGCTACCGTTGGCCAACCAGAAATGCTACTAGGGTACTGTCATAGCAGTAGTTGCTCATGTACATGACGCGACGTCACCATAAAATGACAGATAAACGGTATCAGGCTAGCTGGCAGTAATTGGGGTGTCAGTAATTCAGTCAAATACATTTGAAGGGTGTCAGTAATAGATCACGTAATATATTTTTGAAATTGATGAATTTATACACAAAAATCGAAGTTTTAAGATCCACCAAATATTTTTTCATCGAGTAAATATATTAAAAAATAATAAATAACAAGAACAACATATACTTTTAGTCTATAAGTACAAAACAATAAGATAATGTCAGCGTCAACGCTTAATGTGTCAGTAATTGGGTCATTTACCCTAATTTTTCCTTCTTACTAATAACAATAATTTTTCCTTTGGTTTTTAGTTTCTCCGGACATTACATTCCAAATTTCCAGAACCCCACAATTTTTTTAATCAACTTCCTATCACACTACCGTAAAAGTGGCAACGCCGGTCTTCTTTGTCCCTCTCCCGAAGAGCCTTGATTCTCCACTCCTCTTCGTTTTCAATCCTTTTAATCTTACCCCCACACTTTTTGCACCACCATTTGGGATTTTCGAACCCGTTTAATTCTCTCTCTACCTTTACCTCTTCTCTGCGGTCCTCTTTCTTCCCACTTTTGCAAACCGCTCGACCTTGCATTTTTCCCGTCCTCATTCGGTATTCCTATTGTTGCGCTCGGCTTCGAAAAAATGCCACGGTTTTTGCCTGAATATTAACGATATTCAGACTGCCTCGCGATTACATCGGCGAATCATATTTGTTTGATCTAGGAAACCGGTATCGCGGATCTTTTGTGCTGCTTCTTTTCTTCTTTCCTCTTCTGCTCCTCTACAAACTAATCCATCCCCGAGTGTTACTCAACACTTCAACATCCGCCGTCACCAGTCCCTGATTTCACGATTCCTATTTTGATTTTCTGTAACTTTCGGTGAATCTAAGAATTCATTTTTATTTGATCTTTATCACCGATAAAACTACCCTTCGAAGATTTAGGGGAGAGTCGTGCAGTACCGACCGCTCTAAGTTTTTTTGTTATATTTTGGGGTAGAGTCGATAAAAATCAGAAATTCAAAAACGTGTTTGTAGTTGTAGATGGAACTTAGTAAGAGGAGGGAAATTATTTTTGTGAAATTTAATAATATGAATTGATAATTTGCAAAAGTAAAAAAGTTGTAATTTCTAGGAAACGAAAAATGGTCGTCCTGTACCGACCAACTATTAAATTAGTAGATTTTTAGGACTAAATGATTAAAAATGTTAATAAAGACATTTAATTAGTACAATACAAGATTTTTTCCAATTTTGTTTGTACAAACTCGCAAGTAAAGTAATTAATATTCTCCTGATCTGTGCATTCGACATGTGCCCAACCGTCAAATTTGGTACACTGCACCTATTTTGTCAAATGATTCCTTGCAAACAAAGATGGGAAAATTTTTTATTTAAATAAAATTTCGAATAACGAATAAAAAATGAACTTTATTCGTGGAATAAAAAAATTATCTTTGTTTGTCGAATAAATTCTGATTGAATAAAAGAATTAACTTTATTCGTCGAATAATCTAAAGTTAAAGTAACTTTCATCCTTATTTACATAATTTTTTATTTAGTTAATGCCCAACTCTGCTTGCAAATAACACACTGGATGACTTCATCATTAAATCCTAGCTTCCTGTTTGTTGGGTTATCATACCTATCCTTATTTACTTTATTTTTCTGCGGGAAAAGGTAGAAGAAAGGTTAAATGAACATCTTATAAATTAATCTAAGTTGCTAACAGATTGAACTCACAGATAAGAAAAATTTGGTCCCTACTGGTTGACAGAGTCTGTTGGTCGGTACTGCACATTTGGGTGGTCGGTACTGTACGACAAACACGGGGAAACATTTTAGATCATGGTATATTATGCACAAAAAATATTGCAAAACTAGGACGTTTTATTAAACTTAATAGACTAGAGATAGTATACATAATAGAATAAAATCAGTTACTTACACGAGAAACAAAAGATCAGCTTTAAAAAATAACTTCTAACCCACTGAATGTCAACGTATACGTTTAATTCCTCAGAACATCGAGAGCAATGGAGTAAACAATATGGCCCCGAAATAGGTTATAGAGAATTGTGATTTTTATTGGTTATTTCAAATAAAGTGGTAATATCTGGTCAAAGAAGTGAGAACTAGCTTTGGTCGGTACTGTACGCTGGTCGGTACTGCACGACTCTCCCCTATATCTCGAATATAATACACTGTGCTGATGGCTTTGAAAAAAGCCAACGAATAGTTGAGAAAAGTGCGCACGCCAGATTCTTGGAATCTGTCAAACTTTACAGCAGTCATAAATACCAAATAAAATTCCGATTCCCGTGCCCGGCAACAAATCAAAATCACGAGCTGACCAGCGTGCCCGAGATAAATCGTCGAATTTATGCGGCAAAAAAAGTAGAAAAACATTGCCACCGGACAGCTTTATCGCGGTGGCCCGCCTGCCCTTCGAATTCCTTCTTCGCGAGATTTCCAAGCCGCTTGCAAACAATTTTTTTGGCCGAGATAAGTGCAAAAAATATTAATTTACCTGGAACTTGTAACGGTTGTCGATCATCTTGACAAATCGGTGATTGTGTTTTCCTTGATCCGCGAAATTCTTCTCGCATACAACTGCACAGGATTTAGAAAATAAATAAGAAAGAAAATTTTGAGTGTTAACGAAATACCCTCTTAATTTTATCAATTCCATTAATTTCTTAAATTTCATCAATTACCTAAATGCCCTAAATTTCCTAAATTTCATCAATTCCCTAAATTCCTTAAATTCCATCAATTCCATAAATTCCATTAATTCCCTAAATTCCCTAAATTCCATTAATTCTCTAAATTCCATAAATTCCACAAATTCCACAAATTCCACAAATTCCCAAAATTCCATTAATTCCATTAAAATGCATGCTGCATAAGAACCGCCCACTTCATTAAATTCGTATTGCACGAAATATCGTGTTCGAGTTACCTTGGGCTTCGTTTTAATTAGTCGGAGTATACGTAACTGTTGTTAGGACAAAGTGTCAAGGCGGTAAAAAAAATATTTTTACATGGACTCAGGATGCCGTTGTTTTTTCCTTTAACATTCGCATCGGCGGTCAGTGATAAATAATAACAGTAATCATACTTGCAGACGAAGCGAAATTCTTTCGTAGGCAGTTACATCTGCGCAGCCGTGTTATAACTGAACGAGGACGTTTCTCAACGCGTCAAGATACGCCCTTCTGACTCTCGCGCCCGGCCTCCCGGTCGCTGCTGTACTCGAACCTTTCTACCGTACCTGCTGCTAGTATTTTACCACATAAAGAGTAGGTATGTATTTCTCGTCTCCCGTTGTACAAGATTCTGTGTATTTTCTTTATTAGTGACTGAAATTAATTAAATTTAAGATTTGGGATTTACTAATGAGAGGATTTTTTAATGGAAAACTGGATGAAAATTCAGATAAAATTTAAGAAATATCTTCGGAAGTAGAGAATAAAGATTATTATTGTTAAGGATATGAAGGATTCTAACGCGATTGTTTATTTTATTTATTTTATTTTATTTAGGCCGCAAAATGATATTTTCATTGTTGGCGTGTTTTAAAATAAAGTTTTATATGAAATATTACGAGTTGTACTAGAAATGTTTTAAGGTGTGAATAAAAATTTGGAGTAAGGTCATCGCAAAGTTTAAATAAGTGTGTTATAAATAAAGGTCGCAATTTGGCAAGTTCGCCTAGGGCCCAAAAGAGGCTCGAGCCGGGCCTGACTGGATCACTTAATTGGTGGAGGCAGTATTTTATGCGAGAAATTTGAATTCTTGTGAGCCACCAACGTAAGCAAAGAAAATTAGCTCCAATTAAATAGGAACTAAATTATTTATTATTATTCATAAACGAGTTTAAAACCATTAAATAACCAGCGTACTTAACACTTTGTGTATGCATAGATTGAATAAGAAAAGAAGAGAAACATACATAAATAAAAGAAAAATGAAAAATGAAAAATGAAAAATGAAAAATGAAAAATGAAATATGAAGAATGAAAAATGAAAATTGGAAAATGAAAAATAAAAAATGAAAAATGGAAATAGGATAAAAGTGAAAGTGAAAATAAAAAAATATAAACTTTCTTAAACAGCACAATATCATACAATACCTCTTCTTGCACAGTTTGTCCCTCTGCTTCCTCGAGCCACTTCCATCCGACTATTTCGACAGCCCTAATCAGTTATCTACTTCGCGCAATTTAAAGAGCAGCTGTCGTAATTATCGATCAAACTTTGATCAAATGACGTCCGAGCAGAAAATCGCAGTGTCAACAAATCAACGCGCGTCGTCCCGAGACTCCTAAGCAATCCACGCGCCACTTAGAATATTTACATTTCAACGATTTCTCGAAGACATCCCGCCCGAGCGTTACGCTCGCGGCCGAGCATTTTCCACTTTCCGCATCGCGCACTCCGCGTCGTTGAAAATTGCGCGTCTAGATTTCTCAGGCGCGCCCGGCACATTAGCGGGAGATTAGGAAGGAAACTGCGAGTAAACATTGCGTATAGCAAACAGCTCCCCAAAGGGAAAACACTACAAGGTTGCTCCACGGAAATTTTATTTCTTACTTCTTCCTTGTCTGCGAGAAAAACGTTTCTGTAAAAGATTTTCAATATTTATATGTGGATGTACTATTTGAAGATAAAGTTACGCGAACTAATAATATTATGATCGTAGAAATCTCACGTTTGGGATTCACTAAGTTTTTGCAAAAGAAAATTCTCATTTTCTAAAGAATCTTATATTGCTTTCTTTAGAAGTTCAGAGCAGTGGCACGCTCAGGATTTAATCTTTCTTCGTTCTTATTAATCTTTTTAAGAAAAAATTATTTAATGCGACTTCAATAAAATTCATCAGCTGATTATAAAAATTTATTTAGAGAATAAAATCCAGTTTTCTATCTTTTTTTACAAAGCCCTCTCTTTTGGGGGGTGGCAGAGCCCCTTCGCCCCCTTCTGTGTGCGCCACTGCTTTGGGAAGTTGAGCCGTTTACTTTTTCCTTTTTCTTTGAGACGAAATTTTTAATCCCAAAGTTTCACGCACGTGACGTGCAATGCAGATTTTTCAATTATTTATATCGAAAATTTAAAAGAATCAAACAGTTCACAGTTCCAAATTTACCCCACTAAAGTTCAGACTTGAAATTAAATTTAATTTCTTCCTCTTTTGTCTCTGCGAATTTTGGTCGCTGCTTGTTTCTTGCAATTCGCATATTACTGTAGAAAATCGTCGAATATTGAGCGAAGCACGGGGGAGAAGTGAAAGCCCCGTGTCCCGACTGATGTTTCCACCTGGCATTTCAGAGGCGCCATGAAACTGGGTCGAGCGACAAACAGTAACGGGAGCGCGAAGCAAAACGCAGCCGTTGTTTCCTGGTTACGCGTGAGCTCTCGTTTATTTTGAGAAAAATATTATTTACATTGCACAGATATATCACTAGCTCCGTTAAAAAGAACGATCGCAGGCAATCGATCACTGGTCTGAAAGCTCCTCGGGCGACGAAAGCCTTTTAAACAGAAAAGGAAACGCAAACTATACCGGCGAATTAATTTTCCCGCAAACTTCCAAAAACATCGAAATTCGTCTGTTTTTTAATAGAAAATTTACACGAGCGTCTTCCCTCCTTTATTAAAAAAAAAGAAGAGAAAAGAAAAAAGAATAACAATAGTAACAATGATAGATCATTATTTTACAAGGTTTTTATAAATACAGCACGATAACGCACTAATGATAATTCATTAATCAGGGGTTATAATTAACACCTTTGCAAGGTGTTCGAAGTAAATTTCGTTCGTACTTCCCCCTCGCTATGGTTTTCTACCCGATTCATTTGAATTCCAATGATAATGTAAGAAGAAACGCTCGTGTAGCGTCGCTACAGTCGGGATAAAATCAATTGGCCGCTCGAGCCTACCAGGACGCTCCCCCACCACCTTGCCTCGCCGCGCAGGCGCTCAAGCGCGCGGGCTCTTTCAAACGTAAAAGCTGAGTGACGCAATCGAACGCCTTAAAGGTCTACGCACACTTATCAGTTCAGTGCAGTCAGAGTCAACAGCCTGTTTCTTCACTGCCAGTGAATTGCTTCATTCCAAACCGGAGAAACGATTTTTTTTTTTTAATACCACCGCCACGGAAGAACCGTCGCGAAACTATAATATATGCGTGGACCTCAAGATAGACCAACTGATTTTATCCCGTCCATGATAATCACAAGATCTGATCGGAACGCTTGACAATATATCGAAGTTCTGATTGGAAAGAGCTTTCAGTAATTCCAATAAGATACCAGCCAAAGAAAAAGCATAGCCTCGAAGAGGACGAGATCCCTCGGAACGGATCGTTACGTATCAATGTTACTCGCTAAGATCTCGCGTGTTTCTCCTCTCCAAACAAAACGGAACCTCTTCCACGACAGGCCGGTCCGAGCGCGTCGTGGCAAGACTTCCAGCATCGAGGATGATCGTTTAGCGCCGTCACATGGTACGCGGTGCGTTCGTTATGCATAAATAGCGATATAGTTATTGGCGGTAGTAGTATCGGTAATATTAATCGTAATCCATATAACGGTGTTATTCTGTAAAGTAACATCTAGCTGACAACACTAATCGACGGCCCCGATCCGTGGATCAGCGAGGCCGTTATTTCCGCGAGAAGAACCGTCTCTGACAAGCTACGGCTTCCGGGTTGCCTCGTTTTAAGTACTGGATACGATAATGCCGTGGCTGCGAGCCACTATTACTGTTATCAATGCTTACACGCCTCTCGCGTTCACCGCGAACGCCGTGATCTGAAACGCCGCGCGTCGAAAGCTCCGCCGTTCCCGACGGCCCGACTCTATCGTCGATAAATATCGTTTATCAAAGCTACGTCGTTTACAGTCGTTCATAATAAAATACATTTTTATACTAGTCCTGGACCACGTGTAATTACTCATTGATCCTCGCGATTGACATGAAATGTGTATCACATGAATTACGATGTCGTAGCACGGCTAACGGTCGGGAATTAACAAAACGCACCCACGTGCACGCTCCGCGATCCGCGAGACGCTTAAAAAAATATGATTTGCTTTAACTGCGAACACGTCGTGTCTCCCGGTGTAATGCACGCGATGGTAAAATTTAGATCCTGTTTTCACGTAAGAATGCCTCGTGAGGTCCTACTAATCGCCTAGCCCCTTGGAAGCTCGCAACCCGAACGCTCATCGTACACCGCCGTGCGGGATTCCACTATCCGTATCTCTTAACCACGGTCGCCGAACGCCCACAGGCGTTTCCCGCACACGGCGCGTGTGTCCAAGGAACTATACGCGTCAGTAGCACCCAAAGGGCTAGCTGTACGTTTAACAACTGTTTCGTGCGACACGTGCCGTCTCGAGACTGCTCCCCGAAGCGAAGATGAAACGCTGCTTCGCCCCTTTGTTCTTTATCCTTGAACGATCGACATCGATTGCGAAAGCTTACTGAAACGCCAGCCCTGCGCGTAAACGTTTACACATTGGAAATGCAAACTCCGATCACAGCAACGGGCAGAGCGCGAACAGGAAACCTCTATGGAGTATATCTAGTTACAGTGAAGCGGATACGATACGCCTCCCCCTTAATACTTGGCCGCAACGGCCGCAGCCCGCCGCTCGTGGAAACAGTAAGCATCTTTATATAAATGTATATATTAACATCTCGTCTATAAGCCAGAGAACGAACCGTGCGTGGCTGAACGCGCTACGAACGAATACATCCTATCCGATGTCTCTATGAAAATTTCCTCTTAACGGCGGTGTAACACCGGTCGCGCCGGTACACGCCTGCTTTTATTAGCAATATGTACGCGAGAAGAGTGGCCCTTTGCGTTCTTCCTGGGATACCCTGTATCCATCGAATCAACTGTGAACCGTGAAATCGCGACCGATCCAATAGAAGCTCGATTCTACGCCGGGAATTTCGTGTATCCGAATGACAAGTAGTTGTGATTGATCAGCAATATTCTCCCAGTGATACGACGCAAACGGGCGAAATCTATAGTACGCTTTCTAAAATAAGAAACAGACTCAAAACTCACTCGTATAAAGGATAAAAATTGTGGTGCGTATAAAATCCCTAAACTCTATAAATAATTTCTATAAGCGCTTAACACGGTAATTCGTCTAAACTAATTTACATATTACGAAGTAATATAATGGCATTATATTAACTTAATAACATTTATATACCAACAATGTGCAGTACCGTGTGATATAAACATTATACACCGAGTCGCGTTCGATTCGTTCGGCAACACGAGGGCGCGTCGATCCCAAGCTGTTCTCCGATTAGAAAGCGCAATTCCGAAAAGCGTTCGTTTAACTATCAGACAAAATCGCGGGCCGGTGCCTACCGTTTGGAACTAGCGATAGCTTCTGGAAATCAGAAGAAAACAGGAAGAAGAAATAGTAGGATAACAGAATGCCGCTAAATGGTAATTCGGATGGGGGTATCGAGCGATGAGAAAACACAGAACCGAGTGGCCATCGTTGCCCGAACGCCTCTTTAAACCTACGACTGCCCTATATAGCCGATATGAATTATAATCTCACTTCTACAGCTCGGACGCCGTTAGCGCGTAAATTCCACGTATAAAAACTCGTTACGCGTAATAAATTACAGATCCGCGACGGGACACTTGGACTAATTAAAAGACGTTTCTTTCCCGCGAGAAGATCAAAGGAAACTAAGTGGTACTACGACGCGTGTCGGGGGTGTACAAACTATTTTACAAAAGTCTACATTAATGATCCTCGCCCCTCCCTCGACTGTTCGCCCGTCGGCTTTGTATCCCGCGAACGGCCAGGGCCCGGTTCCCCGGTTCAACGTCCGCCGCTCGTTCGTAAAATTGTGTTACCGTCAGTCGCTGCTTCTCGTGAATGAACAGAATGTCGCGTGACCAGCCTGACTCCTGGCTCGAGGCGATGATCGCGTTAGCAATGATTGGGTTAATTAAATAACATGCGCGGTTACACGTTCGTTAGAAGATAGCACGGGTGAGATTCTTTGGAGGAGTTTTTGGGGGGGGCGACGAGCCGAGATCAGTTCATCGGGCATCCTTCGCCGTTAATTTCTCTATTAGCTCCTGCAACGGCGCCAGTTCTCTTCTCTCTATCAGATTGAACTCCTGCGACAAACCAGAGTGCAGAGGAACATAATTAAAACGCGTCTTACTAGAAATCTTTACACTCGCCGCTCTTACCTGAACAAAAAATATAAAGTGCTTGAACGACGTGTTCAAATGTGCCTCCTCGCCGAGCTGTACAACTTCGCTGAAGTGCTGATGGTAGATATGCGCGTACACTCTGAACAGCCGCTTCAATATTGTCTTGGCGATGGACAGGAAGTTTTTCGGGAAAGGAACGCCTGGAGAGTCGACGCTTTCGTTAATACAACGACGGTGTTAATTTGTCGCTCGCAGGATTCGCTTACCGATTTTCGAAGGGAAGAGCGTTTCGTCGTCCAACTGATCCTGCACCCAAGTCATCAGGTAGTCGATATACTTCGGCGCCGAACACTTGATCGGTTTCTTAACCGTGTGCCCGTCGGCCCAGTGGTACTCGTACTTCGGCCCCGCGGACATGATCGGACAACTCTCCTCCGTACAGAACTCCGTTATGGTGCCGTACAGCATGTTGATTTGATTGAAGAAGTCCACGGCTGAAGCAACGTGTAAAGGTCACTCGCGTCGCCACGACGAGTAAATACCAGCGTTTATAAGCGTTCACGTACTGTTTACCGCGACCCATTCGTTCAGATCTTCGCCCTCGGGAAGCATGACCGCCAGTCTCAGGTTCCCAGAACCCAAGGTGGCAGCAGCGTGTTTCATCAAGTCGTATTGATGAGTTCCCTCGGGGATGTTCTTCTTCGGCTTGAAGGTCTTCGACGACCTGCTTCCGCTTGGGGAATCCATGGAAAGATTTTCGACGATTAGTAATTCGAAGCGCGTGAGATATTGTTTATTTAAAAAGTATCGGGAATTCTATTTTATTATGTTTTCCTACGTATTTAGAACCCTTAATGACTACCAACAAAATTCTGGTCCCTGCGTGCATTCGAATTAAAAGGACTCCGCAGTGCGTGACTGGCAGCCGAAAATTGATGAAAATCTAGCAAAGGAGAGGTACGCGCAATCCTTCCAACAAATCGAAGCAAATAAACCAACATCCCGTTTAAAATCGTAGTAAATCGAATGCGAAAACAAACCGCCCGCCTTGCACCCACCCCAGGGCGTACACTCCAAATCGATCGATTTCGATTAACACCCCCGATAGCGCGACACGGGGTGGCCATCGCAAACAAAAGGAAAAAGAAACTTCGCTCTCGTGCGGCGCGAACCAAACAATTTTTGCTCAGTTACGATAAATTCGACGTGTGATGAATACGCAAGGAAAACAGCTGTAAGAGAGCGAAGCGAAATATCGGCCCGGAGAAACGGGAATTTTTAAAGAAATTATGACATCGCGCTATTTTTATGTATCCACCGATTGGTCGATCGGTACAAGGAAATTTAAGGGGAATGGGTCGGGCACCGAGATTAGCCTCGCTTTTAGGAAACGATCGCGGTTTCTGTCAACGTTTCCTCTCGCCACGGCCAGCCGGTCGCACGCAGCAAATCGCCGATTCTACGCTGCCTGTCATTTGTCACTCGCGTAAGGGACCGCCGCGGAGTATCGAGCGGTAAATATTTACGGGGAGCGCGCGCTCCGGGTTCGCTTCCCTACGGGGTCGACGCGAGGATGTAGAACGTGGGGGGCGACGGCGTATCGAGGGAAAGTCGATTTTCCCTCGAGCCGAGAATGATAGAAAAGAGAGAAGGAAGGAAAAATTAAGGATGACTTACAATAGAAAGCTCATCGTGCGCTCGCGGATGACCTGTCGGGCGTGATTCGAGTCACGATTACACGGCTGCACGTGTCGTTGATCGCCAGCAAAGGTGTACGAAACGAGGTTCGGCTGGCGACGGTACTCCGTAGGATCCACCATATACTCGACTTCGCGATAGCACGGGAGACGTTTTGTCAACTACCTCTTACGGCCCCTCAACGCCAATCGTTCCACTGTCGCGTACGGGGGGTCCTAGGCAGTTCGGGGCTCGATAGCGACCTCTACGCAGACGTGATCTCTCTCCGGATCGCGATTCTCCGCTTCTCGCGATTACACGATTCACAGCATTTTAGGACGTATCTTTGTCGGAATGTACATACGTCGGAGCTGGGCGATAAGATAGACACTCTTTGAACGCTTTATTATGAGCAGAATGATCGATATAGGAGTGTTCGCATGTGTCGCGCTCCTGATTGCTTTAGGAACGCTCGAAACGATTCGATTACATGTAAATTCATAGTCAGGAAATCATTATTCGAGGAAGCAATGACGCGTTGAATTGAATTCTTAGAGGAAACAAAGCATTCCAAGTGAAATGGGTAATGATTTCGATCTCCATAATATTCAGTGTGTTCGTAAATTTGGAACTGCAGATCCTTCATATTTTCCACTGTTACGTTATCACTTGAACGTAGCCACGGAAATATATATATAATTGATAGGTAAATCAGGAGCGAAATTTGAAAGCAGATGTATGCGCGTGATTGAGAAAGTATTTTTAAGGATGTGCGATGCGGGTGGCATACGTGGGAAAGATATTGGGCAGAGCTCGAAAACAGGAAGAAGACACCAATTAACAGACCCCAAAACGAATCGCGAGTTTCTTCTAAGTCACGTAATCTTTTGAGAAGGCCTTGTCAAAGAGGAGATATAATACGAGGCGTCACTCGACAAGGACAGGAATAAACTGGGGAAATCACTAGACAACCAATTTAAATGCCCATTCGGCAATGATCGGTAAACTTCGGCAATGATCGGTAAACTTCGGCAATAATCAGCCAACTGCGGTAAGGTATATTTAGTCGATTTGAATATCCCGCTCGAATAGACAACCAATTTAAATGCCAAGGTCAAGTAAGGACTTCAAAGGTTCCGCCCGGAGTGACGCCTCTTATTATATCTCCTCTTTGGCCTTGTCCTTTGTTAGTCTTTAGCAGTGTCGATTGACTCCAGAAGTGTTGGCGACGCTGAGGAAGTCATAAATGTCCTTCAAGGGTTGTTTTCTCGATCCTCGGAGTAGAGCCTACTTTCTTTTCCCACGTGGGCACCCCGCTGTGTAACGGAAAAGCGCGCTTTCACCGAGTTTCCACCACCCCGAAGACGGAGGGAAAGATGGACGCCGATTCGCGGGGGCGTACGGACATCCGAAGGACGGCCTACCGCTTGGAGCTGATGCATCCTCCATCCTGATTGGACTACGAGGATCTATGGGAGGACTAGGCGGATTTGGCCAACGACTTCAGCGAGGACCTCGGAGGATACTTTGAAACGTTACATTCATTCTGTCTTTAACCAGCTTCCCGAACAGTTGAATAAAACTCCAAAATTTAACTTATAAATAGTTTCTTGTATCGTGTTTTATTTGAAACTCCCGCACTCCGACGAGCAGAGCGTGTCAGCGCTCCACGGGCACCAACCCGCGTTCTCATCGCAATTTTCCCATAAAAATACGTAACACCACACTTGCATCGCGAAAAGCAGAATATCGTAGCTACCCTTTGTTATTTTACGCGTTACCGTGACATATAAACCGCGGACGAAACAACAACGTTTCTCTGATATTGCAAAATCCGCGAGTTTATGAATTAAAGAAATTTGCGCCGATTTAACGAGATCGCTCGTTGTGAACCAGCCCTAATAATCAGTAATAAGACGTCCGCCATTTTGGTGGTAGCTTCGTAGAGCGTGGTGTTGGCCAAGCGTTCGCTGTCAATCGAATTTAATTTCCGATTCTTTTTCACTCGCAGTCCAACACCGGCAGTCCGTAAGTATTTCAAAAATATTTACACTCGAAAAGCACGCGAACTCCGTTCGTATAAACTCTGCGTTAGAATATCAACCGCATCACAGGCACCCTTGTAACGCTATATCTTTTCCCAGACTTTTATTCGTCACTATCTCTTAAATAAAAAAACTTCCTCCTAACCGCAATATCCGCGTACTTCGATAAAACTGAATCGCACGTATCCCCGATCGCAGCTCCAATGTATCTCAACCTTTCGAGCGCCCGTGACCTTCAGATTTCTTTGCCGCTGTTTCAATATAAAATCCTCGCGACGAGATGATTTTTCACGGTAGCATCGGATTCGTACGACTCGTAACGTAGTTGCTTTCAGAACGCAGTCATGTCGAACGGCAGCGGAGATCACGACGAGGAGGGCTACGTAGTGAAGCTACGCGGGCTTCCCTGGTCTACCACCGTGGACGAGATCGTCAAGTTCTTCAGTGACTGCTCTATCTTGAACGGTAAAAACGGCGTTCACATGACCATGTCGAGAGAGGGTCGCCCTAGCGGAGAGGCGTTCGTGGAAATGGATACGCCCGAGGATATCGAGAAGGCTTGCAAAAGGGACAGAGACCATATGGGTCACCGTTACATAGAAGGTGAGTCGACGGAGGCCTCTAGAACGTCGTATACGTAAAACTGTCGAATGTAATTGGTAATTATGCAGAAGAGGTGTTTCAGCGCAGATTTCAATGATTTTTTTTAATATATTGTCAGGGACATGATTCTAAACAACTTTTTCCTATACATGTTAGCGCCGCTCGACCTTCGTTTCCAAGATATTCGCGAAAAACTGCTGCTACCGTTACGATGTACTCTGCCGTAAACCTACTTATAGTACACGTTCGTGGCAGCGTATGCGCCAGCATGGGGCAAAAGTAACGACGAAGCTGATCTTCGTTCGCGAGATATTTGCGAAGAACTTCTTTCGACTTATTCCGACGCAGCGCATTCCACTTTCCAACTTGTCCTGGGTATTAGTATTGGTTGGGGCTAGATTAGCGCGGGGGCGCGTAAAGCATGGTAGCGAACCGATGTGAGTTGGGGTGTTGACGGGAGTCCCCACACACCCAACAGGTGCTCTCGAAGGCACCCTCTTTCTTGCAAAAAAATCATGTTTTAGAACCAGAGTCGTCCTAATAACCGGCGGCGTCGGCACCGCCGAACAGAGTCGGGGTGTTGACGGGCATTCGCGAGTTTCTGGTTCAAATCTCTAAACTCACATCGGTTCCCTACCGTGCTTTACGCGCCATTCTAGCCCCAACCGATACTAATACCCGGGACAAGTTGGAAAGTGGAATGCGTCGCGTCCGAATAAATCGACAGAAGTTTTTGGCAAATATCTTGACAAACGAAGATCGTAGCAGGCGGTAACATGTATAGGGAAAAGTTGCTTAGAATCATGTCCCCGAGAACATATTAAAAAATCATTGAAATCGGTGCTGAAACACCTTCTCTGCGTGATTACCACGTAATCGATTACCTTTGGCCGGTTGCAGTGTTTAAGGCAAAGAGAGGTGAAATGGACTGGGTGGTCAAAAGGAGCGGTTTGAACCTAGAGAACGCTATGGACGACGGTTGCGTGAGGCTGCGCGGCCTGCCTTTTGGATGCTCCAAAGAAGAAATAGCACAGTTCTTCTCAGGTATTTTATATAATATACTAGAGTTTCTACCTCTAGCTAATTTGTTTTTCTTTACTATAATGTTAGAAGTTCACTTAAACCTTGTTGGCGACCAACTTATCCTAATTTTCTTTTTTATCGAATTATTTCCCTGTTGTATGACTTTCGTTAATTAAAAGATAATAATCCTGAACCACAGAGATCAGGTGCTTCTGATGGTGATAGTTCATATGCGTGGTAGCATCGTGCAGTAACGGAAAATGGAACGATATTATTTCCTCGTTTTTCTTTGGATATTATGGAATGAACACGTAGGTGCTTATAATAGCGAGGCGAGAGAAGCCTCTCCGTCGAACTAGAAACACCTGTACCGCGTCGAAAGGCGTGGGGTAAAGCCATTATGTTGTTAGTATTCCTGTATGCCGAGCGTCTCGAGTCTTCCGATTCGAGCGGCGCTTTTATATCCGTCCCAAGCAACGTCTCTGTGTTTCGCGAATTATCGAATGGCCTGAGTTAAGATTTAAGATTGAAGTCTAATGTGTCCCATGTCCTGCTAGCCCTGGACTGAGGGACTTTCATTATGATTTACACGCGCTTTATATTTTATTTACTAAACGTACACCTCGGCGTTTCTATGGTGGATACTTAATTCTTAACTTCGGCGTGCTGAGCATTTTCTTTTTCTCTTTCTCTATCTCTCCCTCCTCTCTCTCTCTCTCTCTCTCTCTCTCTCTCTCTCTCTCTCTCTCTCTCTCTTCATTTTGACTTTGTTGAAAGAAAAGTACATTTTTGGAGCGAGACGTTTTTGTACGTAACGTGCAAAAGGATGTTAAGATCTTGCTTCTTTGTAAGGGTTTTAATAAATTGACGATACTTTACATTAATAATGGGTGTTACGCTACAATGTCGATGTTTGATTATGTGTGGGTCAGGGTTGGAGATATTGCCGAACGGGATTTCACTACCGACAGACTACACGGGCCGCAGTACTGGGGAGGCTTACGTTCAATTTGTTAACAAAGATGTTGCGGAGCGCGCTCTGCAGAAACACAAGGAAAAGATAGGACACAGGTGGGGCACTGACGCTAGCTGGGTTTGGGTATACTTATAACTTTTCAATATCATTTTATGACCGTAGTACATGTAGGTATATGAATTTTGTTAGTAAATAGCGGGTTCGAGCTCTTGACTAGACGCAGTTTCTTTATTACCGTCTCGGCGGCCGGAAACATGTCAGCGAAATGTGGCAAGTCTGTTCTTAAAGTGACTCTCGTCTCGTGTCTTAAAGAGTTCGCTCGCGTGCCGAACCGAGCTTTCCATCCCTAGTGCATTATTTTGAGAACACACGAGTAACATTGTATCGGTTGGATCGCATAAAGAAACTGCGTCTCTCCGAACACAATTAAGAGGAAAGTTAGTCGTACGTAAGCGAAAGTACTGTTGGCCCAACTGAAACCTATGGGTGGGTGCCGGGCGGGAGGTACCCCCTTACATCGTCACCGAAATCCCATGGGAGGTGGGTAGGGCTAACCCAGGATGGGTGGGCGCTCCAGAGGTAGTAATCATCGACTCTCATTTGGCACACCTGTTTGACAATCGCACAATTGTACGTTTTATGCAAAATGATAACCTTGTGCTCGAAGGCTTCGCACATGTTTTTCTTTTTTTACAAAGTCACCAGTAAAGCTCTTAATTGCACGGAGAAGCATTTACTCGTCACGGTAGAACGATACCATATCGCTAACTCTGGCATACCCTAGCTTACGCCAATCACGTCGGGCTACATATTCGATTACAAGCGTTTCCTTCTCGGCTGATTATCGCCTCCCGATACAGCTGCTCGTTCGTTTCCATTGAATTGCATAAAGTGCAATTGTAATTGTCACATGTACCTGAGGATCATCAGCGTCTCAAAGGCTAGGGTGACATAGGTACATCAGAATGCAATGTCACCGAGGGAGGGTATCTACAGAGTGTTTAATAAATATGCGGAGGTGTAGTATGAACAGTTAATCTGTTAAGAAATCTTCGATATGGAACTCTCTTTTCCTTCGAACCGTTTCGATTTTTTTTTTTCTTGTCACGTTCACGCAATTATCAAGCCGTTCCGTACTTGTACGCAGAAAAGTTTCATTTACGAACTCACGACTCCCGTTTGATAGCTCTCTTTGATTTAAATGCCCGGACTTGTGCTCATTGATATATTTCCATTGAATTTTCTTGCTCGAAGGCAGCCGGCTCTGAACGGCAATAATCCCGGTGTCGAGACGCTAACGGTTTCACGTCGATCTTAACAGATATATCGAAATCTTCCGAAGCAGTTTGTCCGAAGTGCGTGCCAGCATTGGGCCGAAAATGCGAGGGGGCCCGATGGGCGGCTTTAACCAGAGACCCGCGCCGTACGATCGAGGCGCTCGTTTCGGTGGAATGAACCGCTTCAGCAATAATGGCAGAGGTTCCCGGAACAGAGGTAACAGACATTCAGAATTCATCGAAGCCTGGGCGCTTTCTAATCTCCTGCGTGACGATTTGGTGCTTGCGCAGATTTCGACGGCGGCCCGTGGGGAAGTGGCAATAACTTCGACTCTCGCGGAGGCAACATGGGCATGCGTGGTGGCATGAACATGAAGAGCGATAACTTCAGAGGCAGCGGTGACACTTGGGGCGGCAACTCCGGCATTCACAGTATACATATGCGTGGCTTACCATTTAAAGCTACGGAACAAGATATAGCTGACGTAAGTCTGTCGACGAGAGAAACGTAGCTGTAGCCATCGATGAAGCTACTGTTATAATTCGATCCTTCCATTGCAGTTCTTCAGACCTATGGAACCAGTGAATGTTCGAATTATACTGGAGAATGGTGGTCGCCCTTCCGGAGAAGCAGATGTGGAATTTGCAACTCACGAAGAGGCTGTTAAAGCAATGTCCAAGGTTTGTTCGCTGGGTTCCTTCTTAAGGGGTCATTCTGGTAATCACGCCGCAAAAATCAGATTTTTTTCTCATTGAATAACAATGCCAAATTCTTTTTCATTTATTAACTCTTAGCGCTCCGTTGGCTCCGCTACGGAGACATTTGTCATTTGTTCGAGAAACGCGCGGAGCGCTAAGGGTTAAGCTACTTATAACGTATACGGAACAATTTTTTAAATACACTTGTAATTGTGTTTCTCGATGTTATCTGGAGTTAAAAATCGCGCCTTTGAAAAGACGGCGGGAGTGATTTCAGCTCACAGACTCATCCGAAACAAAAAAACCAAACTGATTCTTAATCATTATGAGTACCGCTATTGCAGGTGCCAAAGTTAGCCACGTAAGTCAAAATTTAACAAAGTTGCACGCATTTAAACTTCAAGTATCGAAATTTTCCGTTTTACTTGAAGTTTAAATGCGCGCAACTTTGTTAAATTTTAATTTACGTGGCTAATTCTGGCACCTGCGATAGCGGTACTCATAATGATTAAGTATCAGTTTGGTTTTTGTTTCAGATGAGTCTGAAATCACTCCCACTGACTTTTCAAAGGCGCGATTTGTAACTTCAGATAACATCGAAAAACGCAATTAAAAGTGTATTTAAAAAATTGTTCCGTATACATTATAAGTAACCTAATAAATGAAAAAAGTTTGACATTGTTATTCGTTGTATTCACTAAGAAAAAAAATCTGAATTTTGCAGCGTGATTATCAGAATGACCCCTTAGTTATTTCTTTAAAGGGGTCATTCTTAATTGGCAAACGAAAAAGGACGTCATTTTCGGGAATTTTTTGTGAAAAATGTGATGTATGTTTCTTACAAGTATTTCCTTATTTTAGAAGTACATATACTCAGCAACCCTCAAGAATTGTGTTATAGGAAAATATTAAATAATGAAGGAATAACAGTCATTCTCGCGGAAGCTGTTTTTATAATGGCGCTGCGCGGTGAGCACGATTTCTCCGAGCCGGATCATCTGAAATCAGAAAGTGAAGAAGATTCTGTTAATATACGAGTTTATCTCGTTCGTGAACGAAGGATTTTTCAAAAAAATGATTTCAGAGAAAATGGCGGCCATTTAACGCAAAATCATGATTTTTCGATGTCTGAATTTTTCGTTTTTCCTGAATTAAAAATAAAAAATAAAAATACAAAATTTTCATCAAAAACAAAAATCCTTCGTTCACGAACTAGATAAACTCATATACTAACATAATCTTCTTCACTTTTCGATTTCAAATGATCCGGCTCGGAGAAATCGTGCTAAAAACGCTAAAAAAAAATAGATTCCGAGAGAGTGGCTGTTATTCGTTCACTTTTTAATATTTTCCTATAACAAAATTACTGAGAATTGCTGAATATATATACTTTTAAAATAAGCAAATAGTTGTAAAAAATATACATTAGATTTTCCACAAAAAATTCCTGAAAATCACGTTTTCTTTTCGCCTGCCAACTAGGCATGACCCCTTAATTCTTGTTGATTAAACTGTATTTACAATTATTGCGTTGCAGGACAAGAGCCACATGTCTCACAGGTACATCGAGCTATTCCTAAATTCAACCGGTGGCTCGAGCGGAATGTCATTGGGCGGCATTGGGAACTTCTGCGGAGGTATGTCTGCCACTCGTAAGCATTTCTTTACCACGTTCCATTCTTTCTCACTTCCGGCAACTCTCGAATCACGTTTATCTGCCACGCCAGGTTTGGGAAACAACTTCAGGCCAGGATATTCTCCTAACAGAGGCTTCAGCTCTCAGCTAGGAGGAAATAATTACAATAGTTTTTGAGGTCGGATGTCGCGTTTCTTACGCTACCGACGATGAAAACGTTTCGCAAATCAAAGTTTTTGACACAATGAATTGTATCGTCACCATGCAAACTTCGTTTCTATGTTGCGTTCGATAAAGAATTAATTGACCACCGTTTCACCGCGTTTACGCTACAATGCGCGCGTAATTATTCGTCAATACAACATAAGGCTTATGTTTTCAGTTTCGATAACGTTAAAAACATCATCGGTGAACATTGCTTAGTTAAATGTTTTTTTTCAGAGGACAGATGCAATTAATTAGAACTCGCTGTTGGGTTCCATCTCGATCTATTTCTTTCTGCACGTTCATTCTTTCACTTTCGTTACGGATTAATAACGTGTTTCCTATAAAAAAAAACGTTGAATTGTAAATTGAGACGACGCGTATTTCAGTTGCGAGTTCCAGCGACTTTGTAAAAGGCACTTTACGTCGTAAATGGAGATTAGTGTAATTCCGCTTTATCTTGTATAAAATCTAAGTGGCGCAGATCGCTCGATTTGTTTGCTTCCCTTGCGAGTACCGTTTCCGACGCATTGTACATCCGCTGTCTCATTAAGACCTCACAAAAGTGTTCCAAATTCTAATAATTATAACGTAAGCGTATTTATAAATTATGTAACAGCTTCGACGAGTTATCGGCTAGGAATAACGCGGTTGCATTCACCCCGAGGTGTAGTTACTTCATTGCCGAGGGTGCGAACGCTTCGACGAATACTTCGATAATTGTAAAATATATTTATCTGATATAATAATTCGCAGTTGCATCCACGATAGTTTACGTTGACATTGTCGGGCACGATTCTTCTAAACGACACGCGAGGGTAATTACTTAAACGGGAATATCGGTTGGGCTTCGTTGCAATCTCTGGCATTCGCGGGTATAATGTCCGCTTTTCTGAACGCGCCGATTTCACTTGTGGCCGAAGCTTTGGCTCTGCAAGTCTCTGGAAGAGTATCGATTTAAGGGAAATTACGCGTCGCGTTTCGCTGTGTACAAGTGGGAAGAGACAGAATACTCCTTTATCTTTCATTGTGGAAATGAATGTTGTAAACGATGCGGGAATGCTTGTATTCATTTAGGACCTTATATTTTGTACGGGGACTCTCCGCAGAGAGGAGTAAGGAATTCAGATACGAAGTATCCGTATAAATTTATCTTCTGCATTAAATTTAAAATAGGAATGGCGTATGTTTGATGTGACCTGTGTTTTATAAAGTATAACAATAAACATTATCTTCATAATTGAAGGCTACTCATTTTACTATTCTCCTCGTAAATAACACAAACATCGCGCTAAAAATATAATTAGTTTGAACACGGATGTCTGGGTCTATCTTGACCCGAACCGTTATGTTAATTACCCTCAAGAAATCCAACGAACTTCTCTAAGAAAAGAGAAGCTCCAACGAATGCTTTCCACGGGTCAAAACGGACCCAGGTAGGTACCGTCCCTTTCCGAAGAGTTAAAACTACAATTCAAATAGCTCCCATTACTAAAAAGCTTCGATCCCAGCTCACAAATAATCAAAGGAAGAAATCGGTGTTTAAATTCCGTGCGCAAAAGAAGAATGCAAGTGACTCGGAAACAAAGGGAAATACGTCGTGAATATTCAGTACGCCACACCGTTCCGAGCGATACTCGGTAATTCGAGCTTGTATGCGCGTGTGCGCCCACGAAAGTATGAACACGGCGCACACAACCAAAGAAAGCGTACTCACGCCCAAAGCAATAAGTAATCTTCGATGTGCAAGATTATTCGATGCTATCGCGAGCAATCTAACTTGGGCTCGCGACGCGAACAGATCCCTGTACCGATGAGACTGCTTTCGAGTCCGAACTCGTCACTTTCCTTCGTGCGAACCGTAAGTAGACTAAATCACAGATAAATAGCAATTTAATATCCAAGCCCCAAACTACCTTCCTCGCAACTTCCTCTCGATTTAATCCCGCTACCCTCAGAGACGGTCTCAACAACGTGTATTTTTCCTCGCGAAGCATAAAAAATATAAATTCGTGCCGCATAAAGCTGTCACGTTGACGTACAAAGCCATTTCTCTATTTCAAATTCACTTGATACTGCAGCTTCCATCGTCCCTAGGCGATGGATATTGGAAAGGATTAAACAAGCAGTATTCTTACAGCGCACTCGAAAGGTTTGATGTTCTTAAATCAGGTTAATTCACGATCGTTGCGTCGTAACTATAGAGCGCTTCAAGAGCACAGGCCCAAGCTCCACAGGTTGCGACCTCTTTCCGGTAATCGTATTAAAGATATCGCGTATTTGAAAGAAGGATTTTGCTATGTAGATATATTTTACTATGTTTCTTCACGAGTGATCAGGCGTTTATTACACTTTTTCGTTATTCGACTAAGTTTGTAGCAGTTCTGGAACAGCCTGTATATTTATGAATTTCAATTCATGGAGGGCGGAATTCTGACATGGAGATTTGAAAGCAGTGGCAAGGATGTGTTTGTTTAGTCAGCGCGTCAGTCTATTGTAGACTGGAGGAGATTAGATTATTTATCAGAGACCCGACGCAACTAATAATCGTTACAGGTGTAGTGCCGCGCGTTATGTATCGCGCTATCGTGTAGTCTTCTCCCGTCCCGCTCGAACGTTGACAGCAACAGCGGCGATAATTTCATTGTACACCAATTTTATCTTAATTGCTTGGGAGACGATAGCGCCTCGGCTCTGCTATTTTACTTTGGCGATAACTGCGCGGGGCTACAATTCGCGATATATATTATATTCATAATTTGAGCCGATGTGTAGTTAACTGATTATCGTGTCACTTCTGCACAGGATTGCTAAACTTTACTCCCTCCCTCCCCTCTCTCTCTCTCTCTCTCTCTCTCTCTTTACTAAAATAAACGTTACACGATACGTTCGGTAAGGGTGCGTCGATAACGTGTAAATTAATCTTTGCGTATCAATGCCAGGGCAGTCATGGAAGACAAAGCGGACGACGCTGTTACTGGCAGGCAAAACGAGAGCAACGAGATGCAGTGCGTTACCAGCGAGAGGTATCAAGCTACAGTTTCTGTGTTTACCGAACGTGTATGAGAAGCATTATACTCTTTTCAGATATAACGATGCTTACGAGGGGGAGCATTTTCTGCTCCCTAGTACAAATTCGCGCTCTCCAAAGATAGCCGTAGAATACATCCGGAGACCCGACATGAGTCGATATAATCCTGCTCTGAGAAATCTCATACCAATACGTCACGAGAAACAGTAAGTATAGGAAAGGGGCCTTTGTTTTGGGTACGTTTATGTTGGAGCTGCGATAAACAGTGGGAGCGGTGATGAGAGCGAAGCGTAGAAATACATTCTGTAGTTTTATAATCGAAGCGTTTTTATTGAAGCTACGCTTACTAGATTGAGAAGCAAATATTACTTTCTCTTCGCTATTATCGCCGTTTTCGGCGTTGATACATAACTGATTTTCACCGTAACAGATTTTTTATGAGACGATGTAATTGTTAAATTAAATACAACGCAGTGTTTACGTTTACTGCGTAGGTTTTTTCCAATGTAGTATTTTATGAAACTTGATAATGAGTCTTATTCATTCAGAATCATTCATGTTTAAATGGTTCTTCTTTGCGAAACGTTAAACGGCTGAAAGTGTACTATTATCACGCTCCACTATAAACACCTGAAAAAGATTAATGTATCCTTAAGGTAGGCTCGCACTACGCCTTGCCTCGCATCGCATCGCCTTGCCTCGCATCGCCTTGCCTTGCCTTGCCTCGCCTCGCATCGCATCGCATCGCCTCGCCTCGCCTTGCCACGCATCGCCTTTCCCTCGCATCGCATCGCCTTGCCTCGCATCGCATCGCCTTGCCTCGCATCGCCTTTCCCTCGCATCGCATCGCCTTGCCTCGCTTTGCCTCGCCTCGCATCGCCTTGCCTCGCATCGCCTTTCCCTCGCATCGCATCGCCTTGCCTCGCATCGCCTTGCCTCGCATCGCCTTTCCCTCGCATCGCATCGCCTTGCCTCGCTTTGCCTCGCATCGCATCGCCTTGCCTCGCTTTGCCTCGCCTCGCATCGCCTTGCCTCGCATCGCATCGCCTTGCCTCGCATCGCCTTTCCCTCGCATCGCATCGCCTTGCCTAGCTTTGCCTCGCATCGCATCGCCTTGCCTCGCTTTGCCTCGCCTTGCCTCGCTTTGCCTCGCCTTGCCTCGCTTTGCCTCGCCTTGCCTCGCTTTGCCTCGCCTTGCCTCGCTTTGCCTCGCCTTGCCTCGCTTTGCCTCGCCTCGCATCGCCTTGCCTCGCATCGCCTTTCCCTCGCATCGCATCGCTTTGCCTCGCATCGCATCGCCTTGCCTCGGTTTGCCTCGCCTCGCATCGCCTTGCCTCGCCTCGCATCGCCTTGCCTCGCATCGCATCGCCTTGCCTCGCATCGCCTTGCCTCGCATCGCCTTTCCCTCGCATCGCATCGCCTTGCCTCGCTTTGCCTCGCATCGCATCGCCTTGCCTCGCTTTGCCTCGCCTCGCCTCGCCTCGCCTTGCCTCGCATCGGATCGCCTTGCCTCGCATCGTATCGCCTCGGCGCAACTTCTTTTCGCACTCACATCTAGGCTCGCGTCGCCTCGGGTTTTCCGTACCTGAAGTCATCTGAGCTTGCCTCGGTTCCTGTGTTTAGTCAGTTGCTCAGAGAACCTCTTCCTTCCTCTTTTAGCGGTCACCGGAAGCGGTGACATTGCATCATCCACTCAAACTACGCCTCGCCTCGGCTCGCCTCGCCTCTCTTCCTCAAAATATTCTCGAGGAAGAATCCGCGGCTCGGAGTCGCGCCGAGCCGCGGCGCAATGTGAGTAAAATTGTCAAAATACATAAGAAAAGCATAGGAAGAATAAAACGAGCCGAGGCGAAACGTAGTGAGAGCCTACCTTTAGCGAGCTGTTTCTGTAAAATCTTCTTACATCTTTCAGAGACAAAGAAAGTATGCCGGCAGACAGGGCTGGCTTATTCTCATACATCTTTTACACTTGGATAACACCGTACATATGGAAGGCATACAAGAAGGGCATCACTATAAGAGACATACCGCGCATTTCATCTTACGAGAACTGCAAGTACAACGCACAAAGGTAGGTGCATTAACGATCGATTAAACTACCACGTTTAAATTGCAATTTCGTGCTTAGATTAGAGGTACTTTGGCAAGAGGAGTTGAGCAAACGTGGTCCACACTCCGCGTCGTTTTCGTCCGTTGCTTGGCGATTTGTGCGAACCAGAGTATGCATAGCCTGGTTGCTATTAACCTGCTCCACGATTTGTGGATTTATAAGCCCTGTACGACTTCTGTCTTTATGTAAACCGCTAGACACTTTACACTATGAAATTTAATGATATTCTCTTGCTCTCATCAATCCTGCTCTGTCGTAGATGATATTAATGAGGAAGATACTGGAACATGTTCAATCGCCCGAAGAAGACGCGTGGATAGGCGTCAAGTGGGCGCTATTACTGACGCTCTTCGATTTCTTACGAACTATATTTTTTACTTGGACTTGGAACACAAATATTAGAACAGCGCTCAGATTAAAATCTGCCTGTACTACTCTTTTGTACAATAAAATTATCAGGCTAAATAGCCTTGGTAATAGAAGCACAGGAGAGGTAGAGTTCGTTCGATGTATAAAAGTTACCGAGAGCTGCGTTTAACTTTGTTCCGTATATAACATTCCTTCGTGATTCCAGATAACTAATTTATTTACAAACGATAGTCAGAGGCTTTTCGACGTAGTCATTTACGGACCCATGATAATTAGTGGTCCGATAATCGTTACGTGTGGTGTAGTTTATATACTGTGGGTATTTAGTCCGCTGGCCCTTCTTGGAACATTTGCGTTTCTTGTATTCTACCCCGTTCAGGTGAGTAACATATGCTTCTGATTTGCAACGATTCTCAGAGTACGTTTCCTTAAGGGTGCATTCTACTCTCTCGGTCGAAAATTCCGCCATTTTTCGATGATGTTTTTATAATGAAATAAACACTTAAGGTTTTCGAACTTTTGGGGGTATATTGTACCACTCTTGAAGTGCAAGAAAAAAATCTTTGTTGCTTGTTTATTTCATTGGTTTACTTAAATATTTCGCAGTGAAGTTGGCGTTTTCAGAATTTGACCCCTTGCTGGCGATTGAAATTTCGGACGACCGGATTATCGGAAATAAAAAAACTAAAGATATTTTTAATTTGTAGGAGTATGGCTATCCGGCTTACCGCGAATATGTTAACTTTTTTCATATTTTCCCACTTTTTATATCGATTAAATAGAATAGATATGCCATATCTGGTACGTGCCACTTTGATCGATTGCTATTTTAATAATTTTTGCCCAAAATTGTTCTTTCGTGGTATACCAGATAGCCATACTTCTACGAATTTGAAATATGTTCGCTTTTTTTATTTCCCATGATCCAGTTGTCCGAAATTGCAACCGCCAGCAGGAGGTCAAATTCTGAAGGCGCCAACTTCACTGCGAAATATTTATCTAAACAAATGAAATAAACAAACAACAAAGATGTTTTCTTGTATTTCAAGAGTGGTTGAATAAACCCCCTCAAATTCGAAAACGTTAAGTGTTTATTTCATTATAAAAACCATCACCGAAAAGTGGCGGAATTTTCGGCCGAGAGAGTAGAATGTCCCCTTAAAGGGTCTCCCTACCTTGACAGACGAAAACTCACTCGAACTTTGGGAATTTTTTAAAACAAAACCATTAAATATATTTACTTCCAGCTTTGCGGCTTTATTTGTCAATCTTTAGAGAATATGAAAAAAAAATTGTATGCAAAAATAGTGGTTATATCTGGAGTTACAGTGCTCCAAATAGAACGCCTTACAAAAATCATATGCGCATTGTTAGCCTAAAATCAGCCGTTGTAGTTGTCCGAAGTAGAAAATTTAAAAATTTGTATAATCCGTATGAGTGTGGCTATCGCCCGAACTAGATTAAATGAGAAATACTGAAAATTAAAAAAAAATGGCAGCGTCTAAAACAGACATCGATTTCTGCAAAAAAATTCGCTGGTTCTTTAAGTCGCAAAAGTCTAATTTTGCAAAAACCGACTTAGTTTTAGTACCAGCCAGAATGAAACGTCTACTGAAGATATATGCCAAGTTTGAAGTAAATCTGGCGATTGGTTTTTGAGATATCATGCCAAATTCGAAAACCATCGATTCGTGAAAAACGCGTTTAAAGTTTTAGCTACAATCTTTTTTAAATTAAATTCTTTTTAAAACGTTGCCTAAACATGTACAAATACAGGCATAAAATTTTCCATTAATATAATTTCAGGGTCTCTCTTAAGAAAATCCCAAATATCGCGCTCCTTTTCAGGCCGTCAAGGTAGCGAGACCTCTTAATCTACTTGTTTATTTTCACAGTACCTTATTTCTCGCGTGGTCGGATACTTTCGTTCCAAGACCGTCGTCATTGCAGACAGACGAGTGAAACTAATGAACGAAATCTTGGAATGCATAAAACTGATCAAAATGTGCTCGTGGGAGAAATACTTCAGTCGTAGACTTCTTAGTATGGTTGACGCTTTCAAGTGAACTACGATAAGCAAATAACATCGTTGCTTCTAATAATACTGTAACGTATTACAATCATTGGCTTTCAGGTATACGAAAGAAGGAAGAGCACTGGTTACATAAGACTGTATACTTTCAGAGCCTTGCTATTTCTTTAATGTCAGCCGTGCCTGTGATATCAGCAATTATTACCTTTCTAGCTCACTTATCTTCCGGCAGTAATTTAACTACCGCCCAGGTATACACAATGCTCCATAAACAAAGACAATGAATAACGCCAGTATTACAGTTTAAGCGACAAAATTTAACTCCGCAAGTTTCGTATCTATCGCGCAACGGATATTACTCGATACCGCTAGTTTACTTTCGGAGGAATATTAGAATAAGTAATTTCAAACGAAATAAGCCGCTGTAGGCATAGAAATTGCATTAATGGTACTTCAGCGGCCAGGAGCGCCTATTCTGTACAAAACTGCTTAGAGCCATACGACGTAAGTGGTACGTTTAATGGAATATATATTGCAGGCTTTCCCAATTATAACGTTTTTTGGAAATATGCTGAGACTGGCACTCACCTCGCTTAAGGATTCTACACGACACTTTGTTGACGCTCGTATTGCCCTTAGGAGATTCAAGGTCTCCCAAAGTTTATGTTTAAATAACAATTTAATTTCAAGGTTCTCCATAGTTTACGTTCACGTTACGATTTAATTTGCACCTCAGTGGGTGGACTTTCCTACTTATTTAGCAAACATGTCCTCGTGTATCGTACACTAAACTTGCTTTCCTTTATCAGTAATTTAGACAGTTTAACAGAAAGTACGCGTAACTTGCACGGGAGTTGTTTAACAATACGTACTGACTATCAACGACAGCGTAATTGTAGAAGCTTTTCTTAGCAACAGGCGTAAAGGGGAAAGTGCTGCATGTCTTGTAAAAGAATATACATAAGACAATTGCTTTTTCTCGTACTCCTCCCTTTGATATTAATAACGTATGTGCAACACAGTTCTGTGGTAATACAGCGAAATTAATGGGTCTAATGATTGCAAAAGAATTGTAACAATTGGGTATAATTCATAAGAGACGTAGTTACTAATATCAAGATTTTAAAATGCGATATGTTACTTTTCCAGGTATTTCCCTTCGTATCATTACTCAATTCTCAATTTCGTTCTTCTTTTATGTTTTTACAAGTGGCCTTAGTTAATATCGCAGAGTCACACATAACACTCAACAGACTGCAGGTGTTTATTTTTGCGTACTTTGTAATAATTACTAACTCGTAGCGATAAAAAAAAAATAGACACTTTTCTTGTATGTACATAACACTTGCATTAGTTGTACGATACTTGTAGATTTAGCACTGCGAAGGGGAGTTAACGACCTAATCTTTAGTTTCCATTTGCTTCTATCAAATGCTGCGATGATGCGCAACGCTTTGTAAAGTGGTCCGCTTCGTGCTTGGTGCATTTTGCAAGGAATAAGTTCGATCGCAGAAACGCTGTTGAAGGTTTTTGTTAGCAGTAGAGTTAGTGTATATTTGTTAACGGGGTACAGGACTATTGAAATCTGGAATCGATTTTATATTACTATTAATTCTGAAAGTGTCATCCTTTGTGAACATTTGCAGCAAAATTTCAGGAGGAAATTCGAATAGTTACGGAAATTATAGCGCTGAATGTAATCGAATGCCCCGCCGAGTAACGGCCTCGCAGTATTGGCGTAGGGGACGACTTTACTTTGAAGCCGTTTATCTCGAAACTACATTTTTAAACACCGTACATCGTAACTTTTGAACGAATGAATATTTCCACTTGAAATTTTAACTGGAGGCGTAGAATTCCTTTCTCTATAACATGGAATTTCCGCATCAGCATTGGATGTTTGTAAAATTTTTTATAAACGATTAAAGACGATTTTGTTCGGTAAAAGTGTGGGGAAAAAAATGATTCGTGTGTAACTTTCCTAATTTTTGTTTAAATTCGCCAGTGAAATTCCATGTTGTATATTTTGGCGTAGAAATTCCTCACCCCAAAGCATTTTGCTTTCAGATGATCGGTACATCTGCGCACTACGCAGAACCATCTTCAGCGCTTAATAATTTTAACAAATTTGAAGATTCTGATAATTTTTTTTTTTTTGGTAATTACTTGGAAACGCGTTCACAATAAACTGTGAAAAGTGCGGGTATAATGATAACTTGGTACCTAAGAAATTCGACACAAAGGAAACCATCAATTTTACGTGTTTAATAGTCCTGTACCCCCTTAAGGGGTCATTCTGGTAATCACGCCCCAAAATTCAGTTTTTTTCTCATCGGAATGTCAAACTTTTTTTTCATTTAGTAGGTTACTTATAATGTATACGGAACAATTTTTTAAATACACTTTTAATTGTGTTTTTCAATGTTATCTGGAGTTAAAAATCGCGCCTTTGGAAAGACGGTGGGAGTGATTTCAGACTCATCTGAAACAAAAAACCAAACTGATACTTAATCATTATGAGTAGCGCTATCGCAGGTGCCAGAATTAGCCACGTAAATTAAAATTTAACAAAGTTGCGCGCATTTAAACTTCAAGTAAAATGGAAAATTTCGAGACTTGAAGTTTAAATGCGTGCAATTTTGTTAAATTTTGACTTACGTGGCTGATTCTGACACCTGCGATAGCGGTACTCATAATGATTAAGAATCAGTTTGGTTTTTTTGTTTCGGATGAGTCTGTGAGCTGAAATCACTCCCGCCGTCTTTTCAAAGGCGCGATTTGTAACTCCAGATAACATCGAACAACACAATTAAAAGTGTATTTAAAAAATTGATCCGTATACATTACAAATAATCTACTAATTGAAAAAAAAAGTTTGGCATTTGTTATTCATTGCATTCCTTGAGAAAAAGACCTGAATTTTGCGGCGTGATTACCAGAATGACCCCTTAATGCATGCGCACGTTATGTCTTGAATGTTACTTCGCTCCTACGCATTTTCAAATACGCTTATTGCACTTTACGTAGCATCATGACGAGGTCTGAGCTTGCTTCGCTCACTTCATTCCTGTCACGTGCTAAGCATCAAATGACTTTCTTGTCTAAATAGTTATCATGCTTTTAAAACGTTTCTTTTTAAGTGTACGACACATAACTTTTATAGTACTAAGTTTCTATGTGCACCTTTAATAATTAGCGATATTTGTGCAGAATGTATTGCTTTTAGAAGAATACACATGCCACATATCGAAACCGATCGTGAAATCACAAGCTCTGGGCATTGCTAATGGTACATTTGTTTACGAAAGCTCTACACCGCACACTAATAAATCAAAAAATCCCAGCGTTGAAAAGAAGTGAGTTCTATTACTAACAGGCAGTGGTGGATTTAACTGGGCGGCCGATTAGCAGTGTCACCTGGGCCCGGAAGGCCCCCAAGGGCCCCATCCTTAAAAAGAAATTTTTATGATTTTCTTCGAACTACATATTTTTTTTTTTATTATTACGCTGAGGCTTTAGTGAACTACTTTATTATCCCGAAAATGGGCCCCTGCTCAGAAGGCCCCCCTAGGGCCCTGTCCTCAAAAATACATTATGATTCCATCCAAGCACTATATTTTTTTCTATACTTTTCTGTACACTCACCCCTTTTAGTAAAGTAGCTCTTCATTTTCCCGAAGAAGTGGGCCCCTCGGAACCTTTGCCACTTGGGCCTTTTTTCTTAAATCCGCCACTGCTAACAGGGCTACTCTCGTTTCCTGTTTCGTTAAACCGCTGTTAATATTTGATTCCAGGAAAGCTTCGTCAAACGCGAAGGACAAAATTGAGTTGGAGAAGCTGAACGAACCTTCCAAACGAACCCAATACGTGGAACTGCTGAATGACATTAAATTTCAAGCAGCGAAGGGTGAGCTGATCGGAATCTGTGGGCAAGTGGGAAGCGGAAAGTCTAGCCTGCTACTTGCTGCCTTGGGGCAATTGAAGATGACGCAGGGACACATTTCGAGGGAAGGTTCTTGCGCCTACGTCAGCCAACAAGCCTGGATCGTCAACACCACTCTCAAAGAGAACATTCTGTTTGGGAATCAGTTTGACGCCAAACGATACTACCAAGCACTGACGGTCTGCAACTTAAAGGAAGACATAAACATGCTGCCAGGTGGAGACGAAACTGAGATTGGCGAGAGGGGTATAAACCTATCTGGGGGGCAGAAGCAAAGAATCGCTCTCGCCAGAGCCCTGTACGCCAACCGGTGAGAAGTTCTTTCCCATCTCGGCGAAAGCGATCTAATTCTGTTTCTACAGGTGGAATCTGACGGCGCGTGAATCGGCGATCTTTGCGCGCGAATCGCCGAGCCCAAGTGCCGTGAGAACGCTCATGGCTCGCCGACTCAAGCTCGCCAAGCCGACTCGCCGAGCCTGGACGAAGCTCGCAAGCTCGCCGATCCACCTGCCGTCAGATTCCACCTTAAAGGACACTTGCTTATTATCGCTGTTCTTATTCAAGAGATATTTATTTCTTGGACGATCCACTGAGCGCAGTAGACGTACACGTAGGATCTTATATTTTCAAGAACTTGATCCTCGGAGCGCTCAAGGACAAATGTGTCCTTTTCGTAACGCATCAAGTTCAAGTACGCTCCAATCATCCTGCCATTTAACTAATACCCGGGAATCACAGATAACTAACGTCGTCCTCTATCGATTGCAGTTTCTCAAGCACTGTGATCGAATCTACTTAATGAATAGTGGTAAAATCGTAGAAGAAGGCACGCACGACGAACTCATGGAGATGAACAAAGAGTACACCGCGATGGTGAACAGCGCGTTGCTGACAACAGAAGACGACGAGAGAAGGTACGCGCGCCAGTATTTATTCATCGAGATCGCGAAGCTTACGATCCGAACGATCGCATTTAATCCGAGCTCATTTAACAGAGACTCCTCAGCGGTCACTCAAATAGAAAGCAGAAATTCCAGCGATGATTTGAAGAAACCAAGCGCGGCGCGCGATTCGGGGGACAATTATGAGAACGGCGAGGCATCCAGAAAGTTACACGGGGGAGGTACGTTGCCATTGATCTGTTTTGTTAATTTAAACGTTTTAAATCCGAACGTATTACGTAGGAGCCTCACTAACCACAGAAGAAAAGGTAGAAACGGGTACTGTAAAGTCGTACACGTATCATACGTACATAAAAGCTGCGGGTGGTTATCTAGTGGCTGTTATAGTGTTCTTCACACTTTTCTTAAACGTAGGAAGCTCTGCCTTCAGCTCTTGGTGGTTAGCTACGTGGATTAAAGCTGGTGGCGGAGTAAATATGTCCCTTATTCTTCTATACCAAGAGTGTCACCCCTTTACCTCACGCTAATCCCTTCTTTTTAAGAATACCACCGACCCCGCGACCAACGAGACAATCGTCACGGAGAATATAAACGACAATCCTGACTTCGCGTATTACCAACAAATCTACGCTGCCTGCATCGGAGCTATCTTACTCACAAGCCTGTTTCGCGGCTTGGTCATCACGTACACTACCATAAGCGCCTCGACGAAGCTGCACAATAAAGTTTTCAAGAAAATGATCGAATCCACGCTGACCTTCTTCGAGACCACACCCAGTGGAAGAATACAAAATATCTTCAGTCGGGACGTAGACGAAGGTAAAGCCTGGCAAATTCTCCCAAAGATGCTCAGCGTACGAGTTCACTTTCTCATTCCTGCTCTCTGGTTTATTTCAGTTGACAATTATATACCGATCTCGGTAGAAGGCATGGTGCAAAATATCTTTACCTGTAGCTTCGCAATTATTTTTATATGCTCGATAATACCCTGGTTCGGTTTACCACTGATCGCCCTTGGTTTTCTGTTTTTCTGCGTCAGCAGAGTGTTCAGGTAGGAATAGTGCCTTTGAGACTCCCCGTAGTCTTCTCCTTCGCTTTGAAATTTCACATGAGTTAATACTTTTAGAGTAGCTATGAGGGACTTTAAGCGAATGGAGAGTACTGCACGATCGCCTGTATTAAGTTTCGTTACGACCACTGTCCATGGCTTGAATACGATTCATGCGTTTCAAAAGAAAAGAGCTTTTACGAACAAGTACGTTAATTACGATCGATCTGCATTCGTTGGAGAATTATGTTTTATTAGTTTGGTTATTACGTTTCAGATTCGAGGAACTGTTCGACTTGAACAATCTATGCCTTTACCTGTGCCAGTCGGCAATGAGGTGGTCTGCTGTGAGACTCGACAGTTTGGCGATCGCTTCCTCCTCGATTACGGCGTTTCTCGTGATAGCGCTCAGGCATCAGATACCCCCGGCCCTTGCTGGACTAGCCATGGCGTATGCTACGCAAATGACCGGTGTCTTCCAGTACACTGTAAGATTAATGGCAGAGACAGAAACACGTTTCATAAGTGTCGAGAGGATAAGCCATTATTTGAGGGTAAATAGAAAGTAACGCTTAGGTTATAGTAATAACTAGTGATGGAGTCAAGACCGATCGAATCGCTTCGAATCTCATTAGTCATGGTCGCCAAGCAAATCGAATCGCTTCGAATTCTGGATAGAAGTTTCGAACCGCTTCGAATTCTGGACAGAAGTTTCGAGTCGCTTCGAATTCTGCACAGAAGTTTCGAACCGCTTCGAATTCTGCACAGAAGTTTCGAGTCGCTTCGAATTCTGGACAGAAGTTTCGAATCGCTTCGAATTCTGGACAGAAGTTTCGAATCGCTTCGAAAGCATCGAATCGCTTCAAATCGCTTCGAAAGCTTTAAATCGCTGCGAATCGTGGACGAAAGTTTCGAATCGCTTCGACTATTATTCGAAACAAAAATTTCTTGAAAGTCTTTATGGGTCTTGAATAGGAGTGTGCGGATCGTTTCGAGTTTCGAGATTCTCTCCAAATTCCGGATGAAAGTTTCGAATTGCTTCGACTGTTATTTGAAATAGGAAGTTGTGGGAAGTCTTAGACGTTTAGTCTTTCTTTGAATGTTGTAAAAGTTGCAAGTACTTTTAAACTAAAGGATTTATTATTAAGTACAATTATTTTGTGTGTCTCTGTGGAAAATGGAGGGCGGTTTTTAAATAATAACGTAAAATTTTATGACAGAAATAGTATATTTTCTTATTGTTTGCTTAAAAACAAAATTTGATCTAGCTTTTGCTACTTAATCTATTTCTTTTTTTTTTACTAATTATGTTTCCTGCTTTCGAAAAAACTCGTCCGTACGGCACCGACGTTGCAGGGCAGCATAAAAAACTTATTGCGAACTGCGCAAGATAAGGATATTTAGTTTTATTTTCCTCCCAATATTGCAAAGGATTTTGATTTCTATTCAAATACGAATCCGCAATGTAACTGTCGATCTCATTTACTGGTCCAGAATAGCCCTGTAATAATCACCCTGCGAACAAAATAGTGTGAATGCTAGAAATTCTGGAGCAGTAAGACTTCCCACAACTTCCTATTTCAAATAACAGTCGAAGCGATTCGAAACATTCATCCGAAATTTGGAGAGAATCTCGAGACTCGAGAATCATGACTTTCAAGACTTATTAAGACTTTCAAGAAATTTTTGTTTTGAATAATAGTCGAAGCGATTCGAAACTTTCGTCCACGATTCGAAGTGATTCGAAACTTTCATCCACGATTTGAAGCTTTCATCCGAAATTTGGAGAGAATCTCGAGACTCGAGAATCAAGACTTTTAAGAAATTTTTGTTTCGAATAATACTCGAAGCGATTCGAAACTTTCGTCCCCGATTCAAAGCAATTCGAAACTTTCGTCCCCGATTCAAAGCAATTCGAAACTTTCGTCCACGATTCGAAACTTTCGTCCACGATTCAAAGCGATTCGAAGCGATTCGAAGCTTTCATCCGAAATTTGGAGAGAATCTTGAGACTCGAGAATCAAAACTTTCAAGACCTATTAACACTTCCAAGAAATTTTTGTTTCGAATAATAGTCGAAGCGATTCGAAACTTTCGTCCACGATTCGAAGCTATTCGAAGCGATTCGAAACTTTCGTCCACGATTCAAAGCGATTCGAAGCGATTCGAAGCTTTCATCCGAAATTTGGAGAGAATCTTGAGACTCGAGAATCAAAACTTTCAAGACCTATTAACACTTCCAAGAAATTTTTGTTTCGAATAATAGTCGAAGCGATTCGAAACTTTCGTCCACGATTCGAAGCTATTCGAAGCGATTTGAAACTTCTGTCCAGAATTCGAAGCGATTTGAAACTTCAATCCAGAATTCGAAGCGATTCGAATCTTTACAGGATTGAATAACGTCGAATCGATATCAAAGTTGCTGCGTTGAGCCCATCACTAGTAACAACGCTTGCAGAATATTTTAATAAATGTACGCCT
This sequence comes from Andrena hattorfiana, assembly GCA_944738655.2. Taxonomy (NCBI): domain Eukaryota; kingdom Metazoa; phylum Arthropoda; class Insecta; order Hymenoptera; family Andrenidae; genus Andrena; species Andrena hattorfiana. Next base: position 7,216,008 of record OX122889.2, read on the forward strand.
ATCACACAGACCTTGCAAAAGGAAGGCGCTACTGAGAAAGCTACCGCAAACCCTGCAAACGAGTGGCCCACTAATGGGAGATTGGAATTTCACAAAGTTCAGCTGAGATACAGAACGGAACTGCCAGCTGTGCTGAATAACATCTCATTTGTTATTAATTCTGGGGAACATATAGGCAAGAATGGTTTTAAAAAGTACTTCTATAGTTATCAGAGTCTATGTTCTATGATATTATAAATTTCAGGTATCGTGGGAAGGACAGGCGCTGGAAAGAGTTCTCTAATTGTCGCCTTGTTCCGATTAGTTGAGATTTCTGCTGGGAAGATTAAAATCGACAGCGTAGATATATCGAAAGTGAAGTTGGAACTACTGCGAAGCAAACTCTCCATCATTCCTCAGGATCCTGTTCTATTTAGCGGAACTGTTAGGTAAGTAAAATAAACGTCCCAATACCTGGACATTTAAGGTACGGCGGAAACACGTTTCAGAATTTTTCAGTTATACAAATCGATTTATATAAAAACGATATTGCAATTACATGGGACATCGTGTATACTTTATCATTAAAAAAAAACATATTGTAGGATTGAATAATTTTGTAAAATATTGAAAATTCATAGTCCTTACAATGGCCCAATACCTGGACAGCTTAACTAGTATCTCCCGGTGTCCCGATTTTACTGTCCCATTACCTGGACACGTGATGAAATTTGGATGTTTTCTAGGGTAATTAAATATAAAAAAAAACAACATATAGTTATTTCTTTTGGCATAGTTCTTCTGTACAAGTAATTTATTCAAACCAGTAAACAAACTTGAGTAAAAAGAATCTATTATTGAATGACTAACTTCAAGATTATGTGTATTCGTGTGTAACACGAATTTTACACACGAATTAAATATTATCATCAAAACAAGATAACAAGAGTACAAAGTAATAATTGTTAAGGTGTTAAGTAATTATTTTATTATCGTGTCAACAATAACGCGTACTTATTTCACAGTTTGCACACATGGTCAGGTTTAGGGTCGTTCCGGGATTTCGCTGCACCAGTAGATAGACACGCGAATAAAAAAACTAATACGAACTTAAATTTTAATCTCCCAATAAAAAAAATAATGCTACGAGGTACCATTTTTCTAAAACTGTATTGGTTGTACCAATATACTAAACATTATTAATAATATTCGCTTAAGAAAAAGTAGAGTCTGTTTAGCAAATCAGATAAGAGCAATACTAAAATGGTGCAAACTAGAGAGTTCAAGAAAATTTATTTTTATTACGAGTATTACAAGTTTACTAAGAAAAATATGTATATGGATATATTTTATTAAATATCTGAGTTATTGAATAAAATAGTTCTTTTATGGATAAAGTGAATATTAAATGTAATAATCGGAATTATTTGCACTAGTGTCCAAGTACTGGGACGTGTCCAGGTATTGGGACATTTACCTTACACTCGGAGAGTTGAAAAGGGTACGTTTGGAATTGAACTACGTGAATTGCAGGTCAAACGTGGATCCTTTTAAGCAGTACGATGACTCGGAAATCTGGACTGCGTTGGAGAAAACTCAATTGAAAGAGAAAGTGAAAGCTATGCGAGGGCAGTTGGACGCGTCTGTGGAAGTTGGAGGAAGCAACTTGAGCGTCGGAGAGAGACAGCTGCTCTGTTTAACGAGAGCATTGTTACGAAACACTAAAGTACGATACTTCGCTGAGAGTTCTTTCGGTCCACTGTTCTTTTCGTTCAATAATCCATGTGAAATGAAATTTTAGATGATGATATTGGACGAAGCAACCGCCGCTGTTGATCCGGAGACTGAAGTCGCTGTGCAAAGTACGATACAGACCGAATTCTCGGACTGCACTGTATTAACGATAGCTCATCGTTTAAAGACTGTTGTTTCATCCGATCGCATTATGGTGATGAAAGACGGCCAGATAATTGAATTCGATACACCATCTACGCTACTATCTAACTCAAACTCCGAGTTCTCGAGGATGTTGGCTTCGGCGGATAAAGCCATTAAAGACTCTTGATTGGGACCGTAGCGTAGTTGTCGAGTAACACCAGAGTATTCATTTTGTAACAAATTACTGTCGCTATTTTTATATATTCTAATTGTAACGTATTTCTTCAATGACCTTTATATTAAGTGTTTCGAATAAAAAACACTATCTTGTACGAAGTCCGTTATTTCTGTTCCATTCTCTGCTTTATTTAACAGACAATCTTCTTTTACTTTTCGTTAATGTTACGAGGAACTAAGGAATTGATTTAAAGGGTATTCTACCCAAAAATTCGATTTCTTTTTGGATTTTCTAATAGTTTAGGGTTTCGAAAATATGTGTCTAAAATATTAAGGTGAAATTCGAAAAACTCCCAGAGTTATAGGGGCTTAAGGCCGCAGCGTGGCCGACAGTCGTTCCCTCGACTCTTGTATCTAAAAAGACTATGACTGCCAGCAGAGAAGAGAGAGCTGCCCAACATAATTTTTTTTAAGCTAAGGAAGGTTTCCTCTACGGTCCTGGTATAGCAGATTAGGGATAAGTTACAGAAATTAGTCGTTATCTACCGTAACTTCAGTCGTATAGGTCGTAACTGCATGAAAAACTTTAAACGCGTTTTTCTCGAAACAATTTTTTTAAATCGGGCGCACATTTTTCTCAAAAACTACTGGACCGATTGAGCTAAAATTTTACACACATTCAAAGTGAATGTGTACCTATAGCCCGAACCAGAATTATATAAATAATTTTAATACAACCTCCCCCACACCTCGATTTAGCTAAAGAAAAGTCGAAAAAATCGAATATAAATTTTTAAACAGCTGCGATTTCGGTAACAATGTCCGAACTTGGTTACATCTGGTTCAGGCGATAACTACACTCATATAGATTAAAAAAATCTTTGGTACATTCGTTTCAGATGACTAGGACGGCCGCAATTCGCGCGCCCGATGGGGCCGGTTTTTCATGACATGACCTGCGCTTCGGCGTGTAACTTGTACAAATTTCAATATAATGCATTCCAAAAATTTGTGTTCATACTTCAAACACTACTAAATACGTGTGCAAAATCCCTGCTTTGTAGATGCGATAGGTTCGTCAGAATTAATTCCCAAATATCACCTTCAAAAACGAGTGTCTAGACGAGAATACCCCCTTAAGCGAGGAACCTTACGAATCGATAACATAATTCAACTAGTCTTTCTTAATGACCATTTTTTTATTGTAACGAAAGGAGCGACGAGGAGATAAAGAAGCTGCCTACGAAAGCGAAACCTCGCCGATTCGGAGGTGCGTCGAAGAGCGCGCGTTGGAGATTTGAAATATTGATTTGCTCGCGGCGAAGACGCGACTGCTCATGCTCGCCGAGCTTTCACTATCGCTGGGAAGCTCGGAATTCGGCCGAAAAATGTTCACCGCCATGCCACCAGCTTGTTGTTACTGCTAAGATGTTTATTACACGTTAAGCTCTATCGTTGCTTTATACTGAAATGTAGTCTATACGAGTTGCCGTCAAGGCAAACTTTGTCGTCGTCTAAATTGTTAAGAAAAAGGTGGGTCAATGTCGTCCATTAAATTGCTTTTACAAGCATAATATTGAAGACAGTCCTGATGCTATGTGCGACGAGATTTTCGCATGTATTTAACAGTATGTTGCTCCAGTGTCACTCTAGCAAAATCACTGAATTATTAGCGATTAACTGCTAGCGATGAGTTCAAGATGTATTCGTGAAAGCTCAACGCTGTACTCGGAAGAGTTTCAAGTTTAGTGGGCGTCAAATCTCTTGCGAGTAACGTTAGAAACTTGTCGAATGGCGGTATCTCTTCTCCTCGGAGTACTCGCATAAGATTCTAGTCAATATTACTTGCGATACACTTGTGATTCGTCGCTGCCCACCTTCGCTTATACTTCCTTTCAATATTATGGCCAACGCAGTTACCCAGAACTCGTGGAATATAAATAAAACGTGCGTTTATAATTCTAGGCCTCACCATTGCGAACATAATACCTATTATGATGCTGGGGCGCAAGCAGAGCCTCAAGGGGGAACCCGTTCTGGCCGATTATGGGCCAGAGGAGTCCCTCAATGAGAGCGCCGACATAGAGTGGGTGAACAAGGTAAGTGCTCGAAGACGTTAGACGATCAGCCTTTCGCTTTACAAGCCAGTCATAATTACCCGATCGTTCCAGCTGTGGGTGAGGAGGTTGATGAGGTTCTGCGCCCTGGTATCGCTAACATCCGTCTGTCTGAACACGCCGAAGACTTTCGAGAAAGTCCCACCACTTCAGTACGTCACCTTTGTTTGCGACTTAGTCGTTACGTTTTTATTTACTGCTGAAATGATTGCCAAAATGCACATCAGGGGTATACTGAAGGTAACTCGATCTACCGCCGCTCGGATAAAGCGTACTTCTAAAGTGAACTTGCCGAATAAGGTGCGCTTTATTCCAGAGGGACAAATCTTACCTGAAAGATCACTGGTGCCAATTCGACGGGAGCATGGTTGTCTTCCTCTGGCTGTCCGTAATCTTGCAGATGTTCGAGATGCTCGGTTTCGTATTGAAGTTCAGTTACGTCTCAATTCTACGGGCACCAAGACCTCTGATCATGATACGCTTCCTAAGAGTCTTCCTTAAGTTCTCCATGCCGAAAGCTAGGATTAATCAAATCTTCAAGTGAGCAAACAACTCGAACGTAACGCTCGATCGTGGAAATCTCGTTTAAATAATTACCGCGTTACTTGTGTTTCCAGACGCTCGAGCCAGCAAATATACAACGTGACTCTTTTCTTCCTTTTCTTCATGTCCCTCTACGGTCTCCTGGGAGTCCAGTTCTTCGGCGAGCTGAAGAATCACTGCGTTCTGAACACCACCCATCCGAAGCACATAACGATAAACAGCTTAGCGATTCCAGACACCTTCTGCTCGACCGACCCTGAGTCGGGCTACCAGTGCCCCGATGGAATGACCTGCATGAAACTGGAGCTGTCAAAGTATATCATGGGCTTTAACGGCTTCGACGAGTTTGGTAATATATACTCGACGCTGCGTTAACGCTCGATGGCTGAGCGATTACGTGACGGAAGCTTATTCTACTTTTCAGTTACGAGCATCTTCACCGTCTACCAAGCTGCGTCCCAAGAGGGATGGGTTTTCATTATGTACCGCGCGATAGATAGTCTTCCCGCTTGGCGCGCGGTCCTCTACTTCAGCACGATGATATTTTTCTTAGCCTGGCTGGTGAAGAACGTCTTCATCGCTGTCATTACGGAGACGTTCAATGAAATACGCGTGCAGTTTCAGCAGATGTGGGGCGTCAGGGGGCACATCAGCAACAGCACGGCGTCGCAAGTTAGTTAACCAGTCGCGCGGGAATACGGACGAACGTATACTGTATGGCCGAGGTTTTCAGATACTAACTGGCGACGACAATGGCTGGAAGCTGGTGACCCTGGACGAGAATAAGCACGGAGGGCTGGCCTCCCCTCTGTGCCACGCTATCCTCAGGTCTCCGCAATTTCGCATGGTAGTGATGTGCGCGATCCTGGCGAACGGCATCACCACCGCCACGATGAGCTTCAAGCACGACGAGAAGCCGAGGCACACGTACTACGACAACTATTACTACGCCGAGATCGCGTTCACGATACTGTTGGACCTCGAAACGTTGTTCAAAATATGGTGCCTAGGATTCCGCAGTTATTACAAGCATTCGATTCACAAATTCGAGCTGCTGCTGGCAATTGGTACAACCATACACATCATTCCGTTCTTCTATCTTTCTGGATTCACGTATTTTCAGGTTTCTATATCAAGTTTCATTCAGTCCTAAAACAGTATAATTAAACGATTATACAAAAAAATAAATAGAGAGAAAAAAAGAGGGAAGAAAAGAATGGAGTGGAAGCGTGCGGGCGTTAAAGTGAAATGATATTACTTTGCGATCAGGTTCTCAGGGTAGTCAGGCTCATCAAGGCTTCGCCGATGCTGGAGGACTTCGTGTACAAAATATTTGGGCCCGGAAAGAAACTGGGCAGTCTAATTATTTTTACTATGTGCCTGCTGGTCATATCGTCCAGCATTTCCATGCAGCTCTTCTGCTTCCTATGCGACTTCACAAAATTTGAGACGTTCCCAGAGGTAACGTACATCCAGCTAGGCTAAACGCACCAATAAATGAACACTTAAGGCTAATGACTGAACACTATTGTAAAATTAGGTTTGCAGCGCGATTGATTCCGCGTGCTGCAAAAATTGTTTGGGTACGAAGCGAAAAGTTAAAAGAAGTCTCTAATTAATTAGCCGCTTATTTTAATAACTTATTTTACTCATTTTAATCAAAAATGCCCATTCACTGGCACGTGTTCATTTACTGGTACATCCACCCTACTCGGGCTTGTCGTTCGAATATTTGTTAACGAAAGATCTTTCAGGCATTTATGTCTATGTTTCAAATCTTGACGCAAGAAGCCTGGGTAGACGTTATGGACGAAACGATGCTGAGAACGCACGAGACGATGGGACCTTTCGTCGCCGTCTACTTCATTTTATACCACCTTTTCGTCACGCTGGTAATAATATACTCGCGCAGCTTAGTAACAATTTAACCACGCGATGATTATACACTGAAACTGTGCGTCTTACTTTCTAAGATTGTGTTAAGTCTGTTCGTCGCAGTCATCCTGGACAATCTCGAACTGGACGAGGACATCAAGAAACTAAAGCAACTAAAGTTTCGCGAACAGAGCGCAGAGATAAAAGAGACTCTACCGTTCAGATTAAGAATTTTTGAGAAATTCCCTGACAGTCCTCAAATGACTTGCCTGCACAAAGTGCCATCAGACTTCAACCTCCCGAAGGTACGTATCTCCTTTGAAGTTTCTACTCCGCAACCACTTCGACTAGCACCGCGATTACGCGTCTTTTGTATATTTCTAAACCAGGTGCGCGAGAGCTTCATGCGACAATTCGTGTTCGAGATGGAGAATGATGAGAACGAAGGGGTGAAGAAGATAAATGAAACGTTCGATTCGAAGGTGATATACAGAAAGCAGCGTCCAGTGAAGATTTTAAATAATCCACCGAAAGTGAGGAGCGTTGTGATTAATCTGAAAAAGGCGGCTGTTAGTTACATCATAAAGTGAGTAGGAGACTCGATAACTTGAGAAGCTACTGACAAATTCCATATTCCAAGTTCGATACTTCTAACGCACCTGTATAATTCCACAGCGACTCGAACAACCAGAGACTGTTGCTGGGTGATTCTGCGATGATACCGGTGCCAGGGAAAGGTCTCTTGAAGCCGCAGGGCACTGTGAGCAGCACCAAGCAGCTGCGCATAGATCAGAAAAAGTGAGATAAGTTCCACGAGCTTGTAGAGTCTTCCAATAATTCAGCATTGTAATACTGGAAATGCTTGCTGCGCCAGGTCGATCAGGAGAAGCGTTCGTAGTGGATCGATCAAGCTAAAGCAAACCTACGAACACCTGATGGAGAACGGTGACATTGGAGGTATAAACAGAGTTAGTTCTTCTCGCAGTAGACCGCATGATTTGGATATTAAATTACTGCAAGCGAAAAGGCAGCAGGCGGAGATGAGAAGGTACAGTAAGGAAATTTACAGACCTCCTCCCCTCGTTACAATTCCGACACTTACACGTCCTTAACGTTGAACGCTTACCACGTTGCACCGACGTAGAAACCAGCGCGAGGAGGATTTGCGGGAGAATCACCCGTTCTTCGACACGCCGCTGTTCGCGGTGCCGCGCGAGAGTAAATTCCGGAAGATCTGCCAGTCGCTGGTTTACGCGAGGTACGACACGAACGTGAAAGACCCGTTGACCGGGAAAGAGAGGAAGGTTCAATACAAGAGCCTGCAGTAAGTGCCTTCCGTTTCAAGTGGCTGCTTTCGCACGCCGTAGAGCATCCTGCCTCGGATCTCGCGCGAGGGAAGTTAAACGGTGGCGAATAAATCACGCGCTTTTGTAGCAACTTCCTCGGCTTGGTCACGTACCTCGACTGGGTGATGATCTTTGCCACGACCATGTCCTGCATATCCATGATGTTCGAGACGCCGCGCTATCGCGTCATGGAGATCCCGGCGCTGCAGATCGCCGAGTACGGCTTCGTTATCTTCATGAGTATCGAGCTAGCGCTTAAGATACTGGCGGACGGATTGTTCTTCACGCCCAAGGCCTACATTAAGGACGTCGCCTCCGTCCTGGACGTTTTCATTTACGTCGTACGTTCACGTTCGATCGCTCCTCGCCGCTCGTACTCCCGAGAAGCTTGATACGTTTGCTCTGTTATCGCTCAGGTCAGCCTCGTGTTTCTCTGCTGGATGCCGAAGAGCGTGCCGCCTAATTCTGGCGCGCAGCTCCTCATGATTTTACGCTGCGTCCGGCCGCTGAGAATCTTCACTCTCGTGCCGCACATGAGGAAGGTCGTTTACGAGCTGTGCAGGGGTTTCAAAGAGATCTTATTGGTAAATAATCTGGACTTAAAGGCACTTCGCTTTGGCGGGGCCAAGTGTGTCGAAAGCTTTCGAGAATCTGAGCGATGTATAAGCATAATTAGAGCGACTGGTGTCCAACGAGGGCTGCTTGGCCTCGCCAGTAGCGTACACTGTGCGTGGTTGCTTACGACGGATAACATCCCATGCGAGGAGGCCAGACAAAAAATGAATAAGAAGCTTTTTAGGTGTCCACTCTGTTGATCCTCTTGATGTTCGTATTCGCGAGTTACGGTGTACAGCTTTACGGAGGTAGATTAGCTCGTTGCAACGATCCGACCATCTTGAGGCGAGAGAATTGCGTGGGGGTGTTCATGCGGCGGGTATTCGTGACGAAAATGAAATTACGACCGGGCCAGAATGAAAGCTACCCATCTATACTGGTGCCGCGTGTCTGGTAGGCTTGTAAATCCGAAGACACCGGGTCGCTCGCGGAGGAGATTCTCAAGTGAGCTTGGAAATCTTTCAGGGCCAACCCTAGGCGGTTTAATTTCGACAATATCGGCGACGCACTGATGGCGCTCTTCGAGGTGCTCTCTTTCAAAGGGTGGCTGGACGTTAGGGACGTTCTTATCAAAGCTCTCGGCCCCGTAAGTCATTCGCGCTACCTTAAGGACGACAACGATACTATACAACCGTTTTCTAGGTCCACGCGATTTACATACACATCTACATCTTCCTGGGTTGCATGATCGGTTTAACTCTGTTCGTCGGCGTTGTCATCGCCAATTACTCCGAGAACAAGGGGACCGCGTTACTCACGGTCGACCAGAGGCGATGGTAAAGGCTCTAGTTAACTCGATAAACTAATCCCTCGAATGCTGCTTGGAGGATATAAACGGACGTGCGTTGTGTGATTAGGTGCGATTTAAAGAAGCGACTGAAGATCGCTCAGCCGTTGCACTTGCCACCCAGGCCGGACGGGAAGAAGTTCAGGGCGTTCATCTACGACATCACTCAGAATATCTATTTCAAAAGATTCATCGCTGTGATGGTACTCATAAACAGTGGTCTTCTGTTCGTCTCTGTGAGTTGGGCATCTAAATAATCCTTTAATCTAACAACACACAACGCAACGAACACACGCGCGTAGCTGTACAGAGATCTAAATCTCCCTCGGGGTGAACAGGATTCAATGACTGTTACTTTGAATCATTTGTTCCTTGCCGGCTACCATTAGGCCGTGGTAAAAGTAAACCGACAGGGCACGCTCCACTTTGCGTTAACGATCGTCTTTCTTTCTTTCCCTCCCTCCCCCCCCCCCCCCCCCCAACCCACCGTCTCTCTTAAGTGGAGAATCGAGAAAGAACACACGGAACCGCTCGCTACGGTGTCCACGATTCTGACACTGATCTTCCTCGTGGAAGTGATCATGAAAAATATTGCTTTTACACCACGTGGCTATTGGCAGTCCAGAAGAAACAGATATGATTTGCTGGTGACAGTCGTCGGTGTTATTTGGATCGTCATTCATTGTACAATGAAGGTAACGGTAACCGTCATCGTTCGCTGTTCTCATTAATCTTGTATTACCGCCACTGTACAGCGTAATGAAAGGAGTGATATTTCTTGCAGAACGACTTGTCGTACGTAATCGGCTTTATGGTCGTGATCCTTAGATTCTTCACCATCACTGGCAAGCACACGACCCTGAAGATGTTGATGCTGACGGTCGGAGTGTCCGTTTGTAAAAGTTTCTTCATTATATTTGGCATGTTTCTCCTTGTTTTCTTTTACGCCCTGGCAGGCACGATCATCTTCGGGACGGTGAAGTACGGCGAAGGTATAGGAAGGTAATGTTGGAACGGAGAGCGAAAGGCTCGCTTAAGATCGAGTAGTCGCGAGCTGAATGGCCGCGCAGCCGTTCCCTGGAGCCAGCGATGTTATTCTAAGAGCGACGTTTGTGATTTAGGCGTGCCAATTTCGAGTCGCCGGTGACCGGCGTCGCCATGCTCTTTCGTATCGTCACGGGAGAGGACTGGAATAAGATAATGCACGATTGCATGATACAACCGCCGTATTGCACTCCGGCCGCTAATTATTGGGAGACGGATTGCGGCAATTTTCACGCTTCCTTGATTTATTTCTGTACTTTCTACGTAATTATCACTTACATTGTTCTGAACCTTCTGGTGGGTGAGTACTGAGAATCCTCGGGGGAGATGTCCAGGCGCGGACCTCTTAGAAGTAGTGTTAATGCGTGGGCGAATTTTTCCGCGGCAGCTATTATCATGGAGAACTTCTCTCTATTTTATTCGAACGAGGAGGACGCTCTGCTGTCGTACGCTGATATTAGGAACTTCCAGAACACCTGGAACGTTGTTGACAACCACCAAAAGGGTGTCATCCCAGTGAAACGGGTACGCCTGAAAAGATCGACACGAGTCAAGGGGAGGTTCGGGTCTAAAAATCGATTTATTTTATTTTATTTTTCGAATGTTTACGTTTTAGGAATACGTGTTTAAAAGGATTTGTGAATTCGTAAAATTCTCGAAGTTAGAGGCATTTGAGTAACGGAAAGTGCATGGGCGACAACCGACCACTCGACGCTCGCGTAAAACTTTAAACGCGGTTTTCTCGGAAAAGTGTTCTCAAAATCGGTGGGACTTGTATCTCCAAAAGTTATTATCAGATTCGACTGAAACTTTTTTTACTTTGAAGAATATACTTCTGACTAGGGAGGAAAGCAGAAAAATTTACAAAAAATTGAAAATTTATAATTTTCAAAGGCGTTTAAAGGACGAAAAATATAGGGAAAAAGTGATTTCAGACTTTGAGCGTCGGTATTTTCTAAAAAAAAAGGTCATTTTTGTAATTTTTCTGGTTTCCCTTCTAGCCAGAAGTATATTCTTCGAAATAAAAAAAGTTTCGGTCGAATTGGATAATAAATTTTGAAGATACAGGTCCCACCGATTTGGATGAATTTTTTCACGCCTCGACTTTAACGACTCCCCAGTGCCGTTTGCAACGATTAATTCTAAAACAAAAAATATTTTTCCACAATTTAAGACATCCTTAATACAATGCAAAAAGTCCCATTAAATTCTATACAGTAGTTTTCCTTTAATTAATTCCTAAAGATCGCCTATTTCTACGGGCTCTAGACCAGAACCTCCCCTTAAGCAAGCTGTTATAAATTGACTAGAAGTAATGATGTATTAGTTTGTTTTAGGTGAAGTTTATCTTACGGTTGTTGAAAGGTAGGCTGGAAACCGATCCGCAGAAAGATCGATTGCTCTTCAAGCACATGTGTTACGAATTGGAAAAGCTGAACAACGGCGAGGATGTGACTTTCCACGATGTCATCAAGTAGGTGCTCGTATTTATCTTAGAATTGTCAGCTTCTAGGACATCGTCCGTTTCACGGGATACCTTTTCCTCCAGCATGTTATCGTACCGTTCGGTTGATATACGAAAAGCTTTGCAACTCGAGGAACTGCTGGCGAGAGAGGAGTTCGAGTATATCATCGAGGAAGAAGTTGCTAAACAGACGATTAGAAATTGGTTGGAGGGTTGCTTAAAAAAGAATCGAGCAAGCGGGGTGAGTTTAAGCGAAAGCGATCTTGGAATAACAGTGGAACTTACAAATTCTGTACCGTAGAAGCAGCAATACAGCCTCGTGGATGGCCTTCGTGCGCACACTGACCAGCACACGCAGCAACAGCAAGAGCACACGGAAGAGAAAGGGAAGGAAGCGGACAAAGAGGAAGAAGCTGAAACGAAGGTAAAGCTCGGAGCAGCATTATTAATATACAGCGTGTACAACAAGAGCATGGGCGCGATATCTCCGTGTAAATAATTATTTCTTGTAAAAGTTTTTATACAAATCGATAGTACATCTACAAAGCTAACACGCACTTAGTAGTGTGTCCAATCTCTAGCATTTGCGATTATTGCTTGACAACGTCTGGGCATACTTTCGACGAACCTTGCGGCGTACGAGACAGAAAGAGACCGTCACTAGGGCTTTTAATTTTAAAACACGCTTTCCTCGGAGTTTGTACTTCATAATAGACCAAACATTTTCTATTGGATTGGCATCAGGAGATTGAGATGGTCAGTCCAACACGTTGATACCGTAACTTGTTTTTCATTCCGTGCAAAGGCGGCTTCGGTGTTTCGGATCATTAACGTCTTGCAGTGCCTTCTAGTTCCATCAAGCCAACGTTTCGCCGATGTTAGGAACCTCCTTTTATATATAATCTGATTATTTCTGTGGGGATTTAAATTATCCGTAAAGACGCATAATATCCTGAAACCTCGAACGTTAAAAAAGACCAAACATGGAGTTTTCTTGGATGTTTAATACTCCTTTGGATGACTGGATTTCCACGGGCATATAGTGTCGGCTTTTGTAAGGTCCAACAGGCGCGCTACGCCTCAGAGTCTCCTCTATAGTAGCATTTGAGCTTAGCAGGGTGGAGTGAGCTTTTGATCGGTTCCAAGTTTAGCACCGTGCAGGTTCACAGGGGGCCGGAACAGTCAAAGGAAATAAAGACCACGCTTGACCGTTTGCTGGACACCGTAAGGAATTTTTCTCTGCGAACGGCTTTCAGGTGACGAACTAAAAATCGTTCGCGATCGACAGCACCGCTTGAAACACCACCGCTCGAAATTTCTGCGGGCAGACCAAGCTCGTTTGATAGGACTCCAAGCCCGAAAAGATGTCTCGTTGCTGAAAACAACAGTGTCTCACGTTTTCGTGTGCCCACGCCAGCCGTTTTTTCGACGTGCTTTGTTGAAAGCAACGGCTTGAGATTGCACTCCGCCATGCAACATTATTTTCCTTTAAGGGGAGATGCTGGTCTAAAAATCGATTTTTTTTTATTTCATTTTTCAAATGTGCAACCCTTTTGGGAATATGTGTTTAAAGGATTTGTTGAAATTCGTAAAATTCCCAAAGTTATAGGCATTTGAGTAGCGGCAAATGTATGGGCAACAATCGGCGCTCACGTAAAACTTTAAACGCGTTTTTCTCGAAACAGTGTTCTCAAGACGGTGGGATCTGTATCTCCAAAAGTTATTCTCCGATTGGACTGAAACTTTTTTTATTTTGAAGAATATACTTCCGGCTAGAAGGGAAACCAGAAAAATTACAAAAATTACATTTTTTTTAGAAAATACCGACACTCAAAGTCTGAAATCACTTTTTCCCTATATTTTTCGTCCTTTCAACGCCTTTGAAAATTATAAATTTTCATTTTTTTGTAAATTTTTCTACTCTCCCCCTAGCTAGAAGTATATTCTTCAAAATAAAAAAACTTTCAGTCGAATCGGATAATAACTTTTGGAGATACAGGTCCCACCGATTGAGATTCATTTTTTTACGCCTCGACTTTAACAACTCCCCAGTGCCGTCTGCAATGATTAATCATAAAACAAAAAATATATTTCTATAATCTAAGACATACTTAATACAATGCAAAAAGTCCCATTAAATTAAATATAGTAGTTTTCCCTTAATTAATTCCTGAAGATCACCTATTTTTTGGGCTCTAGACCGGAACCTCCCCTTAAGCGACGATTAACTGTACACACTACTTAAGTGCGTTCTAGGTTTTTACATGTACTATCGATTTATATAAACAATTTTACCAAAAATAATTATTTACACAGAGATATCGCGCTCTTGTTGTACATACTATATAAAATTCCGATACTCTTGAGGATTTATAAAGTCTCGCTAACGTTTCATCTTAAGAAGGATGTTGACGGACCTAAACACAGAGCCAAGAAGCCAGTAGTTCTTCCAAGATCCGATAGTATAGGCAGCGGATCGGGGAGGAAATATCTGACTCCAACGTTGTCGGATCCAGCTTCGATTAGGTCTGAAAAAGACAAGAATGCACCGCCTAAGAAAAGAAACAATAGACTACCACGTAAGTTCGCTCGTGATATCGATACCTGTGCCATTTACCTCACGTCGTCCTCCAATTTGAACTTTCCATTTGAAGCAATGGCGAAGAATAATTTGCCACATCTCACAGAGAGCACAGAGCAAAACAGGCAACAGCGGGAGGTCTCCAATACAAAGGCGACTGCGCCAAAGTCTTCCAGCGTTATGCTGGAAGTTCGAGAATGGTGGAGAGAACAATTGGCGTACAGCAGCGAGTCCAGCGAGGACGAAGTTTAAATGCATTCGCCCTGCGCAGCAGGTATAAAAATGGAGCGCATGCTTTTAACGATCCTGAATGGGAATTTCAATCAAATTGAGAATGGTGCAAATAATGAATTATATCTTCCTGTTTCTTGCGTGTGCTTCGTTTACACACGCGCGCACAGAATTGGCGAGTCGAGTTTACTTAGACGACAGTCGCAGAAAGAGGTATAAATATGTGCCTGAAAGACCTGCGTCGAAGGGAAGGCTCTGAGAAAGCTCCCTCGATCTCGGCACGGAGACGAGAAGGTGTGATTCCTGTAACGCTATTCAAAATTTCAAAGGACGATTATTCTTTTCGAGTGTACAATTTTCTAGTCTCGTCGCACGACCTCGCGAAAGTAGATCACTGTATCGATATCTACAAAGCGGAAGGCGTAGAAACTGATTTTCGTTTCATCTTTTACTGTCTCATTGGTTCGACAGATTATAATGTTGCAGCACCGCTTTGTATGAAAATATCGCGGAGCATTAGCGTTTTATTATTGCACGAGGGAATTGTACTGCGTAACTTTTGTTGAATCCGACGTCGCCAGCCTCTTAAGCGCAGAAGTCGTTACTTTTCTCTCCCTCGTATCTCAGCTTACTGCAGCAAATACTCAGGTTCCATCTAGATTAATGTTCTGTAGATGGTACAGCGTGTTTCTAGATATATTGGGGATAATTTGTTAATTGTGTTACACATATATATTTTGTGCCAGTTGTCGATGTTGAAATATGGAATTTATATAGAACTATAGAACTACAGGGCTAGACACAAGTAGATTTTATACGATAAGAAGCGTTGAACCATGGAAGTGCTAATTAAAATTAATCAAATTCACGTTGCCGAGGGCAACTGCCGAGTACAATGAGCAGAAATAATGATTCTTTTGTAACGGAATTAAATTGATCGTTGGAAGTTTCATCTATCTATGTAAACGAGAATTACTGTACGCAATATATAAAAATTTGTTCGTTTACGACAGAAACATTACGTCCTGAAGGCCTGTATTATAACGATAAGTGAGTATAGCGACTTTAATATTGGCAATTGTGCAATGCTTTTGCAAGCTGATCGTAGATGTTGTAGCTATTTCTGTTACGGGCACGAGTATAGCCAACCGGAACAAATTTGATACACTCGACGATAAACCGTTCGCGCGAAGTCAAAGATATCGAATTGTATCGTCAGCGCATTGTTTAAATTAAACGCCACTAACAACACAAATGCGAAGCGAACCCGATCTCGGTTTCGTGCGAAATTGAATCTCAGCAAGTTTCCGTAATTTAACGATCGACAAAATTCAATTAGACAGTAAGCAATAGAAAATCGAGGATGTTAAGAGCAAAATTAAGAATTTTTTTAACAAAATGGAAGCGCGAATAGAACGAGTTACGTGTAAAAAAAAAAGAGAATGCCTAAATATTAGATATATATTTAAATGAGACAGCACAAATATTTATATGTATGTGATATGAGTTGATTATATATATATATACAAAACAGAAAGACTTAGAGGTGTAAACAATATTGTTTACCATATTGTAATGAATGTTGATCACTGTTGCTAGTTTACGTGCCAATGTGCTGTACTGTAATATGAAGAGATAATAAATGTTGATAGATACAATCTTTTCCAATCACAGAAGCTATCTTATTTCAGCCAAGAAACAGCTGATAATCAGACAGCTGATGTACAGACTAACGAAAAGAACAGAGACGCAGAAGTATAAATTATTGGTACGTGGGATACTCAGTGAAATATCGTTTTATAAAATTTCCTTAACGAATTTATAGTTAAAAAAAAAAACGGTAAAAAAGTACAAAACGAACGACTTACACACAGAATGCAATTTACATGAGAAAGACATTGTCGTCCGCAGCCATTATTTGATTAGCGTCGGACATCTTGTTAATCGCAGCTGTGATTTCACCACTCGTAAACTCTTGAGATTGTTCGCTGTTGATGTACTCGCGCACTCTTGCTAATGTAAGCGACTGCGCCCTTTGCTGTTGGAACAGCTTGTGCAGAAGGGTTCTAAAGACTTTCAGTCTGAAATCAAGCGTATAAAAATGAGCGCGTTGGGAATTTGAATAGAGGCTTAAACATACAGTCTTCCCGGAAATATCGAGAGAGATTCGGGACCGGGGAATTCTCCATAAACCGGGGTAAGGAAAATAGTTAGCACCTAATAAACTGACCCTTGTCAGGACCCTCGCTCGAACCGTTTGACAAAGAGACTGAACGACGTAAACCGAGAGTGAGTGAAATAGCGCACCAGCGGGAGACCCTCGGTCGACGGCGAATAGAGATTTAGTATTGAATATTAAAATGTTCATATTACTGATTACATCTGGAAGATAGTATTACCGATGGATTGGTGAGTTTACGTCGACGAAAATAAGTCCAAACACGAAGCAATTCGGTCTATTTTTTATTATGAAAACACAATTAGAATTCCAGTTCCCCGGCTTCTAGTGGCGTTCGCTAAAAATGGACCGTATTTCTCCATATTTGAACTCATTTTCATTGAGAAGTCCTAAAAAATCCATTGGTAATACTTTCGTGAACATTTATCAAAAACATGAACATTTTATTTTTCTCTACTGGGTGTTTTACCTGGCCCAACGGTTTTGTTGCTCTCGGCAGTCAACGGGCGGTCTACTCGGGACCGAAGGCCCTCGCTCGCACCGAGGAAGCAAAACCGTGGGGTGGGTAGGTCTTTCCGGATGAACCGGGGAAAAAAGCATTTCAATAATCCGGGGAAGATTGTAATTCAAATGCACACCTTTCCTCTGTAATAACTGCTGGAGCTTCAGGCACCACGGTTTGGCCGGGGCCTCGCGATCGTTTATCAGACCGGCTCGGCGAAGACGAATCACTGGTTTTCGCTTGTGACCTAGTGACTCTCTTTGTAGCTTCGTCGATGTGACTATCATCGTCACTTTCAAAGTCGTAAGGATCCCCAGTCGTCGAACTCCTTTTCGTCCGTTTCTTCTTCTCATTCCCTTCCTCTTCCTGCGTGCTTTCCTCGCTATCGTGCCGTCGCCGCTTCTTCTTGTCTTTCTCTAGCACTCGCTTGAAATAGGCGAATTGCACCAGTTCTATCGCTGCGTGCGCGTCGTCGGCCGTGACGTTCTTCGACAAGCGAGCCTTCGCGTGTGCGGTGGACAATCGGATCAACGTTTCCAGGGTACGAGCAGTGACCGGCTGAGTCTAATTAAAGAGGAGGAAATAAACAATTAGCGAGTGATTAAACAGAATACTTAAACGAATACCGCGATACGTACCCTTGCCACATCAGACTCCACCGAGTCTTCTGATCGTAACTTCGAGTATTCGGCAGCTATCGCCTCGCAAGCTTCTTCTGTAAGCTTCGGTTTCATGCACCGAGCTATGTGGATGTACTTTCTCATGAAGTTTATAGAGAGAATCTGGTCGCTGGGGAAATATTCGTTTTTACACTTGATACTGTAACTTCGTAAATATAATTGTACGATTGTATAATAATAATGTTGTGGTACCTTTTCGAGCGCAACAGACCGTGCAGCAGGGGATCATACTTTTGATAAACTTCAGTCTCCATGCTGGCGGATAGAATTTGATCTGGATTCTTCGTAGTCAATATGTCTACCTTGCTACCTAAGGGCAACGCTTCTCCGTCTTGTTCCGTAGGACTTCTGTATCTGTGCATTCGCACAACGTGGTCACTGATTATCTGATCTTGCTCAGAGTCCACTAGGTCCAGCATGACGAACAGCAGATCGAAACGCGAAAGCAAGGAATCTTGCAGGCCAATGTTTTCCATTGGCGTTTTATATTGATCGTACTAGGGATACGCAGATAGAAATTGAGTACAGGTGCAGATTAAGGAGGGAGCCTGGTTCAGGACGGCTAGGAATAAGGTGATTCTTGGGAATTTTTTTCTAAGAAACTGTTAAGCAGACCTTTTCCAAACTTTCAGGGTATTTTAGTTCACATTCGAACAATAAAAATTCATTTCTACGTTACAAAGTGTTCGGTAGAAATGGAGATATATGAACACGTTCGTTAGGACTCGCGCGCCGGAGTTGCAAATTGGCGATTGTAACGGTGGCCCCGTTTCTTCCATGAAATAAAAAAACCAAGGATTTTCTAATTTCTAGTATAATTACATTGTCGATGAACCTAACGAACGAAAAGAAAGTTCAAAGTTGGCAAATTGGTGGGACTTGAAAGAAAAAGTTACGATTCTACCCCAAGATATTTCGTACTATTTATGGGAAAAGAGCCGTTTAATTCAATTTATTTATCAATGTCTTAGGTTCGTCGACAATGTAATTATACTAGAAATAAGAAAATCCTTGGTTTTTTTATTTCAAGGGAGAAATGGGGCCACCATTACAATCGCCAATTTGCAACGGACGTGTTCATATATCTTCATTTCTACCGAACACTTTGTAGGGTAAAGCAACCAGTAATTGACCGCACACCAGCGAATGACCATTAGGCAAAGAAATGTCAATTATTCATTTAAAAATATTATGTGTTTATAAATGGAGTGTAGTTGCACTTTTAATATCCCACATTTTTAGCTACGCGTATTAAGCAAACATTAATAAGTACAATTCTTATTAAAAGTACGCGGTCATTTACTGGGCTTCTACACGTTTTGCATTTTATAATCGTCTTTTTAAAAATTACGATAAGAATTAGTAATTATTTTTATAGAAATATCAAGAAAAATAAATTTAAATGCAATTTCAACAGTTGTGTTATTATACATAGATATATTCAAGTATTAATCTCAAAGGTCCATAAATTCAACAATTCGGTCATTCCCTAGTTGGTTTACCCTACTGTAAAAATTAATTTTGATTGTTTAAATGTCAACTAAAATACCCTGAATGTTTGGAAAAGATCCGCTTAACAGTTTCTTAGAAAAAAATTCCCAAGAATCACCTTATTCCTAGCGTCCTAAATAAGGCTCCCCGCTTAACGTAGAAACCTAATTATATTCCAATAGATCTTACTCTCCCGTAAACCGGATTCGCAGCTGCCAGTACTGAGCATCGCGCGTTCAAGCTGGCGTGTATTCCAGCTTTGGCGATCGTGACTTTCCCCTGCTCCATCACCTCGTGTATGGCTGTCCGGTCGATGTCTGACATTTTGTCGAATTCATCTATGCAAATGATACCTCTGTCTGCCAGCACCATAGCGCCAGCTTCGAGCCTACGCTCCCCTGTCTCGGTGTCTATGGTAACAGCAGCCGTTAACCCCACGCCGGATGATCCTCTGCCAGTAGTTGGTATCGCCCTTGGCGCGGTGCACAGAACGTACCGCAGAAGCTGTGACTTTGCGACGGACGGATCACCGATCAGCAAAACATTAACATCTCTGCGAAAGTTAATTAAATTCCCATTGAAAACTGGACAGCTCTCCTAGCACTCGCAGCGCGAAATATCTTTACCCTCTCAATCTCGTGCCATTCGGCAATAGTTTCTCCACGCCGCCAAGCAGCAGGCATAAAATTGCTTTCTTCACATATTCGTGGCCATATATAGTGGGCGCCAGTGATTTACTGAGCAGCTCGAAGATATTTTTACAGGGATTATTTCTGGCAAGCTTCTTACACAGAGCCACGTCGTCGTGCGAAATCGTTAGATTAGCTTCCTTGCTTAGTTGCATGACGTTGTTAGCGATCAAAATTGCTCTACGAGAACAGACAGCTTTATTTCTAAGTAACCTTGGCTAAATCTCTTTCGTTAGCATACCTAAAGGTGCCTGTCGTGTATCCTCCTTGTTTACCAGGCATGCACCTGAAGTTCCCAACAATCTGAACTCTATCCCCCGGCTTGCAAAGATCCACCAAATCGTTATCGCATACAACATCGACGCTCCGTGGCAACTGACCAGTGGGTGCTTTTTCAGGCATCTCTTGTATAGTCAGCGTCTGATGATCCTTATACGTAGAAAGGCCGAATTCTGTTTCCAAAGGGTTGCCGTCTTCGTCCTGTGTTTAAGATAACGTTAAGACACTGACGCAAGCTGCATATTTCGCTCTTAAATTCTATGCGAAGGTTCGCAAACAGATAAATTCGATGATTCTGCTGTAAACCGACATACATCTACGAAAACCTTCTTAGACGCTATATTGTGTAAAAGTATTTTAGCTTGAGGGCTTTTCAAAGTCACGTCTATGCAAGCCATTAAATTCTCTCCCCTACTGGATCCTTCCTTTTCCCATTTCTTTCGCTGCATCCTCCACAATTATATTTTAAAAAAGATCCTCATACCCTCGAAATTCTAAAGAATTCATTTAAATTCTTTTATTAAAGAAGAATTCGTTATAAAAAATTTGCAGCACGTTCCATCGAACAGAAAAAATGTCGCCCGAATCGTATCAAGACCCAAAATGAGGAAGTTACTCGACATGCTAATGCACAGTGACTCACTCTGCACAGTTACTTTTCGCTATCGATATTTGTACCATTCATTCGTCGCTGGATCCTCTAATTCCACTGAATAATGCAGTGATCTTTTTACGAAACATTCAACTTAAATATTCGAAATCTTTGGAACATAATCTCCGACAGTAAACAGACGACCTCCAATCAGAGTTAGGCATTATTGGAATAAACATTTCGAATAAAATGAAGTTATTCGAGGATAACGAATAATTTTTTAATCGAGTAAAAATTTATTCGAACAAAGCCCAACTCTTTGCCGCGAGCAATACTAAATCAAAAGATAAAAAAATAATAAAATTGATTACTTGAAGCTTTAAAACATCGAACAGACTTTTAAACTCAAATAAACAGTAGAGAAACTTGACAAATTGAGCATTCAATTATGTATTTAAGTACTAAAATTGAGAAATTTTTAGAAATCGGAGTTATCAGACTTTTGAGAAATTGAAATAAGCAACTGACAAGGGAAGATCCCGAAGCCGAAAATTCAAAAAACTCCGAAACTTTGTGAATATGTAGGGGATTTCCTCCTACAACACAACACAATTTTTGATTGCTGCCTAAATGCACTCGAAGGGGGTGAAATTAACCCCTGAAAATTCGGCTATTTTCCGATTTTCTGTTATAACTCGCGAACTGTAACAGATGGAAAAAAAGTTAAGACACTAACGCGAGCTGCATATTTCGCTCTTAAATTCTATCGATTAAAGAGAAATATTTACAGTAGTCGGGTACACAGCAGATTGCGGGAACGCATCGAAGGAAGTTAAATCGGTGTAGCCTCTCTCCGTCACTGTCTTCGTCACGTTGCAATAATGAACGCTTCTTACAACTTTCGGCCGCACCAGAGAACCTGCCACGATTCGCAACGCGTATTACACCGTGATAAGCTCAAATTAACTTAACTGCAAAATCCATACAACGCTTAACTTACATTTTGTAACGATACCTTCCACGCACACCAGATTGCCTAAATAGCGCGACGTAAGTGTTCTCGGCGTAACGTGTTTACTTCCAAAGCTCCCTTCGAAGCCAATGAAAAGTTCGACATTCTCCTTCGCGTAGTCTGTGTCAATGGTCGCGACGAATTGCTTCAACGCGTTCTGGAAGGCTTGATGCTCCTCGAAGGACTTGTCCAGTAGGCTACGACAAACCTTATAGTCAGAATTGCAGGGTAAACCAGGCCAAACTCAGGTAAACCAAGTACATACATAGGGTAAACTTGCCAAGGTTTTTGGAAGAGAGCGGAATAACAGGAAACCAGCGTCTTATGGCAAAAGCAAGAGCAAGAAATATGGAAGAAGGGAATAAGTACTCGACGAAAGAGAATGATAGAAGGTGTAAGCTACGCGAGAGGGATATAGGGTCTTTAAAGCATCTGGCAGAAGACTGTACAGCTGTGGAAAGAATAAATATAAGCGTGGAAAAGATACTTGAAGAAAGAAGTGCGGAGAAAGTAGTGGAATGGCTAAGGGGTATAGAAAGAAGGAGGAAAGAAAACGATAAGGAAGGGAAGAGAGGGCAAATGATACCAAAGAATAATAGCGCGCGATAGAATGGAATGATAGGAGAGGGAATAGTTTAGTAGAAAAGCAGATAGTGTGGGAGACGGGTGCGTTAAATATATAGGAGCGAGGTAGGGTAAGTGGAATGTAGAATAGGTATAATGATCGAGTTCGGCGCAACCAACTATCGAACCGAACCGTTCACGACCATTGCAAACCGATCTGTGCGTAGCCATCGTTCCGCTCAGTTCCAGTGAACGACACTTGGAAGGGTAGGGATATTTCAGCAGTTCCCAACATGTTGGGTAAAGTGAGCGGAGTTTATCTCCGCTCGAAAAAATGGCGATCGCTCAGTGGACGTGTTGGGAAGCGAGCAACCGAACAGTAGCGTTCGGCGAAAGATCGGTGAGCGCAAGTGAGCAGTTGGCCAACAGTTGGTTGCGCTGAACACACCCAATGAATGTGAGCGAGCGTGAGAGGTGGATAGTTGTAAGGTTAGGAATATATTTGTAAACCAAGTCGTATTTCTGGACCGCGAGGTTGAAATTAAATATATATATATATATATATATATATATATATATATATATATATATATATATACTGAGGTAAACATTGATGAATTATAACTGGCGGAAAAAAAGACATGCGCGAACATGATATATGCGCACCTTGTTGCACGAGTAGGATTCTTTCGTCGTAGGTCATTGACATTCACGTACAATCTCTGTCTGTTCTCGTCGATCATAGTTTTAACAGCATTGGTGTAAATGCCTTGATCCTCCTAAGAAATAATTAACGTGAAACTCTGCGCCAGGTTGCGAATATTTCGAAACCTACCATGTCATCCAAGAAATCCACATATTGCCGCTGTATCTCCTCGAGCCTTTGATCTCTGTCAGCAGCGTCCATCCTGATCTCGCTTAAACTTACTCTTCTAACACGACACAATCAGTATTAACGTCTCCGCGACTGTAAAATAACGTGCAGGGGCCGGAACACAAACAACATGCCGCCACAACCACTTTGCGCGGGAAACGCAATAAACCGAATGCTTCGAGATTCGATACATTTCAAAGAATAGAGATTCTCGATGCATCGATAGTGAACGAGCATCGGTGCGCGTTCCGTGAGGCGGCAGCACCGTCTGCGTCGTTCAAAAATTCGAAATCTGCGCGGTCTTTTATTATTAATAAAGACGGGTTATATCAGTTATTAAGGTCGGTATCAGATATATTGGCAGGTGAATTCGTTTTCGCGAGCAGCGATCGGGGAGAAATCAGCCACCACCATCCGACGATCGTGGATTTGTCAATGGGAGTTGCGAGGCCTCCGAAAGGTATGGCGGGGTAACGAGAACGCTGCTCGGCTCCGCTCGAACGTAGCTGTTTGGCTGTACAGTATTGTCTCCGTATGTGCTCGCTGGTCGGGACCGGCGTTGAGCTCCTATCGTGAACAGATCCCTAATTCCGAGTGTTCGTTTCTCGCTTCTTTCTGGCCGAAGGGGGGAGCGAGATGGAACGCTTTGCGTGCGCGACGGGTGCGAGCACTCGGATGGAATCGTGACTGCTCGACGCATGCGCGCGACGGTCAGATAGCCAGGCACGGCACGAGTTTTTTTGCGCCCTAAGCGAACTTTTCAAATTACGCCCTTTATTATAATACATTTATTTGATATTATTGATAACCTTACTATGAATTTTTATTCGTAGTTTAATCCACTTATAGTACAACTTGTAATATTTAATTTTAAAGTTTATTTTCAACAATACCAGTAATGAAAATATCATTTTGCACCTCTTGTCGACTTTCCGCCCTAGGCAGTCGCCTAATTTTGCAGAGTAAAGTCATAAATAATCTCAAATAAATGTATTATAATAAAGGGCGCAATTTGACAAGTTCGCTTAGGGCGCAAAAAAGACTTGAGCCGGGCCTGCGCCAAGATTTTGCGAAGCGGTTCTCGTGCTCACCGTAAGTGCTTGCGACCATCGCGCACGCTCGTCGCGCACGCAAAGGACGAAGTGTCACGGCGCCCAGAAGACGGAGGAAGACAAAATATCAACGCGTCGTCTGTCTCGTACCGTCCTCGCTCGCTTTCAGTGGCTCTCGCTCGCTCTCGTTCCATCTCGCTCTTGCCTTCGCCGGACAAGAGTGAGACAGAAGTGGTGGGGATAACGACAAACTTGTATATATGCTCTAAGTTTGTTCTCTTAGAGCATACACTCTGGAGGTCTCATTGAAAGCTTGAAACTGTCGCCAACGTGCGAGAGAGAAAGACGGGCGATTGAGAATCTATACTTCTCTCTCTCGCACCAGTTCACACGTCTTTATCTCTCGCGTGTAGTGTTGGCTAGAACCGTGATTTGTGAATCACGAGTGATCCGATCACGTTCGTTCCCAATCACGGTGATTTTTCACAGTGATCCGTGATTTTCGTGATCGCTTCTGATT
Organism: Andrena hattorfiana; assembly: GCA_944738655.2. Lineage (NCBI taxonomy): Eukaryota > Metazoa > Arthropoda > Insecta > Hymenoptera > Andrenidae > Andrena > Andrena hattorfiana. Next base: position 7,241,080 of record OX122889.2, read on the forward strand.
GGTGCAGGCAGAAGAGTGATTCGCAATTTTTGTGATCTGATTGGTGGAAAGCATAACTGCTCTTTGCACGCGCCACATAAACCCAATTTCTAATTTCTCTCGAAACATTCTCAAGTTCTCACTGTGCTTATAAAATGTCAGTCGTATATTTTGAACTAATGTAATCGTTCTTGATCTATTTAAATTAGCGAATATTTCTTCACTTTAGTTAAAAAGTATAATGTATATGTGAATATTTCAGCCAATCAAATCAGTGCGTGCATCGACTATTTATGAATGTATATATTATATATTCGCTGAATTAGCACGTTTTATTTGTAACACAAGATATATTGAAGTATTTTATAAAAAATAATTCAATCATGAGTAAGAATTACGATTACAGTATCCACAATGAGGTACTCTCTTGAGGTAAAAAAATCACGGGCGTGATTTAACTTAAATCACGCCCATGATCGTGATTCTGCGATCACGGTGATAAATCACTGTTAGTGATTTTGCACTCCATCCCTACTCGCGTGATGTTGGCGACAGTTTCAAGGCAGCCAATCTTAGGTAATGAAACCTCCATGTATATATACTCCAAGTTCGTTCTCTTAGCGTAATAGTTGTGTGCGTTACTAAGCTATGCGTAGAACAATACGAGATGAAGCTGTTGAGAAAGAAAATATATTCTGACTAATAAAACTCGAGAATTTTTCCGGAGCTAACGCACACCTATTCTGATTTGTGTATTTCTACGCTGACAGCTCGGTTTGGCCCACACGCCAGAAGTTTGGCACCATCCCGACCACTTCTGGCTCACTCTTGTTCCGCGAAGGCGAGAGTGAGATGGAACGAGAGCGAGTCAGAAAACGTTGAGAAAACGAGCACCGAGGCAGATTTGTCTGCCGTTTGCGGTATGGTGGGAGAATACCCCTCACGAAACTCACCGGCCAATATATATCTGATACCGACCTTAGGTTGTCCCGAAAGTTCTTTCATTTTCTTACCAAACATTAAGGGTGAAAAACTTCATGAACGATACAATTTATTTAAGTATATACTGTTCTGCTCTACCACTATTCTCCATTTCTCCGGTAGCCCCGCGATGGCATTTCTCCAAAACTCCTTTGAGTCACTGACAAAATACTGATGGAGGTGTCATTCAAAGAGCCGTATTATTTATTACGAGGATAATTTTCTGAGCAACGGAACAAGTAATTGTCAGAAGGGGAAAAGTCCGGAGGGTATGGAGGGTGGGGTAGAACAGACCTTCCCAAGTAGGGGAAAACCACTCCCGAAACACATGTTTCGGTTCTCCCTCGAACGCTGCGCCTTCAGCTAAGGTGGGAGTCCCACCGTGGGACGATTCCTACCACCCTTTCTCCGAGGAGACAGTAACGCCGCTAGGAAGCATGTTGGGGCGCTTTAAGGCCGTCGCCCATTTCGCCGAAGCGAAGCGCGGCGATCACAGCGAAATGTTCGTCGGCGCTGTTCTGTCATATAGGCGATGCGTGGTCGCTGCTGTTCTGTCATATGAGCGATGCGTGGTCGCCGCGCTTCGCTTCGCCGCGCTTCGGCCTAGTGGGCGACGACCTTTAGGGTGAAAGTACCAAATGTGTCAAGTTTTTATAGGAAATTTCATGACTTGAAAATAGTAGGAAAAATTAAAATTTAAACTAGCATTTCAAAATGACGTAAAAAGAATTTAAAAAAAATTATTACATACAACGATACAGTAATACAATAATCGCAGCGATGTCTTTTCATTCGAAAAATATATTCATTTTTATAAAAATACAAGTAGTAGTTATTTTCTAAACTTTCGCACAATACATAAATACATTTTATATTTTAAATACATTTTATATTTTATTGTATTACTGTATCGTTGTATGTAATAATTTTTTTTATTTCTTTTTACGTCATTTTGAAATGCTAGTTTAAATTTTAATTTTTCCTAGTATTTTTCCTAGCGGCGTCACTGTCTCCTCGGAGAGAGGGTAGTAGGAATCGTCCCACCTTAGCTGAAGGCGCAGCGTTGGAGGGAGAACCGAAACATGTGTGTCAGAAGTGGTTTTCCCCTACGTGGGAAGGCCTGGGGTAGAACGTGCTCCATCAAATTCCAACAACTTGTTTCGACCGGCCAAAGTGACGAGCCGCAAATGTCTTTTCTGGTTCTCCATTTTTCAGAACGCACAGGAAGAGGCCGGGACGCTTTGCGAGCGAAAAAATGCACCGTTGGAAAGCTAAACGGCGAGCGAATAACAGAACGCCAGCAAAAAACCGACTGCGCTGCGCATCTGTCTACAGATTGCGAAACAAAGCTGAGCTTGCAAATTAGGAAAAGAACTTTTGGGACAACATAATATATAAGGCGAATTCCATTTAAGCCCAAATCGCCCGCAACGCCCGTGATTAACATTCCAAAATTTATGAAAATCTCTCGAGATATGAAAGAAGAATCTGTGAAAGAGCTATTATCGGAAAATACAGGTTTCTAACTATAAATTACGACTGGAAAACAGGAACATATAATCTATGATATTCATTTTATTACAAAAGCGGAAAAATCCTACGGTCGTAGGCGCGGGCGGTTTGGGCGTAAATTCACCGATAATTATGTATCACGTACGAAACTTAATCGAGGAAAACGCGCGAGAAGGAATAGGATGCGCGTGATATAAGTACACGATCGTTAAAATGTCAAAGTCTTTGTATTTCGTGTCCGCAATTGCCGCGCGGAATTATAACGCTGTTCCGCGCGAATTTTGAAAGCAAGCTTGCTACAAAGTTTACGCACGAAGGGCACTTGGCGCATAAATGACACTCGGGGATCGTAGTAAATGATATGTCTGCTGACAGAATTCGTTATGTGCTATTCGACTGCGCAGGCTGCGTGTACGTGTGAACAGAAGGTGAGCGCCGCCTCCTTGCTTTCGAGACGTTAAAAGAAGAAAACAAGCTGAAGTAATGAACGTAGGTCTCCGGAGCCCCGCGACTCGGCGATACGCGGGCCTCGCTCCAGTCAGGAGCAACCTACGTTATTAGTGTCGCAGCTTGATAGTTCGATAGAAATTGTCGGTGCACTTTCGTGACGGGCACGCTGAGATTCGTATACGCGGCTGCACGTATAGAAAAGGGTGCCTAAAATACAGTCAGGCGGGATTCAAATACATAGTTTGAGCATGGTCGACGCTTCTATCAACGTCATCCGTTCTGCTTCTCGTGGATGCCGTTCTCCTGCGGCTTCAACGGCTTTATCACGTCCACCTCGTTCAGCTGCTCTATGTCCAGTTGCTGCTTCTTCTTCTTCTTCGACGGTTTCCTGCAACCAAGCATTCCCAAAGTGACGGCTGGAACGATTTTTCAATTAATCGAGAACACGCCTGAAGCGAACTGACTTTCCGAACAATTCTCCGTCCTGTATGGACTCCGGAAGCTTCTTGTTCAGCGTCTCTGGAAGGAGCAGCGACAGCACTCCGCCAAGTAGCACGCACGATCCGAAAATAACGAACGGCAAGGGCATCCAGATCTCAGACTACAAAATACAGCGTTGGTCATTTAGATCGTCATTAGAGATACAGGCGCGGCAATTAATCTTGCGGCACATGTTTCGGGCTTGATTTCGCAAGCTGATCAAAATAATTAGAGGATTGTTTGCCGAAATTGCTTCATCGACCCGGCAAGATTCAGAACTTCAATTCTGCGGCGATGCTGCTCCGTTCAGCAGTATATTAAGCAAAGCTTTTCAATACTATATTATCGTCGAGGAATGCGATTTCCTAATTGTTTTGAGCAGCGATTATTGTGCGTAAGAGTTATATACCAGGTGAATGACGTATGGGGCGATCACACCGCCGATTCGAGCGAAAGTCGAGCTCGCCCCGAGGCCGACATTTCGAATCACCGTGGGAAACTGTTCGGCGGTAAAAACGTAAATGGCGCCGTAGGACGACGTGATCGTCAGCTTGCCGATCATCGCGAGGCACACCACGAGCCACGGTGCATCTGGAAACGTTCGTGAACTTAACTATACGCAGCAACATTCTCCATTCTGACTTTCATAAAGTGGTTGGTTCCCCTCACTAACCAGCAGGCACGAGTAGAATGGCGAGCAACGCCACGCCCGATGTTAACATACAGCCGCAGAGAATGATCTTCCTTCCCCAACGGTTCAAGGTGAAGATCAGGAACGTGTACGCGGGTATTTCCACGAGCCCGGAAATCAGGAAGTTGAGGTGATCGTTACCACCGAGGTTGGACACGTGCCAGGACAGCCCGTAGTACGTGCCGCTATTTACGAGCCTGCAAAGTTCGAGAGATCGCGTCGTTGTGGATCAGTAATTAATTAACAACCAGAGAGATCGAAGAGTAATGGTCGGTGGCACGGTACCAATTGAAAAACAGTAGAATACTCTTTCGTCTCAAGTTTGGATATCTGAAGAGGTCGAAGAGCGATGGTTTCTTGAAGTCAGGAGCACTGTCGTCGTTATTGATGAGAAGGAGATTGTCCAATGCTTCCCTTGGCATGTCCACGCCATTCTCCAAGGAAGCACGCTGAAGGAGGTCCTTCGCTTCTTGCGTGCGACCTTTGGTTAGTAACCAACGCGCAGACTCTGGGATGAACCTGCGAAGCATCGTGGACGCTGCATTCAGGGAAGTACAGTTTGACTCGAAGGTTAAGGGGGTATTCTACCCAAAAATTCGATTTTTTTTTTGATTTTCTAATAGCGTAGGGTTTCGAAAAGGTGTGCCTAAAATATTAAGGTGAAATTCGAAAAACTCCCAGAGTTATAAGGGCTTAAGGCCGCAGCGTGGCCGACAGTCGTTCCCTCGACTCTTGTATCTAAAAAGACTATGACTGCCAGCAGAGAAGAGAGAGCTGCCCAACAGAATTTTTTTTAAGCTAAGGAAGGTTTCCTCTACGGTCCTGGTATAGCAGATTAGGGATAAGTTACAGAAATTAGTCGTTATCTACCGTAACTTCAGTCGTATAGGTCGTAACTGCATGAAAAACTTTAAACGCGTTTTTCTCGAAACAATTTTTTTTAAACCGGGCGCACATTTTTCTCAAAAACTACTGGACCGATTGAGCTAAAATTTGACACACATTCAAAGTGAATGTGTACCTATAGCCCGAACCAGAATTATATAAATAATTTTAATACAACCTCCCCCGCACCTCGATTTAGCTCAAGAAAAGTCGAAAAAATCAAATAGAAATTTTTAAACAGCTGCGATTTCGGTAACAATATCCGGACTTGGTTACATCTGGTTCAGGCGATAACTACGCTCATATAGATTAAAAAAATCTTTGGTACATTCGTTTCAGATGACTAGGACGGCCGCAATTGGCGCGCCCGATGGGGCCGGTTTTTCATGACATGACCTGCGCTTCGGCGTGTAACTTGTACAAATTTCAATATAATGCATTCCAAAAATTTGTGTTCATACTTCAAACACTACTAAATACGTGTGCAAAATCCCTGCTTTGTAGATGCGATAGGTTTTCCAGAATTAATTTCTAACTATCAGCTTCAAAAACGAGCGTCTAGACTAGAATACCCCCTTAATGGACAGAGAGAATAGTTGCCACACCACCAGTAGAGGAGGAACGCGATGCTTGGCACGGTGATAGCAACTTGCAACATTCTCCAGTCAGTGATGAAGTATGCAAAGCCAGCGATCAGTATGTATCCAGTGGTGAAGAAGAGCTGACAACCAACTCCGGCGACTAAACGCCTCCTTGGACCTACCATTTCCAAAGCTGAAAAGCAACATTGTTCTCAGCATTATAATAGCTTGATAAGCGTTGAGAATCATTATAAACGCGCTACTGAACCTGACATTGTGCTTTAACAGGAGTTATAACGACTTACCTATGACATAGGCGACCAAGAAGACCCCGCTGGTGGTGGAGCCGACAATTAATCTGAAGATAACGTAGGATATAAACTCAGGTGCAACCGCGACTAGTATACCGCCGACCAGCTGTATGACTAAAGACAGGAAGAAAATTGGTCTACGTCCAAATTTATCGGACAAACAACCAAATATCATCGAGCCAAGCATGACTCCTACCATGAACAAAGAATCCCCCGTAGCTCTCAACCAAGCCCTGTCGCAAACTAAGTTCCACTGAAAAGTAAAGAAAGTAGATGAAACCACGGGACGCTGTTGCGCGTAGTCCGTAAAACTTCGCGCGTCTTAACTTCTCTTTAAATGGATTCTGTGCAATTTACATCCAAATTATTAGGTTGCTGCAAAAGTCCTACCCAGTAGCGATACGTAAGGCACAAATTGAAACTTCCACAAGCACTTGCTACCGCAACATTGATTTATCTCTATATTTCTATTCTTTACGCCGAAGGAAAGATTTTAACTTTTGGTAGCGCAAAGTAGGCCACACGAATCTCATTCTTAGGGGTTTATTTGAGAGTAAGGGATTCAACAGACCTCGCTCAGCAACCGAACAGCAAAGGACGACGAATAAATAATACAAAGCAGGCCAAGTGTACCTCGGAAGTAGTGGTACTTTTGTATTTGCTCCTGTCGTAGACGTATCCCTCGCATGGCAACAGTCCTGGGCTGTCGAAGCCATTCGGGGAGACTGGCTTTTGGATGGGCGCGTCGCCTGTCGACGCGTTGACGTACCTGTCCATGGTTGTCTGATTGAAATCATCGGGGAGCTCGAGTCTGGAACACTGCGACCATCCTTTCTGCTCGTAGTCCCATGGGTAGCTAGCGTTCATTTCATTCTCTGGTAAACAATATGTGGCATTCTCTATGCTCTCGTACGGTAGCAGACACCTGAAAGAAGATTCATTGGTCTCAGCATAACGTGTGCTTGTGGTTACTATTTTTAAATAGCGAATTATGTCCAAAAGGACAAGGCAAGCTTCTACTCAAACGAGAAGCTAGTTGGAGTACAGAAATTATAGGTTTAGCGAAGATCTTGCAGCGAGTCACCACAAATTAGCACCTTGGACAACTGTTTTGCATTTGGTCTTAACAAAAAGATGCCTTCCAAGAAATACATGTTCTTTAGTAGGACGCACCAAGTAGTGGAAATTGATACACGGTTTTTCAGACTTCAACATTATCTGGACTTACTGTAAATTAGGGCTGGGACTATTTGTCCAATTTTTCGGTATTCAAATATTTAAATACTTCAGTTGCTCTATTATTTGGCGAATATAATTCGAATATCCAAGTATTCGAATACTATTCGAATATTTAAGTATTCGAATACTATTCGAATATTTAAGTATTCGAATACTATTCGAATATTTAAGTATTCGAATACTATTCGAATATTTAAGTATTCGAATACTGATGTATTCGAACAGTATGGTGTGAATTATAAATCACGAACTCACTCGAAATATTTGAATAGTATTCGAATACTTAAATATTCGAATAGCATTCGAATACTTAAATATTCGAATAGCATTCGAATACTTAAATATTCGAATAGCATTCGAATACTTAAAAATTCGAATAGTATTCGAATACTGATGTATTCGAACAGTATGGTGTGAATTATAAATCAAGTTCTTTAGATTCATTTTTTTACAAGCTTTTATTTAGTTTTAATTGTGAGTTCGTTAGTTTGTCTGGGTGAAATCTTGTAAGCTAATAACTTGATTTATAATTCACACCATGCTATTCAGTGAATACATCAGTATTCGAATAGTATGGTGTGAATTATAAATCACGAACTCACTCGAAATATTTGAGTAGTATTCGAATACATAAATATTCGAATAGTATTCGAATACATAAATATTCGAATAGTATTCGAATACTTAAATATGCGAATAGGATTCGAATACTTAAATATTCGAATAGCATTCGAATACTTAAAAATTCGAATAGTATTCGAATACTGATGTATTCGAACAGTATGGTGTGAATTATAAATCAAGTTCTTTAGATTCATTTTTTTACAAGCTTTTATTTAGTTTTAATTGTGAGTTCGTTAGTTTGTCAGGGTGAAATCTTGTAAGCTAATAACTTGATTTATAATTCACACCATGCTATTCAGTGAATAAATCAGTATTCGAATAGTATGGTGTGAATTATAAATCACGAACTCACTCGAAATATTTGAGTAGTATTCGAATACATAAATATTCGAATAGTATTCGAATACATAAATATTCGAATAGTATTCGAATACATAAATATTCGAATAGTATTCGAATACTTAAATATGCGAATAGGATTCGAATACTTAAAAATTCGAATAGTATTCGAATACTGATGTATTCGAACAGTATAGTGTGAATTATAAATCAAGTTCTTTAGATTCATTTTTTAGAAGCTTTTATTTAGTGTCAGTTGTGAGTTCGTTAGTTTGTCTGGGTGAAATCTTGTAAGCTAATAACTATAATAAGAATAATTATAATTCACACCATGCTATTCAGTGAATAAATCAGTATTCGAATAGTATGGTGTGAATTATAAATCACGAACTCACTCGAAATATTTGAGTAGTATTCGAATACATAAATATTCGAATAATATTCGAATACTTAAAAATTCGAATAGTATTCGAATACTTAAATATTCGAATAATAACATTCGAATACTCAAATATTCGAAGTTTATTCGTAGTATTCGAATACTTGTAAAATATTCGAATATTAAATTATTCGAATAGTCCCAGCCCTACTGTGAATGGAACATTCTGTCTTCTAAATATAAAGCTGTAGCTAATGAAAGGAGAAATTCACTGTCCACTAGGGACTTGGCCTTGAAGTGACCTGAGACATGAATATTCGCACTCAAGGTTCGCAAACAGATAAATTCGATGATTCTACTGTAAACAGACATCCATCTACGAAAACCTTCTTAGACGCTATATTGCGTGAAAGTATTTTAGCTTGAGAGCATTTCAAAGTCACGTCTATGCCAGCCATTAAATTCTCTCCCCTTCTGGATCCTTCCTTTTCCCATTTCTTTCGCTGCATCCTCCACAATTATATTTTAAAAAAGATCCTCATACCCTCGAAATCCCAAAGAATTCATTTAAATTCTTTTATAAAAGAAGAATTCGTTATAAAAAATTTGCAGCACGTTCCATCGAACAGAAAAAATGTCGCCCGAATCGTACCAAGACCCAAAATGAGGAAGTTACTCGACATGCTGATGCACAGTGACTCACTCTGCACAGTTACTTTTCGCTACCGATATTTGTACCATTCATTCGTCGCTGGATCCTTTAATTCCACTGAATAATGCAGTGATCTTTTTACCAAACATTCAACTTGCATATTCGAAATCTTTGAAACATAATCTCCGACAGTAAACAGACGACCTCCAATCAGAGTTAGGCATTATTGGAAAATAAATTTCGAATAAAATGAAGATATTCGAGAATAACGAATAATTTTTTAATCGAGTAAAAATTTATTCGAACAAAGCCCAACTCTTTGCCGCGAGCAATACTAAATCAAAAGATAAAAAAAATAATAAAATTCATTACTTGAAGCTTAAAAAATATCAAATAGACTTTTAAACTCAAATAAACAGTAGAGAAACTTAACAAGTTGAGCATTCAATTATGTATTTAAGTACTAAAATTGAGAAATTTTTAGAAATCGGAGTTACCAGGCTTCTGAGAAATTGAAATAAGCAACTGACAAGGGAAGATCCCGAAGCCGAAAATTAAAAAAACTCCGAAACTTTGTGAATATGTAGAGGATTTCCACCTGATTACAACGCAATTTTTGTTCTCTGCCCAAATTCACTCGGGGGTGAAATTAACCCCTGAAAATTCGACTATTTTCCGACTTTCGGTTATAACTCGCGAACTATAAGAGATGGAAAAAAAGTTTGAAGACAAAAGTTACTTCTTTTAATTAAATCTATCATTTAGTAAAAAAAAAATATTTTACAGTTCACTAGTTATAACACAAAATCGGAAAATAACCGGATTTTCAGGGGCCAATTACACCCCCTCAGAGTGAATTTGGGCAGCAAACAAAAATTGCGTTGTAATCAGCAGACAATCCCCTACATCTTCACAAAGTTTCAGAATTTTTGGAATTTCCGGCTTCGGGATATTCCCTTGCGAGTGCAATGAGATCGATTAATTCCGAAAGTGTCGCAATCAATAGATTCAAGACCTGGTGTTCATTTTCGCGCTGAGGAAGACGCCAGCGATCTTGTGGAAGGCGCAGGATATCGCTGGAAGACAGAGCAGGAGGTAGATCCTGCGCTGGTAGCGGCCGAACTCGCCCATACGCAGGATAACGTCGTCGTACGCCATTTTTCCTTGATGCCTTTCCTTATCCTCCTTCTTTTAAGTCTTTTAGTCCCCGTGGTCCTCTCGCTGGGGGATGCGCTCCTCAGGTGACTGTTTCCTGTCGTCGAGTCCGTCTCGATAGAGGCACCGATCTCCTGCCTTTAGGTCGTCGGATCTACCCTCTTCCTGGGAGCTCGATTGCCGAACCTCGAGGTCAACGAACTCCCTGCTTCCTTGTTCCAAGGAAAGTGTTCGTTGTCTATCTCAACGAGGAGCTTTCTTCTGCTCCGTCTCGCAACGTCAGTTTCTCAGTTTCCTGTCCTCGATTTACACGTAAGCTGAGATTCATCTGATAAATCACGTCATTTTTGGCGAAACGAAGGTCAGCCTCCTAATCAGGAGACAGTCTTTCGAGGGACGTTCTTTTGAGGAAGCAGCATTCGCGAGCTGGAGACTTTTGGAACGTAGAACGCGAGCTCCTCGATGATCTGGCTGGAATCAGTCGCGAGATCTTGATTGGGAGCGTATTTTGGACTCGATGATCGAACCGCGCTGGCAGATTTCCCTCTTTCAGCCTGAAATTCAGAAATCGAACGGTTCTGTGAGGTTTATGAATGTGGACGGGTGTTTAAGTTCGCGGGGGTTGATTAATTAATTATTAAAGAGCAGAGTTTGGTAGAGACTAAATAAAAAATTATTTAAGTAACTAGTCAAATAATAGTTACTTTAACTTTAGATTATTTGGAAATAGAGTGATATTTTTTAGTCGACGAGAATTTATTCGTTAAGTTAAAATTGAAAAATTTATTCGACGGTGAAGTTGAAACATCACTTCATTCGACACACGATAAATAATTTTCTTAACGTTTATTCGTTACTAGAAATTTTATTTAAATAGAAATTTTGCCCATCTCTGTTAAGGAGGATGAAGTTTCTTGAGCTCTCCAATCCATTTAATTGATCTCAGAAAGATCGTAGACGAGGGAAGCTTGGAGATAAATTTAGAAGCTTAGAAGAGGCGAAGGGAAGATTCTTCTCGAGAAGACACAATAATTTGCAATCTTCAACGCGTGTAAATCGATACGATAGGGAGCTTAAGGCCGTCGCGCATCGCTGCGAAGCGCGGCGAAGTGAAAAAAAAAGTTTATAAAGAATCGGTGACCGTAGCGCAACAACAATTAATTAATTATTAATCATTTCTTCGATTCCCTTCGCCGCGCTTTGCCAAAATACTTCAGCAGAGATCGATGAAAAACTAATCGTATTAATAACGAAAGAGATCTAGAACAAATCGAAGCCAAGATCTCTCCTGAGAGGATACAACGATTTGCAGTTCTCAATCTATGGAAAACGATTTAATGAACGCTTGGATCGATTAAAAAAACAGCGTTCTTAATCGGAGGAATTCAGGACAAGTTAAAATTAAATCGTTTTCCTGTAACGTTCCCGATAAACAAAAGTCCATGCAACCGTACAGTCTTGGACTTATGCAAATCCGATTCGACAATGACGAAAGCAACCGTCCTCGAGGTACGAAGTCGTGTTCTCGCAGGTGTCGAGGATCATTCGGGACCGATGGACACCTCGTTCGGTGAAAATACCTGGTACATTACGTGATATTGCGACACAGTGTACCTATACATGTTATCGTGGTCGCAAATGATGCGAATGAATTAAAGCGCGAGCGCGATCGCTTTTACCGGTTTCGAGTGATCCTGACCACGCGAAGGTGGTCCACTTGGATGGAGGAAAATTCGAGCGAAACATTGCTTCCCCGAATTGCAATCAATAAAGAAGAAAAGGGAAAATTGTGGGTGTAGACATAATAAGAGAAATATTTCTGCAGGTTTCAATAAATAAAAAGAAACTGCTCGATGGTTTAGCAAAGATATTTGAAGCTTTAAGTGGAATTTGATTCCACAAATCAATATTTTAATTAAACCATTTAAATAACGAAATGTAATTAAATTTGAAAATGTAGAAGTGAAAGGAATCAATGAAACAAAAGAATTTAATATACCCTCTATTTAATTTTAAATATAAATTTGAATACAGCGGAGTAATAATAATTAAAGAAATATAGTCTCGCGTTGACCTTAGTTTAATTCTAAGGAAATCTATTCTGCAATCAGAAATCTAGAGCTTTGAAGTATTTAGGGATAGACAAATTTGTACTAAGGTGTGAAAATGTTTAAAGAAGCATTGCACTTGTTTACAGATCGGCTTGTTGGCAATCCTTCAACGTCTCAGTAAACAGAGGCTTGAAACGGTAATCTATGTAGTTTGATGAACGACGGAAGGAACTAATGGACTCCTTTGTCAGAGGATTAATAAAGTGTAATGATCTAAGTAAAGTGAGAAACAATCTTTGTTCTGTGATAAATAGAGGATGCTTTCTAATAATTTGGTATAGATAGAGGGCAACCTCACAGATTTTGACGACCTTGAAATATGTTGTCAAGCCCATCATTCTGAACAACTTTCTCCTCTAAACTTTTTAGTGGTCGACCTTAGTTTCCGAGATAATTGCAAAAATCTTTGGTAAATATTCACACTAGAGGAACCATCCCCAATTTCAATGGCCTTGAAATATGGTGCCAAGGACGTCATTTTCAACAACTTTTCTCTATATATGTTATTGTCGCCTAGCCGTAGGTTTCGAGATATTTGCAAAAAAAAGTAGATAAGTGTTGATTTTAGGGTCCTTTGAATCCACGGTGGACTCGAGGTGGTCGGTCATCGGGGGGATTTGTTATAGATGTGGCCGTCTCACTTACGCGCCGTGAGACGGCCAAAACTATAACAAATCCCCCCGGCGACCGACCACCTCGAGTCCACCGTGGAATTGGTTAACTCGAACCGAATATCTCGAAAACGAAGGCCGACCGCCAAAAAGTTTAGAGGAAAAAGTTGTTCAGAATGACGTCCTTGACAACATATTTCAAGGTCGTCAAAATCCGTGAGGTTGCCCTCTATCTATACCATTACCAATAATTCTAGTACTACCGCAAAGATTACTTTGGCGCGAATTTTCAAATACAAAGTGCGCGAAAAATTTGGCGCCAAAATTTGCGGGCGCGTAGCGTTCATGATCTAAGTGACTAAAAAAACAATTAATATATATATATATATATATACAGGGTCAAGTTTTTTTAAAGCTATAAACAGTATTGATAATAAATAGTTCTCGATATAGAGTCACTAATTTTTTACCACTATTTATCGTCTTACTATAGTTAAAGTGCATTAATTTTGAAAATCCGGTAAATTATTGCTCAACGACGATCCATGATCCAGGATTCATGAAGGCACGATCTTTACTTAGATTTTAGAATGACGAAGTTCATTTTTTTATCGCGAGCTCATTGAAGCGCACCGCATGTTTGCCCGCGATCACTCGGATATCATTAATAGTGGTCGCGGTTAAGCATATGGGTGACGTCTGTGCTCTGTTATCGCCATCTGCCTTTAACCATTGCAAGGTAGATTCGAGACGGAGCTGTGGTCATTCGACACTGGCAGCCAGAACACCCCATTACTCGACAACAAACAACTTTGGGGCTTTTTTAATTCTTAACCATTCAAGGCTACATTTTATGGCCTCCAGTTCAGTTATACATTTAACATTATGACGAGGAAGAAGAGGTAGAGAATTCTTACAGTCAGAAGGCCTCAAGGAAAAGAAAACACCAGTGGATCAAAAAAGACCCAGTGACCGTAGTGTGTATAAATAAATAACAGCACGATTGGATGAAAAAATACTCGGAGGCTATAATAAATTTAACAACTGGGCACCACGCGCCTTGGGAGTCCGCAAAAATTTGTACGTGCGATCCACAGAAATTCCAATTAAATTCAACATGCTCTAGAACACTGCTCGAAAGACGCAGAAATGATTCTTGTTTACAGTGTCGTTCGAAAACCGTGAAATGGCAGCACGAAGAATCGAAAGGTGGAGGTCTAACAGGTTTATGATCGAAAACTGTTGCTTGGTACGCTCGATCCGATCAGACCGGTGTTTATACGGGGCGATTCGATATTCCTATTTGAAAATTCACAGGTGTATTCTGGCGTAAAAAGTGAGAAAAAGGTCTTAATAAACATGGGTCCATAAACCTTTTATTTCAGAGATATAGACATTTTAATTTAACGCGCGAATTACGCTACCAATAATACTGTATTAAATTCCAAATGGAGGTAACTTCGAATATTTACTATGAAATCCCGCAGGAACTTAAAATTATTGCCCTTTTGGGCCCACGTTTATTAGGGCCTTTTTCTTATTCGCAGTAAGTTTTCAAAGAGGCCCATTGAATCACAGGCGTTGTGTACGAGCCTCGGGTCTCTCTTATGCAATTTCATTTATACTTCCCGAAGAAAGTACACCGTCCCGCGCGCGGAGCGAGCACTGGCGATATGCTGTTCTTCGGTTTCATTCAGTCAAACGCGAGTGTCTCTGTCGGAACTACAGCCGTGTAAATGGGCGATGATTTTTTTACGACAGAGGATACTACTAAAGAGAGGTTTCGTTGCTACTGGAACTGCTGGAAGGAGGTTCTATCTCTACTTATTCCCCTTTGGGTAGACGCTTTATCGAAATTAATTGGCTGTAAGGTGTCCCCCAAACGATTCAAGGCCATCGCAGGCTTGTGTCAATAACCCGTGTCTTGGAATTTCATGAACAGTATACGAGATTAGTCTTTCCTCGCCTATCCTATTAGCAGTCGTTGCCGAGCGATAGTCGCTGGGGCTCGATCTCTATCAACTTTGTGTTGTTGTCTTCTCTATTAGGCTACTTAAAGCTAAACGATCGAATAAGAAACGGGAAAAGGGGCAGGAGCTGAGTTGGAGGCTCAAAGGGCGAGCAGTCAATGTCACGCGTTGATATTCTACGGCGTCCGTAAGGTAAATAAACCCCGTCCCATGGTGGACGGACGGTGAAGCTTAAGTAGATCCTACATACGAGCTAATTTATCTCTAAAAAAAAACCCGTGAAGGACGGTGTACTATTTACTCGCAACGCCGCGTGTTGACATAAATTGAGTTTCAAGGTGCATGACGATTAAATGGAAAAAATTCTACAGGTGACAAAGTTTCTTTCAAAATTTCGAAGATTAGTGGCAATGGATGCTTAGTTAAGTCTCTAGGAAATTTTATATTTAATTTGTCGCTGCTGGTCGAAAGCCGCGATGGGTTTTTTATTTTGTAAAACTGGGCGGGTATGGTAAGACTCATAGAGGCGTTAAAAATTGTTAAGGGTTGAGTAATATCCCGAGACATATTTAGTTTACTTTATTTATTGGTAATTTATGAATATTAAATTTTGTGTAAAACAAAAGGGTTTTGTTATTCAACAAATACGTACAAAAAATTGCGCTCACTGTCAAGAATTATATTTTAAAATAATTATTTATAGTTGAATATAAAGAGCGGCATAAATCATTTTTGCCCAGAGCGGCAGAGGCGCCCTGGTTGGCGAGGTTTATTCGAAATAAATATTTTAAAACTGATAAAATGAGTAGCTACACGCGATTGAACCTCTATAGAAACCTCAAGCTACAGCTTATTTACTCGTGAAAGTCACGTGTCGTTACCCTGCTACTCTACAAAACTAGATAAGTACATTGCAAGCCGAGTGTAACAGTATCTCGACATAACCACAAAATAGATGAAGTTGTTTAAAAAACAGTATATCTAATCACGTTGTACATACTAACGTCCGTTTGGGCCTGTACCTATTAACATTGGTAACGACAGCAAATAGTACAAAACACGTGTGTACCTTGCGCGTGCGTTGTGATAAAAGGCAATAAATATTGAATATTTATACCTCGTGAATATATTCAAGTCTCCTTCAACCATTCCATAATAATAGTATTATTAAAAAAGAAAGAATCCACAGATGAAAGAAAATAAAAGTTTAACCAGAAAGCTAATTCTCAATTTGACATAAATACGAAATTCCTGTTATCCTATTCCCAGAGGGATCCAACAGAGTCGCTAAATTGCATCGCGATGCAGTTAAAGTAACTACCCCACAGAAATCCTTACACACACCCCACCACCTCTCAAAACCCCCAGCACATCTGCATCCAACGACAATCACTCCACGTTCTACTCCTGTCACCGAAAACAGGGACATAGCGAACTGTATGAAAAGCCCACTCAAGCGGTCTGCAAAGCCATCCCCTCAGGATTGAAAACCAGCAGGAATGTTCTACAGACGCCCGTCCAAATAGTGTCCCCTCCAGGCGCACACAAAGCCCCCAACGCACAGGTGTCCAAAAAGTGGGCTCGCTGAACGCGTCCCTAGTCCACTGATCACCCACACTAAAGCCTACTACCATTTCCCCCATTGCTCTACTGCCAGCAAGACGTATATCGATGTCACGAAATCATTAAATCGTTAAACATCTTTCCGGCGACATAATTCAATTGGCAGAAATACGAGGCGATAACGAGCCGAAGTCTCAATCAGACCCGCCTCGATGGTTATAATTTACGATCTCGCTATACCTTTACCAGCTATTAGCTATATATAGTACCTATAGTGCCTACAAAGTATATAACGAGATCGTAAAAGCTTCGAGACTTCCAGAATTTATAGCTTGCGAGGTATGGCTAAAAGGTAGTATTTTTGGGGGGAGAAAAGGTTTCCAGGGCTCTTGTTCTAGAACTTCGACCTTAAGGACTTCCGCAGCTTTCACGACCACGCTATATAATTCCTAGGTGTAATACCTAGGGAGTCCCAAAAGTGTACAGCTTTGAGGTTCCCAAATCTCCGGAAGAAGAGGTTTAGAATATTCTGAGAGAGGTAAGGTTTCCAGACCTCCTGTTGCAAAGTCTCAAAGCTGCAAACTTTGGGCCTCTTAGCTTCTACCTCGCCGTGTCCCTTCTAAGTACCTACTACACCATTTCGCCGTAACAGCATATAACTCGCGAAGCATGCCGCGTATCAAGACAACACAACGTACCAGATAGAACGTAAAACAGAACAGGTAAGGTACGCAGTAGAGAAGCTTCTCCTGGAGAGGCTTGGGAAAAAGCAAGTCCTCGGGCTGATTCACTGGGGGGGTCGCGCGGCGTCACACTTGTCAGAGAGTCCCGGTCCTCTGTGGGGGGGTGGAGCGCGGAGTGACTGTGCGCGTACGAAGGTCGGATGAGGACTGACGGCTCGCGTTGCCCGCCAGCACGCAAGGGACACGGCGCGACTCGGCGCGCGCCGCTGCCGGCAAAGGAGGGGACAGTGGCGCCGCAGCCACCACCATCCGCCTCGCGAACCCCTACCCTCCTCACACCCTCGCGGTTTTCCCTTCGTTCCGTTCCCCCTGTCAGGTGCCCGCCGCGCCGTCAGTTAGAGCGCCACGCCGACAGCTCGGAGCGAGTGCACGGATTATTGCCAGCGAACGGCGGCGCACCGAGTTTCTCGCCGTTTCTGCTGCCCAAGAGTCGTTGGCACGCGGTGCTCCGTCACGGTCATCAGCATCGTAGATGACCACGACGACTCCCACCAGTGGCGCCTTCTACCCCTCGCCCAAATGGGCGCCGCGAATGCTGATTATACTCGAACGCAGCGGCCGAGGATTCCGCCTTCTGCCCGGTGCCCTTCGGGTGGCCGGCAAACCTGTTGCTCCCCGGTGCATCGGGCGATTCAGGTCGCCAGGTGGACCAGGCGGGGTACATATAGGGTGAATCGCAGGCCAACGTGGCTTCGAGAACGAGCGTGCCTCGAGGGGAGGGACTTGGGATTAGCGATCGGCGGTACGGTATCGATACACCCTTGTATCGATATTTGTGGTGTTAAATATTCGGGGGTCCGATATTTGTATGTATCGATGCGCTAGTTTTACTACTTGACTTCCACTGAAATTTAGATGCTGATTTTATAATAAAAATTATTCTTTTGTGGAAATAGTCACATTTATCTGGATTAGCTAGGCATAATGGGCAGGGACACGTTTCGTGACCTCAGAGTTTACCGTTCGAAAGTTTTTAGGCGACAGGCAAACACGCAAACACTTTTTGCTTTATACAATAAGATAACCTGCCAGCGGGAATGAAACTTAAAATTTTGTATAATGTAATTTTAAGATTATTATTTTTTCTGTTCCGAGAAAACAGTTATACAATGCAATTAGTTTAGGGAAATTTTAATTCCATACATTTTTATATAAATCAGAAACTTTTATTTCCTTGAAAGTAGAAAGAGGTTCTAGTTAAATGGAAACATTTATTGTGCTCTGAAAAAGTGAAAGTTGTGACAAGCAGATTTCCTGAAAATGTTGTGGGATAGATAGATATGAAGTTGAAGCCTTAAACCATTCGGTGATAATAATTATACAAAACTCACAATGTGTACTATCTCTTCTATATTTCTATATTCTATATTTTGCTTCCAATTCCTAAGGGCGAATTCCACTTATCGCCCACAATGCTCATGAATTTCCTATAAGAATTTCGAAGTCGATTTTCTCGAAAATGAAGCGCAATATATAAAAATATTTTATTCCTTTTTCTCGACTTATTTACTTATTACAAGTCGAAAAGAAACAGTAGCTCTTTTTTATTTAAGCGGTTCGCTGTCGAGTTGAGTGGGTGCAGGATTTCTTGAGCCTGCTTGATGGAAATTGATGAATCGGAAAGAATGATAAACGGGGTGTAGGTACGATTTGCGAAGTGCGGTGCAAGGAAATGGAAAATAAAGACTTAGACTTACACGGGAAGTTGCTAAAGGTAAAGGGTCACTGAACTGGTCGGTGGAGTAGGATTCTTATTCTTTATGGATCTCCATTTCGTTAGAGCTCCTCTCAAATTATCCTTCGAGAAGCTCAAATATAGCCAGTGACTCCCATGCGGCTATAAATAGAGGCGTATAAATACGCTGCTAAACACAGACCTCCGTCCTTCCAACGTAAAAGGAAGAACATGGTCAAGAATGCGGCGGGCGATAGTGTTATCCCGTTTTTCTTCAAATCGACAGGAAATTGCACGAACGATCAAGCGAGTGATGGGAGTCAATTCCCGGATCGCAACGTATCTGACAATAAAGGCGTCCAGCTTTGATTATTAGCGGACAGTGGGGAATAGAAGATAATCGGAATTGGACAAGAAGAATATAAACACCCTGTTGCACCACTCATTGCAACAACAACACTGCGTTATAATCGCGAAGCAAGATTGAACAAGGTGCGTGGAGCAACAAAAGGCGATCGTTTGCATTCGTATCGGCTGTATCGTTTTGTCGCGTGCTCCAACAGGTCTTCGCGGTCCTGGGGAGGCTTAGGACCGCTGGAGAATGCGGTCTCTGGGCCCGCAGCCCTCGGGGATCCTTCGAGACACTCTCCATCAGGCCGTGGAGATATTTACAGCCTCTCGAGGACACGCTCGAGCAGGATCATCGTTCGTTTGCGCGCCTCTTTCGGGGCTTACGAACCTCGTGACCGAAAAAGCGACTTTGTACAATGCTAATCCTTGGTGGAGAATCTACAGTGTGTTGCAGAGGATAAACGTTATACAGCGATGTGGAAACAGCAGGGGCAGTAGCGCCATAGAGTGTCCGCCATCGAGTCAGGACTCAGGGATATATTCAGCACACTTTTTGGATTCTGGTATTATCATAGGGTGAGGGCTTGGGGTGTGTAGATAAGGACACGTTTAGTGGTTTGTCCCCTCAGGGATACCACTGTACTAGGGTAAATCCGGGAGACGCGGTCGACCTAATATAAAATGGCTATTAAGACTAATACAGATATCACTTATTTTATCAGAGCAAACTTAATATGTTCAGAATTTTATGCTGGTTCAGGAACACTGGTCGATATTTGCTTTAAGACAACATTTACTGTAAATCGGCTTGAAAACTGAAGTCATGACATCTGACCACCTCTCCCGAGGTGCCGGGAGAAATGGTTTTCGTCGTTGGCAGAGACCACTCGCATAATTATTCATGGAAAAATAACAAAGAAGAAAGGAAAATTATTTATGAGTCAATACAACTACAGATTCGTTGATATTTAATTTGTTTACGCTAAACAAGTAAAGAACACATCAAAGATAAAGCGAACTACCTACCGGCGATTAGCAAGGCAAATGAATACAAAGGTGAATAAATAAAATAAATAAACAATAATAATAATGAAATAATGATAAAAATTCAAAATATAAATAAAGATAATAAAAAAATCATGACTCGACCATCTCTCCTTTCTGCAGCGAGAGATGGTCTTCTCGTTAGTTTTGAGAGGAAGAGTTAATATGGCTAAATACTCCAAAGTATCTATTTTGTCCCTCGATATCTCTACTATCTTATTATTCCCAAACATTAAACGAAAATAAACATGGAAGTATATTTTATATGCGATTCTGTACACCGTTGTTTAACAAAAGAGGTTAAATGTAACCTCAGTTTACCTTTTACAGCCTGTAAATCTAGAAAAACACAGAAGGAACCGAAGTGACGCTATTCATTCAATTGTTTGGCTTCTAGAGAAGTAATTGGTCCGCACTTTAACGCGTTTTTACGTATAGACTCTGAAATATAGCGACTCGACCAACTCTCCGGCCCGACCGTGTCTCCCGGATTTACCCTATACATACTAGGGTAGCTCTTATTTTCGACTTTTGAATTTTCTTTGGGGCCCTCTCCAGAATAGTTCTAAATAATTAAAAAAAATCTGTGTAAAGTTTGAGCTCGATCGGATAACGGGAAAAGGTGCTCCTGGGCCTTTAAATATTTAAATCATTATTTAACAACTCATAAAGTGGATTTTATATAATATCCTCCAAGTTATTGATTATCAAAGTTTCTATCAGAATTTAATCTACATCTTCGATAGTTTTGCGAATTTTACTCCCAAATTTTCAGGAAATATTCATGACAAATTAAATACTGAAAATAAGGAAATTTTTTTATCGTTTTCGCATATTTCGGTATATGCCCCCCCCCCTAAATGTTGAAAAAATATTCCTCAGAAATAAAAATTCCATTTTTTGTACGGCTTCATAAATAAAAAGTGTTCGAGAAGCATTAACCCGGCGTTGGTAACGTGGGGAAATGTAACAAGAGTAGTAAAGTGGGGTCCCACAGACCCCGCAATTGATTTAGTGTTTTATAGAAATCCATATCTTTAATTAAATTTTTATTACCCAAGAATACCTAACTAATTAAACATCTTTAATTTTCAACAAAAATATAAGAAGTTATACTCAATTTAAAATCTGGGGTCCGTGAGACCCCACCTGACCAACGCCGGGTTAAACGTTCAAAATTTGAGAAAAAAAGTTTTTTTTTTAGTTTTTCGGTCTTTTTTCGAAAACCGTTTGTCGCACGAGAAAAACTAATAGAATACGAAATATGCTCCTTGTCCGGATCTACAACTTTTGTTTGACATATTTTTTGATTTAATCAACAATTTAGAGGATATTATATAAAATCGACTTTGTGACATTTCTTTTGCTCTCACCCCCTGGCATGGCCCCATTTCATAAAAAAATAGTCCCTGAAAAAAATTATTGCAATCAGGCAACAGGAAACAGTGCCGACCAGGCCTTAAAGTTTAGAATTCCATTTCTCAAAAATGGTAAGCCCTATCGAAATTTTGTTCAAACAATATTAAAAGAGCACTCAATTTTCTACAATTACAGTATATACATATTTTTTTATATTCCAACCATTTTTCAGATAACAGCGTTTGAATATAGAAAGGCCACCCTAATGTGCCAATCGCACCATAGGCCGTTCCTGAACGCCCAGCTCCTGCACTAGGCAAGATGGTTCGTTGCAATTGAGATCTAGTTGTATGGATATTAGTCGCTGTTCTGGGAACAAAATTGGTGAGTTCGTGCCACGTTTCGAAAATTAGAGGACGTCTCATTTAAGCAAAGGGCTGATCTTATGAGAGTTCCTCGTTGTTCCGAGAAGTCATTTAAAGAATTTGTTTAATTAGAGAAGCACACCGCTCAGGACAATTAAAGAATTCTGATTGAAACAAGAGAATCAATTTTATGAAAGTTATCCGTCCCGTTAATGGGATGCTTAAAGAGTTTGTGGTTAATGAATAGCCGCAACTTATATTTAAGTACAATCTTAATTATGCAAGTCCACTGGATAAGGGGATTACTCACTTGAGTAAAGTAACCGATACTATAAAAGCAATTCGTTGTTGCCTGACAAGCGTTCAAAGAATTTACTTTGCGATCAACGAATACACCTAGGCAGCGGATAATCTAGCTCAGCTGCAATCACAATTGGATCACGTTCTCGAGCCGACATCGCCGGGGCCAGTCACATTATACAAATTGAGCGATCAGTAAAAAATAAGCTTCACGGGCTAACACGGTATTTTCTTTATTCACGATATCCAGCTAATTTGTCAGACACGAGGTATTATCAAATTATTTCGATAAATTCGCTTTAAAACTACACTGCGTTTCGCATTAGAGCATACTTGTTTCGCGCAGGGTTACACTGTTGATTGGTAGTAAACCGGCAGGGAAAGTGCTACGACCAATCGCGAGAGTGCTACGACCAATCGCGTGTGTCAGATCTGTGGGAGCTGCGCAGATCGGTTGCAAATCGGTAGGGGCGTCGGTATGATCTTATATGGAACGCAGTTTAACTATCCCAAGGAAGGTCTTATCAATCGCTTCAATCAGAACTAAATTTCTTTTTTTAAATTTTTAAGTTAAACGATTTGGTCAAAAATGTGCTAAAAAGTAAAAAATAATTCTTTTCTTGTGGTACATTTGCGATGGCGATATGTGACTTTAAATAAAATCATGGGGCAGGATATTTCATCGCTTTTTATCGCTTGTTTCAACGCTCGATTCTGTATTAAATTGAGTCGTAATTGTAGTACAAGAAAAGAAATATTTTTTAGGTTTTGGTGCGTTTTTGCTCAAGTTAAATAAAATCGTTTAACTTGATATTTTTATTTTTAACTTGATATATTTACTTTTTAGTGCTTGAGTTTTGCAACTAAAGAATACTTGAAAAATTGAACTATTTGTACGCGACGGATCATTTCTCGATAAATTGTGTATTTACAGAAAAAGGGATGCTACTAAATAGGCAACGCATCGACGTTTTGTCATTTTTTAGAAGAACTCGAGAGTCAGATTTCAATTCAATTGGATTTCTGCTTACGGGTTAAAAGTGTAGGGAATGAAATTTTTCACCGCCTCGGTGTGAATTTTAAAAAAAAAATTGTATCCTCATCATAACTGCGTAGGCCTGCAAAGTTTCGAATCTATTTGTGGAAGTGGATTAAAATTGAGTTACAAGATTTGGAGCAAACAAACAAACGGACAGAGGAGTGTAGTTAACTAAAATCGTTTAAAACCAAAAGCCACCAGCGTCAACGAAACCCAACTCCTCTCACAGAACTATCTCCTCCGCGATAGAAACGGAACTTCACTTCCCATACGACCACTTCAGTCACTTCAACCTCTACAGAATTCAGAGAACCGTCAACTTAAGCTTCCCTCCTTAATTAGCGACAGCCCCTGCACGCTGCGACCCGCGCGCACCCGTGTGTCGTTGAAACTTGCCAAGGGAAAAACGGACGTCGGGGAGAGTGTCGTCGCGCTCGCGAGCCCCAGCGATAAAGCCCACGAATCGCGGTGCGAACGGCTAGGAAACCGGTTGGTCTCGGCCAGCATAATGCGTTTTTCAAATCAATTTGCACTGGCCTGGGAAATGCACCTGTACCCCGGTGTGTTCTCCCTTTCACGGCGGCCTCACTCGCTGCGCGAACTCGCATAAACGCGCTGCTCGCGCGCGAGCGCTATTTATAGATAGCGTAAGGCTGATTATTTCTTTCACGGATAGCCGCGACCCGTCTCAGGCTCCGCCGTGGACGCGTATAATGGGAGAACCGTAAACCGACTGTGCAAGAACGGTAGGGGGCGGGGGGGAGGGGGCAGGGGTATACGCACGCGGACGAATGAGTGGTGAGCTGCGAGAGGAGAGAAAGGAGGCGAAATAGGGAGCTCTGTCGCTGAAACGTGCCACGGGCTTGTCGATGGGTGGCGAATAGACGGTCAAGCTTCGTTGAGTGGATTGGAAGCTAGCTACTTTGGGGAGCGTTCGTGGGGAAAGGGAAAGAAAGGAAAAGTTGTTGAGGCATAGTTCTTGGGAATTTAAACGATGTGTACGGATTGCTGTGAATCCTGCTGCGGTTGTGGGAGGAAATGGATTGTAGGGAGATTGGATCGCTAGGCAGCAGCGAGGTCTCCAGTGCGCATGCGCAGAGGGGAGCTGGACAAGTGGGGGGGGAGCTGGACAAGTGGGGGGAGCTGGGCCCCTTATACTTGCTGCTTAAGGAGGTACTCTGTTTAGTGTAACTGCCCGTTTTTCAACACAATCTTCGGGAATTTATTTAACGAAACCTATAAGTTTGCATTATCCGACGTTTTGCCTGTATATTAAGGTATGTTTGAAGTAATACTCGGAATTTATTTGATCCTTTTTAGAGTCGGGAAGGCAAGCTTCTGCAGAAAAATTCTTTTCCGACGGGCCTTGGTGTGGGAACTGTTCTAGCCATCCAAAGTGGAAAAACTGAGGATTATTTTCTTTATTATGTTTGTCGGATCGGAAGATCCTGGCTCGAGGCTCCCTTTTTCTCCTAAATATGTTAGGAGCACTCGAAGAGCACAGCAGAAATTCTTCGAGTCCCTTCTCAGGGCGAACGAAGCTCGCAAAAAATCGATTCCCGCTTTAAGTGAGCGATCTCCAGCCGAGATATCTGCAACGAGCACTCGCGAGGCATAGTGCGGATTCTTGAGATGCCTGCTCGTAGCGACGGGTCGCTTTCTACAAGATACAAGAATAATCCTTGAGAGGAGCGATACGGTGTGAACGAGGCGACGCTAGTTGTAACTTAATTGAGCATCCCGCCGACACTGGACGATCGCTGCCAGCGAGCTGGCGGTTGAAGGCTTCGAAGATCAAAAACGAACGTCCTGCGGACGGATGTATGCGTGTATAGTAACTATCCTCTGGCTTAAGCAGCCGATAGGCCTCGTCGCTGCATCGCCGCCCGCGATAAAATCGCCCGACGATGATACTTACTCCCGCGGGGTAATTACGATACCACTGTCGCGATTAGCGTACACGCCGGCCGAGTAATTACGCAGCAGAGGGAGCGCAACGAACATTAAACGTTGCCAATCAAGCCGATCGAGATTCAATGGCTTGACGAACGGCGTATCGGGATCTTAATTGGCGTCAACTGAGACGCATTCAAGTGGCACGCCTTCGACTTTCTGTATCAATGTGTGCTGTGTATGGAGTCGTCAGCGGAGCATCAGTACAACATGTAAATGGGGGATTAAAGAAATTAAGTTTGCAACGGAAATATATTGGCTTGGGCCCTTTAATTCGTAATATATAGTTTTTTTTTTTTTTTAAAATAAGTAACTTTCAATAACCTTTAGTAGAGTAACTCGGGGTAATATGCCACAGTTAACTTTGAAATGCGATATCTCGCAAGTATAAGTAGATACAGGAAGAAAGATAAACCCATATGAAAGTGTAACTAATTCTGTGCATTGTCGAATAAGTAGAGATATGTAACCTTTATAGTTCAATGAGAAACGTACAAATACAAAAGTCCTCGAAAGTGGCATATTACCCAAGTGGTGGGTAAATATGCCACAACCTCTGAGGTAATATGCCACAAGCTATGAAGTGCGAACTGATCACTCAAATTTTTGAGAATCAACAATATTTTAAACTATTCAAGCTATTAGTAACTAAAAACAAATATTTGAACTCAATGAAACTTAAAATATATTTTAAAAAATAGCTAAGGTTAAATGACCCAGTGGTGAAACAGTTAAGGAAGCAGTTGAGATAATTGCAATTTCTTTTATATTTAAATACTATAAAATTATAACTAAATATAATTATTCGAAAGCGTAAAATTCCTATTTTCAGATAACGTAACAAGAATCTGCATTTGTTGAAGGAAAAGTTTTAAATTAGTTGAAGCATGAAACTGTTCATATGGCCCAGTAATTAAATGAAATTCATAGCGTGTCCCAGTCATTAATTATCAGTGTCCCAATTATTGAATATGTATTTAATTTAACTATTTCTATCAGTTAATGAAAAGAAATTAATACGGTAATATCTTGGGGTAATAAAAACATTTTATTTATAATACATTTGTGTTAAATCTTTGGCATGACTTTATGTTTGCAAATGATTAAAAGTATATTATAAAATTTTAGATTATGCTAATATCATGATGAGTTTAAGATTAATTATCCTAATAATACTTAAACAGTATTATATTTTTGTCTAGTTATTATTAACGTAAATATATAGGATACAAAACAATAGTTCGGTACAATAAATGTTAATAATTTTAAAACTTCACTGAATACTGACGTCTGTACCAGTGTTTATATAACCATTAAACACGCGTTTCATAACTGGTCCGTGACATGTTATCGTGTACTATTGGATAAACGCAACAATTTCAATATTAAAAACAAAAAATTATTAAGACATCCAATTAATTTTCAATTCTTCGATATATAATAAATCCACAACAACTGTACTATTTAAAAAATGATAAAATAATAATTAATTACAACCTTAACAAAAATATTCTGTCGCTTGCTTGAGCCCATTAGGTGAGACGCGAGATTGAAACTGTTGGATCTTTACTGTACAATAATATTTTTGCCTGATATAACTATTCAGTTATATAAGCTTATAATTGTATCTATATAAAGCTAATACATTTTGCAATTATATTTCGAATAGTTTAAACGTTGCAAATTAGTAAAACTGTTATTATTAATAAAATTTCTTCTCGATTTTTAATTATTGGGCCACGTTTAAGTACTGGGACATTTACCTTATTTCTTACAAACTAAACAGTCCCCAATCTCTACGCAGTCTTCATGGACCCACTTTTTGCAACGAGTAGTTTTTACCCAGTCACATTTAGGTCCTTTTTTATCGTAATAATATAGTCCACTTATTGCACAGTGGTTGTCATTTTCTGCATCAGTCGAATCGTCAGAAGAAATATCTACATTCTCAAAATTTGTTCTATATATTATAGTACGAGCTTCCTTCACCATTCGAATGGCTTCCTTTAAACTTTCTGACCAAGCAGCACGGCTTGAAGTTCGTAAATACTTCTTAGGCATGGTTCTAATACGAAAAAAAAAACAACTCGATGGCATTAAATAGAAAGAGTTATAAAGATATGACTTTGTGGCATATTGTACCGACAAACATGTGGCATATTACTCCACACGGCCATAAGAAGAAGGATTGAAAATTTCTCTACAAAATGCATACAGTTAGTAAAAAAAGTATTTGGACACTTTTTAAAATTGCATAACTTTTTTAGAATTGGTCTTAACGACTTGATTTTTTTTGAGGACCTAGAAGGATTAGTTTTCTAAGTGACGTGTTTCGTTGTTTTCGAAAAAATTGCAATTGGTCGGAATAGCGAAGAAAATAGTAAAGGTCGTTTTTTAAATTTTTTTTTGTGAGCTTGTAATGAAAATTCAAAAAACCCATTTGTAGATTGAAGTAAGTTGTATACATGCTGAAAATTTCATTAAAATCGGTTAACGTTGCTCTGAGTTATAAACGCTTAAGCATCGCAGAATAAGGTCGAAAATCGCTGATTTTGGGAATTTCGCGATTTTCGACCTTATTCCGCGATATTTAAGCGTTTATAGCTCAAAGCAACATTAACCGATTTTAATGAAATTTTCAGCATGTATACAACTTACTTCAATCTACAAATGGGTTTTTTGAATTTTCATTACAAGCTCACAAAAAAAAAGTTTAAAAAACGACCTTTACTATTTTCTTCGCTATTCCGACCAAAACAACGAAACACGTCACTTAGAAAACTAATCCTTCTAGGTCCTCAAAAAAAATCAAGTCGTTAAGACCAATTCTAAAAAAGTTATGCAATTTTAAAAAGTGTCCAAATACTTTTTTTACTAACTGTAGTTTTAACGGATGCGCGAGAGGTTACAAAATTCGTTTGTTAGTATACTTTATCATAATCCATTGATTTTTTGTAGAACTGTTCACACAAATGTATAATTTGCATTCTAGTTACAGTGTGAAATTAGATCAAGATGATACTTTTATAACTTATCAGGATTAACTGAAAATAAAAGAAGGTAAAAGCCAAAATCTATTGTCGTCTTAGCAGTTACACTAAATTGAACAGAATTAGTGCAAATGTAACGGCATCTGTGTATGATTTAAAAAATTATGGAGAAGCGGCATATTACCTGCGGTGGCATATTACCCCGAGTTACCCTAGCCCTTAGAAGTGATCTGAGGAAGCTAGCTTCTACAAAAATTTGATTTGTAAATAGAAGGGCCAATTTAATTAAAAATTGAAAACCGAAATTTAAAAATATTTCCTTTTTTTTGTATAAACTTAATAAAGATTTTTTCTCAAAAGCTAAGAGGGCGTAGTAGTACTTAGTACTAGATTTATACAACTAGATTCCAATTGAAATACTACTGCCCCTTTTGCCCCTCCCCCTCCGGACGCCCACGAGGAACCGTTCCATTTTTCTTCGGAAGAACAGTCCTCAGATAGCCCGCCAAAACCGTGTTCGGCCCGCTGGAACAGCTGATAGCAGGGCCCTTGATAAGATTGTTGCACAGTAAGCGTCACTATTATGCTCATTATAATTTCATAGCTATCGGGAGTGAATTGACAATTTTCTAATAATCGTCCCGATTATAACAATGTCGCAAAAAGCTTGCTCGTGAACCTTGCGGACAATAATCGAAGTTGAGCGCAATCTTGCAAGCTGTTCGATGATTCAATGTAATTTTATTAGTCTCAATTGAGTGGTCAGCTGTTTGGGGGCATTCTCCGAGTCTAGTGAATGAAAAAAGAACCTGTACATGCGGTGATCAGAATAATTAAAGAATGCAGATAGTTTCTGGGGAATTTGAAAAAAATTATTAAATTTGTGGGATGAAAGGTGCATGCCAATGTGGCTTATGGGATTCTTTGATTCTTTTAATATACTCTGATTAAACTAATTTCTTTAATGCGAAACGTTAAGGGGTATTTGCGGATTTGACGTTTCAAAAGATCAGTTTTATATATATATATACAGGGTGTTTATAAATATGTGGGACATTTTTCAAGATCGGTTCTACTCATCAAAATAATAAGAAAAGTTGGTGCATGCATATGTCCGTTAATGCTTAAATTGAGAATATAACACCTTAAGCATGTTCAGTTAATTTTTCATACAGAAATTCAAAATATTTTCGGAGTTATACAGTCGAAAAGCAAAACAGGTCACGCAATACTTTAATCGCGTTTTTCTGGAAACTCCGTTTCTCAAACTGGCGCGCACGATTAAAAGGAAACTAGACATTATTTTATCTAAAATTTATTTGCCTCCTCTTTGTTTCAAGAAATATACAATGACCTACGTTTTTTAATTGCCCCGCTTATGGAATTGGAGACTTTTTTCTGCAAATTAGTCGACTTCGGTGTTTCTCACAGAGACTATCCTCGCCTCCCAGCATCCGCCCTTCCGATTGGTCGCGGGCACACGAAGCCTCCCCCTTTTTTTCTTCCATAAAAATTCCAACGCTCATCCCCCCCTCGCTCCTATCGCGCGTACGAGCTCACGACTTACATGGGCGTCGATAGAGCTTCCTCCAGGGCGGGGGAGAGAGGAATCTTCGAAGACCAGATCAACACTGTCGAGAGGTAATCGTTTCGTGAGGACTAAATCCATTTGCCAAACGATCTGAGTAATTATTGACTCTTCTCCAACACGAAGTTCATAAAAAAGCGACGAGATTTATGGTCGATATCAAGAAGCCACAATCAGAATACCTGGAACGCCTCTTCGGAGTGTATTAAAAATTTTACTCAAGCCTTTCCGCGCAGAATCTACAATCTGCTTCAAAATAAGTCCAGGGAAACTTCTATGCCATTTTTACAAACTTTATAGATAACGAATAGCTTAAAATTGCAGTGTTTTTAAAGAAATTAATTCTTTTCCGAAATGTAAGAAGAGGTATATTTGTAAAGATTCTGCGGTCCAATAGTTAGCTAAAATATTTCATATTGATGTAGCAAAGGGTGTTTAAAAATGACAAAACTTCTGAAAGTACCATAAAATTCCGGTTAAAATCGAACGTGCGATCCACCCGATCTGCAGGCTCTTGCACGGGGTCGTAGGCACCGCGCCTTCCCTCGCCGCGCTATTCCACGAGCCACGTGGACAGAATCTCTCGCGACTTTCACGTTTTACAGTTACCACACGCTCCGCGGAAATGAACAATTTCAAATAGCTCTGTTCTTCTGCGTCCTAGCGAGCAACGCGTCCCCTGGCCGCTGCCGCCACAACAACGGCATCCTAACAGCCTCCACTTTCACGAAAGGCACTGCTTTTCGACGCCTCTGTTGTACCCGTACAGGGTGTAAGACGCACAATGGCCAACCGTTCCCAGATGCGAACCTGGGAATCTGGCTCTCCATACGAATATTTGAAGAGCCCTTCTAGGGAACACTGTAAATGCCAAAACTCAAATTCTATACCATTGGCATGTAAGGTAAATGTCCCCATTTCTGCTCACTTTGTATTTTTCTTATTATTATAAGCGTTACGTTCATTGCGACAAAATAATTCTAAATTATTTGAACATTTACGCGAGTGTTGCACGAGGATGGGGCTAATCAAAGTGCAGCGTAAACAACGAAAAACTTTTAAAACGTGAGACTCATGATATTTCGATCGTGTTCTAGCTGGTTGTGCCGAGGAACCCCGTCACTATTAGTATTCGATAATTGGGCAGAAAATAGTTTTTGCGGTAAAAGTTCTTATTTAATAACAAAAACAGATACGGTATTCTGCTCTGGACTTAGATTTTTTTTAAATAGGAAACAGGTGAGCAGGTATAGGGTCAAGTGAATCACCGTCATGTCCGCATTTCTACTCGCTAAAATTTTAGTAATATAACCTTACAATTTTTTATTTTTTTTAAATAGAAAACAGGTGAGCAGGTATAGGGTCAAGTGAATCACCGTCATGTCCGCATTTCTACTCACCAAAATTTTAGTAATATAACCTTACAAGTCAATGTATGCTGTAACCTCTATTTCTAGTCGAAGGCATTTCATTATTTTATGATTTTCAGTTGTGTTATAAGACCTCTCCATAAAAGATGTAACTTATTTTAACCCGAAAATGTGACATATTATGTGAGCAGAAATTGGTACAAATGGTGAGTAGAAATACGTACATCGCTATTTCTCGTGAACAGAAATACGGTCATTTATAGCATTGTATTTAATTACAAATTACTGATAGTTAAACATCTTGAAATATCATTCTTAAATAGTTTTTTAATTGGTTGATTTATTATTAAAGAATTAATCAATTACTCTGCAAATTTTGTACACTTTCTTTATGTCGAGTAACCTCCTAAATGAGCAGAAATTGGGACATTCACCTTAGATCATTTTCCGATAGAAATATTTTTTTTTAATGTAGGAATCGGTGACGTAATATTCCTACGTTTTTGGAAGCCTCGGAAAAAGAGAGCCACGGCGCACAGTGGTCTGCAGGGTGGTCAAAATTCAATTTCTCAACATCAATTTTACAATGTAAGTTTTTTGTATGAATTGACAACCCTTCTTCAGCCTCGAGATTCAGATAAGAGCCTCCAGAGATTCAGATGATTTCTTGATTAGATATAATATTACGAAGACAAAACCATGAAAGTTTATGTGAATCTAATTGTTTTAATTACTCATTATAGAACATCAAAATACGTGTTTGTATTGTACAGTTATATATAGGTAAGGAAGTATATTTCAGTTACTTTTATGTGTCATAAGCATTTTTAGTCGGTGTACAAGGAGTGCAATGTTTATATGAATTTAAACTTTGAGAAGGTTTTTAAAAAATGATTAAGAGTGATTAAAGTCGGACTGTTCTTACATGAAAGCTTACACAACTGTTAACAAGAGCTTGTAAATTTCAAGTGCAGTCTCCTGCAGTCTTCAATTTTACGCAGACTTTTAGAAATGACGCTTGAGGTATTTAGGCATCCTGGACGCGAGTAGCTGCATA
The DNA here is from genome assembly GCA_944738655.2 of Andrena hattorfiana. Classification (NCBI taxonomy): domain Eukaryota; kingdom Metazoa; phylum Arthropoda; class Insecta; order Hymenoptera; family Andrenidae; genus Andrena; species Andrena hattorfiana. Next base: position 7,273,427 of record OX122889.2, read on the forward strand.
GCCGCTTGAGGAGCTATTTGGAAGAAGCGGACGTTGTCAGATGTTTTCATTGCGTGTATATGTATAATACTTATATATTTGTTTAGTTACATATTTTTTAGTCAAAGATAATGTTAGAATTGATTCTTTTTCCTCTTTTATTCTCTAGTACAGGTGTGCTTTTTACAAAAATATAAGTATTTATTTGAATTCTGTGATAAAACAATAATTTGTGCGGAAAAAATTTATATTCAATTTTAGCAACGAAATATTTTTTGTTTGTTAATAATAATAGTGTATTTTATTAATAATTTACGATAAATAGTCGAATTATATAATAGAATGAGAATTTGCATTGGAAAAAATCGGTATAAAGTTGTTTTTAATTTTGGCTATAAATTTGAACCCGCCATCTTGAATTTTGCATTTTTGGTGTTAGATTCGTTGTTATCAGTGACCTCAAAACCCTTGTGATCACCAAGCTTGAGAAAGATCATAATTTTGGCCGCTAAAAGTAGGTATCTAGACTAGGGCTGGGACTATTTGTCGAATTTGCCGGTATTTGAATATTCGAATACTTCAGTTGCTTAATTATTTGGATAATATAATTCGAATATCCAAGTACCCAAACACTATTCGAATATTTAAGTATACAAATACTATTCGAATGCTATTCGAATATCTAAGTATTGGAATACTATTCGAATATTTAAGTATCCGAATACTATTCGAATATCTAAGTATTGGAATACTATTCGAATATTTAAGTATTCGAATACTGATGTAAGAAATATTGGGAGAAAATATTATATTGTCAACGGAACTACATCAGTAGTCGAATATTGAAATATTCGAATAGTATTCAAATACTGAAATATTGGAATAGTATTCGAATAATAACATTCGAATAATAACATTCATATAGTATTCGAATAATAACATTAGAATTCGAATACTCAAATATTCGAAGTTTATTCATAGCATTCGAATACTTGTAAAATAATTTAAGTCTAACGTTCGAATGGCCTTGTTTTCGGATGGCTTTATATAGTGGTAACCTAGACCTACACGGTGTTTACTATGTATACTAATTATCCCACTCCTTTGTCACTTTTACGCTGTCTTTATTGTTCGAGTTAAACATAATGTCGGTTGGCTGTTCTGTCTGTTATAATTATTGTATTGATATACTTTGTCTTAATGGGCTTGTCCCGTGAATAAATATTATTATTATTATTATTATTATTAAAATATTCGAAGTTTATTCATAGCATTCGAATACTTGTAAAATATTCGATCATTAATTCGAAAACTTGTAAAATATTCGAATATTAATTCGAATACTTGTAAAATATTCGAACATTAATTCGAAAACTTGTAAAATATTCGAATATTAATTCGAATACTTGTAAAATATTCGAATACTTGTCAAATAACGAATATTAATTCGAATACTTGTAAAATAACGAATATTAATTCGAATACTTGTAAAATAACGAATATTAAATTATTCGAATAGTCCAACCAAGCCCTAAATCCAGAGACAACACACCACCGTGCGCGGGCGCCGGGACTCGAACCCGAGCCGTCCGCGTGTAGATCAGCAGCGCTAGCCACCACGGCCAACACCGGCTCTCCGTGGTCCCTTAGTCTGGGTTCCCCCTTACGTTGGGGCTTCCCCACATTAATTTTGGTATTTACAATGTTTTTTTTTACAAGGACTCTTTATTCGTTAAAACAAAACCTGCTTTCACTTCCACCTCCAGGTGACCATTACCCTTTAACACCCTCTGCAACCCTGGGTCCAAAGATCGCCATACTCGGGTCCACACAGAACTCTTCACTACAAGCTACTACGAAGTTTATTAGAATTTCGTAGTATTCTGCAGAGTTCGTGAGGATTCTATTAAACCTCTGACGTCACAATATCAAGCTCCCAATGCCAGGATAAAATCTTTCTGCTTTCAAAAGTCAATTATCTCCTCGGACCGTGTCTGCTCTAAGCTAAGAGCCCCTAGCAGGCTATCCAAAAGCGTCCACCTTCCATTATCACCCAGAATGGCACTTAAGACGGTTAATCGCGCGAGGCCCCAAGAAGACAGTGCGCCGTCCAATTCTATTTTCCCATCTGGAAACCGGCACCGTGGGCCCCGGTCCCGTCGACGAGGGTTGGCGATGGAGGAACGAAGCGGCGCGTCCCCGCGCGCGTAAAATCGGCGTGCGCGGGTGCTAAAAAGTAATGGGCGAAAGGAGCGAGCGCGTCGGCGCCCATGGACGGCTACCCCCATTTTAGCTACTCCCATCGCCGTTGGAGGCCGAGAGCAAGAGGCTCGAGAGCGAGCACGAAGGCTATTTATAGTAGGGAGCGGCTTCTAGTTCCCACCGCGTGAAAAATCGCGACTGGTTTCCTGCGGCCCGCCAGACGAGGAGGGAAGAAAGAGCGGACGAAAGGAAAGAAGGGAAGCGGCTGCTAACACTTCAGAGAAGGTGGGGGGGCAAATGAGAGGAGGGAAGAAGTCAATCGAGAAGGGGGAAAGAGAGAGAGAGAGAGAGAGAGTGAGGGGAGAAGGAGGCGAAGAGGGCTCTTTTCTATACTCGTCCCTTGGCTCGACTCTCTCTCTCTCTTATCCGTTCGCCTCGTTTAAACGTTCGCCCCGAATGGCATGAAAGCCCCTGAAAGGCTGCTGTCCTTGCAAGGGCGCTCCCGTGAACTACACCCGCGGAGGAGGCAAGAAAGGCCGCCGAAGGCGATCGCACCCCCCTCTGCGGAATTTCAGGACAGAATTACTGACGCGCCTGTAGCCACTCTCTCCACTGGCGCGGAGACGACTGGCTACGCTAGCGTTGCTCGTTCAATCTTATGCTCCCTGGTTCTCTTGTGAACTTTAGAGAGACACGGTCGTTGTCCCAGATTGGTTTTTATGTTGGAACGGCCACGATTTCGAGTGGCTCGATGGGCCCTTAAAGGAATCATGGCTTTCAGGGGCTTTTTAAGTCGCTTCGAACGTGCCACGCTAAGGGCCTGCACGCGAGAGACTCGTGTGGCTGGTATTTTCAAGATTTTGTGTTGCATGAAGATGAAGCAGCACTTGATACTCATTTTGCTTCTTTTCGAATTAAAATCGAAGGAGTCTGCGGGTAAAGACTTTTTTCATTTTGGTTCGTTCAGGGAGAAAAACTGGAGTTTCAAGACCCTATTAAGACGTTCAAGGACTATCGAAAGTTTCAAGACCTGTTGAGGTATTTAAAGTTTCTGATATTCGATTAATATACAAAGTGGCTCTAAATTTTTTTGCCACGAGCTACAAGTTAGTCGACGTTACTTGAGGAGCATCGCTACTGGCTCGCGTAGTAACCTAGAGTCGATTAAGCGATTCGTTTTAGCACGGGAACGTGGACTAAGGGGAAGACGCGAGCGGCTTCTTATTTGATCGCGATTTTGGGATTCGAGAAATTGAGAGAATTTTAATTTAATTCGGTAGAGTCGTTAGACAATTTCTAAAAGTAGTGTGCCGATAAGAACTGCTCTTCATTTTTCGTTGCTTGTCTAAATCTGAATATAATTAAATTACGAACAGCATTTCGCGTGAAATGTATCAGTGTCTCAAAGAAAAGATTGCTTCCCTCAATTTATTATCGTTCTAGATCTCAGTTCTGAGAAGATCTTACAAGTTAAGTAACTAGCTGAGAAGATTAATCTCCCGATTGCTGCATCACTGTGTTCACTTTATAAATATTTAAATTATTATATGTCACTTAATATTCAGACTCGCGGCACAAAGTAGGATAAATCTACGAGAATAGACGCTGTTCGAAGAGTAGGTAATCTTCTTCCATTACGCAATATTCTTAGATGTACGAGGCGCAGGGTAACATGCTTTATGCGTCGCAATTAAAACAGTAAGAACTCAACGTCCTATCCTAGATATCGCTTTGCTACTTTTTCGATTCCATATCTTATTCGTAATAAGTTATAATTATATTTAATTTAATTCTCAACATTTCACTCCATCGATTCCAATTTCTAACACTATTCGCGCCATTAAAATCGGCGGGAACGGTGAATCGTTAAAAAATTGTGATGTCGCGTCGAGTCGCATCGTCAACAGCGACTATTGTTAAAAATTCAAGGCAAGCAACGCTTACGTCCTTAAACGAGCTGATAAAGAAGCTACCATTATCTGAATTCTTAGAAAGAACATCAACAATGTTCAGAGAATCTCACAATGAATAATATGAACAAGCGGACAAATTTACTTGAACCTAATTTTAAACACTGATCTTCGTCTTTATCGCTACAATATTCCGAGTCACGTGACGTGGAACATTCGACCAATATTCAAAAAAGGAAAACAAAGGAATTCGAAACCCCTCACCATTACTTCCAAACATAACCCTACAGCCTCGCAAAATCTGTTGACAATTTCTCCTAGAACTTTCATCAATTTCGCTAATTAATTTCCAACCGCTAATAACAATATAATCCCTCCAAATAATTCGACAGCCATTTGAACCCAAGCGAGTGAAGATATTCGCATTCCCCGTGCGAGTCTCCCGCGCGCACCTCGCGTCGCGCATGCGCCTCGACATTTTCACCGCAGCAGACGCTCACGCGATGTTCACGTGCCGATGACCCAAATTATTTCAGAGAAATCATCAATGATATAATTACCCGTTCGGCACCGCGTCGCTATCCAGCGTTACTCCCCGGCATGCATAACGCGAAACCGAGATCGCCGTTTCCAAGAACGTTTCATTGATCGCCCGCTAGGCTCGGGCGTGAATTCGCCGTCGCCGGCCGGCTGTGCGTTCACGGGAGTAATCGATAAAGCCTAACGAAATGAAAAAGAGACGCTTCCGCGGCAGGTGAAGCCGCTGGCCGCCCCTGTCGTGCTAAGAACGCGTGTCAGCCCCTTGTACCTGCCTGTCTCTGTCATTGGACCGTGGATCTCTCCTTTAATTCACTTGGCAGTTCACGGGGCGCGAGGCTGCACACAGTAAAACGTCAAAAACACACGCGACTAACGCGAGGAGGACAGGTCGAAGACCCTGCGACACTGAACGCTTCACAAAGCCGTAGGCAGATGGCGTGCCGGCCGATTTGCGAATTACCCACGCGACGATTTACAATAAGCTACTTTTACTGCCGTGCTCTTTGAACTCCGCACGCCTCGTAACCGTGTACCTTGCCCTTTGCGCGAAAGGGCAAGCATCGCTTTTTTTTTTAAATCGTCTCTTTCTCAATACTCCACGGCCGCTGGGGATTTTAAAGCCATCGGATTGCATGAAATCGCTCGCGCAGATCATGTCCTACGGGTATCATAAACCACTCAATAGGAGCGAATGATGCATTTGATCTATCGTGCTTTGATGCTGGGATCTTGTACAGGGTGGCTCATGTAGATTGGACAGTTGGTTTATGTGCGTCATTTGTTGAGGTGAAATAATTATGAGTTACTTTGAGGCTGATACAAACCCTTGTTACTTGGAAAGGGTTATGGATTTTTGGGTGATTCTTGGAGACTTCGGAGTGACTCGGAGAATGTATGCGAACCAATAGGCGTCTTGCTTAAATTGACTGAGGTAAAGGAAATGCTAGACCTCTCGGCCGATAACTAGAGTAATCAGGCTGGGCAACTTATGTGACTCAGCCTGTACACTTGCACTTGACCTCTTGTCCAGTTCCATGCTCGCGCGGTTGATTATTGATGCATGCAGATGATATCGTTTGATCGCATTGAGAGAAATGCATGATTGAGCGCGCTGCGCTGGAAACGCTCGTTCAGCCCATTCTCGTAATCGAATATCAAGTTGGAGGAGAAATAAACGCTCGTAAAGTCAATAAGAGTTCTCTAGCTTGGGGCACAGCTACACCACGTGCATAAAACGTTTACGTCGCCCAATAACGTTGCGATGCTCGCTTTCGTCCCTACCATTGCGCATGCAAAATAGAAACGCGTCCAGCATTGCATTTACAATTCTAACGCTCGCGATTCTAACCGGCACGGCGACATATTCGCAAAACGGCTCGACGCAGACCCACGACGGATCTGAATATCTAGTTGTCGAGCAAATGTTTACTCCAGCATTAGCATACAAAATTCCTGTGTACACGGCGATCGCAATCGTGTCCCCATTATCTATGTGCCTCCGATATTAATGGAGAAAGTACAATACCATTTTGATAAAATTTGGTATATGGATAGGAACACATTTTCTTCGACTGATATTCGCGTTCATGTACTAAATTTTATCAAAATTGGAAATTGATTAATTGGGCGGTGTCCCTACTAATAAGTACACTTAACCATAGAATATGTACTATCATATGGACAGAGTTGGGCATAAATAAATTTGATTTGAATAAAAAATTATTCGTTATTCTCGAATCACTTCGTTTTATTCGCAATTCTTATTGGAAATTATTCGAATAAAAATTCATTCGCGAATACAAATTTATTCGAATAAAAATTCATTCGAATACAATTTATTCAAATAAAAATTCATTCGAATTAAAATTCATTCGGATAAAAATTTATTCGAATAAAAACTTATTCGGATCAAAATTTATATGGATAAAAACTCTTTCGAATAAAAACTCATTTGAATAAAAATTCATTCGGATAAAAATTTATCGGAATAAAAACTTATTTGGATCAAATTTATATGGATAAAAATCCTTTCGAATAAAAACTCATTCGAATAAAAACTTATTCGGATAAAAATTTTTTCGAATAAAAACTTATTCGGATAAAAATTTTCTCGAATAAAAATTTATTCGGATAACGCCTAACTCTGCATAGGGAATACAGTGCCCCACTAATCAACTCGAAGTTCATTCGTATTTCCACTTTAAAGATATCATTAGATTCAATAAACGTGTATCTACTTATTAATTTCTTTTGGACTGAAAATAAATAATTTTGACAAGTTCGACGTTAATAAAGTGAGTAAAAGAATACAAATATTACTTTTACAGCATGGGATACAGTACAAAAAATTTTAAGGTTGGTATTCCAGGGTTAACTGCGTATCCCGTAGAATCATCGACGTAATCCAAGCAGCATCATTTGCCATTGGCAAGGGTATCGCGTTTTATTCTCAGGGCGCGATCAATACGAATACAGAATAGATGGAAGGAGGTCGTTATTTGGAATTGCGTTGCAACGGCATGGAACACGTGCTTTCTCCCGTGCGTGTCAGCGCGCCAGCTGTACACCGTGCGAATCCGTCGATGTAATTCGTGCCTTGTAATGCCTTAACGCGAAACTCCGCTGGCACCACTCGAAACGATTGGCATTGACTATGTGGCAAACGCGTAATCGCCTCGCATTAACGGTGCATGAACTGAATGGGACTGTAGTCAGACTGACCGACAACATCGCCACAGAAACGTCGAACGCGTCGCATTATACGAGGTGTCGGCAATGAAAATGCTTTCATTGCATTCCAGTGCTGTCGTTAGAAAGAGACGAGTCAATATTCCGCCGTGCGGCTATAGTTAGTCATTTATGAGGTATCACGGAGTTCAGACGGATTCGATTGATATTTCGACCTCCAGGAATCTTTAATCGCGACTTCCCCTCACCCTGATAACACTACCCGAGAGCTCTATCGATCGGCAAACATTTGGTAGCGATAGTCCAATCGCAAAGTTTAGTTACCTCGCTAACGGAAATGACAGTACAAACAGATCCTCTACATCCAATCGTCACATTCAACTCGAGGACACCTGTGGGGAGTTATGGGAAATTGAAGAAGAAATGGATTAACCATATCGACGCCTCCAGTTCACTTATCGATCGCCGAAACGACGAATGACGATAGTTCTTCATATCGTCACTTATTCGCGAATGTAGAATGTGGAGAAAAAGGCGCGAATTACGAGACCTTCGATTATTCCAAATACAGACAGAATAAAGAATAACCTTTTTCTGCGTCATCAGTAGTGCTCACGTGTCCTGTTTATCTTCAATAAGGCTTACCTAGATAGCTAACTCTATGGAGTTTCGATGGTGCCCCGTTGCATGATCGATTACGCAGAACCGTGTCGCGATCGATTATCGATCGGACAGATTCCAGCAGCTGCTCACTCCTCGAGAAATCCCTTGGATCCTGTACACCATATTACCTAAACGTCACTTTGAACGATCACAGTTAATAAGCACACCCTTGTTTAAACTCCCGACGCGAGTGTAACTGGAACGACAACGGTGTTTCGAAATGTCGCACGCCGTGCGTTATCGATCGTGGAATACACGCGATCACGGTCCCCAGGGGGACTTTCGCCGAATGTTTGTAAACTCTCTGTCTCTGTTTGGACCCTCTATTTGCCCCGAAGGCTCGACGAACACTGAGGCTAGAAACCCCCGGTGGTTCCACGAAACACCGTGGCCCGTGCCATCCACGGACGTTTTTTGTGCTTTCCAAGCCGAGCCGCTTGCTCCTGACCGAACGTTCGCGCGCGCTTAACTGACAATGAAATGGTGCTTTGTAATTTCCAGGTCATGTGCACCTATCTATAGTGCACGAAATGGAGATCTCTCAAGGACGTGACAAGTACAGGCCATTCGTAATTTTGTGTAATTCGCGCTACTCGCCACTGGGGTTATTAATACGCGGGTGAAACGAGAGCCCGGGAAACCATTCTGGAAACCGGAAATTGCCCTAGAGCCCCACTCCACTCACGAACTGAAATTACCATTTCAGTGTCAGAATGCTTCGTGATATAATATCGATTACCGTATTCTCTTTAATTATGAAATCTATAAAAATTATAAGTGTTTAAATGAAATTTAATTATCATTAATTGCATATTAGCAACAAGTTTCTTATATTTTTTTCGAGATTCGTAGAAACTTTAAGAATCCTCGGAGGAATGAAACGCGAGTGGATAAAAGAAAATACGTGGGCTCGTATTGGCTGAAAGAAATGGCAACGCAGTTGGGTCAAGAAAGACCCGAGGGCCATGTGTGAGGTTAAATGTGTGATAACTAAACTTCCTTTATATATTATCTACCTACTTCAAATTAATAATCTAGAATAAAAAGGGTTTGAAACGAAGATTGAGCGAGTGGGTATACTTCGAGTAACACTCGTGTAATATTCGATAATTTAAGCTACTCGGATCACGCGTGATGTCACCAGGTATCGAATACTCATCGCTACTCATCGCCGTGCAAAAGTAGTGCATTTCAAGTGTCACGCGTGGCGTCGCTGCTACAACCTTTCGATAGGCGATTTCCATTCACGCGAATATCGATCAATCGATAGAGCGATTCCGCCCCCCTGTCATGCCTACGATTCTCGTGGATTCTCGAAATTTCGATACGCGTACTTCCTGTCTCTACGAACCTTCAATTGGATTTCTATCGAAACGAACATTCCACAACTTTCTCGGACGAAAAATCGTCGTAATAAAGACCGGTTAAGTTAATCACGGAATAAGAGCCGTCAAAAACGTTTCCGTTTTTAATCTGACTTTCGATTGGCCAAAATATAAGGTGACTGTCTTATTATCCTATTAGGCGAATTTATTCTTTAATTCCCATTGTGAGCCGCAATGACTCAAGGGGACTAACTAATCGGTGAGACCGAGCTCAGACAAAAATAATCCCTGGAGCCGCTACTACTTTCATTCTATCACAATAAACGAACAGTGTACTAGAAAATTGATTCTCTGCGCGCTTTTCCCGTCCCAATAGACTATATTACAAAACCGTCGGGCGTGAATTGTTACGAGGCGTAGAAAGTTTGAACCGAGGGGTTGCGGAAGTGGCGATCTCTGCCGAAGATCAGCGAAACAGTTTCGGGCGAGCTATCGATTCCCGCCGAAGATTCCCGGAAACAGCCGAGGTCGCGAAAGTGACGTATGTACGTCAGTCAGTGTGGGCCGACCCGCGTATTGTCGGTGGACTTGTGAGATTTCGCGGAATCGTTTTCTCGCCAGTGGATCGCTAACGTCGGGACGGGCGATCATGAATTTCCGTTGGTAAAATCCCAGAGAGGCTCGCGAGCAAGGGAACCGGCCCGCTGTCGCGTGTTCCCGTATAAACAGGCGTGGGAATAACTTCTAAACCCTCTGTACGTGTGCGCCAGGGGCCCCGATCAATCCTCAAGTTCACGACCCCGCGCTTATTCGGTTAATTCGATTTGGCCGTGATTGAATCCACGCTAAATTGATAGCGTCCCGACAATACTTCTCTCGTCAGGTGCGTTATCGCGGGCCACCTCGGCTGGGATCGATCACCGCCACCCTAACCTTGAAATCGCAGAACCTCCCCCGCGGCTTTCCCCGTGGCGGCTCGCCGCCGTGAGTTACGAGATTCACCTTTTCTTGCAGATTCCACACGGTGGTCACCTACGGGTGAACAGAGATGGCCACCCCTCAAACGCCGGGTAAGTCGCCCTCTCCATTCCCGCGAAGTATCGACAACCACGTTCTAGTTGATCTGTCACGTTGACAGCAACTCTCCGTGATGGATAGAAGCTGACCGTCGGTGATTTCTGGTTTCTCTGAATTTTATCGCGTAAATCATAACCTGCTTTGCGGAGAAGGTCTTCGTTCAGAAGCGAGCAGTCGAGTCGGCGCTCTGAGAAGGCGACGGGAAAAGCTATGTCGATTGTTCTAGGTATGGATCCCTGGGCGATCCAACCCAGGGAACGAGCGAGGTACAGGCAGCAGTTCGAGTCGCTGATGCCGATCAATGGCGTCGTCACCGGAGAGCAGGCCAAACAGTTTCTACTTCAGTCCCAGCTTTCGCCCGTTGTTCTCGGACAGATATGGTAATGATCGTTTATCGCTTCGACGTCTAGCTCCTCTTTAAGCGTATTTACAACATCTCCGTCCTTGTACAGGGGTTTGTCGGACACGGACTCGGACGGCAAGATGGATATAAATGAATTTAGTATCGCGTGTAAATTAATCAATTTAAAGCTGCGCGGCTTCGAGATACCCAAAGCGCTGCCGCCAGTTTTGGTGCAGAGTTTAAAGTCGCTTTCCGCTAGTAAGTATAAAGATCAGATGACGAATGGAGTTGTTTTAAACGGCGATTGTAATCTGCTTTTTTTAACGTCGCGTATGTTCAGGTGATAGTAACGTAACAGGTATGAGCAACGGGGCTGCCAATATTCCACAACAGAACAACGTTGCTTCTTTAGTCAATTTAACTGGACCGCCGCCGGCGCAACCTTTGATCGGTGGCGTGCCCATAGCTGGATCCGTTCCCCGCCCTCTTATAGGTCCTCCGCCTTCGAACGGGCCGCATCATGGACACGCGATTAGATCCGCTTCGCCAATGACTTTACCAGGTAATTAAGCTAAGGCCCTTGGATCTTTCAAATTGCGAGAAGAATATAAACTCTCGTGGGACTCGCCTAGACGTTTACACTGACATCGAGTTTAACTGTATCTCACGACGATTACATTCGTGTCTTAAATAACTTTACGATCGATATATTCCGCGAAGATTATGTATGATATTGCCGGGAGCAAGTTTCTCTGTCGTCGTCTTTCTATTATTATTGCCTACGACGGTTATTCCGATTGAAAAACATCTGAACTAACAGGCAGCATTATTTAGCATTACTTTACTTATGCATCATACTACACAGCATCACGACAAAGTAGACAGAATGTGGCTGCCACTACACACGCCACAACTCACACAGCGTCAAAGCCTCCTGCTCGACCTGCACCACCCTCCGTGGGTATGTTACAAGAACTGGATCGTTTTCGTATTAATGATTATATCTGGGTATCGCTCTATTCTACCTTCGAAGCACATTTCTTTTTTACTGAATGGTATAACTAGCATACGTACTACGATACGCCGTGGTAAACGCCTTGATTTTCTGAATGCGGAGGCCCATTTTTGCATGAGACGTGTTGCAGTATTTTGACTAATTGTGTTCGTTGTATTTAATCTGTCTTCGATCGAAGCTGTGAATCAATGGTAATTTTTGAAAAGATTCTACTGATTACTGAAACAGAATGTGGTAGGAAATACGATATAGCGAGAACAGAGTTGCGCATAATTACCACATACGTGATATTGTTAAAACGAACTGCGTTACATTTTACACGCGATGTATTTACTCTTTCGTGCTTTATGTCTGTGTTCACCTAATTTTACGAACTTATCGTGGCATATGATACTTTATAAGTGAAATTTGTTATCGGTGTTGACTGTTGTACGTATTTCTTCTAATTTAAAAATTTCTATTTTTATATAATCAGTGTTGCAATGGCTTGGCCTGTCGTCCGCACACGTGTCTACTCATATTTTACGTTGCTATTTCTCTTACATGTCCACCCACACCTATACGACATTCATACAATAATATAATATTTGTGCTGCGAAAAAAGGAATCGTGCCTTCTACAAGTACTACTACTACTACCACCACTACTGCTACCACTACTCCTAGTGGTGGTCCTCCTCAAAGACCTGCACCACCCACAAATCTTGGTATGTTTGAAAGCAGAACAGAGACTTGAACGTTCCCTTCCGAGTATAATAGATGAGACCAGCATGTGAACTTAGATGATGTTTTTCTCGTATTTAGAACTCAATTTCAGAACAAAGAAATGATTCCTTTTTGTAGTGTACATCATTACAACAAATATCCTTGCGTCGAACGAGGTCATTCCACTGAATCTCGCGCATACATATATGTAGAGTAGAGCGTCAGTTATCCGAATCTCGATTAACCGAACCGTCGATTATCCAAATCAGTGCTGCATCGTCGCTATCTCCACCACTTGGAATCATTGTAGCGGTACCGATTGATTGATTGATTTTTGCGTAGTATACATTACATTTCAAATTACAGCAGTAGTACTCTTGTATTTAATAAGTAATTTCAGGTGTAATTCCTATAGTTACAAACTGGGTAAGTTTGAGTATGCATGCTTTCTCCGAACTGTTCGATTATCCGCACAATTCGGATTTCCGAACCATCTCGATTCCAAGCATTTCGGATAATTGACGCTCTACTGTAACTGTAAATCAATGTTTCCATTCGTTGCGAAGCTTCCTTTAACTGTCGCTTGAATTTGTGTTAGCTTCTTTCTTATAGATTATTATTTTCACTTTGCTAATTGTATTTTTACGTGAGTTTGCACAGTAATTTATGAAGTGATCTTCGAGTAGCTTAACAGTGTCTATGAATAAGTAATGTGTAATTTCAGGGCCAAATTTCGCACCGGTCACCGCTATTCCACCACCGAAACCAACACCACCTTCGTTCTCCAATAGTCCTGTCGCAGCTGGAATTTCACCAGTGAAGATTCCACCCGCGCCTGCTGCGGCAGTCATTCCACCAGTTCAACCGATGTCTACTTCTGCCATAGGTAAAGCTACGTGTTTTCCGTTACCTAATCTCACTTATTTTCATTTCCTCCAGTTTTACTTTTCTACACAGAGAAGTTCGGAATAGATGGTTCGCCAAGTTGTTATATTCTATCCTTTTCTTTACAGATTTACTTGACTTTGAGTTACTATCAGGTACATTTGATGCGTTGACAAACGAATTCTGTAGAAAGAATTGAGTTCACTTGTATTTCTAGCTTGAAATTCTAATACACGTAACGCATATGAAATTGTGCTACTTTGTAATAATAGTAGGTGTGCGAAGTATGTAGGCAATTATATTCTACTGATAGAATATTAACTGATTTTGTTGATTTGAGTAGGCAATGGAAGTATTTTATTAAAGCGACTAACTTCGAACTTACACGATTCCTAATGCTAACTGTTTGGTCACAACTGCAAACGCTTAAGGGGAGGTTCCGGTCTAAAAATCGATTTTTTTAATTTTCTTTTTCGAATGATCAACCTTTTAGGAATACGTGTTTAAAAGGATTTGTTGAAATTCGTAAAATTCCCGAAGTTATAGGCATTTGAGTAGCGGCAAATGCATGGACTCGCGTAAAACTTTAAACACATTTTTCTCGAAACAGTGTTCTCAAAATCGGTGGGACTTGTATCTCCAAAAGTTACTATCCGATTTGACTGAAACATTTTTTATTTTGAAGAATATACTTCTGGCTAGGGGGGAAACCAGAAAAATTACAAAAAATTGAAAATTTATAATTTTCAAAGGCGTTTAAAGGACGAAAAGTATAGGAAAATCGTGATTTCAAACTTCAAGTCTCGTTATTTTCTAAAAAAAAATGTAATTTTTGTGATTTTTCTGGTTTTCCCCCTAGCCAGAAGTATATTCTTCAAAATAAAAAAAGTTTCAGTCGAATCGGATAATAACTTTTGGAGATACAGATTCCACCGATTTAGACGAATTTTTTGACGCCTCGACTTTAACGACTCCCCAGTGCCGCCTGCAATGATCAATTATAAAACAAAAAATATATTTCTATAACCTAAGACACCCTTAATAAAATGCAAAATGTCTCGTTAAATTATATATAGTAATTTTCCTTTAATTAATTCCTAAAGATCACCTGTTTTTATGAGCTTTAGACCGGAACCTCCCCATAATACACTTGAATAAGTAGTACTCGTAACACAAATTCCCTCTTTTAAGTAGGTATGTCTGCTGTAGCGCCAATCGCACCCATAAATACGAATCCAACTCCGATTGCTGCTTTCGGCATGGGCCAAACGATGCCGATGCAACCATTATGTACTAGCATGGGTGCTCCGATCACAGGTGTTTCTACTATGGCACCTTCTGTTGCTCCAACTGGTACGTACAGTGTCGAACAGTGTCGCTTGGAGTTGTGACATGTTATTCTTCTAAGGTGGCTATGTATTCTTACAGGTACCGGTGTAATATCACCTCCTCCAGGTTTAACATTAGTGTCGGCGACTGCGACAAATGGTGCGTTAGTGAACGGCGTAATTGCTCAGACGCCAGTGTCTACGAACACTCCGTTGAGTACAACGGCGCGTCCACCAAGCATAGATAGAGTGGGTTCGGTGGATTCTCAACACAGTCAACATTCGATTGGTTCTCCGCAGTCCATAGAATGGGCTGTGCCCCATCAAACGAAGCTAAAATACACTCAGCTGTTTAATACATGGGACAGGACACGGACGGGCTTCTTATCCGGTCTCCAGGCCAGGAATATTATGGTGCAATCGCAGTTGCCTCAAAAAGTATTAGCACAGATATGGTAAAATGACAGTCATATACGTTGGATAATGTCTTTCGAAGCAACGATTCTTAGCATTTCTATAGAACCTAATTGCATTATTAGGACGGTGGCAGATATGGATTCGGATGGTCGTTTGAGCTGCGACGAGTTTGTAGTAGCCATGCATTTATGTGATTTAGCTAAGACCGGCGAAAACATACCCAGCACCCTTCCGATAGAACTCATCCCGCCAGCCTTCAGGCGCCAGCGACAGAGTAGTCTGACGCTTTCGCAGAGCGGAGCGGAGAACATAGATCCGTTAGCTGGTATGCCGCAGGTAAGTTTCGCTTTGACAAGCCTCCGCTTTGGCAATTACATTGCGCGTTTGCAAAATTACATTGCTTGCAGTCGTCCTTCGAAGACAAGCGTAAAGAGAACTTTGAGAAGGGTCAGGCAGAGTTGGAGCGTAGACGTAAAGCACTGTTAGAAATTCAGCGTAAGGAGCAAGAGGAACGTGAGCGGAAGGAGAGGGAGGAGGCGGATAAGCAAGAGAAAATCAGGCGAGTAAATCTTGCTTGTAGGGTTTGTTTGGTTTTTAAAAAACGGGTTTAAAAACTGTTCGTTTTTTTAGAAATTTGTAACATTCAAAACCCGGTTTTTAAATTTAAAGAAACCCGTTTTATATACTAGGATTAATATGTAAAAATGAATTAATTGTTTAATTAAAAACGTTAACGTTTTGACTTGAAATCGCCTCGGACACAAGCATATTGCAGAAGATAACAGTTTACTGTAAAACTAATCTTCGTGAGTTCATATTTTCGGAAGAAAAATACGAAATGAAATGAAGATTTATAATTTGTATTTCGTGTGGATTTTCGTTATTTTAGTTTTTTTTATTTGGTTTTATATGCAGGGTATTTTATTGTGTAGATCCATACATATTAAATGAACTCAAAAATTGTACGAATTTGTACGGATTTTAGTTATTTTAATCTTTTTATTTCTTTGGTTTTGTATAGGTGGAGTATATTTTATTTTGTTACATTTTTGAAATTCCATACATATTAAAAAAGCTGAATTTTTTAAAATAAGTACAGATATTTATTTTCTATTTTAATAATATCTTTTTGTGAAAATTCGAAAACCGGTTTTTTTTGGGGGGAATAGTGAAATTCGAAAACTTTTTTTTCTTCAAAAGTTAGTTTTTGTATAAATCATAATAAATAAAATAAATCAAACATAAATAATGCTTTGCATCATATTAATGAAGAGTGTTCTTATACAGGCTCGAGCAAGAAAGACGCAGACAAGCAGAAATCGAGAAGCAGATGCAGAAGCAGAAGGAAATCGAACAGGAGAAAGAGGAACAACGAAAGCGAGTGCAAGAGCAAAGGGAAGCAGCACGAAAGTAAGTCAACTTCGTCATAATAAATCTTCCAGTTACAAAATCCTGAAAGCTCGTAACAATACTGCTCTGCTCCGCAGAGAAATGGAGAGACAACGGCAATTAGAATGGGAGAACCAGAAGTCCCAGGAACTTCAAGCCCAGAGGCAGAAGGAGCAAGACGTGCTGCTTAAATTAAAGGCGAAGAATCAAACTTTAACCATCGAGCTTGGGACACTCGTACGTATTACAGTCGCCACTAAAATGACCAGGCTTTACACAGGCCAATTTCATGTAATTTCTGCAGAACGACAAAGTGAAGGAGCTGTCGCAAAAGATTTGCGACACTCGGGTGGGCGTGTCCGGCGTGAAAACGACGATTGATGGAATGCGATCGACGCGCGATGCGCAGCTGCAGGAGATGGCTGCTTTGAAGAACAAACTTCGAGAACAGAACCAAAGATTGCTGACTCTGAGTCAAGAGAAAGCTCGTATCGAGGCGAAGAATAAGATGAACACGGCTATGGAGTCCGCGGGACAGGAAGCTATCAAAATGGCATTTGACAACAAGCAGATCACGTTGAAACAAATGAGGGATAAGATTGCTGATTTACAGGAACAGGTATACATAAACATATCGAAGTATACCTCTTGGTTTATGGGATGTTTAAGATACTGTCCGTTAATTATTTAATAATTTACATGGATAGATCGACGCTAGAGTGGCTGACATCGAAAATAACAATGGCCAGCTTCAAGATATTAAGACCCAGATGATGAATTTAGCGGCGGACTGTAAGAATCTGTACGTCACATTCGAGGATAGGAGATTAAAGGTCTTAGAAATTAGGGCAGGTGCTGGTACTGGTGTCACTACTGACTACACATCAGCGTGGGGCGATAGCGCTTGGAATGACAACGCACCAGCAGTTAACGATAATGACTGGCCTGTCAGTGAGACCGCTGAAACTATCGCGGAG
Source organism: Andrena hattorfiana (assembly GCA_944738655.2). Taxonomy (NCBI): domain Eukaryota; kingdom Metazoa; phylum Arthropoda; class Insecta; order Hymenoptera; family Andrenidae; genus Andrena; species Andrena hattorfiana. The sequence goes on from OX122889.2 coordinate 7,290,869, forward strand.
GAGGAGTCTACTCCGGGAGCTATGAAGTACAGAGCTCTGTACGAGTTCGTAGCCAGAAACCAAGACGAAATATCGTTCCAGCCTGGCGATATTATAATGGTAATCGTCTGCGAAAGTACGCGAACGTAGCAGATTGTTACGAAGGACTAAAGGAGAACTTGTCGAACAGGTACCGCCGGTCCAAAACGCAGAGCCAGGGTGGATGGCTGGGGAAATACGAGGCCACACTGGTTGGTTCCCTGAGTCTTACGTACAACCAGTGGACGTAGGGAGTGTTAACGAGAGCACTTTCATACAGCAAGACAGCGTGGAGAAGAGAACCTTAGAGTTAGTTCAGTTGTACTTAAATGGTCATGCCTAGTCGGCAGGCGAAAGAAAACGAGATTTTCATGAATTTTTTGTGGAAAATCTAATGTATATTTTTTACAACTATTTGCTTATTTTAAAAGTACATATATTCAGCAACTCTCACAAGGGAAGTCCCGAAATTTAAAAAATTCTGAAGCTATGAATATGCAGGGTATTTCCTCGTGATTACAATGCGATTTTTGTTTGCTGCCCAAATTCACTCTAAGGGGGTGAAATTATCCCCTGAAAATCCAGCTATTTTTCGATTTTCTGTTGTAACTCGCGAACTGTAAGAACTTTAAGACACCAAATGATAGTCTTAATTAAAAGAAGAAACTTTTGTCTTGACACTTTTTTCTATCTCTTACAGTTCGTGAGTTATAACACAAAATCGAAAAATAACCGAATTTTCAGGGGTTAATTTCACCACCTTAGAGTGCATTTGGGCAGCAAACAAAAATGGCGTCGTAATCAGGAGGAAATCCCCTACATATTCACAAAGTTTCATGATTTTTTTGAATTTCCAGGTTCGGGATGTTCCCTTGTCAGTAATTTTGTTACAGGAAAATATTAAAAAAAGTAACGAATAACCGCCACTCCCCTGGAAGCTATTTTTTTTAGCGGTGAGCACGATTTCTCCGAGCCGGATCATCTGAAATCGAAAAGTGAAGAAGATTCTGTTAGTATATGAGTTTATCTAGTTCGTGAACGAAGGATTTTCGTTTTCGATGGAAACTCTATTTTTAATTCACGAAAAACGAACGATTCAGACATCGAAAAATCATAATTTTGCGTTAAACGACCGCCAATTTTCTCTGAAATCATTTTTTTGAAAAATCCTTCGTTCACGAACGAGATAAACTCGTATATTAACAGAATCTTCTTCACTTTCTGATTTCAGATGATCCGGCTCGGAGAAATCGTGCTCACCGCGCAGCGCCATTATAAAACCAGCTTCCGCGAGAATGGCTGTTACTCCTTCATTATTTAATATTTTCCTATAACAAAATTCCTGAGGGTTGCTGAATATATGTACTTCTAAAATACGGAAATAGTTGCAAGAAACGTACATCACATTTTTCACAAAAAAAATTCCCGAAAGTGACGTTCTTTTTCGTTCGCCAACTAGGCATGACCCCTTAATTATTCACAGACACGTTTCTATGATCTCCTTTTATCCCATTACAGAGGGATCGCTGAAGTCCCCGAAAATGTGTCTGACGCTGGGTCATTGGGCGGTGAACCTCCTGTCGTCGAGCCTATCGTACCCACCCTTGGATTAGGTTTAGCATGTGATCTGCAAGCGACAACATTGTTCCAGTATCGGCCTACGACAGAGCAGCATCTTGCCTTTGAGAAAGGGGATATTATTAAAGTCATCGAACAGCAGGTGAGTAGAACTTCAACGGGACCAGTAATCCTTCAAACTTTATATCGAATTATGCACACAATCCTTTGTTTAACCAGGGCGACTGGTGGTACGGTACATCCAGCACCGAAGCCAGCGGTTGGTTCCCCAAATCTTACGTGAAGGAAATCGCCGCTACTCAAGCCGCAGTGGTCGACGGTCTCAACGAGTACTACATGGCTCTGTATCCATACGTCTCCGGCGAGAATGGAGATCTAACGTTCAATCAAGGCGAAGTGATACTGGTCACCAAAAAGGAAGGCGACTGGTGGACAGGCAGCGTAGGAGACAGAAATGGAATTTTCCCTGCCAATTACGTAGAGAAATGCGATGCTCCGGAGCAGGTAATCGGTTTAAATACACGCGGAAGTCTTTGCGAAGCTTGAAGTTTGTAAGTTTGGCGTTAAAGTGTGCTAGTAAGATAACTAACATCGTACGTAACATCAACCAGGGTGTCCCCGAAACTACTAACGAAATCGAAGCAACTATCACGGCTCCTACCACCGTGGAAACTGCCACGAATAATTTCGAAACGAGTGCTTCCGTTGCCCAAACAACATTGGTTTGTAATATTCTGTTTATAGTACTGCTACTCTGTAGTTAATCGGCAAGCGTATTAAATGTCCTGTACGCTATAAAATGGCTAATAGTATTAGAATGCGAAATGTTCGATAAGCTAGACGCGCATATATACGTGTTTAGCAAACCGAAAAGACTCCCGAGCAGCTGGAAGACGAGAGAGCAGCTGCTGAAGACCGAGCAGAGTTGCCCGACTTCGCGGCGATGGCTGCGCAGCAGGTAATTAACACACATTTGCTTACCCTGTACAAATCTCAGAGTATTACGTACGACACTCGCTGTTCTGTGATATTTAATGGCTTTCTATTCTGTTTCCATCGCTGGCGTCCTGCTATCACAGTATCATAAGGTACTTCGCCTAAAATAAAACTCCCTAATTAGTTTATTCTACGATCTATCCTTAATACTTTGCACTTCGCAGCTTTGTAAAAAGCAATACTAATTTGAATTACGCGTGCACTTCGTGAAAATAGTGATAATCACTGAATATATTGTTTTCCAAAACAGCGAGGAAGGAAACCCGAAATCGTACAAGTTATCGCACCATACCAAGCGACTAGTACCGAGCAATTAGACTTGCAAAAGGGGCAATTAATAATGATACGCAAGAAGACAGACAGTGGTTGGTGGGAAGGAGAATTACAAGTAAGAACGCTTATTCTTAACCAGAGTTGGGCAAAATGCAATCTAATTACAACTGACAAATTATGATTAAACTGTAATTGCGTAGTTGATTACACATTATTTTCTGTAATCGTTAATGTAAGTGGTTGGCCATAATTTTATCAACTACCTAAATTAACGATTACAGAAAATAATGTGTAATCAACTACACGATTACAGTTTAATCGTAATTTGTAAGTTGTAATTAGATTACATTTTGCCCAACTCTGTTCTTAACTATGTTTCTAAGATGTTTCGAACAGTTCTGACGTTGCGCGTTACTTTCACAGGCGCGTGGTAAGAAGAGGCAAATTGGCTGGTTCCCAGCGTCTTACGTTAAGCCTTTGACCAGCAGCAGCAATCGAAGTACACCTGTCTCCCATGGATACCAAGACTCGCCTACGGATCCAAATGTTGGTGCGTAACTCTTAAATCGTCCATCGTTCCATATTCGCTAAAATTAACGAACGCGAGGAGCAGCTAAGTAAATCGATTTCGCCTTTACAGAGCGTGTCATGGCGTTATACCCGTATCAAGCGCAAAACGAAGACGAGCTGAGCTTCGACAAGGGCGATGTCATAGTCGTGCTTGCGAAAGACGAAGCAGCATGGTGGAAAGGCGAATTGCACGGAATGACTGGCGTGTTCCCCAGTAATTATGTATCTCCCATGTGTAAGTATCCTCTTATCTCTCATAATTCCATGTTTGATTTACAGAACGCGGCAAATAACTTGTTTTCGAGCAGACGCGGCTGTTCTAATAAATTGTATATCGTAAGTGTTTACTGAACGCGAGATTTCGATCAACCGCATAGCGACCTAGTGCCACGGAGATCGCGCGAAATCACGCGGCACGGTCATTGCGGTGAAATTCAGTCTGTGATACACGGACAGACGGACGACCGTCAGGTTTCATATTTATTAGTAATCATAAGATGGCTGTAAATTGATGTGGTAGTATCGATTGCGGGAATTCTGATACAACGTGATTCACAGTTTATCACGGCGGTCGTTTAGTAGGAACAGATAGAGGTCGCGTATTTCTTGCATCATTACTGTGCTTATACAGTGGACGAAAGTATGCGGACACTTTTAAAATCGTATAATTTGTTCGAAATCGGCCCAAACAACTTGAGTTTTTTTGAGAAGCTAGAAGGATTAGTTTGCTAAGTAACGAGTTTCGTCGTTTTGAAGAAAGTTGTAATTAGTCCGAATAGCAAAAAAAAAATAGAAAAGATCATTTTTTCAACTTTTTTGTCTGTGCTCGTAATTGAAATTTGAAAAATGCCTTTTGTAGATTGAAGTAAGTTGTATACACGCCAAAAATTTTATCGAAATCGGTTAACATTTCTCTGAGCTATAAACGCTTAAAGATCGCTGAACAAGGTCGAAAATAGCGAAATTCCCGAAACCAGCGATTTTCAACCTTATTCTGCGATCTTTAAGCGTTCATAGTTCACAGCAACGTTAACCGATTTTGATGTAATTCTGGGCGTGTATACAACTTACTTCAATCTACAAACGGGATTTTCGAATTTTCATTACAGGCTCGCAAAAGATTTGAAAAAATGATCTTTCCTACTTTTTTGCTACTCCGACCAATTGCAACTTTTTTCAAAACGACGAAACACGTCTCTTAGCAAACTAATCCTTCTAGCTTCTCAAAAAAAAAACTCGAATTGTTTGGACCAATTTCGAACAAGTTATACGATTTTAAAAGTGTCCACATACTTTTGTCCCCCACTGTAGAATGTGTATCTATTAAATAGATACACTTACATGTGTTATCATTGTAAACTATGTCAGTCGTATTTACGATATATTCGTGCTGAAATCGATGTCTCCTTATTTACGGAAGTTACTTAGAGTTAGCTGTAGATTACAGGCATAAATAGGAATATTAACACCGAACACAAGTGTCTATTACTATTACCATAATCGGCGATAGTTATGTAAAAAAAAGAACAGAGTGTTTCTTTCAATGATTCAGTTATGTAGAACGGGTGTTGCGTGTGCTTTCTGCTCTGATATGGCTGCACTTAAATCAGCACCTTGGCTTGGAAAGCGGTACATCTTTTATGTACAGTAATTTCTTACTTCATTTCTGGTCTCTTCGTAACTGATAGTTTCCGGGACGAATTATTTAGAGAGGAGTACTTTCTCTATCGTATAGCCTGCCTGTCTGCCTGCATGCCTGCCTGTCCGTCCGTCTGTCCGTTTGAGGTAGCTGCTTCGTTCCACTAAAAATTATTTAAACGTCCATTTCACATGCTTAATAAGAGATACGATATAAAGATGATCTTAATACAACGATCTTAATCAATGATACTTAGTTCCAAACACTTTGCTGTTAACTTTCGTAGAGATTACACACCTTGCAGCGTAAATGAAAAGAAGTGCACATTTTTAAAGTAATTATTATTTCATTTAACCGTATAGTCTTCTCCGCGCGGATAGAATTCCAAAATGAAACAGCTACTTCAAGCAATTTAAATATCTGTCGTTCGATACGATATCTGGAACCGATGAGTCCTCTTTACTAATTGTTATCTTTCGCCTCTGCTTGACATGCAGCATAAAGGATAGCAGAGCAGCACCGCAGCATTGCAGGCTAAAATAAAATCATCTGAAGTGCAATAAGAATGATAGCAGACTCTACGCTCACCACGACGTGTTACAAGCCAACAAGTCTCATCGGTGGAGACACAGTGAGCATTAGAAATGAGAGAAATATAAAGACAAAGAGAGACCTCGGGGCTGGTTCTTCGTTTCTATATTATCCCGAATGATGCAAAGCCTTTCTCTTCTGGCACGGGGTTCTGCTCGTCCCTCTGTTTTTCGTTGATCATTGAAATTGTTACCATGCGCCTTGTCTCGACCACCACCCGTCGAAGCTGCTAAAGCCTCTATGTATGGTTCCGACTATTATTGCGCCGTATTTATAATCGTGTGCGTACCAGGGGAGCGCTGAACATTTAATAACGAGCTACATCGTAAGTATCGTTACGACCACCTGACGTGTGCACCAGATTCTACCTCAACCCTCTACTTTAATCCAAGCTAGACCTTAAAAGCCGAGGAATATGGTTTTCTCTGTCTAGAATAATATCTAGCGTCGCCAATGCTTAGCGTATCGAAACGAATTGTAAATTTATTTAAGATGTTACTATCCTTAGGCAAAGGCGAGTGCAACTTTTCGTTCACGCTAGCACTTTCAGCCCGGAAGTATCATTTCTCTTGTACGATATCGGATTCGATGGACGAAAGAAGCTTAAGTAGAAGCAGCTGTGCTTTTCAGCGATATACCTGTATTAGAGTTAAAGTACTTTCTTCTAGGAGCAAAGACAATAAATATCGAACTAGCTAATCCGTAAAACATTCGTATTATTCTATGTGTAGTTGAAAGGACATCCGAACAGCTTTCTGTGTAAATAAATAAAAAAAACGTGGGTATAAACAAAGATTTGCAGTAAAAACGATTTGCTCGCGAAGGTCGCCAGCGTCGGGCTTAAAGTGTTAGTCTAGTAAGAGGTAGGCACCGCTGGTTGTTTAACAGCGATTCTAAATTCCCGAAATCCGTACCCTTAAGAGCAGCTTTAGCGTCGAGGAGCCTTAAACGCACCTCCGACCTTTTTCTTTTTACGAGTACTGCGGCATATCATTTTGGTGCGCAATACAGATGGTTTGTACAGTAATCATACTGCGCCAAGGCCTAGTGCGAAAGTTTCACAGCAGATCTAACAGCAGGTGAATATCAGTCTGCTTGCCGTCGATGTAAAGGGAGAAGGAGTTGTCGAATCACACGTTGAATATCCCGTTCGGACGTTTTGCTTTGCCGATGCAAGCGGGTGGAGAGTCTGTTATAACGCATAAAGAAGAAATGCCGGCTCGGTCCTAGAGACCGGGCAATTACGTATACAGTTTATGTTTTCGTTTGATATCGAAATTTTATCGTAAGCTTAGAAAGCGAGAGGAGATACTAATATTCTGCATCGCGTTTACAAAGGGGATGAAAATATTGCTCGCTCTCTCTCTCTCTCTCTCTCTCTCTCTCTCTCTCTCTACTTTACAATTCAATACGTTTCAACCAAATCTGTTGTTCCTATTTATTTATTCTATGTATAGTTATTATTCGTTTCCCATTGATCCATCTAGTTATACACGATGGAAGATGATGTGCTCCTTCTTCGCAGCCTTTATTATAGAGCCTAAAATTCATCATTAAACAGAATATCAGTAATAACAATCATGAGGTTATAGATAGATATTATTACCACTGGTGGGAACGATTTGTTAAGTAATGTTATACCATCGTAAACCAGTTTTTCCATCAATCTCTTCCTGACGATATCGAATCGTGTTATTTAAGAATAGGATACTTAAACCAATAGGATACCTTCCATTTACATTTATTATTTATATTTATTACTGTAGTAACGTTACGAGTCTCGACGTGGAGATACTTAAGTACTGTTTATTGCTTTAAACAAATTAGGTTCGATGTAGTTTACTAATCTTAAAACAATCCTTTCTCGATGCTCCTGGTTTTTCATGGCGATCGAAGCTTCGAATTGAAATTCTCTGCGAAACGGGGCGTATTATTTATTTGAACGATTAAGCGGATATGTACCTTTGTATATTATTAGCGGCCATTCCATTGAAAAGGGCCAGGAACTTGATGGAACAACTAGTTTCGAGCGAATGCAAGAACCAAGCGCACAGTAGACCGGCATATTTATACACCGGTTCAATCCTTTTACACGTTCTATAATACACTCCTTTGCAAGAATGGTGTATAAATATGCCCGGTCGTAAAACTAAACGTCGTGTGCTTAACATTAAAATATTCTAGATGCGCCCGTAATCTTGTAATCTTTATCTAAACATGTTGATAATGTGTAAAGCAAGTTATGCAACTGGTTATTCTTAGAATGAGATACTTGTGTAGTGCTACATCCTTATAAGATTGTTACTATTTGCAGAATATCCATATTGTTTATTTGTTGTAATGTCGAATCTCATTGCCAATCTCAATCGTACGCGGGGGTGTACTTTCTCGAGTAAAGGGACACTGTACGCGGTGCGGAACAAGCTGAGATCGCTGTGTAATTATTACAGACTTCTGTTCACACTTCATGTGAATATAATCTGAATCTTCTCACATGCATATACACGCCGTTCTTATACATATGTACACATATCCATACATATACAGACGTGTTCGCAAAACTGCTGATTGAAATAAAGTATCTGTCTGTTGTAAAGTATCGTTGCGTACAACAATTTCTGTACTATCCGGTGAAACCCAACGACCAATTCGAATGGTATCATTTTAACGAGTATTTCTGTGTTACGTTTTGCCCCTGCAAACTTTGCGTGATTATTTAAGGGGATGTTTCGGTCTAAAAATCGATTTCTTTTATTTCATTTTTCTAATGTTCGACCTTTTAGGAATACGTGTTTAAAAGGATTTGTTGAAATTCGTAGAATTCCTGAAGTTATAAGCATTTGAGTAGCGGCAAATGCATGGGCAACAACCGCCACTCGGCGCTCACGTAAAACTTTAAACGCGTTTTTCCCGAAACAGTGTTCTCAAAACGGTGGGATCTGTATTTGCAAAAGTTACTATCCGATTCGACTGAAACTTGTTTTATTTTGAAGAATATACTTCTGGCTGGGGGGAAACCAGAAAAAGTTATAAAAATTGAAAATTTATAATTTTCAAAGGCGTTGGAAGGACGAAAGATATAGGGAAAAAGTGGTTTCGAAATTCAACTGTCGTTATTTTCTAAAAAATGTTATTTTTGTGATTTTTTGGTTTCTTCCATAGCCAGAAGTATATTCTTCAAAATAATAAAAGTTTCAGTCGAATCGGATAATAACTTTTGGAGATACAGGTCCCATCGATTTGGATGAATTTTTTGACGCTTCGACTTTAACGACTCCCCAGTGCCGTCTGCACTGATTAATTATAAAACAAAAAATATATTTCTATAATCTAAGACATCCTTAATACAATGCAAAAAGTCCCATTAAATTATATATAGTAGTTTTCCTTTAATTAATTCCTGAAGATCACCTATTTTTTTTGGACTCTAGACCGGAACCTCCCCTTAAACTCCTTGACAAATGGTTAGATTTTACCAAAAGCTATGTACCTTATTCGTTGTTCCCTCTTTTTGGACCTCTACGTTTCTTCGAATGATTTCGGGGAGTGTCTTGTACGCGGTGAAAGTAATTGAAACGGACAGAAGCTTGTTACATACATTTTATGCGTAGCTAATGAGACGACCACTGACATACTATCGGTTGGATTCGATTCGATGGAAAGAAAGCGACAAGAGTACATCAAAGAGCTTATTACAACCGAGCAAGCGTATATAGAAGACATGAGACTTGTTCACGAGGTACTTGGAAACTTGACAGCTCTTAAATTGGTACAATAATGATAAAATAAGTAATAAACGAGAATCTTTATTGCAGGTGTTTGAGAAACCTCTTATTGAAAGTTTAGTTTTAACGGTGGACGAGGTGGATAAAATATTTGTTAACTGGAGAGACATTATTGCCTGCAACGATAATTTTTTAAGGTAAAAATTAGACCTTCTTTACATCACGCAAACTGAGAATATACCGTTGACAAACTTGATAAAAATTAATCATTTAACATTTGTCTTTTAGAACACTACGAATACGACGAGATAATAGCGAAGGAGGAATTGTAAGAATGATCGGAGACATTTTATGCGAGAATGTAAGCAACTGTTTTCTCTTGCGCTGTAACTCTGTACGCCTATTTACAGGCGCTTGTATATTTCAGATACCTAGAATGTCAGCGTACATCAGATTCTGCAGCTGTCAGATATCCGCGGCTGTTTATCTTCAACGACTGACTGAAACCTTGCCAGAGTTTGTCGAAGTTGCGCATTCGTGTCAGCAAGACCCACGCACGAAAGGAATGCCTTTAAGCTCGTTCTTAATAAAACCAATGCAAAGGATAACGAAGTATCCCCTTATCATTGGCAAAGTATATTTCATTCTTATGTCGTTAAGGGGACTAGGCAGTCAGATCGCTCGAAGATCAAGTATTTTTTTTAGAATTAATTACAAGGAGATGAACACAAATTGTGACTAGTACTTTTGGGTAACGTTTATAAATACTATAAACAGTAAAAAAAAAATTATTTGAATATTATATACATATGTATGACAGCGCTACAGTCGTCTGATATGTAGGCGTTTTTTCTGGAGCCGATGTAGTTTTGCAGTGATTCCGGCCGTAAGAAATTGAATTGTGAAATATCTTCTGAAACTGATACTTTGCCCCGGCCCCCATTCTGCCCGAACATATTAGAAAGAAAAAAAAATCAAAATTATAAAAATGGTGGCTGCAAAACGGCAAATTTTAAAGAAACGTCATTTTTCGCCAGGGAAAAGAGCCATTCTATATTTTTTTTTTTTTGTTAAAACAGGAGTTTCCGCAGACTTATGCGTAGGTTCAGGTTGTAACTAGACATGTTTGATATATGCTGATTTTTTTTCAAATCGATGTGTACCTCTGTTTTTTCGCAATCACTGCAAAACGAAGAAGAAATATGATTCCGAGAAAAACGCGTTTAAAGTTTCGAAAGAGGGATCTAGTCTACCTGCGTGCTCGCAGAAACGGTTTATGGCTTTTCGGCTGTAAAATCCTTAATTTTGAGAATTTTAACATAAACCAAACGGCATTTTACTCGGGAGGGGTGGTACTTTAGAAAAATGCAAGAAAAAAATCGAGTTTGTGACTGCTTAGTCCCCTTAAGGGGGGAGTTCTATTTAGGACGGCTAGGAATAAGGTGATACTTGGGAATTCTTTTCTAAGGAACTGTTAAGCGGATCTTTTCTAAATTTTCAGGGTATTTTAGTTCACATTCAAACAATAAAAATTAATTTTTACGTTACAAAGTGTTCGGTGGAAATGGAGGTATATGAACACGTGCGTTAGGACTCGCGCGCCGGAGTTGCAAATTGGCGATTATAACGGTGGCCCCATTTCTTCCATGAAATAAAAAAAACAAGGATTTTCTTATTTCTAGTATAATTACATCGTCGATGAACCTAAGAAACAAAAAAAAAGTTAAAACTTGGCAAACTGGTGGAACTTGAAAGAAAAAGTTACGACTCTGCCCGAAGATATTTCGTACTATTTAAGGAAAAAGAGTTCAATTCAATTTATTTATCAATGTCGTAGGTTCGTCGACAATGTAATTATACTAGAAATAAGAAAATCCTTGGTTTTTTTATTTCAGAGACGAAATGGAGCCACCATTACACCCGCCAATTTGCAACTCCGGCGCGCGAGTCTTAACGAACGTGTTCCTATATCTTCATTTCTACCAAACACTTTGTACCGTAAAAATTAATTTTTATTGTTCGAATGTGAACTAAAATACCCTGAAAGTTTGGAAAAGATCCGCTTAACAGTTTCTTAGAAAAAAATTCCCAAGAATCACGTTATTCCTAGCGTTCTTACATAGTGCTTCCCCCTTAATCTTATCCCAGAGTTTCTAGCGATGCATATCTATCACAATTCCTTTAGATTTTAGAACACACCCTAGTCAATCATCCCGACAGACAGTATCTCCAAGAGGCGTTGGCTAAAGCCGAGGAATTTTGTACCCAGGTAACGTTTCTAAAATATAAGCTTCGCTGTTCAAACGAGTAATATTGTTTCTTTCGACTCCAGGTGAACGAAGGAGTTAGAGAGAAAGAGAACAGCGATAGATTAGAATGGTTGCAGACCCATGTGGCTTGCGACGGTCTGGAGGAGCAGCTTATTTTCAATTCTCTAACCAATTCTTTAGGACCGCGAAAGCTTCTTCACTTTGGTATACTGCATAAGGTACTTTACGCAGTTGTAAGATATTCTCTTTAATCGTAAGACTCTGTTTGACTTTCGTACGTATCGCAGGCAAAAAGTGGGAAGGAACTCGTCGGATTTCTCACGAATGATTTCCTGCTATTCGCACAGCCGACGCTCGCCAAGAAGTCTTTCCCCAGTGGGCAGCAATTTTCGTTCGAACGAAACGAGCACCACAAGTTCAAGATGTACAGAAAGGTACTCGGTGGCGATTCGACGGGTCGATAGTAACGTGAAAGCAGTAATTGAAGTGTTTCTGTTTTGCAGCCAATATTTCTAAACGAATTATCTCTCTTAGGAGATTCAGACACGAATGGAAATGTTAGCTTGAGTTGGGGCGAGAGTACAGAGAACGCGACTAAAATACTCAGATTGAGGGATCAGAAGAAGCCGATAATATTGCTGGCGCCTTCTCCGGGCGAATGTTCTCTGTGGGTCAGAAGAATCACAGAAGCGAGGAGGAAGTTCTCAGAGAATGAGAAGACACGCCTGCAGAGGCAGCGATCAAGTGAGTTCCTGCTTTTATCTAAACTACTTTCTGTGAAATTATAAACTCGGTCAGTGTCGTTTGTCCTTGTATCATTATCGCGACAGTGTACCTTGCTAACACGGAGCAAGGTACAAGAAGACTGTTGGATTCTGTTATTTATCTGCAGTAAATCGCAGCAAATTTCCTCGTATAATAACATATGATATGTGTGAGTAAACAGAGCAGGCGCAGTTTGGAGCGTGTGGCAGAATACTTGTTACGGTGCTTGAAGGTTTCAATTTAAAGACCATACCTGGTAAGGAAACGTCTACGCTTAAACCGCTCGCTTTCTTCTTTATGCGTGTTCCTGCTTGCTTACGATTGCTTGGTGTCTCCTACTTTTTCCTGCACGAGCATGCGATAAGGCAGGGCTGCACAGGGAGCCTTTTTCAGCGCCTGGCGGCGAGCAACCAGCCGTGCGTCGAGCTGTCCCGTTGCTAAGGGTAGAATCAGCGAGGAGAACTGCAGTAGTGTAGGTACGGGCTCGGAGGCGCGTAGCGTAAGTACAGGGTCATCCGTTATAACTGCAACCTACGCGCGCGCGAACAGACGAAAATGGCAACACCGCCTCACGGACGCATTCCACTGCAACCATGCATCTGCCCGGCGTTCGGAGGGTTGCCAGCGACAGCGGTGATGCCCGAGCTTTGAAAATTTTAGGATGGTCTCTTTCAAATTAACGTCACAAGGAGCTATTTGAAATTTCCCGACCGGGGTTGAAGAATTTGGGGCTTTTTTCGTATAACTTTTGAACTGTAAAAGATATCGGAATGCAATTTGCGCCGGAAAATGAGGAAAAATTATTCCCTCTTAATGATGGATAATTCAAAATATTTTACGTTTACTTAATTTTAGCTTTTATCAATTATTTAACCATAACTGTTGTGAAAAGCTTTTGCAAACTGTTTATTTAATACTATATTCAATGCTCTTTTTAAAATTCATGATGTGGATAAACAATACGCTAGTTGTTTCTGTGTCATTACTTTCATAAATTGAGAAACTAAATTTTTATTCAATTATGTGTTAGTTCCGCAGACCTCAGAATCTATTGTTCTGGTTTTCTTTTTTATAATTTTATCCTTATATGCAGTGCATGCATAGATCGGACTTAAGGAGTAACTAACGGGACGTGTCTTTGATTGTAGCGATGTTTGAATCTTTTTCCTAGAATTTTTGTGTTTGAATGTTTAACCTTTTAGCTACTCAACGCCACGCCTATACCGGCTTCCGTTAATGCCATTTTTTGGAACGATGCGTCTTTATTGTGGCTTTTACACGCAGGTGGCGAAAAATCTCTTCGTACAAGGGTATAGCGCCGCGGTGAATCCTGTCGTAGCTAAAATTCTTGAAATTAAGACTGGTACGAGACCAGTTGACATTGTTTTCAAACCTCATTACAGTAATCCAGGGTGCGAGTGGTAAACCGATCATAAAAGCGGAGCGCGCGGCTCGCTTACCTGGGCCGGGAAATTCCGCACAGCTCTTTGCGGCGTTAATTTGAAAGAGACCATCCTAAAATTTTCGAAGCTCCGGCATCACTGCTACCCAGCGGTCGCTGGTAACCCTCCGAACGCTGGGCCGGTGCATGGTTGCAGTGAAATGCGTCCGTGAGGCGGTGTTGCCATTTTCGTCTGTTGGCGCGCGCGTAGGTTGCAGTTTTAACGGATGACCCTGTACAGGGTCGTGTTAATTTGAAAGAGACCATCCTAAAATTTTCAAAGCTCGGGAATCACCGCTGTCCAGCGGTCGCTGGCAACCCTCCGAACGCCGGGCAGATGCATGGTTGCAGTGGAATGCGTCCATGAGGCGGTGTTGCCATTTCCGTCTGTTGGCGCGCGCGTAGGTTGCAGTTTTAACGGGTGACCCTGTATAAGTATGTCACTACCCTTAGCAACGGGACAGCTGGACGTACGGCTGGTTGCTCGCCACTAGCCGCTGAGAAAGGCTCCCTGCGCAGCCCTGCGATAAGGAGAGGCAGAGTAAAACCATCTACAGGGAGGAGCGAAATCATCGAGGACCTGTGCTGTTACAATCACATCACCTAACTGCATGGCGTGTTTACTAACAAGAATCTTGCATGATTATAGTTCGCAGGAAGCCTCCCGATGGTAGACTTCGATTAGTAGTTGCGGGAGCTGAAGGTCTTATTATGCCGAAGAAAGGTAAAATTTTCTGCTCGCACTTAGCTTCGCTTCAACAGGTAATCGAACTGAGTCATCTCCCCTTTGTAGCTAAATGGTAGACGAACGACAGTAGTATTTAGCGCCTACTTGCTTCGAACCTAACAATGTATCTGCGATTCTTCGCGAATGCCACTACTTACGCACTTACTAACAAGCACAAGTAAATTAAGGCGCGCCGACAGAGACGAATTGAGAGTGTGATTTTTACAGGCAAATGCAACACGTTCTGCAAAGCGAGCATGGGCTCGCAAGAGGAGAGAACCGGCGTCGTGTCGGGGACTGATTGCCCTCTGTGGGACGCGTCGATGCAATTCCAAGTGAAAGACTTGCTCGAGGACACGCTATGTATCACAGTATTCGATAAAGGCTATTACAGCCCCGATGGTAAAGTTACGATCCTAATTTCAGTATCGACACAATTATTCGATGAAGAATAGGAGCGAGCGACGAAGATTTGGATGATCTTTGCTTACAGAATTCCTTGGCCGAGCAGAGATAAGGGTCGCTGATATAATGAGAGACAGCAGAGATTCGTGCGGACCGATCCAAAAGCGTATTCGCTTGCACGAAGTGGAGAAAGGCGTGGTCGTGTTGAAGCTAGATCTCCGACTGTTTGGCAATCGATAGAAAGACACTTTACATTCACAGGTAAACGGCTGCGGCTGCTTCGAGCCACAACTGCGACGCTAGAATTATTACTGCCAATAAGACTTTTTCTATCGTTGATATATAATTTAATGTTACGCACGAGGGAACAGATTCTTGCCTTGACGTAGTTAAGTAGCTGTAGTTATTAAGTCTAACTTCTAAGAATGCAAAATGACAATCGTTTATATAAGAATATTTATTACACTTCGCAAGAGTCGATGAGGGAGTGTTACTCGATATATTTTTTTATTATGTGGGACTGGTATCCGATATTTCTATTGTTTTTCATTTCTCGCGTATCGTATAAAGTCTAACGAAGCCTGGCAATCTTTAGTTAAGTCTTCCGTAGAAGTAGTTATTTGAATTCTTGTCGAAATACAGTATTATATAACGCACGTGCGAATGTGTTAGGTGATACGCGTGTAAGAACATACTTGTTACATTCAATATGCATATGTTATTATTATAACGTTTCTTGTAAATAATTTAAGAAAGCACCTATTTTTTGTATTGAATATATATATATATATGTGGTACAAGATGTGGAGCATTTAAAAGGGCATTAACACGAATAAAAGAGGCATACAATGAATAGTTTAATAATGATTTTATTGCATGAATACTTATCGTATAAGTGCAATTGTCAACGAGAACGATATCCTTGACTCCGTCGACGATTCTAGGATAAAATAAATAGTGTACATTGTTCGCGCTGACTCGTGCATGGAAATGCATAGTATATATAAATATGAATTCACATGTACAAAATAGGATAGCGTATAATCTACGACCGAGATTTTATAAATTATCGTACAGCCTATCAATAAAAGTAGATAAATTAATATAAATATAACGATTTCTTGGTGCGACGAATGTTTCAGATGTTTCGCGATGCTTCTGATTCTGCTCGAGAGGATTACGTGCAAAGTGGCGCAAGTAGGTCTGACGAAATTTTAATAGCGCTGTTGAATTAGAGCTCTCATAAAACTTCGTATATCGTATTAGAATTTCGCGGTTTATTTAATGCTTGATTCAACTATATTGCTTGCACCCCGTTGCATCCGATCCTTCTCACGAAACTGAACAAATTAGATTCCTCAAGAATTGTATGAATATTCAGACTTATGCACTTAACTTCGATCCCCCCCGCGAAGACAGCGAATCTTCCCAATCACCGATGCGCAGAGTTTCGAGATATTTAGTTCTGCCTTTACAAGTATGTTCCAGTTAGCATCACCGTGTGGATGTGATGTGCCAGTACGCAGAAGTGAATTCAAGACCGCGTGCATCAAAGGGCGTTCGTGAAAGTGAATTTGAAACAGTAATGCCAAGAGGAGCTTACCACCGTCAACAAAATACTCGAAACTAAGATTATTCTCATTTAAATAGCGTATTGTCTACACGACGAGCGTATCCCTTCATCAAACCGCCGGCTCGGGAGCTAGATGAAGGTGCGTGGCTATCTCCGAATCAGCCTCGCTGGACTCTCTGCGCTCTGGCCTGTCTACGTCCTGCGTGGGGAACTCGTAGATCGGTTTGAACCCACCGAACAGCTGCGGCTTGAAGCTCTCCGGGTCGAACTCGTTTTTCTCCGTCTGGGTCTGTTCGGTGTGTGAATTGTCCTCGGATGCCTCATCGTCTGATTTCCTGTTGATGGTGGGCTCCACCACGACAACGCTCCAGCCATTCTTCGAAGGAGCCTCTGCGCTGACACTGGCAACGAAGGGTGCCATGAAGTTCTGCGGAGAGGGAGCTGAGCTCGAGGAGCTTGACGGCTGCTGCGAGGGCAGCAGAACAGGCTTCTGCTCGGTGTTATCAGCCTTGGAGCTCTCCTCGTCCCTTACGTCTACGTCGAGTCGATGAGAGGCTTGAGCCGTTGGCGTGTAAACGTATGCGATGGGGGTGGAGGATGGCAGAGATGGTAGACGATGGAGAGTCGCTGAAATCGGCTCGTTCCTCCTCGCTGGGAACGGCACGAAGTCCTGCAGGTACGGTATGACGTTCACGTTGGAGTCTTTCTCGTCCTTCTCATCGCCGTTTTTTTTCACAGGCTCCTCCTCCTCCCTCTGGTCGCTGGGCACCAGCAGAGGAGTTTCCCTCATGCCGCTGGTAAGGACGGAGGGATCAGGGCGCTCCAGAGGATAAGGGAAGTCGGAAGCAACCGGTCGCCCGTTGAATATATTACGAACAGGAGGGCTTTGCTCTTCGTCCATGCCTTGGCCCTCGTCCTGCAGAAGCGTCTCTGGCGGCAGAGGTCGATGGGGACCGCGCGTCCCTACCACCACGCTCTCATCCTTCTCTCTGGAATCATCAGGGTGTATATTCACAGCAGTATTCACAGGATAGACCACGTAGACCGGCGACTCAGCCAGGCTCTCCCTGTCGTCGAACTTCCTCCTGTCAGCTTCCTGCTCGATGACAATCCTCTCCGGTTCCTCGTTAGCGTCGACGGAAGACAGACTCGACTCCGTGACGTCCTCGTTCAGCTCGCCGTGCTGCTGGAGCATCTGAAGCGTCGCTACGTGCGGAGGGTCCGCGGTTCTTCGTTTGGGGAACAGAGGAGGCCTCGGCGGCACCTGCGGCGGCTCCTCCGAGTAGCGGTCCACCCTCTCCTCCTCTTCCAAGCGCAGCTTCTGGCCGGACAGCCTGACCGACGACTTGGGGTCCTCCTCGATCCTGGAAGTCGCTGGGGGCCCACGAAACCTCTTGATCTCCGGCTCCCGGGGAGGCAGCACGCTCTCGGTGTTGGCGGAAGCCGCCCCAGCCACTCTGAGCGCGTGCACCGGTGGAGGAGGAGGGTTCAGTCTCTGAAGATAGGACGGAGGAGGTGGCAGAGGCCTCCTGGTCGGTG
This sequence comes from Andrena hattorfiana, assembly GCA_944738655.2. Classification (NCBI taxonomy): domain Eukaryota; kingdom Metazoa; phylum Arthropoda; class Insecta; order Hymenoptera; family Andrenidae; genus Andrena; species Andrena hattorfiana. The sequence continues at coordinate 7,308,979 of OX122889.2, forward strand.
GATGCGACTGCGCGGGTTGCCTGACCCGGGTGGGGTAGGCCTGAGCGGCTGGGATCGTGCCGATGGACTCCGGGCCTCGGTGGCCGTGGGACGTTTTGGAGTTCGGTCGGAACTGAGGCAGAATATTAGGCAGATTGGCGTCAGGGGGGTATGGGCGTCTCCTAATCCCCAGCTCCGAGGGAGGAGGAGGCAGTGGTGGCAGAGGCTGCTTGCCACGAGGCGGGAGCGGCAGTCTCTGTGGCCTAGAATGGTCGGGCCTCGTCGTTCCGCCGTGATGGTAATGGTAGTAGAACTGCGAAGGCGGTCTGGGGCGTTCGGCCGGCGGAGTCAAGTCCTCGGAGAGCTGCGGAAGGTGCTCGTCGCTCGAGATAGGCGGATCCACCCTGAGTGGCTTCGCGGTGGACGGAGAAGGCGTGATCTCGTGCACGGTGCCGTCGGCCTCGTTCACTATCACTATATGCTCCTCTACAGGCGGCTTGGGCTCGTCGTTAGGGAACACGACGTAGTTCACGTCCTTCTCATCCTTCTTATCCGCCTGTTCCAGGAGCACGGTGCCCTTCACGAACGAGCCCTGAGGCCTGGAGGGTTCTATCTCGTTGGCCAGCTTCTGGGCGGAGGATGGACCAGGCTGTCGCCAGGTCTGCGCGGCGTAGGTGGGGCTGCTGTCCAGCGCGGAAGGCAACACGACGGTTCCCCGGTGATCTGCCTGTGGATCGTAGCCACCTTTCTCGGACGTCGCTCCGTAGAGAGGCCTGAAGGACGGGTCGACTCCGGTCGAACCGTAAGGATTCTCCCCAATGGCCGTGCCCAACGAGTAGTAGCCTCCTTCGACGTTCTGCCTGTTCCCAAGAACGAAAGAGACCGTGTCCTGATCGGGCGGTATTACGATGTTACTGGTGCTCTCCACCAAGATCCCGCCGCCAATTCCGCTCGGCCTCTGATTGACAATCGGAGGCGGCCGGTAGCCCTGGTTGACGATAACGTTGTCAGCTATGCCGTGTCGTCGATTGTCACTGTCGAAGCCTGTTGGTAGCCTCGGATCGCTGTCCAAGGGCATTGAAGTCACTGGACGCTGCGGCGGGACTTGGAACGTCGGTGGGTTGGCTTGGAAGGTGTTCCCCTGCGACGTCGCGGAGGATGGTGGCACCGACGTCGACGGAGCGGCTGCGCTAGTGGCGGTGACGGCGGCAGTGGTCTCTGGGACCGCCGCGGTGGTGGTTACATTGGCAACAGTCGACACTGTCGGAGGCAAGCTACTACTGGTTTTAACGATTTCGTTAGTAGACTCTTTAACCGGACCGTAATCCTTCATATCCTCCCCTTCGCTCATGTCGTAGTCCTCGTAGCCATCGAAGTACTCTTCGTGACCCGTAGGAGGCTTCTGGGGACTGTGCTGGACGATGTTATTCGAGCCTTGGTGATTGCCATTGTACACGGAGGCCTGGAGCTTCTCTATAGGAAGAATATCCTCGTAATCGTCCAGATGCTCCATGTACCGCTTCGGAGTGGTGATCGGAGGCTTCCAGGTGGTGATAGCAGGCGCCTTTGTGGAAGTGGAGAGAGTAGTCGACGGCGGAGGGGTCGTGGTGGTCGTGGTGGTCGTTGTGGTTGTCGTCGTGGGTCTAGGAGTCGTTGTAGTAGTGGTACTGGTGGTCGTGGTGAACGGTGTGGTTCTAGCGGTCGTCGTCGTCGTCGTCGACGTCGCCTTGGGCACGTACGGCCTTCTGGTAGGATAATACAGAACGGTTTCGCCGTGATAGGGCTTGTGGTTGTAAGTGCTGTAGCTGTTGGAGCCGCTCTGCACCTTCGTGTTCGCGTAGGAGCTCGATATCAGCGGGTACTTGTCCTTTCCATACTTGTCAGAGGAGTACTGAACAGGGAGATTGAGGAAATCGTGGAAGTTAGGGGAGTAGGGATTGATCTCGTTGGGGCTGACGTCCATCGTCTCCTTGCTCTCCATCTTCTTCTTGGCTAGATAGGAAACGTTCTCCTTCGAGTATTCCTTGCCGTGCAATGACTTATCATCGTTCCCCTGCTCCTGATAGCGGCTGGTGTAGTTCAACGCCTTGACGGGCGGTGCCTTCTCGAAGTCGATCTTCCCGGTGATGGGGTCCTTCTCCAGGGAGAACGGTCTGCCGCCGTTGAAGGCGAAAGGGTACGGGAGGTGGTAGCGTAGTGCTTCCTCGTCGTCGGACGTCGAGGGAGCAATGGTGCTCTCCGCGTCTAGATCCAGGTCAAGGTCGTCGAGTAGACCGGACCTCGCCATAGCTGGAGAGGACTCTGTCTCGTCCAGCAGCGACTTCGGCGGGCCGTTGTCCATGTGGCCGCCCATCAGGTACTCCGAGGATGCGCCTGCCACGCAGGCCAGCGCGACCACCACCACTGTCCATCGACAGAGTTGCAGCGCTCTCGCCATGATCTGAAAGCAACACACATCGCCGATAGAACTAATTGGGAATCTTTAATTATATACAACACGAAACGAGGAAGTTAACGTGAACTAAACTTCTCTTTATCTCTGCAGGCCGGACTTGGTATCAAGTGTAAGAGAAATTCTTATTTAATGCACCGTTCACGAAGCAAAAGTTTACTGCAATCAATGTACAGTTATTAACAGGAAATAGTTATTGCGCTCGAATGGGAAACTAATTTATGTTTCTCTTTGTCAGGCAGTTGCGCTGGATCCTGCGAAGTTCGTTCACTGCTGACGGGGCTCGCCTTTTTCTGGGCTACCGAGTTTATCGCGAGGCAAAGTAAAAGGGGCCGGAAAGGAGTTCCGTCCCTTGTGTCCCACATTTAGTGTATCTGGGCATGGACACGAGCGTGCATGCGGGGATACGTGTACGATTGACGGTACGCCCACCGGATTTGTCGCGTTGTGCCATCGACTGGGTTACTGTAAACGCGTCAGCGCGCCTCTCTGCGATCTGCATCGCTGCTGCTTTGAACGAAGCCACCTCAGGCGAATGCGAACGAGGATGGACTGTCCTATATCTTCTATCAAGGCAGAATTACATATTTCTTTGTTGGAGGACTCTTCTTTTTACTTGTAACAATTACTTAAGGGATTAAATTCTTCGTAACATTCTTCATAACGCCTCCCAAAGAAAAAGGCGATTAATATAACCACGACCGAAGTAATTCAAGAGCGTTGTAAAAAGAAAAGAAAGCTGGATTGTATTCTTTAAATAAATTTTTGTATAATCACCTGATGAATTTCATTGAATTTGCTTTAAAAATATTTTTATCCGTTCAACTCGGCTCCCCTCAAGATTAAATCCCGAGTGCGCCACTGTCTGTGGGAGATGCTATTTGAATCTCTTGATTACGAGTTCTTCGAGGTTTCTGGTACTCTCTAGCTTTTCAACCGAGTTTATCAGAGCATCCTCAACCCCTCAGAAGAAATATGCTTTCCCCTTCTTCCTCCTTCGAAAGAAACAGAGGCCCCTCGGGTTTCACATTCCTGACTCCGTACGAAGTAAACTAAACGAAAGCAAGCCAATAAAAGTATTCCCTTCGGAGTGGTGAAATAGTGCAATTGTTAAAGTGTTCCCCTTTTAAAGTCTAACAATAAGAAGAAGGAAAGTCGTATCTCCTCCGAGAACAATTGAGGGCTCGGATGCAATAAGGGGACTAGCGCTCGAAAATGAGAAAAATTATTGTCCAAACGCTAAGAAATATTGGAAAATTAAATGTCGTTAAACTGTATTTTAAAAAATATAGTGTTGTAAAGCTCGTCGCGACACACATTTTTTCTATTTACAGTTTGTTTATCAAATACTTACTCTTCGAGCTAAAAATTATAAACAAAAATATTTTCATTGACCAAAATCATTATTTCTTTAAACATAAATTGCGATAACTTGAGTAAATATTAAGGAATCGTTATGAGACTTAAAACATAACTTCAGAAAACTCTAGCGAAACCGTAAAATGTATGCACAAAACCCTTATGTTAAAAAATGTAATAATATTTAATTAAAAAGAAATACTGGACATAATCCATGTTTTTCAACGTTCGCCATTAAAAAGTATCGAGGCAATTTTGAGGTACATATAACTTGCTGCGACAAAGTTTTTCCTTAATATACAAGGAAGATTTTCGCCAATTTTCACACTGATTAATAAATAATTGTAGAAGATATGATGATATATATAAATCTCGCGCGCCAGCAACAGTCAGCGGCCGCGTATAATGCGCTATTTAGCAGTTTTAGCACACGCGTTGACTGTTGGTGCCGCGCGGGATTTATATATATCGCCATATCTTCTACAATTATTTATTAATCAGTGTGAAAATTGGTGAAAATCTTCCCTGTATATTAGGGAAAAATATTGTCGCTGCAAGTTATATGTACCTCAAAATTCCCTCGATACTTTTTAACGGCGAACGTTGAAAAACATTGCTTAAGTCCAGTATCACTTTTTAATGAAATATTATTACATTTTTTAACATAAGGGTTTTGTGCATACATTTTACGGCTTCGCTAGAGTTTTCTGAAGTTATGTTTTAAGTCTCATAACGATCCTTTAATATTTACTCAAGTTATCGCAATTTATGTTTAAAGAAATAATGATTTTGGACGATGAAAAATTTTTGTTGATAAGTTTTACCTCAAATAGTAATGATTCCATAACCAAACTGTAAATAGAAAAAATGTGTGTCGTGACGAGCTTTACAACGCTATATTTTTTAAAACACAGTTTAACAACATTTAATTTTCCAATATTTCTTAACGTTTGGACAATTATTTTTCCCATTTTCGGGTGCTAGTCCCCTTATTGCATATGAGCCCTCAATTACGCACATTCTAATGCAATTTAATTAGTGATTAGGATCTGGCGCTTCGATCGCGTGTAAATATGAGATCGTCATTCCGCGATTAATTATCGTCGGCTGCGATGGCTAATTGTGAGTGTGCGAGACGCCTGTTCGGCTTTTCTGGCTGTCCAGCAATTAACGGGAGCCCTGACCGTAGAGAAGCATCTCCACAATGGAATGATAAACAGGGACAAGCTGCTACATCTTTCATCAAGCGGAATGGCGTTCCAACGCGTAACGGGTTTCTCGTTCCCTCCCCGGCATTCTCTCGTTCTCTCCTCGAGCTTGTCACAGTTCTCACCGCGGACAGCCTGCATTGGCCTTTGTCGTGCCGCGATCGAGATCGCTGTATTTGGCATTAGCATTTCGTTACTCGCACTTTCGAGGGAGCTTTCGTTGCCACGAACGAGGAGAGACAGATGTCCAGGAGGAGATTCCGCCTCGTCGACCAGAAACACCTCTTCGGGGACGTTTCCGGGATGATGAACGTGGTTCCACAAGTTGGGCCACAATGGGATAGTGTTCCACATAGATTGTAAGTCTTGTGCGCTAGATATATCCTTGGAGATGAGGAAACTAGCGAGGGGACTGCGTTGGTACCATGAAAAGTGCCTTTTCATGGTTCTTAATAGTGGTAAATGCGAAGTGAGATGGAATTTTTAAGCTTGGTTGAAGAAGAGAATGCTTCTAACCATTCTACTTAAACTTCCTCTGATTCCAGGAAGTGTATAATTATTATTCGATTAATTTCCTGGTAGGAATCACTTCTTAATTAAGATATCTACCTTGAAGAGTTGAGAAAACACTCCCATCTCACATCACAGCTATTTCATTCATTTACTCAACTCGCAGACCAAATTTTAGTAGGCTCTTAACGGCTACCAGAAATCGCTTTCTGATTAATTCTTCTAAATACCAAAGCTACCTAATCCTACTTAAAGAATCTAGAAGACAACTGCTTCGTTCGTCTACTTTAAGCAAGAAGATTCATTACTATCGTTTTATCAATCCTGACAACTGGTGAAAGAGCCAATTATAGAGGAGCCTTGGCTCTGAAGAGAGGCTGGTAGTTAGAAGAGTGGCTGAAGCGAGTGGCGTTTGCGTGGGTGGACGGGAAGAGGGAAGTGAACCAACGACTCTCTTCAAGAGGCTGGAGACCTCCAAGGTCCCTCGCGATCATAATATTCTGATGGCTGGCTCGTATGATCGTGACCGTGACCGCCTCTCAGCGTTTCCTAACTCGGTGACTGGGTACACGAAACCGAGTTGCTCGTCGGGATGACCCACTTTAGCCAGCAGGTTTCGGGGTTTCGACTCGTCCTCGAGAGGCAGAGTTTCGGGTACAGGCTCGTGATTCATCCGCTTTTCCGTGACCAACGCCACGGAAGCGTACCGTAATGTTAATGGGCAATCTTTGACCGCACAGAAATTCCTCGGCGACCTCTTTTTCTCGCCACGGTTTATTGAATATGATTGCTTACTGGTGGCGAGGGATTTTATATTATTGTGGAAGAGTTCTTCTTTTGTTCTACTGGTAATATTCGTCTCTTCTATTATCGTCTCTATAAGATTCCTCTTTTAGATTATTCTTCCTTCCTACAGAGTTCTTCTTCTTTTTTTTCCTAATCTACCGTAGAGAGTTAGTCTTCTCTTCTTTCCTTAATCTACTTTACAGAGTTCTTCTTCTCTTCTTTTCCTAATCTACTTTGCGGAGTTCTTCTTCTCTTCTTTCCCTAATCTATTTTACAGAGTTCTTCTTCTCTTCTTTCCTTAATCTATTTTACAGTTCTTCTCCTCTTTTCCTAATCTACTTTGCAGAGTTCTTCTTCTCTTCTTTCCCTAGTCTACTTTACAGAGTTCTTCTTCTCTTCTTTCCCTAATTTAATTTGCAGAGTCCTTCTTCATTTCTTTCCCTAATTTACTTTGCAGAGTTCTTCTCTTCTTTCCCTAATTTAATTTGCAGAGTCCTTCTTCATTTCTTTCCCTAATTTACTTTGCAGAGTCCTTCTCTTCTTTCCCTAATCTAATTTGCAGAGTTCTTCATTTCTTTTCCTAATTTACTTTGCAGAGTCCTTCTCTTCTTTCCCTAATCTAATTTGCAGAGTTCTTCTTCATTTCTTTTCCTAATTTACTTCGCAGAGTCCTTCTTCTCTTCTTTCCCTAATCTAATTTGCAGAGTCCTTCTTCCCTTCTTTCCCTAATTTACTTTACAGAGTTCTTCTTTCCCCTTTCCTCTTTCTTTTGTTCCATTCTTCGCGTTCCTCACAGAATTCTTTACTTCTTCTACTCGTCCCCTTTACAGATTCTTTCTTCTCTCGCTTCATTCCTCACCTTCTCTGTCTTTACCCACCTCTTATTTCTTCTTCCCCTCCCTCCAGGAAGAATGTTAAATTACCGATCGATCCATGATCTCTTTCTACACCTCTTCTTTTCCCTTTTGTAATTAAGCGGTTCTCCGAGGATCATCGGTGCAAATTAGAGCGGGCAACCGGTTCCGAGATTCAATTTTTCAGCCCGCTCGAACACGGTACTTATCGCGCGTGTTTTTACGATCCCCCGTTGGAACGGTTCGAGACTTTTAATGCGGCGCAAAGTCGGCCTAATTATAACGGTACCGCGATTGCAGAATATTCTAATTGGCGCGATGGCTGCGCGAAATCAGTCGATGAACTGTTACCGCTCCTCTATACGATTTCCGATTTTTTTATGAAACTCGATCGACAAACCTTGGCAGCGTCGGTTGCTTCATGAAACGAAAGCAAGTGCTAACATCACAATATAGCATGTGCAATATGCACCTTCTCTGAGAACCAAGAAGTATATTAATAAGTTAAATTCTCCTCATTAAAAGCAAGCGAAATCATTTTCCCTCTCAAAGAATAATCCGCCTCTCATTCAAGAGAATAAATGAAGGGTCACAGTGAGGATCAACGTGGATGTTCCACTTCTATTGTCTCGCCGAACAGAACCAGATGTTACATCATTGTAAGAGACGTTACAATGCCCGCTCTTCCGTATAATCAAAGAGATAGCAAAAAGCTGGAATCGTATAAATCAGGAACAAGTTATACTCGTACCCTCATCGAGGTCAAGCGAACTCATTTTCCCTCTTCAAGAATAATTAATTTCTTACCCACGAGGGTAGAAAGAGAAGCCCAACCGAGGATTCTCTGCGCGAACGTCCTACTATTGACAAACGTTTCGCTACCGAAACTCAAACAATTTCAACATCTCTATCGACCAACCACCGATCATTAATCCTACGCAATCACAAAAACCAAAGGAACTTAATCTCCCACATATCCCATTATCCAAGAAACTAAAAGTTAAGCCAGAGGACACGAAGTGATCGAATAAGAATGTGGAGAAGAATAATAGGAGTCCAGACTAAAAGCAAAAGAATATTACATCGAAGGAAACTTTACTACCTCCGCTGAATGAAAGGACGAACGTTCTCCAGTTGCCCTGGAAGACGACCTCAGGGCTCCAAGCTTCCCCAATCACTCACAGCCCCATGTAGGTGAACCCTTGTCACTCTCGGTTTTGTTCTCCACGAGGAAAGGAAGAACCGCGACCACGGCGAGGGTGATCGAACGTGCGGCGTGTTCACGGTGCCTCTTAGCCCTGGCGGAAGGTCACACGTCGACTGAGGTGCCTCGACTAGCAGGTGGTAGAAGGAAGACAGCGAGGTGGTGGCAGAGATGACGAAGAGGTGGAAAGCAGGAAGAACGCCGGGCGAAATGGTGCGAAGAGCAAGAGGAAAGTCCAGAGAAAGAAACGGACGGTTCAGGAAGATTCTCCCGCGCCAGTGCTACGTCACTGTGCACGGAATGAAAGTACACCGTTGAATATAAGCAGTCCTCGACGTGCGACGAGAAACTTCCAACATTTCCTGCCAGCATCGCTGTGCCGAAGGGTGGCATGCGGGTGAATTGCCACATAGAATAGCGATACTAAGTTCGTTGAATACCGAAGAAGTTCCTGTTACTTCAGCATTTTTTCCCTACCCTCTCTCCTTCGCCTCTAAAGAGTTTCTACTCGTCAGGGGACCCCGAAGATTGTTTTTCAAGATAGTTTCATTGGGCGCTGTTAACATCCCGCCGATCCTGCGCGTCCCTCAACGTCAATGTCATTCGCGGACAGCCGCGGTAATTTCTTTTCGCCAGGCGTGCACACGTCGAAGGAACAGGGACAAACTTTCTAAGGTTTTCTCGAGGCGTATCGACTAGATTCCTCGGGACGTGGCTGTCGATAGAACGAGGAAGAACGAGGAGAGGCGAGATGCTCCGCCGTTTCTCGACCGCCACGCTGGTGGCGGTGAAAAAGAGAGAGAGAGAGAGAGAGATAGAAAGAGAAGGAGCTTGGATCTGACTAATGGACGGCACAGAGTCGACGGAACGGTACGCGGAACAGTTAGACGACGACCCACATTGCCGGGGAGTCGCTCAGGGCCGGCCAACGTGCCAGTTTCCTCGACCTTACCCTCCGTTAAGCCGTACAGGCGCGCTAGGATCATGCTGAAATTCTCTAATCATCGGATCCGATCCCCTCTTCAACGTCCCCGCTCCTTCCAAGCACCTACGCACCATCCAAACACAATTGTAGCCTTCCTTTTGCTTTCTCCTCGCATTCGTCGTCCTTGTTGTATCCCTTCTTCTTTCTTGCGCTCCCGCTTGCTTCCACCTTGCTCCTTTTCCTTCTGCCTTTCCGCCCAGACTTGCTTACTAAATTTAGAAGCAGGTGCATCTGCCTACGCGTCCATTTAAATTGCTTTCCTTTGAATACTTTACGAGCTCACGGGAAGTTACTAAGGCAGCGATTTAGAAGGAACTTTTAAATGATACGGTTCTCTCGAACTCCTCGAGCGTTTCTTCTATTTGGAAGTTCGAAGCTTTCGTCGTCCCTCCTTGAATACTCGGCACGCTTATTACTGGAGATAGATAAAATTCCTAAAGCTCACTGCCCTGCCGTACCACTAGGAAGAAGAATGCGAATTTAATACTGAAAGCAGCGTTACCAGTCGCTTCTTAATACACGCGAAAGTAATTTAGAGAAACAATATTTATTCAGTTAAAAACATTTCACTTATGAATTCATTCTTCCCGACGCTGAAAAGCATTAGATCATTTAAATATAAATTTTATTTGTACAACAATATCGTATAAAAACTGACTCCTCTATTTCCTTTTCCCTCTTTTCGTAACAGAGAGCGGTCCTGGCAATGGCACTTTCAGAGTAACGATCTTCTTGTCCTCTTTGTTGGGCAACGCGCCGATGATCCTGGCCAGGCCTATCAACTTCTTCAGGCCCGTGCGATAGCTGAACATCGTTATGAACAATTCTACATCTAACGAATAATTGTTGATTATCAGAGCCAAGATCATACAGTGTATCACGCCTTTGTCTTTCATGCTCATTGGTCTCAACCTGGGAATCATTCAGAAGTGGTTACTCGCAGCTCGTTTCTCGTCTGTTCCCTACGTCTACTTGTGCATACCTTCCGTGATTGCTATGAACGCTGTACGTGTCTATTATATACGAGTTCACTTCCTGAGAGCACGGGCAAACTTGTATGCCACGTTTCTTAACATCTTTTATCGGTATATTCAACCACGCCACCACTGCTTGTATATAGAGCAACAACGCCATCTTTTTCACACCGTCCGGATCGGACTTCACGAGCTTCAATGTCCGGCTAAAGAATTTTGTTTTCCTAAACACGTAAGAAAAGTTCAATTAACATACACCGAAGTACCCAGCAGGGATATTCGATCGCTAATGTTAATCTTTAAAAAGGAACGAACCCATCTGCGCTGGAATCGTCGTTCAACATTTCCGTCGCCTTTTCATACATGGTCTCCAATTTGCTTTCTGGAATAATATCGTACGCGTTATATACATCCGCCACGTTAGTCGCGTCTCTATTACATTCCGGCAAACTGGTATTCCCAATGAACTCGTTGTCTGGCAACTGCATGGACAGGTCCATTCTGTCGACGTCGACATCTGCAACAGCCAGAGGGAAATTTAATTCCTTCGTGGAAAACAGCTGGCGAATAGTTTCTGCTTCGTAAATATCGGGATCGACGGAATCTTACTCGCCACGGTTTCTTCGAGCTGCTTCTTAACGGAGTTCACGTCCACTCTCAGCCTCTCGTACTGCTCCGTCCTGCGCTTCACTTGCTTCGAGCCGAACTCTTTATTTAACGTAGCGATCTTATTCGCTTCCGGGTCCTTGTTACTATCCGCCGCCGGTTTGTCGAGAACCGGAGCAACCTGCCAGCGTTCGGCTTGGACCAGCCTCACCCTTCCCGTTCTCTTGTTATGGAACACGAGCATCGTGCGCATCAAGTCTTGGCTCGTGTCGGGCTTGTAACCTCTGTAAACAATGTGCCCGTTCGACAGAGCCAGTAACGTTCTCCTTTCCTTCTGGTCGTAGAACACGCCGCACGACATCTTCTTCGCCTCCTCATCCTTGAGCTCGCCGTTTTGGAAGTTGACTGTGAAACGATCGTTCATAAATATCGCCGAGCAACAACGCGAGTGACACGTGACGTGACATTAACAAATTAACAAACATCTTTCGTTCGTACTTTGCAATGGAATTTACGGAAACAAATGACAGTGCGTTAAAATTGTTTAATAATGTAACTGTCTCTTATTTTCTACTGCTTTACTAAAAAAAAAGAAAAAAGGAAAGGAGAAACCGATCGTGGCGGGCGTTAAATAAGTTTTCAGTGAATATACGTGTTAAGTACCGATGATTGGCTGAACTTTGGACGGTTCTGTAACCACGTCGTCAATAACACCTTCGATCGGTCGTTTCATCTTGCACGGAACCTCGAACTTTTCCCTGCAGCGGATTTAAGTTTCTCCTCCACAAATTTTGAAACGCTCCTGGGAAACATTTAAGCAGGGTTGCCAGATGGTTTCAATGTCGAGCCGCCGGATCGCGCAGGAAAAGTAGCCCAAAAGCGCCAAAATTCAAATATCTTGAATCAAAAGGATGTTTACTTTCTGGAATTGTTTCCTTTATTTCTTTTGGGTACAACAAATAGAGTTTATTTGAAAGAAACAAATTTAAATTAAACTGGTATGAAAATTAAAATTAACATTTCAACACAACAATGATAATCTATTTTATAAAATTTTTTAATGCCATTTGGTCTTGGGCAGCCCAAATATCGAAGCTTGGGCCAAAGCACCCCTGGTCGATGTTGGGCGAATTCCACTTACGCCCAAATCCCCCGCGCTTCTCGTTTCAAAATTTATGAAAATCTCCTGAAATATGGAAGAGAAATCTGTGAACATGGGCGTCCGAAGGGGGGGGGGGCAGAAGGGACAGTTGCCCCCTCCCCTGGCTTTTGAGAAAACATCTCTTATTTTTCAAAACTGATCTTTATTAAGTTTATACTAAAAAAGGGAATATTTTTAAATTTCGGTTTTAAATTTTTAATTAAATACTATAAAATGGGTTAAAAAAGCATCATCCCAAAGTTGCACCACTCCGCGGAAAAAAGTCTCCGTACGCCCCTGTCTGTGAAAGAACCATTAACGGAAAATACAGGTTTTTAAATATAAATTACGACTCGAAAACAGGAACATATAATTTATGATAATCATTTTATTACAAAAACGGAACATTCCTACGATCTTGGGCGCGGGCGATTTGGGCATAAGTAGAATTCGCCCATTGCAGCCCAATTCAGGCGCTAACCGCCAATTTCACTTTTTGAGCGCCAGGTGGTTTTGAAAAGAATCCCAAATGGCGGAATTCCGCCCAATCTGGCAACCCTGCATTTAAGCGCTCCCGGAAGTGGGCTCGTTTCCATTAGCCCCCGCCGGAAGTGGAGTCACTTTGGTTGAATTTCTAAACGGCCCACCGTGGACTGTAAACTTATTTCAAAATACAGCATTCATTTCTCTTTATCGTAGATTCATTCTGCCTTTCATTTCGCGTCTCGTAATTAATACAGCGCCCCAGAATTTGTCTTACGACGATAAAAGTGTCATCCGGGCGAAGGCTGAATATACAAGATAAAGATAAATTCCAAGAGTCCCATAAAACTGATAGCGGATTCGGCAACCTGCACTAGTGCGCACTGAGTGCGAGTTTTCTCGCTTCCAATTGGCTAAAAGTCGCACTCAGTGCGACCGTCCGAATTCGCTATGACTATCTTTGTTTGAGAAATTATAGGGAGAAAGATTATTTATCGCTTCCTTCTATTTTACTTGCTCTTGGTTTAGTTGCTCGTAAGAATTTTCGTCCCTTTCGATATCGTAGGATTAAAAGTTCACCCAAGTTCGCCTTCGTGCCTCGCCAAGCAGCATCGCTTATTACGCTCCTGAGTCCTGATGCCTGCTAGATTCAGCTAGATTCGTGCGAACTTTCGAGAAGTGCGCACGGCATACAGGAATTTGATATCAGATTTTCGAATGATTTGAGCGATAACTGTAAGGCCAGCGTCACAATGGTCAGCGAGAAGACCGCCACGGCGGTGGATAATAATGAGGCGAGTATCGTGGTTAATTATTCGGAAACTGGTGTCGGATGTAGCGATAGCTCCGATGACAGTCAAAAACCTTCGAATGCTTGCAGATGCCTGTTCCGAAAATAAGGCACGACTGGTATCAGACGGAGGCTCATGTCATAGTCACGATCCTTGCTAAAAACGCAGAGAACGTTAAGATTGTCTATAATAAAAACACGGTAGAACTACATACTTCAACGACGAAAGAAAGCTGTTCCTCGCGAGAGTAGCTTAACGATCCTCTGTTCGGTTTCAGTTAAGCGTATCCGCCTTCCTACCGTCGGGAAGCGATTACAGTTTGGAGCTGGATCTGGCTCATCCCATAGTGCCGGATCAATGTTCGCATAAAATAACTTCGGCTAAAATAGAGATCAAGCTGAAGAAACAAGACGGGATCAGATGGAACGCCTTGGAAGGAAACCCAGTTGTACAAAATAAGGCGCAGCCTATACCTCAAGGTGAGGTGGATTATAAGCACCGAAGCCTTGTTTGCGTAATGGTTTATTCGCGACGTAATACGGAGAAAGAAACTGTAATTATTCCAGAAATTCTGCAAGCCGGTACTCAGGCATCAAAGTATCCTACTTCTTGTAAAAAGTCGCGAGATTGGGACAAGGTAGAGAAAGAGATCGAGAAGCAAGAGGCGGACGAGAAGCCTGAGGGAGAAGCCGCTTTGAACGCTCTGTTCCAAAAGATATATGGCAGTGGATCGGACGAAGTTAGACGCGCGATGAATAAATCTTTCGTAAGTATTTCCATTCCGAGCGGATTCGAAGGTTCGATACGAAATACCGATATCACGTTTCCTCGAAAAAATAGCAAGAATCCGGCGGTACGGTTCTAAGTACCAATTGGTCGGAAGTGGGCAAGGGGAAAGTTGAGAAGAAACCACCGGACGGTATGGAATGGAAACCTTGGAACACGTAAAAACTACCGACTTATTTAATATTTAAATTGCTTACTATTTATCGAAATAATTTCATTTTATTTTTAATAAAACTACGTCATAAATATTTAAAGTCCAGTAACGCAACTCGTAATACTAGACCGTGGATATTCTGCTGTATATCGCACGGTTAATTAGTTAAGTTTATTATCAGAGTATCGTGTTGTATTTGTCCAGTTTATTAAATATATGTATGTATTTTTGTGATGGACTGTAACCTTTATTCACCTCGCGTAAAATACAAAAAGCCAAATGCAGCCTCGTACAAACTTTCTACCTGCTTGCGCACAATTTGCGAATAAACGACTGTTGGTTGTGGAAATATAAATCGGCTAAACTGACGATTAGCAGCTTTTAATCCACTATTCGCCCGCAATCTCGTGTTAATGGTGACCTTTAGACCTTCAACTGATAAATGCTCTCCAGAAGAATAGAATAACAGACACCCCCAATATAACGTGAACATGTTGGGCTAAGATCGAAGGGTACGTGTCTACTTCCTCGTTTACGAAGGAGGTTACACTCGGTTTATCGTTGTTATTCAACTTCGTAAGAATCTCGGAGATCCTCGTATTCAAATTACTTTCTAAAGAATTAAACCTATCTCGAAACACAGTTTCGTTTCTTTCTTGCGCCTCGGTTATAACGTTTCGAACGCTTACTATCCTTTTATTGTTATAAATCATCGAGCCGATTAACGATATAATCGCCAGTCCGGCGGACGCGAGGATAGACAAGTATTTGTACTTCTGCGCGTTCATTGTTTGGCTATCGTGATACTCCTTGATCGCAGTTGCCAGTTGGGTAAAATGATCCTTCTCCTCTTTGTCTAGCAAACTAAGCTGCGACATAATCCTCGCTTGCTCTTGGAGACCTTTATTCTCCACTATCGTCAATTGCACGTATTTCGGATCGTCTCGTTTAGTCTGAATAAGCTCCGAGTACACTTCCTTCAGCTTGTCGTTTATTATCGTCGCTTGACGGTTAAGGTGCCGCCTGCCGTCCTGACACTTGAACAGCTTGTCCTGGGCCGACATCACTTGCTGCTTGGCCATCTCCACCGTGTCCAAGCCTGTTAACTGCTGATACCATTGCATCCATTTCACGACTCTCCTTGGCAGCGGAGTTGGCTCCAACTGCGCTGCGTTTAAATTCTGAATTACTGTTATTTCATGATTGACTTGCTGAAATAGATAAATTCGTACGGAAATTAAAAATACGCACGGCGGGTTAAAAAAAACAGCACTGTACTACAGTTTTCTTTTTAACCATGGCACACAAGTGATTAAATATAAATCATTACCTTCGCGATAACATCGTACTTTGAAGCGACCATATTCTGCATATTATTTAACTTCTCCTGCGCTCGTCCAGTGGCATTATTAATTGTTGCGGTTGCATTATTAAACAATCGGTGTTTAGTTATCTCGCCGACTATTATTTTCATCAACGATCGAAATTTCTCTGCCATTGTATGTACATTTGATTCGTATAAAAATAAATGATAGCAAAAGCAGCGATTTCATTTAAATATTATCCTATCTTATTATCATGCTAGTTAATTAATACATATTGATCTTCATGACAAAACGCAGAATATCCCTAAAGAGATATTGGTGGGAACAGTGTGATAAGACAATTTCTAATATATATATCTAACGTATATACGAAACAAGAAGGAAATATAGTAAACGTTAAGTTTACATCTCACAAATGCTTTGTTAGCATAATTCTGGAAATTTTAGTGTCAATCCTTCGGTCAAAATATAAATTTTATTACGGGGGTCATGGATATAGGAATATAGGGACGAACTAATAGTTGCGACTTTGGGCGAGGGGAGTGAAGCAGCTTTGGGGAGCGGGGGACACGGTCACGTGGTACTCAGGTGCTGCATTGGTGATTGGTTCTAGCCTAAATGCGCGAAATTTCAAAATGAAACCTTTAGTTTCTTTACAATTATAAATGTATGATGGAATATTTTCAGTAAAACAGAGAAAGAAAATGTATTATTTATAAATCAACGTACTGAAATGTTAATGGTGATTGAGATGTTAGAATTAAATGGTTAAAATTTTGAATCTATAGATTTGAAAAATCTTTATTGTTTTCGTTTGATATTTAATTTTGCAACTACGCAATGAATTCAGTACGGTTTGCATTATTGTTTGATGAGATCTGTAAATAAATTAAACATGACTATTTAGAAATAGGTAGATATAACTACAAGGTTTTCATTCACTTTTCTGCACTTAAGAATGTGATTTAACGAATTTTGCAACAACATATAACTTGCCATCGTAGAGTTAAGTATTGGTCATAGTTTTATAGTGCAATATTAACCCTTCGTGGTTGAACCCCACACGGGGTTCACTGTACCCCAGCGTCATTTTTTGAGTTACCATTTTCGTATTTTTGAATCATTTAACTTTTCAGTGATAATTGTACGTTCGTAATACTTATACAATCAGGGATTAATAGTCTTTTTCTAGAAATGTAAATTTTGATATGATAAAATTTGTAGTTGAAAATGAGCGATTTTTCACGGTTGTGGGAAAAAAAGCGATTTTTCAATTTTTTTTTATGTTTTTTCTTGCGATAGATCCCCTTTGGAAGTCGTAAAGACACGACATTTTAACTCGAAAATTATTCTTGGGGTACAATACACCCCGTGTGACCACGAAGGGTTAAAATTTTTATTATAAAACGTTAATCTAATTACCTAAATATTGGTAATTCATCCTTTAATAAATTATATAACTGTTCATATCTATTGCACAAAGAGATTAGGGTGTATTATCAATAATTTTCATAACACAATTTCTTTTTATCAATTTTATTATTTATTACACGTACATTCATTGGCTCTTAAATAAGATGAGCTTATTAAATACTTGCCGTACGATTTTTACAACTTTTTACAATGCTCAGTGGCGTTGTAAAAACAAATATATATCTCTTTTTTTTCTCAAATATGCTATAATTATTAATCCACTGACGCTCCTGCTAATCACAGTATTGAGTCTACTCTTTCACTGCCTTTCACACTGCTTCTGACTCACTCTTACTCGATGAGAATAAGAATGCGCTTGCACTTTCACAACCAATCGCCAATGCGGCACCGGAGTACCACGTGACCATGGTTCCCCGCAGCCCCTGAACTGCTTCACACCATGGACATAGGAATATAGGGACGGAGGAATAGTTGCGACTTTAGGCGAGGGGAGTGATATGATATTTGAGGGGGGGGGGGAGCACCTTCATCTGCCTGGATTTGATTGGTTGCATTCTATGCATGCTCCGTACCGCAGGCACAGTTCATGGCACATAACCACCGCTCCTGTAGTTGTTTCCCCCTCCATAAGCGGTAACTGAAGCCCGCCGATCCCTAGACAAGAAAAATCATAATAATTTTCACACTATAAATGATAAACTTGTAATGTCCAAAGTAAATAAATCAACGGATTTATAATGAAAACCACAAATAAATAAAGCGGCATGGTGTGGTAATAAGAAAAAGAATATTAAAAACCAATGTTATGTATTTTGTAGAGATGGCAAGGGTTAGGAAACCAGCATACTGAGATATGAATAAAGTCTTGTTCAATGCTGGTTTTCTAACCCTTGCCATCTCTACGAAATACATAACATTCGTTTTTAATATTCTTTTCCTTATTACCCCACTATCCCGCTTTATTTATTTGTGGTTTTCATTATAAATCCGTTGATTTATTTACTTTGGACATTACAAGTTTATCATTTATAGTGTGAAAATTATTATGATTTTTCTTGAGGTTCATTGCAATAAAAGTCATTTGACATTTATTCTTGGTGTCATTTACGCTACAGCATCGATAACAGAGCCGATCGCGCAGATTTATATAATTATGACAATCATAGGCAGATGGTGCCACAGTGGTGTTTTAACACGAATTAGAAGTGTTCTCGACGGGAACCTGTGGCTTGGCAGTGCCCTCACCATGTTCATGAAATACTGTAGAATGATAGTGTTGCGTGATCACGCGAACGTAGCCACGGAAATGTATGTAATCGATAGATAAATCGGGAGCGAAATTTGAAAGTAGATGTTGTGTGTGTGATTGAGAAAGCATTATTAAGGATGTGCGATGCGGGTGGCATACGTGGGAAAGATCTTGGGCAGAGCTCGAAAACAGGAAGAGGACACCAATTAACAGACCCCGAAACGAATCGCGAGTTTCTTCTAAGTCACGTAATCTTTTGAGAAGGCCTTGTCCTTTGTTAGTCTTTAGGAGTGTCGATTGACTCCAGAAGTGTTGGCGACGTTGAGGAAGTCATAAATTTCCTTCAAGGGTTGTTTTCTCGATCCTCGGAGTAGAGCCTACTTTCTCTTCCCACGTGGGCACCCCGCTGTGTAACGGAAAAGCGCGCTTCCACCGAGTTTCCACCACCACCCGAAGACGGAGGGAAAGATGGACGCCGATTCGCGGGGGCGTACGGACATCCGAAGGACGGCCTATCGCTTGGATCTGATGCATCCTCCATCCTGATTGGACTACGAGGATCTATGGGAGGACTAGGAGGATTCGGCCAACGACTTTAGCGAGGACCTCGGAGGATCTTTTGAAATGCTACATTCATTCTGTCTTTAACCAGCTTCCCGAACAGTCGAATAAAACTTCAAAATTTAACTTGTAAATAGTTTCTCGTATTGTGTTTTATTTGAAACTCCTGCACTCCGACGGGCAGAGCGGTTCAGCGCTCCACGGGTACCAACCCGTGTTCTGATTTTAAAATCACCGTTAAAATACGCAACAATAGCGATGTGAAAAAACCAACCCTAGTAAGCTCGAATGCAATCGAATCTCGATCGGCCACAATCGTTTGAGCGGAGTGTACAGGTACAGTCCATACTCCATTCAGTCTAAAACTAGTTAAAGGCACGTTCACAACGATTCTGTCAGATTCGGTCAGGTTTGGTTGGGACCGTCATGTGTCCTACCATCTGTAGCTCAAAACAATCTAATGATTTCTAACGGTTGAATAGTAGCTTCCTTCGTTCTCTTTGTAATTAACAAATTACAAGGGAATTATAGTGTTCATTCAGTATCATGGACTTAAATGTCAGACTTTGATCCTAGGCTAGCACTTTCTGCCATGTGATTAATATTTCAGTAAACTATATTGCATATAATACAGTTCTTAATAATCAGTTAACTTTGTGATATTTTTACAGCATATTTCTACAGCAAACTTAAACATAAAGTAACAATCTTTGACGAAGGTTGCATAATGAAAAGGGTATTACGTAAAACCAGTCAGGTGAAAACAATAAAGGAGATATGCGATTCCGAGGATGAATCGACAAGTGGCTTGAGCGACGACAATTACGTTCCCGAGCCAGAATCAGCTGAAGCGAGCAAGAAACGTAAAAAGCGAGTTACAAACGATAGGAATGCAAATACCAAAAAGAGAAGAGTTAACGCTTCGTTACCCGAGAAGAAGAAACGGAAGGTAGCGGAGCCTGAAACGAAGCCTCTATTAACAGACGCTGTTAGCACGGATGTTAAGAAATCTGAGAAGGATTCCGAGAAGGAACTGAAGGGTAGAAACTTAAAGAATAAGAAGGAGAAAGCACAGAATGTAGGCGAAGAGAATGATAAGGACGCGTCGAGTAGCGTTCATCGATTACACTTCAATTTCGATTCTGTACAGTGTAGAGACTGGACCGATGTAGATTACGTGGCGGAGGCGCATAACGTTGGGAAGCAAATAGCAGAGAATATCGTAAGGCTTTTCAACGAAGACAATACAATTCCTTTTATCGCGAGATATAGGAAGAATATGACCGGCGGTATGGAGCCGGATATGCTCCGGGCGTTGAAAGAGAGTTTCGACCACGCTAAGGTGATCAAACAACGAGCTGCTACTATATTGAAAACCATCGATAAACTAGGACAATGGACTCCTCATGTGCACGCCGCTATTACGTCTACCAAGTGTATGGACGACTTGGAACATATATACTCTTTCTTCAAGCCAGCGTCTAAGCGAACCCTGGCGGAAAGAGCGAAGGAATTGGGTTTAGCACCTGTAAGCGACGCTATAGTGAAAGGCCAGCCGTTACCCGACTTATCGTCTCTTATCGATCCTCGGAAGGACGGCTTGAAAACTGAACAGCAGATTAAAGATGGTATTATACATATAATAGCGGACATAATAAACAAAGATAAAGCCACGTTCGACAAGGTAAAGGAGCTCCAAAGCGAATCTATCATAAAGATACAAACTACAGAATGCAAGAGCAATAAATCTTCGAGCAGTAAAGAGAAAGACGTGAACAGAAAGTACGAGACCTATTACGATTTCAATGCAAACACCAGGAGCATCAGACCTCATCAAATATTAGCGATCAACAGAGGAGAAGCCCAGAAAATTCTTAACGTCAAGATCACCTTGCCCGACTTCCTCGAAAGAGCGTATAAATCGTATTGCGCCAAGCGGTACGACGAACCTATGAGAGCGTCTAAATTTCACAGCATGATATCGAACGACAGCATCGACTATGCTTACTCGAAGTTCGTTAAGCCACTGATCGTGCGTCGCGTTCGAAACGAAATGAAACGTAAAGCAGAGACGGCGTCCGTAGAAGTCTTTGCGACCAACGTCAAACAATTGCTTCTCACTCCGCCTGTGAGGGGGAAAATCATACTTGGCGTAGATCCGGGGTTTACTCATGGCTGTAAACTCGGAGTGATTTCTGAACACGGAAAGGTGCTCGAAACGAGCGTAATATATCCTCACAGAAAAGTGGAGAAGTCTTACGACGAGTCTGCTAATATTCTGAAAGGTTTAGTGCAGAGGCATAAGTGTACAATTTTAGCATTAGGTAACGCCACGGCGTGCAGAGAGACCGAAACCTTCTTAAGCGGTTTGATCAAGTCCAAAGCGTTCGGTTCGATGGATATCTCGTACACGATAGTCGACGAAGCAGGAGCGTCGATCTACAGTTGCAGCACAGAAGCGAAGTCCGAGTTCCCGGACCTCGATGCCAATGCAATTTCCGCCATTTCTATAGCGAGACGTCTACAGGACCCGCTTGCCGAGTTAGTGAAAGTGGAGCCGAAACATTTGGGCGTGGGGATGTACCAGCACGATCTTCCGGAGAAGCAATTATCAGCTGCGTTGAACGAAGTGAGTACGCGGCTTAGGAACTGAAAATTGAGCTTACTAATACTAAAACTGTTTTCAGGTCGTCTCCGAAGCTGTAAGTTTCGTCGGAGTGGATGTTAACACTGCGTCCCAGTGCCTTCTGAAAAGAGTCGCCGGTTTAAACGTGTCCAGAGCGAACAGTATCATAGAATGGAGAACGGAGTACGGCCCGTTCAAGAACAGGCAGCAGCTGTTGGAGGTGAAAGGCATCGGCAATAAAACATTCGAGCAGTGCGCCGGATTCATCAGAATATTGCCAGAGACCTCGACGACTGATGCTCCAGTTAAAACGGAGAAGGCTAAGAATTCCAAGCGCGCCCGAAATTTGTTGGATCAGACCTGGATCCATCCCGAGTCGTACAAAATAGCAGAGCGATTTTTAAGCTATTGCGATTGTAGCTTGGAGGACCTTGGTACCGCGACGTTTATCGAAAGGATACAATCGTTTGCTAAAGAGGGATGCGAAGCTCTGGCCAGGAAGTTCGATACAGACGAGACGACCATGGAAGTGACCGTGAAGGGCTTGTCAATGAAAAAGGACGAGGATATTAGATTAAAGGCCAACCATCCTCTGTTTCGAAACAGTATGCTGACTATTAACGACATTAGTCCTGGCACGGTATTAACTGGCGCGATACGGAACGTCACCCATTTCGGCGTGTTCGTGGACGTGGGGGTCGGTAGAGATGGACTTGTGCCCACCAAGTGGATGAGGAATTACACGGTTTCGATAGGTCAGCGCGTGGAAGTGAAAGTACATTCGGTGGAAATCGATCGTAAAAGGATTAGCTTAGAATTAACTAATGTTTTATAATACGTTCCTATCTACGTATACCGACAATCTGTGACGTTATATTTAATTTTATTATAGACCCTTTTGAAATAAATGATATTTTCCTACGCATGCCTATCTACAGAAGCATGGAATGCAATTGGTGATATTCATGTTACAGTTTTCGTGAACAAATATACGCAGTTCGATGCATGAAAATTGTCTTTTAACAGAATATTTAGACACAGGTATAAGGTAAATGTCCCAATACTTGGACATTTAAGGTACGGCGGAAACACGATCGAGAATTTTTCAGTTTTACAAATCGATTTATATAAAAATGATCTTGTAATTACATCGGGCATCGGGGGTAGTTTATCATTAAAAGAAAAAACAACATTGTAGGATTGAATAATTTTGTAAAATAGTGAAAATTTATAGTTCTTACAATGGCCCAATATCTGGATAGCTTAACTAATATCTCCCGATTTCCCGATTTTACTGTCCCAGTACCTGGACACATGATGAAATTTTTATGTTTTCTAGGGTAATTAAATAAAAAAAAAAACAATGCAATAGTTTTTTCTTTTGGCATATTTCTTCTGTATAAGTAATTTATTCAAGTCAGTAAACAAACGTGAGTAAAAAGAATTTATTATTGAATGACTAATTTCAAGATTATGTGTATTCGTGTGTAACACACGAATTTTACACACGAATGAAATATTATCATTAAAACAAGATAACAAGAATACAAAGTAATAATTGTTAAGGTGTTAAGTAATTATTTTATTATCGTGTCAACAATAACGCGTACTTATTTCACAGTTTGCACACATGGTCAGGTTTATGGTCGTTCCGGGATTTCGCTGTACCAGTAGATAGACACACGAATAAAAAACTAATACGAACTTTAATTTTAATCTCCCAATAAAAAAATAATGCTACGAGGTACCATTTTTCTAAAACTGTATTGGTTGTACCAATATACTAAACATTATTAATAATATTCGCTTAAGAAAAAGTAGAGTCTGTTTAGCAAATCAGATAAGAGCAATACTAAAATGGTGTAAACTGGAGAGTTCAAGAAAATTTATTTTTATTACGAGTGTTACAAGTTTACTAAAAATATATGTATATGAATATATTTTTTTAAATGTTGAGTAATTGAATAAAATAGTTATTTTATGGATAAAGTGAATATTAAATGTAATAATCGGTATTATTTGGACTAGTGTCCAAGTACTGGGACATGTCCAGGTATTGGGACATTTACCTTATAGCGAATTCGGTACCTCGCACTGACATTGCACTGGTGCTAAAAAATGACTTGGATTGGTTGATTCTTATGGAGCTATCTTCGTTTCTATCAGAAACAACCAATCCAAGTCATTTTCTGGGACCAGTGCAGAGTCAGTGCGAGGTACCGAATTCGCTATTAGTTCCTTTCACGCATGGAGTGGGGGTAGCGCGCTGCCCCCACCACGCTCCCACTTAAGCGCGCAAAGAAGTCGAGCACAAGCGGATTGTTCTACAAGAACGCGTGAAAGCTATAGTCGTTACTTTACCTCTGTAGAACAGAGATCCTCCGTGAGTGTTATGAATAAACATAAGTACGGAGCGTATTACAGGTTGGACCGTGGCATTTGCATATCTCACGCGCGGCTCGAGTTAACGACTGACAATAAATTGTCCCTAGTCGCCGGCGCGCACTGACCTGGAATTAATCATTTCACCATTTCGCCGAACGACGTGCGTGCGTTTGCACGCGTGCTCGTTCGGTTCCGATCAATTCATCCGGAAGCCCGTTCTCGTGGCGCGCGATGATTAACGCTTGTTGTATTCCTTCGTAGTTCCATCTTGGGAACGGCAGCGGCCGATCTCCCCCGAGGTGCTTTAACCTCGAATGAAAACGTTACTGCGGGCCACGAGGCTGGCTCGTTGCAGTCATTAAAACTTGCGACGCGCAACGGAGCTCACCAGTTTTCTGAATAGATGTCGCCAATTACACTCGTGTGATTACCAGTCCGATTACGAGTGTACACATAACGTATCGCGAGCCTCAATTTCCACTTAATATTCCCGCTTATGTATTCAGTCTGTGAACCGTGCCATTTAGGAGACGGTTCGCTGAGCGGAATAGATGCTGCAAATGGAAGCGTCGCGTCCGTGAGACGCCTCTTATTAACAGTTTATTATACCCGCGGACCAGCCAATGAATCAACAGTGACGTTAGGTACCATCGGTTAGGATATTCGACATTTATATCGCGTAGAAATAAAATCGATTCTACGATCTTTAGAAATTCACTTCGAGCGTGATTACTATAAAGTGTTTCAAATCTACCGCGCTGGGATTATATTCCTTGAACCGTGGAACGGGATGGAATTAATCTTATCGATGCTAGGAGACGAAACATCGATTATTCCATTCTATCGTAAGTTCCTATTTCTCAAAACTGACTTCATGGTAGATTTTAATCGAGGAGGTGTTTGATATCTGGTTTGAGTGTTTTTAAAAGTTTGTATCTTGGTTTTCATGTGATATAAGCGGGAATTATTTGTTTGCGGGGGTTCGTAACCGATGTAGAAATGGAATTGACTGTATCGATCAGGCGTGTTTGGACGAGAATTCGCGATATCGATGTGTATGGTACGAATTGTGCCAGTTGGAATGGGAAACGCGTTGTGGTTGTAATGTGGCGAATCTCGCGCGTGGAAATATTTATCAGAGTGCGGGGAGAGGCGGGGCTGTAAATTTAGGATACGGTCGCGGCGCAGTAAATAGGACAGCCGTCCAAGGAGGTGCAGAATCTATTCGGTAAGCTGGAAAGTTCCAAAGACGAATTCTGATCACGTTCTGCAGTGTTTCTCCTCGGGGGTAGGAACTCGAGGTTGCACGGTAGGGTCAGATGTTACTCCGCATCGGATGCTGCAGAGAAAAATGACGATCGATTCGTTTGAAATTAAAAAATGCTTCGGTATTAGGTGGAGTTTTTCGTGAGTTTTTGTTTTGACAGTCTTTTAACTGTATTAACAAAACCAATATGAAGCATATGCGTTTGTAACATAAGTACGTGTTGATATGGTAACAGTTCGAAATTTCGGAGGTAATCGTGAGGAATATGGGGTTTCAACATAAGTTTTATTGTTTTTCGTTGCGACTCTAACTTCATATTTTAAACATGTGGAATATATTTGATCATTCAGATTTCTTGAATCCTTCTCTTGTGAGAAGTTTAAGATGAATGTTTTTATATATGTGTACTAGGGTGGTTGCTCTTATTTTCGACTTTTGAATTTTTTCGCGGCACCCCCCAGAATAGTTCCAAATCATAAAAAATAACCTGTGTAAAGTTTGAGCCCGATCGGATAATGGGAAAAGCTGCTCATGGGACCTTGAACATTTAAATAATTATTTAACAGCGAACAAAGTCGATTTTATATAATATCCTCCAAGTTATTGATTACATAAAAAAATATATGTAACAAAAGTTGTAGATCCAGACAAGGAGCATCGTTTATGTTCTGTTACTTTTTCCCGTGCGATAAACGGTTTTTGAAAAAAGTCCGAAAAACTAAAAAAACATTTTTATTTTTTAAATTTTGAAAGTTTAAATTGTAATTTTTATTTTCGGGGACTATTTTTAAACATTTAAGAGGAGGGGCATATACCGAGATATGTCAAAAATATACATTTTTTTTCTTCATATATTCAGTGTTTGATATGTCGTGATTGTTTCCTGAAAATTTGGGACCGAAATTCGCAAAAATATCGAAGTTATAGACATCCCAAGCGAGGTATTCAAATGCATTTTTCTCGAAATCATGATTTTCAAGAATGTTACCCACGATTACTCAAGAACAATTCAACCGATTTACTTCTAATTTTGCCTGGTTATATGATATACTATTACTCAGTTTTTCGACAGCCCGGATTTTGTAATTGATTCATAGTTTCTTTTTTATTGCCTAAAAAGTGCAAGATTTCATGTCCGATTTGTTTTTAAATTTTTAAAATTTAGATGTAGGTATCTCGAACATTTCTTATTTATGAAGACTAAAAGAAATGTGTATTTTTTATTTTCAACCCTAACGGTTAATGCTGTTACGTTTCTGTCACCAATGAACATACTTCTCGTGTAATGTCTATATCTTCGATATTTTTGCGAATTTCGGTCCCTAATTTTCAGGAAACATTCATGACATATCAAGCACTGAAAATATTAAAAACAATTTTTTTTATCTTTTTTGGCATATCTCGGTATATGCCCCCCCTTACATGTTTAAAAAATAGTCCTCGAAAATAAAAATTACAATTTTTTTGCCTTCACAAATAAAAAGTATTCGAGAAGGATTTAATCTTTCAAAATTTGAGAAATAAATTTTTTTACTTTTTTGGACTTTTTTCGAAAACCTTTATCGCACGAGAAAAAGTAACAGTACATAAAAGATGCTCCTTATCTGGATCTACAACTTTTGTTTAACATACTTTTTTATGTAATTAAAAACTTGGAGGATATTATATAAAATCGACTGTGTGAGCTGTTAAATAATTATTTAAACGTTCAAGGTCCCAGGGGCACCTTTTCCCGTTATCCGATCGGGTTCAAACTTTATACAATTTTTTTTTATTATTTGGAACTATTCTGGGGGATGCCACAAAGAAAATCTTGAAAAAATATTTCATCAAGAGTAAATAAGAGCCACCCTAATGTGTACTGATTGTGAGAATTCTTAATGTCTTTTCACTTCTGTATTGCTCTGTTGCACTTATTCTCAACACTTTATTATATTAACATAAGTATTTTACCTTGATTTTATTACTTTACCTTCACTTTACACCTACTACTACTTCACGACTTTACCTTCTCTTCTCCATTACTTGATCACTTTACCTTCACTTCGCTACTAGGTACTTTATCACCACCTCCACTTCACCACATTACTTTTACTCCACCACTTCACCGCTTGATGAACTGGTAAATTAGAAGTGAAACAGGGGTGAATCAGAGGATTAGTAATAGTGAAGTAGACATAAGGTGGAGCTGAAGCAGTAGCAAAGTGTTGAAGTTAACGTAATTGTAAAACATTAAAAAGATAAAGTCTTCCCTCAACTTCACCTTCTTCCCCACTTCCCAGCCCTCTAACCCCTTACCTATGTCCTCCCACGAACCAGTAACAAAGTGTTGAATAGAATCTAATTGCAAGATAATAAAATGATAAACCCAAGCCTCAACTTCATCTTCTTCCCCAGTTCCCAAACCCTGTAACCCCTTACCTTTCTCCTCCCATCAAAACCTCCCAAAACCTCCCAAGAGTACCTACCTACCTCTACACCCCCATCTAAAACTACCACTAACTATAGGGGAAGGTTGCCTATGTTGCACCATTTTTTTATTTTTCTCTCCTACACGGACATAACACATTGAAGAAAGCAAACAGAAACGGGAAAAAGATCTACATTTTATGTAGATTTTATCATGTATTTAGTGTGTTGATAAAATATGTCAGGGTTGACTAACTGGGGACTCACGAGTCGCCGGGGGCCCATCCGCCTTGATGACACGCTGAACGGCCCCCCTCCATACCTACCAGACTCTGACGATCGCAGTCGAAAAGAGAAGGAAAGAAGTAGGATGAAATATGTGATTAAAATAATATCTCAAAAAAGCTAAACTAATGACTTCGGTCCATTCCAGGCAACCGGTTTCGTAATTTGGACCACTGGTTTCCTACTTTGCACCGCTCATAAAAATCAATGAATTTAAATATACAATCTAAAAAACACTGATCAGGGCATTGAAAAAAAAAGTAGAAACACGAAGCAACAAGCATCTTACGGTGCAATAGTACGTTGTTTTGATGTTTTTTTTTGTTTTTGTCCCCGCATAACTCCACAGAAAATGGCCGATTTTGATGATCTTTTTTTTATTCGAAAGAGGGCGATGTGCCAGTTTTGGTTAATGATAAAGACTATTGTCACCTAATTATTATTATTTTATGTACGTACGCATATATCTCCTCGGCATGTTGTGTCAATATATATAATACTAAAAAGTTAAAAATAAAAAAATTAAAACCGACTTCAAAAAAATAAAATTACACTAAAAAGTACAAAATAATTTTTTCCCTTATTTAATCTACGGTACTCTCATATTTTTTAAGTCGGTGCCTCGTCATTTACACTGTGTAAATCTGGCGCCGACTTAAACAATATGAGAGTCGTAGATTAAATAAGGGAAAAAATTATTTTTTACTTTTTAGTGCAATTTTATTTTTTTGAAGTAGGTTTTAATTGTTTTTTAAATTTTTTTAGTATGATTTTAACTATTCGCTACTATAACATAGATTGTATCCTAAAATGGAGCGGTCCAATTCAAGCAACTAGTGATGGTCAAATATTAAGCAACATGTTGGTTACATCAAAAAGATATATTTTCATTGTTACACTTATACTAATATGGGAAAATATGGACATGAAGTTGTAGCTAAGACAGCACACTTTACACTAGTATCATTTAAAATTATAGTACTTACAAGTTGTAGAAAGAAATTCACTTGAAATAGCACGAAAAATAATGATCGCGCACCACGTGTTTCTATATTTCGACGACGGTGAACGACAAACTAACGAATAACCGTATCGCTGTTCTCGCAAGTTCCATCTCCACTTCCTAAATCAATGTAGCCAAAAAAAACCGCTGCAAATATATTTGTTTATCGAGATATACAAATGGTCCAATCTAGGAGCCGGTCCAATATAGACAACTCTCCCCTAATTCTCCTCCTCTTCCTAATTCCTTGCTTCAACAGTCCGACTACTCGCAAGACGACCCAACGCTCCCACCATTACATCCCACAACCATCATCATCCCGATCCACGCACCAGCTACAATCTCCATTTCTATCCCATCTACACACCCAAGGACACAGACTAACCCTCGCCGGGTCTTTTTACATGCGACGCGTCTGCGGATCTCCTCCCGCATATTCCGCCTTCCTCCCCGTCTGGGATCTCCCGCCGGACTCTCCCGCGCCTCGCCAGACAATGCCTCCGCCCGCAGCGCCGGCTGTAATATCCTGGAGCCTCACCTCCGCGGCCCGCTCGCGTCCCGAGCCGCGAAGCACTTGCACTGAAAGCGGGTAAAAGCAGCGCCGGCCTTGGATCCCCGATACGGCGAGCCAGAGATGATCCATTAGATAACGTTTGATGAATCGCCGCGGCGCGGCGTTACGCGGCCGTGGACAAAAGGGCCCCAGAGACGCCGCCGCTAGCAGAGCCAAGGCGAGGCCTGGAAACGGGTTTCCCCGATAAAAACCTGGGAATCTCCCGGGCTCGATCCGGGGACGCGGCATTAGCGCGACAGTAACCTCGGCCCGGCCTTTAAATGTTTAACAAATTCAATCTTCCTGTCCACGGCCGCTGGCAACTCTTGGCGTCGCGCCAGCGCGTGTACCGCACTGCACACTCTCTCGCGCGGTGCCGATCCTCGAGCGCTTCCCGCGATAACGCGCCAACAACTCCTCGCGGCTGCGTTTAGCGTCGAGGTAGGTACACGCCTCTTCTATTTTCTTTGAAACTCCCTGGCACCCCGAGGAACAGGTGCGAGCGAAAGTGCTGCAGCTTGTAAGCGTCTGTTCTTCTCCATCGTGCACTGCGCGCGATAAAAATCATTGCGAGTCTCAGTGCTTTCAGGGCGCTACAGTCTCGCGGCGGCGGATGGTCGCCCTTTAACTCGTCGATTTAATGAGTCGCGGAAGGAAACACGCTCGGGTTCGCGAGGCCTCCCTTGTGCATCGAACAATGGTCACGGAGCTGAAAACGCTCCGCGGACGCACACCCCGGCCGAGGCGCGTGCACGTATGACTCAGAGGAGTGTGCGCGGCGTGTATACACGGGGGTTCGCGCTCTTGGCGCGCCACGCTCCGCGGCTTTATTTCGTTATTGTATCCCGCGTAGCTGGGATCATTTCCCGAAAACAGAGGCTTTCGTTCCGCGGGCCACGCTGAAAGTTTTAGCAAGCAATCTGCCGCCTCCGCTCGCCTATCGGGAGCGTTGTCTCGCGGATAAATTGGGGACGCGTGTTTCTTGGGCAGCAAGCTTGCATTCACTTTTAACTGCCGAGGAACAAGGAACGCGCATGTTAATGACACTTCCTTAGACTGCCCTCTTTAGTTAAAATGTCCTATCTAGCATTTTGAAGCAACCGAGAAAACTGAAGTTTTATTATTTACTTTGTACCATCCTTATTTTCCTTCATTCGAATTAAAACATGTTGCCATTATTTCGTAATAGCCTAATATAATTTTTTAAATAGGTGTACCGGTAGGGAATGTATTATTAACGTACCAATTAATTAATTGTATTAGATAAGATATTTTAACCATTTTGAAAGAAGTTAGGTTAAATGCATTAGACTGTTTATAAATCTTTACGAAGCACGTAGAGTTTTCTAACTTTACTTAAAATGTAAAAGACGCGTGGAATTTCAAATATTTCAACATATCTAAAAAAAAATGAGAAAATGCTAGATAGGACAGTTTAACTAAGGAGGGCAGTAGACGTCTCGCGGAGTTCAGAAGGCTTCCGAGGGGAACGGAACGCGGCTGGGTCGAAAGTGACCCGTGGGCTGAGCAGAAATAAGAACGCGGAGGGGTTGGGAACAGCTGAGGTAGGGTTAAGAGAGACTGTTTCTTGCATTTTTATGCACTTTTCTGGTGGTTTCTTTGCTTTGTTCAACGTTATTGTATCCAGCGTGTACTGTGGTCGTTTAGTCTTCAAGGGGAACGCGGTTACCTAGATCTTTTTCATTGTTAGCGGCCGAGAATGGCTGGATCCTTTGCTTTTGATTTAGGTGGTTTCTCGCGTGAAATGTATGGTTCCGCTGAGCTTCGTGGTGGATTTGGTTACTGGGTTAAAACGCGCCTCGCCTTTCACTGAAAGTAGAGGATTCTACTCTTAATCGCCTACAGTGGCGTGAACTGGGGACGGAGGAGTGGAGCGTGGACTTGGGAGAGGGTGGCGCGGCTGCCTTTCGATTTGCCATAGGTCAGGGTGTGGACGACTTTAATTCACACTGGATCCTGGAGCTGGGGGCAACTGTATCAGATTCTATGAGCCCCTGGCTCTAATCTCACCCATAAGGGAGACCCGGGTTGGTTGTCACACGGGTAGGTCGTCACAACCGCTATAACAAAGAAACTATACAGGGACGTAACTAGGGGGGAGCGAAGGGTGTTTCTGCCCCGGGCGCCGATTTTCGGGGGGCGCCAAATGAGAAATCCTTGTAGAGAAAATACATAGTTTTGGAAAAGCTACATTAATGGCTATATTCAAATTGATATATTACGTTGTTCTATTAGGAATAAAGGAGAAATACATTCTATGGAAAAGTAATTAAAATTTATTTATGTATTATCAAATAACAAACAAATTAGGGTACCTGTAATATGTTTGAAACCAGTTAATAAACACGTTTATAATGTCTTTTATATGTAAAGTGTGGACTCAACCTCCTAAGGTGGGCAATTGGAGGTGGTAAAAAGTTGGGGGGGGGGGGGGCGCCAAACAGAATCCTTGCTCCGGGGCGCTTACAACCTAGTTTCGTCCCTGAAACTATAAACAATAGGAATGTACTAATAATCCATGGCGATGCGTAAACCTATCGCCGCCTCCTCCCGCATCACACAAGTCGTTGTGGGGTCGCATGGAGGTCGCATTGTCTCATTGTTTGTTTTCGTGCGCTCGAAGTAAATTACGCCGTATTTTCTATCAAGTATGTATAGGTTGTTTCTTAGTGTTGACTATAACATTGTTGCATTATTCTCGTAGTTTAGAGATTTTTCTCACTTACTGCAATGATTTCTTTACATTTTTAAAACTTTTTAATACATGAAGAGAGGGGTGAAATTGTTTAACGGTTTGGGGCAAGTTGTCACAGAACATTTGCGGTTAGGTATTTGCCGCATGTGACTTTTTCGTCCTAGTTCTTCTGGCGGCCGGCAGATTTCGTCGATGTCGTAAAGGCATTTACATATATGTACAAGCCTGGTGTGGACGGGATCATCACGCGCATGCGTGGCCTGTTGTTTCTGGCAAGCCCAGTAATTCCACTAAAGTCTCTACTACTACAGTCTCATTAATACATATGTATATGCCTTCTAGGTCGCCACGCCTCTCGCGACGGTCAGGGGAACTAAACAGAAATCGGCACAAAATCGCTCGGGTAAAAAGGTATAGAGTCGGAACACCTGTCTATTACACCGTGGTCCCGAGAGTCTACGAATCGACAAACGAAACATGTGTTAGTTTCGTTTTAGCTGAAGGTGTGCGTGTAACGCGTATACGTATTATGTCGACAAAATTTGGTTGAAGAATAAGGAGAATCAGAAGAAAAATCTTACCGTTTTCGACAGATGCATGAGACGATATTACGATATCTCTGTCATGCGTGGACCGATTTTATTGAATTTGGTCTTATTCGAAAGCTTATATGCGGTTTACATAAGAAAAATGCCTTTAAATTTAGGAAATATTGTAACTTGCTGTACCTATCATGTGATATTATATTTTTTGTTTGTTTGGCAACAGTTTTCAATAATAATGCCGCGAACTTATAATAAGAAGACGTCCAGAGGTAAGGTGCCTCCGGAATTAATGTTACGTGCGGCAAGAGAGGTTAAGAAGGGCAATTACACAATAAGAGGGATTGCAAAAGATTATAATATAAATTACCGCACTCTAGCGTGATATTGTCAGAACTAGAATAAAAAATGATATTACTTTCTGAATTGAATCGACTTTTTATTCATAAACTTAGCTATCCAAATGTGTGACAATCAACCCCAGATACTGTGACCAACCCGACCTCGGGGTATGTTGTCACAAAATAGTTCCTGCAAATAATATGAATTAGCTCCTAATCTGGTTGACAAAATCCATAAGACCAATTTGTTTTATAAAGTCGGACGTACTTAGTTTATATTAATCTAAGTTTGAATGATCTTCCCTGCAGCTATAACCTGTAAAAAAATTAAAATAAGAAAATGAGACAAACATCCCCGGTCTCCTCTATTAGCTGTAGTCCCAACTTCTTTAGAATTATTATCGAGTCTCAAAAATCTTCCACTTCCACACTGAATAAGCCCCTATCAATCTTCCAAGAGAAAGCTGCTACTGCTTAACTAGATACATAATACATTGTAGAGGACCAATTGTAGGGATATTTAACTTTGATGGCTGCTGTCACGTTTGCGTGATTTCGCGATTTCGATCGGGTACTTTTCGCGAGCCCCAGAGTTGAACTTTATTTCATATTTACCACTGGCGAAATTATTCCATTCAAAGATTTATATTCTAGGTACTTGTAGTATGCTGCTTTGATCACTCCTAGAAACCAATAAATCAGTGTTTCCCAAGCTTTTTTGATTGGCAATTCGCTTTTATTTATTTTACCGGCTACTCCTACTCCATGTAAGGTAAATTTAAGGCGTCTTTCCACTGTGACACCCTGATAAAGTACCGCTGTTTAGAACTTCTTTTTGTCACAAAAAGAATGTGTTTACTAAATTGAAGTTCTTTCTATGTATTAATACGTGCTTTGAGAATACAAAATTATTTTTTTCATATTTTTCTAATGCTTGTTAGCGCCAAGATAAGTGAGTGTGATATGCACTGTGAAATAAAAGGCGCCTCGACTGCGTGGTCGATTTTGGAGGAACCGTGTGTCTGAAACCAAAAAAGAAAAAAGATTTGCGAAGAATGCCGAAGTTGAACTACCGAAATTAGCTCAATTTTTTAATCATTCTGCGACGAAAAAAAAGAGAGAAAAGCAACGAAAATGTGTGATTCTATAAGTTCGGGCCACAGTGACAGTCATTCTGATTACAAACCTCCCTGATACCACCGCGCCAGATGCATGGTTCCTTCAAAATCGACCACGCAGTCGAGCCGCCTTTTTCGTCACAGCGCATATTACGTCTCCTTATTTTGGGGCAAGCATGCATTAAAAAAAATATGAAAAAAAATTTTGTATTCTCAAAACACATATTAATAAATAGAAAAAACTTCAATTTAGTTGTTAGGTTTTAGACGAGAGAATTGATAATGACACAAACAACGTTCATTGAAATGTTACAAAAAAAGAAACGCGCAGAATAATGCTGGACGAACTGCACGTGTTACAAACGACGCTCAACCTTCGACTACCCCACCGTTACTCTCAAACAAACACACACCGCTCGATCGACGCATGCGCAACGTCGTGCGTGCACGCAGGCACGTGGATACACTCACGCGTGCCCTTATTTCTAATATTAGTAAACACATTCTTTTTGTGACAATAAACAGTTGCTAACAGCGGTTGTTTATCAGTGCGTCACAGTGGAAAGACCCCTTAATAAGGAATAGATAAAAAACAGGAATTTCAGAATATAATTCTAACTTAATAATATTAAAAAAAAAATCAATAGACCCTGGCGACCTCTCAGAAAACACATCGCGACTCATCGGTTGGGAATCACTGCAATAAATAGTTGGGAAATTGAGAAAAGATCGCCAGTGGGCGTAAGTTTTTTTTAGAAAAGGTGAGGTTGTCAAAGTGTTGTTACACCAACAACCTGCATTGAAAGGAAGCAGGGACCTGCAGCGTTGCATAGAAGGGCCCAAAATTGCGTGACGGCGAAATACAGACAGATAGTATTGAGGGGGACGACGGGCGCAGCCCCCGGGTGGAAAGTAGTTTCCGAGCGTCTACTCTGACAATGGTGCGCGTGGGGGGTGGGGGGAGAAAGAAAGCGGGACGGCTGAAAAGCGTGGAAATAAAGGGAAGATACCGAAAGCGAAAGAGCCGCGGACGCTGGCGGAGGATTCAATGCCAAGGTTCCCGGCGTCGAGGTAAATCGATATTCGATATTCCGCGCGCGGAACACCGGCGTGCGTGCACGAGGCGGCAAATGTTATCGCGTTTCGACAACTAATACTAGCGTATATATTTTATAAACGACGAGTGCGCGATAAGGGGGATGCACGGGGACAGTGCAATGTATGGGGTGTTCCTAGATAACCAGGAAACGATTGTTGGAGGGTGGAGGGTGGTGGAAAGAAGATGTGGGTGGTTTTCCTTCTATTCTTCGCGCGGAGAAGAAGAAGCTCATGTCAAAGCATTCTCCCCCCCATCATCCAACCTTTCAAGCTCCGTTTTTGTATTACTCGAACATGCATGGTCACTCGATCGTGTTTGAAGATCACGACGAGACACATTTTCCGTTTTTTTTATAGGGGAGGAATTTTTAAAACACAAAACGTCCTCAACCAACAAGCCAGTCTTTTTATTTGATTTTGGAATTAAATATGTCTTTGTCATATTGTTACGTCCGAAATCGAGAATGTGATTATTGATGATTGACTTTCGCAACGTAAAGAGGGGATATGATGAGATCTTGGCCCCGTCGCCTCCGGCGTAACCGTAATCCCTAAAGGCCGGGTCACGCTTTTTGGAGTACTGTGCGGGGCAGGTAGATTGGCTATTTAAAGATCGAGGAGGAAAAGAAGATGTGTGCGCGCGCGCGTTTCGTCTTGGGACCGTCAACCAGCCTCATTATCAGTAGGGCTATAGCTGGCGGCCCCTGCTCTAGAAACACAGGGACTAAGATAAGTAAACTTGGAACTTGTATATATATGAACGAGATTAGAATTTAGGACTTGTGAGAAGATTAGACATCTAGCGGCGCTGGCGAAGACTAACCAGGCGCGGACCCCTTGGCGGAGCTGGGACGTCACAGTCATCATCTTGAATATTTTTACAAAACTTCGTGAACTTATTATCTTTTCTCTTGTCTCACTTGGACACTTGTTTCACTAAACTACCCTGTGAGTGACGTTGTTACTAAACATTCGTAAAAAATACGACTATAAAATGAAACACCTATATTCTCGAGAAAATATGTTTTTATTCAAGTAGGAAAATAAATTTTACTTCTTTGGGTTTAAGAGACCTCGAAACAATAAAAAAATGAAATGTTTTTTATTCAGCACAGCAGGGACATATATTCATTTTACGATCCTGATATATTGGTTTCTTGCATTTCATGCAAAAGTTACGTCATTTTCCTTGACTTGGATGGACACAAAGTGCATAATTTTTTTTTATGATTTCTAGTAATCGTCGATTTCCTGTCGCAATTTTTACAAGCAATCAAGCACTCCCTTTTATCCAGCGAATGCCTTCGAAACCAGGAAATCAACAAAACTGGATTTAACATCTTTCCCTTTATGCAGGGATCTCCATTTGCATCCATCCGTTCCTAAATAGAGGAAATTAGGACAAAACCGGGTACCTGGGTAAAACCGGGACGTGCTATTATTTTTAAAACGGCTTTATATTTTCCCGCGTCGTTGCAGCGACATATCGTCTTACAACCGTGCATAGTAAGGTTATATCGTCTTGTTTGTTTTTGAAGGCTCTGATCTAATTTTTGATAGTTAAGCAACTTCAACACTTTTGACAGTTTTCAGGTAAGTACTTTTTTGTGTGAATTATATTAATTGTTGCATATTAAAGTGTAAATAACTAAGACAGTTTGTTTGTACTTCGCCTTGGTATTGTTGATAATTCGTAATATTTATAAAATTGTATACAGTAATTCCTCGTAATAAACCCGACGAACGGGGCTGGCGGCGGGCGAAAGACACGATGCGGACACTATTCCCTTAGAATAGCATATGTTCTAAGACTATTCCGTGCGGCCGACGACGCGAGTGAGAAAACCCAAGAGCCGAGCGAGAGGGAACGAAACAGTTGACACGAAGTTGCCGTCGACTCTTTCGTTCTCTCACTCTCGACCGAAGGATTCCAAGAAATGGTGGGGATAGTCACCGGACGTACTACGCAAGCTAAAAACGGGACTATAACGAGGCATTACTGTACTGCGGCAAAACCATACGGGGTAAAACCGGGTACCCGAAAAAGCGGGAATTATCAACATTAAACTAAATCTTAATAAAGAACTACAACTAAAGAGAAAGAAAACCAAAAAATTAAACAAAACACGGAAGGATAATGATTACAGTGGTGATAAAGATGGTGAGGACATTTGCATTTATGTCCAAAAATCCTATAGTTCATCCAAATTGAATGAAGGTTGGGTGCAGTATACAGCTTGTTGTAAGTGGGCTCGCGAAGGCTGCACTGGTTGGGGACTG
Organism: Andrena hattorfiana; assembly: GCA_944738655.2. Classification (NCBI taxonomy): domain Eukaryota; kingdom Metazoa; phylum Arthropoda; class Insecta; order Hymenoptera; family Andrenidae; genus Andrena; species Andrena hattorfiana. Next base: position 7,346,443 of record OX122889.2, read on the forward strand.
TGATGCCAGATCGGGGGCGGGTTCCCTCGAGAATTTCCCCCACCTCGCGCACACCACGCCGGAGCAGCGTGTCCGTGACCTCGGCGCTTCGGAGTCCAACTCACGGACACGCAGCTCCGGCGTAGTGTGCGCGAGGTGGGGGAAATTCTCGAGAGAACCCATCCCCGATCTGGCATCACAGGTTGGGGGACCGAAGAATTGAACGAATTCCGTTGTTATAGGTGCTAGGGCCAGTTTTTAGTATGGTACCCGGTTTTACCCAGACCATGGGGTAAAACCGTAAAAACGGACCATATTTTAAATCGTAATTTTTTGTATTTGTTATTGTATTAAAAAAATGGATATATAGGGGAAAGGTGGGATAGTTGATCAGCGGGAATACATGATCACATCAGTTTTTTAATTAATATATTGGCAATTTGTGCCTGCTGTTACGTTACCGTGGTAATGTTTGCATTATTACAACACTTGACGTTGCAGTTTTCTTTCGGAAGCATAGAATAATGTTGTTAGAAGCTTCGATCTTATTTGCAGCCAAAAAGTAAATATTTCGATTACCTTGTTCTTCCTCCTATTTGAGTGAATGTTGGGTTTTCAACGAGTTAAAATATATTAAGTAAAAACAGCAATTTCTGCGCTATTAATGCTATTTATTGATTGATCAAAATATTTAAGGTAAGTTTAATTTTTAATCTCTTTCAAATCGAGTGCATTGAGGGACACTTGATCGGTGTGTGAGGTGGGATACTTGAACAGCTGAACATGCCCCAAAGAGAACCATAGAACGGCTAATGAAAAAGGAAAAATGCGGCAAAAAAAGTGGGATGGAAAATCTTTTCATCATCTTAATCAGATGATATCTAAGTGAAATGTCATTTAAGAATGTATTTATGTTGTTTTATGTCATAGACTTTAATTTTCTGATTTTATTTTTTTAGTAATTCTTTCAAGTTAGTTTATTTTCTTTTTATTTTGTTCCCTTTATTTAATGTTATTGTCAAAGATAATAAATATTTTTTAGAAAGTTAATGTGTTATTTACTCTTAAAGTTCATTTATCAAGTCTCTCTAACCTTTTGATCAAATCTCCCCTTCAGTGGGGGATACTTGTGCATAACATCACTGCCAGAAAATATTTCAATTCAGTCATTAAAATTAGTTTTCAGCTCTCAAATTTGTACAAGTATATTGAGAATACTCTAAGAATCATAACAGAAATAATTAACCACAAACAAAGCAAACCATTATTATTACTTTAATACAAAAGCAAAACTGTGATCAACTATCCCACCTTTCCCCTACCATTATTTAATAAAGGGTTTATTCTAATGAATCCTAACTTCAATTTCTTTTTTACATTAATAATATCAAAGTTATGAGCTTTTATCCTTAACGTCCCGGTCTTGCCCCTACTTCCCCTGTGCATGGTTTTGTACCGTCCACGATGCGAGTCAAACAGAGTGGTGGGAGTAGGTGGTCCCAACCGACCTTCAGCAGCCAACAATCTCCTTCGCGACTATAATCTAAAAAGACTCCGCGTAAACAGCCTCCCCTCCCTGTCCCTCAAAGATCGACCCCAGAACGTCACGACGGTAACTTTCCCCAAGAATTTGTTCCTCGATTCAACCGGAACAGTCTCGCAGTGGAATTTTCATCCGTAGCGCGGCCCCGGCCCGGCAGTTGCCGATGAAAGTTGCATCCGTCTTGCTTATCGAGCTGGGAGTAAGTAGAAAGCGGAATCCTTATTTTATCGACCGTTATGCTCGCCCGCCCCGTCCGTATCGCGCTTATTTACCATCGCCACGTGTATCGGGGAAGTGGCCGCGGAAGATTATAATAATTTTCCCTGACAATTGCCCGGGACGCCGCGGAGGAGTCCCCGGTCACGTGCGAGCGATTTCCTCCTTATCGCGTCTAGCTGCCAGTTTTCTAGATCGTTTCACCTCGGCCGTGTAAGGGAGCTTTCTATTTTCGATCGGGAATACATCGGAGAGGCGGCATTGTGTGTCGCGTCGGATATATAGGTCTGGCCCCGGCCGCGGGTATTCCCGATTCCGCCCGCCCCGCCGTCTGATTTATCCGATTGCTGGAAGGAAATCAATTGCTACGTTCCGCGGCCCTCTGAATAGGGGCGGGCGACTTTATTTTCAACGGCGAACGCTCCCGTCGCCCTTGATTAATTCGGGAACCGGATATTCGGCCGCGGATGTAGGAAAGGGGCGTTCTGATGGATCTGGGGGAAACGTTTCGCAGATATCTCCCCTGTTACGATCTGCTTCAGTTAGAAACTCCGGGAACTCTGGGATTGTGTAAATGTAATTTTCATCTCTCGAATTTTATGGCACTGGGATTTTACTTGCTTTCTGGAATTCAGTGGGTTTGTATATTTATCTAGCTTTCAGGATCCTGTGGGTCCATGTTTCTACCCTCTTTGGAGAATCCTATGGATCTATATTTCTTCATATTTCCTGGAATCTTGTAGGTCTACATCTCCATCTACTTTTCACACTCTCTGCTTTCCAAGATTGTATAGGGTAAAGGCAGGTAATATGATTTCAAAAGCTTGTCGAAAGTAGGGGAATTTGTTTTTTTTTTAATAAAACTGACATGAGGGGGCGAAGGAACTAATGCGTAATCATATTTACATAGTCAAATGTAAAAAAATCCAACTGTTTTGCAATTATAATAACAAAACTGAAAAGAGTGAAAATCGGCCGTTCGAAAAAAATGGGGGCTGTACTTCCGAATGGCCCCAGTGGCCGATCGACACGGGGTTTCGGGGGAAGGGTGGGGAGGGGGTGTGGACCCTGAATCTAAAATTGTTGCTTCGGGAATTTATTAGTTTCCAAGATATTAATAAAAAACTTTTACTATTTCTATTGACTTAATCCGACATAACGCATTCCAGTTTCCAACTTGTTCTGAACGTTAGTATTGGTTGGGGCTAGATTAGTGTGGGGAGTGCGCGCCCGTTTGCGGGCGCGTAAAGCATGGTAGCGAACCGATGTGAGTTTGGAGATTTGAACTAGCAACTTGCGAATGCGAGCCATCCTACTATATAGGGTGTTATTCTACTGACAGTCAATATTCTAGGGGGTGATTCTACAGACCAAAATAAGACGAAAATATAGAATACAATTTTTTAATATCGCGCTTCGTTTTCGAGAAAATTGACTTTGAATTTCAGCTATATACGCGTGCCTTTCCGGCGCCTGAGCAGCACGCAGAGGTAAGGGGAACGCGTCCAGCTGTTCGTAAAACAGTTTGGGGGGACGGGAGGGTTGTCGGGTAGGGGTGCCCGCACCTACGTCCAAAAAAAATTTCAAAAAGAAATTAACAATAATTTTTTATTAATATTTTGGAAACTAATAAATACCAGAAGCTACAATTTTAGATTTAGGGTTCACACCCCCTCCCCGCTCCTCCCTCCAAACCTCATCTCGATCGGCCACTGGGACCATTCGGAAGAATATTCAAAATGGGTCCCAATATGGAACACCTGGGAAATTTGTAAAGAAACTTAAGAATCTTTACATTTTTTACTAGAAATTAAGATTTATCAAGTAAAAGATACAAATAAATAAGTATACATCATTTTTGGAATTTGTTCGTGTCCCACATTCTTCGTGTGCCCATTGAATGCACCGAATACATTGGGCCTACATTTCATTGTCAATATTTTTATAATTACCGTCGCAAAATAAGCATTCCACATCATCGTCGTCTTTATCAACTTCATCTATGTTACTCGCTATGTTCCATATTACGTGCACACATGTTTCGACAAGAAATTAAGAATTATATTAAGAAGAAAGAAACTTAATTGGTAAACTATTGTTGAATAATCAAGAACACACATATTTAATGATAAATTATATCAAAATAATACTTTGTAACATACATTCACTACAATATTTAACTGTTTGATGCACTTTTCAGAAACTTTTACACCCCACGAAGAATATAAACGTTTCTCTTTCAATGGTGGATGCCCGACTGATGCTCAATTGTCAGTATTATAGTCTATTGCGTTTAGGGATCTAAATAGTATACACGATTGCCTGAAGAGCTCGTTATATCTTCATCGAAATTTTACGAAGTTCCATATTACCTGCCCTCACCCTATTTCTACTATGTATTCCACACTTTTCAGAACCTCGCAGGTCCAAAATTTCCCCAGCCCCACTTTTCAAAATTCTATATTCTACACAACAACTTCGGATAGAGCCACTGTATTCCTTGAGCTTCCATGAGATATTTAGAACAACATGCGTACAAGCTAATTATATTTATTCGTGTATTAGTTATGTCCTTATTTTTTTTTTTTTACATAACTCCGTGGATTTATCAGATGTTTCCCCTAAGTGTTCCCTTTTATCCTCCAGATGCTACCAAGCCCTACACACATTAGAAAGAAGAAATGAAAGAAGGAGGGAAAGATTCGGAAACTCTCGAGGAAACTGAGAGTGGATGAAAGAGCGAGCGCTACGTTTAAAGGAACTAAACAACGATAGGGAACATAGGGTAAATCCGGGAGACGCGGTCGGGCCGGAGAGTTGGTCGAGTCGCTATATTCTCTAGAAGCCAAACAATTGAATGAATAGCGTCACTTCGGTTCCTTCTGTGTTTTTCTAGATTTATAGGCTGTAAAAGGTAAACTGAGGTTACATTTAACTTCTTTTGTCAAACAACGGTGTACAGAGTCGTATTTAAAATATACTTCTAACTTTATTTTCTTTTAATGTTTGGGAATAATAAGATAGTAGAGACATTGAGGGACAATGCAGCCAAAGTATTTAGCCATATTAACTCTTCCTCTCAAAACTAACGAGAAGACCATCTCTCGCTGCAGAAAGGTGAGATGGTCGAGTTGTGATTTTTTTTATTATTTTTATTTATATTTTTATTTTTTATCATTATTTTATTATTATTATAGTTTATTTATTTTATTTCTTCACTTTTCTATTCATTTGCCTTGCTAATCGCCGGTAGGTAGTTCGCTTTATCTTTGATGCGTTCTTTACTTGTTTAGCGTAAACAAATTAAATATCAATGAATCCGTAGTTGTATTCACTCATAAATAATTTTGCTTTCGTCTTTGTTATTTTTCCATGAATAATTATGTGAGTGGTATCTGCCAACGACGAAAACCATCTCTCCCGGCACCTCGGGAGAGGTGGTCAGATGTCATGACTTCAGTTTTCAACCCGATTCACAGTAAATATTGTCTTAAAGCAAATATCGACCAGTTTTTCTGAATCAGCATTAATTTCTGAACATATTAGGTTTGTTCTGATAAAATAAGTAATACCTGTATTAGCGTTAAAACCCATTTTATATTACGTCGACCGCGTCTCCCGGATTTACCCTATATTAGAAGGAACAGAGTTGGATAGACCTACACCCGTGGAATAAATACAGGCACGAGTGATCTGTAAGTAATATCGCGAAACTTGGGCGTACAAATTGCTTCCACCGGTTGGTGGAGCTGCCACCATCTCGCTCGCCACAAAGCACTCCTCTGCTAAAGAAGCTTTTTCCTACCACCCCCTCGCTTGCCCCGCAGCCCCGCCGTTTCGACGGCTTAAGTCCTCCCGAAGCAGGGACGTTCGCGCGACGGCTTCCTAACAAGATATAATATTTATATTACATCCAGGAATATCTCTCTCCCCCGTCTATAAATATTGAAAACAGCCCCTCCCGTTTCGGCTTCGGCAGCGAGCTCTTGTATACGCTGACAAAAAATTGGAATACACAAATTTCTTTTCGCCGGGAGATGTGAAGACACTACCGGCGAAAATGGAAAGATATTCCAGCGCCGGTGGAAGCCACGAAATTGCGACCGTTGTAAATTGTAGCTACAGGTGATCTACGACTTATCCGCTGTTTCATATAGCACTACGTGCTTGCCCCTCGCATTGTTTCTCAACTACGTTGATAAATATCGCGATTCGCTTCGGAATTGATAAGAACGTGGTACTACGTGCTTCACTGACCATCGCTGGCCTACGCTGCCCTCTTTAGTTAAAATGTCCTATCTAGCATTTTTGAAACAACCGAGAAAATTGAAGTTTTATCATTTACTTTGTACCATCCTTATTTTCCTTTATTCAAATGAAAAAATGTTGTCATTTTTTTGTAATAGCCTAATATAATTTTTTATAATAGGTATGCCGGTAGGGAATGTATTATTAACGTACCAATTAATTAATTGTTTTAGATAAGATATTTGAACCATTTTGAAAGAAGTTAGGTTAAATGCATTAGACTGTTTATAAATCTTTACGAAGCACGTAGAGTTTTCTAACTTTACTTAAAAGGTAAGAGACGTGTGGAACTTCAAATATTTCCACATATCTCAAAAAATGAAAAAAATGCTAGATAGGACAGTTTAATTCAGGACGGTAGTACGTGCTTCACGATTGCAGAAAATGTGTCCGCGTCCGCCTCGCCTCTAACTGCCAGCACCATCGCTATCCGTGTCAACTTCGTCGTTACATGGAGGTCTTGTTGGTCGAAGGAATAACGAGACGCGGCGGAGGAAGGAGAGCGATTGAATGGCGTGGCGATAATCACGCCGCGCAGGATGCGACGGTTTAACCCGGCGGTCGCGAGCCGTCGAAGGAAATGAATTGATATCCGTCAGTCGAATGGAATCCGCGGCGCCTGGGGGGCGAGGCGTCATCCGTTCTGCTTTTGAGGATCGTTACCAGACCAGGTACCACAGGCTCTCCCCTTCGACAAGGGGGTGGCACTGCGCCGGTGTGTCGGCCGTGCTTCACGTTCGCGGTGCACCGCGATAATTGGATCACCGAGCCTCCTATGAGTCGCGACCGAAATTAAGTAACCCCTGGCATAGTGGCAGCCGTCCTGCCCCCGCTACACAGCGGCGCGACGATGATGCTTGGGCACGAACAACGCGGAAGAGGCTAGCCGCGCCAACCCCAGCAAATACGTCTTCCGAACGAGCCCAACCCTCTCGAATCGTGGCGCACCATACTTTGATGTCGCGTCAGGTCTGGGGACATTAGTGCCTCTATCGATTGCTAGACTCGATGATTTAGGAGTGCGTAGCTGGGACGAGGAAGTGGGATTCTTATTTGTGGTTGAGGCTTCCGAGTTGGTGTCTTTTACGTTTGAAAGAGGGTTTTAAGGTTTTTGGGGTATCGTATAATAGTTTCTTTAGGGGTTGGGAAAGATTGATGTACCTACTTAGGGGGTTTGAAATATTTAAAATTTGTGTTACCACTCGGAGTTTGTAAGCAGATATCTTCTACATTTGGAAGAGTATGCTAACGTTCTAATCGCGCTATAGCTTCCTTAGGGGTTGAAAAAGACAGATATAGGGGTTTGTATTATTTAAGGGGGTATACCCGTTGGAACGCTCGGAAAATGTGTACATTTTGTGGATTTTTTTACAAGTCAACGGCTTGATGAAGATTTTCCGTTTTTGTATTATGTTTACATAGTATTAGGAACTCCTTAAAAAAGATAGTTTTAGTTAAAAATCTATTGTTTTTCGGAAGTTATGGATACATATCCGAAACTCTCTCGATTTTAGACAGCTACACGGTGGCTCTGAAAAAATTGTGTATCGTGTCTGAAATAAAAAACAGTAATTTTTTTATAAAATATGTTAATAGCTATCGATCTACGGTGCCGATTTTGAAAATTTTGGAAAATAAAGAAATGGTGGGATCAAAGATAAAGTTAGATTTCCTAAGAGAAAAGTCCACGCTTTTTCTTTATAAATAATAACCGGGGAATCGGATTAAAAAAAAAGCGTCGTAGATCGATGTGGAATCTTATTACCATTCTGCACGCAAAATTGGAAGTGAATTGGTTGAACGTAGCGCGAGTTTTTAGCAGAGATGGGCAAAAAATTATTTGAAATAAAAATTTCGCACACAAATTATTTGAAATAAAAATTTCGTACACAAATTATTTGAAATAAAAATTTCGTACACAAATTATTTGAAATAAAAATTTCGTACACAAATTATTTGAAATAAAAATTCCATACACAAATTATTTGAAATAAAAATTTCGTACACAAATTATTTGAAATAAAAATTCCATACTCAAATTATTTGAAATAAAAATTTCGTACACAAATTATTTGAAATAAAAATTCCATACACAAATTATTTGAAATAAAAATTTCGTACACAAATTATTTGAAATAAAAATTCCATACACAAATTATTTGAAATAAAAATTTCGTACACAAATTATTTGAAATAAAAATTCCATACACAAATTATTTGAAATAAAAATTTCGTACACAAATTATTTGAAATAAAAATTCCATACACAAGTTATTTGAAATAAAAATTTCGTACACAAATTATTTGAAATAAAAATTCCATACACAAATTATTTGAAATAAAAATTTCGTACACAAATTATTTGAAATAAAAATTCCATACACAAATTATTTGAAATAAAAATTTCGTACACAAATTATTTGAAATAAAAATTCCATACACAAATTATTTGAAATAAAAATTTCGTACACAAATTTTTATTTCAGATAATTGTTTGTCAATCTCTGGTTTTTAGGGCCACCATAATGAAAAATCGCCACGCCGCCCCGTGCACCTGAGTTGTTCCACCCAAATGCCTATAACTTCGTCCATTTTCCGAATTTCTACATCGAACTTGATTTATAATATTTCTAAAACACCAATTTATCACAATATGCAAAACAAAAATCCAATTTTTGACACATTCAAACGGTTATATCCCCTTAAAATTAGTGTTAATATTCGAAGTTTCTAACTATTTGGAAAAGTATTCTACAGTTCTGATCACAAGACAACAGCTTCCTTAGGGGTTGTACAACACTGACATATGGAACTTAAAATACTTAAAATTCCTATTGAAAATTTTCGAGAACTCCAACGCAATACCAATTATCCCTCCTCCCCCCCCCCCCCCCTGTGTCTAATATCACAACCTTCTTTTTACTTCAAATTCTCACTAAATTCCACATTACCAGTACCCCCCACTCCACTTCACGCTCCGAATTACGAGCTTCGACTAAAGTCGCCCTCTTCCTCGCTCTCGTTACCAACGCACACAGGGCGAGGCGGGTGGGAGCTTGCAAGTCGCGAGCTAAGGCTGCTTCAATGGCACGGTGGCGGACTTTTGGCACGGCCGTGGGGCACGGCCGCGAGTGGGGGGACGGGGCGAGTTCCTACATATTCATGGCGGCCATTTCGAATAGAATATATACGCGGGATGCATAATATCCGCGGCGTGGGCGCGTATGAACATTGGACGTGGACCAACAACGGAGCGTGTTTGTTCCGCCTCAAATATGTACAATTGAAATGAACACGGTTTACCTTCCCGTTGCGTTCGACCCCGCGAACTCGTCTTGTTGGCCGCTTGTCCGTGTCGCACGCGACCGCCGCTGAAATATTAAGTCGCGCCTCGCCCCCCATCGTCGTCGTTCGACGGGGCTCCAAGTCGATCATCGCGAGGTCATTCCCTTCTGCGTGCCATCGTTCCTCCGTGGAGATGGTAGAAACGCAGGTGGGGAACACCCGAGCGATTCTACGTGCAGAAATTGGCGCCGACAGGGGTGGCGATTTTGGAATCGGAGTGGATTTGTATCTCAAATCTTTCTTAAGGGCGGAGACCACTGTAAAAAATTTGAAAAATCGATTTTTTCTTTTTTATATTTTTTTTTGAAAGACGCATGTTTCAAGAATGCTGTCTCCAAATTTTATGAAGAAAGCCGCAAAATTGACGGAGATATGGTGCTTTCCGTGAAGCGGTGTCAAACGCGCGACTGAGCCGCGCGGAACATTGAACGCGTTTTCCTCAGAATGACATTTTTCAACCGCGTTGACAGTCTACAGAGAAAACTATACGTCCAATTCACACTAGCGAGGGCATTTATTGTACGGAAAACCCGTCTCTATTACCTGACGATCAGTTTTTTTTAATTAACGACCTCCTTATATTTTTTTATCAACATTTCCCTAACTTTGTACCCCGAAAATATAATTTGTTTTCAATGGTCCGCCATTTTGTAATTCCTTGGGATTTTGACTTTTTTTGATCGTCATGTAATAGAGGTAGGCTTCTAGTTTCTAAATATTATTGTCTTTTTGAATTGGGATTAACCTTATGGCCTGGGCTCTGTCAACGCGACAAGCATGTTTTTGCCGCAGCGCAAATTTTGACGAAGAGTATACAGGAAACGGATTTATGAATTTGATTGAAAAAAATTGTTTCTTACCCTTCGATATGTACACTAGTAACTATGCTAAGCAATACATTGATTTACTTGCGTTGTTTGGTTGAAATAAATTCCCGGAAACACCCTTACATTTCGGACCGTTACAGTGGTCTCCCCCCTTAAGTACACGGTTCAATTGAATACTACTAGGTGGAAGTTGAATTGAAAGCTCCATGGGGGAGGTTTTCAGGTGTCCGCCTGCGATTGCTTTGGTTTTCGGATTGGTATATTTTGGGGGGACCAAAAAATAACAGATAAGGGTTTTTTTTATTTTGGCCTGGTTGAACATTTAGGAGGTGAAAGCATCCCTCAAAGTTCATAAAAATGGTACAAATTCCCCTATTGATGGTTTAAAAAATTTTATAACATTGTGTATATGAAGTGTTTATATCGAGTTTTATATAAAGTTTTGTTCACCACAATGTTATAATATTCTTTGAACTAGAAATAGGAAAATCTGTACCTCTTCTTATGAACTTTAAGGGGTGGTTTCACCCCCTATATATACAAACGAGAAAAAATAAAAAAATATGCAGGTATTTGTTCTTTTTCGGTGCTCTAAAACATATCCGCAAAACCAAAGCAAACAGAGGCGGACACCTGAAAACCTCCCCTTGTCAGCATTTTCACGTAGAATCCCTTTCGCAAAGACATAGGGTAAATCCGGGAGACGCAGTCGACCTAATATAAAATGGCTATTAAAACTAATACAGATATTACTTATTTTATGGGAACAAACCTAATATGTTCAGAATTTTATGCTGATTTAGAAAAACTGGTCGATATTTGCTTTAAGACAATATTTACTGTAAATCGGCTTGAAAACTGAAGTCATGACATCTGACCACCTCTCCCGAGGTGCCGGGAGAAATGGTTTTCGTCATTGGCAGAGACCATTCACATAATTATTCATGGAAAAATAACAAAGGATAAAGCAAAATTATTTATGAGTGAATACAACTACAGATTTATTGATATTTAATTTGTTTACGCTAAACAAGTAAAGAACACATGAATACAAAATGAATACAAAAGTGGATAAATAAAATAAATAAACAATAATAATAATAAAATAATGATAAAAATAAAAATATAAATAAAAATAATAAAAGAATCATAATTCGACCATCTCTCCTTTCTGCAGCGAGAGATGGTCTTTTCGTTAGTTTTGAGAGGAAGAGTTAATATGGCTAAATACTTTGGCTGTATTGTCCTTCAATATCTCTACTATCTTATTATTCCCAAACATTAAACGAAAATAAACTTAGAAGTATATTTTAAATAGGATTCTGTACATCGTTGTTTGACAAAAGACGTTACATGTAACCTCAGTTTACCTTTTGTAGCCTGTAAATCTAGAAAAACACAGAAGGAACCGAAGTGACGCTATTCATTCAATTGTTTGGCTTCTAGAGAAGTAATCGGTCTGCACTTTAACCCGTTTTTACGTATAGAGTCTGAAATATAGCGACTCGACCAACTCTCCGACCCGACCGCGTCTCCCGGATTTACCCTATATGAAGTGTTTATATCGAGTTTTATATCATGTTTTGTTCATCACAATATTATAATATTCTTTGAACTAGAAATAGGAAAATCTGTACCTCTTCTTATGAACTTTGAGGGGTGGTTTCACCTCCTAAATATACAAACAAGAAAAAATAAAAAAACATGCAGGTATTTGTTCTTTTTCGGTGCTCTAAAACATATCCGCAAAACCAAACCTTTCGCAAAGACATAGGTGCTCAGCTACCAGCGATACTCGAAAAACACCGAAGACCATCAGTCCCAATTTCAGTATCAATGGAACCTTCGCGAGAACGTCCCTTCAAAGTCCATTATCCATCACACTCCCCGAGCATCAAGTTCACCCTTACAATCTTCCATCCCTTGTATCTTCTAATACACAAAGGTAGCCTTTAAAAAACCAACGGATGCCATTACTCCAAATCCTGGCGCTGCTAAAGTCCAAAATTTTCAATAAAACTCCCCTTTTGACACCATTATCCTCCACTTTGTACCACCCCTTTCGCCCACACCTCGATCTCGCAGCTTCCTGCGGTCCGTTCCATCCAGCGAGATTTACGTGGCCGCTGGGGGCGAAATATCGAACAGGAATTAACGTTCCCCAGCGATCCCGTCGTAGGAGGCTCGCAGGGCAGAGCGCGAATGTGCGAGGGCCTACGTAAGGGTTGGCTCACGGCTGGCGTCGAGTGTAAGAGTCTCTTTGCACCCCCGTCGATCAATATTCCGTCCAGTGGCGTAGCACGGAAAACTATTTCCTTTTTTTTTCTCCCTTCCCTCCCCCGTCTAACTACTTCGCAACTCCTGCCCGGTGTGACTAGACTGGCGAGCGAACGACGCCGTCTAGCCGCCGACGACAACACGGCCTGCAACCCCGTCTGCGTAATTCCGGAAGTTGCTGGCATCGGAGGGGCGCGGGGTGCTCGCGAGCAATGATCCCTCGACCCTGTGCTCTCGTACCGGCGACGAATTCCTCGGTTCGACGTTGCTGTGGCAGTTACGTAATTCAATTTTATTAGGTCGGTGGGAAAGTTCCGTGGTCGAAGCGAAGTCTTTATTAGAAAAAAAATATGTTACATGTTTTTTATCTGCTGGCTACCTATGGCCTTTGTAACTTTCCTGGCAAAAATATTGGGTTGGAATATATTTTGAAAGGTGGATCAAAATGGCACCCTGTGTGGTTGAATAAATTTATGGACAAATACCTAAGCATTACCTTTGAGTTTCACTGTAACGCTCTAAACATTACCACTGCATGGAACTTTTATTGTGACAAAAAGAATGTGTTTACTAAATTGAAGCTTCTCCTATTCATTAATTTTTTTTATTAAAAATCTTTAATTTAGTAAACACACTCTTTTTGCGACGAAAAGGTTCAAAATAACGGTAATTTTTTAGGGTGTTACAGAGGAAGAAAAAATCCCTTAAAAATCGTGCTGTATCGTTCATACACTGTGCTGTAATAATTGAAAGTTACGGGGCTGAGAACGGAGGGTAGTCGGTGCAGGTGTGGGAAGTTGAGATTCCTGGAATGGTGGGGTTGAAAGAGAATATTCAACTTGACGGGAGGATAATATAGGGAGGTACTATGGCATGGAGTTTGAGGATCGAGTATCGATGATTAGTGGAGTACGGAGCAGTAGTGAGGTCTCTGGTACGCATGCGCAAATGGAAGATGGTCCTTTGCTTCGTGCTCCCTTCTCTTAAGGGGTCACTCTGGTTAGCGCGCCGATAAATTCAGCGATTTTCAGGAATTTATTGCGAAGACAGGAATTACAGTAATGGAATAAAACTTTTTTCTATTAATTAAACTACATTTCTATAGCAAGTAAAAAATATAAAAGTAATAAAATTATTGCTTTTAAAATGGTTTTGAAGGCGATTTTGATGACATGTTTAAAAATTCATGCCCCACTCATGCAGGTGATTTCAGCAGTTGGACTTATTTGAAACCAAAAATACAAACAGATTCTTGATCAGTATGACTGTCGCTATGGCCCGAACTAGAATAAATGATTTATCCTTAAAATTAACAAAATGCCGGGCAAAATACAAGAATCAATGTATTTCGGCTGTGTTTTCTGTGCTATTTTTTATTTTAAAAGTAGGTTAGAGTCAACAGAAATACTTGGCTGTAGTACCGGCCAGAGGCATAGGTGTGTAGAATAAGCAGTTCAATTTATAAAGCAATCGGTTCGATAGATTTTGAGATTTTACCTGCACCATGTGAAAAATGACGTTTCGAGAAAAACGCGTCCAAAGTTTTCGTCTATAGAAGCTGAGCCCCTGCGCTCCCTACAAAATGCCTCTGTAGAAGTTAAGATAATCAGAATTTTTCAATGAAAATTTAACAGTACATTCTAGAGGATATGTACTTTCGAAAAATGTTTAAAAAGAAAATCGATTTTTTCAAACCGTCTAACCAGAATGACCTCTTAACTCCCATAAGTCTTGTTATCGCTCGGTATACATGTAACAAGATGTTCTGCTTCGACCGAAGGGGTATGGAACGAAATGGGACGATTAATGTATTTTAGAAATGTATTTGAGAAATTTATTTTAATGGTGTGCTGCAGAATGGTTTCGAATGCTCGTTATTCCCATTGCTGTTTGAGATCGGATGTCAATTATATTTAAAAAAAACGTTCTTACCAAATTCAACTAAATCCCGCTTCCCTTGCAGGTAATACCATTCTTCGAAGCGCTCGTGTAAAATTCAGAGGGCTTCCGCTCGTTTCATTATTAATTACGGCGTGAATCCATCGCCGCAGCCGTCACGTACGTTTCGAAAGAAATTGAAACATTTTTCCTAGGGAAATCCACTTCGCGGGACTCGTCAGCCCGTGGCGGCTGGTATTAATTTTTTCAATTAAAAATGCCGAGTGTGCAGTCGGCCGTGCGCGTTCGCCAACGTTTCAACAGGGTGTTTCGCGCAAGTTCGCGGAGAGTTAACGTTCACCCTCGAATATCGCTCCTGCCGTGAATTTTTCTAGCAGACCCTGCACCATAGTAATCACGTTCCAGCCCTTGGGGGAGCAGGGTACTTTCAAACGTGAATAATTAATGAAAGTATCATCGTCAGTCTAAAAACCACCTATTATCTGTCTCCCCTACCGGGTGTTTCAAATACACCGATCGCAGCTTCGAAGATAATACGAATTTCGAAATGTCACACCCCCTTCGCAAGGAGGCTTGCAATTGCAAACTCTATCTCCATTTTAGGAACTATTCTAATTCCGGAATAAAAAATGGCACCACTCGATTCCTCTCGGGTACAAATCACTCCGCGGGCTTCGCTTTGACTTTTAGCCGCTCGCTCTCGATCCGCCGTCGAATTTGTAATAGAACTCGGGCTTCGGTAACCGGTGTAGGTGTCGAGAAAGTTGTAGTTCGAGTTCCCTCGCCGGCGGAACGCAGGAATCGAGAGCCGTTGGAGCGTGGGCCTCGCCTCGCTGTTTTCGAGGGAGGGCAAATTGCGCCCCCGTAGACCGCACTCGCCCCGATAAACCGGACGCGGCTGTTCATGATATTTAATTGTAGTGTCGCGCGGCGTGCATCGACGGCCAGAGAATTCCCCGGCAGCGTTGCAATTAATTTTCCCGATCAACACTGTGGACGCGAGCCGGGGCGCGTCTCCGCGTGCAAATAGCGCGCGAATAGCCCGCCGGCGACGATAAAATCGATGTCTGTGGAATTTTCTGGCCCTTGCCACTGGTTTATCCGCGGTACAATCAATTGTTGTATAAATACCGTGTTACTCGGTAAATGCAGAGGATTCGTGTTTGCAATTTCAGTGTTGCAGGTGTACCAAGCAATGGTGACGTCTGTGGACTGTGTTGAGAGATAGGCTGGGGATGTCACTATTGCTTGGTACAAGTATAATTTGAAAAACTCCTATGGAATTGAAATTGAAGAAGCTTAACTACTATTTAAGGTTAAGGGTATATTCTTGTGTAATCTCTTCAAATCATTTTTTTATCACCGTCACAGTTATACCTATTTATTCAAGATTAAAGCGGAGAAAGAAACAATATAAAATTATTTTTATCATCTTAGAATATGTATAAATAAATACCAAAAAGACTTTTTACCCTATGTGTTACGTTTTCTTTAAAAAGAAATACTAAATTTTTGAAGGGATTAAGTACGCGAGAATATACCCTTAAATGGAAGTAGGTACTTTCGACACTGTCCCCTTTCCAACCCTTTTTTTGACAATATTTTTGAGTTCCTTGTCTCTCCACGCTATTCATCTCTCCCTTTAACTCATATATCCAGTAAATCTAATTATCTAATTCAATGCTGATGGAATCTGAATGGACGGGTCTCCTCGAATGATCTCAGAAGTCAAAGAAGCAGTTGATGTGGTTTCCCACGCGAATGGCGGGGTTGATCAAGTATAGACTCAAAATGAGACAAACTAGTTTATCTCGTTAGCCAGGCGCTTTGGACGTTCGATTCCCTCGTCTGTGGCCTCTGTTGGAGGCGGTGGAAGAGTTTCCTCCGCCGACGGGACAGTAATGCAATAACGACTTTATTAGGGTTATCGACGTTACGCACGTGCCTCACCCTCTGACATTTTAACTCTTGCCATGCTTGTTACGCGATCTCCTCACCCTCTGTCTATGACCAGCCTGGAGTCTGGCCCCGCAATTCCTAATTATGTTTCGATTTTAATCGATCTAAGTGACCTCTCGCTTTTAGATTAAATGTTACACATTAACGTCGACTGCTATTCGTGTGATTCAGAATCTTTTTATAATCGAGTGGTAGGTACTACCTATTTTGTTTGGGATACTCGCAAGCTGGTTTGTATCACTGGTGGTACGCAGTAGGGGCAAATTAAAATTCATCAAAGAGACTCTCGTGGACACACAAAATCAATGATTCACAAGTACACGAATCATGAATTCTCCTAGTTTTTGCAGTAGGTTCAAGCTTCTGATTTGTTTTTAAAGCTCGATAGAGAAATTTGTATTTTGTTATGACACTCAACTTCTAAGCAACACTTCATATTTCTTCAATCTTAATCTTTATAAAGCTTTCAAGGAGTACAAGAGCGATCTAAATTAAATTTCGTGGTGCTTAAACTTGCGAATATCAGAGCATAGTATTTACGTAATCTTTAATTTTTTAAAAATTTTAAAGTCTCAAAGTCAAAATCTCAAAGTCTCAAAATCTCAATATTTCCAAGGCCCAGTATCCAAGGCCCAAAGTCTCAAATTCAAAGTCTCAAAGTCAAAGCCTCAAAGTCAAAGTCTCAAAGTAAAAATCTCAAAGTCTCAAAGTCTCAATACCTCCAAGGTCTAAAGCCCCAAAGTCTCAAAATCTCAAAATCTTAAAGTCTCAAAGTCTCTAAGTCTCAAAGTGGAAGTCTCAAATGCAAATATCAGAGCACAGTATACTTTTACGTAATCTTTATTTTTTTTAAATTTCAAAGTCTCAAAGTTAAAATCTGAAAGTCTCAAAATCTCAATATTTCAAAAGCCCAGTCTCCAAGGCCCAAAGTCTCAAATTCAAAGTCTCAAAGTCAAAGCCTCAAAGTCAAAGTCTCAAAGTAAAAATCTCAAAGTCTCAAAGTCTCAATACCTCCAAGGTCTAAAGCCCCAAAGTCTCAAACTCTCAAAATCTTAAAGTCTCAAAGTCTCAAAGTGAAAGTCTCAAAGTGAAAGTCTCAAAGTCAAAATCTCAAAGTCTCAAAATCTCAATATTTCCAAGGCCCAAAGTCTCAAATTCAAAGTCTCAAAGTTAAAATCTCGAAGTCTCAAATTTTCAAAGTCTTAATACCTCCAAGGTATAAAGCCCCAAAGTCTCAAAATCTCAAAATCTCAAAGTCTCAAAGTGTATGTATTATAGCATCTTTTTCTCAAATAAAATCGCTGGTGAATTAGAATACGATTCGTGCTAAGCTTCGCGAGCCGAAAATCGTCGAATCCCGTCTCGTTCCCCACAAATTCCACGGGCAATTTCTCCATACATTATTCCGCTCGTGTTCCTCGTTCATTACGGGCCGAGTAATACGAGTTGCTTTACCACTGTTTAGCCTTCTTGCTATCGAGCAATAAATTGGCTGGATAAACGCGGTAATACCGTGAAATCCCGCTAGTGTTAATGGCTAGTGCCAATTCGTGTACAGGCAATAAGTTCAGAGGCCCTTGTACGCTCACAAAGGCTCCAGGCAGCGCCATTTTGGCTTCGAGCGCAGTTTGCAGCTGGGCGCTTTGCATTCTGTCCTGCTCCACTGTGCAGGGTGTGAAAGCGGCAATGGTGACGGCTTTCAACGATCATTCTGCACATCTGAATTAACAAGGATTTGTTAAAAGAGTCCTGGCAGAAAAGCATTTCTCACTATGAAACTGAATACATAATCACTGCTTGTTTCACAATTTGCAGGATTCTCGTGGGAGGTCTCATTAGTTCTGACAAAAGCTGTGGCATGGTGATCGTTAACAAAGCCACCGGAGTATGAATAATTTTCTGGATTTTCTCGCAATTCCATTTAGAGGCGAGAAATGTTTATTCCATGAAAAGAATGCATTGTTTTGAGTTTAGTCACTTGTTTTTGGAACAACCTGTAGGATTGTGTGCTACGATTCTCTGTACTCCAATCGCAATATCATTAGATCTTGTAAATAGAGATACTAGGGGTTGGTAATTCGTAGGATGAAGTAAACTGCTGAGTCAAACATTATTTCGCTATAGCATTTTTCATTTTCGAAGTCCCACGATGCAACAAGCACAGCATCAAGCGAAACGCGACTCTGGTCAGCCGACCATTTGCTAAGTTACAGCAAAAGGGGTTGAAATATCCGTAAAGTGTGTTGTACGCAGGAAGAGTGATCGGAGATGATTTTTTTACGGGACAGTGGTACAGATTGCTCCAATCTGGCCTGCGAGCGCGTGAAAAAGGGGATCCGCGGGTGTCGTGTGCCAAACCGCTAATAATTTATTGCAATCTGGAGCGGAAAGATGGTGATCGTATGCCGGGGGGGTGGAAAAAAGAAAACGTTATTAATCGATGTTCCACTTTGGCAGCTAACGATTTCCGTTCGTACTAATTAAAATCCAATATGCGGGCTCGTGCTTCGGTGTCTACGATTTTCGTTGATGAGAATTTGCGTTGATATTAACGGGATTGGCCCACTGTGCTCGTATTTTAATTAAATATTCGCATATGAATTATACGTTTAATACCAAATTGCTGTAAAATCATGCCATCTACCAAACATCAGAGAGAAATTCAAATTTTTGCGAATGTCCCGCAGGAACAGTCGATTAATTATTGACTTACACAAAAACTGATGCCTTGCGGTAAATGTAACGGTTATTCAGCCGTTTGTTTAGATCAATATTACCAAATTTGAATTCCTTCGCATTGATCTAACTTGACCCATTCGAGTCTGGCGAGCAAGGACCTCCCACGAGCTACTTTATGCCCCGCCCCTTCCTTTGGCTCCTCCCACAACGCTCACCATTCCTTGACACACCTATTAAGAATTTCTAAATCTACTAGCGTAGTTAATCTAAATTCCTCATACGTAGTATTTATAAACTCGGAAGCCCCATAAATATAATTTTGCTTCATAAATACTCCCTTCAAACACACGAAGGAAATTAAATAATGAAATTAAACCTCGCCCAACAAAAAACCAACAATTCAAACTATTTACCCCGCAAACTATTTACAATCCTCAGAAGCTCTCCACCCAAAAAGGGTCAACGATTTTAATAAACTTTCGTCCCGAGTAAACTCGAAACGGTCCTCGTCGTTCCACGAAAGGCTCTCGAGCCAGCTAATCGTCCAAATCAGACGCTCCTGGCTGCTCGGCTGCATCGTTTCTTTAATAACCGAAAGGCTCGATCGAAATTGTTAACGAAGGAGCAACGAGTGGAGAAGGAGGAAATACGTGGATACCGGGGGGGGGTGGGGTGGGGGGGGGGGGAAGGAGGAGAGAGTCACGGAGGGAAGGAAAAAAATAAATTTCAAGCATCGACCGTACTTCCGTAAGCAGCTGATGCCCGAGAACAGGCGCCACGTCGTCTAGACGCCTGGGCGGAAAACCACCCCCAGTTTCAACCCATCCCCCTCCTGCCGCGAACGCGGGGTGGGGGACATAAAGCAGCTTCGGCTAGATTCAGATACTCAATCGCTCGGCGGTACGAATAACGAATGAAACTTCTTGCGTCGAGTAGTCGACGACGAATTCTCTCGCTCGCGGGGATGTTGAATTAACAAACCTGCCTGTGTTCTCGCGGGGGCGACATCGGAAAGTCAGGGAAACATCGTGCAGCACACGAGGGATATCGGTAATTGGCGCGCAATCGTGGACCCTGACTTGTTTCGAGGAGTCAGTTTCGATGAACTTTATATTGCTTCCCTGTGGAAACTCAATGTTCCTCTACTGTGGCAACGAACTGCCCACTTTTATTCATCCCTGGTATCGTTTTCAATTAACTAACTAAGGGTTGATGGATGAAACAGGTGGGTCAGAGTTTTCGATTTGACTTTTATTATTATTGTGATTATTATTATTATTAATAACATTTATACGGGAGAACCCTTTTTCCAAATTAATACATTTTGGTAGCAGGGTAGATTGTAGCTAATATATATATATGTGTGTGTATAGAACAGAGTTATATCAATGATTAAGTATTTTCCATGACTCAAAATAATGATCGAAAAAATTAAGTCAGCTGTGTTTATTATTATAGCAAGAGTGAAAACGCTAATAACGGGGTCAGTGTGCCCAAAGTGGTGGCACAAATTGTGTGTAGAGAGAGGAGGAGATAAAGGTAACTTCTACAGACGTCTGAATACGTCTACTGACTTTTACAGACGTCTTAACACTTAACGGACGGGCCACGTAAATTTACGTTTTTCCATTATGACTTCCTAGGACGGGCCACGTAAATTTACGTTTTTCCATTGTGACTTCCTAGGACGGGCCACGTAAATTTACGTTTCTCCATTGTGACATGCATGTTTATTCGATTCTCCTAAAAAGTGCCCGGAAACCGAGAAAGACAGACCAGATTCGACCCGTCCGTTAAGTGTTAAGACATCTACAGATCGCGATCCGGTCAGCGTCGATTGACCTCGAAAGCGTCGAAACGAGGTTCCGCACACGATGATAAGAGGAGCGTTGCTCGTCCTTTGCCGAATGCAATAGCGGGCGCTCTTTGTGCATCCCCTTCGAAATTCTCCCCTTCTTCGTGCGAGTTAACCCGCTCGACGAAATCGGTTCCAATTTCCGCGAGATGGCGGAGCAGGGGGGGGAAGATGACGAAGAAAGAGAAAAGGGGTGACGCGCACACACGCGTGTACAGCCCTGCCGCGGTATTCAGGCAGCGGATTTTAATCAGTCGATGGCCCACGCGAATTAGAATGGGCTAAGGGCGGATCGATTTTTAATCTCTGTAAGAGACTCGAGGGAGGGCGCGTTACGTGCTCGCGGTTTAATGGCCGCCACCCTGTTCGAAGGTCGACGTCCAACGAGATCAGCCATCGGGCTCCATCGACCACGTATTTATCGCCGTTTTAATTGTTTTCGACGGTGATTGGGGATTAGGCTGATCGAGTTTTCGGGGGAGGATTGCCGGCAGGAAAATCGGAGTGGAATTTTGTGTTTTGGTCGGAGAGCCTCATTCTATGGGGAGGAGGGGTTCCTTCCCCCTCTTTCGTTGCTTCCATTTGGTAGGTATTTAGTTAAACGATGGACTAAGGGAGTGGATGAAAGGTATGGTTATTTCATCTCGTTGGTGACTGATGTTTCAAAGAGTGACCCAAAAATGAGGCCTTTTTTAGCCTCTTTTTGGGCCCACGATTTTGGAACTGAATTTTGTGCCAAATGATAGCTTATGATGAGACATCAATCACAACAAATTTTCTAGTTACCGGTTTGCCGGTAAATCGCGAGAAATACCCTGAAATTTTTACCGGTAATTCGCCAAATATTTACCGGTAATTCGATAAATTTTGTATAGCAATGTAGCGCATATATGCATTCATTAATTCCGTCAAAAAAAAAAAGCTTCAATTAATAATAGAGACGAAAACCGAAGTATCTCAGAAAGAACCAACTTTAAACCAAAAGAAAACTAAAAATCTGAATCAAGCCACCAAAGAATAGACGTATTTTCAAGTAGAAAAAGTAAAAAGGAAATATCTACAAATGGCATATGATTTCTTAATGACTACCCGAACAACAAGTGTAGAATCTAAGAGCGCTTTATCAGGAGACCAAAGTTTGGACAAATTATGTTTTTTGCGTGCTTATTTGTTAAAATGAATTGTTAAATAAAAAATATTTAATTATGTATATAAGTTAAGACTCTTTTCATTGTTTTCGCGGTGAAGATGCATATTAATAAGTAATGTCAATAGTTATACAAATATATCTATTTTGTGTTATATCATTTTATATTTTATGTTTAGAACAGTTTTATTTGCATATATTTTTCATAATGCTCGATTAGAGTTCAAGAAAATTTTTTTTGTAGTGTTTACTTTTATATTTTCAATACCTTAAATAATTACCGGTAAATTACCGATAAACCGGTTTTGAATGAAAATTTTACCGAATTACCGGTAATTGAAAAAGTCGGTAAATTTGCAATCCCTATTTCTGAAATATGGGAGGTGAAAGAAGTGAAAATTCGTTAACGCGTCAGCCCATACGCTTCGATGTACGGACTTTTATGTCAATCCGATAATTCAGACGATTATTTCCAGGGGTTTTGCTGACTGCTAATAACGAATTTGAACTTCAATTTTCAAAATTCACGAAAAAAAAATCAAAATCCAGAAATATAGATGACTGTGTAGTGGGTGTTTTTTTTTTAATATATCGTCCAGCATATTGAATCGGCCATTGTGAGCTTTGCTGACTGCTAACAACGAATTTGAACTTAGATCTTCAAAATTCACAATGGCCGATTCAACATGGTGGACGATATATTAAAAACAAAAACACCCAAAACATGGACATTTATATGTTTTGATTTTGATTTTTTGTGAATTTTGAAAATCTAAGTTCAAATTCGTTGTTAGCAGTCAGCAAAACCAGTGGGAACGATTCTTTAAATTATCGGACTGACATAAAAGTCCATACATCGAAGCGTATGGGCTGACGCGTTAACGAATTTTCACTTCTTTCACCTCATATATCTCAGAAACTAATTGTCACCACAAAATTTGGCACAAAATTTAGTTCCAAAATCGAGGGCCCAAAAAGTGGCTATTTCTTGGGTCACTCTTTGGGATATTTCATTAGACGATGATTAGATAGATGTTTTTATATTTGTGAGCTTTAAAATATTAAGCCCATCGTCTTGGTTTCAATAATACACGCTTGAATCATAAGCAAAGAGAAAACGGGACTGCACCTTTGAAACGCGACAATGGGCGGAGCGAGTGGACTCGACGCGAAGTGGTGGGGGTACTCAATCTCCGTGGCGGGGGTATTACCGCTACGTAGCCTCGCGCAGCCAGTGCACCTGGTTCCCACTATAACATACCCCTCCATCGCATAAACCCTCTACATTCACGAGTGTCCATAAACCGAGCACTCACAGTAACTGCAGAACCTGGCCATCCATCCACTTAATCTGCAGCTCGTCGAACCCTTCAAAAGCCATTCGAAAATTATGTCCAACATCAACCCAACCCTTTATCCCCTCCAACACCTCAAACCCAAACGAACACCAAGCATAGATCTCCAACTGCTCGCAACTGTACAAAGGAAACAGAGGGTTGGAGACCGGCGGAGGTCGAATCACGTGCTTGGAGGAGTTACGTTCATGTAAACGACGCGCGTCGAATAATGAGCCGCGTTACTCTCTACGCGGCACGTTATTGCCGAGCTTGAGACGCGAGTGACGCTGATACCCACGTACGAAACGATATCGCGATTCCGCCGGCGTGTGGGTGGCTGCGATACCACCCCCTCCCGCGCCCTCGTCATCTTGAAAGCTGTATTTCCGCGGAATTTCTGTTCACCGCGATGAGGAACATAGTGGAGAGCCGTGTTGCACTCGCCCCGTTCGGTTTATGCTGCGCTCGTGGGGCAAGTTAAAAGCACGTAGAGTTTAATGACTTGATCCACGGAGGCGGGCCGAGGGGCGGGTGGGCGGGGAGGGGGAGGGTTAGATGGGATACTTTGGCCGATCCCGTGGTCACTAAATCCGTCATACCATCGAGCAGGGATAAAAAGAGTGGCCGCCACACGTTTTACGACGACACCACGTGACGCTCGACTTCCGAGGAAATTGCGAGTCTCGAACGCCTCCGAGACGGGGCACGATTGAATCCCTGTTATTTAGGGGGAGGAATTAGGGGAGTCAGTTTGACGGAGTAGATAAAAGGTCGCTTGTATAGGGAATTAATATACAAAGCTTCAAACTGGGAAATGTGTTGTCACGTCCTAGCCTGCTATGAGATCGCGACTGTTAGTACTCGCCAGCGCCACCAGAGGTCTAATCCTTCGAACTCTTTCTCGCAAGTGCCAGGTCCCAGCCCCGTCCGTATATATACAAGTTCCAAGTTTATTCCTCTCGGTCGCAAGACGGTGCTGACTGTCCCAAGACGAAACCGCAGGCTGACGAACCAGTAGTACTTCATATTGCGCTTTTAACAAAACAAAGAATTCTTCTCATTCTCGTCCAGGAACGGCGACGGTTCTGGACGGTTTCTCATTTAGCGTTTTTGATGAACTTTGTACATTTCTCTGGTTCCCGTGGGAAGAATCCATTTTGAGAGTTACCTACTGCTGTGCTTCCCAGTATGCAAGAGGGGTTGATGATCGGTAAGAGAAAATCCTTCGTGTGAGTTAAGAAAAAAGGTAAGGTTTTATAAAGATATTTCTGTGAATGTAAAATTATATTCTCATTTAACGATTAAAAATAATTCGTATTATATACACAAATCAAGTTGAATTGCTACTGTCCACAAGCTTTGCTCGTAAAGCAGAGTGTCCCACGAACTTTCCTACCCTCTCCACTGGTAAGTAAAACCCCTCGTGTCCTCGAAATCTTCCCCAATTCCCCTTACCCACACGAAACAATGCATCGAGCTTTATCATCAGAGATCGGCAACCCCCAAAGTGGACCTACAAGGAGGAATAATGAATGTTACAGTTTGCGCAAGTCTTGAAGCGTAATTCCTGGTCCATGGGGGTTTTCCGATCACTGTCCCTGTTTCATGCGAGCTTCTCAACGTTTCATAGTCGATAGGGATGAAGATTCACTATAAATAATATGACCACCGGTCGCTGCCCAGCGAGCAAAATTCTAGTTTCATGTTGTATTAATTCCCGCCCCTCAGCGAACTCGCTTTATTCGATACGTTGTTTATTAACGTACGTTTATTAAAATCAAGCACGTTAATTTATTACCGCGCGCTGCCCACTGAGCAGCCGATATTCCAATAAAACAGAGGCTTAGTTTGCAGGTGGCTCTAGGTGGAACCCAGTTCGAGGCTTGCACCGCGATGGCCGCGCAGACTTAACGAGGGCATCGAGCTCGTTGCCAGGCCGATAATTAGATACGGGGCGGTCTCTGATTGCACTCGTCACCTTGTTTCAAAACTTCCCCCTCCCCTCGCGCCTTTGAGACGCTGCATAAACAGGCGGCTCGTAGACGCCCGTGTGTCGCAATCGTCACGGTCTAACCGATCGAGCAGGGCGAAACGTCGTTAATCTAGAGTAATTGGAGGATCTGCTTGGGCGAAAGAATAACGAGCGTAGAATTAATGAGATTTTAACGTGGCCGCGGGAGAACGTGGGAGCGGAGAGATAAGAATTGGAATGATGTCTTTTGGGTCCGGATTAATGGCAAGGGGACTTCAGATTTGTACTTTTCAGGCGCCGATCTTCGCTGTCTTTGTAAAATCTTCGTCGAGCGAGTTGCGGAATTTGTAACAACTCGTTTCGGCTTTATTCTTCAGATGGGTGATGGAATTTTTTTGACAGGTTAGATTATTCTAATCTTTTTGGCAATATTCGTGGAGTGGAATTTGTGAGGGAAGTTTATACTGCTTGACTTTATTTTTCACCGACTATGTATACATTAATAAAAACAGTTTCCAATTATAAGTTTTCTCAAAAATAAGTTTCCTAAAGTTGTATGTAAATATCGTGTGTTTAAATTGTTTCCTCTGCCTTATTTACTTCTTAAGCGATTTTTAAGAAGATTGTATGTGCCTTTTCTTGGGCGTTTATAACGAGGGCTCAATTATTGCGACACATTTTTTTGACGATGAAGTTTGTCGCTTTAAATAGCAACTTGTTTACTAGGGTAAAGAGTACAATGGTTGGCCACTTAAGTAAGAGTGTCACATAAATAATGAATTATAAATGTGAATTTAGTAAATTTCAAATGGAAATCAATATAAATAAGTACGAAAAACCCCTAATAATCTAAAAATAAATAGAGTTTATAAAAAAAATCAAGAATGTATAAACATGTACAAAAAATATGTTTCCTACGAAGAAATATAGTTATTGGCATGGTCGAGACAGTAATTGTCCAATCGGTTCGACAGTGATTGGCCGCTATTTGATACATAATATAACCTGAAAGAAAATGTTACCTGATTTGGCGATAGAAATAAGATTAAAATTATTCAATAAAAATGGATATATTTTATTTAGTATGTATTTGTCGTGTTTGTTTCTGTTTCGAACAGGGGGCTAATTACTGTTTCACCATTAACATGGTTAAAAACCGGTCACTGGCCGTCCGGCCAATTACTATCATTCAACATTATTCATATGACAGTCGTTGGTCCCCTGTTTTTTCATAATATATGTATAATTTTAACAAATAAATAATTCTTTTATAAAGTTTCAACTTTCATTTATCGATATATACCGAATATAAGAGATATACATATCATAAATACATTAAACTATTCGCAAACTTTCAACTGTACTCTTATGGTTTCTTGATTAAATGGCTGTAATTTCCAAGCTTCAAAGCCGAGTCATCCTATTTGCTTTTATATATAATCACAGTATATAATGAGTGAAGAAATATTGATTACATCCGAAGCAGGAAAGTACAAGGAATATGAATATGTTCGTTAAAAAAAGGCATGACATTGGTATTTCTTTATATTCATTTATTTCTCAAAATAAGACCAATCACTGTCAGGTGGCCAACCACTGCACTCTTTACCCTAATTCATAAATTTGAAACAATACGTCATTCTCTTCCAACTAGTAATTGATAATTTAAAACAATTCTAGATCAGATGATACACTATTTACTTTACACAAATTTCGTTTAATTTTTCGTGTGATCGTTCGGCAAAAAATAGTGTCCAGCAGTATAGGTATATAAACAATTTTCCATCGTGACTTCATCTTTATAGTGCAACCCCCTCTATTTTTTTTTTAAATATACAGAAACGTGTAATTACTCGTTCAGACCTTTTCTTCCAAGGTGAATATAGCCTTTCGTTGCTCCACATTTAATAGTATTGCTTCTATACTAGATCACTTGTGAAGCTTCGAATTTAGTCATCACTACCCCCACGGAAAACCTCTCAATATTCTTTCAGCTTTAATCCATACTTTGATTCATCAGCGTCAATCTCGAATCGATCTAAATCTCGAGGGTATTTCAAACGTGAAAGTTTCCATCATAATTGTACTTTGAACTACCAATATAGATCACTAAAGCTGCTACAAAGGAATCCACTTCGCGCGATTCCCAATATCTGTTCCCAGAAATATCGTTCGAAATCCTATTCACCCAGTTTCATATTATGAAATCGTTACCGCCGATTTATCCTCCTCCCATGCAAGGACAGAGCGCGATAAGGATCCATAATTAGCGCGTTCGATGATGGAGAAATTAGGGAACAAAAAGCAGTCGAGGAACCGGCTGGCATCGGGGTCGATTGTTTCGTCGACTGAAATGTCTCCAGCCAATGTCGCCTCCAACTCTCCCCAATTTTTTTCATCCTTTATCGTCTACTTTCTATTTAGAATAGACTGAATGGGAGCAACTAGCTCCCGATCTCCCGTTCGAGCGAGATAAAGTATATACAGCGCGATGAATTTTTCATTGTTACGAGGGCCGACAATGCGCGTTACTCTTTCCTTCTCCCCGGTGCTTTTGTGTCACATCCGGTTTTGTTCGTTATCCTTTTCCCAATTAACATTTCAGGACCGAAAAAAAATACAACGGGCGTAGGTGGGGAGGGGTGGGCGCCGAAAAATCTCGTCCATTTTTCAAGCCCCCGTGCCTGGCAACGATAACGCTCGTCGAAAATGGATCCAAAAGTGACAGGGGTGTTCCATGAAAATTCAATTATGCCTCTGCTGGCAAAACGCTGAATAGAGTTACACAAATTCATCGACGTTCCCGTCGCTCGAAAAAAAATTTCAAATTGCATATTTCAACGCTCAACAATCGCGAGCATGGAACACTATATAGCATTTTCAAAGCCAGGAATTCATTCAATTCTACACATTCTGTGCCTTCCATTTGCCTAGAATTCGACGAGATCACTACAAGTTCAGCTTCTAAGGGTGGCTCAGAAGCTAACGTCCCGTGGTGTGCGGAAAACTTCCCGTCGCATTCCTTAACCGTATTCACTCGACGCCCCGTAGGCGTTCTCCGCACAGGCGGTGTATGTAAAGAACTTACCAGAATCACATGTAGGTAAATCGAAGATTAATTTTCCTCGCACTGTGCTCGAGAGTTCAACAAAGGACTGAGGACGCACAGAGGGTAAATTCGGAGGAAAATGAAAGGAAAAAGGAATGTCTGAGGAACATAAATTCGAAGATCTAGCGAAGCAGGATTTTCCATCGACGCCCACTGGCGGGACAGAAAGGGCAACCGGTCGGCCAGCCACTGTCTAGCGACATTTAAAAGACAGGAAGAATGACCTGAGCTGCTCGGGGCAGCTTGCGCCCGCAGACGGTGCGTTTGGCCAACTATGAATCCGGTGGGAAGGGACTCGACGCGCTCGAGTCCCTGGATACCAGCTATGTACACCGATCACACTTGATTTTCTGACAATAGACGAACGTACACAATGCAAGAGACGTCCCCTCCTAAGGTTTGGGTAGGATATAGGGGTAAAGAGTACAGTGGTTGGCCACCTGACAGTGATTGGCCTTATTTTGAGAAATAAATGAATATAAAGAAATACCAATGTCATGAATTTTTTTAATGAACATATTCATATTCTTTGTACTTTCTTGCTACGGATGTAATCAATATTTCTTCACTCATTATATATTGTGATTATATATAAAAGCAAATAGGATGACTCGGCTTTGAAGCTTGGAAATTACAGCTATTTAATCAAGAAACCATAAGAGTACAGTTGAAAGTTTGCGAATAGTTTAATGTATTTATGATATGTATATCTCTCATATTCGGTATATATCGATAAATAAAAGTTGAAACTTTATAAAAGAATTATTTATTTGTTAAAATTATACATATATTATGAAAAAACAGGGGGGCCAACGACTGTCATATGAATAATGTTGAATGATAGTAATTGGCCGGACGGCCAGTGACCAGTTTTTAACCATGTTAATGGTGAAACAGTAATTAGCCCCCTGTTCAAAACAGAAACAAACACGACAAATACATACTAAATAAAATATATCCATTTTTATTGAATAATTTTAATCTTATTTCTATCGCCAAATCAGGTAACATTTTCTTTCAGGTTATATTATGTATCAAATAGCGGCCAATCACTGTCGAACCGATTGGACAATTACTGTCTTGACCATGCCAATAACCATATTTCTTCATAGGAAACATATTTTTTGTATATTTTTATACATTCTTGATTTTTTTTTATAAACTATTTATTTTTAGATTATTAGGGGTTTTTCGTACTTATTTATATTGATTTCCATTTGAAATTTACTAAATTCACATTTATAATTCATTATTTTTGTGACATTCTTACTTAAGTGGTCAACCATTGAACTCTTTACCCTACCGACCTTAGTGATTGAAAATATTTTCCTGCCTCTGACGATTGTCTACTTAATGGGCGAACGGACGTCATTCGTTGGAAGGATTTAAATATTTTGTGGAAACACAAGATTGATCAAACTACCTGTAACCGATACTCAGTTGATTAAATTAATTCCTACTGCAAAAGGTTAAAAAATTCGAGGAAACCATTCCTTCAGCAATTTCTTAACACGTTGCCTGCAACATTCATCAACATCCAGGGGAGGATTTGGAGATTTGGCGCCCCTAGGTCAGAGGTCGGCAACTCAGGGCTTAAGAAGGGCCAGAAATTCGTAAAGTACACATTCTTTACTTTTAGAAGAGCCATAGAAATTTAAAAAAAAAAATTCATACTCTTTGGTAGAGATAAAGACCTACGTGGTACCTATGCCAAAGCCATTGTGATTACAAATTTACAGTATCTATATTAATTCGTATTAAGTGGCGGAGACTTTGCAAATTTTTCCATTCCTTCAAGTATCAAAAGGTTCATACCTTACCGACTCCTGCCCTAGTCTAACAAGCTTCTCCGCCCTTTCCGCGATATATCACCAAATATATTAATTCAGAAGAGTTGAAATAATTTCACAATTATTTATGAGCTATTACTAATATACTAAATGAAAATTATTATTATGTATCAAATAGCGGCCAATCACTGTCGAACCGATTGGACAATTACTGTCTTGACCATGCCAATAACTATATTACTTCGCAGGAAACATATTTTTTGTATATTTTTATAAATTCTTGACTTTTTTATAAACTCTATTTATTTTTAGATAATTAGGGGTTTTCGTACTTATTTATATTGATTTCCATTTAAAATTGACTAAATTCACATTTATAATTCATTATTTATGTGACACTCTTACTTAAGTGGCCAACCATTGTACTCTTAACCCTATGGGCCGGTCTGAAGTTGTTACGCGGACAGCGAGCCAATGTGTCTTTATAAGAGATGGGCCAAATTTTTATTTAAATAAAAATTTCGAATATCGAATAGAAGTTAGAAAAATATTTGTCAGCTGTCGAATAATGTTAACCCGGGGTGTCACGTGCCCGGAAAGTTGAAGTTGAAGTTGATGTTGAAACGCTCGATGAATAAAAAAGTTACCTTTATTCGTCAACAAAACTAAAGTTAAAGTAACTTTTATTTGATCCGTTATTTAAATACTTTTTTATTTAGTTAATGCCCAACTCTTCTTCCTCATGGCGTACCGCGAGAGAAAGCGGGAACATTAAGAAAAGAAGAGGCTCACTGGATGGAGCCGATTTCCCCTCGATCGCTGTTCCCGAAGCAACTTCAAACCGGCCAAAATATCTGACCCCGACTTTAGGCGCTCCCTATATATCTTTCTTTTTCATTGTGCGAGTGTGTTG
The DNA here is from genome assembly GCA_944738655.2 of Andrena hattorfiana. Taxonomy (NCBI): domain Eukaryota; kingdom Metazoa; phylum Arthropoda; class Insecta; order Hymenoptera; family Andrenidae; genus Andrena; species Andrena hattorfiana. The sequence continues at coordinate 7,377,598 of OX122889.2, forward strand.
GGCGTCCGAGAATCCAATGCTGCCGGTGTACACAGAGGAGACACCCTCCTGGTTCCCTGAGGACATGTTAGCTTCGCACGTGATATTCCCAGCCTGCCGTCTTTACGACGAGGGCTCTCAGGCTGCCTTCGGCTGCATGGACAGCAGCAACCTCTTCAGATACGCGTGTGCACGTACGTCTGTGTCCACGTGCCTGTGTATGCCCTGCGTTTACAAGCACGTGTGAGTGCAGGATTCTGCGTTTATGCATACACCCCCGCGGCTCTTATTCCGCTCCCCCTTGCTTCTGCCATCCACGATACTCAAATCACGAGTGCTCCACCCTCAGTTGCGAATTTTGGGCTCGATGCGCGTAGAAAGTCGATTGGTAGACATTTTGGGGCAATATGGGTAACGCATTGCTACTCCGAAGTTGTGACTTTGAACTTGTAGCTCTGAAGCTGCGGCTCTGAAATTGTAATTCTGAAGTTGCAACTTTGAAAATGTGACTCTGAAGTTCTGACGTCTGCGAGTTTAAGGGGTTACATCCACCTGGAGCCCCGAAAACGCATGCAAGTTTGGGAATTTTTTTGGGGAGAAGTATGAGTGAAAATTATACACAATATTTTTCTACTAAAAGATACATCTTTTAACTATATTATTCTAAATTTTCATGAGATATTATTATTAACTAAAGGAGATGTCGATTTGGATGTGAGTCGTGTTTGTTTTTTAAGCTAGTGGACTTTCCCTAGGCCAAACGGTGCATCTGAAATAAAAAATTCATATAGATTTTAAAAATAAATAACTTTTAGAACTACCTGACGTTCTCATATTTTTAAATATTGCATTCAATTTTGCAATAATGGAAATACTTGCAAAGGCTTCTTGAAAAAAATAGAAAATTTTTTTCCACCGAAAGTCGATATTTCCACTATAAACGGTCGCCCTTTTTTTTTACCAAAATACAATATTCAAATTCGGAGAACGTCAGGTACTTCTGGAAGTTATTAATGTTCAAAATCTATTTGAATTTTTGCTTCCAGATGCATCGTTTGGCCCAAGGAATGTCCACCAGCTTAAGAAAAACACGACTCATATCCAATCCGATATCTCCCTTAGTTAATAATAATATATCATGAAAATTTAGAATAATATAGTTAAAAGATGTACCTTTTAGTAGAAAAAAATTGTGTATAATTTTCACTTATACTTTTCCCCCCAAAAAATTCCTGAACTTTCATGCTTTTTCCGGACCTCTAGTTGGATGTAACCCCTTAATATAAATATATGAACGACCCACAAATCCCACTTTCCTAGTAGTGAATCACGCCATGTTTCAGATAGCGTGGTGGGGGTAGGTCAAGTGACCCCGCGCTGCCACTAGATTTTATCCCCCCTATAACAAACTGTTTCTCAACCCTCCGCACATCTCAATAACGCTGAAAGTTCCCTTCCCTCACATTTGATCCACCCACGATCGAAATCTTCGAATACCAGTCGAACTGATTAGCACAAAAATCGCAGACCAGCACAGAAACCTATCTCATCGCTTTTCCTTAGCCCTCCTTCCCCCTGTGGAGCGACAAAAAATCGCCTCCAGGGATAAAAATCGCTAGAACACCCAGATCCACCAGCAACATTGAAAAGGCAGAAAAAAGGGCAGTTTCGTTCGCCGAGTCGAATAGAATGACACAGAATGCCGTTACACGGAGTTCGGGGGCAGAAAAGGCGGCGAACAAAGCGAAGTCTCCTATTCAATCCATAGAACGTGGGCCGTCGCGTGGCCGTTGCTCGAGCGTGAACGGCTCCCATCGGGACGGGCGAGATCGCATGAAATCGCGCATAAGTTACCCCGAATCTCTCGCCGTGCGAGCAAACGATACCTACGACGCCGCCATAATGATACGGTTCAGGGAATACAACAGCAAGGACGGCTTTCCAGCCAGTTCGTGAACCACCGCGCGATACACCTAGCTCGCGGGTTATTCCCCCCGGTCTGGAGTTCCAACTGCGGCCTGTGTCGCATTTTCGACAACGAAGAAATATTGCCGCGGCAGTCAGGCGCAGGCTGAAGGAGCAATGAGTCCGAGGCGGCGAATTAAAACGTACGAGGGGAAACATAAAAAGTTTCGCCGGAGGTGGACACTTCGTTGGAAGTTTTGGAGATAAATAGCAGTTTGATGGGCGGGGACTTTGGCAAGCGATAGGTCGACGTTGCTTCGATTTTTGGAAGGGGAGGAGGGGTGTGGGTTGTGGGTGGAATGAAGGGAAGAGGTTGCTGGACGCTACTTTTTCTGAAAGGTTACTTTTCTAGTGATAATTTCTAATTTTCGGATAAGATAGGGATAAGGAAAAGTGGATGGAAGTGGTGGGAGTAGGGGTGGCTTCCAGCAGCCTATTCGCTTCGGCTTGACTATACTTTACTGAAAAAGGTAGGGTAAATCCGGGAGATCTAATTTAAAATGGCTATTCAAATTAATATTGAAATTACTTATTTTATCAGAACAAATCTATATGTTGAGAATTTTATATTGATTCAGAAAAACTGGTCGATATTTGCTTTAACCGGTTAACTGGCAGTGTATCATATATGATCAAAGAAAATCTGGCCAATTCTCCTTATGTATCATATTTGATCAAATGGAATAACTTTTTTGATTTTCAAACGATTTAAATGGAACTTGGTATGTAATGGTTTTTGAGGTCACCGAATCTGAATTTGGCATTGGGATTGTAAAATTTAATATGGCAGACTCAAAATGGCCGACCCAAAATGGCCGACCCAAAGTGGCTGCCAAATATTAAAATATTATAGGGATTTAGAAAAATTGTATATAGGGATTTTTGAGGTCGCCCATACCCCTGTATACCAAATTTTGTGTGATTCACTTAATTTTTCGATGTTGCCAGTTTGGGCACGCATAGTAAAAAAAGCCGTGCCAGTTAACCGGTTAAGACAATATTTACTGTAAATCGGGTTGAAAACTGAAGTCATGGTATCTGACCACCTCTCCCGAGGTGCTGGGAAAAATGGCTTTCGTCGTTGGCAGAGACCACTCACATAATTATTCATAGAAAATTAACACATAATAAAGTAAAATTATTTATGAGTTAATACAACTACAGATTCATTGATATTTAATTTGTTTATGCCAAACAAGTAAAGAACACATCAAAGAAAAAGGGAACTACCTACTGGCGATTAGCAAGGTAAATGAATACAAAATAAACTAAATAAACAAAAATAATAATAAAATGATAATAAAAAAAATAAAAAAAAATAAAAAAAATCATAACTCGCCCATCTCCCCTTTCTGCAGCGAGAGATGGTCTTCTCGTTAGCTTTTAGAGGAAGAGTTAATATGGCCAAATACTTTGGCTCCATTGTCCCTCGATATCTCTACTATCTTATTATCGCAAACATTAAACGAAAATAAACTTAGAAGTATATTTTAAATACGATTCTGTACACGACTGTTTGACAAAAGAGGTTAAATGTAACCTCAATATTTATCTTTCAAATCCTATAAATCCAGAAAAACACAGAAGGAAGCGAAATGACGCTATTCATTCAACTGTTTGGCTTCTAGAGAAGTAACTGGTCTGCACTTTAACGCATTTTTACGTAGACAGTCTGAAATAGACAGTTTCCCGGATTTACCCTATTTGTCTAAAAATTCAACTATCTACTACCTTTATTCAACTATCAACTTCCATAACAATCACAATTCTCCAAGCTGCATATAATGATCAATCCACCTCCCACATAAATCAGTATCACATAGCCACCTTCCCCCAGCCAATTATAACAAAACCCTTCACTGAAACGTGAATCCCATTGAGATCTCGTCACCACCCATCAACATAACTCTTCTATCCCACCAGATCCCAAAACAAAGAAGGTCCAAGGAAGCCCAATGAAACTTGAAATCCTTGACAGGTTTACAAATCGCCTTTCCATGGAATTGTGGGCCAACAATATTGATAGCAACCTCGACATTAATGGCGAAAGATCCTCGCCTTCTTCAACAAGTAACGCGGGCAGCTCGGTGCTTTGCGCGGGTCAGAACGGACCCGCGTCAGCCAGTGTTAAAACACTGAGCGTTGAAAGTGGAAAGAATCAGTGCTGGTCAGACGTGTCAGGCGCAGTCGAGCGGCATGGAGGGAAGCACTTTGCGCGGGGGTCTTCGGGCTGGTTTTATCGAGTGTCACAGGAGCGGGGAAGTCTGGCATAGTTGGACATTGTTAGACGTTAATTAGAGCGGGATTGTAAATTCCGCGGATGCCTGCTCGATAGCTGGCTAATGGCGGTCGCGTAGCCGTGGAAAAAAGGCTCCGGCGGCGGTGGTTTGCGGTGCATTGTGCTGGGGATGTCTCGTGAACTTCCGTCGTGGGTATGTGTACACTCGAGGGGGAGGAATGGGGAGGGTAGAGGGAGAGCTGAAATTGCAGTTGGCAACGACATTTAATCTTCGATCACTGGAGCCAAGGAACCACGAACCGCGGTCGGATCGATAGCCAGACCTGAATTCGCGAGTTCACGTGCACGTGGAGAGTTCGCGCACGGTTCCTCTTCTTCTACGTTTCTTTGGACTCTGGAGTAATTAACCATCGGGACAGAATTATCTCACCGTTTAGGTATATACACTTTCCTCGATCGTCACGTTTAGGCTCGTCGAACTGGGAGAGGGGATGAGAGGCGGAGTGGTGGGGATGCGGGAGGCATTAGTGGGGGTAGGGTCGTCGAGCAGCTCTGTGCAGCCAACTGATTCTATCAGGACTGTAGGAATTTGCTGGATACGGAACGTAGAAGAATTGCTCGTAAACCAAAGGCAATGAATTATATAATTAAAGTGAATTAGACTACTAAGATTGTGATGTAAAGTAATGTTAACCCACCCAACCCCCCATAAACATGACTCATGTATGAAAGAAGCTAATTCCCTTTAATTTACGAAAAAAGTTCTCACGCAAAGATTGTGAAATCATCTTTGCTAATTCCAATTGTATTCTCGTTCTCCACTCGAACACTGATTCCTCTGTCACTTTTTATACTTGACGTTCCTTCATTGGCCACAAATCAATTCAGTGCTCAGATTTTCAGCTTCGATTTTAAGGAATTAGCGGGCGAGAGGCCTGTAGTTGACAGAAAAACTTTTATAAGAGGGACATCTTCTGTTAAAACTGACATCTTCTGTTAAAACTTTTCGCATCCAATCGGCGAAAATTCGCACCCAGTGCGCACCAGTGCGACCGTCCGAATACGCTGTAAGAGAGATGCGGAGAATATAAAACATTTTGTTTTAAGTCGACTTCATAGTTTTTTTTTCTTATACAACGCCCGCTAATTCCTTAAAACCGAAGCTGAAAATCTGAGCACTGAATTGATTTGTGGCCAATGAAGGTATGTCAAGTATAAAAAGAGACAGAGGAATCAGTGTTCGAACGGAGAACGAGAATACAATTGGAATAAGCAAAGTTGATTTCACAATCTTTGCGTGAGAACTTTTTTCGCGAATTAAAGGGAATTAGCTTCTTTCATACATGAGTCATGTTTATGGGGGAGGGGGGGATTTCATCACTTTTTTCATAATTTATTATAAATTACTAAGTGCCCTAGGGTAAAGGACCCAATTACTGCCACCTACCCAATTACTGTCACCCTAAGCTATTTCACGTAAAATAACGAATAAATCTTATAAAATGATGCATAAAAAAAATTTAGCATACAATTCAAACTGTTATTTATACGATACAAAAAACAGTACTTAATTTTTTCTTCGTTAATTTGAATAAAACGATAAAAACTTTCAAGCGGATATTAGGAGAATGGAAACGTTGACTTTCTTACTAGCGAAAGAGAAAACAAGGCGTTAAAGAAAATGCTGTAATTGTAATATTTAAGCTATTAACAAAACAAAATATAATATTTTAAATAATATAAGCATCATAGAAAGTAATAAAGATCCGAATTCAACGATTCATTAAGTCTTTTTTACTTATTAATTGGGTGACAGTGATTGATACAAGCGTTTCAAGCATTTTGGTATTACTGCCATAGCAGTAGTTGCTAATGTAAATGTTTAAAATGACAGATAAATAGTATTAGGTTAGCTGGCAGTAATTGGGGTGTCAGTAATTCAGTCAAATACATTTGAAGGGTGTCAGTAATAGATCCCGTAATATATTTTTGAGGTTGATGAATTTATACATAAAAATCGAAGTTTTAAGATCCACCAAATTTTTTTCATCAAGTAAACATATTAAACAATAATAAATAACAAGAACAACATATACTTTTAGTCTATAAGTACAAAACTATAAGATAATTTCAGCGTCAACGCTTAATGTGTCAGTAATTGGGTCATTTACCCTATTTCATAACGGTCCTCATCCTCAAAGCGGTTCATATTCATGCAAGATACGTGATGGTACATCAGCATAGAAATGTATCGACAAAGACAAAATTAATCAAACGAAATGGCTCAAAAACGCTAAAAATGTGTATATTCTTTTTTCGTAACGTCAAAAATGAAAATAAATCGTATTTTTTAAACGAATTTATTCAGCTTCGATTCCTCTGTTTGCTTCTGGTACGTCTGCTACATATCTGAAAACTGAAATTTAAACCAATTCCACCGATCCAATTCTCTTGAAACTTTGGAGGCGTGCGTAGCTCGGACGACAATACGATATTTTAAAAACCAAATTACCCCGACGGCGTGAAAATTGTACCCAATCAGCAGTAACCAATAAATATAACCCATAACCACAAATCCAAACGACTTGAAATCAGTCACTGCGTTCGGGTAGCTAGTCGCATCACGAGTTCCGTAAATACACCATTTATATCGAGAAGTGATTCGTTAATGTACCACCGATCACGTCCCGCCGCTATCGCGCGAGATCTTCTTTACCATCGTGACATTTCAAAAATGTTAACAACTAACACTTGGCTGATTATGATTGAGTGACAGCCAAGTGACATTTATAAATTCTGCTTTCGAATGGCGACACCAACTGGCGTCAAGTGGAGGAGGAAAACGTGACGTCACGAAAACTCTTAATCCCAAAAGTATCATTTTCATAACTATTAATTCAGAATAATTCTTTTATCTTTTAGACAAACAGCTTGATACATTAAGTAAAACGACAAATAGGTCCGAAAAAAAAAATTATTCGCTTAATCGTGTTAAAACACCGGGACTATGTCATAAAATAAGATAATAAGGCCAAAATAGCTGCGGGGGACCTGTCAATTTCGCTATCATTCGTGTATGCCTTTTTATCACATAAGTTTTTTTTGTAATTGTGGTAAATAAAGACGAATTATTATTATTATTATTATTATTATTATTATTATAGAGACATGGTCGCTCAGTGTGCCTATGGGTAGAGGGGGAAGGGGAATTAGCTTCCAAACGCGACCGCGTCTGTTGATATTATGCTTCAAAGAAGGGCATTTAAAAATAAGAAAAGGTAGCAATGCGTTATTGGTTGTGGAAGTGTCGAGGCAATCCTGTCCTCTTCTGGGACGAAAGCAGCGTCGAAACGGAATGCAAAAGGCGGGCTCCTCTTTTGCAGTAAAGCGTAACCCGATTTCCACGATACACCCTGGCACAGAGCATAACGAAGCACTTTCGATTCTGCTTGCATTTCGGTCAACCCCAAAACGTATTCCGTATCGTGGCTTCTCCGCAACGTTTCCCCCCGTACGTACACCGAGTTTTTCGAGGCAAGTGCTCGCCAGCCTGTATTCCCCGGCAAATAATAAGTTCCGCGGGCTTTATCCGCGAGACCCGCGCGCAAGAACAGGGTCGAAGCCTCTCAACGTGCAAACCTTGTGAACAGTGGCGACCCGGCTCAATAAGGAGTTTACTCCCGCGAGGATTCTGCGACTGAGAATAGCGAATTGAGAGGAAAATGGAACGCTGGCAGCTTCGAGCTCCTTTTCGACATCGTAAACCCTTATATTCCATATTTCAAGAGTTGCAACAGAAAGAAAAATCATGAGTTCCTTGGTTTCCAATCACTGAACAGTAAGGGAGAGTGGGGTAAAGACGAACGCGGGGTAATCGCGAATGCGATGTTACGGCGTTTTAATAAATAAAAACGATGTTCCCTCTCCACTAGCTAATAGTTTAGGTCGCATGCAACACCGGGCAGAAAGTAATAAATACAGAACGCTTATGCTATTTAAGATAAACACAATTTATTATTTTCATCATGTTTCAAGTAATATTTTGTCCATTTCAATTGCATGTAATTACTGTCGAATTAATGATACAATTGTCTTTTTTTTTCAAGTTGAAATAAAGCACTTTTCACCAACATTTTGTGACCAAGGCGTTGCTTGAATCATGATTCTACCCTCTGTAATAAATTCTTTTTTATTTTGTGACGTCGTGGGGCAATGACGAACAACTCGGATGGGGTAATCTCGAACCTTCGAGATTAGCAACGATAACCGATTTTGATGAGATTTTCAGCATGTATAAAACTTACTTAAATCTACAAAAGGGATTTTTGAATTTTCATTACAGGCTCAGACAAAAAAAGTTTAAAAAACAAACTTTACTATTTTTTTTCGATATTCCGACCAATTGCATTTTTTTCTAACGCACGAGAAGAGGAATTTGAAAAATACATTACGTATAGGTTGTAGCAACATTTTTTATGGGTTGACCATTGCCGCCGCGCTTTCTGTGCGACTTCTGCGATATTTAGCACTCTGTTCGTGATTACCCCACGGCAGTCGAATAATCACGAACACCAAGCGTTTTGCTTTTTCACTATAAACTTGATTTTTATTATAATTTTTCAAAAAATCGTCACAGTACTTTATAGACGAACAGTTTAAGTATGTTTGTAAGTAATAAACTTTTTTGCTTAGGTGTTCGTAATTACCCCACTCTCCCTTATTAGGGTGGACGTACGTGTAAATGAACACGTACCAGTGAATGGACATTTTTTATTAAAATGAGTGAAATAAGTTATTAAAGTAAGCAACTAATTAATCAGAGACTTCTTTTCATTGGTTGCTTCCTATCCAAACAATTTTTGCAGCACGTGGAATAAATCGCGCTGCAAACATAATTTTATAATAGTGTTCATTCATTAACCTTAAGTGTTCATTTACTGGTGCATTTACCCTACCTCCATAGTAGTCACCAACCGAACCCCCAAACTAGTTCACCAATACCCCCAGCCCATTTTCACCATTCATTTAACCACGTACAGTGGAAATCTCATTATTTCTTCGTACACATGTACATCACACTCTCTTTTCGACTGGTATTACCACAAAATATGCAACTTTTCAAATCACACAAGTTCTAATTGTAAAAAATACTTCACTAAAATTACAGAATTCCCCAAATTCGAATGCACTTCTTCCACCGCCACGATTCCTCGACGAGTCGAAGACCTCGATCGCCTAAAAAAAGCTGAAGCTCGCGATCGTACGCAATCAGGGAGAGAGGGATGGCGCTTTTGAGTCGCGCTGAAGGCACGACCCCCGGGGTCGGCTCGAGGAACGCTGGGAGCGGTAAAACGAATGGGAAACAATAACGATACAGCGTTCCATAATGCATATCAACGACTACCGGGCTCTCATTTCCCGCCACGTTGCCCCCCACCCGGCGAACCCTTGTCTCGCTGGTCGGTACATCATTAAGCTCGCGACGCGGCACCCCCCCGCCCCCGTCGCCACTCCGGGGTTCGGATACAGGGTATTCCCGCGTGCAGTGTGCACCCTGCACCCTAAGTTGATGCTCGCGAGCACGTCGCCCCTAGCGATGGCCTCAAGACGCTTCGAGCTGATCTTGGTTGCTTCGAGCACTTTGCTTCTCCTCGAACGTTCATCGAACTTCAAAGCATTCTTCTGTTAAAAAAGTTAATAAGTTTATTGGTGCAGTTGGTAGAAAAATTGAGATTCGTTTAAGGTGTCTCAGTGGGAGGGGCGATGTTTCGTTTGGAGACTTGTGGGAGGGGCGTAGCTCCGTCAAGTGGCCACCTCGTTTTATTCCTACTGTACCTATTGATCCTCCACTTTTGAATCCCATTTATACTCACCTTTCAATCCCCTTTCGCTAGTAACGTGGAAGACAAAATTGTTTTACCTGCAACTTTGTGGGCGGAGTCAAGAAGCGGAGATGGTGGGCGTGGCTAAGCGACGTAGTGGGGATATCCCCGCCAATTGGCTTTCAGCGACCACCAGATTTTCTTCCCACTATATCCGTCGATTCTCCGCTCCCCACTTCCGCGCAGTTTTCAACCCCTTTTCGTTGCTTCGTTGCCTCCAGCTGCAGCCTGTCGAAAGACGACCGCGTACAGCGGTTCCCCGTCCCTATAACTAGATACGATATCGACCAAGCACTCCTTTTCCACGATAAACCAGGCCGCTGCTTGTACTTTTCATTTCCTCCGCGATATAGACGTCCATTGAAGGGCAGCGAAATTGGGGGGGTTGTTTAACGAAAGTAGGTCTCCAATTTGGATATATCCCCGGGCCGCTCGATCGCCGAGATTCCCTTCCCCTTCATCGCCGCCAAATTTATGGAATAAATCTAAGGGCGGCGATAGAACGGAATTTAAGAAGGAATATCGAGCGCGGAGTAGGGCGGATACATCCGAGGGATTGGAATATTAAATTCCGATATTCCGCGGGGAAACATTTCCACTTTGCCTTCTCGATTTTCTTTCCCCGAGATAATTTCGCCTATAAACGGGCAAATACACCGGCTCGCCGTCCGATGCCGGTGATTTAAAATTCGAGCGAACGTACGCGGGCGGAAGCGACGCGCTCTTTATCCCCGTTTAAACAGAGGAGTCGCGTCGACTGAAATTTCAACCCGCAATATCTCGTAATCGAATACAGTGGCAGTTATGAAATTATCAAGATTTAAACTGCGCCCCGTCGAGGGTATCCCGTTTAATCGGGAGCGTCGAATAAACACGGCCATCCAGCCCCAACCCCCCCCCCCGCAGCCTCTATCAAATAACGAGGGGCTGGTTGGCCGCCCCGGAATAAAATATTCGTTCCCTCGAACGCGTCGAAATTTTTCGCCCCGGCGGGATTATTTTCCGATGAAAACGTTCCCGTTGGACGCGCTCTCGTGGAAAAAAAAATCCCTCGGCCGCCTTTGCGCGGCTGAATATTATCCGAATTCAACGCACGGCGGAGCACGCTGCTTTTGGGGGTAGCTTGCACCCTGTGGGAAATTGCGAACAAAATCGAAATTCGCGATAATTCCTTTCGGCCGAAGGAGGGAACAAAAAAAAATTCGCAGTGGGACCCTTTCTGTTGAAACACCATCGATACTGAGCGAATTTCCATTTTTTTCATTTGCCGTCATAATTTTCGTTTGTCAAATCTTCTGATATTGGGTTCGAAGCTCCGAGTGCACCCGCTGTGCGGAAATCCCTTAGTCACGTTTGTTAACCATAGTAGATGGACGCCCATCGGCGTCATACGCACTGGTTATATGTATAAATTCGATTATGGGATCCAAGGGGTTGAAATGGTTCTACTGTGATCTATGGGGTTTGTGGTATTTTAAGGAGAAACTAGGGAAAGGGTTTAAAGGGTGGAGGGTGCTAAAAATCTTCTTAGTAGGGGAGAGTGGGGTAAAACGGAACAGCTAATGTTTCTCTTAGATAAGAGCTGCGAATGAGTTGGTATCGCGTAACACGGGACCAAAGGGTCCTCACAGCATTTTGTGATAGACCATAGACCCGTGCACGCGTTATTTTTCCGTTAAGAGAGTTGGAAAAATTTCCGGTATCGACGTTTCAATATTGTGTTGTACTTTCGACCACTTTATGGCACTTGGATTTCGAAAATTAATAACGGTAAATACATCGTTGGATTCTACAATCCTTACGCTACATTTTGACGTATTAAAAAGTTCTTTACCTCACGTTGAAGTGTGAGTATTAAATTTTTACTAAATGACTGCATGTGGGGCAAAACGGAACACTTTTCGTGGGGTAAAACGGAACACCTATTTAACCCAATTCCACCAATCCAATTGTCTTGAAACTTTGCAGGCGTGCGTAGTTATAATGACAATACAAAATTATGAAAAAAAACGGGAGGGGTGAAAATATTATCCAGTCGTCAATAAATATAACCCATAACCACAAATCCAAACGACTTGAAATCAGCCTGTAACCACAAATCAAATCAATTCAAACGATATGCAATCAGCATATAACCACAAATAAAAACTTAGACACTAAAAATTAAGTAATAAAAAAATATGCAAAAAATTTTTTTAAGTTAATCAATTTTATTTAAAATGCACTAAAACTGCAAAATTCTCCATGCACGTGTTGATATTTATTATTTATGTAAAAATCCATGTGTACTTGGTTATTTTCAGTAATTTTTATATTATCTGGTAAAATATTTTTTCTTATGTGTATAATATATATTTTTGTTATATTTTATTCGTAATAGTTATACCTAAAACATATATTTATAGTTTTTAACATAAATGAATACATTTTAAATCATAAAAATAAAGATTTTGTACGTTTACATGGTCTTCAAGTAGGTGTTCCGTTTTACCCCACCACTTGAGCGAGGCGAAGATTTCAATACCTCCGGTAAATCTCATTTTCCTTCGTTCCTAAAGATTTTTCCTAACAGTGGCTTCGATTTTCTTATAGTCTAAGGTCCACCGAAGACTCCCGTTGAACTCCCGTGTCTTTTTCTCTTTCCGATTTTATATTATCACTCTCCAAAGTTAAGCGTTCCGTTTTACCCCACTCTCCCCTAATGAAAATAAAGTGCACCCCTCCTTGCAAATATTTAATATTTTCCCCGTCGCTGACCTAGTAAACCGACCAACTGTCTTCCATCGAATGACGTTCACACGTTGAAGGGCATTTTTGAAAAGTTCCCGTCGCTGGAAGCAGCGACGCGCCGTTCACTTACGAAGATACATAAACCCACGGTAATACACTAATATTTAAAGGCTAGCGGCGGTGAATATTCACGCGTGCACGTTTGTTTCGGGAGCACGTTCCGCCGTTCCCTAAGAGAATTTATACCAACCCTCGGGCTGAAAGAGAAAAAGGGAAAAGAAGCGGAAAAGGAATTTCCGAGCGACGACTACCGCGGCGACAGAGAGACGTTAAGGGATGGAAACGATGGGAAAGAACGCCGCGCATTCAGTCCGCCGTAATTATTTTGCACTCGAATTCATCCAATAGGGGTTGGCTGGTAGCACTGGTTGGCGGCAGTTTATACTTTTGTGCCCCACATCGGAAGCAATATTGTGCGGGAACGTTCTCTTTCACCGCTGCTCGCTACCAGCGAAGATTTCACCGGTAAAAAGATATTATATAAGCCACCCCCTGCCTTCCCCCTACCTGCGACTCTAGTCTGGGTGCTCGTTGAACGGTCGTGATAAGAGGGGACGAAAGGAATTCCTCGAATCATTGTCCCCGAGTAGAAGAGCTCGTAATAAGTCCGGCCTTCAGAGACACTCCTGAATACGACGGGTTCGTCTTCACTGGGAGGCAGCGAATCACAACGTTCCACTTCTCCAAACACGTATTAATAAGCTTCCGTCCCTGCCTGGGGATATTATCAGGTGAATTCGAGGTGGAGGGGTTGCGTAAATACATTGTTTGTCGCCTTGTTAGGGTGGTTTAAAGATTAAATCGAGGACGAATAAATGAATGGGGGTTGGGAATGACAACTCTGTTTAAGGGGTTTGTGGATTCTTCTTAACAAGGGGGTGGTTCGAAGTAAGCAAATAAGTGTAAAAGAAAAGATTTAAAATTAATATTCCACCATGTTAACATATGTAACTTTTAAACCTTAAAGACACTTCATTAGTTAGTAGGGGAGGGTTGTCTATATCGTACCACTTAAGACATTTTACGTTATATTTCATATTTGGTACTAATTTGAAAGCAAATGGCTATTGGATATTGTAGCTTGATCTTTTAGGCACCTACTATTATATGCTTAGCCTTTTGTTCGGAACAAATTAATTTGTTATTAATCTTTTTCTCACATACTGTAAAAGGTACGATTTAGGCAACCGGTCTCCTAAATCGTACCCCTCGGTTTCCAAAATCGTACCTCCACGAAAAAATAGTATCAATAACAAATGAAGAAGAAAATATTCAACATAAGGTAATGATTATTATACAGTTACATATGATATATGTACATAACCTATATAACATACGAGTTGTCAAATCCTACTGGTACGATTTAGGAAACATGATGAATTTATTTATAAATATAAATTTAAACTTTATAATCAATGTAATATGTACTTAAAATGAATGTAAAATAGCACAGTCCAACAAAATGAAACTTTTTTTTTGTTCCGCAATATCCATTGGGTGATTCTTGTAGAGTTTTTCGCCCTGAACGCGAATACGCAAGCAGAATTGCTCTATCACCCTCAGTTTTTGAGAAAATCGATTTTGAAAAAAATTGCAAATTTTCAACTTTGAACACCTTTTGTGTCGAAATGGTAATAGTTACTCGGTTGCTCGTTGCGTCAAATTATTCTATGAACCCTCCCGAATACAACGATGTGAGTTATTATTGCATTGTGAACATTTAAATAGGTTTAGACAACGATCAAAGGGAAAAGGACAGCCGAAATGCACCCATTTTTGCAGATATCTTTTAATTTATTTCCAAAACTAAGGGTCTAGAAGAAAATCTGACCATCCCACAGGATGCAGTAGACATTTTTCCTTGGGAAATTATCAACAAAAGTGGTAAGTCACGTTTTTTTTTCAATACAGAAGCGAAATAGTTTGGCAAAACGTGCGCCATCGACGGGGGTAGTCAACGGCGGCGCGCGAATCACTGCCGCCCAGCTTAACACAATCGCTTAACGCGCGTGACTACCACTGCCGGCGCCGCACGTTTTGCCAAACTATTTTGCTTCTGTATTGAAAACAAAACGTGACTTACCACTTTTGTTGATAATTTCCGAAGGAAAACTATCTGCTGCAGCGCGTGGAATGGTCAGATTTTCTCCCAGACCCTTAGTTTTGGAAATAAATTGAAAGATATCTTCAAAAATGGATGCTTTTCGGGTGTCATTTTCACTTTGATCGTTGTTTAAACATATTTAAATGATCATAATGCAATAATAACTTACATCGTTGTATTCGGGAGGGTTCATAGAATAATTTGACGCAACGAGCAACCGAAAAACTATTACCGTTTTGACAGAAAAGATGTTCAAAGTTGAAAATTTGCAATTTTTTTCAAAATCGAATTTCTCAAAAACTGAGGGTGATAGAGCAATTCTGCTTGCGGATTCGCGTTCAGGGCGAAAAACTCCACAAGAATCACCCAGCTGATATTGCGGACCAAAAATCGTGTTGGACAGTGTAGTCTACATTAAACCCGCTTTTAGAAAAACACAAAAATACAGGACAACACTGCATTGTTTGATTATTATCAGCTAAAATAAACTGGTAAAAAGTTACATCAATCATACCTGATTTTTATTCATTTTTATGGCAGGCACAAAATAGTGTGTAAGCTCGAAAGGTTTTGTTTCTATTTCTTATTTCGCATTTACTTGATATTTTTATCATCAGATGTCGTTTACATTCATTAATTACTGAAAAATTGATGAGGTACGATTTAGGTGACCAGTACGATATTGGCAACTCTCCCCTACTTCTGTTAACATTCACATTTCGAGCGTTCTTCCACCCCTATAATTTACACACCAAATCAAGTGGCGTTTATTGATTACACTTCCCACGAGTGTACTCCAAATTGTATTCAAAACGCTTCACAGAAAGAAGCTTCCCAATAGTTGTGGACTTCCGAACCATCCCCTTTAGATATTCTTTTCACCTTCGTCCCCCTTTCCTTCCATCGCCAAATTTAACGACGATAAACGGCGGCCCCGGCATCTCTGTAACAACAAATTAACGAGGTATGAATAGGCGAACCACCCACGATCCACCGGATTTCATTCACGCCTTTAATCGAAACTTCGCAGACCGTCTCCTTTGCCCTTGAATCGAGCCATACCGCGGAATAATTGAATTTACCAGTTCGCTTGGGGGGGTGGAAGAGGCTCGAGCGCCGTATCAGCTGGAAGTTTGCAAAATAAGCAGACGGCTGTGGGAGTCGTTGGCAAGAGATACAGGGAAGTCGTAAATTCAATGGGCCGCGAAGAAGGCCGCGTAAAAGTGAAGCGAAGAGGCAGGAGGCGGCAAGAACAATGAGGCGGGCAAGGGTGCCTTTTCTTCCTTTCTTCCCGTTAGTGGGCATCTATTACTGCGTTTAGTGGGGAACACTCTCCCCGAGTGAACTTTAAATTTCCCGCAGAAACGCATCGCGCCGGGGCGATTTGAATAATCTAAACGGGATTTTTAGCGGGCAAGTTGGGAGGTAAGATAAAGACCAGCGCGGTGTTGCTTTTAATGCAACTTCCAAGATAAACTCACCTTCCTGGAGGATTCCAAGTGGCGGTGTTCCACTTCCCGGGCAAGTATTAATACCCTCCATTTGTCTTTAGGATAACTACGTACCAACTTCTAATTGTGGCGATTATTCTTATAGGAGTCTCTAGTCAGTTTGATGGATTCGTGGAACGCTGTTCGCAGGTACGTCCCGATGTCTTATTCCTCCTGCACGTACCAGTACCTTCTATCTACTTGCTTTTTGAAACTCAGTGGAGACGGATTATTCTGATGATATATCTATCTTGATGAAATTTTTAGTCACTTTGATGAATCCTGCTGAACTACTTAGACCACGTATTACATAGGGTAAATCCGGGAGACGCGGTCGGGCCGGAGAGTTGGTCGAGTCGCTATATTTCAGACTCTATACGTAGAAACGCGTTAAATTGCAGACCAATTACTTCTCTAGAAGCCAAACAATTGAATGAATAGCGTCACTTCGGTTCCTTCTGTGTTTTTCTTGATTTATAGGCTATAAAAGGTAAACTGAGGTTACATTTAACCTCTTTTGTCAAACAACGGAGTACAGAATCGTATTTAAAATACACATCTAAGTTTATTTTTATTTAACGTTTGGGAATAATAAGATAGTAGAGATATCGAGGGATAATGCAGCCAAAGTATTTAGGGATATTAACTCTTCCTCTCAAAACTAACGAGAAGACCATCTCTCGCTGCAGAAAGGAGAGATGGTCGAGTTATGATTTTTTTATTATTTTCATTTATATTTTTATTTTTTATCATTATTTTATTATTATTATTGTTTATTTAGTTTATTTATTCACTTTTGTATTCATTTACCTTGCTAATCGCCGGTAGGTAGTTCGTTTTATCTTTGATGTGTTCTGTACTTGTTTAGCGTAAACAAATTAAATATCAATGAAACTGTAGTTGTTTTCACTCATAAATAATTTTGCGTTCTTGTTTGTTAATTTTCCATGAATAATAATGCGAGTGGTCTCTGCCAACGACGAAAACCATTTCTCCCGGCACCTCGGGAGAGGTGGTTAGATGTCATGACTTCAGTTTTCAACCCGATTTACAGTAAATATTGTCTTAAGGGGAGGTTCTGGTCTAAATATCGATTTTTTTTATTTCATTTTTCGAATGTTCAACCTTTTAGGAAAACGTGATTAAAAGGATTTGTTGAAATTCGTAAAATTCCCCAAGTTATAGGCATTTGAATAGCGGCAAATGCATGGGCAACAACCGTCCATTCCGGCGCTCACGTAAAACTTTAAATGCGTTTTTCTCGTGTTCTCAAAACGGTGGGACCTGTATCCTCAAAAGTTATTATCCGATTCGACTGAAACTTTTTTATTTTGAAGAATATACTTCTGGCTAGGGGGGGAACTAAAAAAAATTACAAAAAGTTGAAAATTTATAATTTTCAAAGGCGATGAAAGGACGAAAAATACAGGGAAGTGATTTCAAACTGGAAGTGTCGTTATTTTCTAAAAAAAATGTAATTTTTGTAATTTTTTTTAGTCTCCCCCCTAGCCAAAAGAATAATCTTCCAAATAAAAAAGGTTTCAGTCGAATCGGATAATAACTTTTGGAGATACAGGTCCCACCGATTTGGATCAATTTTTTGACGCCTTGACTTTAATAACTCCCCAGGTCTGTCTGCAATGATTAATTATAAAACAAAAAATATATTTCTATAATTTAAGACATTCTTAATACAATGCAAAAAGTCCCATTAAATTATATATAGTACTTTTCCTTTAATTAATTCCTAAATATCACCTATTTTTTGGGGCTCTAGACCAGAACCTCCCCTTAAGAGGACATTCTACTCTCTTGGCCGAAAAAACGGCTACTTTTCGGTGATAGTTTTTATAATGAAATAAACACTTAACGTTTTCGAATTTCTGAGGGTATATTCTACCACTCTTGAAATACAGGAAAAAATCTTTATTGTTTGTTTATTTCATTTGTTTACATAAATATTTCGCAGTGAAGTTGGCGGCTTCAGAATCGCTGGCGGTTGAAATTTCGGACGACTGGATCATCAGAAATAAAGAAACCAAATATATTTTTAATTTGCAGGAGTATGGTTATCTCGCTAACCACAAATATCTTAAGATTTGTAATATTTTCCCACATTTTATATCAATTAAATATAGAAAAGGTGTGCCACTTTCGGTACTTTCAACTTTGATCGACTGTCATTTTAATATTTTTGGCCCAAAATTGTTCTTTCGTGGAAAGCGAGATAACCATACTCCTGCGAATTAGAAATATGTTGGTTTTTTTATTTCGGATGATCCAGTCGTCCGAAATTTGAACCGCCAGAAATTCTGAAGCCGCCAACTTCACTGCGAAATACTTATGTGAACAAATGAAATAAACAAACAACAAAGATTTTTTCTTGTATTTCAAAAATGGTAGAATATACCCTCAGAAATTCGAAAACGTTAAGTGTTTATTTCATTATAAAAACTATCACCGAAAAGTGGCTGATTTTTCGGCTGAGAGAGTAGAATGTCCCCTTAAAGCAAATATCGACCAGTTTTTCTGAATCAGCATAAAATTCTGAACATATTAGGTTTGTTCTGATAAAATAAGTAATATCTGTATCAGTTTTAATAGCCATTTTATATTAGATCGACCGCGTCTCCCGGATTTACCCTACTACGTTTTATTCATTTTGTTATGCTTTCCCACAAGCATTACATATTGCAAATGTTGCTCCATCACGTAGTAATACGTTCAATCTCCTCTCAGGTATTTACTCAAGGAGTAATGCCACTGTAATGGCACAGAATTTTAGTGTACCTTTGACAATTGTTTGTGGGTAAACAAAAAAATAAGTCGAATATTTGTTTAAACGACTCTATTATACACATCTTAAGTAGTTTCAAGCTATTTATTTATTTTTTTCCAAAATGGCACTTTAAACGCGTATTTCTCAGAACCGTGAATTTCAAATTGGCCTGCAGCATAACTTAAAGAAATTTTATTCGATTCACTTGCAATTTGTACAGTAGCATCTAAACTACATTCTCCATAGAAATACGTACCGATATTGTAAAATATTATTTTTCTTAGAAATGGTAATTCACCACCACATCCAACACCATTTTCAGCTAAAAAATTGTTCGTAACATTAAAAGTTTTCATCAAATCTTAAAATCGGTACGCCTTTCCATGGAGGATGTAGTTTAGAAGCTACTGTAAAAATTTCAAGCGAATCGATTTAAATTATGCTGGAAACCAGTTTGAAAAGCGTTGTTCCAAGAAAGACGCGTTGAAAGTGCGATTTTGAAAAAAAGAAGAGAAAAAAAATTAGCTTGAAACTACTTAAGATGTGTATAACAAAGGCATTTAAACAGATTTTCGACTTTAATTCTTAGTTTACCCACAAACAATTGTCAAAGGTACCTACACTATGTTTTTCTGCTGCTACAGTGGCATTACCCTTTAAAAGAAACCAACTCTGTCAGTAACCCAAAAATTCTTTCTTCATCAAATTCACCTTCACTAGAATCCCTCGCATCTTCTTCGATCACGTGGTAGTACGTTTTATCATTATCATACCATTGCCAAACGACAACAAAGAAGGCTATCGTAATTGTGTCAACGATTCCCACGGGAGCGTTTCCTCGGGATCGATTTCTGCAAAGAAGCGAGCAGCGACGGGCGCGCGATCTCGCCAGTCCCATTGAATAAATGATAAACGCGGTAAACAGGGTCCATTCGTCTCCACTCCCGTTCCTCGTCGGCTGAATAGCAGTGAAAACGCGAGCGCGCGACTTGGATCCGATGAAGCTTTTTCACCCCTACCGGCGCTCCGCGCGTCGCGTGTTTCCAGTCTGCACGGATAAATAGAAGTTTTTTTTCCCCCGGTGAAAGGAACGGGCCTGCCGCTGGCATTCAGACTCGGAAGTCGTTTAATGTAATGCCCGAGGAATGCGTGGAAATTGCGCGCCTGCCTCCCACAAGGATTAAGATCAGGATAATTATCGCGACGCGAAAACGCGCGAACCTGACGCGTCGCTTTTCAATTCGATGTTTCCGAGAGTTTCAGGAGTTCGAGGTTCCAGGGTTTTCGAGGGTTTCGAGATTTTTTATGTGCTTAAAGTTTTCGTGGATTGAGAGGCTTTCAAGATTTTTCAGGCCATCAAGGTTTCCAGGTTTTCGACATTTTTTAAGTTTTCGAGGTTTTTGAGATTTTCAAGGTTTTCAAGGTTTTCCATATTTTTTAGGCCCTCAAGGTTTTCATATTTTGGATATTTTTTTAGTTTTCCAGGGTTTTCGAGATTGATGAGATTTTCAAGATTCTCAGGTGTTCGACATTTTTGAAGCTTTCAGGTTTTCGAGGACCTCAATATGGAATTTTTAAGTGGTACCGCAATTTTCATCGCACTTCACGTGTAACTTTGGTTCGTTGATGTATCTTCAGTGGTGTATCGTTGGAAGATTAAATTAAGAGTAGGTATTTCAACTCACAAGTTCTCACTTGACCACAGATTCCACTACAGAGGGAGTCCTACCAACTCTGTTCACCTCACATATGTCCATTATTTCAAGTCATAAGTGAAAATATTACTTACAAACGTTTGGTTGCAAGAAATACATAACTATAGGGTAAATCCGGGAGACGCGGTCGCCATAATATAAAATAGCTATTAAAACTAATACAGATATTGCTTATTTTATCAGAACAAACGTAATATGTTCAGAATTTTATGCTGACTCAGAAAAACTGGTCGATATTTGCTTTAAGACAATATTTACTGTAAATCGGGTTGAAAACTGAAGTCATGACATCTGACCACCTCTCCCGAGGTGCCCGGAGAAATGGTTTTCGTCGTTGGCAGAGACCACTCGCATAATTATTCATGGAAAAATAACAAAGAAGAAAGCAAAATTATTTATGAGTGAATACGACTACAGATTCATTGATATTTAATTTGTTTACGTTAAACAAGTAAAGAACACATGAAAGATAAAGCGAACTACCTACCGGCGATTAGCAAGGCAAATGAATACAAAAGAGAATAAATAAAATAAATAAACAATAATAATAAAATAATGATAAAAAATAAAAATATATATAAAAATAATAAAAACATCGTAACTCGACCATCTCTCCTTTCTGCAGCGAGAGATAGTCTTCTCGTTAGTTTTGAGAGGAAGAGTTAATATGGCTAAATACTTTGGCTGCATTGTCCCCCAATATCTCTACTATCTTATTATTCCCAAACATTAAACCAGGGCTGCACAAGGAGCTGTTTTCGGCGCCTAGCGGCGAGCAACTCGCCTGTCCCGTTGCTAAGGTTAGAATCGGTGACGAGAACTGCAGTAGTGTACGTGCATTTGGTATGACTTGAACCCAGCCATATATACTTACACTACGAGCCTACGAGCACGCACATACACTACTGCAGTTCTCCTCACCGATTCTAACCTTAGCAACCGGACAGGAGGGTTGCTCGCCGCTAGGCGCCGAAAACAGCTCGTTGTGCAGCCCTGTATTAAATGAAAATAAACTTAGAAGTATATTTTAAATACGATTCTGTACACCGTTGTTTGACAAAAGAGGTTAAATGTAACCATAGTTTACCTTTTATAGCCTGTAAATCTAGAACAGCACAGAAGGAACCGAAGTGACGCTATTCATTCAATTGTTTGGCTTCTAGAGAAGTAATTGGTCTCACTTGAACGCGTTTTTACGTATAGAGTCTGAAATATAGCGACTCGATCAACTCTCCGGCCTAGACGCGTCTCCCGGATTTACTTTAGAGAAGATCTGCAAGTCAATGTTGTCTTTTTAAATAGAATATCCAATTCTTTATGATTAAATTCCATGGAATAGTGAATTCCAGAGTGCAAAAAAAAAGGTACATTTTCATGAGCACCGGAAGGATGTATGATTCTGTGTTTATTTTAATGATTGGCTGGAAAAATCCTAGGGAACTGTTTGCCTTCTGTTCCTCCTGTTTTCTGGAATATTCCGTCCCGATTCGTTCGAATTCCCTGGTCGCTTCGCTTAAACCGCCCTCGAAATTTACCATCGCGACACCTGTTCCTCGACGCCGCTTCGCTGCTCCTTTCATCGCCGCCGCGTTGTGTAAGTTTCATCATTTCGTATCAGTTTCCATTTCTCCGCCCCAATTCGTTCCAACTTCGTCGGCTCGGTGAGTTCGCGGGTTGCGAATTCGATGAAGTTCGACGGCGCGAAGTAAATGGGTGAAGATGAGGCGCGGGCCCTGGGAAGTTTCGCGTACTGTGCGGAAGAATGTTTAACTTCATCATCCGAACATTTTGGCGCTCTCGTCAATAGTAACTCATTACTGGGTGCTTTAGTTCGCAGATTCGTTGAAAGTAAAATTCGCGAGGTTAGTAGTAAGTCTTTTGATCTGTGAAAATTAAGATGTGGTACGTAGAGGGTAATACTTCGTTTGCCTAGTGTTACTGAAAATGGAGTGCTGCGGGAAATGGAAAATGTTGTGCCGGATGAAATGGAAAATGTTGGACTACGGGAAGTGGAGAACGTAGCGCTAAATGAAATGGAAAACGTAGTACTGTGTTTTATTGAGAATCTAATGTTATGTGACTGAAAATGTAGTACAATCGAGCCTCGATAACTCGAGTCTCAAGGGAAGGGAAAAAGTCGTCGAATTACACAGTCCAACAAAATGAAACTTTTTTTTTGTTCCGCAATATCCATTGGGTGATTCTTGTAGAGTTTTTCGCCCTGAACGCGAATACGCAAGCAGAATTGCTCTATCACCCTCAGTTTTTGAGAAAATCGATTTTGAAAAAAATTGCAAATTTTCAACTTTGAACACCTTTTGTGTCGAAATGGTAATAGTTACTCGGTTGCTCGTTGCGTCAAATTATTCTATGAACCCTCCCGAATACAACGATGTGAGTTATTATTGCATTGTGAACATTTAAATAGGTTTAGACAACGATCAAAGGGAAAAGGACAGCCGAAATGCACCCATTTTTGCAGATATCTTTTAATTTATTTCCAAAACTAAGGGTCTAGAAGAAAATCTGACCATCCCACAGGATGCAGTAGACATTTTTCCTTGGGAAATTATCAACAAAAGTGGTAAGTCACGTTTTTTTTTCAATACAGAAGCGAAATAGTTTGGCAAAACGTGCGCCATCGACGGGGGTAGTCAACGGCGGCGCGCGAATCACTGCCGCCCAGCTTAACACAATCGCTTAACGCGCGTGACTACCACTGCCGGCGCCGCACGTTTTGCCAAACTATTTTGCTTCTGTATTGAAAACAAAACGTGACTTACCACTTTTGTTGATAATTTCCGAAGGAAAACTATCTGCTGCAGCGCGTGGAATGGTCAGATTTTCTCCCAGACCCTTAGTTTTGGAAATAAATTGAAAGATATCTTCAAAAATGGATGCTTTTCGGGTGTCATTTTCACTTTGATCGTTGTTTAAACATATTTAAATGATCATAATGCAATAATAACTTACATCGTTGTATTCGGGAGGGTTCATAGAATAATTTGACGCAACGAGCAACCGAAAAACTATTACCGTTTTGACAGGAAAGATGTTCAAAGTTGAAAATTTGCAATTTTTTTCAAAATCGAATTTCTCAAAAACTGAGGGTGATAGAGCAATTCTGCTTGCGGATTCGCGTTCAGGGCGAAAAACTCCACAAGAATCACCCAGCTGATATTGCGGACCAAAAATCGTGTTGGACAGTGTTATAGGGGTTTCGGCTTATCGAGTTTTCGAGTAAGAGAAGTTGAACAAACGAAAATTCGAATTCTAGAGGCTTTGTAAGACTGCTAATTTTTCGACTTGTGAAGCTGTAAAGCAAGACAAATTCCAGTTGTTAAGGTCAATTGTTTATTGATATACTTACATATATAAAAGTAATTATAAGACACATTTTATCCTCGAAATATTACTCTTTATTACATATTAAAAAAATTGTGATTTCGCTTTGTGCTAGTCTTTTAGTGTATTGTAAATCAATAGCATTTTCAATTGTGAATAATGCAGAGAAAACATTTTCCTCAATATTTTGAGACATTTTTATGAAATTTCGTAATACATATGTAGAAGTAAACTTCGACTTGTAAAGTTCGGAGTTCTTCTAAATTCGAGTTGTAGACGTGAAATACAGAATTTAATGCCAAATATAGTTCGACTTAAGGAAGTTTTATTTCGAGTTGTGGAGGTGTTTACAGCGGAGCAGAAGGGAATGAAGAAAATTTTCGACGTATAGAGGTATTTTCGAATTATCGAGGTTCGACTGTACTACGTATTTCTGAAAATCTAGTGCAATATCACTGATAACGTAGTACTACATATTATTGAAAATGTAGGGTGACCGTACCTAATATCGCGACTCGATATCTCGCAAAATAAGCACTAAAATTGATCGGTTATGCACTGAATTAGTACCTAAACATATGTAGGAAGACATACTGTAATTGCAGCGTCATGTGATCAACACTTACAGAAAGAGAAGGATTTTAGAGAATCTTAATAGTGTAAAAATTTATTGGACTGCCACAATTTTACATCACATTCGGAGAAGGTAAGTCTAATAATTCCCTGAATGCAAGAATATCTACTAAAAATTCTTAATTAATGATGTACTTAAGGAATGAAATCGATTCAAATATTTTTCGTAATGAAAATAGTGTTTTTCTTTTAGCAGAATGGGTGTTCTCAATACCGCCTACTGGAGAACAATTGGTTTCGATGTAACGTTTGTTACAGGTGGGGTCGCAAAATGTGCGGAGCAACCGAAATAAACTTTATTTGTCCAATATGTATATCGGAACGTAAAAAATAAAATATTTTAAAAATATATATATGAGTTAGTGCTTTTATTATTCCTTGCTCTATAAATGTTTTTTATCCATCTTTGATTTTATTTTTATTAGAAAAATATATATTTTTAAAATATTTTATTTTTTACGTATATATATATATATATATATATATATATATATATATATATAGGCGATACTAGGTACACTTTTTTCAGGACCGGATTTTTGCATATCTTGCGCTTTTTAATTCCTAATTCAAAATTTATGGGTTTCAACGATTCTAACTTATACTACATGAAAGATGAATAATTTCTCTCAATATATATACATGAAAAAAGTGTACCTAGTATCGCCTACTCAAGAAATATTGATTAATTTATATATGTATATATCGCCTTCTCAAGAAATATTGATATATATATATATATATATATATATATATATATATATATATATATCTTTCATGTGGTATAAGTTAGAATCGTTGAAATCCATAAATTTTGAATTAGGAATTAAAAAACGCAAGATATGCAAAAATCCGGTCCTGAAAAAAGTGTACCTAGTATCGCCTACTCAAGAAATATTGATTAATATATATATATGAGTTAGTGCTTTTATTATTCCTTGCTCTATAAATGTTTATATATATATCGCCTACTCAAGAAATATTGATTAATTTATACATATAAAGCTCATTTTACCCCGAGGTTCACTTTGCCCCGGTCTCCCCTATACATCTTCAGTAGATGTTCCATTCTCGCCGGTACTAAAACTAAGTCGGTTTTTGCAAAATTAGACTTTTGCGACTTAAAAAAACAGCGAATTTTTTTGTATAAATCGATGTTTGATTTAGACGCTGCCATTTTTTTTAATTTTCACTGTTTTTCATTTAATCTAGTTCGGGCGATAGCCACACTCATACAGATTACAGAATTTTTTAAATTTTCTGTTTCAGACAAGTACAACGACTTATTTTATGCTAACAATGCGTATATGATTTTAGTAAGACGCCCTATTTGAAGCACTATAACTCCGGATATAACCACTATTTTTGCATACAATTTTTTTCGTCATATTCTCTAAAGATTGACAAATGAAGCCACAAAGCTGGAAGTAAATATATTTAATGGTTTTGTTTTAAAAAAATCCCAAAATTCGCATCATTTTTCGTCGGTCAAGATAGGGAGACCCCTTAAGTAGTTAAAATACTTAGAATATGCGTACAAAAGTATTTTGCTAACACTATTCCTCTAATTCTCCAAGCTCTCTTACGTTATATCTACAAGAGTGCGCAGTTCCCTCCGCTGCGTATAACCGTAGACACGTATCAAAAGTGACCCATCGTCGGCTGAGCGAGGATTAAGGCAGACCATGCCACTCAAGGGCGAAAGCAGCGTGAAAGGTCAAAGTCGGCTCGCAATGTCGACTAAAAATGAAAATTTATTTTCAGCCAGTGCTCCCCGCGGAGTATAAATAAACTCCGAGAGGAGATCCACGCAGCTGACGAGGCGATCGTTCGTCCTGCTATCCATAATCGATAGCAGCGCGAGGAAAAGACCCCGTGGAGCCTTGACCGTCGCCGGGGACGCTAAGGGCGAGTTCCATTCGACCGGGGGGGTCGTGAAAGCCACGAGCCCGCCCTTTGATCGGATGTAAACGGGGCGACGCTTCGTTTCCCGTATAAATGGTAAATACAGTAAATTTCCGACGGAAGTGCCGCGCCAGCCACCTGCTTGTCAGCAGATTTAGTGCCCACCTTCCATTACCTTCCATTACCTTTGCGATTCTCTTATCCCGCGCGGCCCCGCTCGTTTTATCAGGGATTTGTAGACCTTTTGTCAAGATCTTCGCACATTAAATAGACAAACGGCGCTGCTCACCGCACTCCCCTCTTTTTTCTAATCAATGCGAGGCTAGCGCGATTTATTTCTATCGTGTTACCGGACCGACGGGAATATTCACTGGGCTGGGGGTGTGAATGGATTCGTTGGTCGGTGCGGCTGAGAAATGTTGGACAGGGGCACTTCTTTTATTGTAGCTTTGTGCGGGATATGAGACGCGCGGGATTATGGTTATTGTTTAGGAGGGAAGTTTGCTTCACTAGTATCTGCAGCGGAAGACCCAAGTCAGGGGGATGTGATACTGGTTGGAATGGTGGTAGGTAAGATCTGGGAGAGGTGGTATTAGGTGGTGATGGAATATGTAGTACTACGTTATCAGTAATATAGTGCTACATTTTCAATAATACGTAGTACTATGTTTTCAGTGGCATAGCACTAGGGTGACTGTACCTAATATCGCCTAGCAAAAGTTAAATCGCCGTCGATTGAATAATAATTGATATTTTTGCATGCAATTCGCTTCAAAGTAAAGATAAATTATTCATCTTTCATGTAGCATAAGTTAGAATCGTTGAAACCCATCAATTTTGAATTAGGAATTAAAAACGTAAGACATGCAAAAATCTGGTCCTGAAAAAGATATACCTAGTATCGCCTATTATATATTGATTAATTTATATGTATAAATACCCCATACATGGGGTAAAGTGATATCTCTTGCATCATTTCTTTCAAGTTGAATTTTTATATACTCTAAGTTTATTTTAAGTATTGCTATTCGTCATTTATCAATAGTAATGTTTTAATTATATTATAAATCTATTTCCAAACATTTTTATTGAAAGGGAAAAGTTTTATTCGACTTCAAACTTTTTTTGTGCCACTTTGCCCCGGTCTCCCCTACCAAATTTGATGTAAATCAGCTGATTGGTTTTTTAAAACATCGTTTTGAGAAAAATGTGTTTAAAGTTTCAGGTACCGTTTTTTTAAATTAATTTTCTTTAAATGTTGTCTAACTGTGTACAAATATAGGCACAAAGTTTTCAATTAATATAATTTGAGGGTTTCTCTTAAAAAATTCCCAAACATCGCGCTCATTTTCAGGCCGCCAAAGTAGGGAGACCCCTTAAAGTGTATTTGTTAACACAGCACTTAGCGCTGTTACTAAGCACAGATAACTTTTCTCTATGGCAGGCTGAATTTTCCGAATTTGGAGCTGTCCCCTTTTTGCTTCAAATTGCATAAGAATTCTCTTATCTCGAGTAAATAATTAAATTAAACATAATTAAATTATATTATTTCATGTGTTAGTATGTGAAAAAATATAATTGGAAACATCAATCTGCCATCGACACAATTTTAGAAAAATTACCAAAATCACCAAACGATTCACCAAATTCAGATAAGTTGCAGTATATTAACTTAGGACCTTGTAATCTTGGAACTGAATTATAATACTACCTACCTACAACTCAATTTCTGCAAATTATGTACTAAGTAGTTACTTCCTTCTTCCAGCAAAGTCTTCAATTTATCCCTTCCTCTGTTCATTATTTTATTATTTGAGGGTGTCAAGCATATTTTATTATTAAACGATATTAAGTAGCTAAAAATTAGTTCCAAAGTACACATACTAACAAAAATTCTTATACGGGTCAAAAGTGACCCAGCATCGGTCTGTCACCGTTTACGATCTCTGAACACCTCGGATCTCCCGGCTCTATAGTGTCCGATTCGTGGGAACGAGCTGCGCTGACTACGGGGTACCAGTCTGTAAACTGTTTTACATTAATCGCGAAAATCGATGGGCTCGGTATGCAAATTGATCGGGCCGCTCGCTTAATCTTTTAATCTTCTTTACGCGCCGCGACTTGGCCGCGCGTGCTAATTGAAAATCCATGTGATCCTGCGCGCTTACGCGGTTTAATAGGTTCGAATGGTCCGCGAGACAAGCGTCCACTGACTTCAGCGAAATCTCGCAGGGGCGGCCGGTTGCGCAACGAAAGTTTCCTCTTCAGCGATGGAAGTCGATTGAATCCGATCTTCGAGCAGATTCCTCGACTCTCGCGAGGGGGATCAGCGATTTTTGTGTAACCGGGAGCGAAAACGTAATCTGGATTGCCGGGGAAACGTGCTCGCGTGGGAACCGACAGTGGAAAGGAAAGCAAAGGGAATAAAAGAATTACTCTTCTACGTTATTTTAGGATGGACGGGGTATAAATAAATACGTCGTGCTTCGCACAGCTCTGGAAAAAAATGCGCCGCAAAATTAATCTTCGCTTCAAAATTCGAGGTGCGGTTTTTTTTATTTTAATGCGTTCTGTTCAGTGGGAGGATAAAATGTGTCAAAGGTTTTGAGACATTCTTTAGAACATAGTTCCTTTGACACTTTTCCTCGTTTTAGTGAGTCCAATATGATATAATAAATAAAATTTGAAACTGAATTTCACGATGAAATTTTCAGAATTAATGAAGAACACTAAGAGACTAATTAATTTATATAAATGTATATCTGACTTATTGTTAGTTTTTTTTCAGAGTAAGTTGTGTTCATCGTTTATGGAATATTTCGAGATTTTCTGTAAGTAATGCTCTCTTGAGTATTACTCTGTTAGTAGTAGGATTACGTAGAGGTATAAAGGGTCCATAATGAACATCCATCTCTTCTCATTAAGAATCGCGATTCCCGTAGTTCTGCCTTTCTGTTATCCACCAGGAATCTCGGTCACGTGGCACTGCGTGCCCCAGCAGCAGAAATTATATCCACATTCCATGAAACACCCTGTGCATAGCTCATCCTACACTACCTCACACGGAATATTACCCAGCCTTACAGCTCCACTTTTTCGAGTACAGGAAGAAAAACACAAGGATACGCACTACTGGGAACTTACGCTTACATTGTCGTTCATAAGTATTTAGACACCTACCCTTTTCTACAAGGACTCTTCAATTGTAAAAAATCTGGGAAATTTATTGAAGGACTCTAGCAAATTTTACTTCATCTGGTATTTCAAATTGAATCCAGAAACTAAAGCAGTGTAAATGTATTCGATCTGTTATAAATATCCTACTTTGCGATTACTAAAGAGTGATCCAAAAATGAGGCCTTTTTAGCCTCTTTTTGGTCCCACGATTTTGCAACTGAATTTCATGCGAAACGATACCTTATGATGAGACATCAATCACACAAAATTTTCAAGTTGAGGTGACAATTAGTTTCTGAGATATGGGTGGTCAAAGAAGTGAAAATTCGTTAACGCGTCAGCCCATACGCTTCGATGTACGGACTTTTATGTCAGTCCGATAATTTAAACAATTATTTCCGGGGATTTTGCTGACTGTTAACCACGAATTTGAACTTAGATTTTCAAAATTCACAAATAAAAATAAAAATCAAAAAATATAAATGACTGTGTAGTGGGTGTTTTTTTTTTTTAATATATCGTCCACCATATTAATTCGGCCATTGTGAGTTTTGCTGACTGCTAACAACGAATTTGAACTTAGATTTTCAAAATTCATAAATAAAAATAAAAATCAAGAAATATAAATGACTGTGTAGTGGGTGTTTTTTTTTTACTATATCGTCCACCATATTAATTCGGCCATTGCAAGTTTTGTTGACTGCTAACAAAGAATTTGAACTTAGATTTTCAAAATTCACAAATAAAAATAAAAATCAAGAAATATAAATGACTGTGTAGCGGGTGTTTTTTTTTTAATATATCGTCCACCATATTAATTCGACCATTGTGAGTTTTGCTGACTGATAACAACGAATTTGAATTTAGATTTTCAAAATTCACAAACAAAAATAAAGAACAAGAAATATAAATGACTGTGTAGTGGGTGTTTTTTTTTTTAATATATCGTCCACCATATTAATTCGGGCATTGTGAGTTTTGCTGACTGCTAACAACGAATTTGAACTTAGATTTTCAAAATTCACAAATTAAATAAAAATCAAGAAATATAAGTGACTGTGTAGTGGGTGTTTTTTTTTTAATATATCGTCCACCATATTAATTCGACCATTGTGAGTTTTGCTGACTGCTAACAACGAATTTGAACTTAGATTTTCAAAATTCACAAATAAAAATAAAAATCAAAAAATATAAATGACTGTGTAGTGGGTGTTTTTTTTTAATATATCGTCCACCATATTAATTCGGCCATTGTGAGTTTTGCTGACTGCTAACAAAGAATTTGAACTTAGATTTTCAAAATTCACAAATAAAAGTAAAAATCAAGAAATATAAATGACTGTGTGGGTGTTTTTTTTTTTAATACATCGACCACCATTTTAAATCAGCCATTGTGAATTTTGAAAATATAAGTTCAAATTCGTTGTTAGCAATCAGCAAACCCCTGGAAATAATTGTTTAAATTATCGGACTGACATAAAAGTCCGTACATCGAAGCGTATGGGCTGAAGCGTTAACGAATTTTCACTTCTTTCACCTCCCATATCTCAGAAACTAATTAACATCTCAACCTGAAAATTTCGTGTGATCGATGTCTCATCATAAGGTATCGTTTTGCATAAAATTCAGTTCCAAAATCGTGGGACCAAAAAGAAGCTATTTCTTGGGTAACTCTTTGTAATAAGCAAAATTCATTAGGCAGTTGTTGTCTGGGTATTCACCCCTTGGCATCTCCAAAACAAGTGTCGCACCAAATACTTTATTAATTATTTATCTATAAAAATTACACGGAGTACATGAATTAGTGTACCCATCGATTCCATTGCACTCAACCCCTCGCACCCGTCCAATCGAACACCGTGAACGAAATAAACTACCCAAGCACTCTTCCAAACTCGTTCACGGTTTAGATGAAGCAATTTTCTCGCAACTTTCTCTCGACTCGCCTATCGTCCACGCTTTCGTGAATCCGTGGACGATATCAGAGCAAAGTCCTCGCCAGAGGAAAGGTGGAGGAAGGGTCCAGCTGCTCGCCATTACCAACGGTCCATTGCGAAATAATCGGTGAGCTGGCTGCAGTGCGACGGGGCAATTACACGGGCGTAAACGTATGCAGGGATATTTCACGGACGGGTGCGGGCTAGCTGGGCGAAAAACGTGAAATCAGAGGTCGAAAATTGCGGTGGCGCGAACGACCAACGGCGTGGGCTAAACTCACGTTGCCACTAAACCACCTCGTGGGGGTCTAAGGGTAGCGGGGCTCTCGCAAAGCCGGCTGGTGCCGTTTTTAAAATCGCGCCTCTCCATTCTCTCCACCGTTTTGCAGCTTTCTTGGACGGGCTGACCGCTGTGCTGCATTTAGCGCGCGGCACTGGCAAGCTGTTGATTTGGTGTATCTGTATACGTACTGGGTGGTCGGAATGTTTATATAGCGCAGGTGGAGGGTAGAGTGGGTGAAGGAAGTTTTGATGAACTGGTGTTGCTTGCGTAATGCTTGGTAGGGGAGGGTATGGTTTGTGTTAGAGTGCGGTGGAGGGAAACTGTAGTACTTGGAATTGGGAACGTAGTATGTATTACGTGGTACACTGCCGTCCTTAGTTAAACTGTCCTATCTAGAATTTTTTCATTTTTTGAGATATGTTGAAATATTTGAAGTTCCACAGGTCTTTTACCTTTGACGTAAAGCTAGAAAACTCTGCGTGCTTCGTAAAGATTTATAAACAGTCTAATGTATTTAACCTAACTTCTTTCAAAATGGTTATAATATCTTATCTAAAACAGTTAATTAATTGGTACGTTAATAATACATTCCCTACTGGTGCACCTATTGCAAAAAATTATATTAGGCTATTACAAAATAATGACAACATTTTTTCATTTCAATGAAGGGAAATAAGAATGGTACAAAGTAAATGATAAAACTTCAGTTTTCTCGGTTGTTTCAAAATGCTAGATAGGAACATTTTAACTAAAGAGGGTAGTATAGGAAAAGTAGTGTAGTGCGTGTCGTGGAAAGTGTAGTAATGTGTGCCATGGGAACGTAAGAATAGAAGTGCTATTGAAAACGTAGTAGTACATACGTGCGATGAGAAGAACGTAGTACCACGTACTATTAACTCTTCGTGGTCACACGGGGTGTATTGTACTCCAAGAAAAATTTTCGAGTTAAAATGTCGCGCCTTTACGACTTCCAAAGGGGATTTATCGCAAGAAAAAATATAAAAAAAATTAAAAATCGCTTTTTTCCCCACGACCGTGGAAAATCGTGTCACGTACCAGGGCAAGATACCAATCCAACGATCTTAACATTGACTGCTCTACCGTATTCGAATAAAATTGTAAGTGTTTTCGTCATGTTTCCCCACGTTAACATTGAAGTTGACTATTTAAAAAATTCACCGGCCTTTCCTCTTTCAGTTATCGCCACAAAACAGACTTTTTATTAAGAAAACTACCTTTTGAAATTTTTTTACACAAAGAATAACGTCATATTCGGATTCAGCACCGCAAAAAACATACAGTTCCAGGTTTTAGCCAATTATTTTGAAATAAGAGGATTTTGCCGTTTTGCGCGTACGTCTCAATAACACAAGTAAAAAAGGTCCATTGCAGATATAATTTTCAGGATTTCTTAGATACTATGAGTACTTTCAAAAAATATATTCCAAATCGGGAAACTCCATTCACTATAAGTGAATGTTTTCTTGTAAATGCTATGTCTATGTATTGAAAACGTAGTAGTAGGGGAGAGTTGCCAATATCGTACTGGTCACCTAAATCGTACCTCATCAATTTCTCAGTAATTAACGAATGTAAACGACATCTGATAATAAAAATATCAAGTAAATGCGAAATAAGGAATAGAAACAAAACCTTTTGAGCTTACACACTATTTTGTGCCTGCCATAAAAATGAAAAAAAATCAGGTATGATTGATGCAACTTTTTACCAGATTATTTTAGCTGATAATAATCAAACAATGCAGTGTTGTCCGGTATTTTTGTATTTTTCTAAAAGCGGGTTTAATGTAGACTATTTTACATTCATTTTAAGCACATATTACATTGATTATAAAGTTTAAATTGGTTTCCTAAATCGTACCACTACAATCGTACCAGTAGGATTTGACAACTCGTATGTTATATAGGTTATGTACATATATCATACGTAACTATATAATAATCATTACTTTATGTTGAATATTTTCTTCTTTATTTGTTACCGATACTATTTTTTCGCGGAGGTACGATTTTGGAAACCGAGGGGTACGATTTAGGAGACCGGTTGCCTAAATCGTACCTTTTACAGTATGTGACAAGAAGATTAATAACAAATTAATTTGTTCCGAACAAAAAGCCAAGCATATAATAATAGGTGCCCAAAAGATCAAGTTAAAATATCCAATAGTCATTTGCGTTCAAATTAGTACCAAATATGAAATATAACATAAAATGCCTTAAGTGGTACGATATAGGCAACCCTCCCCTACATACGTGCAACGAGTGGCACGTAATACTACGCACCATTAAAAACTTAATAGTGTATGAATCTTAGTACCTAATACGTGCCATTAAGAACGTAGTAATATGTGCCAATAAAAACGTATTACTATACGAAACGTAGTAACAGGTGACATTGAAAACGCAATAGGTACTACGTTACATGAAAAACCGTAGTACAGGCACAGAACACATCTTCTCACGTGCTACGTATTTCACTCAGCCCTTTACGTTCACCTACCCAAAACTGTTGAGCAATTTCTAGCAGCGGAAGCTGGCCTTCCATCTCCCCGTTCGATCGATGCCCCCCAACTGTCTTCACTTCAATTTCGTTGAAATTCACGCGGATATTAAAACCTCGCCCGCCCTATCTGGGGCAGCGAATTTCCCTCGACACGCGAGAGGAGCATTCGATCGGCGCGCAGCACGCGATTTGTCCACACGTGTTTCGACACTCGAACGGGCGCCGCGCCGGGCGGCCTGGATTCTCGTGTTTCGCCCTGTGCATACCTCTACGCGGATGTCGTGCTGCCGGCGACCACCTTCGCTTGGGTGTCGCGTTCCCTCGTAACGTAAGAAGCGTGAAAATGAAACCGGACATTACACTCGCTGCAATATAAACCATTGTTTGTATGGCATAATAAAGGGATTGCTGGGCGAGAGGGACGCTGCGACTCGCTACCAGCTTCGGACAGCTTCTGAAGCATTAGCATTCTCCGTTACTATTTCCCTGTAGGGAAGAGCAAAGAGAGAGAGAGAGAGAGAGAGAGAGAGAGAGAGAGAGAATAAGGGACATTTTGGGCGACAGTGGAGCGAGGAAGTTGGATGGAGGGACTGGAAAGAGGGGAGTGGGAACAGGTATATTAAAATAGGAATATGAATAGGAGGAGAGAAAGGAGGGTAAGAAGATTTAGATAGAGCAGTGAAGAGAAAGAAATTAAATCTTGCGGGGAATTAAACGGACCTTCAGTTGCTGTAATAAATTCCGTGATCCTTCGAGGGTCAGCACTCCCTTTGCTTTCGAGCCACTCTCGCACTCAACAGAGCTATTCGAAAGCTTCGAGGCGATACCAGATAGGAGCGTTCTTATCTGCCGGCGGTCCCATGGATACGCTTCAAATGGCACGTGAGGTTATAGGTAAAATTGTGATTCTCGCCTGGAAGGTACCGAAGGGTCTGGTAGATCCTCGCCATGGAATCCTCGGGAGCCAAGCTACGCCGTATACAGATACAGAGGGGATGTATAGAGGGTGGACCATTCGCATCGATCGCCGCGAATATCGGCCCCTTCGCCCACATCGGAGGGTTAAAGAAATATCGAGAAGTTGCTCCGCGTTGGGGGTGGAGGGAAGTTTCTCGGGTGGAATCGGGGTCGAAGTCCATCTCCGCGAGGAGGTTAAAGGGTGCCCAAGTGGGGTTGAAGAATCTAGCGACAGATTAATGGGAGGTAGGATTGTGGAGTACTTAATGGGAGATAGAACATGTGATTCAGGGGACGTTACTATTGTGCAGACAGAATATAACGATTATTATTATATCTTTTATAATTGAAGGAGCATTTCATATCAATTCCAAATCTCCGGGATCCCATTCAGACTTCACTAAACGTCTTACACACACTGGATCGATTCTAATCCGGAACAGATTCTCACCTGAATCCAAGCTAATTAACATTCACTACAGTTAACCCCTGTAGTGACATCTCCGACTCCGCCACAAGATGGCATTTCGACCGATCTCGCTCTCTTGCAAGTGCTCCCTCACCCACCGATTTGTATATATACAGGGTCATCCGTTAAAACTGCAACCTACGCGCGCGCGAACAGACGAAAATGGCAACCGCCTCACGGACGCATTCCACTACAACCATGCATCGGCCCGGCGTTCG
The DNA here is from genome assembly GCA_944738655.2 of Andrena hattorfiana. NCBI lineage: Eukaryota > Metazoa > Arthropoda > Insecta > Hymenoptera > Andrenidae > Andrena > Andrena hattorfiana. The sequence continues at coordinate 7,413,988 of OX122889.2, forward strand.
GAGGGTTGCCAGCGACCGCTGGGCAGCGGTGTTGCCCGAGCTTTTGAAAATTTTAGGATGGTCTCTTTCAAATTAACGTCACAAGGAGCTATTTGAAATTTCCCGATCGGGGTTAAAGAATTTGGGGCCTTTTTCGTATAACTTTTGAACTATAAAAGATATCGGAATGCAATTTGCGCCGGAAAATGAGGAAAAATTATTCCCTCTTAATGATGGATAATTCAAAATATTTTACGTTTACTTAATTTTTCTTTTATCAATTTTTTAAACATAATTGTTGTGAAAAGCTTTTGCAAACTGTTTATTTATTACCGTATTTAATGCTCTTTTTAAAATTCATGATGTTGATAAACAATACGCTAGTTGTTTCTGTGTCATTACTTTCATAAATTGGGAAATTAAATTTTTATTCAATTATGTGTTAGTTCCGCAGACCTCAGAATCTATTGTTCTGGTTTTCTTTTTTGTAATTTTATCCTTATATGCAGTGCATGCATAGATCGGACGTAAGGAGTAACTAATGGGACGTGTCTTTGATTGTAGCGGTGGTTGAATCTTTTTTCTAGAATTTTTGTGTTTGAATGTTTAACCTTTTAGCTACTCAACGCCACGCCTATACCGGCTTCCGTTAATGTCATTTTTTGGAACGATGCGTCATTATTGTGGCTTTTACACGCAGGTGGCGAAAAATCTCTCCGTACAAGGGTATAGCGCCGCGGTCAACCCTGTCGTAGCTAAAATTTTTGAAATTAAGACGGGTACGAGATCAGTTGACATTGTTTTCAAACCTCATTACAGTGATCCGGGATGCGAGTGGTAAACCGATCATAAAAGCGGAGCGCGCGGCTCGCTTACCTGGGCCAGGAAATTCCGCACAGCTCTTTGCGGCGTTAATTTGAAAGAGATCATCCAAAAATTTTCGAAGCTCGAGCATCACTGCTACCCAGCGGTCGCTGTTAACCCTCCGAACGCTGGGCCGGTGCATGCTTGTAGTGGAATGCGTCCGTGAGGCGGTGTTGCCATTTTCGTCTGCTGGCGCGCGCGTAGGTTGCAGTTTTAACGGATGACCCTGTATAGGGAGATATAGGGCCTGCTAGGTAAGCTTTAGCGATGAGTTCGCCATAGTAGAATCTTCTACTCTAACTACTTAAATTACAGGATCAAAATCATTTGCTACATGCTTCTAGTACGTCCGATCCTCACCTATGGTTGCCCCATATGGTTTAACATTAGCCCCCATTTAATGGAGAAGTTCAGAAAATTCGACAGAAAATGTCTAAGAGCTTGCACGAAAGTATACAGGAGCGAAAGAACCAACTTCAAATGGTTCGAAAAATTGCAAAAAACCTGTATAAGACAGCGGAAATTCCGAGGATCGACAGCCATATTATAAAGCTAGTTAGGGACTACTTTGCAGGCATTTCTGGGATTTGTAACAACGATCTCATCAGAAGCGCCGTCTATCCAAATGACGAATACTATAAACACTCCCTTTTGACAGGAAATATCGCCCCTGAAGCCTTCATATACCTAGATAGAACAAACAGAATAATGGATAGGAATAATATCCCTACAATTTACCACATAAAAAGGAGGTCTAGTGACAAAAGAATTACCTACGGCCCAAATGTAGATTGCCTAAACACTGAATTAGATAAGGTATATATCATGTCGCTTCCCAAAGTGGATGTTACAAATAATTACCAGGCAAATACGGAAAAATACTGGTGGCTGGAAGAGGAAATCCCGCCAAGAGTGCATTAGGTACATACGGGCACCTTGGAGGATCTATAAAAAAATGATCTAATATCCTTTATTATAGAAATCTAGTCCACATGTTCTATCGGCTCTATGGTCCTTTTTTCTCTCTTTTTGTATATATGTATATAGACTAGATATAAGGTGTATTTGCATTGCGGAATGAATGTGAGTGTGTTTTATACGTGTGAATGTCTTTTAACTTCCATTACCCATACAGCACACTCTCGTTGCAGCAAAGTTGCAGGATCGTTGCGGTGCAAGATTGAAATGTTGCACTGCAACGTTGTCGCAATATTGGCGCAACGTTGCGTCAACATTGTGGAAACGTTGCCAAATGTTGCCGTAACGTTGCAGAAATATTGCAGGAACGTTGCCGTGCAATATTGCAACGCAACATTGATGCAACTAGGCAGCAATAATTCTATGTCTGCCCCGTGCAATGTTGCACGGCAACGTCGCAGCAACGTTATATCGACATTGCGCTGCAACCATGCAACACTGCAAGGTTACTGCAACGATTCTGCAACGTTGCCGCCACGAAGTGTGCCGTATGGGTAATATGAGACAAGAAGTATATTACCGGTTTTATTAGGGCGAATTCGCCCATTTTTCGCATATAGGAGAACAAAATGTTACCTACCACAGTGGAGGAAAAACCTACCAAGGAAAAAACTATTTTATGTATAACTTTATTAAACAAAAAGTACAAACAAGGTTGTGAGCGTCGCCTATGCGATCAGGCAATCAAGCGCATATAGGATTAAGTTGTAGATTATTCACTACATGTGATGACGATGTGATATGTAGACATTGTAATTTGAATAAAATTCTTATTTAAAAAAAAAAAGCGATGAGCTCGCTAGCAGGCCCAGGACCAAAAACAATCTTTCTTTTCTTTTCTTTTTTATGTCTTACTTACAACCGTTCCATAACCCCTGCCATAACCCCTAGCAAAAAAAGTAGGTACCTCTACCTTCACCTGAACTCCATGTCGTGAAAAACATCTAATAAGTTAACATCACCAAAGTCTATCTGAGACCTAACCCAGACTTTGATCCTTCCACGCTTAAAACTTCAGAGTTCCTCTAAACTCATTACCAAACTAAATCACCCCACTTGAAGCACCCACTTAGACAACATTTATCCACTTTGCAAATCCATTCAACTTCCAAGTTATCAACCTTATACAGTATTGTCTCGAATTAAGGTGAGCGCTGCTATCCCCTCTATTTCTCTTCTTTTTCTGTTGTCGAATGCGAGTCTGCGCTCCCAAAAGACTCCAACTTCAGATTCCCCAATTTCTTCCACACTAAGAGCCTGATCACCACCTTTTAATCGCGTACCTACATATCGAGCGTTAATGCGAAAAGCAGGACACCCTGTACGATTTATAAAGAGCTCCCACGCAAGAAGGAGCGAACAGGTACCGTTTGATTGGGCGTATCGGGCCCGGCGCAGGCGGGTAACGATAACGGTTACCGTTATGGTCTATTCAGTGCCCTCCTCCGCGAAGTGTTACAGTTACAATATCGCGGCGGCAAGTGTTACAGTATTCCGCGCGCCTCCAGCACCGAGGATCGTTATTGCACCAGCAGGAGGGAGCTCCTCGGTGTGTTAGTTACCCGCGCCACCTCGATCGCGCCATTTTTATTTACGACCCCGGGTTCCTGCCAATCGAGGGGTGGTTCCTCGGCACTGCAGGCTTTTTTATGCCTCGCCAGAGGAAAACGGCGCGAGGAGGAAAACTTCCTCGTGGAATAGCTGGCTCACGGTGTCCGCTTTAACGCGCGAGGAAATTACGAGTGTGTAATTCGAAGACAGATGCGTGGGAAAGTTTATATTTGTTACGTGGGGTGGTGGTACGAGTTCTGAAACGGTCACTTGGGGAAGAGTGCTTAGAAAAGGGAGCATTTCGATGAATAAACGTCGCATTACACCTTTTTCTGTTAGGGGCTGTTTTTATCTACGTTATTTCATGGGTCATGGTTTTAGAAAAGCTTCTGTAGAATTTTCAGATGAAACTTGAGGAGTCGATGAGGTCACGAGAGTGGAAGGAATTAGTAGGGAAGAGTCGTGCAGTACCCACCGCTCTAACTTTTTTTGTTATATCTTGGAGTAGAGTCAATAAAAATCAGAAATTCAAAAACGTGTTTGTAGTATAGATGGAACTTAATAAGAGGAGGGAAATTATTTTTGTGAAATTTAATAATAAGAATTGATAATTCGCAAAAGTAAAAAAGTTGTAATTTCTAGGAAACGAAAAATTGTCGTCCAGTACCGACCAACTATTAAATTAGTGGATTTTTAGGTCTAAATGATTAACAATGTTAATAAAGACGATTAATTAGTACAATACAAGAGTTTTCCAAATTTTATTTGTACAAACTCGCGAGTGAAATAATTAATATTCTCCTGATCTGTGCATTCGACATGTGCCCAATTCGGTACACTGCACCCAATCTTTGTCAAATGATTCCTTGCAAACAGAGATGGGCAAAATTTTTATTTAAATAAAATTTCGAATAACGAATAAAAAAATTAACTTTTTTCATCGAATAAATTCTCATCGAATAAAAAAATTAACTTCATTCGTCGAATAATCTAAAGTTAAAGTAACTTTTATTTGATCCTTATTAAGATAATTTTTTATTTAGTTAATGCCCAACTCTGCTTGCAAATAATGCACTGGATAACTTCTTCGTTAAATCCTAGCTTCTTGTTTGTTAGGTTATCATACCTATCCTTATTTACTTTATTTTTCTGCGGAAAAAGGGAGAAGGAAGGCTAATTGAACATCTTATAAATTAATCTAAGTTGCTAACAGGTTGAACTCACAGATAAGAAAAATTTGGTCTCTACTGGTTGACAAAGTCTGTTGGTCGGTACCGCACGACAGTTGGATGGTCGGTACTGTACGACAAACACAGGTAAAGATTTTAGATCGTGGTATATTATGTACAAAAAAATATTGCAAAACTAGGACGTTTTATTACACTTAATAGACTAGAGATAGTACACACAGTAGAACAAAATCATTTACTTACACGAGAAACAAAAGATCAGTTTTAAAAAATAACTTTTAACCCACTGAATATCAACATATACGTTTAATGCCTCAGAACATCGAGAGCAATGAAGTAAACAATATGGCCCCGAAATAAGTTATAGAGAATTGTGATTTCCATTGGTTAATTCAAATAAAGTGCTAATATCTGGTCGAAGAAGCGAGAACTAGCTTTGGTCGGTACTGTACGCTGGTCGGTACTGCGCGACTCTCCCCTACACAGGTTGCATTACAGGAATAAGGATAAATCAGAAGGAAAATAACTATTTTCTAAAATAATTGTAAGGATTTCTTCTTCATGAAACTCTTATTCATACTCATTGCTACATGCTCTCTTTTCAATTTGAAAAATCTGATTGTACAAAAATTCTGCTCTATAGAATAGAATAATTGCCAATACGAACGATTGGATAGCGCAGACATCCCTCGCCACAATATTGTATAATATATACGTTTGGGTGATGGAACCTTCGCAGATTGAAATGAGTATTTGAACGAAAGAATGAGCTCGTCTTGATTCCATCTTCCCAAGGAGGCAGAAGAGCGAGGGCATCGGAAGTTGCTGGAATTATAGAAATAAAGCGCGAGCTAATAGGGGGTGGGGTCGAAAGAGAATGCAATTATCAACTTTATTTCATGCTTTGTGGGATAGCTTCGCAATTAACCCTTTGCGTTCGCGAGCTAACCGGGCTGGAAGTTGGCCGCGTCCGTCGGCGGTTGTGGCCCTTGCGGGGCAAACTTTCCGCAACAGAATTACCTATTATTAGCAAACGCAAAAAAACATCCCTCGCGGTCTTGCTTTGTTAGAAAAATCGAGGGTTGATTGCGCGGTCCGTGATATCTGTCTGGTAAAGGGATGAAAAAGAATCCCTTTTTTCCCTCATTTTTCCCTCTGTACTCCGGTACGAACCGACGTAATTAGCGCATTTTTATATATCGAGAAAAAGTGCCAGCAGTATTCAGAAACCCTTTCGTGCCCCCGAGTGCTGCACCCTTGCACCAAATTGTGTTAAACAAAATGGACAGTTCCAGAAGCATCGTTATTTCTCACTGAAAAAGAAGAATCACTCTCTATCTTCCTCCACAGCCTAACGTTCGTTTCGTTCCCCAAACTACTTTCCAACTGTTGCACCCATTTCAGGCCAAACTCCCGAATTCTTATTTGTACTGTGCAAAAGCAATAGGTGGGGCGAAGTTGGTAGAGCCCTCGAGCCTCTTTTAAACACAGAAAGAGTTCAGGAATGAAAGTAGACTTTTTAGACATTATTATAGAAATTATGATTTCGGCACATTGGTTCAGTCTATTGACAATGTAAATCAAGCTATTTTGCAATTTTTGAAAATTTTTTAATCAAATTCCAACGTTTCGGTCCATGATTATGACCATTATCAAGGAAAGTTAGACAAAAATAACAATAACAAATCTCACGTTTCCTTTCGAACGTGAGATTTGTTAAAAGCATACGCAATATTCCTTATTTTTGTCTAACTTTCCTTGATAATGGTCATAATCATGGACGGAAACGTTGGAATTTGATTAAAAAATTTTCAAAAATTGCAAAATAGCTTGATTTACGTTGTCAATAGACCGAACCACTGCGCCGAAATCATCTCTTCTAATTAGAACAATTTTTACGGTCGAAATTCAATTTATACTATTATTATAGAAACTTGTAATCTTGTAACGAGTAGTACTTGCATACTCAATAATATTAGTTTAGAAACTACTCGAGTGGATTTTAGGTTAGCCACTCTGCAACGCTCTCACGCTCCACCTCAGGACTTTGCCCCCCATTTTCTCACGCAATTTTGAATGCTGCGCTCTGCGCTTTTAACACATCATTACACACGGTGTGCATAAGGGGTACACCAAATTTGAGTAAAATCGGAGGTGATAATTTTACGCACCTAACCTAGATCTAATCTTAGAAACGTCCATGTTGTAACGGTAAAAGTAATTCAATAATGCGCATGCTACGCGTGATCCTATTACTCTTAATTATTATTTACCCAAGTATGTCCTTCCTCGTTATCATCCCACTCGATCCTCCTGATCTGTGCCCTCTTATCCACGCGGAAATCAGAGCGACGTGGACTCTCCGTCGCGGTCAACGTACTCCAGCTGGTAACGCGACAAAAGTTGTGCCCCCGCCGCAGAGAAGTTCTCGAATCTGGTTAACTTTAACCGACCAAGATAAACGCGCGATCTCGGCTACGTGCCCCCGCAGACGCTGCCCTGTACGCGAGCGCGGATGTCTTGATTGCCTGGCTTCGAAAAGCCCCGACTGGCGCCGTCGCCGATGCAGACCGGTTCATTTGAGCGAGTTACACGATTAGCGGGGGAGACTCTTCGCGATTGTTCGTTTAATCTGACAAATGGAGGCAGGACCACTGAGGTTGCTCTTCAGGAATTTCGTTTGCCTTCCTCGTTGGCCAATTGGGGCACGCCTGAAGTTGAATTGGAGGGTTCAATCGCGGAGGAATAGTTGGGTTGGGGGTGTGTAGTAGAGTTTCAGGTTTTTGGAGTTCCTGGTCTTCGATTGGATTGAATTAGGCTTTGGAAGCTGTTGTGTGGGAAGTGGAAGCTTGTGTTGTTACTTTGGGACGCTTTGAGTTTAGATTGGCTGGGTTACGTGGAGGTCTGGGAGAAAAATTTCTGGGATTCGAAAGGGGGAGGAGTTAGACTTAGTCTGAGGAGGGTAGCAAGTTTGTGGAGGGGTTTTTCACTCGAGGGGTTCGTGGAATTATGCAGAGATTTGAGAGCTTTCTTTTCGTTGAAGGAGGATTTCTGGGAGAAACGTGCTGTAATTACGATTTATACAAAACCGGCTTTTGAAAAAGAAAACAGTTTTCGATTTCCACTATTCCTCAAAAACCGGTTAAACCAGGATTCGAATTTTCAGAGAAAAATATAATTAAAATAGAAAATAAATATTTGTACTTATTTTAAAAATTTTCAGTTTTTTTTTTAATATTTATGGAATTAGAAAAATATAACAAAATAAAATATAATTAGTCCATCTATACACAACCAAATAAATAAAAAAATTAAAATAACTAAAATCCATACAGATCCGTACAATTTTTGAGTTCATTTAATATTGATGGATCTACAATAATAAAATACAATAAAATACATTGCATACAAAATCAGATGAAAAAAAAATAAAATAACTAAAATCCGTACAAAATATAAATTATAAATCTGTATTTGATTTAGTATTATTCTTCCGAAAATATGAACTCATGAAGATTAGTTTTACAGTAAACTGTTACCGACTGCAATATGCTTGTGTCCGAGGCGATTTCAACGTTTTTAATTAAATAATTAATTCCTTTTTACAAATGCATTTTATAAATTTATAAAAAAAAACGGTTTTTAAAACCGGTTTTGAAAAATCGACAAACCCTAGCTGTAATCAAGGATCTGTTGATTTTTATAAATAAAAGTTATTTACCTAAATTTTAACTTTTAAACTATTTTTTCTGTTTTAAGATAACTTTGTATATTGACATTTTAGGTCTGTTACAAAAATTCAATTTTAGAAGTTATTTTATCTTCGATTAGTGAGGATTCTGAAGAATCATATCTTTTTTAACAGATATTTTAAAGTAATATATACAAGTTAGAATTATTTATTTAATTGGCATTATGTACCCCATAATGGGAAATCTGCTTGCCACAATTTCTACTTTTTCACAGCAGAATAAATGTTCCTATTTAACTGGAACTTTTTTCTGCTTCCAAGAAAATACAAGTTCCTTATTTATGCAAAAATATATGGAATAATGGTTTCAGTGAATACACTTAATTTTATAACTGTTTTCTTGGAACAGTAAAAAATGACTATTATTTCAAAACGAACTGAAAAGTTTACCAGTTTCATTCAATCTTTGGTTGTAATCATAATTGTGAATCTTCTCATTTTAACGAATCGAATGATACCACCCATATTTTAGAAACAACATGAAAACACCGCCACAAATGTACCCAAAATTCCCAAAAGCTCCACCTCCATTACAGAAAGCCACAAAAAATTCGTACCTAACGTAAGTAGCAAGAGGTTGATAAGTTCCACGAGAAGTGTAACGAATCCCCATAACAAGATTCCGCCAAGCACGATCTTCGCCCCGAAAATCCTTTCCCCCAATTATCCCCGGACGCAAGTGGAGGTCTCCATCAAAGCCCGCTGTCGTCGGAGGCAGCGAACCACGTCCGGGCATCCCATTTTCATACGTGCCACTCTGCACACGTAATTCGTGCCAGGAAAATAGCGAAACGTTTCGGCGTATATAGTCTATATAGCGGGCTGGCGCGTGACTGTTTTACGTTATACCCCATAATTATCCGCGTCAGGCGCGCAGTACTTTAATCAAACCATTATCGATGCCAGCCGAGATTCCATCGGCATATCTTAACTTTTCTCCCCGGTTCTAATCGCCGGCCGGGCGCACACGGCCGTTCGCGTTTCGGGGCAGTGATCGGTGGCGGGTGGAGGGACGAGGCCGGGGAGTTGGAAGTTCCTCGGTCGGTCCTTAAAGGATGGCCTTCACCAATTAGTTGGCGGAGGAAGCTTGGCGCACGGATCAGAGAGCTGACTTTCCGCCAACTTTTTTCCCTCCCCGGCATACGGAATCGCGACAACGATTCTCGATTCAATCGAGACACCGGGGGAAGTCCGTCTGCTAGTCGAGACCGTTGTCTAGAGCTGCGCATCGATCGGCTGTTTCGTTTGCGGTAACCTAACCACAGCGTTTGCAGGTTCGGGACTGCATTAGAGAGAATAAATATTTGTAGCTTTTCCGACGTTTTAAAGGTGCCATATTTTTGGGCCTTGGATGTTGAAAGAAATGTGTATGTTCAGATAGAAAGCTTTTTTCATTCTCGTTGTAGTCTTTGTTATTATTGCCACAGTGCCGGGGCCGTGTTTGTCACAAGACACATTAGACTCAAACTGGGGCCTCACTCTATATGGGCCCACGTCTCGAAAATGTCTATGAATTTGATTAACTGAAATCGACTTGTTCTTTTGAGGCCTCATCAGTGACAGACTGGTCAGGGTGTCAGGTTGGGAGATGGCAAGTGGGCCCCGGATCTAGACAGCCCTCTTAACCCTTTAGTGCCCGCACCTAGATCCCGTTGAAGGAAAAATATCCCGTTTTCTTTTTATCGTTAAAAATAGCCAGAATTTATATATTTTTATAAAAAAAATTTTTATTTATATTCTTTCAGTGGGTAAAATCCATAAATCCAACGAATACAGGGTTCAGGTAGGTCCAACTTTCTTCAGTGAATAAAACTACATTAAACATGTACTACTTAAACTGTTGCAAACAGCGAATTGCGAATTCAAACGGCAAAAAAAGAAACTATCATATTAGGGTAAAGGACCCAATTACTGACACCTAACCAATTACTGCCACCTTAAGCTATTTTCCTTAAAATAACGAATAAATAAACTATAGTATATAATCTATAGTATAGATTATAGGTTGAATTACGTAATTCTTTTTGTGTATGAGTTTACAACGTTTATTTATTCGTTATTTGAAGTAAAATAGCTTAAGGTAACAGTAATTGATTAGGTGTCAGTAGTTGGGTCCTTTACCCTATATGATAGGTTTGGCGCTAAAGGGTTAAACATCAGACAATATGTTAAAAATGTTAATGACCTTTTAGTAGCTTGAAAATATAATAGAAGTTCCAATATTATTAGTTTATGCAACTAAAACTTGTGTATTACGTATTACTATTTGAATACAAAATTTTTAATAAAATCATTTTTCGAGGGTACTTTATATTTAAGAGTATAGTATATAACTCTGAAAAAATAATTCTGATACGGGTTATTTGAGGCCGACACATACGTTATTTCTTATACAAACTAAATGATAGCCTTACAGTTGTGTGTGGGCCCTCTTTGTCTCCAGGCAATCAATATTTTTACACCCACTCCACATCCGGGCCTCGAAAAATATAAATGCGCCCCTGCACAGTTCTCTCCATTGTCCACTTATTATCACTATCGTCCGCACTGTCAACATCATTGCCATCGCCATTTCAATTATCGTTACAATAATCATTCCCACCATCATCAGTGATCGTTATTACCAGCGTCGCTATTATCACGGCTGTAATTCTAATTATTATAACTTATCGTTACTAATGTTTATCACCTTCGTTCCGCTGCCATCCGATTAAAACAATTCCCCACGAAGCTCCACACAACTATACGCACTTCCACGTGCTGCCATAGCAATAAATAAATCGCAGACCAATTAGTACCCACGTAGACTCGCGTCATCCGTCAGACTTCCGCTGTCGGTGGACCGGCAACCCCACGCGGGGATGCGTCGTCTTTATTAAACCTCCCACGGCGGGGGCGGAGAAGGGTCGGCAGGAAGAAAGGAACCGCCGAGAAAACGTCATTATACCATGACGTAGAAAAGTTTTCGCGACGCGCCCCGAGAAACTTTTGTCGCCCCCTCGACCGTCGTCGGCGACACGCGTTTAAGGGGCCAGGGGGTGAGACCTCCGCGAATACTATGACGAGAACCGTTGGAAAAGTGTTGCCAGGCCTTTTGGCAAGGACCGCCCAGCGGAGTCGCATGGACCACTTTGATCACTTCAGATGCAACCGTCCAATTCGAGCGCGCTGGTGGTGGTAGCAATAATATAATAGTATTTCTATCGTGTCTGTCGGTATACTAGAAACACAATCTCATCTAAGTACTTCCTCTTCACTAGTTATAATAATAATAATGTAACGATGCCTCCGACTCCGCCACAAGAGGGCGACTCGACCGAGCTCGCTTTCTCGCAAGTGCTCCCTCATCTACTCATTCGTATATATACCGGTTTTGTCCTACCTCCTCATATCCCCGCGTCTAAAGCTAGGTAAGCCTTACCGATGAGTCCATTAGAGCAGGCCCAGGACGCAGCCTTCCTTCTCGCTCCCTTTCGTTCTACCTATCAACCAATTACACAGCACCCCTCGTCATTATTATTTAATAATAATTATAATTCGTCTATATTACATCGCCTTAATTAGGTAAGTGACGAATAGGCGAGGGTTCCGCATTCCTGCTGCGCGTTGAAACCCAACACAATTACATGGAAATAGACTTAAAGCTTAGAGGATCGACAGACAAATAGGAGGAGAAAGACGAGAGAGAGAGAGATCTAGTTATTTCCCCACGCCATTTCAATTCTCTAATTTACCTCAAGCATCCTCATTTCCAAAATTAACTTCTCTCGGTGTACCTCCGCGACACGGAACTGGCGGGAGAACCGTAACCGAGATTCCCCAAAGCGTACACGGCGAATGACCAATTCCCAAATTTCCCAAGCCCCAAAGAAGCCCCCCCTCAGTTCACCAAGCAGCGCGCGCGATCAGCAACAGTGCGCGGAAGTTCGTAAAATCAGGACACGGCACGACTGCAAATTCCCCGCGACCAAGATTGCAGATAGCGGAACAGCCTCGTAAAGGGCGCCCCCGGCCACCAGCCGCCCCCGTCCCCGCAGCTTTTCCGCGTCGCCAGGTCGTTTGAATCTCGTGGACGGTGTCGACTCGCGCTGGCACCTGTCTCGACCACGTTCGCGAAACCCACCCGAGTGCTGCTGAGGTGGTTGTCCGCTGGGTGGAAAGGTTTGGAGGGTTCAAGCTCGCTAGATTGGCTGCTTTGTTCGAACGGCCAAGAACTGTCCCCCATCTCCGCGGCCCCCTTACCCCGTCCGCGCCCCCGCCGCAGCCCTTTCTTCTCGCTACTTCCTGCTTCAAGCGTTTTCGAGGGAGCACCCCCGTGACCCGTCCCCGAGGAAGCGGAGGTATTACCGAACTGACATGCTCCAGAGCGTGACCTACCTGTCAACTATTTCTCTCCCAAGTTTTCCTCCGTTCCCACCGCCACCCTGATCCTCTGCAACCCGCCACAAATGAAATTAACCGCCACGGAATAGACCCCTTTGCTCCCCTTGCCCAGTGCACATCGGGCCTCGATCATTGCTTCCTTCTCGCGCGGGCGCGCGCTACTACAACGAGGGAGGGTGGTTTTAACACGCCACTGGCTGCATCTCTTTCGATACCTAGCGTTTAGGTTGTGTTTTCCATCTTCCTAGATTTGTGATTCATCAAAAGGTTGGCATGGAACTTACAGGCCCATACAGCACACTTCGTCGCAGCTGTATTGCAGGAACGTTGCTGCAATATTGCGTTGTTGCAGGTTGTATTGCAATATTGTAGGAGCGTTCCTGCAATATTGCCGTGCATTATTGGAGTGGCAATGATCCTACAATATTACAGCAAAATTGCAAGAACGTTGCCGTGCAATGTTCCATTGGCAACGATCCTACAATATTGCAGCAATATTGTAAGAACGTTGCCGTGCAATATTCCATTGGCAACGATTCTACAATATTTCTGCAATATTGCGTGCTCATCGACGTGCAATGTTCCAGTGGCAACGATCCTACAATATTTCGGCAATATTGCGCGCACATCGACGTGCAATGTTCCACTGGCAGCGATCCTACAATATTTCGGCAATATTGCCCCCACATCGATGTGCAATGTTTCAGTGGCAACGACCCAGCAAAATTGCCTACATATTGTCATGCAATACTGTAGTAGAAATATTGTAGAAACAGTACAGCAATATTCTGAAGCAGCTATGACTTTGACGAAATTTGAAATATGACGTCGAGTAGATTCTACAGCATGTTTCATTTAACTGGATATGCTAAAATTTCTCGTTGGCCGTTGAAGATATGAAAAAAGTGTTATTGTGAGAGTTTGTTGTATATGAATTTAAATTATAGAAGAGATTTGAAAATGAATTTAATTTGTTTAGATAGAGTAGATACTATATATTTTAATGTGTGAAATTATTATTATTATTATAATTATTAAACGTCTTTATTGTACAAACACGCATATACAATCAAGCAAGAGAAAAGAGAGATGAAAAGACAAATGCAAAGGTTTAGTCTAAAGACTACTTTCCAACCTAACCAAAAATGACACCGAGTTATAGTTAGAGTCCGCACCTACAGTGTTAAAATTTTCAAATAGGTTTGTCAAATGAGTCTTCGTTTTTGAATAATTTGAGTTTAAAGTTTTGCACGGTAGGAGTGTAAGTTCGAATACGTGAGCAATCTTATCAATCAGCGGTTGTAGCTGCGGCGGTAAAGTGTTCGTCTACGATGCCACAGGTCCTCGGTTCGAATCCCCCTGGGGTAAAAATATTTTCTATGAGAAAAAGACACACGGGCGTTATACTACTACGATTCTGCACACATTCATGTTGTCGCGTCCCTCACTGCCCGAAACGTTGCGGTGGGACCATTGCTGTAAAATTTCCGAAACGTTGCGGGAATATACTCCTGCAATATTGCTAAGGCGGACATAGGAATGAACCTGCAACTTCCTTGCAATGATACGTTGCAACATTGCAATCTCTCACCGCAATATTTCTGTAGAGTTGCAGGATCATTGCCACAATTTTGCCGTTTCGTTGCAGAATCATTGCCGGAACGTTGCAGGACTACATGTTTGCAATGCTGCCGTAACATTGCAAAAATACGCACCTGCGATATTGCGAAGGCGGACATAGGACTGAACCTGCAACGTCTCTGCAATGTTATGGTGCAACATTGCAATCTTGCACCGCAATATTGCAGAGACGTTGCTGCAATGTTATGGTGCTGTGTGGGGGAGCATCGCGAACCCGGACTCACCGATTGGAACGTAACTTTGTGGGTTTTTAGAGTGACTCAAAACAAGAACAACGGTGTGTTTCATTTGGGCCCTATCGCCCTTTAAGGGGGTGAAAACTAACCTCAAAGTCAAATTGGCACTTCCACTTTTTCGCGTATAACTCTCAAAGTACAACAGACAGAAAAAAATGTTTGAAACAAAAGATTAATGGTGCATTAAGCGCTACAATCTTGCGTTAACAAAATTTTGAAAAGAGTTAAAAATTCCTGAACGAAAAAACTTTTTTCAAAAATTTTGTTAACGCAAGTTTGCAGCGCTTAATGCACCATTAAACTTTTGTTTCAAACATTTTTTCTGTCTGTTGTACTTTGAGAGTTATACGCGAAATAGTGGAAGTGCCAATTTGACTTTGAGGGCAACATCATGAAGAGAAAGGAAATAAGTAAACGCTTGAGGATGACAATCGGAGTAATTTATAAAGAAACAAGAAATACTATAAAAGCAAACGGAGAAATTTCAAGCAAATTCTGGACAACAAAAGGGGTAAGACAGGGATGCCCACTGAGTCAAACGTTATTTACAATATATGTAGCGGATTTGGAGGAAACCATGATGAAAAATCAAGCAGGAGGAGTTAGAGTAGGAAAAGAAAAAATCTGGACTCTAGCATATGTGGACGATATAGCGTTATTAGCAAATGAACCAAAGGATCTTAAGGACATGATACGAAGATTCGGAAAATACCTTGAAAGGAAAGTTTAGGTTAGTTTTCACCCCCTTAAAGGGCGATAGGGCCCAAATGAAACACACCGTTATTCTTATTTTGAGTCACTCTAAAAACCCACAAAGTTGCGTTCCAATCGGTGAGTCCGGGTTCGCGGTGTTAGTTTTATATTTTGGCGGCAAATTTTAGGGGGCCATAAATTTTGGGCGAAAGAAATTGGTAAAGGTTTAAAACACAGAGGCTCGAGACAAATTTAAAAGCAATTGAAGCGCCCTTGCAAAAATAAAAACACTGTAAAAGTGCCAAAATTCAAAATGTTATTTTCCATCGGAAAATATTCTACGTGCCAATGATAACACTACAATATACGTAGAGTTTGATTTTTGTCGCTTAAAGTGTTTCCTACAAGGACTCTTCAATTCCCTTTCTTCTCATATAGCAAATTAGCAATAACTCATACGTGAGTTGTCATATAAAATAAATTCTAAAACTGTCTCAACTCATTCGAATCAAAATACTAGCTTTAGCTGTGCTACGTGGCTTGTTAGTCTATAAGCGCCGAATCTCCAAATCAGCGCATTGCTAATGTTGAGCGAGGTGCAAATGGTGATACGTTAAGTATTCGAGTGGTGTATTAAATGTTTCTTGTAGTTGGTCAGCGAACCGTAATCTGACCCGGTCGAGCCTCGAGCGATGGAAGATAAGAGTAGTTGGTCCGGAAATCGAGGATAGCATTGTTCCTCTGTTTCTGCGAAGCCGCGATGGGATCAGGTGTTGGCTGGTTCGAGGGACGTTTAATAATATTGCAGCGGACAGGGGCGGCGCGATTAGTGTAAATCACGCCGCCAACGTTTCACTCGGGCCGGGATGATTTGCGCCGGGTTGGATGTCGGAACGTGATCCACGTGCTCCACTCGCTCTCTTCTTCCGCGATCGCCTCGAGAGGGATCGCTATCGTCGGCTACAAATTAATCCAGGGCCACGGGATCTCGTTAGGCCTGGACGCTCGTGAACGATTTCCCTGGAGCTCGATTCGTAACAGGTTGAAAGTCGCACCGTGACCTATCTGTCAATCACCCGGCTCGTTTCCATCGTCAGAACCCGTTCCTTAATGCTCCTGACGCTTTCCAGGGGAACGGTCCGTGGATACCTGTGACCATGATCCGTGTGGTCCTCTCTCTGCTCGTTTTTCAGTCTGTCCTGGAAATGGAAACGGAGTATGAAGTGGTAGTGGGTTTAATTCACCGTCTCGGAACCCAAATTCGTCGACTCCACATTCTGGATATTTCTGTTTTAGTATTTAAGCATAGGTATAATGAGTATTAATTCATCAGTTTTTTCTACATTTTATTTTATGGAGTTTATGGACTTTGGCTTCTGAAGAATTGGTTTAGAGAAATAGAGTAGGGGACTTTAGGGGGTTGCAGAAATTAAAGTAATTTGAGAAATTTTAAGAGTTAGAGTGTTAGGTATTCTAGTTATTATTATTAAGTATTCCTGAGTCCAATCTTTATTAAAATAAAGTATCTTGACTGTTTCATTGACAATTCATTTTATCTTCATCTTTAAAAACGCTCGAAACGAAGTTCCACGAGTTCCCCTTAATAGCACAGAAGTAATACAAAGTAAAGTGCTGGAATTATAATCACCATCCACTTGCTACCAAACATTCCCCTTATCTGTTGCCACTCTCACCCTACCCAATTTACCAAATTACACTCTCGCGAGCCCAGCCTCCTTTCGATCTCGCTGAACTTCCTCCTGCCGCCAGGAAGTCGGATAAACAGCTGCGGAACTGTCTCAAACAGATCGTTCCTTGGAGTTTAATCATAGATTCTCGTTTAACGAACGAATTCCACGCTGCGAGTTGACAAAAACGCCATTTACGTACCGAGCTGACAAAGAGCGTTTACGTATCCCGCCTGATAAAGAGCGTTTTAACGAAGCTTTGATTAACAGTTCGAAGGATTAACGCTGGTGTTGTTGTTATCGAGGAAGATTCAGAAAGGATGTTCATTGGTGATTGTGGAAAAATTCGCTTCGAATTCGTGGGGAAATCGAGGTGGAAATAAATGATGCACTTGTGATTGAAATAGTGAACTCTTAAAATATTGAAATTATATGGAAATTGGAAGCTTGAAGTAGGATCTGAGGAACAACTTGTGTGTCAAAATTGAATTTATGAAATACTTTGAAATGTGGTAATTACGTTCTTCTAACTCTACCTTACCTAATACCTAAATTAGGTAATCTAATCAAAGACAATTAGACAAGTTCTCCACGTTCCAGCTTGCTTCTCGGTGTTACCAAGTAGTCACTATACTTATGGTTTAAAATTTTAGACCTCTGCTTTCAATAGTAGGGGAAGGTGGGGCAACCAGAAGATGGGGTACCCCCCGTATCTCGTGATACAAATGCAGCAATCAAAATTGAGCATACGCGTTAGACGCGTCGCTATCGGCGCGTCAGTGAGCAGCGAATCAGTGAAACATGTAAACGCGTGACGAAGTTAGATCAGAATTTGTAATTTATTGGGACTTCCTTACTTTTTACCTTATTTTTAGCACCCGTGACAGTGATATAATAATATAGATCTCCGGTACATGTAGGGTAAATCCGGGAGACGCGGTCGGGCCGGAGAGTTGGTTGAGTCGCGATATTTCAGACTCTATACGTAAAAACGCGTTAAAGTGCAGCCCAATTACTTCTCTAGAAGCCAAACAATTGAATGAATAGCGTCACTCCGGTTCCTTCTGTGTTTTTCTAGGTTTATACGCTATAAAAGGTAAACTGAGGTTACATTTATTCGTATTTAAAATATACATCTAAGTTTATTTTCGTTTAATGTTCGGGAACAATAAGATACTAGAGATATTGAGGGACAATGCAGCCAAAGTATTTAGCGATATTAACTCTTCCTCTCAAAACTATCGAGAAGACCATCTCTCGCTGCAGAGAGGAGAGATGGTCGAGTTATGATTTTTTTACTATTTTTATTTATATTTTTATTTTTATCATTATTTTATTATTATTATTCTTTATTTATTTTATTTATTTTGTTCTTATAAAATAAGTAATATCTGTATTAGTTTTAATAGCCATTTTATATTAGGTCGACCGCGTCTCCCGGATTTACCCTATGTGTTTCTGAGGCAGAATTTAGCTGGCTATAAGGTACGTATGTTATTTTATACTTTTGTAAATAATGTTTCGGGCAGTGTTCATATTACTGTAGTGAGGCGAGAAGGGGTATGATGGGGTAATGAAAATGAGAGTTACCCCATCATGCCCCTCACAAACCTAGAAATAAAAATCAAAGTTTCTCATTGTTCCAGGATGGTTAGAAACTACAGACGGAAGACGGACTGAGGAAAATGATATTTCTTTTATATTAATTAGTTCAAAAGAACTGATTCCCTTGTGGAACGGTGGATAAACTGCTAAATATGTGGCAAATGAGCTCATTTATACTGTGTTGATGTAAGAGATGAGGACAACGAAGCCAATAATGTGTGCCTCGTCTGTCAACCCAATAAATAAGTACTTTATATATATATATATATATATATATATATATATATATATTCATATATAATAAAAAAATTCAGAAAAAATCGTTTCTCTCCATCTTGCCCCACGGATGGGGTAAGATGGGGGTACCAATTAAAAAACAATATATATATGGTTATTCCATTGAAACCTGTAAAACTTAGGTTGATTCACAATTAAACTGAAAGACTTATTACCAAAAAATGGTTCAGACATAAAATTGATTAGTTGATTACGAAAATCTGTGTTTTATTCATCATCAAACCTTGACTACCCCGTCTTGCCCCACCTTCCCCTACAACAGCTTAAATCTAAAGTTTTCATAATGGTAGACTTCGAAACCTCCCAAACTATCTTCTTCCCTCTCCACAATCAGTCAACTTAAAAAAATCATATCATTCTTCCCCTCGAGAGCTCTCCCAAACCATATAACACTTCAAAACACTCTGCTCATAAATGCCTGGTCCAGACAGTAACAAATAAAAAAAATAAAACAAAGAATATATAAGCACGATAGTTAACACCCCACCGGAGACCTTTCCTCGCGCAAACCCTCTTCTGCGCGAAGATGTATCGCTTTCAATCCCCTCCATACGATCCATTACTGATAAAATTATAACGTACTCCCCAAAAGGGCCCAGCAACGCGTCCACGATCTTATGAATCACTGGCTAAGTGTCTAAAGATGAACTATAATATTAACGGCGCTTTACGAGAAACGCGAGTTTCGTGCGTCGGATGGCAACGCAGCGCCGCATGATCGAGCAAATTATTATATTATTCCGTGGATAGAGAACGTCTGGATCCGCGGCAAGGGGGTCTGGCTGGTTTCCAGTGATCTCTGCTGCAGGCTGTCGCGGATGGCGGGTTCAGACGAGGGTTAAATGGATCCGTGCGAAACGCGAGCGCCAGACTCGCTTTCACTC
Organism: Andrena hattorfiana; assembly: GCA_944738655.2. Taxonomy (NCBI): domain Eukaryota; kingdom Metazoa; phylum Arthropoda; class Insecta; order Hymenoptera; family Andrenidae; genus Andrena; species Andrena hattorfiana. The sequence goes on from OX122889.2 coordinate 7,433,728, forward strand.
GGTTAAGAGTTCGACAGGCCACGAGGATCGCGATCACTCCGGACTGCGAGGCGTGGATCGCTCAAAGCGCCCGCGAGTCGCCGAGTAAAAGCGTGGCGAACACTTTGATAGGTGGGAAATCTTGTTACCCGGGCGAAATGTATGGTTCCCTTCGACTGGCGCCCCTTCTATTTATTCGTTCTTCCATGTGTGCTGTCTCTTTGGTTGTTTCTTTGAGTTCCTCTGGGCGAGGGGGTCTGGCGAGGATTAGTCGGGTTTTGGCGTGAATAGCGGTGACGTTTTTTAAGTGTGGATAAAGGGAGCGAGTTTTAGACGGCAACTAGAGACGCCACAGAACTTCTGGGTTAAGGGTACTAAGCACTCGTTCAAGTCTAAAATGAAGCATTTCTGTTTCAATTAATTACAAGGAAACAAATTTAAACTGGGACCCTATTGATGAGGATTTACCCTCCTCCAAGCCCCAAAAGATGAGGTCGTAGTGTCTTATCATAAGGAATAAGAATTTCCATTAAATTAGGAAATTTATTTTGGTCCGATTTAGGTCCGATCTGAAACTACGCATTTTGTGAACATGCTCGAATTTGATTTGAACCGATTGAAACCTCCGTTTTTGAGTTATCAGTATAAAACAAACGAAACTTTTTTGAAAAGCCTCTATAATGATTCATGTGTAGCGTCATATGTAATGCATATTTTTTTACTAAACAAACAAGTTTTTTAAAGCTTATGATGTTGATAAACTTCATGTCAAAGAACAAGTCTCAGTTTCAATTGGTTTTCTTGTAATTAATTGTAATAGAAATGCTTCATTTTCGACAGGAATGACTGCCTAGTACCCTTAAGGGGGTATTCCACTGTGAACGGTCGAAAAATGAAGCTATTTTTAAAGATTTTTTTCTCAGTAAATACAACATATAATGAAATAAATCTTTTTGATATTTATTAAGCTACTCTTATATTAATACTAAAAAATTAAAAAGAATATTTTTAATTTGTTTTACTTGTTTTTTTTACAGCATCAATATGGCACCTAAACAAAAACGGTATTTTCGTGGTGCAAGTGATTCCCCGGCTTATACGTATCTGAAATAAAAATCCGGAGAGATTCTCAATCTGTATGAGTGTCGCTATCGCCCGTAGCTCAATTAACAATTTTCGTTGAGAAATAACAAAAAAGTGGCGCCGGTTTGAAAGAAAAATTTCTCCAAAATGTTGTTTTCTCGAATGTTTCCCGAGCAAAATCTCAGTTATTTTCCGACAAAATTGTTAATTGAGCTACGGGCGATAGCGACACTCATACAGATTAAGAATCTTTACGAATTTTTGGTTTCAGGTAAGCCTAAGCCGAGAAATCACCTGCACCACGAACATACCGTTTTTATTTAGGTGCCATATTGACGCTGTAAAAAAACAAGTAACACAAATTAAAAATATTCTTTTTAATTTTTTTGGAATAATATAAGAGTAGCTTAATAAATACAAAAAAGATTTATTTCATTGTATGTTGTATTTACTGAGAAAAAAAATCTTTAAAAATAGCTTAATTTTTCGACCGTTCACAGTGGAATACCCCCTTAAGGGGTCTCCCTAGTTTGACGCTCTCAAAATAAGCCAAATTTGGGGAAATTTTTCAAAAGAAAACTTTCGAGTATTATGATTCCAAACATTGTACGTTTATTAATTGACATTTGGTGAATGCGCTCAATTTTTTTTATGCAATAATAATAATTGTGTTCAAAGTTACCGAAAATTAGTTCGTTGCTGGCGAATATGATTCTGGCTGTCGTAGTCATCTGAAACAAAAACGCAAAATTTCTCTTAAAATAATCTATATGAGCGTATTTATCGTATGAACTAGAACTTTGAACAAAATTATTATTATTATTGTATTAAAAAAATTGGTCATATTCTTCGAATGTCAATTAACAAACGTACAAAGTTTGGAAGTACCTATAATATCTGATACTTTTCTTTTAAAAAATTCCTAGTGGATCGTCGATAACCTTCATTTTTTCCAAAACGAGTGGCCATCTGCGGCTAAAATAAACTCCCGAAAGCCTTCATCGGCAAATACCTATCTATCGTTCCCAAAAATTTCATTGAAATCGTCCTGGTCCCTTGCGAGTGTATTCAACTGAGTCTGACCATGACTTTCCACTCCACTTACTCCGATAACCCAGCACAAAATCGCCGCCCAAGCATTTCCAAATCTCCGCAAATAAAAGAACCTCCCACTTTAAAGCCAAAGCAAGCGGACTTATCCGTGCTCCATCCAACTGCATCCAGTGCACGCAGAGGCTTGCCATTTGCCAGCTCCCGTTGTATATATCCGTCAGACGCAGTCGCGTGATTATCGTAATTAACACACGGCGAGCACGCGAAAAAAAAAACAAGTTGCGGGGTGCAGCGCAGAAAGAATGACTTCTGTCTTCCCCGCTGATAATGCGCGAGAAATTGTGTTCACACTCGCAGCTGTACGTGGCCGTTTTTCGGTCGCCACTGCGCGTGATCCCCTAAAGGCTGCCGTTCCAATGCGCGGTTGGCGACTGCGGCTGGCGACGCTTCCACTAGTGCAAGGGAGAAACAGATGCATATTTCTGCCTTGCACTAGTGGAAGCGTCGCCAGCCGCAGTCGCCAGCCGCGCATTGGAACGGCAGCCTTTAAGGATGAATTTCAGTAACATTAAAATTAAGCGAAAATCTTTGAAAATTGGAGGAATGAATCTTTATGCAATAGTAAAACACCCCGCAAAGTTTTAGAAAAATTGGTTCGGTAGTTTTTAAATTATTTAACTTTCAATTTAACATGTATTTTATGGGAAAACGCAATGTTGAGAATATAACTACAAAATTAAAGGTGAAATAATAGGCTAAAGTTTTTGAAATCTTGTGTACAGAAAGATCAAATACTGAACAAAATTGTCACAAAAATTCCGGACAATTGATTCGATGGTTTTTGTTTAAATGAAAGAAAATGACACGGAAAACTGGTTTTCCTTGGAATGTCAGCTGAATAACTGTGAAAGTGCGGCAACGTCGCAACCAGCTCTAGAGGCGGGAATATTTGAAACACATTACTGCGTTTTGTTCCATATTCGTGGCATTTTCTGCGATATTTAATGAAAATTCATAATTATCAGTATATAGACATGTGAATATAATTTTCATATTCATGTTTTGTCAAAAAGTAGAAAATTTCCTTGCAAAATATATAAACCAAATGAAATGGCAGTAATGTATTCGTGGGAAAAAGGAAGCACAATTTTTCACTGCTTTTCCTTTTCAACGACGAGCTGATTGTATTTTGAACATTGTGTAACGCGTAAAATGCCAACAAAAATTGTAGGTTATGCGCCACACACGCGACGCGATTGAAGCTCGCGAATACTACCAACTGCTGCACGAGAATATTTTCTCATTGAGCAGCGTTGCCACGATCGCAAGGAATTTCCGACTCATGAAGATTATGTATATATAAGAGTTTTATTAATATAATTAAAATATATATGATCAACACTCACCAAATACAACACATTCGCACACTTTTCACTGCTTTTCATGTAAGTAAAAAGGAAAATTATAGTTTGATTATTTCATTTCTAGCAGTTGCATTTCAGAAACAGTCCAACAAACAAGTTAATGATAAATCATCAAATATTCAATAAATTGACAAACTAACCTAAAAAATATGAGCAAATTCAACTGAACTTGCGATAAAAGTACACCATTGCCATTTCCGACTGGTTTTCATCACAGGAAAAAGCCTTATTAATATCTTGGAAATGGATTAACTTTTGGCTAAGATTGTCACTGAAGTTCTACCTTAAGCACGGTCGAATCGCTAAATTCGTGGACTTAATACCCGACGAGTGTTCATTCCGCGGAATAGTTTCGATTACGGGGCGCACGCCTCCCGAATGAAACGTCATCGCGCGATTCCTCGCTGCAAGTAGCAACTAGACATAAAACGATGTATATGAAAGAATAATAACGTCCAGTTACCTAGCTGTCTTCCGATGTCGCCCGTGGCTAGGAGCGATGATACGATGGCGATGAAATACGGCCAGCGGAGCAGAACGGAGTGAAATTAAAGTAAACACTGCGTGAAAGGAAGAGCGTAATAAAGTGTATACGTACGTCGTTCCGATGTGTGTACAGCGAACATGCGAGCTTAGATACTGGAATAATGGAGAGGAGGAATTGCGGGCCGCGGGGTGTTTGTCTTTCCTTATCTCGACGCATTCGGTGCGTCAGTTTCCATTGACTTTTAATTAACAAGATGTGATTAGCATCCGCAGGAGAGATCTGTAGGGTTGCTGGTATTTTTCTTGGGGAATATGGGAGTGGGTGGTGTGGAATGGATTTTTGAAAAAAATTGCGGGCGAGTTAATTACACAGGGTGTATCTTAACATGTGGGACTCATTTCGAAGGTGGACAGGGTACACAAAAACGATGAAAAAGGTTCATATAAATGTTTGTACTTCAGTAGGTACTATGCAACTACTTCGTTTTATAAGAAGCGTTCGAAATGGCCAACTGCGCCCTGAGTGCAAGGCTGCAGTCGTCGCCTTGCAGATTTCCTCAAAGAATTTAATAAATGTAAGTAAAATGTGGTGGAACACTGGCATGCATAAACCACGTGCGACGTACATCGAGTGGAAGTTCTTCCAATAGGGGAAATTAGGACAAACCGGGTGCCTGGGTAAAACCGGGACGTGCTATTATTTTTAAAACGGCCTTAAATTTTCGCGCATCGTTGCAGCGACATATTGTCGCTATATCAGTTACTTCATCAACAAAAGATGATCGTGTTACAAACGTGCTTAGTAAAGTTATACCGACTCGTGTGTTTTTGAAGGCTCTGATCTAATTTTCGATAGTTAAGAAACTTCGACACTTGACAGTGTTCAGGTAAGTACTTTTTTGTGTGAATTATGTTAATTGTTGCATATTAAAGTGTAAATAACTAAGACAGTTTATTTGTACTTCGCCCTGGTATTGTTGATAATTCGTAATATTTACAAAATTGTATGCTGGGGCAAAACCGTACGGGGTAAAACCGGGTACAGTATTGTCTCCGTATGTGCTCGCTGGTCGGGACCGGCGTTGAACTCCTATCGTGAACAGATCCCTAATTCCGAGCGTTCGTTTCTCGCTCCTTTCTGGCCGAAGGGGGGAGTGAGATGGAACGCTTTGCGTGCGCGGCGAGCGTGCGCGACGGGTGCGAGCACTCAGATGGAATCGTGACTGCTCGACGCATGCGCGCCACGGTCAGATAGCCAGGCACGGCACGAGTCTTTTTTGCGCCCTAGGCGAGCTTGCCAAATTACGCCTTTTATTATAATACATTTATTTGAGATTATTGATAAGCTTGCTCTGAATTTGTATTCGTAGTTTAATCCACTTATAGTACAACTTGTAATATTTAATTTTAAAGTTTATTTTCCACAATACCAGTAATGAAAATATCATTTTGCACCTCTTGTTGACTTTCCGCCCTAGGCAGTCGCCTAATTTTGCAGAGTAAAGTCATAAATAATCTCAAATAAATGTATTATAATAAAAGGCGCAATTTGACAAGTTCGCCTAGGGCGCAAAAAAGACTTGAGCCGGGCCTGCGTCAAGATTTTGCAAAGCGGTTCCAGTGCTCACCGTAAGTGCTTGCGACCATCGCGCACGCTCGTCGCGCACGCAAAGGACGGAGTGTCACGGTGCCCGAAAGACGGAGGGAGACAAAACATCAACGCGTCGTCTGTCTCGTACCGTCCTCGCTCGCTTTCAGTGGCTCTCGTTCCATCTTGCTCTTGCCTTCGCCGGACAAGAGTGAGACAGAAGTGGTGGGGGTAGCGACGAACACCTATCGTGTACACCAAACCGAGCACATACGGAGACAATACTGTACCTGGTTTTGGACAAAATGTGTATAACAAAGAGACGAAAAAGAGGAAGTTATCAACATTAAATTAAATCTTAATAAAGGACTACAACTAAAGGGAAAGAAAACCACAAAATTAAACAAAATACGGAAGGATAATGATAACAGTGGTGATGAAAACGGCGAATACATTTGCATTTATGTCCAAGAATTCTATGGTTCATCCAAATTGAATGAAGGTTGGGTGCAGTGTACAGCTTGTTGTAAGTGGGCTCGCGAAGGCTGCACTGGTTGGGGGACTGAAGAATTGGACGAATCCCGTCGTTATAGGTGCTAAGCCCAGTTTTTAGTATGGTACCCGGTTTTACCCAGGCCATGGGGTAAAACCGTAAAAACGAACCATATTTTAAATCGTAATTTTTTTTATTTGTTATTGTATTAAAAGAATGGATATGTACTATTATTTAATAAAGAGTTTATTCTAATGAATCCTAATTTCAATTTCTTTTTTACATTAATATCGTCAAAGTTATGAGCGTTTATCCTTAACGTCCCGGTTTTGCCCCTACTTCCCCTACTTCATTCAATTGATTGCTGAACCGGTTAACTGGCACGGCTTTATTTACAATTCGTGCCCCAACTGGCAACATCGAAAAATTAAGTGTATCACACAAAATTTGGTATACAGGGGTATGGGCGACCCTAAAAACCCCTATATACAATTTTTCTAAATCCCGATAATATTTTAATATTTAGCAGCCATTTTAGGTCGGCCATTTTGGGTCAGCCATGTCGAGTCTGCCATATTGAATTTTACAATTCCAATGCCAAATTCAGATTCAGCGACCCCAAAAACCATTACATACCAAGTTTCATTCAAATCGTTTGAAAATCAAAAAAGTTATTCCATTTGATCATATATGATATTTTTTTGATCATATATGATACATTGCCAGTTAACCGGTTAAGAAAGTTACAGAAAATTAACCTGCTAATTTCCCATTACGAAGAACAAGTCCAATTAGAAAGAGTCGTACAAACATTTATTAGAATCAGTTACACCATCGCTGTTTGAGCGATCTTAATTAAGAATTACTGGAGTACGAAACTGTTTATAACTCGGGAACAAGGTCAAATAGGGCACATGTTTATATGAACTTTTTTCATCGTTTTTGTGTCCCCCGTCCATCGTTGAAGTGGCTTCCACATGTTTAGATACACCCTGGATATAATAGAGTTGAATGAGAGTGGATCTCAATACTCCGATTCATCTGGAGTATTAGAATAAAAATTGAGTTAATTTCGATTGGTTAATGGGGTGGTCAAAATTTGAATTTTCTTGAAAATGTACATAATTTAGTTATTGGAGGATGAATAAATTCAGTAATAGGTATTTTTACATAGAATAAAACTTGTTTTAATTTCGATTGGTTAATGGTGCTGGTCAAAATTGGAATTTTATTAAAAATACACATAATTTAATTTCAGTTAAGTAATTAATTAAATTAATCGATCTATAAATATAAATTTTAAATAATAGTTGTTTCCGGTGCATCTCCGATGCGCAGCATCTTTCCCGCGTCAGTGTAAACGGACGTTAAGACGTAGTCTAAGGAGCAGCTTTTAAACGCGTTGCGTGATCTCATTTTAGAAAGTGGTTCTACAGCGCGTATTTATGCTGCACAAATTTCAGCAGCTTAATCGATTTCAACACGTCCGCACCACCCACTCCGAAGCCGAGCGTGCCGCGGGCAGCCGCGTTTCGCGTAATCCGCGGAAGTTTAACGCTGACGTGCCAGCAAAATTCCATTTTACCAACGGAACATTCCTCTAATCCTCATCCGCCGTTTTCAAGAAATTTCATATCGGGACTAGCTACCTGTAGCCGGCTGTTCAAAGTCAACAACGCCTCCGCGGATCCCACATATTGCCGCTGGTTCGCCCTCGGAACCCATGGACCCTCCGCATTAAAGACACCCACATTAAAGACACTTCACCCTGTCTGGAGTCACCCTTGCCACCCCAGAATTCAATGATCCTTTAGAAATCCCACATCGATCAAGAAACTTCATCGGCCTCAGCTTCCCCCCAAAACCCAACTACCCCCCACGAATCTCCCACGTTGAATAAGAAACTTCATGCTATTACACGAGTATTTGGCAAGGATCAAAGGTCCTCCATAAATTCTATACTTACTGACAATAAGGCAGGGGTTAATCGGAGGATTAAATTCGACTCGGGTTCAAATCGCCTTGGTTCACTTCAAGTCAATTTCCTTCTCCCTCTGCCACTCTTCCTCTTCAAAGAGTCCAGTCCGGCAAGCATAGGGAAAATGGCCCCAGCACCAATTTTAGTATTTATGTATACCAAATAATGTGCTTGGCCTAAAAAAACACTGAGAGAAATTTTAGATCTCCACGCTGTCTTGTTAGGGCGAAACTACTAAACTTAAGCATTTTTTTTTTCAACAACTACTTAAGATATTTGAATGCTTCAAAATGCACGTAGTAGGCAATTTTCAGCTCTGCTACATATATTTTTTTCGAAATTGGAGATCAATCGTTAAGGGTGGAAATAGAGGAACTAATTATTTGGGGGAATTATTATTATTTTTTCTTCATATTTCACCAGTAGTACACGAACAAAGAATTGAAAGTAAAATGATACCTTCCAAATTCCCGAATGTGGAATTCCACACACAGCAAAGTGCCAAGTGTGGAATACTCCGCACATTCCACGGAACCCCCTGTCCTCCTACAGAAAAATAACTTAAGGGGGTATTCTCGTCTAGAAGGCCAATTTTTTGCCTTTCTTTAGGGACGATGCGCAAAAAAAACTACACAGTTTTCACCGATGAGCATTATCCACACGTATTTAATAACATTTCACTTAGTTGTAAAAAAATTCAATCATATATAATAACAATATTAATGGTGATATAGGTCATCTCGTAAAGCGTGTGAAGTTGCCTCATGGTACATACGATTCTGGTTGTTCCGCTGATCCAAAACGAAAAATCCAAAAGGAGTCTTAATTAGCAAGAGCGTGGCTATAGCCGGTAGCAAATTCATGAAAAAAAATTAAAAATTCACAAAATGGCGGGACTTTGAATTTAAACTCACCTTTTCCGTGTTTGTTCTTCGTTTTTAAACGGTCATAAACTTGTGAAAAAAAAACTATTTCATCTTGATTCTGCTACCGGCTAAAAATATATGTTTTCTGAAGGGGTACGAAAAAGATGACCCAAATTGGCCCACTAGAAGTTGAGATATCGTGTGTACCGTCATGAAAAACACAATTTTGAGAAGAACGCATATCTTCATTAATTTTTCATGATATATGACTGAATTTTTTTACAACTTATTAAAATATTAGTAAATACGTGTGAATAATGCTTATCGGTAAAAATTGTGGAGCTTTTTGTGAGTCCCCCCTAAAGAGAATAGAGGATCTCGTCCCTCTAGACGAGAATACCCTCTTAAGGGGACATTCTACTCTCTCGGCCGAAAAATCAGCCACTTTTCGGTGATAATTTTTATAATGAAATAAACATTTAACGTCTTCAAATTTCTGGGGGTATATTCTACCACTCTTGAAATACAAGAAAAAATCTTTATTGTTTGTTTATTTCATTTGTTTACATAAATATTTCGCAGTGAAGTTGGCGGCTTCAGAATCGCTGACGGTTGAAATTTCGGACGACTGGATCATCGGAAATAAAAAAACCAAACATATTTCTAATTCGCAGGAGTATGGTTATCTTGCTTTCCACGAAAGAACAATTTTTTACCCAAATTATTAAAATGCCAGTCGATCAAAGTTGAAAATACCGAAAGTGGCACTTCTTTTCTATATTTAATTGACAAAAAATGTGGGAAAATATTAAAAATCTTAAGATATCTGTGGTTAGCGAGATAGCCATACTCCTGCAAATTAAAAATATCTTTGGTTTTTTTATTTCCAACGATCAAGTCGTCCGAAATTTCAACCGCCAGCAATTCTGAAGCAGCCAACTTCACTGCGAAATATTTATATAAACAAATGGAATAAACAAACAACAAAGATTTTTTCTTGTATTTCAAGAGTAGTAGAATATACCTCCAGAAATTCGACAACCTTAAGTGTTTATTTCATTATAAAAACTATCACCGAAAAGTGCCCGATTTTTCGGCCGAGAGAGTAGAATGTCCCCTTAAAAGAACACCACCTTTCAATTACTACACTCCAAGCTATCCCTGTCCTCCAACAATATTATCCACAAGCACATCCCCGCATCACACAACTCCGCTAAAGGTACCCTCGTCACATCTCCCAGAACAACAACCCAGCAACCGAGGGACATCGGTATCGATCGAATCCTCGGATCGCCATAAAAAATGGTACCTTGAAAACCATGCCTCAAGCTCCCCCCCGAAGAGTAATCACTCGATTAAACCGTTAATGAGCGAACGTGGAGCCGCGGGCTCGGACTTATATGCATAAATTTCCATTTCGTGGGGTTGCACGCGCTCAAGGGAGGGGGGCGTGAACGGCGTCGAGGGGCCCCGCGCATATTTTAGGAGTCGGAAGACCGCGGGGAAGACGTATATCAAAACGACACCCACGCTTGTAATAACATAATCGGATGACCGTCGCGTTAAGCCCGGTGAGCGCGATATAAATTATGATAAATCGCCGCGTTTAATGACACGTTGGAAGCTTGCAAACTGGTCCTGCTCTTTCCCCCCTCTGTCGCCGTGTCCACGTGAGATCGGCCGAAGGGAACATTGTGTATATATATATATCCGAGCGGTTGCCGAGGATCAGAGCTGTTGATGAATTGATGAGTGTTTTTCAGACGTGTTAATAGCCCCGCGGTGTATACGAAGTGGAGGAGCGAGGCTGACCTGAGATCCAAGGCGTAGCAGGGAACAGCTGGCACTAATAAATTCCGAGAGGCCTTCTCGTAGATAAGCGGAAACGCTACTGTGTTACGTTCTCTCGAATAAAAAGCAACGCTCACGGTGGATTTAGAATCGTGACGTAGCGTCTTGTGCGACAGCGATAATTACCGCGGGGTCTTTTTCGACTTGGTCACTCTGGGTACCCTTTTTGTTCGAGGTGTATCTTGCTGGGTAACGATGACAACTTCACCGTGTCGTAAAGGCTTTGTACATTTGTGCCGCTGATTGTGAACGTGGAAGTAACGCGAAATCGGGAAATAGAGTTTTCAAGGGTCAATTTCAACCCCTTCAGGGGCATAGGTAGGTAAGAAATGCTTTTTTTCAACACCTGCATGAAAATGTGTTTTTTTACACCTGCTGAGCGGGAGCAAAATGACCAATTTCAGACGTATCCACGGTTATACTTTTCTCCCAAGGGAAAAAGACTACGCGCGTGCATATTCGCAATTTTTTTACTTTACTCCCAAGAAAACTGGAGTTTGGCGTTAGCCTGTGGTATGAAGATGCGGTTGTTCGACTAATCGTTATCGATCATGTGTGTTTTATCGTATGTTACAACTGTCACAGCACCCTTGATTATTAAAGATGCAATTAAAAGATCAAACGAGTAATGACGAGAATACACGTATTTATCAATTTCGACAGAATAAATGAACAATCGAAAATGCATCTTTTTTTGCGAATCGCTCAGCAGGCTTTTCAAAAACACCTTTCATGCAGGTGTTGAAAAAAATATAGTGCGTGACAAGGGAGAGACGGGCAGCAAACTTCACGCTCGTCGGAATCGCTTACTTCTCTCCCTTGTCACGCAATGTACTATTCTTACTGTAAGAAACAAATACGCGCAGTGTATACTATCGATATCTCACTATATTCTAATTCACAAAAGTCAGGCGAATCGTACAAAACAACGCGGAGGGCTTCTGCGGTAGCGACCAGTGTGTCCCGATTAGGGAATTCAATCCCGCTTGTTTTTTGGATTCCAAAAATCCCGGGATTTGATATAACTAATCCCGAGAATTTCGGGATTATTTAAAAATGTGACTTACTTTAGGAACACCCGAAAAATATAAAAATAAACAGAATAAATAAACATAGTCATTTCATAATACTAAGGACAATAGTAATAATGATTTATTTAAATAATAATATTAAGTCGTATACAACTAACTGAACCATATTTATTTTTTCAATGCTATTCTCACTTTCCGCTATCTCGAAATCGCGCGAGTTGCAGATCGCAACTTCTCTGAACACGTAACGTCGAAACATTGTACTTAGATAGGGGAGAGTCGTGCAGTACCGACCGCTCTAAGTTTTTTGGTTATATCTTCGGCTAGAGTCGATAAAAATCAGAAATTCAAAAACGTGTTTGTAGTATAGATGGAACTTAATAAGAGGAGGGAAATTATTTTTGTGAAATTTAATAATAAGAATTGATAATTCGCAAAAGTAAAAAAGTTGTAATTTCTAGGAAACGAAAAATTGTCGTCCAGTACCGACCAACTGTTAAATTAGTAGATTTTTAAGTCTAAATGACTAACAATGTTAATAAAAAGACATTTAATTGTTACAATAGAAGATTTTTTCAAATTTTATTTGTACAAACATCGCAAGTAAAATAATTCAATGTCTCCTGATCTGTGCATTCGACGTGTGCCCAACCTTCACATTCGATACACTGCACCCAATCTTCGTCAAATGATTCCTTGCAAATAACACAGTGGGTAACTTCTTCATTAATTTCTACCTTCCTGTTTGTTCGGTTATCACACCTATCCTTATTTACTTTATCCCCTAATTTTCTTCTTTTCAAGTTTTTTTGAGGTTTCCTTAATTGTCTTTTAGCTTTTCTTATCTCTGCTTCTTTTGCTCTTTCGTTTCTTTCGCTTTTTTTTAATTCTCTTTTAGCTTTTCTTTTATCTGCATTTACCTTTTTCTCTTCGATTAGTTTCTTTTTTGCCTGAAGTGCGTCTATAAAAGATGTTGAAGTTAGGATTTCAGATTGTTGCGTTCGTTGTTTTCTCTTTTTCGTGTTCACTTCTACAGTTTCATTTCTAGGAGAGATTTCTTTTATAATTTCCATGAAATTAAAAATGAAATTAGGTAGAAGGAAGGCTAAAGGAACGTCTTATAAATTAATCTGAGTTGCTATCAGAATGAACTTACAGATAAGAAAAATTTGGTCTCTACTGGTTGACAGTCTATTGGTCGGTACTGCACGACAGTCGGATGGTCGGTACTGTACGACGAACATATGGGAACATTTTAGATCGTGGTATATTATGTACCAAAAAATATTGAAAAACTAGGGCGTTTTATTAAACTTAATAGACTAGAGACAGTACACATCATAGAACATAATCATTTACTTACCTGAGACAGAAATGATCGGCTTTACAAAATAACTTTTGACCTACTGAATATCAACGAACACGTTTAATGTCTCATAACATCAAGCGCAATGGACTAAACGATATGACCCCGAAATAGGTTATATAGAATTGTGATTTTGATTTGTTTATTCAAGTAAAACGCTCATATCTGGTGGAAGAAGCGAGAACTAGCTTTGGTCGGTACTGTAAGCTGGTCGGTACTGCACGACTCTCCCCTATATACGTACTTTAAGTGTTTTATTGTTTCTTCGCTCGAATTTATTGAGACGTTATTCATTACTGTTTTATTGTGAAAAATAATTTTAGTCTATGTTTCAGACTACCGATAGAAAGTAAGTTTGTTTACATTAAATTAAGGCTGCACAAGGAGCTGTTTTCGGTGCCTGGCGACGAGCAACCCGCCTGTCCCGTTGCTAATGTCAGAATCGGTGAGTAGAACTGCAGTAGTGTACGTGCATTTGGTATGACTTGAACACAGCCATATATACTTACGCTACGAGCCTACGAGCACGCACATACACTACTGCAGTTCTCCTCACCGATTCTACCTTAGCAACGGGACAGGCGGGTTGCTCGCCGGTAGGCGCCGAAAACAGCTCCTTGTGCAGCCCTGAATTAAATAAAGATTTAGAATTTTAGCACATAATAAATCATTTTAATTACTGAAATTTTCTATTACCCAATCCCGGGATTAGTCCGGGAATCCCGAGATAGACTTTAAAAAATCCCGCAATCCCGGGATAGTAAATAATGGCCGGGATTGTATTCCCTAGTCCCGATGACCGTACAAGAGTGGCTGCGTCCTGGAGGCCCGGGCATAGCGTCTCTCCCGTGACGCTTCCTTTGGGCCTGGGTTTTCCCCAAGTTCTCCCGCGCGAACGGTCCTAGCCAGTGTATTTAGGCTTCCGGGTGGCAGGCCGCGGTTCCGGGGCGCTATTTGAATGGGCGTCCATTGGATTTTCTTACACATAGTATTTTTTTGCCCGAAAATTAAGCATTCTTTATGAATTTTTTTTATATGAAATCGAAAAGGTAGAAGGATGGGGTTTGCTGCAAATGAAAACTGTAAGTATCCATTTTCGACACTGAAACTGTAGGTTCGACAGTCCGCTATTTTGTTTTAAATGTGGAATTTAAGAATCCGCTCGGTTAATGACCAGAAAATGTAATAAATTCTAATGTCTTGATTGTTTTTATGTTTCAGATAAGTATAGAAGGCGGAATTTATAGAACCGCAATTCTACTCATTCCGCGAGGGACCAACTTTGAGCGAATATAGCGAGGTGAGGGAGGGTGCTGTTTTTTAAATAAAAATGCTTTTAATACTTTCAAACAGAGATCTTTCATGTGCAACTAATCCCATCCTTCTAGCTTTTCAATTTCATATAGAAAAAATTTGTAAAGAATGCTTAATTTTCGGCCAAGAAAATACTATGCTAGAGGGGACCGGGGCTAAAAGTTCCTGGGGTAAATTGTTCCGACGGTTCTATCTTCAAAAAGAAAAGAGCGTTGTACTTTAAATTATTTCCTCCGTGCAAGTTGATCACGCCACTCCGTCGCCCATTTTAATAGCGTCCGTGACAGCGAATCGTGTGGCTGTAAGCAAGGACCCATTAGTCGCGTACCACATAAGTAAATATTTTTCTATCATTATTTTTTGGTCTATTTCGATTATTTAAAGTCGATATTATTGATTGATTCATTCTTATGGATCAAATGACATTTAAGAACATGGTGTAATAGTGCTTATCGTTTCAATATATATATATATAAGCAAAACAATCTCTCGAATTGCTACATGTGTCGATAGGGGCTAGTTGTTACCATGATTTGGGGTACGTTGTGCTTTAAGATGCAAACATATGAATGGAAGGCGGGAAGGGGCACCATTTCCGTCGAAGTTACGCATAAAGATAACAACTGTCGCTAGAGAATTCAGTATCTGCCACTTGACTCTATCGAGAGATATTAAAAAAACTACAATCTGGCAGGGACGTAACTAGGGTGGTGAGGCAAAGGGTGTTTCTGCCCCTGGCGCCGATTTTCGGGGGGCGCTAAATAAGAAATCCTTATAGAGAAAAGACATAGTTTTGAAAAAGCTACATTAATGGCTTTATTCAAATTTATATATTACGTTATTCCATTAGGAATAAAGGAGAAATACATTCTATGGAAAAGTAATTAAAATTTATTTATCTATTATCAAACAACAAACAAATTAGGGTACCTGCAATATGTTTGAAACCAGTTAATAAACACGTTTATACTGTCTTTTATATGCAAAGTGTGGACTCAACCTCCTAAGGTGGGCAATAGGAGGTGGTAAAAATTTGAGGGGGGGGGCGCCAAACAGAATCCTTGCTCCGGGGCGCTTACAACCTAGTTTCATCCCTGCAATCTGGACAAGAAACCACTGTAGACTACAAGTACAAATCTCAATAAGTAGGTACCCACAAACAGTTGAATGTAAGACTGATTTGTAGATTTTAGTTTTTATACCAAAGATAATGTTTATGGTTATTATATTGTTTTGGCTTTCTTTTAAACATAATACATTTTTGTTGATCCGAACCTATATAAATAAACATTATTCATAAAATTCTGTTTTATTTCATTAGGGAATGAAATAATTCATTAAAAGGCAACTCTTATATCTTAGTAACAACTTACCCCAATGCGATAACAACTTGCCCCATAAAGGGGTAAGAAGTTCCGCTTCCACCAGCCACAAATAAATTAGTTTTTATGAAAAGCCTACTACAATATATTAAATACAAGCTTAAAATCATAAAATATAATAAATTTAACAAGAAATTAGTCAATAGTGAAGAGAATAACTACATTATTTTCCAGTCATTTTTTATGTTTTATCGAAATCGGAACTTTTAGCCCCGGTCTCCCCTACCTTAACGAGAATTTGGGTAGCAAAAAAAAATTTGCGTAGTGCATATCTATATATTCTCTACATATCCCCTAAGTTTCATTAATTTTTGAATTTCCGGATTGTGGATCTTCCCTTGTGAGTCAAAAATTTAAAAAGATCGAATTTATCTTAGGTATATTTTGCATTACAATGATTACACAAACGCGTGAGAAAAAGAGGACTTACTTATTCCACTTTCATAATCACCGTCAAATTAATTAAGAAGACGTAGTATCTCCATACATATTCATCGCTGTAGAATTAATATACAGGGTGTTCCAAAAGCACGAAGCAAGCTTTAAGGGGGTTACAATCTCGAGCAACGGAACCACCCCGATTTCCCCCACTTTGCCTCCCATTATAGCTTGTAGAGTGAGAAGCAGAATTCCATAAGAAATTTAATTTTCTTCACAGCAACACTGATTACTGAATCAATCTTAAACAATCTTTCCCAAGGAATCCGTTACCTGACCATTTCAATTACACCACAAACTTTCATCCACCCTCCACCACCCACGTCACAAGCCACCCCTCGCGCCACTCACCTCGGTTCAAACACGTGCACCCGGCTCCATAATTCCAAGCTTCTTCGCGCTGAAATTCGCCGCGGGTCTCGATTGGAAAAACGTCCCGCTCGAGTTACGAGCTCGCCCGTGGTAGCCGGGGATTTACGACGGGACCGTCGCGGGGTACAGGTTCCCTGCTACCAGCGCCCCGCGCGTGCGTGGACGGGCAAGATCGCGTGCGTTACAACGGAGCAATATTCCCTGCGTCTGTAACTCGCGCGCCGTCCCGGTAAATTGGATTAAATTACGTATCGCGGCAGTCCGTAAAACAAATTGGTCGAGGAAATTTCGAACCGTTGGTTTTTCCAGCGACGAGGGGAGACCAAGTGCGTGCCGGTCGCGAGTGAATCATTCCGCGGAAGTGCCACCGCGAACATTCACTGACCACAGTCACGGTTTCTGGCAATAAGCGTTGAACTCAGGGGACCGTGATGCGACCGCTGACGGGGCCCGTTGCGCGAGGAATAAATGGCAGTAGGGTGCGCTGCTTTTGCTTCTTCTTTCGGTCAGCAGACGTTGTTTTCCACCTTCGCTTATATTTACGCTGCGTTACTTGCGAGTGGTCGACAGTGTTACTTACATTTTACAGGATTGAGGACAGTGGCGGATGATTTAAGAAAATAGGTGGCAAAAGTTCTGAGGGGCCCATTTTTTTCGGGAAAATGAAGAGGTAGTTTAATAAAAACGTGCTAAGTGTAGTAGTACAGAAAAAAATATAGTGCTTGGATACCTAAGGTAAATGTCCCAGTACTTAAACGTGGCCCAATAATTAAAAATCGAGGAGAAATTTGATTAATAATGACAGTTTTACTAATTTGCACGGTTTAAACTATTCGAAATATAATTGCAGAATGTATTAGCTTTATATAGATACAATTAGAAGATTACATAACTGAATAGCTATATCATGCAAAAATATTATTGTACAGTAAAGCTTCGACAGTTTCAATCTCGCTTCTCACCTAATGGGCTCAAGCAAGCGAGAGAATATTCTTGTTAAGGTTGTAATTAATTATTATTTTATCATTTTTTAAATAGTACAGTTGTTGTGGATTTATTATATATTGAAGAATTCAAAATTAATTGGATCTCTTAATAATTTTTTCTTTTTAATATTGAAATTGTTGCGTTTATCCAATAGTACACGATAACATGTCACGGACCAGTTATTAAACGCGTGTTTAATGGTTATATAAACACTGGTACAGACGTCAGTATTCAGAGAAGTTTCAAAATTATTAACAGTTATTGTACCGAAGTATTGTTTTGTATCCTATACATTTACGTTAATAATAACTAGACAAAAATATAATACTGTTTAAGAATGATTAAGATAATTAATCTTAAACTCGTCATAATATTAACGTAACCTAAAATTTTATAATATACTTTTAATCATTTTCAGACCCAAAGTCATGTCGAAGATTTAACACAAATGTATTATAAATAAAATGTTTTTATTACCCCAAAATATTACCGTATTAATTTCTTTTCATTAACTGATAGAAATAGTTAAATTAAATATATATTCAATAATTGGGACACTGATAATTAATGACTGGGACACGCTATGAATTTCATTTAATTATCAGGCCATATGAACTGTTTCATGCTTTAATTAATTTAAAACTTTCCCTTTAACAAATGCAGATTTTTGTTACGTTATCTGAAAATAGAAATTTTACGCTTTAGAATAATTATATTTAGTTATAATTTTATACTATTTAAATATAAAAGAAATTGCAATTATCTCAACTGCTTCCTTAACTGTTTCACCACTAGGCCATTTACCTTATATCTAATCATAATTTTTTGTAGGCCCTGGGAAGGCCTTCTAGGCAGGGACTCAGGCGGCAATTGCTCATCAGTCGCCCTGTTAAACTGATTGGGGAATAACGTTTTAAGCTACGTTTGACTTTATGAAAGTGGAAATATTTTTGAAACTACTGTGTTATATTAACTGTTCCAGAGTTCTGTATTTAACAAGCTTAAAGTTGTTCAATTACCTCCCTCTTCTCTTTAATTTTCATAACAGCTTCCAGTAGTGTACTCAGGATTTAATCTTGGGAAAAGCCGAGTTGAACGTATTAAAAATATTTTTAATACAAAATTCAATAAAATACATTAGGTGATTATAAAAATTTATTTAAAGAATAAAATTCAGTTTTCCTTTCGTTTTACAAAGCTTTCGAATTATTTCAGTCGTGGTTACATTAATCTCCTTTTTCCTTTTTCTTTCAGGGGTGGGGAACAGTGATAGCTTTTATATAATAATTACTCGATATCTTTTTGAAGAAGATACAGTTGAAAACAAATTTAATTAAACACAACAAAATTTCACTCCACCTAATCCACGCTGGTACTCCTAAAAGAAGTATCCACCACCATCGAAGCTTGCCAACGATCTTTCAATCTCGAATGCCACGAATATTAATGAAATATTCAAAACAGCCCATAACACGACACCTTTTATCGTTCACGATTTTTGTCTGGGCCAATCGTCGCTAAAGCTTTTGCAAAAGCATTTGCAAAGTTTTAGAAACAGTTCCGCTTACGTAGGCCACGCTTTGTGCTGTTCCTCAAACGTTCACGCTTCAGTCACGGCCTGAGAGCATTGAATAACATTCGAACGAACCGTGACTATACCGTGACTGAACTGCTAATGTGATTCAAGCCTCAGGCCTCCTGTATACTTTCGATTTCAGGTCCTGATAACTCTATCCGTATCCGTGGCGATCTGAGACTTCGACAGACCTGTGAAAGCTCTGGCTGTGAACGCGAAGGACCGTAATTGCAACTTCAACTAATTCTATAGCCTTCATTAAGACTCTGTTTTGATTCCACATTTTCACTTTTTTTTAAATTTAAATTGAAGTGAGCGTGATTTACCGTTCAGAGGACCCCATCGGAATTTATATTTGCAAATCGTTCAGCTGAACATTTCGTCCCTAAATTGCACTCGTCAATCTAGCTACTGCAACTATGCAATATTTCCCAAGAGTCCACATTCATGTGACAAAATAAATCGAGCTGAATCCCAAGGGGTCTCTATATTGCTGCGATTTCCATGGAATATTTGATTAACGGGGACAAAGAATTTTTATGAAGCCCAATGTAAAATTCATTTGGAATTTTTTCCAATTTTTGTACAGAGGCAAAAGTGACTTTAATAAAATCTGCATGAAAGACTGGTGCTGATTTGCTCCGACATATCACAGTGCATAAAATTTTCAAATATTTCATTCTATGTGGAAAAACCTAAAGTTTATACTAGATTTTTAAAAAAACCTTTGAGAATTGTGTTCCCCAAAGTTTCAAATCGGTTTTCTATTTTCAATGACCATCATTAGTCACTCTGCTCTGTCTTCCGTTTGTTCCGCCTCATCGATGACAACAGCGATGAGAAATCGAATCGATGACAGCATCCACGACTTGCTTTCTCGCGACCAAGAAAGAATAGCGCGCACGCGAATTATTCAAAATTCGCCGCTTTAAACCAGAACCTGTTCGTGACTCATCGTAACGAGAGGTGAGAGCAATAAAGCTGCGCTCCGCAAATTAGAATGCACAATGCGTCCGCGATGGTCTTACCTTGGCAATTGTTTCCGGAACAAGTTATAATTTACTGGCCTTTAATACTGACCCGAGCATTTGAACCACACCGCTACTCGACGAAACAATTGGATCGCCTCGAACAAGAACGCAAAAGATTTCAGCATTTTTCAGATGCTCAGGTCAGTGCAAAAGTATAATTTATTCTACCAAATTCTTCATTAAAAGTAAAAATATATCACCTGTTTTCTAAATCACTGTATTTTCCTTGGATATCTCTGGCCTTTTACCACTTCTCTGGTAAAAGTTCAAGTAGCTCCGGTAAAAGGACATTTCCACGGATTTAATATTATTAAAGATAATATTAACGTCGACTATTCATAAAATGGAGGGGTCGGATAAACAGATTAACGTAATAGCTAAATAAATCTGCTACTCGATAACTGCGCGACCAGTGGCAAGTACTTATTAAAGATTAAAATATAAGATACAAGAGAAGTTGTAAAACAGCGAAGTGGTCGTTGGAGCGACTGGGGGCAGGGCTAATCTACCGTGAAATAAAAGTGCAGATAGCAGCGGTAATCAAGCAGGAAACGCCAAGTATTCGAAGTGATAATGAATAACGAAACACCGGACGGAATTGTGCGATAAAAGCTGCGAAGTGGAGGACAGCGGAGCAAGCGAGGCGGAAGATAATTCGGTCGGCAACAAATGAAAGAGCGAATGTATTAAAACAGGGGGGAAACAAAAGCATAATAATGCGACAGGCCGGTAAACAGTTGAATTAATAACAGAAAGCTGAAGGATGGCAACCGGCAACGACGGAAGAATGCCGTAGTAAACTTGTCAGGTTTCAAAGATGCGCTCGATTAGCGCGACTTTCGCGCCCATAAAGCAGAGGGGCAGAAGAATGCTCCCCGGACGGTTGAGGTTGTCCTTAGTTATCGTCGAGCGCAGTGTCGAACTGGTTTCACACGGGCAGCCCCGCACGCATAATTACAGCACACGTCCCAGGTGGTCTTAATAAACGAACAGCGTAATAAATGGCCTCCGCGTCGCCGGCAATAAGAAAAGGTCAGGTCCGGGGGCTTAAAACGCCGTTGAAAAACGAAGAAACGCTCCCGATAATCGGGCCGTATTATTTTTACGCCGCGGCAGGTCACTAGTATATCGCGCATGCGCGCGCACAGCGGACGAAACCGCGTACTCGCGCGACCCACGGACGATTTACTGTTAAACGATCGGTGCGCATACTTTCTGCGGCGTGAGGGATTCAATCGCGACGCTCCTCTCGAATCGGACACTAAAATGTCATACATAACGGCTGATAAAGCTTCACGAGGGTGCTGCGAGCACGTTACCGGCGAAACACTCTCAAGTAAGAAACTAACCCTACTTATTCGAGCGAACTCTAGCTACCCAGAATCCGTACACCGTGCGCTTACATCCAGCTCCTTTAACCCCCTTCGTACACACTCGCCTTTTACGGTACAGCCAGCTTCGCAAGGGTGGATCCTTGCCGGCAGCTTTCGACACATCTCACCAGCTAATCCTCTGTCGGGGTTTCAGGTCCCCATTGTCGAGGCAGCTCGCTAGCGATCGCCCCCTGCGAGGGGATCGGCCAGAGGCCTCGGTATTTTCCACGGGAGAGCTCCCCAGGAGAACTCGAAAAACCCTTCGGTACGACCAAAACATCGCGCGCGACATCGTTGGACGTAACGACCCAGTTTATGTATCCAATTCGCCCGTGAGGCAGAGAGGGACAGGCAGACGGGAGCGAGGCGCGCGCGAGGGAGAGGGCGACGTCGTTGGAAACGGGCGGACGAGGACGCTGCGCGAGGACGAGGGACTGGCGACGCGGAGGGGAACGGAGAAAGGAAGCGAGAGCGAGAAGGACGTAGGACGTAGCCAGTCGGAGGAAGCGAGAGGGAGGATTTTGAAGCAGAACACCCGTACGGACAGCTGAGTCCCGGGATGAAGGCAGGAGAGGTTCGAGCGTGGTGCGGGAGTGGGGATCGGCGCGGCGGTGGGGGCATGAATCCGGCATGGTTAGCAGAGACGGAGAGAGCGAGCGGCGGTGGTGGGGGCGGCCTGGTGGGAGGGCGGTGGTGGGGGCAATAAACACGCCGGCGCCTCAGTATCGTCGCGTCCACCGAGGGAGTCGGTTCGTGGCGATCTTTGTCCTCCCTTCCCCTTCCGTCGCGCAACAAAAGCTCCGTGCTCGCTCGACACTCGGTTGATTCACGCGAGACCGCGGAACGGACCGTCTTCTTGTCGAGCGCGTACCCTCGCCTGGAAAGTAATCGCGTGTTCGGTCAACGGAGCGCGATCATGCCGCGTTCAATCGACGACCAGGGCTAGCCTTGCCCTTGAAGGATAACCGCCTCGAGTGGGTCGACCGTGCCGCGACGCGCGCGACGTTTCGCCAGCTGTGTGCCGGGAATCGCGACCGCGTGTGTTTTGTGTTTGACGTTTTTTCCCCCCCCCGTTCCCCTCGCTTGACCGTCCCAGCAGCGTTACCTCCGCGTTGACAAAAGACGAGCGGCTCTTACTTTCTCGGTTCCGCGTTCGTGCTCACCGCGACCGTTCAGTTCTGTTGTTGGTGCTCGTTTGTATACGGTGGATCCAGCGGGACACGATAGAACGCGCGAGGGAACAAAGGGACTGTGAACCAGCGGCGACAGCGAGGAAGCAAGGGAGACGGAGTGATATCGTCGGCGTATCGATCGAAAGGGGTGCTCGCAGTTGACGTAAGTCGATGAATTTTGCTCTTAGCCAGTAATGATCGCGCGGAAAGGGGGGGCTCTCGCGCGCGCGTCCCGGCTGCGAGGAAGCGCGTATTATTTCACCGTAAGTCACGTAGCCCTACGCGGTGAACTGGTTTGCTCGTCTTTCTCTTCGTGACGCGCGCCCGTGCGCCTTCCCCCCTGCGCTTCCAGGGCTTGAAATAGTCCCGACGGAGAAGTTCACTGCCTCCTCTGCACCCGATTGTGTCATTGAGGTTTGAGCGGGCGGCAGGATTCCTCGATCGGGGGACGCGCGATTGTTTCGCGGACCGAGCGTACGCGGCACGCTCACATTTGAAAATCGGCCTTCGGTTTGTTTTCGCGCTTCTGACTCTAAAAATGTATAGATATGATACCTTCGCGTTTAATTTAAAAACGGTAGTTAATAGGAAGCTTAAGGACACTACGCTAACATTTTGCAAACAAGCCAATTTCCGCTTTTACCTCGTGACAGTCTAGCATAAAGGTTATACACGACGAAATCTTCCTGCGGAAAGAACCAGCGCTACTCCCTAGAAACGGGAGATCCTCATTGAACCTAAAAATCTGCAGGTTTCCGTCGACCAGATGGTCTATTCACATAACGCTCCATTCAGAGCCGTCACGAGCGGCTTCCATGTTCCCATTCTGTTTCTGCCATTAAACTTTCGAAAATTTCCTGAAAGTTTGCCCTCTTAATGGAAGCTTTAATGACCCCACCGTTAGTACCTTACCAACCTCCCGATTTTCTGTCTGCGCCAACAATCCTTTACCTATCACCAGCACATAAAAAACATTTGACTGCCACGCGATTATCCCACATGCTTCATTCACTCGCATTCAATCTATTACTCTACAATACATTATTCCCGATAACAGTAATACCCTTCATTCGCAAATCTAAGAGATGATTTATCATAAGCATCCCAAAGTAAAAATTACAAGTTGAAAATGGTGATCGGTGCTGACTAACCACACTCTTATTTTCAACGAGCATAATCTTCAGCTCCTTAATACTGTTGCGCGGAATAATTTTGGGAAGGTTATGACTCGCCGTGTTTACGCTAGCTGATAGCAGCTTGGCCAAAAAAAAGGGGGGGACATTGGAAGGGAATTGCCTGTTGGCAACGGATCGCGTTCGTTGTTTCGCGTTAATCGAGCACGGCGCTGCAGCGATTCGATGCGCAGCGTGACGCGCGGGCCATCGTAACGCGAATTTATTGTCAACTAATTAGTCGTTGGCCGTGCAGCTCGGCCCGTTTTAATTCGTCGCGCTTCCCTCGTCCCGCGCGCGTTACCCCCCGAGCCGCGGGCTCTCGTCGCCAGTAAAAACGTCCAAAGGGGCATGCCATCGACTATAAGAAAAACGTCGAGACTTAACCGAGGCTAGACCGTCAAACGCGTGGAACGCGGAGCGTTTTAATTAACATTCTTCCCCCTGAGTCACTTTAATCTGTTTACGGAAGCACCTCGTTCGCCGCCGATACCACTTTTTCACTAGCAAAAATTCACATAATAGCTGAAATCAACGTAACTGCCTCGGATTCATTATCCCCCGAGTCAGATTGATACTTGGCCTACATTAATCGATCCTTCAAATTGCCGCACGTGTTTCCTCTGCAAATTGAAGGAGCACCGAGGATATTATTGCTAGAGTGTATCGCGTGCTTACATAAGACGTTCTGCTGGATGTCAAATCGATTACCATTGCTTACTGTCGATCGTTGTGCGAGAAATATTTACTTAGAATTCTATGATCGGTACATTGAAACTTCTCAACAAATCTCATCGAATGTGTCAATTATCCTAGAATTAGGAATTCCAATTTCGCGCGTTTGCAAATTCTATCGATTCCCTTGGATACTTCCACGCCTCCCCCAGTCGATGACCGCTCCAAATCACGGAATATCAAAATTGAAATATATCGATAGTCGATACACGTTATATTCGAAAACGAGGGGTGCATTTTATCGGATTAAACGAATTTGCCCGCGAAGGAACTACCTCTTCCTGTTCTTACGTTGCAACGCAGGCACATATTAAGGTGGGATTCCACTGACAAGGGAACATCTCGAACCCGGAAATTCAAAAAATTCTGAAACTTTGTGAATATGTAGGGAAGTTCGTCCTGATTATAACGCAATTTTTGTTTGCTGCCTAAATTTACTCTAAGGGAGTATAATTGACCCGTGAAAATCCGGTTATTTTCCGCTTTTGTGCTATAACTCGTGAACTTGAAAATATTTTTTTAGCAAATGATAGATCTAATTAAAAGAAGTAACTTTTGTCTTGAAACTTTTTCTCTATATCTTACAGTTCGCGAGTTATAAGACAAAATCAGAAAATAGCCGAATTTTCAGGGGTTAATTTCACCCCCCTCGAGTGAATTTGGGCAGCCAACAAAAGTTGTGTCGTAATCAGGAGGAAATCCCGTACATACTCACAGAGTTTCAGAATTTTTTGAATTTCCGGGTTCGGGATATTCCCTTGTGAGGCAAATTTTTGTCAACCGACAACACCGTCGCATCTTTTTTCCGCATGCAACACATGCAATCACTATCGCAATCATCGCGTGCGACACGTTGCCTTGCGTTGCCTCAGTGGAATCCCACCTTTACATTTCCTCTGCTACCCTGCGCCATCTTCGTTAAATACTTTCAGGAACTTCGCTAGGCACAGCGCGTGCCGCTGGTAGCTGGAGCTCGCTTGCAAATGAAGTTCCTTGGAATAGTTGGACGGACAGGGCTCACATATTCTGGCCAACACTGACCCATACCCCCGGGTGTGTTAGCAGAGAGCTGTAAGACAGGTAGTGACGTCATCGACCCCAGCTGCTTCGCTTTTGTTGCCTATTCGTGTACGTACGCGGACAGAGGTGCTCGTTTCTACTTCTTCCACAATGCACAGTCGCGTTTGCATAGGTCTCCCTTCGTTAAGCACCAGCGTTTAACCCCATTACGCGCACGGAGGCGAGACGTTGGCGCACTTCAATTAAAGGAACGACCCGTTCGTCTTTTGCGATACGATCTTGGGGTATGGACGGCCGTTTGCACTCCAAGCGGCTTCGATTAACGTTGCTCGTTGATTTTATTCGGTCTCGTGTGGAGGACCTGATATTTTGTAGAATTAATTATTGGGTTTGGAAAGGTTTCGGTATATTAATCAATACCGTAGTCTGTTTGAGAATTGAAGAAAAATAAATGGGTAGTACCTAGCTTAATACATTTCACTTACTTCCAGTAATTTTTCGTTTCAAGGAACGTTGCCGATTCGTAGTTCATACCTTCACACACGATTGAATATTCATGCACGAGGCTTAACATCAAAGTTCCTAAAATATGAGCAGAAACTCCAATGATTCGCTCCAAGGTTCCCACTGAAATTCCTTCCTTTTTCTCGCTATAAAAACGCGATAGAGATATTCGTGTAACGAGGGCTAATTCGCTCTCCCGTGAATGCCTGGCCAGTTCTGGGCGTGCATCGAGCGCGTTTCAGAAAATCGCACGGTAGATTAGCCAGGCGGTTTCCTCGAATTAACCGGTCGCGACGAGCAGCAAGGACGTTTCGTTGCAATTTCTCTCCTGGTATCTCCAGGTGTGTACCAATTCATCCATGCAAATATATCCATGTCTGCTTGTCCGTTATACACCCCCTCTCTCTCTCTCTCTCTCTCTCTTTCTCTCTCTCTCTCTACTATTTGCCTGATTTATTTCGCTTTTGCACCAAGTCGTACCGAATTCATCATGACACGCTGTAAATGAGAAAAATGGGCGCTGGCGGTTCGATGGAAAAGCACCACGGCGACCTCGATGGAATTCCCTGCTGGATGGGCGACCCTTTCCAAGGGAATCCCTGTATCCTGCGCAAGGACGCTCGTTTGACGTCACTGACCCAGCTGCCTGTTTTTCGTGGCTAGGGTGGCATACTTCTATACTCTTGAAAATCACTCGGGCTGGTGTACTCTCGTCCTTCGTGGAAAAATAACACGAAAATGTGGAGCAAAATTTTTTACGTACGATTAATTTTTATAGGAGTTTCACAACTCCTGAAATTCCCAAAGATGCAGTTTTATTACTTCGGAAATTTTCGAAGAAGAATTCCACTACTTCTGAAATTCTCAAAGAAGGAATTCCACTACTCTTGAAATTCTTAGAGAAGGAATTCCACTACATCTGAAATTTCCAAAGGAGGAATTCCGCTACTTTTGAAATAACTAGAGAAGGAGTTCCACTACTCTTGAAATTCTTAAGGAAGGAATTCCACTACTCTAGAAATTCCCCAAAAAGGAATTCCACTACACTTGAAATTCCCAAAAAGGAATTCCACTACTTCTGAAATTCCGAGAGAAGGAATTTCACTACTTTTGAAATTCCCAAAGAAGGAATTCCACTACTCTTGAAATTCCCCAAAAAGGAATTCCACTACTCTTGAAATTCCTAGAGAAGGAGTTTCACAATTCTTGAAATTCCCAAAGAAGGAATTCCACTACTTCTGAAATTCCCAGAGAAGGAATTTCACTACTTTTGAAATTCCCAAAGAAGGCATTCCATTAGTCTTGAAATTCCCGGAGAAGGAGTTTCACCATTCTTGAAATTCTTAAAGAAGGAATTCCACTATGAAATTCCCACTTATGAAATTCCCAAAAAGGAATTTCACTACTCTTGAAATTCCCAAAGAAGGAATTTCACTACTCTTAAAATTCCCAGAGAAGGAATTCCACTACTTTTGAAATTCCCAAGGAAATAGTTCCAATTCTCCCAAAATTCCCCAAAAAGGAGTTTCAATACTCCTGAAATTCTCAAAGAAGTAATTCCACTACTTTTGAAATTCCCAAGGAAATAGTTCCAATTCTCCCAAAATTCCCTAAAAAGGAGTTTCAATACTCCTGAAATTCTCAAAGAAGTAATTCCACTACTCTTGAAATTCCAATAGAAGGAATTCCGCTACTCTCAAAATTCCCACAGAAGTACTTCCAATTCTCCCTGAAATTCCCCCAAAAGTAGTCCCACTCTTCTCTAATTTTCTCGGAACAATTTGCACACAGAAAGTTTCTCTTTTAATTCTGCGGTACATTAAGATACACGTCATGTTCCCCAAGTACATCTCCCATCGACATTGTTTTCTCTCGACTCTGAAGGCAGCGGTCTCGACTGAACGGCGCACGTTCGCCAGACAATTGAAGTCGCTGGGCGTTTTTTGCCGTTACAAGGAATTCGCAGAAATTCGGTCTGCAGATAGGACTCGCGCAAGAAAAGACTGTGCTCCCGCGTCGTTGACCCCGCAAACCGTGTTTCTCAGGCACATAGAGGCCTGCTATACTTGGCGACTGCGCGATATGCAAACTGCTGCTCGCTTACACCAAGTTATTACAGGGGATTGTGATGTCTGGCTGGCTCCGCGGCCACTTTCCTCCGCTTTGTGCGACACCCATTCGAACGGAGTGCTTCCTAGACGAACCACTCTCCGATTCGATGACGTTCCTCGCCACCCAACCCGAGTCTTCAGCGCTTGAATATTCAAAGCTCCATTCGCGCGCCCGTAGAATCAATTTTTCAGTGGCACCGCTGAAACACGTTAGCTACCTTCGAGCTTTTTAACGGAATATTAGCTGGTTCCAGAGACTTTTTGAAAGATTCTGGGTTATACAGAGTACGCGGAAAATAGAGGTCAAGGTTTTCAGGGATGACGCCAAAATGGTGGTTTGTTTAACGCGGGTGGGAAAGAGGTTTGGGTCATCGATTTGTTCCAAATTTCTGGCGTAATTAGGACGCGGGGCGTAGCACAGCCTGTCAAATACAGAGGCCGCAGTACTTAATGGTTCGCGAGAAAATTGAGCTTGGAGGTTCGTCTTTTCTGGACCCCTGACATTCTCGCTTTTCCCGTGAATTCCACGAGTCCGCTCGAATTTAATATTGACACGCAGGATACGCTCCTGGAGCTTCGCGCAGCAATATCCGTGAATCCATGCTGCTGCAATCGCGACCGTAGAGAGCGTCAGCCGTTTGACCGAGAATATACACGATTTCAATCTTTCTATTTTAAGACGTTTTAAATGGTAATTAGGATTTTGTACAGCTTTATATCAGAAAACGACGAAAGGTACATTTGAAATTCAAAAGTGGAATGGGTACCTGAAACCTTCGAATAGCAAATGGATTGTAGCTTTATCGTGACGAGAGCTCAGAGGTAAAAGGCTAGCAGAGCACATCCAGTAGAATTACATACTTTTTAATAGACCCCGCAGTGCTCACTGATATAAAGTTACATCGACGTTTTTAGAACCTGGAACTTTTATAGCAATTGACTTTATCACAATTGATAAAAAATCGGAATATTAAAATCCGTAACTGTAACCACTCGCGCCACCGAATTTTTCTTCGCAGTTACTAAGTCCACCGCCAAACTCAATTCTAAAATATTACCTTATAACATTCCACACTATTCCATACCCAATATACGATAAAGCACAAAGAACCATAAACATCACTCCGTTACAATACACCACTATTTGCCAAGGGACTTTCGCAGCCACAAGAAGCTCGTAAACTTTAACAACTGAAAGATTCATAAAAAATGCACTTCAGGTATGCCAGCGCTGAACACATTCTTCCCTCAACAATTTTGATAGTGTATAAAAAATGGAGGAATTATCCGAGAGGTGGGGTGCAGTGTACTCGCCCTGTATGTTCCTAGACTTGCCCCTCTGTCCCTGCCTCGCGGGAGGATGCATTTCCCGACGGAATCGCTATATCGATGTACGTCTTCTGGAGCGTGTGCTCGAGCACGGTTTAATTGATTCCCTGCCTCTCAGCTCCGCGAATACGGCGCTATATGCAATTATGCATCCGCGGGGCTCTGGGATGCACGCGTTGAATTTTAATAAGCGCAGGAAAATATATACCAGATTAAGCAGCGTGGGACACCTTCCATCAAGCATTCTGCATTCTGCATTTTGCATTCGGTGATTTTGCTGCGTGTTGATGGTTGTGATGGGTAGAAAAGGGGGCAAGGATTGGTGAAAGTTGCTTTTTCCAGAGAATATAAAAATATATATAGAAGTGAGTGTGGTTTTGTTAGGGACAGTTAAGGTTTGTAATTTCTCATGTTACTTTATCAGGATTTGTTTGAAGAAGAATTTGCGCGTTTCGGGTATTGATTTCTGTGTATTTTTTTTTAAACAAAAGTTAGGGTATGTGTACGAGGGGTCTTGGTCACTATTGTTGAATTTGTGAAATGAAATTCGTTTGTTGGAACGGTGATAGGATCAGCAGGTTTTGTCAGCGCGCTATTCACGTGCCGTGCATAACGGTGCATAAATATCGTGCACGCGATTGATTTCCCGCATTGTCTCGCGAATATCCGCGCGACGTGTGTCGAAACAATTTCGAGAGGCCGTTTGCAGACGGTCGACAAATATTCTCTGTCTTTTGGAACAGGCGGGAATCGCGCGAATTCCGTGGATTTCCCTGGAAAGTTTTTCCCTCGGAGCAACGTTTCTCGAAGCGAGACGAGAGCCAGGCGTAAAAGAAATTCCGTTGTCGTAAAACTTTTATCGCGACGACTACCATTTATTCTTGTTCACAATAAGGAGAGAAGTTCTGCAAATTTCACGCCGTGAAATATGAATACCCGTGCTTTCCGCTCGCTCTTCTTTTCTTCCCGAAGTAGGTCCTGCTTGGGAGGGAAAACAGGGAGCGCGCGAAGAAGTTTCGCGGACCAGTGTTCTTGAATTTTTAGGGGAAGTGCTATGTGGGGTATGAAGTTCGGAAGACAGAAGGTACTTAATTTTTAGGATTTTGGTGGGAAAAGTTTTTGGGGGCTTTGGAGTTTTTGAAGAACGAAGTGTGACAGGTGTGAAGTTTCGAAAGGTGTTCCGTAATTCTTGAAATTCCTAGAAAAGGAATTCCACTACTCTTGAAACTGCCAAAGAAGGAATTCCACTATTGAAATTCCCAAAGAAGGAATTCCACTACTTCTGAAATTCGTAGAGAAGGAATTCCACTATTTTTGAAATCCCCCCCCCCCCCCAAAAGGAATTCCATTACTTCTGAAATTTCCAGAGAAGGAATTCCACTACTCTTGAAATTCTGAAAGGAGTTTCACTATTCTTGAAATTCTTAAATAAGGAATTCCACTACATATGAAATTCCCAAAAAGGAATTTCACTACTCTTGAAATTCCCAAAGAAGGAATTTCACTACTTTTGAAATCCCCCCCTCCCCCAAACGAATTCCATTACTTCTGAAATTCCCAGAGAAGACATTCCACTACTCTTGAAATTCCCGAAGAAGGAATTCCACTACTCTTGAAATTCCCCAAAAAGGAATTCCACTACTTTTGAAATTCACCAAAATGGAATTCCACTACTCTTGAAATTCCTAAAGAAGGAGTTTCACTATTCTTGAAATTCTTAAAGAAGGAATTCCACTACTTTTGAAATTCCCCCCCAAAAACGAATTCCATTACTTCTGAAATTTCCAGAGAAGGAATTCCACTACTCTTGAAATTTCCAGAGAAGGAATTTCACTACTCTTGAAATACCCAGAGAAGACATTCGACTACTCTTGAAATTCGCAAAGAAGGAATTCCACTACTTTGAAAATTCACCAAAAAGGAATTCCACTATCGAAATTCCTAAAGAAGGCATTTCACTACTTTTGAAATTCCGAAAGAAGAAATTTGACTACTTCTGAAATGCCCAAAGAAGGACTTCCACTACTTCTGAAATTCCCAAAGAATGAATTCCACAACTCTTGAAATTCCCATGGTAGGAATTCCACAATTCCTGAAATTCCCAGAGAAGCACTTCCACGACCCCTGAAATTCCATAACGATAAAAATTTTGAAAAATCAATTCCCATCCCGAAATTCCCATGGCCCGAGCTCCACGACCCCTGAAATCTCCTCTTTAACTGTGCGAAGCGTGCGCGATCAGTTTTTTGCTTTTGCTCGCGGGTTCGCTTTATGCGTCTGTCAACGGCGGCTCGCGGTTTGACGAACGTCAGGTGCACTTCCGGAACGAATCGAGAGATCCGCCGAGATATTCACCGACGATTGATTTCGCCGGGCAAATAGGAGAACCCATTATCCAGCTGGACTATCCAGCACGCAGATTTTTCCATAGTCGATTCGTAGAAAGAACATAGACAATAGCGAGCTTTCAAGCTTTCACATTGTTGTTCGAGTGGTGTAAGTCGAGGCATTGAAAGCAAAAAAGGACTGAAAAAATGAATTTTTCCTATTTTATATTATTAGTAGAGCCTACTGCAATAATTATTTCTACTAACTCAATTTCGCAAAAAATGTGTTTTAGTCCATTTTTGCTCTCAACGCCTCAAATATTCTTATCAGAGTGTATAATAATAATACTAATGCTTAGACTTTGATACTCCAAAGCTGTCTTTCATATATGATGTCTCAAAACTATTAAATAACAAATCGAAACAGCTAAACTCTTCGTTCCATCAAAGCTCTGAATGTCCTCTGCCATTTCACAATCAGAAACTTCGTTTCCAACACTCAAACCATTGATAATCGAAAACCCCATTTGATCCACGATTATTGGTCACTCCGTACAGTTAAACTGTCTCCCTCCTACACTGCAGATTGTTCCACCAGAATATCCTATCATTAAAGCACGTCATCAATTACAACATACGCATCGACGTACCAATTCCTCGTTGAGTATTGCAGTCACGGAGAGCAAAGACGAAGCAAAGTGTCGTGCCTCGAGATAAATAACACGGGGCATCGTAGGAATTTGTACCGGGGGTTGTAACGACTTGGAGTCGACGGTTAAATCCAGGATTACGAAAAGTTGCGGCATAATTTCGGAAACTTCGAAGAACCGTCTCCTTTAATTGTGCCATAAACCGCGGCGAGGAGTTTTCTCGCTATTGCAACAAACTCCGCCATTAACGTAATACAGGAAGACATGTTTCATCGGCTTATGGGGCTCGATGGGCGCGACTTAAGGCTCCCGAAGGGTTCTCTTTAATAAGGGCATCGATCTTAACGAGCCTGCTTCTTGCCGCGGAATTTTTTGATTTTGCACTTTTCAGGACAAAACATGTATAAGAATCCTCCTTTATATTAGGAAGATAAGTGTACGAATATTGCGATTTTTTATAATTAATAACGGAATTATACTTTGATATTATCATAGTGCTTTAGAAGCTTCCAAAATTCGACAATTTAGTGAATAGGTACATGTATTAGTAGTTCACTTTGTTAGAGTAATAATTCTTTGATACATTAGCTCGCTGATGTAATATTCATTTTACCTCTGCATAGTAGCTTGAGTAATTAAGCCCCTCGATTTTATTATACTAGTAGCGAAGCTCTGATCCATCACATTTTCACGAGTACTCCCATTAAGTTAGGATTTCGTACTACCCCGGTAGAAATTTTATCTAAACCTTTCAATTCCATGTAAAATAGTAGATTCAAAATGACGAGCAATAAATGCAGAAGGAGTTAGAACCGTCTACAATATCCCAATTTAGTGTTTCTTTCATTCCATCAATGAGAATAGTAGAAGCTGAATGAAAGATGACATATATGTGCTTCACGACCCTAACCGGTGCTCGGCTCCTTATTTCCCACGTTTTTTCCAACGTCCTTGTCTCGACGCTCGAAGCCTGTTTACTTTCGCGCCTGGGTCACTCGACCCACTTTCGTATTTCACTTCCAATAGCCCTACGTGCATGGTCAGCGAAATAGAGTAAATTGTAACTGATGTAACCAATCGACGTTCGGGAACGGCCTACGGCGCGACTGGCACATAGGTGGCGCCCCGTTCGCTTCGGTATTTGTACTATTTGTAGAGTTCAGAACAGAGTAATATCTGAGAGTCAGCGTTGGGGGAATCGGTAACGCGTCTGGCCAGTACGCAGAGGACTCCGCAGATCTTGGGTTCGAATCCCATCGCTCTAGAGTTCCCTTTTTCACCCGCAATATTATAAAAATTGTGAGCATCGCGTGCATTTGCGTAATGCAATAAAACCATCTTCAATACTTTGCATCTAGTTTTTCAGTATTTCTTTCAATTCTGGTCTCTCGAGACTCTTAACGTCCCAACTTCCCACAATTACCGTCCCCGGCAATTCTTCTGCGATATTTCACGGATTACGGTCTACGTTCCACAGCACAAGCACGCCATTGATTCTGTCACCTAGACCACATTCACGAAAGATTCTATAAGAGTTGCTGCAATGAACTTACTCGACTCGCGGGTATATATATACGAGCCAGTTGCGCATAGACTGTAACCCCTGTCGCAAGAAATTATAAAAGTCCCCCCATTCTTTCGCCCTTGCCCCCCCCCCCCCCGCGCTCTCGTACGCCATCCAGTAACTTACGGTTTATTCGAGCCAGTTTTTCTCTCGTCGTGGCGCTGCCTTTGTTCGCGGGTGATAAACGCGTGCTGGCGGAGCGCGTCGCGTTGCTTCACGACTCGTGGCGGTAACGGCCACGACGCTTTCCTTTCGCGGAAACAATAATTCCGTCTAGCAACCTCGCGCTGGGAAAACGACGTTCCGCGACCCGACGAGCTTGATTCACGGGCACTCATTATCGATAGCTATCGCGACTGAATTATGAATTTTGACCGAATGGAAAGTTTTTGAAATTTTTGAAATTTTTCGATATTATATCCTATTGCAAGAAATCCTGTATTTGTTATTTGTTATTAGGTAGAAGAAGGAGTTTATTGTTAAAAAATTATGTGTATCTATATTTAATAAGCATCATTCAAAGTATTTTCTGAGTATTCTTGAATGTTTATTCGGGTGGAGGTTCGTAAATCTTCGTGATGAAAAGGTTTGACTGCTTCGAAACGGTAGTTCGCTAAAGCTTACGCCACAATGTAGAGGCGGCATTGAGCATTGCAGTGGGATGGTCAGGGTGCAGCCGCTATTAAAAAGATTGAAAGTTGTTATTAGATCCCCGTAGGTGACGTTGACACGAGTCCCGTTATCATAACCGGTGTCGCGCAGAAATTGAGCCAGGCGCATCCTACACGCCTCTGTGTACAATTTGCAGAGGGAACGATGTGTACTCAGCGAAGGTTCATCTTTATTATCCATTGCCAGGCGAGTCGACCACCGATCGATCGACTACATTTTGCTTTGGATTGATTGGAAAATTTACTTTGGCTAGCTGGTAGAGTAGAAAATAAAAATTTTTCATTTTAATAGCTTCTAAGAAGTCTTCTTCGATCATTTCTCTTTAAATATTAATATCTTCAAGCTCCTCCAGGCTTCGTTTAAAGTCTGGTCAGATTTTTCTTTTGTCCGCTTTTGCGTCGTTAGTTTAAGAAAGAAGGGAGAAAGAATAATTCCTTCGATTACATCGTCCAATAGATCTGGACGTGATCGAAGGATAGAAATGATGATCTACGGCGGTTCGTTCGTTTTGGACGTCCCCAGGCAAAGGGGGACACGCGAAATTCAGTTTGAGAGACAATTGCAGCTTCCAGACTCTATCGACTTTGCTCTTAGCACGCGAAGGGGGTGGGCGGAGGGAGGGGGGCTGAGAGAAGAGTAGACTATCATCGATAACGAGGGAGTAGCGTCTACTGTCGACTCAAAGCTTTCGACGCTTTAGGCACCTTCGAGCTGCATTACGTGCTCCTAGGGAAGGAACGTCGGCCAACTCTCTCTCTGGAGCTTCGACACTCTATATTTAAGCGGGCAGGACCGACACAATAGGCTTTATGCTAGCAATCAGTATTCTACTTCCGTGACTAGACGTCCAGGCGCTCCGTGTATCGATTCGCTTCCTTCAATGTCAATAACCTGTGCGCGACTTGCCTCGCTCGATGACGGACGTATCGCGGACGCGTGTCCGCCTGTCATGGGTCATCATTGATTCTGGGGAGTAAGATCCGTTTCGCTCAGGAAACGCTGTGCGGTGATCAAGGATGGGTCGTGGACACTTGGAATTTTATTGGGTGTTGGATTAAAGCTGTGAATTAGTTTTAGTAGTGGGCCGGGGTTTATTGAAGGGTGGTTGAGAATTCGTTGGGAGCTTTGAGTTTCGAGAGATTCGGGAGCTGAGACCGTTGAGATTTGGGACCTCAGGGAGCTGAGACTTACGGGAGTTGAAATCTTTGGAAGTTGAGATGTTAGGGAATTGGGACTTATGGGAGTTGAAATCTTTGGAAGTTGAGATGTTACGGAATTGGGATTTATGGGAGTTGAAATCTTTGGAAGTTGAGATGTGAGGGAATTGGGACTTACGGGAGTTGAAATTTTTGGAAGTTGAGATGTTAGGGAATTGGGACTTACGGGAGTTGAAATTTTTGGAAGTTGAGATGTTACGGAATTGGGATTTATGGGAGTTGAAATCTTTGGAAGTTGAGATGTTAGGGAATTGAGACTTATGGGAGTTGAAATCTTTGGAAGTTGAGATGTTAGGGAATTGAGACTTATGGGAGTTGAAATCTTTGGAAGTTGAGATGTTAGGGAATTGGGACTTACGGGAGTTGAAATTTTTGGAAGTTGAGATGTTACGGAATTGGGATTTATGGGAGTTGAAATCTTTGGAAGTTGAGATGTTAGGGAATTGAGACTTATGGGAGTTGAAATCTTTGGAAGTTGAGATGTTACGGAATTGGGATTTATGGGAGTTTAAATCTTTGGAAGTTGAGCTGTGAGGGAATTGGGACTTAGGGGAGTTGAAATCTTTGGAAGTTGAGATGTTAGGGAATTGGGACTTATGGGAGTTGAAATTTTTGGAAGTTGAGATGTTACGGAATTGGGATTTATGGGAGTTGAAATCTTTGGAAGTTGAGATGTTACGGAATTGGGATTTATGGGAGTTGAAATCTTTGGAAGTTGAGATGTTACGGAATTGGGATTTATGGGTGTTGAAATATTTGGAAGTTGAGATGTTAAGGAATTGGGATTTATGGGAGTTGAAATCTTTGGAAGTTGAGATGTTACGGAATTGGGACTTATGGGAGTTGAAATCTTTGGAAGTTGAGATGTGAGGGAATTGGGACTTATGCGAGTTGAAATCTTTGGAAGTTGAGATGTTACGGAATTGGGATTTATGGGAGTTGAAATCTTTGGCAGTTGAGATGTGAGGGAATTGGGACTTATGGGAGTTGAAATCTTTGGAAGTTGAGATGTTAGGGAATTGAGACTTATGGGAGTTGAAATCTTTGGAAGTTGAGATGTTACGGAATTGGGATTTATGGGAGTTGAAATCTTTGGAAGTTGAGATGTTAGGGAATTGGGACTTATGGGAGTTGAAATTTTTGGAAGTTCAGATGTTACGTAATTGGGATTTATGGGAGTTGAAATCTTTGGAAGTTGAGATGTTACGGAATTGGGACTTATGGGAGTTGAAATCTTTGGAAGTTGAGATGTTAGGGAATTGGGACTTATGGGAGTTGAAATCTTTGGCAGTTGAGATGTTACGGAATTGGGACTTATGGGAGTTGAAATCTTTGGAAGTTGGGACCTGAGGGAGTTGGAATCTCTGAGTGGTGAAACCTCTGAGAGTTAAATCCTCAGGGAATTGGGATCTCTAAGAATTGGGAGAGTTCATATCTTTGGGGGTTGGAATCTTCGAGAATTGGAATCTTTGGAAATTGGGGTCTTCGGGAGTAAGGACCTCTGGGAGTTGAAATCTTTAGGAGTTTGAATCCTCGGGAGTTGGAATCATTCGGTGTTGAAATCTTCGAGAGTTGGAATCTTCGGGAGTTGGGACCTTTGAGAGTTGAAATCTTTGGGACCCCTAGGAGTTACGAGCTTCGGGAATGGGAGCCTCTGGAACATGAAGTGAATTAATTAAGCTTCAGAGCCTCTGTACTGCATTGATTGAACTGTTTACAGTTGCATTACATTTCCATCCGATTTTCAACCCACACAGATTTATTCCCCCCGTTTCTATGAAGCGATTTAAACGGCAAATAGCAGCGCGACAAATAATCCTCTAATATCATTGTTTTTCCACCTTGATAAAATCACGATGAAATGGTTTACCTTTCACGTACAAATAACTCGTATTCCTGGACACGCGACAACGAGTTGGCAAATAAACCGTCTTTAATGAATATTTACAGACACGCTGACGCGTTGAGTTAAAACTTTTCACGCATTCCCTGCAATGCCACTCGCTCAAGTGGTAAACAGCGTTCTTAAAAAGCCTTGCCGCTTTCCAACACTTTCATATTCACCCTATTCAAACGCAAAACAGCTCATTAAAGCAGAAACTCTACTGTGCAGTCAGAAATCAAGAATGTCACATTTTTATTTCCTAAAATTCTCACTGTACACTAATTTCTCATTGTTTACTATTCTCCAAAATGGTAATTCCTACCAACTTCCCTGTCATTCTCAGTTAAATTATAAATGATAGATCTTTCGCTGACAATACAGAGTTGTTTCCAGTTCCCATCAGTATAGAATGGCCATATTGAAGGAGTCTACAGCAAGGTGGATGTTCTTCAATAGAACGTTTCAGAATTGTGCTCCGCCGGTGAAGATACATCCGCATTACAGTCTATGGCACTACGCCAGTTTATTATTGATTCCCTCTTCTTCGTCCCCAGCGTTTTGCACTAGATTCCCGGGAGTTCTTCCACTGTTTCCATACACCTTATAGACTTCTCTGAATATTTCACCACGAAAACTCGTAGGGAAAGCGTTTTATCGCCAATCCTTTTATCCAACGCCACCAAATAACTTCCTTCAGCACTTGGCCCCTAAAAGTCCCCGGATTTCCCCATTTATTTCTCAATGCTCATAGAATATTCCTCGGCCGAAACAATATCACAGCAGATAATACCACAGAATGATTCGCAGCGTTCGTCTGAATTGTATTTTCCTGGGAAATAAGCATTCACGATGGCCGAAACGTGAATCAGAGGAGCGATTAAGCTCGGCTGCTGCTCCCCAACGATCGATGGCATTGAAACGATAAAATTCGCTCGATAAAATGCAGCGAGGCTTGGGGGGACCGCGAGGAATACGTGAACGCCACAGCGCTAGTGATTAATTACCGGCCATTTGTATTCCGCGGACGTTTACCGCGCGGATCTTCATTCTTGCGCGAACCGTAGGACTTTGTGACTTTCTCTCGAGGTCATCCGAGCGCGTATCTCCGGGCGTACGTTCGCTAGCACAAAGGGCAGGCTTATCCGCGGCCTCGCTCGCTTGTCGTTCGCTCAACCCGTCCCCTGACGTCATCGTAATTACTGAAATTACGTTGCCCCGCGTGCAGGGGATTCCATCTAACTGCGGCTCATTCGCTGCCGCAGCGCGCGTCGCAGAGAGCCTAGGGAAATCCTTCGCGATGGAACTGGGAGCAGAAAGATGAGATTGTGGGAGTGTCTTTGGGCCACTGTTTTAGCAGTTGGTCATTTGGAATAGTATTCCGTACCTTGGGGAATGTTTGTTCAATCTTGGAGTGGGAATTAAGTGTTTAATAAAGGAAAAGGGAATTAAGTGTGGAGACTGTAGCCAAGAATCTTCTTTCTTTGAAGTACCGCCTTCGTTGCTTTTAAAGATATCTGTTACTCTTCACATTCAGTACGAATTTATTACATGCAATTGTAAAAGTGGTGTTTACGCTACACATCACTGATAATCTTATATCTTATATGTTATATCTTATATCTTATATATACTAGAGGAAGTGCAGCATATTTGGAGGAATACTGTTGGTAATTTGGAATACCGAAGTATCTAATAAACTACTAACGCTATTTAATTTGTAACACCGTAGATTATAGGGGCTAATGACCTGTTCACTAATGACATTTGTGGATGAACCGCCATTTTTACATTTTCGACTTAATCTGCATAATAAAAGAACGTCAATCTGAAAAACTTTTTCAGCAAGTATTTAATCGTTCCAGCCATGGTTAAAATATGTCAAAACTTTACAATTAAATATTTAATCTACTCACTTGCATGTTTCTTCTATGGTTCCGTGTCAGTTTTGCGATAATTTCGAGAATACAAAGTGTGACATGAAATTTTAGGTTTCAATGCCATGTTGCTAATTCGGAACACCGAAGGTGAAGGTAATTTGGAATATTCCAAAGTCTACCGATGCTTTTGTTTCACGCGTAACGGCTACCACCGCGTCGGTTTCGTCTGTTACAATGATGCAGCATCTGGGTTTTTAATCAAGATTTTTAATTTATATTTACATAAAATTGTTCCTTAATTATGATTTCTTAGCCTGATTACGTCATAAAATAAACTAATTTTATTATCTACATGTTTTGTTTAAGTTTATAAAGTGAAGGTAAATTGGAATACCGGTATTCCAAATTACCTGCGCCTTAACGAAATCGATACTTCTTGTCATTTTTCATTCAAACTAAAGTTTCAGTTACTTTCTGCTTTTTATTTTTACTGACACTAAGAAATATGAAAGTTTATTAGTTTCCCTATGATATTATGTAGTTTTATTTGTTCCCATCCTCTGTCGTAATTTTTTATTCGTCTTAAACAAACTGGTATTCCAAATATGCTGCACTTCCTCTACTTATAAAACAGAAAGTGTATCGTATGTTCGTGTGTTTGTCTGTCGCCTAAAAACTTTCGAACGGTAAACCCTTCGGGTCACGAAATGTACCTCAGCTCACTATACCTGGCTAATCCAGATAAACATGATTATTTTCACAAAAAACTAAAAAAAAATTTTTCTTTTATAAAATCAGAATTTAAATTTCGGGCGAAACAGAGTAGTAAAGTTGCTTAGTTATACATATCCCCAAAACTCCCACCGACGCGCACTCACTCCACCAATAGAGAATTCTAATTTCAAAAGCGTATGCACTATGCAGCCATACTGCCTTCGCGAATGCACCATTTCCTCCCCGTCATTAAATTTCCTCCACAAAGGAAATTAATTACATCCTAAAACGTCACAGACATTCGCTGCACTGCAAGATCAATCATTCAGCTCTAATGAATTTTACAATTCATCCTCCTGCACCTTTGCCGACGCGTATTCCGCGAAATGTGAGCCGCGAAAATTCAGTCGCGAGTTCGTTACACGTAACTCGAAAGCGAAAGCATGCCCCTCCTCTGTTGCAGGAACGATGCCAATTTGCCCGCGCGAATTCAGTCGGTGGCAGGGTCCTCGAACGTTGAATTGCCTGTCCGCCCGTGTCCTCGAAAAAGTCGAGAAAAAAAAAACGAGGCGAGCAGAAACGATCGCGCAAATAATGTCGCGCTGGGATGGCATTCGAAATCGCTTGGACATCGAATTCTTTCCTGCGAACCCGCGCGTACGTTGTGTGTATCGCTCGCAGAAATCGTCCGTCGATCGGCTCGTAAAATTTTTGCGCCCGTCGACGAATTGAAAGTTTTATACGCGCGGACGTTTCGACTCGTGGATCATCGTTATCATCGCTTTATCCGATCGGGTCGCGCGGGGCTCAGAACGACGCTGTAAATCGTTATTACGCTTTCGAGGGACGATGTTGCAGCCGAATGCGCGTTTTCTCTTCTTTCTGCCATCTTTCCTCGATCCTACTTTTTTTCGGTTTCAAATTTTGCACCGATCGTACGGCGGAACTTATTTATTTTCTGTGAATCGAGCTTTTATGGACAGCCCCCCCCCCCCCTCTCCCTCTCTTGGAGTTTCATGGGAAATTGTTAGCTGGTGGCGAATTTTATTTCTGGTTGACGAGGGCCCGTCCGCTGCGAAAATTTCACGTGCTCGTTGAGAATCGTAGACGGTAAATTGTTATGGTGTTGTTCTTTTCCAATAGCGAATATTGTGTGGGAATCGTTCGTCGTGGAATGTATTCCATTGGGAGATATTTTGGCAGCCATGTTCGAGAATGTTTCAGGTTTCAGGTTTTGTTTTCAATTTGGAAATTGAAATTAGGTACTGTAGTGCAACTGCAAATGTTCACTCAATGCAATTCAGAGGCTTTAAGGCCCGTTTATACAGTTTAAATCAAGCTGAAAGGGCCCACCTACCAAAGATTTCAACTCTAAAGGGTCTCAACTCTTAAAGATTCCAACTCCCATAAGTCACAAATTCAATAGGTCCCAAGTCTCAGAGGCTCCAACTCTCAGAGGTTCCAACGCACTGAGGTTCCAACTCACAGAGATTCCAAGAATCAGAGGTGTCAATTCCCAGAAGTTGCAAGTCTCAGAGATTCCAACTTCCAAAGGATTTAACTCTCAGAGGTTTTACCACCTAGAGGTCCCAACTCTCAGAAGTTCCAACTCCCAGAGGATTTAACACTGAGAGGTTTCACCACTCAGAGGTCCCAGCTCCCAGAGGTTTTAACTCTCAGAGGTTTCACCACCCAGAAGTTCCAACTCCCAGAGGTTCCAACTCCCAGAGGTTCCAACTCCCAGAGGATTTAACTCCCAAAGGTTCCAACTCGCAGAGGATTTAACTGTCAGAGGTTTCACCACCCAGAGGTCCCAACTCCCAGAAGATTTAACTCTCAGAGGTTTCAGCATCCAGAGGTTCCAACTCCCAGAGGATTTAACTCTCAGAGGTTTTACCACCCAGAGGATTCAACTCTCAGAGGTTTCACCACCCAGAGGTTCCAACTCCTAGAGGATTTAACTCTCAAAGATTCCAACTCGCAGAGGATTTAACTCTTAGAGGTTTCACCACCCAGAGGTTCCAACTCCCAGAGGTTCCAACTCCCAGAGGATTTAACTCCCAAAGGTTCCAACTCGCAGAGGATTTAACTGTCAGAGGTTTCACCACCCAGAGGCCCCAACTCCCAGAAGATTTAACTCTCAGAGGTTTCAGCATCCAGAGGTTCCAACTCCCAGAGGATTTAACTCTCAGAGGTTTTACCACCCAGAGGATTCAACTCTCAGAGGTTTCACCACCCAGAGGTTCCAACTCCTAGAGGATTTAACTCTCAAAGATTCCAACTCGCAGAGGATTTAACTCTTAGAGGTTTCACCACCCAGAGGTTCCAACTCCCAGAGGTTCCAACTCCCAGAGGATTTAACTCCCAAAGGTTCCAACTCGCAGAGGATTTAACTGTCAGAGGTTTCACCACCCAGAGGTCCCAACTCCCAGAAGATTTAACTCTCAGAGGTTTCACCATCCAGAGGTTCCAACTCCCAGAGGATTTAACTCTCAGAGGTTTCACCATCCAGAAGTTCAAACTCCCAGAGGTTCCAACTCCCAGAGGATTTAACTCTCAGAGGTTTTACCACCCAGAGGATTCAACTCTCAGAGGTTTCACCACCCAGAGGTTCCAACTCCTAGAGGATTTAACTCTCAAAGATTCCAACTCGCAGAGGATTTAACTCTTAGAGGTTTCACCACCCAGAGGTTCCAACTCCCAGAGGTTCCAACTCCCAGAGGATTTAACTCCCAGAGGATTTAACTCCCAAAGGTTCCAACTCGCAGAGGATTTAACTCTCAGAGGTTTCACCACCCAGAGGTTCCAACTCCCAGAAGATTTAACTCTCAGAGGTTTCACCATCCAGAGGTTCCAACTCCCAGAGGATTTAACTCTCAGAGGTTTCACCATCCAGAAGTTCAAACTCCCAGAGGTTCCAACTCCCAGAGGTTCCAACTCTCAGAGGTTTCACCATCCAGAAGTTCAAACTCCCAGAGGTTCCAACTCCCAGAGGTTCCAACTCCCAGAGGATTTAACTCTCAGAGGTTTTACCACCCAGAGGATTCAACTCTCAGAGGTTTCACCACCCAGAGGTTCCAACTCCTAGAGGATTTAACCCTCAAAGATTCCAACTCGCAGAGGATTTAACTCTTAGAGGTTTCACTACCGAGAGGTTCCAATTCCCAGAGGTTCCAACTCCCAGAGGATTTAACTCCCAAAGGTTCCAACTCGCAGAGGATTTAACTCTCAGAGGTTTCACCACCCAGAGGTCCCAACTCCCAGAAGATTTAACTCTCAGAGGTTTCACCATCCAGAGGTTCCAACTCCCAGAGGATTTAACTCTCAGAGGTTTCACCATCCAGAAGTTCAAACTCCCAGAGGTTCCAACTCCCAGAGGATTTAGCTCCCAAAGGTTCCAACTCGCAGAGGATTTAACTCTCAGAGGTTTCACCACCCAGAGGTCCCAACTCTCAGAAGATTTAACTCTCAGAGGTTTCACCATCCAGAGGTTCCAACTCCCAGAGGATTTAACTCTCAGCGGTTCCAACTCCCAGAGGATTCAACTCTCAGAGGTTTCACCACCCACATGTTCCAACTCCCAAATGTCGCAACTCCCACAATTCCCAACTCTCAAAGATTCCAACTTCCATAGATCTCAACTCTCACAAATCCCAACTCTCACAAGTCCCAACTCCCAGAGATCCCAAATTCCCTGAGGTTTCATCTCCCAGATGTCGCAACTTTCAAAAGTTCCAC
Organism: Andrena hattorfiana; assembly: GCA_944738655.2. Taxonomy (NCBI): domain Eukaryota; kingdom Metazoa; phylum Arthropoda; class Insecta; order Hymenoptera; family Andrenidae; genus Andrena; species Andrena hattorfiana. The sequence goes on from OX122889.2 coordinate 7,478,086, forward strand.
ATTCGTGAATTTTATTTCTAATTAAGAAGTGCTCATCTGCAGCGAAAATTTCACGCTCTCGCAGAGAATCGTAGACGATAAATCGTCACGACGTTTTTCTTCGCCACTAGGAAATATTGTGTGGGACTCGTCGGTCACGGAATTTAATTCCCATTACGCGATCTTTTGGCAGCCATGTTGGAGAATGTTTCCATCCAATTAGGAACTGGAGTTAAGCTGCTCATGGGAGGATAGGTGAAGTAGTTTTTCATTTGGATGCCTCGCGTTGAAACTGGGAAGGTGAAACTCAGTTTCTGCCGGGGAAATGATAGGAGTAGTTTTTCCTTCCAAGTAATTTAAGAAATACTTCTTCTCGACAGGATTGGGAGCAAGTGTATTGCTGGTGAGATTACAGAGGCGTCTTCGTTTGTTCCCCCTGCAATTCTGCCTCTGATAGTGTATCTCGCTTCACCAAGAATCCCGCGTCGGCGAAGAAAGCTAAATTACGCGAATTAATTAACGAGCGGCGCTCCCCGAGGCGGTCGCGGCGGTTGGCACAGATAACAAGCCGACGTAAATTGTTATAAAAATTCATTAATGTCGGGCCATTTCTCAAGGCGACGACGTGGAGCGTCGCGGGGCCGAGAATTTAACGCAACTCGCGTTTCCGCCTCTTTTAACGTCTTCCGTGTTCCGTCGATTCTACGTGACTCCTACGCTTTCACGTAACCGTGGGTCACCGTTACACCAGCTTTCTTGCAACTGAATTGCGGTGCAATTTCCTCTGATTAAATTAGGAACTCCTTTGCTACGTTATTAGTTATCTAGTTTCTTTAACATGTATTGTTTATTTACTCTAACAAGTAGCATGCAATTGATTTACGCTTACCCACGGTTAGGAGAACTGAATAGAGGATCAAGCTTTTCAGGACGTTGGTGTGACGCGTGGGTTACCGGTGGCCCACGGGAAAAATTATGTAACACACACAATACTTAATTGCGCATACTTTTTAGAACATAACATAATTTAATTAATTACGTACCCACGTGAAACATGATTGACGTATCTCGTGGGGCAGCAGTGACCCACGATTAAAAATGTGCTTTACCGTTAGTATTTTCATGCACATAGACAAAATAGCTTCCCATCATTTCTATTTAGGGGAGACCGGGGATGGTTGTCACACGGGTAGGTTGTCACAACCGCTATAACAAAGAAACTATAAACAATAGGAATGTACTAATAATCCATGGCGATGCGTAAACATATCGCCGCCACCCCGCGCATCATACAAGTCGTTGTGAAATCGCATGGAGCCACAATGTGTCATTGTTTGTTTTCGTGCGCTCGAAGTAAATTACGCCGTATTTTCTATCGAGTAAGTATAGGTTGTTTCTTAATATCGACTATAACATTGTTGCATTATTCTCGTAGTTTAGAGTTTTTTCTCACTTACTGCAATGATTTCTTTACATTTTTTAAACTTTTTCATACATGAATAGAGGGGTGAAATTGTTTAACGGTTTGGGGCAAGTTGTCAGAACATTTTGGGTTAAATATTTGCCGCATGTGACAATTAATCTCGCTGTAACTTGCTGTACCTATCATGTGATATTATATTTTTTATTTGTTTGGCCACAGTTCTCAATAATAATGCCGCGAACTTATAATAAGAAGACGTCCAGAGGTAAGGTGCCCCCGGAATTAATGTTACGCGCGGCAAGAGAGGCTAAAAGGGCAATTACACAATAAGAGGGATTGCAAAAGATTATAATATAAATTATCGCACTCTAGCGCGATATTGTCAAAACTACGATAAAAAATGATATTACTTTCTGAATTGAATCGACTTTTTATTCATAAACTTAGCTATCCAAATGTGTGACAATCAACCCCAGATACCGTGACAACCAACCCGACCTCGGGGTATGTTGTCACAAAATAGTTCCTGCTACTTTGCACGTCATATTGTTTTCGAGATACCCCGTATACAGCAGCTTCTACTAATTTTCAGCTACTACAGCCATTAAGTATTCAACCAGAAAATAAAAATTTGTTAAAATATGCTCCGAGATATCGACGTAATTCATGTATCCAAATTGTGTTGTAAATGTAAAATATTTCGAATTACGTTGAACCCACGGCAGCAGCACAAATTTATCTGTCCTGCGAGAACCAAAATCTTCTGAGTGAAAAACGAAAATGAAACTCCTCATTTGCATAAACAAATAAATCTCATGTATCCTTTATTTCTTTGTTGGTAATTGTACAATATGTTTAAAGCAAAGAGTTCGCCGCATCATATACATAGAGAAAAAGTTTTAGTTCGTTATAAATGTCCACTCCACTTCACGAAAGATCTAATATATATGTGAATATAATGTGAATTAGCTCCTAATCTGGTTGGCAAAATCCATAGGACCAATTTTTTTTATAAAGTCGGACGTACTTAGTTTATATTAATCTACGCTTGAATGAACTTCCCTGCAGCTATAACCTGTAAAAAATCAAAATAAGAAAATGAGACAACCATACCCGGTCTCCCTTAAATTAAAAAGGCCACTATATTTCTTAGGTCACCAGTGACCCACGAAAGTCGCCCCACGAGAAACTCGTCCCACGGAATTCACTTACAGATTCCTGATATTCCCCCCTATTATTCTCAGTTACATACAATCAAGCCAACATAATCATACTACTGCATGGGTCACCGGTGACCCACGAGTCAGTTGACGCTCCAAACATTCACCCCGTTCGTTGCAACCTTCGGTCACGGCTGGAAGGTCATCGAAACGTCGACTCCAGTTTCGCCGGGCGTATCGACAAGCAACGCCCGTGACATCGTTTCGCCTCGAATTCGAGCTCCCCGACCGTGAAAACTCCCCCAGGTTCGAGGATAGTGGAAACCCACCGGCAGAAAACTCCAGCCCGACCTCTAACCGGCGAGAGGAAGTTCCGCTCGCGAGCGTCCTTTACCCGCGACTAACCCAGTTTCGACTTTCGGTCCCGATTCCCTCGCATCCGCGGGGAACCTAATTAGCCCGACTCGCAGCGATTTTCCCCTACACTGCCCTACAGGGCGGCTGGACCCCGCGCGGTCCGCAAATATTTGTAACCCGGCGACCGGTTAGTTCATTAATTTGCGCGCGACGGGGGACGGGGATAATCGAATTGTCGCTGCTGCCGATGGTATTCCAGGGGGGGAGGGGGAGGGAGGATTGATGAGGAGTGAGTGGGAATAAGTAAATAGGAATGGGGTAAATTGGAAGTGAAAAATAAATAAATTGGGGTGAAATTTTGAAGCCTAGATTTTATTAGAAGTTCAGTGGGTGAGTGATGTGAAGTGTGGAGGATCAGCAAGTTGTAAGCGGGGTACTATTGTACACTAAAGTTCAATACGGTAAAAAGTATATCAAAGGACAAAAATTTTATGGATTTTCCTAATTAAGGAGTCTACTTAGCTTGACGGACGAAAAATGATGCGAACTTTGGGAATTTTTTAAAACAAAACCATTAAATATAAATAGTTACTTCCTGCTTTGTGCCTTCATTTGTCAATCTTTAGAGAATATGAAAAAAATTGTATGCAAAAATAGTGGTTATATCCGGAGGTATAGTGCTTCAAATAGAGCGCCTTACAAAAATCATATGCGCATATTGTTAGCGTAAAATCGGCTGTTGTAGTTGGCTGAAGTAGAAAATTTAAAAATTTGTGTAATCTGTATGAGTGTGACTATTGCCTGAACTAGATTAAATGAGAAATACTGAAAATTAAAAAAAAATGGCAGCGTCTAAAAAAGACATCGATTTCTGTAAAAAAATTGCTGGTTTTTTAAGTCGCAAAAGTCTAATTTTGCCAAATCCGACTTAGTTTTAGTACCAACGAGAATGGGACATCTATTGAAGGTATATACCAAGTTTAAAGTAAATCGGGTGTTTGTTTTTTGAGATATCATGCTAACCAATTCGAAAAACATCGTTTTGAGAAAAACGCGTTCAAAGTTTTAGGTAATGTTTTTTTAATTTAATTTTTTTAAAATGTTTAAATGTGTACAAGTATAGGCATACAGATTGTAATTAATATAATTTGAGAGTTTCGCTTAAAAAAAATCCCAAGTATCGCATTCTTAAAGGGCCCAGAGGCAAACAGGCACATGCCACCGTTTTGCTATTATATTAGTACGTGGTGGAATTACACATTATAGAAACAAATTAATGGTACAAAAAACGAAAATTTATGCATAGGTATATGGCATGTGCCTGCTTTTTACTCAGCCCCTGAATTGTGGTAAAATAACAAAAGATGTAATGTTATGACAGGGCATTTAAAGCAAGTGTAAACATTCTAATTTTTATATTGAGTATACACATAGTAAAATGCTACAAAAAGCTGTCAATGTTCCCCCACTTGATGGTACCTTGTAGAGCTGTTCGAGTACTCGAAAAAAATTAGCCGAGCCTGATTCGGCTCGAAGAATCACGTACCTACTCGTAAAAACCGAGCGGCTCCAAAAAATCGAGTACTCGAATTTTTTCAAGCGGCTCGAAGAGAACCGACTAGTCGATTTTTCTTTTTTTCTTCTTCGAATACTCGGCTCGGTCCGAATTTCAAGCTACTCGAATATTCGAGTACTCGAACAGCCCTAGTACCTTGTTGAGTATCCAAAATGAAATGAGATTAAATAAACTTAACAATTCCAAATCTAGGCAAATAGCGATTATTATTACTGTTATACATAGTCGACTAACAGATTAAATAAAACAGTGCTTTCCAACCTGTTTTGAGTCGCGATCCCTTTTTATAATATTCAAATAACCTGAGAGCCCTCTCCCCATGTAAGGTAAGGTAAATATTTTCTTCCTCTCATTTATGAAAAATCAGTCTTACACCATTAACAGATCATGGCAATGTAACCACATTGAAATAAATAGATGCTCAAAATCGTTAACTAAAAATAATCGTGGCGACTCCACAAACAGCATTTCGCGTCCAACAGGTTGGGAGTCACTGCAATAAAATATTCTCCAGCGATTTTCATCTCACCAAATTGTGAAATGTGCGACACAGAATGTAGCGATTATCCACAATGGAGCCCTGTTTAGTTCTAATGGGTTGGTTTGGCACTGTTTGGAAGAGCGGTGATCGAAACAGTTCCACTATCGATGCAAACGGAAAATCCATTCAGCCAGCCAATTAACGCCTAATTACAGTCCGCCCAACGTTCTCGGTACACACGCCCGTCCCGTGGATTCCGGATTTGGGGCGCGAGATAGGATAATTCAGGTGGTTCGCGGAAGAGATGATTAACCCAGTTTTAGGAAAAGTAAGTTTCGCTGGGTTAATAGCTCCCGGGCTGATGAGGGGCGGGTGGCTGGGGGACATATTAATTCTGGGACAGATCGAGATGATCAACGTTACCCCTGGCAGCACGTTGGAACTTCTTCCCACGGCCCCTTTTCTCTCTCTGCAATTTTCACTGTGACACACTCGCTGGGCGAAAGAATTCCCTTGCGCCAACATTTCGGCGGCAATCTTCGACCTCATTAACGCTTCTCGCATAATTTATTCAGAAATCAGGAAAAATTCTTATTTCTCAAATCGTGTGAAATCTTTACTGTAGATATCTCGAACGTATCAATATATTCGTGAATTTGTATAAATTTGTTGTGGAAAAAAGTATTCTTTAATTCAAGGAACTTCGAAAGCAAAAATTATTCAAATTTTGAGACTGATATTCCCCTATCATTCTAGCAAGTTTTTATGGAAATCGAATTTTGCGTGGAATTTATATAATAATAGAAATGCGGGGAGTCGGGCGCAGAGACATGGATGTTTATCGTGTTCTGGGTGGATAGCGACACGAGGCGACGATAAAGCGACACGAAGCACGAGCGATTTCTTCCCGCTCCCTTCGAAGCGGGCATCTGTGAAGTCGTGGAGGTGTTAATTAGTGCTAATTAATTCGAGGGAATGCTAATCGCCGCTAATTGATTCTATGCTAATTAAGCCTTTTCCCGCAACGATCGGTCTCGCGACGGCGAAGGACCGACGGGTAGTGCGGTGTTGATCGATAGATCGTCGAGTGGTCGACGGGCGATTGTGCAGAAAAATAGCGGACGCTGGCGAAAAATGGAGTCGACCTGTAGATTCTGCTAGTCGCCACCGGTGTTGTTGAACTTTAAGTGGAGCAAGACGCTCTGGGAGGTGTTTTGTCGCGATACGTTGACGAGCACGTGTTCCTTAACACTTTAAACTTCCAGTAGGCAGGTAGGAAGTGTTTCAGGTCACAATGTAAAGTTGTAAATAGGGATTGCAATACCGGTAAACCGATTTACCGGTTTACCGATAAATCGCGAGAAATACCCTGAAATTTTTACCGGTAATTCGCCAAATATTTACCGGTAATTCGATAAATTATGTATAGCGATGTAGCGCATATATACATTCATTAATTCCGTCGATATCTACTCTGGTATCAGTGAAAAAAACTTCAATTAATAATAGAGACGAAAACCGAAGTATCTCAGGAAGAACCAACTTTAAACCGAAAGAAAACTAAAAATCTGAAGCCACCAAAGAATAGACGTATTTTCAAGTAGAAAAAGTAAGAAGAAAATATCTACAAACGGCATATGATTTCTTAATGACTACCCGCAGAACAAGTGTAGAATCTAAGAGCGCTTTATCAGGAGACCAAAGTTTGGACAAATTACGTTTTTTGCGTGCTTATTTATTAAAAAGAATTGTTAAATAAATAAATGTATATAAGTTAAGATTCTTTTCATTGTTTTCGCGGTGAAGATCCATATTAATAAGTAATGTTAATAGTTATACAAATATATCTATTTTGTGTTATATCATTTTATATTTTATGTTTGGAACAGTTTTATTTGCATATATTTTTTATAATGCTCGATTAGAGATCAAAAATTTTTTTTGTTATGTTTACTTTTATATTTTCAATACCTTAAAAAATTACCGGTAAATTACCGATAAACCGGTTTTGAATGAAAATTTTACCGAATTACCGGTAATTGAAAAAGTCGGTAAATTTGCAATCCCTAGTTGTAAACTATTAAACATGGAATTTCTTAGATTTAAATTTCTATAGGTAGTGGAGAGCCGTGGAAGTTATTTACTGGTAATCTTGAAATCGATTGCAAGTACAGCGTGCAATTATTTTATAGAGATTAGATTTATAGAGTAATTCTGGGCGAGATGGCTATAGTTTCGTTGGGAGTGTCTTACAGCCAACCTATTTGAAATAAAGCAACGAGCATGACATAGAACAAAACTTTAATCTTCTGTCTACATATGCCTTAATAACAATAAACGACGAAATATAATTTAATAGGCAAATTTCACAAATGAAAAAAGTGCCATTGCCCAAAATCTTCTGTATTTGATCCTCAAATACCCAGGTGATCTCCAGTCTCAATAGGCACACCCCACCCCCACCTCTAAAAATATCCCTAAAACCAACCTCAGCTAAATTTGAAAAAAAAATTGTGAATTCCACTGATCTGCGAATTCCCAACAACCCGCCCTAAATTTCCAAATCTTCCATCGTTCCCCAAATCTAGCCCCGATAGCCACCACTTTTCAACCCCCAACTATACCCCGAAGCATTAAAAAAAAATGTTGAGCAGTCGTCGCAATACTTCCACGCGAAATCGTTGGATCGCCCGTTTTTGCTGTCTCTGAGTGGCGCGCGTTTCACGGTTCTCCCCCGTCGAAAAAAGTACCCCTAGCATCGCGTGGTCCAGCTCGTTCCTCGACTTAATCGCCGCGATATCGGATTCCGAAACGACGGCTGATGGAGGCCATTAAAATGCTCGAACGTGGCACGTTGACGTCTGCATCGACACTCGTGCTTTATGAATTCTATCGCGGATAGAGAAAGGCCGGTGATATAATTTAACCGCCTCCGGGAGCAATAAAGCCGCCAATTTATTCAATGCTAACCGCGTAATTTTCGTGTCCTTGTTGCGCGCAGCCACTGAACCATTTTCACCACTCTGCTTTTGGAACGGTGGTCTCTCTGGTTGGCAGGGGCGGAGAGGGAGAGCTAGTGGTCGGCGAAATAATCTGCGTCGCTATCCGGCGAAAACACTTTGCAAATTGGCGTGTCTGTAACGCGTTAATTGGACGGGACGAGTTAATTGGGATAAAAAAGAAAAAATTGGCGACGATGTAAATATCGCCTTTTCCAGGGCGACCATTTTGTGGGAATTTTTTTGCGCGTCTGGGAAACAGGGAGTTGACGAGCTTTTGGTGGTTTGTGGGGTGTTTCGTGAAGTGGGGGATGTTAGTGGGTGGTTGGTAGGTGTATGGGCAGTGATATTAATCTGGAAATTGATTTTGTCCTTTACAGTGGTGTAATACAGAGGGGACGTTCTTCCGCAGTAGATACAACGGGGGTTGTTGAGTGAACTACCTGGATTACATGCTTCGAACTTGCTGGCATCGGAAGAAACTCGTCGAGGCTTAAGCTACTCTTCTGAAGAACGTAAGTGCACTTTAGAAAGACTTGTAGTTGATTCTTTATAGTATTCTCTGTTGGAAAATTTCGAGTATTTATTGAGGCAGTATAATCGAAACATCAAGTATCCCTTACTGAATCACTGTGTATCTTCAGGGATTATAAAAAGCTCATCAGACCACTCTGACTTCGTACTAGCAGAGCTGAAGCTTCTCTGGCATCGGAGACAAATCCTCTTTCGCTCTTAAATCTGTGTTCCTTGAAAAAATTCTTGGCTAACAAAGCCTAGGTGTAAAGTGGAGTAGGATAAGTCGTCGATCAGATGCGGCTCGAGGGATGTAAAGCTGGGTTCCCACGCGTGGAATGTATCTTTGTCGAGAACATTATCAAGGTTAATATCTAAGCAATGGAAATTACCAAGTTACAGAAGAAAGTGCGAAGAATTTTAAGAGTTTAAGGAGTTTAAGAAATTTAAAGAATTTAAGGAGTTTAAGAAATTTAAGGAGTAAGGGATTTAAGAAGATTAATAGATGTTAAAGTAGTTTAAGAAGTTCTTACTAATTTAAAGAGTTTAAGGAATTTAAAGGGTTTAAAGAATTTAAGAAGTTCAACGTATTTAAAGAATTGAACCAGCAATAGACCCGCGATAAGCGTCACCACGAACGCTCGGATGTCCAAAAATGCAATTGCAGAATTCGTTTCAAAATGAATTTCCTCCTTCCCATAAAAGTTACGATGCACGCGCAGGGGCCCTGCCTAACGTTCACACTTCGCTGGCCGTGCCTCGACCGGACGTTTAAAAAAAGGCGCAGGGACCATGTGGTGGTCGGACGTTATGTCATCGTAGCCAAAGATACACGTACGCGCGTCCCGTTTTATTCGCGCGATACCCGGGGGCTCCGCGGTCTGACGGAAAGCTGCCGGCCCGCGAAAATAAATCGACCAGCCAGCCCGTGGAAGCTTTTTTCTTCTCCCGAGGACTTTATAAAGCGTCATACAGCGTGGCGGCTGTAAATTCCGTTTATTTCTGTAAAGTATACACCGCGGTGTGTCGAGTTTCCCGTGTACGCGGCTGATTTGTGCGTCCTCGTTGAAACACGGTCAATGGAGGCGGCGAGTTTTCGCCCCGGAATCACCTGTACTTCTCGCAGAAATTGTAATTAATTTTTATGGTGTTGTTGCAACATCTGGCCGTGAAATTTATCGGCAGAGGTGTGTGGACGTCGGTAATTTGTCATCGAGAGGGATGATTATTCGAGGAAGTTAGGGGCTCGATGTGGGGATTCTTTGTATCTATATTTGTCTGTGTTCTTAGGCGCTTGGTATGCGATTTGGTATATTTTATACGAGTGTTTGAGGACCTGTTTATTTGAATCTTTTGCGCAACTGAGTATTTAAGTATTCGAGTACCTAAATATATCACAGTCTTTGAATAGGCGAGGGAACAGGGACTTGTATGCCAGAGTGATGTAGTCGTTCAGTACACGAATACCTTACTTAACCGTTTTAGTGCCACGCAGCGCGATCGCGCTGTTCGCGTACTGTGGTGAACCGTGTCGCTTTTTTTGGTCACGATCGTCAATTCGATTACGCTCGGTTCAGAATGTATCTTGTCGCGAGTCTGTCAGAGTTTCCTCTCGTAATTACAAATTTTCTTTCAAATAATCGTAAACAACCTGCGTAATTGGCTGTCTTTCTTTAACACATTGAGTTCCAAGGTTTATTTTTAACAAAAGCGCTATCGCGCTTCATGGCACAATCCGACACGGATTTTTAAAAACCCCTGGCACTAAAACGGTTAATGCGCAAGTAATTAAGTGCAATAGTATTGGAGTACCTGAGTAGCCAACATTTAGCCTGCTAGTACCTGAGTACCTGAGTCCCTCTCGGTACTCGAGTACCCGAATCTCCTGCAAGTACCTGATTGCCGAGGTACCTGAGTAGTTGAGGGTATTGGTGCTCGAGTATCTAACTACCTAAGTACTTGCATATGTGGACAATCGAGGACCCGTGCACACAAGTAGGTACTTGAATGTTTGAGTACACTACTTGCTAAGTACCTGTGTACCCGAGGACCCAGATTACCCTACTACACAAATACCTGAATACCTAGATAGGGTAAAGGCAGGTAATATGGAACATCTGATTTCAAAAGCTTGTCAAAAGTAGGGGAATTTGTTTTTTTTTAATAAAACTGGCATGAGGGGAGGAAGGAACTAATGCATAATCATATTTACATAGTCAAATGTAAAAAAATCCAATTGTTTTGCAATTATAGTGAAAAAAAAACTGAAAAGAGTGATCAGCCGTTCGAAAAAATGGGTCCTAATATGGAACACCTAGGAAATTTGTAAAGAAAACTAAAAAATTTTTACTTCTTTTTTTACCAAAAATGAAGATTTATTAAGTAGAAGATAGAAATAAATAAATATACATGATTTTTGGAATTTATTCCTGCTTGAGCACGTGAATAATACATCGGAATTCCCACATTCTTTGTGTGCCCACTGAAAGCAGCGAATACATTGGGTTTACTTTACTTTTCATTATCATTATTTTTATTATTTCCATCGCAAAATAAGCATTCCACATCATCGTCGTCATCGTCATTATCAACTTCATCTATGTTACTCGGTATGTTCCATATTACGTACACACATGTTCCGACAAAAAAAAAAATTAAGAATTATACTACGAAGAAAGTAACTGTATTAGTAAACTATTGTTGAATAATCAAGAACACACATATTTAATGATAAATTATATCAAAATAATACTTTGTAACATACCTTCACTTCAATATTTAAGTGTCTGATGCACTTTTCTGAAACTTTTACACCTCACGAAAAATATAAACGCTTCCCTTGCAATGATGGATGCCCGTCTGATGCTCAATTGTCAGTATCATCGTCTATCGTGTCTAGGGATCTAGTATACACGATTGCCTGAAGAGTTCGTTATTTCTTTATCGAAATTTTACGAAGTTCTATATTACGTGCCGTTCCATATTACCTGCCTTTACCCTAACTGAAGCACTGAGCACGCGCATGCCTAAGTACCTGAACATTTGAGTACCTGAGTATTTAAATATTCCAAGTACCAATCACGCTAACTAAACTAAGTAGTCAACGGCATCTCGATTTCACACTTTTTATACTATTCACTTTTCCATTCCACCAGTGTGAAACCAGTGCAGTGTCTCCTAATTGAATTTTTCATGTTTGCTCCCAATTTAAGGCGATTTCCTTAATGCCTGACGCTAGATAGAGCTTTCCTACGAAATTTCATCGCGAACCATACGAATCTGCAGTCTCGTTCGCACCTGCTGTCCCCACGAACGCGAGCCTTTTATTGTAATCTCTCATTTCTCTCTAGCAGAGAGCATCAAGCTCCGGGAGAAATGCGAGGGACGGCCTGGAACAAAGAAATAAAAGGACCGGGAGACTGGCTAAGACGAACGAGCTCGAAGGTGTCACGGCCAGATGTTAACGATAAGATTTATGAATTTTTCAAGTTCGCTGTCCTGGCGCGCTGTGTACAGGGGCCTCGCCCTTTCGCATACCGTTTCGTTCGCTGACTAGATGCCCCGCAAGTTTTCCGCGGATAATTGACAGGGGAATTCTTCGAGGCCCTAGAAGCCATCCCTCTATTTCAATTATTGGGTGCTTCGGTGAATATTGTCAACTACTTCTCTGTGGAACAGAACAAGTTACCTTCGCTTCTGCTCGGAGATGGTAGCCTGAGGAAATTTATTATCTCAGCCCCAACATTTCCGTATTCTTTTTCCTTTGTTTCATAAAATTAGAGGCCTCTATACACAACACTAATCTAATAAACTCATACACTATAGGTATCTATAATTTATTCTTTAAGCACATCAATTCATGAAACTTAAACACTCGAAAGTAGGCTTCCAATTCAAAATTCACGCTTGCCTTGCAATACCTCCTACTCAGAAGATCCCAGAGTCCTGTGTCTCATCCTTCTGAAATCCCAAACGACAGGCTGCAGGAATTGAGTTGCTCGCGTGGACGCGGCTCCGTAATTCGTTTATCACGCGTGAAGGGTTACATCGTTCCACCGATCAGGTTCTTCGTCGCTTTTGTTAAGGTCAGAGGAGTCGGTGGTAGTAAAGTTTGATTTACACTGGCGGCTCTGTAACGGTACGGTCACGGTACGTTGTCTGCGCATTCATGCTTCTGTCACAGCCACCAGGATCCGCGAATATACTGTCACTGGCACACACACGATCATTCCTCCTCGCCACTCGCGGCCCTAATTTCCCTAAGCGTATTCAAGCTTCGAATCGAGTGTCCACTGGCCACAATCTCATTAAATATTGTTCGTGACCCGCCGTACAGTGGTGTTAACAAAGCCCCGAATGCCACTTCAAACTGCCTACTGGCTAAATCGCGGTGTTAATCGAGCTCGACCTGCTGCTTCTCTAATCCTTGGGGGATTTCAATGCTGGATGTGCGTTTTGGAGGAAACTGGCAGTTATCGATGAATCTTCGGAAATCTTGTTGGTGTTCGTTGACCCCTGAGAAGCTTCATTGCTATGTTTTATGAGTGGAATGTGAGTTATGAATCGCACGGTTTTCTGGGGGATCAGAACGAGGGGATATTGAATTCTTACAATTAGGCGCATAGGCAATGGTAGATTAAGGATTCTTAAGTAAGTTCTCCCTTCATCTTTAAGTAAATTGTGCTGTGGGGTTTCTAGTAGAAGCTCGTAATTGGAAATTTGAAGTGGACACAGCGATTCCATCGCGATAGTAATACCATCGCTTTAGAGATCTCATCACCGCTATTATGACTCTATCGCTATAGTGACCCCATCTCTATAGTGACCCTCACGTTTATTGGGACCCCATCTCTATAGTGACCCTCACGTTTATTGGGACCCCATCTCTATAGTGACCCTCGCGTTTATTGGGACCCCATCTCTATAGTGACCCTCGCGTTTATTGGGATCCCATCTCTATAGTGACCCTCGCGTTTATTGGGACCCCATCTCTATAGTGACCCTCACGCTTATTGGGACCCCATCTCTATAGTGACCCTCACGCTTATTGGGACCCCATCTCTATAGTGACCCTCACGCTTATTGGGACCCCCACGCTATTGGAACCCTACCGCAATAGTGACCCTAACAAAAATAGTGACCCTCACCCTTATTGGGACCCCATCTCTATAGTGACCCTCACGCTTATTGGAACCCCATCTCTATAGTGACCCTCACGCTTATTGGGACCCCATCTCTATAGTGACCCTCGCGTTTATTGGGACCCCATCTCTATAGTGACCCTCACGCTTATTGGGACCCTATCTCTATAGTGACCCTCACGCTTATTGGGACCCCATCTCTATAGTGACCCTCACGCTTATTGGGACCCCATCTCTATAGTGACCCTCGCGTTTATTGGGACCCCATCTCTATAGTGACCCTCACGCTTATTGGGACCCTATCTCTATAGTGACCCTCACGCTTATTGGGACCCCATCTCTATAGTGACCCTCACGCTTATTGGGACCCCATCTCTATAGTGACCCTCACGTTTATTGGGACCCCATCCCTATAGTGACCCTCACGCTTATTGGGACCCCATCTCTATAGTGACCCTCACGCTTATTGGGACCCCATCTCTATAGTGACCCTCGCGTTTATTGGGACCCCATCTCTATAGTGACCCTCACGCTTATTGGGACCCTATCTCTATAGTGACCCTCACGCTTATTGGGACCCCATCTCTATAGTGACCCTCACGCTTATTGGGACCCCATCTCTGTAGTGACCCTCACGTTTATTGGGACCCCATCTCTATAGTGACACTCACGTTTATTGGGACCCCATCTCTATAGTGACCCTCACGCTTATTGGGACCCCATCTCTATAGTGACCCTCACGCTTATTGGAACCCCCACGCTATTGGAACCCTACCGCAATAGTGACCCTAACAAAAATAGTGACCCCATCTCGAGAGTGACCCTCACGCTTATTGGGACCCCATCTTTATAGTGACCCTCACGTTTATTGGGACCCCATCTCTATAGTGACCCTCACGCTTATTGGGACCCTATCTCTATAGTGACCCTCACGCTTATTGGGACCCCATCTCTATAGTGACCCTCACGTTTATTGGGACCCCATCTCTATAGTGACCCTCACGTTTATTGGGACCCCATCTCTATAGTGACCCTCACGCTTATTGGGACCCCATCTCTATAGTGACCCTCGCGTTTATAGTGACCCCATCACTATAATAACCAAGCACCACAAATTTTCAAAGACCTCAAAAATACCAGCGACCATTCCATCTATTACACAACAGTCCCTCACAAACCCCTATTGTTCCTCCATCATCGATCCCCAAAATCTACCGAATCCAGAATCCCTTTCAACCTCCGATCGACGAACAGACCTCCATCGAGCGTCGAAGATAAAGTTGCCCGGTCGAATGGCTCTCGGGAGCCAGGTAATTAGTGCGCGGGGCACGGGGGTGGTTGGGAGTCGGTATCCACGACAGATTGGGGCAAGGCAGCAGGGGGGGGGGCACGTCGCCCGGGGGACGCGTGAAATATCGCGAACGCGCCGTGGACGTGTACGTCGCACCCGGATAATGCGCCGAGCGCCTGGAGCGCGCGCGCCTCTTAAGCACTTTGCGCTAGATACCGGTGAAAGCATCGCGAGCCAGTTGCCGCCGGTCATAATATCCTTTTATTTATTGCCATTGCCGTGGAGCAGAGGCGGTGCGATTGCAGCCAGCCAGTGCGCCTAACGATCGTTCCGCGGGACAACCACGCTCGATCTCTAGATCAAACGGCCCTCCTACCTGCCCGTGAACCTTCAAACGGAAGTCTCGGGCATTCCGAATATTCGAAACGAGCCTTCCTCGCGAAACTACCATATCCCACTGCGGGAAGAGCTTCCAATAGATAATTACGTGTACTGTTGGTGGCTCTGTATTTCGTAGCAGTACAATGAACTCCAGTGATCGAATATTTGTGGACCAGAGGAGATTCGAAGGGTTCTCAGATTTACTTCAAGCACAATTGCAACGAGGATGAATAGTTCGGTCCCAATATGCTATTTAGGTTTCCCCAATATACATACCGACTTCGGAGATTCGAATCGATTCGGAGCGAGGAAGGAAGGAGCAAGGAAAGTAGGTGGTAGCGGAATGATTAATGGAGAAGTAGATTATGTAGATTGCGAATATTGGTCTGTGTTGTGGAGGGGCTTCCCTCTTTCGGACGCCAGGGTGAAAACGCAGCCGAGTTACGATACCTAGGCATTTTTCCGCGGAAGCTCGTGATATAGAAGAGGTGCGGAGGCACTTACGGTACCGGGGTCATAATTATGGATAAGAGTCGCAGTAAATAGAGAAGGAGCGGGCTCGTATGTAAAGTCACCGGGACGGGTATAATTCGTGCATAATTTACTCGTTTTCGATACGGGGGTGGGGCGGTCCCTAAATCGACGGCGCCGTTTGGAAGGAAATCGCGGATACCGCGAGCCGCGGGGATCTCTTTACATATTATGCCCGTAGAATCGAAATAACCATTCGGCGGGATGCTTCCCTCGAAAATAGTTGCCCCGACTTGAGTTACGAGCGCGTTTATCTGTACCTTTCCCACGGAGCGCGAGCGGTCCTCTCTTTTTCTCCGTGAAATACATCCACCTATTTCTTTGATAATGGCCGCGGAATTCCTAGAATCCTTTCTACCGCGTTTTCTGCTTTACGTAAAAGTATCTCCTCGCGAAGCATGATGTATTACGCGGGGAACGTTGGATATTCATGTGGCGTCAAAGGGTTTCAATTTTGTCTACGTACTAAAGCGCGAAGTTCTACGTTAGTGACTTCCAATTTCGTTTCAAGTAACACGTGGAATTTCAAGCGTTTCGGGAACGGAGGAGAAATATACGTCACGTCACATTCGCAGTTCTGACTCTGCAAAATGAAGAACTACGTGTCTACGTAATAATACATAGTCCGTCACTTTGACTTATTTTCAGAGAATGATCTTCCTCGATAATTGCCAATCATTTTCTCAATAAACAAACGTATTCTTATACAGTGGTGGTAAGAAGAAAACTTAAAATTCATAGGTGTTCTTACAATTAGATGTCTGCATAACTAACTTAACATTAGGCTTTAAATTTTGGAGCACCGGCTTTTTAAAAAAAAAAAATAGTTTTCAGTTTCCAGAAATTTATATATAGGTATATATAGCGTAGGTGTATTTTGTGCAGAATTAGGACTTGCATTGCATAGAGCTCCAAAGGGGCTTTGCCAGTCCGGAACGGTAATAAAATTTGTAACATTTTTTAATTTAAAAAATACAGTATGTCTGGGGTTTTCCGATACTGCTGATTATAAATCTGCAGTCGGATTGTAAAAATGTTTTGACCTACATGGCAGTTTTACTGACCTAAACCAATGAACACATACCAAAATTCAGAGAACTTTCTTTTAGTGTTACTCAGAGCTAACGACGTAGTTATCTTTTCCCCTGACTTTATTTATTATTTTTGGTATTTTTGTGTTGTTTCAGGAATTATTTTATTTTGTCGTATTTTTTGCGTTTTTTTAAACAAAACGAATTTATAGTCAAACATACACAAAACCATAGTCGAACACTAACACACACATACATATTTATACTTTAAATCATTTTTAAGTAGTGTGCTTACTCAAAGCCCCAAAAAGAGCTTTACCGGTCCCCTAAAGGTTAATTATATTAATATCACTGGCCTATTCTGGTATCTCCTAATTTATGGGAAATAAATTTTAAGCTGCAATTCTTTCCAACGTGGAACTACATATCTTATTTTCATACTTTAAGCTTTCTTTTCACCACTACTGTACCGAAGTTCCCGAATTTTCCTCGACAAAGAAACCACACGTTCCCCTTGCACGAACGAGGAACCACATCCTCCACAATTTTACCACATCCTCTGCACCTTCCCCCGCGCATCCTACGCAGAAAGCTGCCAGAGCTTCGCTCGTTATCGATCCTCCATAAAACTGCCGCGATATTTATCAACACGCCCCCGCGTATGTGTAAACACGTTGCTGCGCCGCGTGCTTTTGGCAGAAGTCCCAGAAACCGTCTGCCCCCGCTGTCACGAACAAGGCGCCGGCGTGGGTGGATGGGAAAAACGAAAGGGGGTGTGTGGTAAAAGAGGGAAGTTAAACGAAAAGGCTAACGAACTAATTAAACTACTATCCATCGTCGAAGCTCGAAGCATAGGGAGCTCTTCTGTTTGCTCGCCCCCTTTCCGCTTCGTCGTCGTCGTTGTCTGTCCCCCTTTTTCCATCGTGTTCCGCTACCTTGTCTGCGCGGGACGCGCGACAGTTAAGGCAAACTCGCGGCCACGGAACCGAGAACACGCGGTGGATTAATGAGCGTTCGCTACGCATCCGTGTCGCGTTTTTCGAGCGACTCGTTTTTGCAAGGAGAGCACAACCACGTCGATGCTACAGTCGGGGCAAAATCGAGTGGCCCCCGAGGGACACTTGGCTGCGACGGGGAAGGCTTCTGAGTGTGTGTTGGATGTGGCTTTTTGTCGGTGCGAGGTTTCTGTGGAGGGGTAACGAAGGTCTGAGCGGGGACAGAGGATTGCGATTGTTTGCGGGTAGTTTGCACTTTTTGGGGTTGCTTATTTGTTTGTGAGAGGAAATGGTGGTGTTGTAGCGCAGTGGAGAAAATTCTGAGTAATTAGAGGCTGGTTCTTTATGTTTGTTTCTGGGTTTGTGAGGGGAAAGTGTAAGCTTTTATAACGAGGGCAGAGAATTCTTGGTCAGAGTCACTTTATACACTTTTGCCTGTAGATTTGTGGGAGGAAATGGAGTGATATACTTGGAGTGAGGACTTCTTCAGAGGTACGTTTTTCACTTTTACCTATTACAAATTTATGGGAGGAAACTGCAAAACTCATAGGGTAAATCCGGGAGACGCGGTCGACCTAATATACAATGGCTATTAAAACTAATACAGATATTACTTATTTTATGAGAACAAACCTAACATGTTCAGAATTTTATGCTGATTCAGAAAAACTGGTCGATAGTTGCTTTAAGACAACATTTACTGTAAATCGGGTTGAAAACTGAAGTCATAACATCTGACCAACTCTCCCGAGGTGCCGGGAAAAATGGTTTTCGTCGTTGGCAGAGACCACTCGCATAATTATTCATGGAAAAGTAACAAAGAAGAAAGCAAAATTATTTATGAGTGAATACAACTACAGATTCATTGATATTTAATTTGTTTTCGCTAAACAAGTAAAGAACACATCAAAGATAAAGCGAACTACCTACCGCCGATTAGCAACGCAAATGAATACAAAAGTGAATAAATAAAATAAATAAACAATAATAATAATAAAATAATGATAAAAATAAAAATATAAATAAAAATAATAAAAAATCATAACTCGACCATCTCTCCTTTCTGCAGCGAGAGATGGTCTTCTCGTTAGTTTTAAGAGGAAGAGTTAATATCGCTAAATACTTTGGCTGCATTGTCCCTCGATATCTCTACTATCTTATTATTCCCAAACATTAAACGAAAATAAACTTAGAACTATATTTTAAATACGATTCTGTACACCAGCTTATTAATTCAACTTAAGTAGAATTTAAGCTGATAATGTTTATGGGAGCAACCTGAAAGAATATTTGAATTTCAAATTAATTCAACTTAAGTAGAATTTAAGCTGATAATGTTTATGGGAGCAACCTGAAAGAATATTTGAATTTCAAATTGATTCAACTTAAGTAGAATTTAAGCTGATAATGTTTATGGGAGCAACCTGAAAGAATATTTGAATTTCAAATTGATTCAACTTAAGTAGAATTTAAGCTGATAATGTTTATGGGAGCAACCTGAAAGAATATTTGAATTTCAAATTAATTCAACATAAGTAGAATTTAAGCTGATAATGTTTATGGGAGCAACCTGAAAGAATATTTGAATTTCAAATTAATTCAACTTAAGTAGAATTTAAGCTGATTCTGTTTTGTTTGACAAAAGAGGTTAAATGTAACCTCAGTTTGCCTTTTATATTCATTCAATTCATTCAATTTTTTGGCTTCTGGAGAAGTAATTGGGCTGCACTTCAACGCATTTTTACGTATAGAGTCTGAAATATAGCGACTCGATCGACTCTCCGGCCCGACCGCGTCTCCCGGATTTACCCTATAACGAGGGCAGAGAATTCTATTTGCTCAAATTCACTTTCTCCACCTTCGCCTACAAGTGTATTGGAGGATCTTATAGTTAGAGTAGGGAATTCTGACTTTCCAAAATCACTTTCTCAACTTTTGCCTACAAGTTTGCAACTGTAAAGACTGGAACAGACACGTCCAGTAATTTAGTCGAGTAGCGAGGAATTCAGTAATTTACCATTGATTTACTAAACTACTCGACTAAATAAATTTTAGTGTCCACGCAAGGTAAATTAGTAAATTACTTGCTACTCGACTAAATTACTGGACGTGTCTGAAGCAGCTTTTATTAGTTGGGTGGCCTTGAGCGTCCAGTAGATTTTGCCCCGACTGTAGTGAACGAACCGTGATCAGATTTTCTTACCTCCATCTGATTCGACGCGGTACTTTGGGCAAGCGAACTTAATTAAGAATTAAAGAATCTTCCACACGAATTTGAAGTTGGAGTGACTTTCGTGACATTCGCGGAGAAACTACTTTCTTAGTATCTGAAAAAATTATCATTCAAGTATTTTAAAAACGGTGACAATTAAATCCATAAATAACAATTTCTTGCAATGTAACTAAAATTTAAGATTGAAACTTTTCCTGAAGCATTTAAAATTCATCGAACAAAACTTCGAATGTCCTGCACCAGAGTTGGAAATTGAATTCAAGCGACGGTGCATTATCTTCTTGAAGCATTACTCTACACAACAAATGGATAGTCTGAAGTTTGAATAGCAAGGCGTATAACCGAGCCGTTGTTGACCGACTTCGAAGGGAACTTCTACTACACACAAGCTACCCACACTTCCCAAGTTCTTCGATACAAAAAGCGTCTCGAAAACTTGAAGATTACGTAACACGAAAACCATATCCCCAACTTCTTGCATGAAGACGAGCACGAACAACTTCAACCTCACTTACCCAGGATAGAAACTCTCAAACACTGGCTTTCTTCAAAAAGTAAAAAAGAAACCAAACACGAGAAACAAATCACTGGGTTATTGGTAAAACTGACCAAAGCCACCATTCCATTATAAATCTCTTACTTCGTACTTTATTTCTTTTACTTTACTTTTGTGTTTTCTCATGTTTCACTTAACGTCTCAAGCTAATATTACTTTAAGTTAAGTTAAAATTACTTTACTCGTTTTTTCTTACTTTTTGCAATGTTTGTTTCGTTGCCTCTATTTTAGTTTAGTTTATAGTTCCCGGTTAGCCTCGCCCTTGCTCTTCTATGCCTTTTATAAATATTCCGGTTTCTTCTATTAGAGTAATAAAGGCGATTAATAATAATACTAAAAAACCCTTAAGCATAAATGGAAGCAATTACTTTCCAAGTTTCTTACAACAACAGATTAATAAAAACCCACATAAACAAAAACGGACGTACCTACTTCGCTACAGCTTTCAATTATTACCTAATTTATTCCATCAGATGGAACTTCAAATTTGCGTTTGCCGAGAATCAAAAAATACCGGCTCGGTCATTTCCGCCAGCAGCCCAGCTAAATTAGCGAAAGGGAAGAATGGCACGCATCGAATAAAAAGCAAACGGCCATTGAAAGCAAATAACGTACCGTCGCTCGTAGCATGAAATGCTCGCGGAAACATTGCTTTTGCAAATAAAAGAACAGTGTGCTTCGGAGCGAGGGGGTTGCCGAGGGGGGCGAGGCAGCGGAAAAGGTGAAACGTTTGCACTGAAATAGCGGAGCATCAGGGGCACGAGGGCGCGTTGTATTCGCGTGAACGCGAGTCGGGCTAATAAACTTTTTATCTGTAACTTTGGGCGTTCCAACGCGCGAATTGCGAGAACACAACGTGGCCCACTTTACGGATGAATACCCGCCGCGGGTATTCACCACCTCGGTGTTCTAGATACAGGCCACGAAGCATCTGCGTAGATAGATAACAGTCACGCTCTGTGCTGTGTACGAGCCGAGGGAGGGGGCCCCCCTCTTTATAATCGTTCCTATCGATTCCTCGATATCGCCGTTCCGTGACTGGAGGCAAGCTCGAACAACGCTGCTTCGGTGTCGAAAACTCTGTTGGGGACAGCTGGAGGGAAAGGGGCTTGCAACGGGGACATTGCTCCGTTTTAGAGATGTCCAAGCTGTGTTGCTTTTTTATGTGAGAAGGAACTTTGTGATATCTCCAGTTCACATTCAACACTGTGGACTTTGCATTGTTTATTGATGAAAGGTGAATTGTACTTTATTCAAATTATTTTTAAATTAGGGAGTCTGGGGGATATATAAGGAGAGTTGTTATAATTTAGAACTTGAGGAAGATCTTTCGTCTTTGTGTGGCAGAAAAATGTTTGGGAATAATAATACACAGCGCTTAGTATTTAGGGCGGGTCAAAATGGACCCAGCGTCCGTCATGCAGGGGTTGAAAAATAGAGTTCAGTTGGAGATATTAACCCTCGGTTGTCACGCTGGGTCAAATTGACCCTGCGTTTTTTTTTTAAGCAAAAACCTTTTTGTTGAAACTCTTATTGCTTCAAACTTTTTTTTAAGCATGATGACACTTTAAATATCAACTTTCAATGATGGGCATATGTTCTACAATGTTCAAACATTATCTCAGAATTTTTGAGACTTAATTTAACAAATAGTTTTTAAATAACAACTGATTGAAAATTGACAGGGTCAAATTGACCCTGTGTGACAACGACGTTCGAAAAAGTAGGTGTGACAACCGAGGGTTAAAATCAGGAGATTCAAGAAATTAAGATTTAAGTGTTTGAGTGACCACGATTGTGTTTCAGATAATTGTGTTTATTTCGACGTTTAATCGCGTGAGGATACATAACAACTTATTATAGTTTTATATTTTTACAAATAAGATTTTATTCGTATCACTTGTAAGACAACAAAATTCGGTGGTGAAACTTTTCTTTCAAAGAAAAAGGTGTTTCTCTGTTTACTTTCGAAATCAATATAGAATAAAAAATCTGTCGGTGGTGAAACTTTTCTTTCAAAGAAAAAGGTGTTTCTCAATTCACTTTCGAAATCAGAATTGAATAAAAAAGTGCTGAATTAATGTAGAATATTACACAACTACCATTTTTCTGTAATTTCATATTGCAGTTGAAAATTGTAGTCATTTATTGAACATCATAGAATTTTTAGAACTCCGATATAACTTCTTCCTCTTTTCTGCTATGAAGCACGGGTTCCTCGGAGCAGATTCATTAGTTTCTATCATATATGACAGAGAAACCGATTCCGTGTCGCGACCCCGTCCGTTTCTTAACCGCGCTTTATCGTCCTTATTTATGAAACGGCGGAGGAAATGACGCTTCCTGCCAGAACCGCCATGCTATCTGGTCGCGAGCGAACGCGGCGCGTGTATCAACCTAACCCTTTATGGGGCCAAAAAAATTCTTTGCAGCGCCCCACCCTGACAGTCTCCGATAAAATCGTTCTCACGAGATCGCGGGGAAGTCGAACGTCGAACGGAAATGGCGGTAGACAGTGGGAGGCTTTCACTTTCCAATATTACAATTTGATATTTAGAACTTTTACAAATTATAGTTGGAAGCTTTTAATAAATAACCTGTGAAGCTTTGTAAAGGAATGCAGAGTGCTTTGATTAGAATTTTAATGTTTCTATGATAATTTTTGGAGAGGTATGGATCAGTAAGAGAAGGATGGAATTGAAAGAAATTTTAGAAAAAGAGTTGAAAACTCTTAGGAATTATAGTTGGAAGCTTTTAATAAATAACGTGTAAAGCTTTGTAAAGGAATGCAGAGTGCTTTGATTAGAATTTTAATGTTTTTATGATAATTTATGGAGGGGAAGGAGTAAATAAAAGAAGGGTGGAACTGAAAGAAATTTTAAAGAAATATTTGTGAACTCTAACGAATTATAATTGGAAGCTTTTAATGAATAACGTGTGAAGCTTTGTAAAGGAATGCAGAGTGCTTTGATTAGAATTTTAATGTTTTTATGATAATTTATGGAGGGGAAGGAGTAAATAAAAGAAGGGTGGAACTGAAAGAAATTTTAAAGAAATATTTGTGAACTCTAACGAATTATAATTGGAAGCTTTTAATGAATAACGTGTGAAGCTTTGTAAAGGAATGCAGAGTGCTTTGATCAGAATTTTAATGTTTTGATGATAATTTTTGGAGAGGTAGGGATCAGTAAGAGAAGGATGGAATTGAAAGAAATTTTAGAAAAAGAGTTGAAAACTCTTAGGAATTGTAGTTGGAAGCTTTTAATAAATAACGTGTAAAGCTTTGTAAAGGAATACAGAGTGCTTTCATCAGAATTTTAATGTTTTGATGATAATTTATGGAGAGGGAGGGGTCAGTAAGAGAAGGATGAAATTGAAAGAAATTTTAGAAAAATAGTTGAAAACTCTTACGATTTATAGTTGAAAGCTTTTAATAAATAACGTGTAAAGCTTTGTAAAGGATTACAGAGCGCTTTCATCAGAATTTTAATGTTTTGATGATAATTTATGGAGGGGAAGGAGTTCATAAAAGAATGGTGGAACTGAAAGGAATTTTAGAGAAAGAGTTTGATACCATTATTCTACAATTTCGCTCTCCACTTCCTCCTCCTGTCGCAACAGTCGCGAATTGTGTGCAATTTGGTATGATAGACAGTGGGAGGAACTAATTGAGTAGAATTAAGTATGTAGGTAGTTGGCTCGTTTTTGTGTACGTGAGGATTGCATTTAGTTTCTTTTGAACTTTCACATCCGCTGGATTAACAGTATACACTGACTCATAATCACTTTAATCGTTTTAAACACTTCGTATCTCGCAGAGAACTGCCCAGGAATTCACCAGCATCACCTGTTCGATTATCAGCGAGCAATCAGCAACCACTCGACAGCTGTGCATCCTCGCCTAGCATAAAGAAACATAAACTATCTCTAGGCTACGGTCAATAGCTCTTCCATTGCGATTCAAAGGTAGCCACTCTACCACCTTATCTACATCTCTCAGAAACTGCCCCCCTTTTCCTCCAGCCTCGAAATATCTGGTCCCCTGAAAAGCCGCCCTGTGAAGGCACTTTTGATCGAGGCTGAATAGCTGTCGACCAATATTGTCTTTTAATTAACCACGATCGACCGGGACAGTATTTCTACCGTGTTACGCCTCGCAGAGCTACGGCGGTGCAAAAGCAATGGGGGGTGCGAAATTGGCAGCGTGCCTGAGTGGGGGTTTCCGTTTGAAGTACTACTGAAAAATAAAAGTCCATTCGAGAATTTGTCGAGACGAAACTATTAGGTCAGTGGAAAAGTTCCTTTGCTTTATCGAACCGAAGTCTTTATTAAAAGTAAAAATATATCACATGTTTTTTTAATCTAATTCTAAGTATTTACCTTGGCTATCTATAACCCTTTGCCACTTTAACAAAAAAAGCTTCCACACCTAAGTTCACTTCACAGAGAGCGAACCTTTGCACGGACTTATTAGTAAGTGAACTGATCTCAAAATCTGCACACAGCTTTGTCAATTATTCTATAACACATGAGCTTTTTAGAAGCCATAGTGACCAGCTATTTTATAGAATAAAACCTAGAGAAAATTAATGAGTTAAGTACTAATTATGTGCTAGGGACTAAAATCGAGGAATTTAAAAAAGTGGAGTTGGCCAGTTTGGCTTCTGAGAAGTTCATACAGTCAGGGACAAAAAGATGGGACACCTTATGTTTCTCTATGTTCTGATATAATGCTGAAGAAAATGTACATTTTAATAAATCAGCTATATTCTACATACCGATAATTGTAAATATACCGAAGATTATACGTAGCATCCGTTTCTAAGAAATAGTATGAAGGAAAACGTAAACATTGTTGTCCTCACGTAGAACAAAATGATAGGACATGCGAGGTATTTTCACTTCTCAGTTGTAAACGTGCGCAAGAAGCGTCAACATCGAGTGCCGTGTAAAGTCTACACTAAAAATTATTTAATATAAACAATTTAATTTGTGCAGTTGCAACACAGCAATAAAGAATGGGTCGCGGGAAAAAATTGAGTGCATGTGAAGTGCATACAGCTTTAAAATTGTTTAAAGAAAAGTATTCTATAGCAAAAATTGCTAAATTATTAAAGAGAAGTAGAAACGTAATAAGTAAATTAGTCAAAAACCCAGATAATTACGGTAAAAAAAAAAGTTCTGGTCGCCCTCCTGCTCTAACGCCGCGTGCAATTTTAAGGGTAGCATCGAATTCGAAGATGACCGCTAGACAAATTGCGGAAAAAGCTGGTGTTATAACACACGTCAAAAATGTGCGACGAGTTTTACGACAGTGTAAACACTTAAAACGGAAAAAACTGCAGAGAAAGCCTGTGTTATCAGAGCAACATAAAAGTGTTCGTTTGCTATTTGCAGAAAAACAGATCCAGCTAAAAAAACAGTGGCGCAAAATAATATTTACCGATGAAAAGAAATTTAATTTGGATGGATCTGACGGTTTTGCTTACTACTACCATGATTTGAGAAAAGAACCACAAATATTAAGCCGTCGTCAAATGGGTGGTGGTGGAGTTATGATTTGGGCCGGCATAGGTTACCATGGAAAAACAGATATCAAATTTATTAGTGGCAACATGAATAGCGAAAAATATTTGAATCTGATTAAGGAACAAATAAACAAACATGCTACAAGAATTGCAGGAAATAAGTTCATTTTTCAGCATGACAATGCCTCCGTTCACACAGCAAAAATAGTCAAAACATTTTTCGCAAATGAAACAATTAAAATTTTAGACTGGCCAGCAAAGTCGCCCGATCTCAACATTATCGAAAATATTTGGGCGGACCTTGCGCGAGCGGTATATGCCAACGGCCGACAATTTTTAACTATAGACGAGTTAAAACAATGCATTGAATATGAATGGCACCAATTAAGAAGAAAAGCGATTAAAAAGTTATATAAATCTCTACCAAAACGGATGATTTCCGTAATAAAAAATAAAGTAGGCTCTACCAAGTACTGAATATTAAGCAAAACTGGTAATTCTTTTTGTATATTCCATTTTTTAAACACATGTCCTATCATTTTGTCCCACTAACTTTCTTGAATGTTTACAGCTTTCCAGATAATTTTATATTGAATATCAACATTTTAGTTTAACCAATTGGGCCATATGAACATACACAATGTAAAACGATGTATACTTATTTACGTTACAAATGTAAACATAATTTATGTTACATATTAAATAACAATTGACATATTAATGGATGTCCTATCTTTTTGTCCCTGACTGTATCTGTGTCTCGCAGGCAAATCAAGAAATCAGAGGTGTATTTAGTTCACCGTTTGAATATTAGTGTTTGAAGGTACGCAATATCCCTGTAATGGTCGACAGGGATCACGTTTGGTGGTTTCCACCCTCAGGAATATCGCTTTGCACGCCATTTGCGCGGGTCTCAGGCTACTCATATCTCTGCGAGGCACGGTACGTGGAATCCTGACCACGTGGCACCCTATTTGCCATCGAACGACAAGCCTTTGAGCGCGAAGCACACTCAGCCCAGAAAGAGGGTATCGATCTGCGACTTCCTCCAGTTTGGTCGGGCTAGGCTACTCCAGTATTATTCACGAGGGCTGCTTCTTTTTTCGCCGAGATATTCGGTGTTCCCGTTGCAAATCAAAGATCCGAGCAATGAAGACGCTGTTGCTGGAAAGAAGCTCCTAACGTTCAATCTTCTTTTTTCATTCCTATACAGTGGATGTTCAGATTTCTTTAGTTGTGCACGATCTTCGACTGACAGTGAGGTGTAAGATGCAATCGAGGTGCAAAGTTGAGGGTGGTAGTGAACTTTATTTACCTGACTTGAAATATCCTTTCAGGTTTCTTTTAAGTTTCAAGCGAAGCAGAGATTCTTTCAACTTTACTCGCCTTGAATTAATACTTGACTAATGTGAACGAGGCTTTAGGAACACTATCACGTAGAGATACTCCTTGACAATTAGATACAAGGATTTAGAATTATACACGTAATTGTAATCCAAACTCCTCTAATTGAAAAACCCTTCGTGACGCACGGTTGCAAGCGAATTTAATTACAAAGCCAGCGTTACGTCGACGAAGATCGTTTAATCAAGCGTCTCCCTCGTCGTACGTCCCACTTTCGTGGACGTCCGAGAGATCACGTAACCCCTCGCATCGTAACATCTTTTTCTCCTGTTTGCACAAAAGAAGCTGCGCCACTTACCTTGCAAAGCGTTACGTGTGCGACGCAAACGACGTGCTTGCGTAACGAAATCAGGGTGAACCGAAATTTATTAGTCCATTAACGGAGAGCAGGCTCGTTTGACTCGAAACAAGGAAAGCTAGCATCCAAAATTATTCCACCACGAGATACAGAAAGACATTCTGTATAAACATATTACCAATTCGTAACAGCGATTACTTCACGCCACGATGCATCACAGTGGTGATAAAATAAAAAGTTTAAAATCATATTTGTAGGTTGGGTAAACTCGGGTAAATCCGTGGTACAGGTTATTCCGTGATACTTTTTCATTTATCTGTAACTCGGAATTGTCTGACTCAATTTAGATGGAACAAAAACTAACAGACAGCGTTGATCTTCTAGTTTATGTTGTGGTAAAATAATTAGTTAATTGAAGTTAGTGTGATAGAGTGAGAGAGCATTTTGTTCCAGCAGCGCATTATTCGTGAAATTTTTCGTGCTAGTTGTGGACGATCGCTTGTTTATGGATTATGTGTGCTTTAGAAGATAAATGGAAAGTTCAAACTGCAGGTAAGTGATGGTAAAATGGCACTTTAACAAGTCTTACTCTTGAAATTATCATACAATAAGGCATTAGTGTTATTTTTGCTTATGAAATTGACTAAATTCTTATTTTTCGTGCGCCTGATACTGTGTTTCTGATTGCGCTGTTTGAGAAATTCTGATGGTCAATACTAGAAACGATGTTTCCTTCCGTCTCAGACATCTAACGATCATGAAACGATTGATTATGCACAAAATAACAATTATATAAAATAATATGCAATAATATAAAATAATGTAAAAGCATTTAAAATGATGTAAAATAATGTAAAATAATATAAACAAGTAGCTGGTGAACATATATAGGACCAGCAAGTACTATCGCGGAATAACCAGAGCTATCACGGAGTAACCAGAGTATGTCATGGCAACTTAATTTTGTATATTTTCAATTAAATATACTTAGTAAATTTCTGTTGATCTACTATTTGTTTCTCTGATGTCTGACCTATCATTATATCCTAGACTCACTTTCAGAATATGTAAATATTAGCAGTTATTAGACAAATTCTAAAACTATCACGAATTTACCCGAGTTTACCCTACTTATGATCTCTGCTCTATCTTGTGATAATCCTAGAAACTGAAATAAATTATTCTAGCAGTTACAGCGTTCACCACAGTATTTAGCGTGGAATTCACATTCATTTCTACTCAAAAAATAATTTCTCTTTTCTCTGGCACTTATATCGTTTACCTTTTCAACTCCTCATTGGAAATTTTGAACCACAATTGGACCAAGCTGTGCCGAAAGCTACCAACTCTCTGAAATTGATTAAATGTAGTTTGAAGATTTAAATTATTAGAGAAAAGTAGCTTTATTGCTATTGGGTGTATTTTATTTCTTATTATTATTTTACAATTTCTTTCAATGGCTTATTTAATAGTGGATAGTATAATTAATATTATTTCAAATTTTCTGTCCCCAGTTCTTGTTTCCTAAGCCTAAATAGAAACTAATGTAAAAGTTCTTCCACCAGTTGGTAGTTTTCGCAAAATAAAGATCACAATATTATGGCATCCCTGCTGCGTTTAACTAATTTTTTGTCATTTCGAGAGTTGGTAGCTTGCCGCATAACTCGGCCCAATTGTTTCCACTGCCCCTAACAGTTTAAACTTTCTTTCTACCGCCCCTGTCCTCACAGTTTTCGAATTAGTTCTAAAGCCACTGGTAAACTTGCTTCTTCCATTAGGTGTCCCAGGATCGTAAAAGTACATACTGTGGACCCGGTTGCCCGCTGTACACCGTCGTGTGTAACTAGTCGACGTATTTACCGGTCCCCTGCCCCGAAAACATGCAATTTCCGAGTTACAGCGACGGCAGATCCAGCGGAGCGGGCGGACGGTTTTATTGCCCTCGGTTATAGGAGCTTTTGCAGGAGCAAAGGCGGCTCTTCCGCGGCCGAAAAACCGCGACCCTCGCTGAAAGGGTCGAGTGGATCTGCTCGACTTTGCAGCTTTTTCTCTGTGTGCGGCGGGACCTAATCCGTACGCTCGGGGAATCGGATCGAGTCGATAGAATTCGGCAGTCGCGGTATCGCCTCGATTGGCACGCGTTTCGAACGATTCGCCGGATGCGGTTCGATTGCATTCTTGCAGCGGAATGCGATTGATACGGGAGATTGAACGTTCGACTGCTCTGCGACGACATGATAATTTGATCTGAAAGGGGGCAGGGTGGGACCTGTTGGAAAAAAACTAATCGGGGGGGTGTTTTGGGGAGATTCGGGGATGGGATTTAGTATTGTACTCGCGTGTTGTGGATTGCACGGGGAAGAGGAGGTGGTAGAAGGTAGTAGGCTGGATTAGCTTTTGTGTATTTTGCGATTGTTGTTATTCGTTCAGACGTATGTAGTAGTAAATGTGTGAATTTGTCAGTAGGGTTTATACAAAAACGGATTTTTGAAAAAGTCGGTTTTCGAATTACATTATTCAAAAAAAAAAAAAAACGGTTAAATCGGTTTTCGAATTTTCAGAAAAAAATATAATTAAAATAGTAAATAAATATTTGTAAGGAAGAGTGGGGCAATTGCCAACACCTAAGCAAAAAAGCAAACGAAACGAAAACTATGTGAGAAATGAATTTGTTTATTATTTATAAACATACTTAAACTGTTCATCTATAAAGTACTGTGACGATTTTTTGAAAAATTATAATAAAAATCAATTTTATAGTGAAAAGACAAAATCCTTGGTATTCGTGATTACTCGACTACTGTGGGGTCATCACGAACAGAATGCTAAATATCGGAGAAGTCGCACAGAAAGCGCGACTTCAATGGTCAACCCATAAAAAATGTTGCTACAACCTGTACCTAATGTATTTTTCAAATTCATCTTCTTGTGCGTTAGAAAAAAATTTCAATTGGTCGGAATATCGAAAAAAATAGTAAAGGTTGTTTTTTTAAACTTTTTTTTCTGAGCCTGTAATGAAAATTCAAAAATCCCTTTTGTAGATTTAAGTATGTTTTATACATGCTGAAAATTTTATCAAAATCGGTTAACGTTGTTAATCTCGAAGGTTCGAGATTACCCCATCCGATTTGTTCATCAATACCCCACGACATCAAAAAATAAAAAAGAATTTATTTCAGAGGTTATTATCATGATTCAAGCAACGCCTTGGTCACAAAATATTGGTAAAAAAGTGCTTTATTGCAACTTAAAAAAGAACCTATTGTATCATTAATACAACAGTAATACATGCAATTGAAAATGGATAAAATATTAGGTACTTGAAACATGATGAAAATAATAAATTGTGTTTATCTTGAATAGCACGAGCGGTCTGTATTTTTTACTTTCTGCCCGGCGTTGGATACGACCGAAACTATTAGCTAGTGGAGAGGGAACATCGTTTTTATTTATTAAAACGCCGTAACCATCGCATTCGCGATTACCCCGCGTTCGTGTTTATCCCACTCTCCCTTACTTGTTTTACAAATTTTCAGTTTTCTTAATATTATGAAATTATTAAAATATAACAAAATAAAATATACTCTATTTATACGAAACCAAATAAAAAAAATTAAAATCACTAAAATCCGTACAAATACGTACAATTAGTTCATTTAATATTTATGGATCTGCAAAAATATAACACAATAAAATACACTGCATACAAAATCAGATGAAAAAAAAACTAAAATCCATACAAAATATAAATCTTTTAAAAGGTTGTACCAAATTATAGATCTTTATTCCATTTAGTATTTTTTTCTGAAAATATGAGAAGATTAGTTGTACAGTAAACTGTTACCTACTACAATATGCTTGTGTCCGAGGCGATTTCAACTCAAAATGTCAAGGTTTTTAATTAAATAATCAATTCATTTCTGCATATTAATTCCAGTATCTAAATCCGGTTTTTTCTTTATTTTATAAACCGGTTTTCGAATTTTACAAATTTATAAATAAAAACCAGTTTTTAAACTCGGTTTTTAAAAACCGACAAACCCTATTTGTCAGAGGTCGAAACACGTGAAATAGTGGATGGAGTTGTGAGTAAAGAGAACATATCGATGGCTTAATGCACAAATATTATACACCCACTTTTAGAATTTTCGAGAAAGAAGATTTAAACATGTAATGGTACCTACATAAGACTCAGTTACATACAATGAAGAAAAATATTATTTTTGACAAATTTATGAGGTAGATACACCTAAATATAATTTTTATACACCATGAAGAAACAGTCAAGAATTTGTCGTTGCAAATAAAAACTCAAATTTCACAAGAAGCGGACATACAGTATTTGTGCACTAAGCCATTGACATGAAGGGCTCAGAAGCCAGTGAGTGTAAGTCCATTAGCATTAAAACCGAGATTTACAATGTTTGTCCTCTGAATAATTTTGCTCATTTATTGCTTACGTATGAAAGGGGTGACTTAATATATTTATCAACTGAAACTTTTAACAATAAAGAGGTTTTGGGACTACAGGGCAACTTGAGCTTACACTGATTGGCTTCTGAGTCCTCCATATAGTCCGTTCAACGAGTCTAGTCACCAGCTATAAACAAAGACGACGCGTGACAGTGTTCACACAGAACGAGGACGATAATAGCAAGTAGCCAATAGCTGTGAGTCGCTGCCTCTTCTGTTCGCGTATTTTGTTTATAACTGGTGTCGACTAGTTGACCGAACTTTAGTACTACTTACGTATTTCCGACGTAACCTTGAACGTAGCAGTACATACGTGTTTCTTGTACAACCGCGAACGTGGTACTACGTGCTCACGAACCTCTTAACGTAGTACTACGTGTCCTGGATCTCATTAGGACGTAAATAGTACTACGTGTTCTTGAACCTCATAACATATGTAGTACTACCACGAACATTGACATGTTTTTCTAACATTTTGTTATATACAGTCGAACCTCGATAATTCGAATCTAAAAGGAAGGGGAAAATCTTCAAATTATAGAGGTTTCGGTTTATCGAGTTTTCGAGTAAGTTCAAAGTTCGAGAGGTTCAACAAACGAAAATTCGACTTATAGAGGCTTTGTACGACTGTTAATTTTTTTGACCTGTGAAGCTGTAAAGCAAGACAAATTCAAGTTTTAAAATTCAATGGTTTATTGTATACTTATAATCAAATATACCTACAACTTATGTATTACATATATACTTACATGTATAAAAATAGTTATGAAACACATTTTATGCTCGAAATATTATCTAGTCTCTGTTACCTATTTAAAAAAAAATGTGATTTTGCTTTGTGCTGGTCTTTCAGTGTATCGTAAATCAATAACATTTTCAATCGTGAATAATGCAGAGAAAACATTTTCCCCAATATTTTGAGATCTTTCTACGAAATGTCGTAATACATACGTATGCAGAAATAAACTTCGACTTGTAGAGATCGGAGTTCTTCTAAATTCGAGTTGTAGAGGTGGGATACACACTTTAACATGCAAAATATAGTTCGAGTTAAGGAAGTTTTATTTTGAGTTGTAGAGATGTTTACAACGGAGCGGAAAGGAATGAAGAAAATTTTTGACTTATAGAGAATTTTGAGTTCTCGAGGTTCGACTGTACTATAAAAATTAACATTTTTAAAATTTGCTTTAAGTATCCTATCATAGCAGTGCACCTATTCTGCCCTCTTTAATTAAACTGTCCTATCTAACATTCTTTCATTTTTGGAGATATGCAGAAATATCCGAAGTGCCACACGTCTTTTACCTTTTAAGTAAAGTTAGAAAACTCTACGTGCTTCCAAAGATTTATAAACAGTCTAATGTATTTAACCTAACTTTTTTCCAAATGGTTAAAATATCCTATCTAAAACAATTAATTAATTGGTACGTTAATAATAAATTACCTACCGGTATACCTATAACAAAAAAACTATATTAAGCTGTTACGAAATAATGACAACATGTTCTAATTTGAATGAAGAGAAATAAGGACGGTACAAAGTAAATGATAAAACTTCAGTTTTCTCGGTTATTTCAAAATGCTAGATAGGACATTTTAACTAAAGAGGGCAGTATTGTGATGGTACTACAAGTGTCAAAATGCATAAAATTTTTATCCTTTCCGTTCTTTAATACACGTTAATTAACTGCCAATGTTCCCCTAGTTTACGGTACATGTTCGCGAACCTCATTAGAATGTAGTACCTACGTAGTACATGTTCCCGAACCACACTAGACCATAGCACTCCTGTCCCCCGCACAATCACAACACCATATACCTGAATCCCGCTGCAACACATTCAATTATCATTGAACCACCCTGGGAAGCTTCCCCCCATCGTTCACCAAATCCCCCGGATCCCCGATCTTAAGAACTCATTTCGATTCGTCTCCGAAGCAGCCTTGCAACCTGCGGGTACCTGTCGCCAAGAAATACGATGTCAGCTTAACGTTTATCGTACCCGTAAGAACATCGCGTCCACGCTTCTGGTTGTAAAACCAATCCCGCTCGCCCTCCTCCCGCAAGCAGAAATACCACCCGCCTGTCGTCTCGAATACACGCGCACATACGCCCGGAATGTTCTCCGCCGTGCTTCCATTTTGTCTCTCGAGATTTACCGACGATTTTTATCCTCTTAGCGGCGTTTCGAGGCTTCGCGCGCGCCAGCGAAACCCGCGGATGAAGGAGAGCCTCTTCCAGAAACTTGTTACGGCATTCTTCTCGGAAGTGCCTTCCGCATGATCGCATGAATGAATGAGTAATGCACCGTCGTGAATTAAACATACGGACGCGTGCGTACTGCGGCCTCTGCCGCGCTCGCGCGCGTGCACACACGCGGCCACGATATTGCGGAGTTCATCGAAAATCTGTCGGGACCGCGACGCGGGACACGCAGCTATTAACCTTTACAATACTTCTGCGGGAATAACGGAGCAATTCGGGCGCCCGCTTCGCGCTCTGTCGTCCGCGGAATATGGAATTCGCGGAGGATCCGTGGGGCAGGTTTATTGGACCATTTCTGGGAGTCTTTTCGTTGTGGTTACTTTGTGAATGGAAATTAAAAGTAATAGGAGGAGCTTTATTGCGTAGAGTGAATTGTACTCTATAATGTGTTACAGAATATATAAGTTTATTGGACCATTTGTGAAACTTCATTCGTTACGGTTCTTTTGTAAATGGAAGGTAGATGTAATAATGGAAGCTTATTGCACGGTGAAATATACTGTATAATTTATTATAGAAAATATAAGTTTATTGGACCATTTCTGAAACTCTATTCGTGACCATTCCTCTATAAATGGAAATTCGAAGTAATAATAGCAGTTTTACTTCATAGATTGAGCTATCTTAATATATAAAGCGGAAAGTGCTTGTGTGTTTGTCTGTCGCCTAAAAACTTTTGAACTTTTGCTTAGTTAATCCAGATGAATGTCACTATTTTCACAAAAAAAAATTAAAATCTAAATTTCGGGCGAAGCTAAGTAGTAAAGCTAGTACCATATAATACACTAAGTGAGGTAAATCCGGGAGACGCGGTCGGGCCGGAGAGTTGGTCGAGTCGCTATATTTCAGACTCTATACGTAAAAACGCATTAAAGTGCAGACCAATTACTTCTCTAGAAGCCAAACAATTGAATCAATAGCGTCACTTCGGTTCCTTCTGTGTTTTTCTGGATTTATAGGCTATAAAAGGTAAACATTTACATTTAACCTCTTTTGTCAAACAACGGTGTACAGAATCGTACTTAAAATATACTTCTAAGTTTATTTTCGTTTAATGTTTGGGAATAATAAGATAGTAGAGATATCGAGGGACAACGCAGCCAAAGTATTTAGCCATATTAACTCTTCTTCTCAAAACTAACGAGAAGACCATCTCTCGCTGCAGAAAGGAGAGATGGTCGAGTTATGATTTTTATTTATATTTTTTATTTTTTGTCATTATTTTATTCTTATTATTGTTTATTTATTTTATTTATTTACTTTTGTATTCACTTGCCTTGCTAATCGCCGGTTGGTAGATAGCTTTATCTTTGATGTGTTCTTTACTTGTTTAGCGTAAACAAATTAAATATCAATGAATCTGTAGTTGTATTCACTCATAAATAATTTTGCTTTCTTCTTTGTTATTTTTCCATGAATAATTACGTGAGTGGTCTCTGCCAACGACGAAAACCATTTCTCCCGGGCACCTCGGGAGAGGTGGTCAGATGTCATGACTTCAGTTTTCAACCCGATTTACAGTAAATATCGTCTTAATCAGCGTCTGAATCAGCATAAAATTCTGAACATACGCCCGAATTAGGTTTGTTCGGATAAAATAAGTAATATCTGTATTAGTTTTAATAGCCATTTTATATTAGTTCGACCGCGTCTCCCGGATTTACCCTATCAAATGTTCCTGGAATCTCAAGTTTAATGATTAATTCTAGAGGAATGAGAAACCGAAAAGAAGAAAGCATGCCACCTACCTTATTTAGTATACCTAAGAATATCCCTTTCGCAGTAAACGCTGAATGTTTCCACCGCTTTCTTTGAAGACATAAGTTCCCCATCGAATCACAATAAATTATTAAACTCAGAGTCCGGGAGCTTTTTGATACATACTGCAGAAACTATAGTCCACAAAGCGACTGTTATACTATACATTTTGAAAGACATATCGCCCAGTGTTTTACGGTAATACCCTCTGATTCTTCCAAAGCCACACTGACGTGGAAGACCAGGACCTCCCACTCAGGGGTCACTAAAAATATCCCACTATAATGCCACTTGGTAGAAATATACCTACGTCAAATGCAATCTGAGCGGCCGAGTTTCAAATGTCACCGACCGATGCGTCTAAGGATATCTCTGGTGGTTTGGAACTCCAACAATGATTCCCCGTGACATTCTCAATTCGCTCGGAACACCAGCCACGACAGGCCAATGAATAAATCGCCGTTCGTTAAGAGAGAATCAGCGCCGTGAATTTTTCTGCGCGCCGTGCTCTCTGACAGTCGCGCTGGCGTAACTGTTGCGCGAGAAGGAGGCGCTCCTGTAATTCACACGCGACGCGGGGCAGTTTTTCATCGTCCTCCCCCTCAGAAGCAATAAAACTCGGAGGCGGGGGACTAGGCCTGCTACTAAATATACCCGGGATACCCTCGGCGGCAGTCAGTCAGCGTGGCTCTTCGAAACGCGAAGTTAACAGCCTCGAAGATTGGCCAGCTTCGCCCAGGCACGGCGGAAACTTTCGCGGCAGCCTTAGGGGCCGTCCTTAAATCGCGCGAGGGTAATTTTGGCGATTTTTTAACTCCTCCCTTTCCAAGTATAAAAATTCGTAAGATTTTAGGTAGGGGAGGATTGCCTATATCGTATCACTTAAATCATTTTACGTTATATTTCATATTTGGTACTAATTTGAACGCAAATGACTATTGAAGATTGTAGCTTCATCTTTTAGGCACCTACTATTATACGCTTAACCTTTTGTTCAGAACAAATTAATTTGTTATTAATCGTTTTGTCACATACTGTAAAAGGTACGATTTAGGCAACCGGTCTCTTAAATCGTATTAAAAAATAGTATTAATAACAAATAGAGAAGAAAATATTTAACATAAAGTAATGATTCTTATATAGTTACATATACATATGTATATGGATCACACACAGACCACAATAAACTATGAATACCATATTATATATGTACATAACCTATATAACATACGAGTTGTCAAATCCTACTGGTGCGAATGTAGTGGTACGATTTAGGAAACATGGTCAATTTATTTATAAATATCAATTTCAACTTTATAATCAATGTAATATATACTTAAAATGAACGTAAAATATTCTACAGAAAAATACAAAAATACAGGACAAAATTGCATTGTTTGATTATTATCAGCTAAAATAAACTGGTAAAAAGTTACATCAATCATACCTGATTTTTTTTAAATGTTATGGCACGCACAAAATAGGGTGTAAGCTCAAAAGGTTGTGTTTCTCTTTCTTATTTCGCATTTACTTGATATTTTTATCATCAGATGTCGTTTATATTCATTAATTACTGAGAAATTGATGAGGTACGATTTAGGTGACCAGTACGATATTGGCAACTCTCCGCCTTCCTTACGTAATTTTTTTTAGATTGCTTTTTTTTTAGTTATTAACACCTCGTGGTCACACGGGGGCAATTTCTTTTCTTTGCCAATATATCTGTAAATTTTTAGACCTCAATATTCAAATTTAAAACTTGTAAGAACAGGTAAGAAATTCGCGACTCCCTCTCCGCCACCCTAAAACCCTTGCGTAATTTAAGGACGACTCCCTGCTCGCCTCGAGTTCCATCCGTGGCTCTTCTTCGCTTCGGCCGATTCCCCGTCGAACGGAGTCGAAATCGTAGCGATCCGAGGCTGTAACTGCGATCGAGCGAGCTCCTCTGCGTCGGGCGCGCCGTCGGCTTATCTTTCTTCGGGAGGATGAAGAACTGGACAGTTATTAGCGAAGTTCGAGTGAGAAACTTTCCGCCGGGTACGTGTGTCTTGGGGCCTCGCGGACTTCGATAATTATCGGGTTACATTCGCGCGTCCGTGGAGCTGCGGGCTGAGGCAGCAGGAGTCACTGGACTTTCCGGTGGCTTCCACTACTGGCAATGTAATCAGGAAACGGTGTTTTTTCTTGCATTTGGTAACGGCGGTGTGCTTCGAATTTTCTTTCGCATTGGGGGTCGTGAGCGCAAAAAACGCGCCGTTATCGATTTAAAATTGAGGTTCCTGGGAACGTTGTACCTACTTTTTGTAAAACCTCCAGGAAACATTCGACAACAGAAGGTATTAAATACAGGGCCGCATTAAGATTTCTTAGACAATAAATTTTTTTAAAATTTATTCGTTAATTTAAAGTTCATTCTAAACTAGATTAAATATATAACATTTAATCATAACGAGAACTAATGATTTACAAGTAAATAATATTAAACGACAAACATCGAAAAGATATTTTAAAATAAACACTCAGTGCGAAGCAGTAAACAAAATTTCATTCACTATTTTTTTTTACAGCCCCCCTTAGCCCCCTCCCCTTGATCCGGCTTTGATTAAATATATATAAAAGTGTTACCTAAAGGCAATGATTCTTCAGCCTAATTGAAGTGAAAATGGTTTTTCGACAAAAAAAGCTTGGCTTTTGACAGAAAAAAGCTGACTTTTGCAATTGTCCCGTGACAGATGCATGGCGCAACCAACAATTTTCTCGACACGAAAAAAAGGGCACGTCCATTGGACATGTTGAGCGGAACGTGGAAAAAGCTGTGTAGTACACGTTGTCCACGTACACATTACTCCTATCTACAGTAACAAATCAACGATGGTAGCGGGCATCGGGTGGCGCAGATAAAAACGAGCCGGGCGTGGATCGTCGGAGGAAGAGGGTCCGATCCGTCGGTCCATGGGCAATAAATATTGTTCGATTGTAATTGCCTGCACGCCCGATAACAAGCACGCGAGTTTATTCATCGCGGTCTGCAAATAGGCGCGGCGAACTATTTACACGGGCGAAGATTAGCGCGCTGTCAAGCGTCGCGGCTCGATACACGGGGGTCTTCCCTTGGAGGTAGACGCTGGGTCCGTTTTCACCCATTGCGAGCTACTTGAGTCACTTGTTACGGTAGAGTAAGAGTTTTAGATCATGGAATCTAATATTAAAATATTAAAAATTGATCCACGTTCCTAGTTATCTATATAGGGTAGATGCACCATTTGTGGCCACTGTCTTATTTATTCCAATATATTAACTATTTTTAGGTTACTTTCATTACAATGAATGAAGCTGTCTAAGGGTGGGTTATGTCGCCACAATTTCTACTACTTTCTACTATTTTGTTGTCCCGTTTTATTTAAGAATCACACGTGAATGTGCAAATCTTTGATAAATTTCCACATCCTTGCAAACGGTGCTTAGCACATGACTGGTAAGGAAACAATTAGTTATTGTATTTAACAAGAGCATGGGTGAAGTTTTATACATATTTATATTAAAAAACAAATATGTTTGAGATTTAAAAGAGAATTTCAGCGATATAACCTAAACTCTACTGGAATTAAACACTGTCCAAGAATGGTACATCGAAAATGGAAATGTACTGTTCGTGGCCACGTAATGGCCATAAACAGTCCACGGTACAACCATTTTTGGTCAGTAGGCATTCTCATTAGTAACTGATCGTAGAATACCTAATTATTGTACAATTATTATACAATAGTATTGACAATGACGTTAGCGAAAAGAATCTTCTAAAGTTTAATTTAATTTTTTCTGAAAAGTAGACTCATTACTTTTAACTGCCATAGATAATAATGGGGCGTAGAAAGAGAAATTCTACAAAAACAATTTCAATAAATATTTGTAGTAAACATTTGCAATGAATTAAAAGCTACAATTCTTACTGTGGGTCTTTCGTATTACCAATTCTATAAGTGGCCACAAATGGAAAGCCGGCCGGCCAAAAATGGTACTCTAGTGGCCACAAATGGTGCAAAACAGTCTGGCACGATAATATAATGATATTTTAAATAATTATGTTTAAAACATTGTTCAACTTAGAATATTTTAATTATATGTATATTCCGGATTACACTTATACAGTCGCGTCGGTATTTAAGTTGACGTTGTAAATTTTAATACATAAAAGGGAAATAATTCTATTACTGATAAGTTTAAAGTTTTTTTTATTATAAACATATTTCCTAGTTCTTAACAAACACAATAACATAAATGAATTAATTTTGTAACACTATAATAATATAAACAATAGATATTTTGTAATTTACTTAGGTCGGAAATTAAGTTGTCACTTACAAGTATGCACATTTTATATAATTTAAATACATAACTAGTATGTGGATTGGTAGCCTTTGGCTTTTATGACCTCCAACAATCGATTCTGCATACTGCAGATCAATTTTTTTAATACATTAGGTGCAATTTCACGCCATTTTTGTTGTAATGCGGTTGCTAATTGGGACTTAGTATATCTTTGATTTAGCGGTATAAGACGCCGCATTCACCTTTGAAATCAATGGGAAATGCACCCATGTAATTCCGCTTCGGAAAGACGAGATTTAATTTGTGTAATACCTATTGATAATTGCAGAGTTTCTTTTATTTCCTTTGCAGAGATGAATGGGTTTTTCTTCGCCTCCTTAACTATTTGCCGATCTTGACGGGCAGATGTCATCCTTTTCCTTCCAGTCCTGATCGAATTCTCTGCTTTTCCTGTTGTGTTTAATTTAATACATATTTTGCGCACACCTTCCTTGGATATTCCAAACTCCGTGGCAATTTGTTGCAATGATTTACCCTGCTTTCTTCTTTTATAAATTTCAACTCGCTACGTAGCAGAGCATTCTCTAGTCTTCGGCATACTAAAGTAAATGTACAATTTGTATAACAAATATATATTTAAAAGACATTTTAGTGATATCTAAATATTCCAGAAATCTTTGTAATTTAATCACAAAAGCAATTTTCTACATAAAAAATAAATGTTTCTTAGCGTCAACTTACTTTCCGACCCACAAAAATTGATCAACTATTCTTTAAAATTAAATATACGGCAGCTTAATAGATCTTTTCACCTCGGCACTTTATGGTCAACTGACGCAATGCTAAGGACAAATGAAAGCCACAACAGTCGGTCACAACGACCGAATACATACGTGATGTAAACAAACGAAGTTGAGGGTTTGTAGAAAACTCTAGCGTCAACTTAAATACCGACGCGACTGTATATTCTTTACTTTTGTGTACGTATTCTTTCTTAAGTTATGTATCAGTGAATGGTACGGAAATCCTTCAAGTGGCCACAAATGGTACATCTACCCTAGATAATGTTCAAGGGTTAAGGGAGGAGCATGCTTAGTTTAAGAACGCCTGCGAGGAAATTTTATCTTGGTCATCGTGGAAATGAGAGCTACTGATTCTTTGCCGAATATATAATTATGTACACATTAATTGAGAAATAAATGGCCAAAAAAGGCATATACATTCGATCTTTTTAAAAATCATGTAAGAAGTAACTGTGGCAGAGAAAACAATTTGATTACACGAAATTTACATACAGCGTTCGAAAACTTAGGTATAACGAGGCCTCGTTTATTGCGATATATTTTTTTTTTTTGACGATAAACTTTGTCGCTTTGAATAGTCACTTGTTTACGGATTCATAAATATGAAACAATACGTCATCTTTTTCTAACTAATTTACAACCATGCATACCTATGTATCAGATGATACACTATTTACTTTACATGAATATCTTGTAAATTTTGAACTTTTCGATGTTAGTACTGTTTATATTTGCGAGGGATTTGGGAGTTCCATTAAAAAATAGTGGACGCGGATTGAGGTAAAATTTTGCACACACTTAATACAATAACACACCAAACGCGTAGATCAGAATATCCCAAATTTCCCAAGAAATTCAAGTTAAACTTTCACATCCCCCTCCATAAGTCTCTTCCCAATCCTGTCTCATGCCCAATTTTTACAATCAAAGACCAAAACATCCCATTCCACTCTCCCAGGTACTTAGAAAAAGCTCCCCAGTATCGAGGCCATAAAGCGCAGCATTTAATTGCCCGATGTTACTGCACGCGAGTCTCTAGCTCAGAGCGTCGCTGCTTAAGACCCCAAAGTTTTATCGCGGCGGCCCGTGGAAATCATAAATATCCCCGGGAATAATTCACCGTCGTAGAGGCGCGATTTTTCGTTACACCGGAAGACAAATCGCCTGATGAATATTCCGCGCATTACGCCGCGGAAAATCGCTATCCATTCCTTTTACGCGCGCTTTTATCTTCGGCTGGTCTGTCCCTTTCACCCCTTTCTCGCCCTCCTCTCTCTCTTCTATTCTTCCTCCTCCCCGGCCCCCTTCTCCGCCACACGACGGGGTGGTGCAGCTGATTGCAAGGACCCCGTGGCACTTTACGATTTTAAACAGAGCCTCCGCTCGGGTCGACGCGAACTTGGCCTTCGAGGGAAACGGAGACCGAGAGAAACGAGATGGGGAGAATTTGGGGAGGGTTTGGGAAAGCGCGTGGCAGCATCTGGACCTTTTCATTAGGAGCGTAATGCGCGGGATCGCGTTCGCCGGAAGGTTCATTAGCGTGGTTCCGCTTTGCGCGCGGGCGATCCGTGTTGCTCGGCTCGTTTATTCCCCGCTCCCCCCATTATGCATCGGCCTGTACACACGCGATAATTAATCCCCCACGCAGGGGCTTCTCTGTCCCTCTCGTCCGCGGCCAGAGGCCTGTCGGTAGATTACTACGTTAAAAGGCTGCCTTCAGTTCCGTTAGACGTTCGCTCGACTTAAAATGCGTCTCGGCTTCCAAAGCTCTTCCCGCCGGCCCCCCCCGGCAACCTGTGCTTTCCCCCCGCGACAGATAATGGTGAATTAACGGGCACCAGACCTCGTTCATTGTACGTGGATACGATCCCAAGCGGGACTATAGAGAGGGCGCTCCGAGCTGAGGAGAATGCGCGTTGATAACGTTGCGGGGCTTGACTGTCGGAGTTTGAAAAACAGAGGTTTGAATGGCGGGATTGCATTGTTGGTATTGCGTTGCTTGGGATGAAGATTATTAGGCGTTTTTGTCTTGAATGCTTGACGTTGTTGGTTTTGAAACTCGGTTAGGTGATGGGAGTCTCGCTCCAGGGAAGATGAAACTTTTGTGGAGGGTATTTGGAGGAAGAGTATGAATGCTTGTGTCGGTGAATTCTACAGGTAGGGAGTTTTGTAGTTGAAAAGCGAGTTTAATTGTAAAGAATTCGTGAAACTGACGGGATTTATATTTTCTAAATTTTAGTAAAAGTAAATTTAAAGTTCAATGTACGTATTATTATAATTCAGATAATAATTGAAAGCTCTTGCAAAATAATAATTGAAAGCTCTTGCAAAATAATAATTGAAAGCTCTTGCAAAAATAATAATTGAAAGCTCTTGCAAAATAATAATTGAAAGCTCTTGCAAAATAATAATCGAAAGCTCTTGCAAAATAATAATCGAAAGCTCTTGCAAAATAATAATTGAAAGCTCTTGCAAAATAATAATTGAAAGCTCTTGCAAAATAATAATTGAAAGCTCTGGCAAAATAATAATTGAAAGCTCTTGCAAAATAATAATTGAAAGCTCTTGAAAAATAATAATTGAAAGCTCTTGCAAAATAATAATTGAAAGCTCTTGCAAAATAATAATTGAAAGCTCTGGCAAAATAATAATTGAAAGCTCTTGCAAAATAATAATTGAAAGCTCTTGCAAAATAATAATTGAAAGCTCTTGCAAAATAATAATTGAAAGCTCTTGCAAAATATATATCTAAGTTTTTCCCCCAATATGGATTTTTATTAATCTATTGTCGTAGACAGCTTAGAAAGTAGATTTTAGGATGCAGTGATGGATTTTGGTCATCTAATAAAACAGCTGTGATAAT
This sequence comes from Andrena hattorfiana, assembly GCA_944738655.2. NCBI lineage: Eukaryota > Metazoa > Arthropoda > Insecta > Hymenoptera > Andrenidae > Andrena > Andrena hattorfiana. The sequence continues at coordinate 7,522,454 of OX122889.2, forward strand.
AGAACATTTCTACGCAACCTAACAAGGTAATTTAATTTCCACTCGCTCAGAAACGTCTTCTTCCCTTGGAGTGAGCCGTCTCGCCTTAAACAATTGATATTCTCGCCTCCTCCACGCCTCATTTTACACTTGCATCGCGTTTCACAGCGCGCGAGCTCGATAATTAATCTTGCCACTCGGTGGACGTGACCTTGTTAATCCCAAAGGATGACGACTTACTCCCTCTTTCGCTGAAGCGAGGGGAAAGCCGGCCAAGGAAATGGCTACTCTTTTTTCCCCATGGCCTCTGTCACGGTCTTCGATTTTCGTTGCTCAGGAACCCATTATCTGCGTAACACGTCCTTCGCTTCCGTCGATGGACTTCCTTGCTCGACCGTAACTGACCATTCTGACTGACTCAACCCGTTGCACGATATAGACACACGTGTATAATCACTCATCGCGTGCAACCTGTGCGGGAAACGCACATGGGCGTTCTGAGAGTATGATACGCGAATAGGAGTGGAGGATTTCCGCACGGGAGATTCGTTCAAAGTGAATGGTCCCTTTGTCGCGAAGAATCGCCTACTTGTCATAAATTAATTATTTATCAAATGAAATATTTGGGGCGTTTAGTGCTCGCAGAAGTAGTCACTCACTTTTATCTTCTTTTAACGAGTAGCAGTCTTAAACCCTTTGCCACCCTTTATAAATCACTGCGTGGATCGTATTCCGTACCCGCTACAAGATTTTGACAAACAGTTTGGCGTTCAGTTTTGGGCGGTTTACGAGTGGACAGTGCGGTAGATTGCAGGAGACAGCATCTCTCGCAAGGTAAATTACCAACGTTTATAGTCGCACTGGTTCCCTTCGCCATACGGCCGAGGATGGGAGCCAGTGCGGAGACTAATAATTGTTCTGGCGTGTTCAGAAGCTGTTGTGCAGCATTATCATGGCCCGCTGTACCGAGATATGAATATATGGCTATTTGTCTATTCCTTGCTTGTCCAAAGTGTCAGAGAGAGCTCCCTCGTACCCTGGCGCCTTGCTAACTTTGTGCGAATGTTACCAACTTGCCTCTATGCTAGCCTTTCACCGCGTGTAGCTGGATAGCTATACGTTTCCCGCTCGACCGCGATCGATGCTCCTCCATTTGACTGGGAATATGATTACCATTAACGCATAACCAACTGCAGCCTGCAAGTTGAGACTGGGGAGCATTCTATCACTGAAACAAAAGCCACAGATTCTCTAAATTACGCTTTTAATCACTTTTCAACTTCCTCCTTCAATTAATTCTCTTCTTGAACGATTGAATTTCGGATTCCATCAAGTATGGGATAATTAGGTGCGAAATGAACGCTCTAATCTCGCTATAGTCTCGCTAGTGGATCCAGGAAGCGAGCTTATAGCGAGAATACAGTGGATACGCTTCAAAGACTCAAGATTTGATTTTCTGTCCCGAGAGTGTTAACAGAAGTGACAGTTAACGTCAAAGCAACATTCATTCGCAACATCTATCGCTATTGTCACCGTATCGGAGTGTTCAGTCGCATTTACAGGCGCCAAACGCTTCGACGGTCTATGGAGCAGCCTACGCGACGCCAACTCACGCCAATTTTACTCAACATCGCGAATTAGCATCGAGTGTGCCCAGTGGTATAGTAACGGGAGGCATATGGCGAGGTTGTAAAAGCTGCGGGAGTCCCAATGTTTACTGTTTTGAGATTTCGGAGAAATAGGTTTCGCACTTTTGTTGAGGAGATAGGGTGCTATTCCTGTTCTGAAATTTCAAAGCTTCAGAACTGTAAAGATTCCAAACTTCAAAGCTTCAAAGGTTCCGAACTTCAAAGCTTACAATTTTCAAGGTTTAAAACTTTAAAGCTTAAAAACTGTAAGACTCAAGAACTTTAAAGCTAAAAACTGTAAAACTCAAAAACTTTAAAGCTTCAAAACTTCAAAGGTTCCAAAATTCAAAGCTTACAATTTTCAAGGGTTAAAACTTTAAAGCTTAAAAACTGTAAAACTCAAGAACTTTAAAGCTAAAAACTGTAAAACTCAAAAACTTTAAATCTTCAAAACATTAAAGCTTAGAAACTTTAAATCTTCAAAACTTTAAAGCTTAAAACATTAAAGCTTCAGAACTGTAAAGATTCCAAACTTCAAAGCTTACAATTTTCAAGGTTTAAAACTTTAAAGCTTAAAAACTGTAAAACTCAAAAACTTTAAATCTTCAAAACTTTAAAGCTTAAAAACTTTAAAGCTTCAAAACTTCAAAGGTTTCAAACTTCAAAGCTTACAATTTTCAAGGTTTAAAAGTTTAAAGCTTAAAAACTGTAAAACTCAAGAACTTTAAAGCTAAAAAACTGTAAAACTCAAAAACTTTAAAGCTTAAAAACTTTGAAGCTTCGAAACTTTAAAACTAAATAACTTTAAAGCTTCAAAATTTGTAAACTTCAATACTTGAAACTCAATAACTTTAAAGCTTCGAAACTTCATAGCTTCAAAAATTTAAAAGTTCCTAACTCCAAAGCATAAAAAATTTCAAAACTTCAAAGGTTCCAAATTTCAGAGCTTAAAAACCTCCAACTTTGGGACTCTCAGCATTTACGATATATCTCGCTATATCTCTTCTACTTAGGTACATACTATACCCGCACCCTTCGTTTCGCCGTTAATTCCGCGATCAGCGACGCCCACGCCGCGCGTCGCTAACGAGGGGCGAAGTCGAGCGCGGAGTCACGGCGCGCGGAAAATGTTAAGGCATTCCCAAGAAAACGGTGCCGCCGATGGCCAGATAAACGAACCGACCGACACGCTGTCTATTCCCGCCTGGAAGGGAACGAAAGCTGCGCTCGACTGTATCAGAGAGGCGAGAATGCCTCCTTAACGAGTTGCCTGTTTGACCGCTTCCGCGTGAGGGAAGTCGATCCTCGAGCAAGGTCAGCCCCGAGATTAATCGTCGACAGCGCGTACATCTTCGTCCGCGCCACCACTCTTGGGATAAATCAGTCGGCCCAAGATTATGGATTCGAGTAACGGGTTAAGTAGCCCGATATGTTGTGCTTTGCTGAGGTGTAGCGGTGTGAAAGCAGCTGAGGGTTAATGCCGATAGTACTCCTGAGACGCTTGCAGATAAGAAGGACCCATTAGACACACTTTTTAGACATTAGCGCTGCAAGGTCCTGTGTGTATAGAGATATGACAAAGTGCAGCCTTGTAATATGTGCTAAGACGCGAAGACCACAGTTGAGTGGTCTCAGGTCAGTGATCATGTCCGTGCAAAGCGGAATTGGTCGCTTCGCACACTTGACAACGGTGCAAGCCAGAATAGACACCGTGTCGACGAAGGCGTCAGGGCAGAATGTGGTACATTGCGTGACAACGGGCGAAACGATGGGAGGAACTCGAACTTTCCGTGCGAAGAGGGGAAAGCTGCTCTATTCGCGCTGGCGTTGATTAATGGTCGTTTGCAAACGGGCCAGCTGATCGAAGGAGGCTCGGCCGTGGACAGTTCTTGGGACCCTGCAGTTGATTAATCGCGGGCGTCCAACTTAGGTCGAACTGAGGTCAGTGCTTTCGAGATTTTCTGACGTGATACTCGGGTGGCAGTGCGCGGAGAGCGTCCAAATATGATTGAATGGTGTTGTAAAGTCTGCCTCGTTTATGGAATTTGATGAATTTTTGCAACGGTATTAGTTCAACGGCATCACTTATTCAGCTGAATTACGGGAACACGAATTACTCGGGGGATTACTTTGAACAGCAGCCGCTGCAGGGAGTAGCTGTTGAATAAGCAATCGTCCCAGGGTGTCTTGAGCATCCGATCGATTTTGAAAACTCGTTACCCCGTAATGGAATCCCAAAATTGCTGGAACACTGTGTCCCAACCCGTAGCGCTTTCAGCACGTTCATCATTCACGAGATAACTGATAGGAACCACCGAACACTGCCTCTCTCTCTCTCTCTCTCTCCGTTACCGTGGGAACAACTGAACGCGAGTAAACCCGTATCATTTAGGGAAAACTTTGTTCCGCAAGCATTAAGCGTGCTCCAAGTGTCTCGTTGCGTGTACAGTTCCTGTGTTTCGCACTGCTTCCACCGGCTACGCCTCTTAAAGATTAAATAATTCGCCTCTACCGTCAGAGCCCTTGTCAAAACTGCAGGAAGGTTGAGCTGGATTCCATGGCGATGCAGCGTTCAACGTCGAGTAAGACCGTTAACTTGGGAGAATTGAGATTCGGTGACGGAGCATGTTGCGAGCACATGGCGCTGCTAAGGCCCAGCCGTGCGGAGAGCAGCGCCGGGGAACCGTAATGACGCACGCGTGCACCCGACGAGCGTGTGCGGCGGTGTGTGCGTGGGCGCGAAACGCACCGGGGGCACACACACGGCCGGTCGCAAGCCGCTTTCGTCGGGGACATCGTGCGCAGCCCGAGACATCCGGTACAATACCCTCCAGGGTTATAATGGGCCGCTAGTTCCTTGCATTGTTCGAAGGCTGGATTATACGGCGCGTATAGCCCACCGACACAGAGTAACGTGTACCCCCGGCGCGATTCAAGTCCCCCTCGGCGCCCACTGTGCGCGCGTATTATACGCGCGCCGTGTTGTGATTATATGCGCGTAATAGCGGCCCATCCCCGCGATTCTGAACCCGCGACGCTCCCTCGTGAACCGCGGCGATACGACGGGCCTGTGGATTTATCGCCGCCTTCGCGGCTATGAGTGTCACGCGAGAGCTTCCCTCGTCTTTACGGGGGATTCTGCGCCATTATCCAGTCACTTCATCTTGGGCCGTGTGAAAGCAATGGGAAGTATCGTAGAAACGCGTTCGGGGGATATATGATGAAGTTATGGTGGATCTTGTCGTCACAAAGTTGATAGTCAATATGTGAGGGCATAACTTGTCAGGTTGGATACGTAAGACACTCGGAGCGACGAGTTAACTCGTCAGCTACTGTTTTAGAGGAATTTTCCGACCGACGAGTTAACTCGTCGGGGTGGATATGTCGGAGATACAAAACGACGAGTTAACTCGTCAGGGGCTGTTTTAGAGGAATTTTCAGCGTGACGAGTTAACTCGTCAGGGGCTGTTTTAGAGGAATTTTCCGACCGACGAGTGAACTCGTCGGGGTGGATGTGTCGGAGATACAAAGCGACGAGTTAACGCGTCAGGGGCTGTTTTATAGGAATTTTCAGCGTGACGAGTTAACTCGTCAGGGGCTGTTTTAGAGGAATTTTCAGCGTGACGAGTCAACTCGTCAGGGGCTGTTTTATAGGAATTTTCAGCGTGACGAGTCAACTCGTCAGGGTGGGTACGTCGGAGATTTGGAGCGACGACTTAACTCGTCAGGGGCTGTTTTAGAGGAATTTTCTAGCCGAAGAGTTAACTCCTCAGAGTGGATACGTCGGAGATTTGGAGCGACGACATAACTCGTGAGGAGCTGTTCTAGACGATTTTTTAGCCTGACGAGTTAACTCGTCAGGGTGGAAACTTAGGATAATCGAAACGACGAATTAACTCGTCAGCTACTCTTTTAAAGGAATTTTCCGACCGACGAGTCAACTCGTCATGATTTATATAGACTCATTTTCATGTGACGAGTTAACTCGTCAAGTGTGATAAAATATTTCTGAGTGGCGAGATAACTCGCATGCCATCTCAAGTGGCGACTTAATTTACTGCGAGGTTTTCAGACAGAGATTTTCAAACAGCGAGTTAACCCGCGCCCCTGTTCAAAGCGTCAGAGAATTAATACCACCCGAAATATAGGCAGCAACGGCGAGAACGCGAGAGCGCGCTTGCCGCCGATTGAATTCGATAACCCGGACGTTTAATCCAGATTTTAGCCGGCGTCTGATGGGCCGAAATGAACCTTTCAGTCGATTGATCCCGGAATTGGTTCGATGGAGAACTTTGATGCGCATCCCCAGCTGCCCCGACGTCTGCCGGCTTTAATATCACTTGTTATTGATCCTTTCGACTGATCGATGCCCGGCACCGTGTATCCTGCTCATTCAGTACACTTTATTATTTGCGCTCGGAGCTCTATACCTGGAGAAACGATAGAAATCATGCTTCTAAACTTCATTACCAACAACTTCCAGTCTACTATATCACCATCAAGAACTTCCACTCTACTAAATCACCCCAGACGTAAATTATAATCCCCCTTTCCAATTCATCTGTACATTTTCGTTCCTCAAACGTTGCGCCGTCCTAAGCGCCCACATCACAACTCCGCCACGAATCCTCCCGTTTTCCCGCCTCCGTGGTCGAAATTAGTTCGTCGACACCGAAAACTCGCGGCAGAAATCCACGGTTGCGCACGTCCGTCGAACCGTGAAGTACGCAGTCGTGCCTTCGACACACTATCGATTAGAACGTTCGAGCCCGCTCGCCGGTTGCTCTCGAATCGCGGGGCACGTCGGCCCGCGGGTAATCAGATCGCCAATTAAACGGTCCAATTAAAATAATAAATCAGCGTAACCGGTCGCGGATCCCCGAGCGTATTTTGTTGTCCGCGGTAGTTCGACCGGGAATCCCCCTTGTTTTCTTCCTTTCTTCTCCGCTCGTTCTACCTGGAATCGATTTCCCTCTCGGTTGCTCGCGCTAATAGCAGCCCGACGCGAGAGCCGCGAACAAAGCGACAAACGAAGTGGCAACGGTCAAGGAACAAAAGACAGCTGGCTTTTATCAGATAGAGGAAAAAAAAAATACAGACGAGGGAAACGAAAAAATTAGCAAAAGAACCGCGAGACATTTCACTGACCCGATGCGGCGCGTAATTGCCACTTCGTTCTCGCACTTTGCGCGCGGCCCGCTGCAATTAACGTTTTAATTTCATCGAGTGGGTGCTCCGCGAAAAAAGTGGCCCCCGACCGGCCAGCCAGCCGTGAAAATGTCCGATGAATTTTGTTGCGCCCCATCGAATCGGTCACATCTACCCGCCACAGAGTTCGCATCAATTTCAAGCACCCTTTTCGAAAACAAAACACGATCGCGCCAACAATAATTACAACGTCTCCCTTTAGTCACTTGGGGCAAAAGAAGTCGAGTCGGGTGTGAGGAGTGGGTGCGGGTTATAAATATTTCGTAGTGTCGGGGTCTATCGAGCCCCAGGCAGCCTGTATTGAATCCAACGTGGCTGCCACCCCCCCAGCGAAAGCGGTTTCGCCCGTCTAGACGTTTGATAATGGTGTTTTTATACGAGCAGTTTCGGCCCCGAGTAACACGAAAAGTCCCTGAGGCGCAGCGGCGGGGTGTTTCGTCCGGGCGAAACAGGGAACCAGAGGGCCGTGACTTAATCCGCCGTTACACGCTGCCGGTGTATCATAAAGTTGCGGGATGGTTTTTAGAGGGCCAAGACGGATATCCCTCCGCGGACGCATTACGCCCTCGTATTACACGCTCGCTGTGCTCCGCCGCCCTTAATTGAGCCGGCTCTCCGCGAAACCAGAGCACTTGGGCTGCCAGAAGCCTATGCTTGGCCGTCGAAGTCTCGCGGAAGGAGGCAGATTGAGTGTTTACGATCTACTTGCAGCCTTTATCTGCAATCTCTGAAAAAGCTTTCGCACTGCCACGCTGTGCTTGGCCCGGAGGGAGAGTCTGGGGACAAATTACGCCAGCGTTTACGGTTTTTAGTAAAAACTACTGTGTGCGTCTCTTACAAGCTATTTATTACACTACACTTACACACTAGTTTAAACAAACGCTTAAGGCCCACTCTTAATACATCTGGTAATTTGTGACTTAATATTTTCGTCGCAACGGCTGATGTGGAAACGACTCGCGAGGCGACGAAATAATACTGATGCCGTCCGCGGCGCTGGCGGTCGTATTTATGTTCGTCCGGTTTCGGGAATGTTCGGTTCTCGATTCGTCGCGAAATCGTCAGTTGATCGTGGTCACGGCTGGCGGTAGTGTTTACATTGTGCCTCGATGGCCGCTCGCAGTTTCGATTTCTAACCTTTATATGCCGGTGGAATGAATATTCTAGGCGATAGTAGAAGAATTGTTAACGCACTGTTTGGCAGAAATGGATAGTGGGATAATGCACAAGTAGTTGGAGATCAAGGGAAACTTGTGATCACTGTTGGCTGGAGTAAACGATAGTTTCTATTGGAAATACTGTTTTCTGTGGGGGAATTAGTGAAAGTATGGGAGTTTGGACCCAGTCATGGGCAGAATTAGCGATACATTCAGTCAGACTCGCAACTAGGGCTGGGACTATTTGTCGATTTTTTCTGTATTCGAATATTCGAATACTTCAGTTGCTCAATTATTTGGCGAATATAATTCGAATATACAAGTATTCGAATACCGATGTATTCGAATAGTATGGTATGAATTATAAATCAAGCTCTTTAGGTTCATTTGTCAGGGTGAAATCTTGTAAGCTAATTTTGACGCACTTCACACCATACTATTCAAATACATCGGTATTCGAATAGTATTCGAATAATAACATCTAGTGTAGCCGTCTTGGCCCAAAGTGGGGCGCGCTGTACCTCAGGCTTTCGCCTATACGAGCATTTGGCTGGCAAGGTGGAGTGAGATTTGATCGCCTGCAAGTTTACCACCGTGCAGGCCACAGGGGGGCGGAACAGTCAAAGGAAATAAAGACCACGCTTGACCGTTTGCTGGACACCGTAAGGAATTTTTCTCTGCGAGCGGCTTTCAGGTCACGAACTAAAAATCGTTCGCGATCGACACCACCGCTCGAATTCGAATAATAACATCTAGTATAGCCGTTTTGGCCCAAAAGGGGCGCGCTCTTCCTCAGGCTTTCACCTGTACGAGCTTCGAATAATAACATTCGAGTACTCAAATATTCGAAGTTTATTCGTAGCATTCGAATACTTGTAAAATATTCGAATATTAAATTATTCGAATAGTCCCCGCCCTACTCGCAACTCGACAGGTCGTATGTAGATTGTCACTCAGGGACCAGAACGAAATTAGCAACGCGACTAGCCCAGCGACAGCTACTCGCAGGCAGACTCAAAGGCTGTAAAATTAACACACCGTTCACTGTCAAGCGGACGAAAGGACAGATTTTCTGCGGGCTGGGCGTACCGCCGGGAAAATTAATACCAACTGGCGTCGTGAATGAAATTAGCGCCAATTGCGGTCGCGGACGAAAATATCGCCGTTTGCGGCCGCGGTCCGCGTTGGCGCCGCTGGCTGTTATAGATGAGGCTTGGTACCACTAATTAAACAAGAATATCATATTAAACGGCTTGAAAAGGATCGCGTGTAACTGGTGTCCGTGGTAGAAGCGACTGGATATCTGAAGTCAAATAGAAAATATAAATGTGAAGGACATTGAGTTGCCCTAGAAGGGGAGACGAAAGGAGTAGCAATAATCTTAAACTTATCTGTAGATTATCACATCACATTACCCCAGATATAAAAAACCTGTGTTTCGCTAAAAAATGGTAACTTCAATCGTAAGATCTTTGAACCCACAAAACTCAGCAATATAATTGATAACATAATTCCTATGGAACTTATATCGACCAAAATATGAGTTACAGATTTTTGCAATAAATAAATTTTGCAATAATATTTTCCTAGTACTAACATTCAAAAAACGTATAAGTGAGAGCATATTTATTCGAGTGATGCAATAAATATTTCCACCACTTTATAAATATTTCCTCCGCTAAAAATACTTAAAAAAATTAAAAAAAAAATCGACACTGGACGTAAAGCCCCAAAAACTGCGATCTCCAATGCGACCAGCCTTCTTTCAACCACCACTGTGTCTCTAAAATTCTTCCTCGACTCGTGATCGACGTGGTAGGTGAATTTATGCGCTATCGGCTCGCGACAGACTCGTCCGCATCGCGGAGTCAATTTCTGGAGCAGGCTGTTGGAACGCTTCCGGTGCTAACGATGGCCGAGCGTGTCGATCATTAATTTCAGCGACCGCGAAAAAAAGAATGAAAAAGAAGCGTCGACGAGATCCCATAGACGGAACGAGCGATGTCGATGATCGATGAGCCTCGTTTTCGTTGCGAAACAGGAAGGGGCCCGGCGGTGTTAATTACTGCGAGTTCGCGTAGTCGGTACGTGTGTAGCGTCCCTCCCCTCCTGGCCCCGCCTCGTGCTTTATTTTTCTTCGCGTTTGGCGGAAGATTCGCTCGGGCAGAAGTTTAACTTTCCGGGGGGAGATTCGTTTTGTTGGTGGCTCGAAAGATTGGGTAACTAAGTTTGATTGACTAACTAGCCGATTGTTTGGCCTCGCGAGATTGGACGATGCCGATGAGGGTGTTTTCACGGAATTATCTTCCTGATGGAATATTCATGGAGGCTGGAAAGATCTGTCTTCTTCAGCGGACTTGTTTGTAAGATATACAGGAGAGATCGAAAGAAACTTTTAACCAGAAAAACTTAACTTTTTTTTTACCAGAGAAAAAATAATGAGAAATCTTTGGAAAGTGTTTTAATCTAATGCTCAAAATGTAGTCCGCATTGTGTCAAAATTTCAAGTCGATTGACCGCACGGTTTTTGAAAAAATTGAAATCAAAGTTGCGCTCTTATATACAAGCTGTTATGGGAGAAGCGACAAAATTTCTATAAAATGTTACGCAGAGTCCTTAAAAATAGTGAGAAAGTCCTAAAAAATGTTGCAAAGAAAAGCTTAAGTATTCCTATGAAATTCAAAAAAAGAAAATCGGTCATGTACCGTACAGTTTATTAGGTAATTGAATAAATAGACAGCAATGTGCTCCTATTTTTGGAACTGGCTGAAGAAACTGTTTGAAACGTGGCAACACTGTACGCCGTGTTGCCATCTATACAATGTATACTCGTACAAAGCGTACAGTAGAAATTGGTAAAAACACTACCAAGCTGTAAACATGTATTTAGTAATTTGTTGCGAACCGATACGAACGTGCAAAAGGACCCCACAAGTGTGAGATTAAAAGAGCAAAAAAGGTGGACGCAAAGCAACGTTGCCGCATTTCACTCACATATTTTACGCTACTTTTAACGAAAATATTGTGTTTCTAGCAGCATTGAACATACTTTTTCTTTAATTGAATTCCAAAACAAACTGTGTAGTAATAATTTTATTAAGAATAGACATGTAAATAACATTTTTGTGTGCATAATTTTTTTATATCTAAGATTGGTACTACTGCAGAGCTCCCATGTATAAGCATAGGTTTACCCCTCTCGCCGCCTGCCCCGCAAGTGAGGTATCGAACCTCCTTAATTTTTATGAAATTTTAAATATAATTTTAAAACCAATTTCACTAAATAAACAATACATCAAACCAATACAAATCAAATGTCTATAGGCATACCAGAATCGACAGATTTGCAGAAAGTGAATTGGTTCAATTTGTCGTTTAAAACGCATACGTGTTTTAATTCATTTGCTAGTGGAAGTTTGTATTAATGGATCGTTCTTTTTTTCCAGGTCACAAAATCCTGCAGGGACTGGAGCACGCCGAGGGAGTTGTTTGTAAGTAATTTGCTGAATCCTATTACCGCAACACCCACCGGAGAAACTCGCGCGGAACTCTGGCCAACGACACGCGTTCACCTTTTTTCCTACACGCGTTGCGTGCCACGCTCGAGGAAACGTAACTGTAATCTGTCGATGCCCTGCGAGGTAATTAACTTCCACGGAAAAAGATTGGCCGCGTAGGTCGCGTTCTTCCAGTGAACTCGATCGAAGAGACGAGAGAACGTAGACTGTTGAACGTAGTGATACGTTCAGTGGGCGATCGGTGCTTAGGATTTAAATCAGTCGACAACAAAACAATACCCCTCTGCCCATATATCTCACAAATGAAGGGCTGCTGCGATAAGAAAGCAGCTCCCCTTTCGGGTAAGTAACTCCTTTTTATGCCAAATGAAAAATCATGTTTTATTAACGAAGGGTAAGAGGAAGAACATGGAATGTCCATTTTAAGTGATTCTGCGATTGTATAACACATTTTCTTGGTGGCAACTGGGGCCAAGGAACTGTCGAATCACAAAGGGTTATAAAGTAGAAATGTCCACATAAGACAAGGTTAAAGATTTGGTGTATTAAAAACAGGGAACGTCCACCTCCGTGGAACAAAACAAGGAATGTCTCCAGTCTTCCTACTTGCACTATATATTTTTAATTAATGTAAGCTTGCGCTACGTCAGGAGCCCTTGAGCGTCACTGTGTATCTACACATCCTTGTTTTGATAATAATAGAAGTGGACATTTATTTTGTTACAGTATTCTGCAGTGTTCCGCTTGCAAAATATTAAAAACAGTGTAAAACAATTATACTTTTGCTCAGTTCTTTCTGCTGCCTAATTAAAATATAAATTGTTCGTGTTATGTTACTTGAATCTTGTTTCTTTACTGATGGACTAAAGCAGTGGTCGGCAAACTCGTTAGTCAACAGAGCCAAATATCAACAGTACAACGATTGAGATTTCTTTTGAGAGCCAAATTTCTTAAACTTAAACTGTATAGGTAGGTACACTGTTTATTAACTTAATAAACTTTAATTATAGTTTTAAGTCTTACTTAAACTATAGATACACTCAATAAAACTTAATATCATACTTAATAATGATCTTATTTTTTGATAAAATTTAAATTGTAATCATTTGTGGCAGAGCCGCATTCAGGGGGCCAAAGAGCTGCAATTTGCCGACCACTGGACTAAAGTATTAAAACTTATTTTGTTCAATAAAGCCGAGAATCCACCTGGAAGCTAAGCTAACCTATACTAGAGGTGTGCGGGTACCCGACTTTTCGGGCTCGGGTCGGGTCGGGTCGGGTAAAATCGGGCGGGCTCGGACGGGGGCCCGGGACAGGCGGGCCTACGGGTAGTGCGACTGTGTCGTGTAGCCCGACTGTGTCGGGTAGCCCGATTATTTCGGGTAATGCGGTGCTTGATAAGTTGATATACGTATTCAGCTTTTTTAAACAACCGAGTACTCAACAAGCATGTGCAAAATCTTTACCTATATGAAACTATAGTATAAGAGAATTTTCACGTGAAAAAATAATGCTTCTAACGGATTTATTCAAAATGAACTTCATTCGATAGAACCTGTATATTAATTTTGTATAAGGTGCATAAGTTGAATTTTTACTTAAGGGGGATTCTCGCGTAACAGCCCCCAAACTTAAGTGATATGTATGATTTTTTTTAAAATAAAAACTATTGTTAATAATGCATTAATCTTCCTTTGTTTAATATCGCAGTACTAAATACATGTTTAAAAACGCATATTTTCTGGATGTTTCATAGTATTTAATAAAAATATACAAGCATATGAATATACTTTTTAACATATTTATATATTCATATGCTTGTATATTTTTATTAAATACTATGAAACATCCAGAAAATATGCGTTTTTAAACATTCCGATTACCCGCACATCCCTAACCTATACTAGGGTAAATCCGGGAGACGCAGTCGATCTAATATAAAATGGCTATTGAAACTAATACAGATATTACTTATTTTATCAGAACAAACATAATATGTTCAGAATTTTATGCTGATTCAGAAAAACTGGTCGATATTTGCTTTAAGACAATATTTACTGTAAATCGGGTTAAAAACTGAAGTCATGACATCTGACCACGTCTCCCGAGGTCCCGGGACAAATGGTTCTCGTCGTTGGCAGAGACCACTCACATAATTATTCATGGAAAAATAACAAAGAAGAAAGCAAAATTATTTATGAGCGAATACAACTACAGATTCATTGATATTTAATTTGTTTACGCTAAACAAGTAAAGAACACATCAAAGATAAAGAGAGCTACCTACTGGCGATTAGCAAGGCAAATGAATACAAAAGTGGATAAATAAAATAAATAAACAATAATAATAATAAAATAATGATAAAAAATAAAAATATAAATAAAAATAATAAAAAAATCGTAACTCGACCATCTCTCCTTTCTGCAGCGAGAGATGGTCTCCTCGTTAGTTTTGAGAAGAAGAGTTAATATGGCTAGATACTTTAGCTGCATTGTCCCTCGATATCTCTACTATCTTATTATTCCCAAACATTAAACGAAAATAAACTTAGAAGTATATTATAAATAGGATTCTGTACATTGTTCTTTGACAAAAGAGGTTAAATGTTCTTTATTGCCTGTAAATCTAGAAAAACACAGAAGGAACCGAAGTGACGCTATTCATTCAATTGTTTGACTTCTATAGAAGTAATTGGTCTGCACTTTAACCCGTTTTTACGTATAGAGTCTAAAATATAGCGACTCGACCAACTCTCCGGCTCGACCGCGTCTCCCGGATTTACCCTATGCTATGCTATGTTTTAGCTTAACATTTGGTGGAAACGGTTCCATAAGAATGTATTGGAGCTAATTTTTTTAAAACGTATCATGGCATAGCATAGCGTCACAAGGCATAGCTTAGCTTAGCTTCTAGATGGATTCCCGGCTTAAAACTGTTTCGTGACATTCCTTGTTTGTCCCCTTACCCTTCATACAACAAAAAATGTGTAAAAGGTGGAGCTTTATTGCTGCAAACCCTTCAAATTTTAAAACCATAGCACTACGTGCCATCACCTTTCCCCTCGAAACACCATGCTTCTTTTCAAATTCTCCACAAAACCCACCACGTCCCACCGTAACACTCTTCACCATCTGCTCGAAATTTCCAAGGGACGGATCACAACCCCGCGCGGCCGGAAGTCTCGAGAAACTTTATCGAGCCCGTTTCCAGGGGAGCAGTTGTCAAAAGGCTGCGAAACAGTACATACCCCGGGTGGGGCAGAAATTTTCAATATCCAGGCGGAGGAATTTATGCCACGTGTAACACGGACCTATGTTTCTGCCAGCGAATTCCGTGCCGAAAAAAGATCGCCCTTGGAAGTGCCGCACAAAGTTCCATTCAGCCCTACCTCCGCCCTGTAATCCACTTATAAGTTTTCCCTTTCTTTGGGAATCGTCCCGAGGCGCCTCAAATAGAATTCCTCTTTGCGCGCGGCGCGGGCCCCGCGTATCGGTGCAAATATTAGATGACTCTTCTGATAGCTTTTCACAGACAACTCTGTCTCTGTGCCAGTCGCGGCGGAGTACAGGTGGTGAGGGGTGGGTTTTGGAACGCGAGTCGTATCTGGAATTCGCCGCACGCCCCTCGAGGCCGGGCTCCCATGACGGTACTTTACCTCCAAGGGGTTACTTCCAGCTATTCTTACGCGTATTCATGCAAGTTCGGAGACACACGATCGGTAGGGGTTGGAGGTACTCGGGGGTGGCGTCGAACGAGCGTCGCGCGCTCCGAGGGAGCGAGTTCTGACGAGAAAATTCGTGTCCCTTGTCGGTCTACTTCGGCACGCGTGCATATTTCACGGTGCCTGCCAGGAGCGGAATAAAAAAACGCGGAAATGCGTGGGTTGTTAGTGGGTGTTATTAACTGATCGTCGATGGACAATTTAGTCGATGCACAGTGTTTCGCTTAATGCTCAAAAGTCAAGAATCTGAAGTGTTCAATCTACAAATTCTTGTATCTTAAAATGTTAATAAAGGAACGTAGGTTTTAATGTTACCCATAATTTATGCTGAGTTCGCCAATTTGTTGTCAAAAATGATGCTTGAAATTTATTCCAATTTTCGGTGCGTTTCTTTAAACGCGTGCTATTTGTCGAATGTTTATCTGATTAATTTGATTTTTATAAGTTATGTTTAGTATTATATGACCTTCCCAGCTGCTGAAAAACTTTTTTGCAATAACAACAATTTGTTCCAGTTTTTTATATTAAATGTTTATCATCTTTGACTTGAGTTTTAAAAAAAAGTACCAAAAAGTACCTACCTGATTTTTGCAAAAGTAAAAATTAATAAAAAAACTTGTTATTCAATAAAAAATCAAGATCATCTCATTTTTTTAATGGAACTGCATATTTTTTATACATCTATCGATGCATTTTTTTATTCTCTTTAAAAAAGTATTAGGGTACTTAGGTCAAAAACTGATTAGTTCAGAAGTTATGAGTTTTGTCCCGAACGCCCCTATACGCGAAACACTGTGCGATGCTGGAAATGGCGTGGGATGGAATCGGACTGTATAAAATATTGGGTTCTTTGGAAAGTTCGTGGCGAAATTGCAGGGAAATTCGAATGCAATGTTTTTGCACGGAACTAGCATTTTTGGAAAAAACACATGCCGCTGTTTTATGATTTTATTAAGAGGCGGTGGACTTACACTACTTACATTGCAGGAACAAATTAATGGTAGAGAAAAAATTTAAGTATATATGGCATTTCCCCGCTTTCCACCATGCCCCTTAATTTCATAATAAATAATCCACTTTAAGCGTGCTGAATGCAGAGTAGAAACTGTTTTTCGTTGCAATCCCTCGCTTACAGAAGACGCCTCATAATTTGCATTGTGTAAATCTGGCACCGACTTAAAAAATATGAGAGTCGTAGATTAAATAAAGGGAAAATTTCTTTTTACTTTTTAGTACATTTTTACTTTTTCTAAATCTGTTCTAATTTTTTTTTTTTTAAATTTTTTATTGGTGGAAAAGTTCAGCAATCGGTCGACAGTGAAATATTTGCGGGACACTATTGCGGTGGGCGTACTATCGACTAAACGGTCGATCGGCACAGTAATGTCTCCTTTTCTCTAAGGGCAAATAAGAGTCTTTGTATTCGACATCTTTCTGTCGATCGTCCGCGCAGCGTGCTGGATTATTGCTCGACTAGACTGTTTCGTCAATGGAGAAATCGATACTCTGCGCTAGGCCTAAAGAGTCTCGTTTTTAGTTAACAAAAGGCGGTATAAATTCCCGATCGATCATCCTCTTTCTGTCTTTGAAATTCGAAAACGGTTTCATGTTTACCCGTGCAACGGCGGTTTGCATCGCGATAAGAGCCTCCCAAGTCGACGCTGGTTGCATGTTTCGGACAGATAGAGACACGGGGCCAATAACTCTGAAATATCTGCGCCCCTTTAAAGCAGCTGGAAGAATGGCACTCACCGGCGTCGCGCTGCGCCGGTAAACGAGATTGAGTTTAAGTGAAACGTATGACCGACTTTCGTCCAGGAAAACGCGATTTATAGCCGTGTCTGATACACTTCTCTTTCGTTCTTGAAATACGGAGGTGTACATTGTACGTGTAAATAGGATAGGGTAAATCCGGGAGACGCGGTCGGGCCGGAGAGTTGGTCGAGTGTTTTTCTAGATTTACAGGCTATAAAAGGTAAACTGAGGTTACATTTCGTCGGTCATAGTGCAAAACCGCGTATGAGCAGTTTGCAAATACCGCGGATCTGTATTTCACCAATTTTACAGGAGGAAGAAAAAAAACTTAATATTTAAGACACTTTAAGGGAGTTTTTTGACTGAAATTTTTTAGGACAATTTTAGTACTCCTTGTAATAAATACTGACATCAATGGTGTGACTTTTAAAAAAAGCGAAACAGCGCTTGACAACCGTGGGCGCGAAATCTCAATTTTAATACTTTTGCAGATCCGCGGTATTTACAAACTGCTCATACGCGGTTTTGCACTATCAACGATGATTTAACCCCTTGTATCAAACAATGGTGTACAGAATCGTATTTAAAATATACTTCTAAGTTTATTTTCGTTTAATGTTTGGGAATAATAAGATAGAGATATTGAGGGACAATGCACCTGCAGAACATCTCGCTGCAGAAAGGAGAGATGGTCGAGTTATGATTTTTTTATTATTTTTATTTATATTTTTATTTTTCATCATTATTTTATTATTATTATTGTTTATTTATTTTATTTATTCACTTCTAAATTCATTTGCCTTGCTAATCGCCGGTAGGTAGTTCGCTTTATCTTTGATGTGTTCTTTACTCGTTTAGCGTAAACAAATTAAATATCAATGAATCTGTAGTTGTATTCACTTATAAATAATTTTGCTTTCTTCTTTGTTATTTTTCCATGAATAATTATGTGAGTGGTCTCTGCCAACGACGGAAACCATTTCTCCCTGCACCTGGAGAGACGTGGTCAGATGTAATGACTTCAGTTTTCAACCCGATTTACAGTAAATATTGTCTTACAGCAAATATCGACCGGTTTTTCTGAATCAGCATAAAATTCTGAACACATTAGGTTTGTTCTGATAAAATAAGAAATATCTGTATTAGTTTTAATAACCATTTTATATTAGGTCGACCGCGTCTCGCGGATTTACCTATAAAGAAATTCATAGAGAATCTGAAAATACGGTGTGCCTTCTCGGTCCTCGAATTCTTCGCGAATACTGAATAACGAATGTTCGCAGCTCTTGATCACGAGTCGAAACGCTCGTAATTTTCCGAATAAGCGCAAAGTGTGGAGATATATCTACGCGAATACTTCGACGAGCAGTTTCTCGATTACGGAATATTCGGCACTCGCCAAATGCCGAAAGGTGTGGCTCGGATTTCAAGCTACTAAATTTTCACCACCGACGCTGACGGCCCCAGTAGCCGAGCCATCAAGGCTCTGATAACTGTGAATCCACCTTAAATACTTCCATTGGCCCAGAGCGAGCCCTGCCCCGAAACTGATGGGAGCAGAAATTGCCTGCTCAGAAACCTCAGCCTCTCTGCCGCGTGATCTCCCCGGAGTGATTCGTTCGGTCTCCTGGAACAAGAGGCGTCGAGCCTCTCGTTTACCCCAGCTTGGTATTCCGTGGACGGTATCGGACGTGTGAATTCGTCGATGGGTGTCGAGTGTCAAGTGCGCGTCTCCACCGTGCCGTACGTGCGGCTACTGCAGAAAAGGCTGCCTGTTCCAAGGTTCAGGAGCAGCGTGCTCTGCTGTTTCGTCACGTTCGACCTTTCCCTGGACATCAGGCAACGGTGTCTCAGCCGACGCGACGACAGGGCCATTTTCTCATTCACTCCTCGCGACCATATCGAACGAGCGGAGGACCTTCTCCCATATAAGTCTGCTGGATCGACGATGATGACCCCTCCATCGTCGAGGGATCTCTCGCAATACAGAGCACATATAGTGCCATTTTTCATGACGCGACATCAACGGTATAAATCGATCAATATAATATTCCCAATCTTTTCGTGTATCGGTTTCAACGAATCTGAGGTACAGGAGACTCTGCTGGAGCAGAGGTAGCGAGGACTGGATCGTTTTATCAGGGCCGTTCGTTCGTAAACGCCCCCGATAGAGGCCAACGGAGAGTCGTACGCGAGAATTGAATTTTTCCCTCGTCGATGGGAAGGCTTCGAGTTCGGTTTTATTGTTCACGCGTGGGGAATGTGCGCAGGGCGAAATTATGGAGCGGATTGAATTTATTTGGATTCGCGGCGCCGGTCGTCCTTTCGCCGGCGCGGTGCGTGGCCAGGCGCGGCGGGTCGGGAATTGGGGGAATGAAATAAAAGGGCTCGCGAGATGCGACAGAGGAAACAACGAACCAACCGTGAATAACCGTCGGCGATTTATTCACGACTCGTTTCACCTTACGCTCGTACGTTTCCCTCGTTTTTCTCCTTTTGCATCTGGCGTTCCGCCTCTGACCGCGAGCATCGATTCCCGCGGATCGATTCGATCGCGGGAAACACCACTGGTACTTTTGCAACCTCCTTTCGAAAGTTTTGATAACGTTACTTGCGATATAGGGGAAGGTTGCCTATGTTGGACCACTTTTTTAATTTTCTCCCCTACACGGACGTAACACATTGATGAAAGCAAACAGAAACGGGAAAAAGATCTACATTTTATGTAGATTTTATCATGTATTTAGTGTGTTGATAAAATATGTGATTAAAATAATATCTCAAAAAAAAAAACTAAACTAATGACTTCGGTCCATTCCAGGCAACCGGTTTCGTAATTTGGACCACCGGTTTCCTACTTTGGACCGCTCCTAAAAATCAATGAATTTAAATATACAATCTAAAAAACACTGGTCAGGGCATTGAAAAAAAAATAGAAACAGGAAGCAACAAGCATCTTACGGTGCACGTAGTGGAATAGTACGTTGTTTTGATGGTTTTTTTTTATATTTGTCCCCGCATAACTCCCCAGAATATGGGCCGATTTTGATGATCCTTTTCTTATTCGAAAGAGGGCGATGTGCCAGTTTTGGTTAATGATAAAGACTATTGTCACCTAATTATTATTATTTTATGTACGTACGCATATATCTCCTCGGCATGTTGTGTCAATATATATAATACTAAAAAGTTAAAAATAAAAAAATTAAAACCGACTTCAAAAAAATAAAATTGCACTAAAAGTAAAAAATAATTTTTTCCCTTATTTAACTTACGGTATTCTCATATTTTTTAAGTCGGTGCCTCATCGTTTACACTGTTTAAATCTGGCGCCAACTTAAAAAATATGAGAGTCGCAGATTAAATAAGGGAAAAAATTATTTTTTACTTTTTAGTGCAATTTTATTTTTTCGAAGTCGGTTTTAATTGTTTTTTAAATTTTTTTAGTGTGATTTTAACTATTCGCTACCATAACATAGATTGTATCCTAGAATGGACCGGTCCAATTTAAGCAACTAGTGGTGGTCCAATATTAGGCAACTGGTTGGTTACATCAAAAAGATGTGTTTTCATTGTTATACTTACATGAATATAGGAAAGTAAGGACACGAAGTTGTAGCTAAGACAGCACACTTTACACTAGTATCATTTAAAATTATGGTACTTGCAAGTTGTAGAAAGAAATTCACTTGAAACAGCACGAAAAATAATGATCGCGCACCACGTGTTTCTATATTTCGACGACGGTGAACGACAAACTAACGAATAACC
This sequence comes from Andrena hattorfiana, assembly GCA_944738655.2. Classification (NCBI taxonomy): domain Eukaryota; kingdom Metazoa; phylum Arthropoda; class Insecta; order Hymenoptera; family Andrenidae; genus Andrena; species Andrena hattorfiana. The sequence continues at coordinate 7,543,192 of OX122889.2, forward strand.
GTATCGCTGTTCTCGCACGTTCCATCTCCAGTTCCTAAATCAATGTAGCCAAAAGAAACCGCTGCAAATATATTTGTTTATCGAGATATACAAATGGTCCAATCTAGGAGTAGAGTCCAGTACCTTCCAAATAGATGTTTTATTTCAAAAAGTGTCAGAGGTTTATTTGCAACATAGTTCTGTTAACACTTTATCGTTTTATGAATCAAACACTTTACAGTAAATAAAATTTGATTCTTAATTCCAAGGTCTGGGCCAATTTTGAGGTCCACGCATTTTTTAACAAATCTCCAGCCATTCAGAACCGCGACTTGATTTTTTTACGCCCTGTACTACGCGAGCCTGATTGAAGCGGAATCGAGGACGCGCAAAGGGAAAGGGAGAGCACAACGACGTGTCTAGATGCGGTGCCACAGTCGTCGAGTACAGGGTCCCGTGCTCGTTGCGCGGCCTCGTATTTTCGTCGTTCCTTCTATCGTCGCGAACAATCGCCGGAACTCGTTAAAGGCCCTTACGTCTGTCAGTCGGCACGACGTACGTTAATAATGTACACTCTTCTGCATAATGACCGGCTGGGGTCCTTTCCGCCGCCCCTCTCCCCTGGCCCTCGCTCCCTCTGCTTATTTTAAGCCCGTCGAAACGTCGAACACCAGCGGAACCTCTGATCCTATCGTTCGCGGAGAACTTGCCACGAAAGTCTTAGAAGCTAAAACTCCGCTCGCGCATACATTGCGTTCGATTGAACTTGAACGCAGCGATAAGATTATCTCCGCGAACGCTGCGGACTGTTTCCCTGCAGTTCGTAATCTAAGAGCGAGGTAACCTCGGTTCACGGAATCTTTTACTTAGCGCTGGATCGTCGATAAGAGTTATTATTGGAAATCGCGTTTATCTTGATCTGGTGCGAGGAAGTATGAAAGTCGGAGCTGGGATGCGTCACGACGGGGTGGCGCGATCACTTCAAGGGCCTGTTGAGGGGGAAAGGTCGTCGAGAGAAAGCCGACGAGTGCTGAGAATCGAAGATCAAGTTGGGACGGCTGCGTAGGAGAAATTGTTTTTATAACAGGGTTTGCGAAGAATGGTAAGGGGCCTAGGAAAAGCAGAATTAGAAGGTAATCGCGGGGTAACCTTCGAGCTTTACGCAGCGGTAGAACAAGCGTTTTGCAAAATGCACCTCGAGGTCGGTCAAGCCTTTCCAGGTGATCACTTCTGTCGAGAAAGTTTTACAATGCGAACTCTTGGTTTGTTCTTGAAGAATATTGGGCGACAAGGGGTGCAAATGCAAAATCTTCGATGTAAAAACACGCCAACGTTTTTCTGACGTGTCGACGGATTCATTGATACACATTTGTAATTTAATTAACCGCGAATAATTAAATTACGCATGAGGTAATTTGGGGAAAGATGCCTAAGGCTTCTTATTGAATTTATGAAAAGTTTAATATGAATCAAATTCTGAGTTATAGCTGCTTGGCATCTTCCCCCTAATTACCTTATTAATTTTATTATTTCTAATATAATTTTAAAGTAATTAATTTATTAATACACATTTGTAATTATTTAATCACCTTTCAATAATTAAATTACTTATATTAATGTTATCATTTTTAATATAATTTTAACTCTAATCGAGCCGTTTATTTTGAAAGTGACCTAAGTCCATTTATATTTAAAAAATTTATATATATATAAATTTTTAATACTAACTTCAAGTTGTACGCGTTACTTCAGCCAACAAAAAAAATGGACTTAGGCCACTTTCAAAGTATACGGCTCAGTTAACCGGTTAACTGGCACGGCTTTTTTTTACTATTCGTGCCCAAACTGGCAACATCGAAAAATTAAGTGAATAACACCAAATTTGATATACAGGGGTATGGGCGACCCCAAAAACCTCTATATACAATTTTTCTAAATCCCGATAATATTTTAATATTTGGCAGCCATTTTGGGTCGGCTATTTTGAGTCCGCCATATTAAATTTTACAATTCCAATGCGAAATTCAGAATCAGCGACTCCAAAAACCATTACATACCAAGTTTCATTCAAATCGTTTGAAAATCAAACAAGTTATTCCATTTGATCATATATGATACATAAGCAGAATTGGCCAGATTTTTTGTGATCATATATGATACATTGCCAGTTAACCGGTTAATTCATTAATACAGATTTGCATTTTCATCACCCTCCAATAACTAAATTCCTCATAGTAATTTTATTACTTCTAACATAATTTTAACACTAATTAATTCATTAATACACATATGTAATTTAACCACCCTCAAGACCACTCCAAATCCTCCTAACAATTTCGGCAAGTATTCTACTACACTTCTGAATTTGCTACACACGTATTTACTAAATTGACTTCTGCGCTACATTTCTGGCCTTATCTAAAGTTGCTCGATTCTTGATACGAAGAGCTCCCCCTAATATATACTCGTTCACAGAAACGGAATCTTTCCACGTAGTCGGATGACGGACGTTCCGCGCGGTCGATATGAGATTCGCTGGTATTTGCGCAGGAATCTGGCCGCGCGGATATCTTAATTTCCCCTTTAGGCTCTCGAGGCTGTTGGAGCGGATGCGAGGTGACACGCGAAGCAAACTGCACGCTCGCGTGTCGATCGGCGCCCGTGGATGCTACGTCAGCGTCGACACCTGTTTCCGGGTATACCTTACCGATCGGTGTACGCGCACTTCGTGTACGCGCGCGGATGGAATGATTCACGCTAGTTGACAGAAGGCCTGGACGGGTATCTGAACGATGCGCGGGCTCGATCGAGGCGAATCGATGCGAGCCGCGAGTAGGTAACGACAGAGTTATATTGTAGACCCTGTCGCGATAGCGTTATCGCGATCGCGGAGCGTTATCCAGTTACTGGTACGTGCAGATCGAATCGCCGATACTATCTGCTACGCACCTGGGTGGATGAATGATCTTGGGAGGACCAGGAGTAGTAGAGATTTGTCTGGAAAGAAGCTGACGGTTCGGGCCAGCAGTGGCTCTCATTCTGCGCGGTAGCGATGGAAGCATTGGAGGGGATAGCGATCACCTTTTTTCGAGACACTACTGTAGCTTGCTGGTGATAATAGCAACTAGGTAAGTTGTAGAGTGCACTGAGTCTAGGACTAACATTTATCGTATACAATAAAGAAAATTTTACACAACAAATCGAATTACATTTTGAGCATTTACATCAATATTTATTTTATTAACTTGACCGAGAGGTAAATATCTTTGTAAAGAGTTATGACAAATTTTTACAATTTTATATTTTTTATACTGCTTCGTTAACCCAAATTGAAATACTTATTGAGATAACCTAATTTATAGAAATTAGTTAATGCGTCTGATAAGACATATATTTTGGAGATACACAAGAGAAATAATATTTTCTATTGGCTTGAAATAATTAATTGTAAATATAATTTTAACTCTAAAATAAAAATTAAATGAACTAAGGCGTAAGAAATGGTCTGTGAGTTTAGTAGGTCCAGAATTAAGAATACACTACTTCTAGAAGTTACTGTACTAGGCGCAAAATTAAAGTACACAAAGGCCATTTCAAGTATATTTATTATAAAGTATTGGTGACGATGAGTCCCAATTTGGGTGGCAAGAGAATTAAATTATATCACCATTCAAATTAGCTTAATGCAATTATAGCAATTCTAATTAGCTGAAATTATGAAATTGGAGATGGTGCAAATACCAACGCTAATTTACTTTAAGCTGAGATTCTAAACGAATAGTCTACAAGATTACAGCTAGCCTGTAGTAGGAGAGGGAACCCAGGACACTGGGAGGAGCTTCCCGTGTAGCGTAGCGGTCAGCACGCACGTTTGTATTGAAAGAGAACACAGGTTCAGGTTCCACGGAGTCCTAAGTACCCCTTTTTTTCACGGATCCTGCACGTCAGCCTGACAATCTTAATGCTAGGTTACGCTGAGCATTCTAATAAGTGGCTCTCCGCTCGCGGCCAGTTCTTGTTGCGGCCGCAGGAAGAACGGTTCCGTTCGTGGTCAGACCAAGTGGTTTAGCCTCTAAAAACTTGCGAGTCCACACTCCTCGCATTCGTTCCTCTATTCTCCATGCTACATTTAATCCCGCAACGCTTCTCACGAGACTTAAATCTCGAAATTTTATAAAACAACCACTTTCTTCTTCGGTAGGTTGGTCCACGGCCTCGTGAGATTTTTTTTGTATTTTTTCTTGCTCTAGACAAGCCTGATTTTGTTCCTTAAACCACAAGACGTGTGTATATTAAAAGCTGGTCCATATTTACAGGTCGCTACGATTTGCAACATTATTTTACACAATTAAGTGTATATTATTCTTTAAGGAGAAAGGTTTGCTAACAAGAAATTTTCGAAAAATCAATTTTTCGATTTTTATATTTTCTTGAAGTACATCTTGAATATATTCCCCGCAAGTGTCAAGTTAGTTCGACTAAAATTGGCAAAGTTATACGCGTGAAAGTAGGAAGGTGTAGCGCTCAGACGCAAAACTTTAAGCACGTTTTCCTCAAAATCATGTTTTCAAAGTCGGTGACACACATAACTAAAAAATTAATGAACTGATTTATTCGAGGCTTAGAAGGCTTATTTTAGAGTTAAAAATCTAAGCGCTATCGGCAGCTTTTCCTTTCTTTTTGCCTAGATTTTTTTTATATTCGAAAAACGAGGGATTTTTTGCCAAATATCGATGCTTCAACTTTACACACCTGCCATTTCGGCGATAATTTTATATATTATCAAAAAAAAAATCGAATTTTCAATTTTGCATGTTTCTCCATCGAGCTACGTTTGTCACCACAAACTTCAATACTTTTAATCACAAAAAATACTGAAATATCCATACGATGTACTCTTCCCAATAGACTGATGTGTAATAGATAAAGTTTATCGGTTTTTCTAGAAAAAGTTCCCAAAGGAGCATGTTGTCTTGACTGTTCTAACAAGGGAACACCGCGAACACGGACTCACCGAGTCGAACGCAACTTTGTGGGTTTTTAGAGTGACTCAAAACAAGAACAACGGTGTGTTTCGTGTGAGTCCTATCGCCCTTTAAGGCGGTGAAAACTAACCTCAAAGTCAAATGGGCACTTCCACTTTTTCGCGTATAACTCTCAAAGGACGAGGGACAGAAAAAAATGTTTCAAACAAAAGTTTAATGGTGCAATAAGCGCTGCAAGCTTGCGTTAACAAAATTTTAAAAATATAGTTTTTTTCGACAGGTTCTTTTTTTTTAAAGTATTTTCAAAAATGTTTTAACGCAAGTTTGTAGCGCTTATTGCACCATCAAACTTTTGTTTGAAACATTTTTTTCTGTCTGTTATACTTTGAGAGTTATACGCGAAAAAGTGGAAGTGCCAATTTGACTTTGAGGTTAGCTTTCACCCCCTTGAAGAGCGATAGGGCCCAAATGAAACACACCGTTGTTTTTGTTTTGAGACACTCTAAAAACCCACAAAGCTGCGTTCCAATCGGTGGGTTCGGGTTCGCGGTATTCCCTTCTAAGTAGGCCTCCCTTAACAGCGTATAAAAAATGTTTTTGTGTCAGGTATAAAAATGGCTTCCACTAGCACCCCCAAATCTACAAAGATATCAGCTGGAGAGTCGTTAATTGGATAACAGAAAAAACACTTTCCCAAGCCCCTAAAAAACAATTAATCCTAGCGACACTCAAATATTGCTCAATGAAGCTGAATTTTTGGAGAGGTGTTAGTTAGGATTTTTGGAACAAAATCAACCTTGTGGAAAACCGACATTTTATATTTGAAAAATGGACCACCCTATTCTTCACCCCATTCCACTATAAAATTCTCCACCTCAATCATACTTACCCAAGTTTCTACAAGCACCGCTAATTTATGTACCCAGGAGTCAAACTATCCCAAGTCCATTTTTTAAAAAAATTCAATTATACACACCATTTTACAAAATAAAAAAAGAGCAGTAGGATGACGTATAGGGTAAAGAGTATAATGGTTGGCCACTTAAGAAAGAGTGTTACATAAATAATGAATTATAAATGTGAATATAGTAAATCTGCAATGGAAATCAATATAAATAAGTACGAAAAACCCCTAATAATCTAAAAATAAATAGAGTTTATAAAAAAAATCAAGAATATATAAAAATATACAAAAAATGTGTTTCCTACGAAGAAATATAGTTATTGGCATGGTCAAGACAGTAATTGCCCAATCGGTTCCACAGTGATTGGCCGCTATTTGATACATAATATAACCTAAAAGAAAATGTTACTTGATTTGGTGATACAAATAAGATTAAATTATTCAATAAAAATGGATACACTTTATTATGTATGTAATTGTTGTGTTTGTTTCTGTTTTGAACAGGAGAATAATTACTGTTTTACCATTTACATGGTTAAAAAAACAGTCACTGGCCGCCCGGCCAATTACTATCATTCAACATTATTCATATGGCAGTTGTTGGCCCCCTGTATTTTTCATAATATATGTATAATTTTAACAAATAAATAATTCTTTTATAAAGTTTCAACTTTTATTTATCGATATATACCGAATATGAGAGATATACATATCATAAATACATTAAACTATTCGCAAACTTTCAACTGTACTCTTATAGTTTTTGGATTAAACCGCTGTAATTTCAAAGTCGAGTCATCCCATTTGCTTTTCTATATAATCACAGTACATAATGAGTGGAGAAATATTGATTACATCCGAAGCAAGAAAGTACAAGAAATATGAATATGTTCATTAAAAAAGGCATAACATTGGTATTTCTTTATATTCATTTATTTCTCAAAATAAGGCCAATCACTGTCAGGTGGCCAACCACTGTACTCTTCACCCCTATAACTCAATTTTTAAGAAACAGGTTTGGTTTATTCTGTCTCTAAATAAATAACAGATAACACACTCCATAATTTGTTAAATCCGAGGCGCCATTTATTAAAATCCCCCAAACAAAATTTAGAAGTTCGAAGCCCCTGGTCACAGTTAGTGTCCCCCATGTCAGCGAACGCGTTAAGCCCAACCAAACCCACCCTCGCCGATTTTCACGCGTTGCCTATTCCACAGCCACCACCCGAAAATCAATTCCATCCGAAGTAATCGACCGAGCATTCGCGGGCCACGCTACCAGTGCAGCGGCGTGGGGTCCAAGAAGAAAGGGTTCTCGGGAGCGCTGGTGTGCCGAATAATTGCGGTCGACGGTTGATTCGGGGGCGAAAAAGGCCTGGCGGGGAACCGCTGACGCGGAAGTCGATCGTAAAGTTGTTATGCAGTTCCGCGTAACAAATGGGAGGGGGGTGGCTGCGTAGGGACGGCGGAGGGGGCGGCAGATCGAGAAGGCCCTCTCCATCGTCTGTGCACGCATGTGCTCACTTTTAACTGGCGTGTACGCGGAGGCCGCAAGCCTCCGTTAATTAAAGCTTCTTAGGACAGTCTGGAGTAGGCGGCCGTGTATGTAATTGTGCATTCCCCTGTTGGCAGCCCTGTTAGAGAGGCTTTGTTTTAAGGAGGGGCACGGGGAGGGCCCCGCGTAGGTCTCCGCACGCCCGCAGACAATGGCGGTCGACTACAATACAACCCTGTTTGTATTTCTGCTGCGCGAACTCTGCTTCGATATCATCTACGGGATCCCGCTCCTCTGTATTTTCGTTCCGTCATCTCCCTCTCTCCTCTCTTTCTCTCTCTCTCTCTCTCTATCCCCCTTCTCTGCCAAGTTTCGTCTCTATCCGATGGGTCTCCCCCGTTTCACCCTCCCGCCTCCTCCACCCGCAACTTCTATCTAGTCATCTATCTCCGCAGCTCGTTTCCATTTCTTTCTCCGAGCTTCTGCATCCCCCAGCGTTCCCTCTGCCGTTCTCTGTCTACTTCCTAGCCTCCCTTATGCCCTTTGTCTTCGCTTCAACGGCCATCTTTATCCGTCTGTCGGGCTCACCGCCCCGTCCTCTTCCCCTTTGCCTTCCTTCGCTCCTCTTTTCCCATCTGTCGCGCCGATACCACCCGCTTTTCCCTTTCGTGTCTTCTTCCCTTTGTGCGCTTCTCTTTTTCACCCTCCCCTGTTTCTCGTTTTCACCCTTTTCAACCTTTTCTGCCTCTCTGTGTCTCACTGTTCCCTCGTGCGCTCCCACACACTTCGCCAGCGACCCACCGCGTCCCCCACTGTCCCGCAGAACCCCGGGTTGCATTCAATCGCCCCCTCCGTCACTTTGTCCCCGCCCGCGCTGAGTGATCATTTCTGTGCCCGTCTCGAAAGTCAGCATCGAAACTGAAACGGCGATGTTTTCGTTCGATCGGTGACCAAGGCCAGGGCTAATGGGGCCCTCGGGGCTGTATCCCGAAGGCCCTCGACGCGGTCGTTAATAACGCCGGTAATTCGAGCACCGTCTTGTGACAGCTGAGTGAAAGAGGCCCTCCGCTTCGAATGCTTGCCGCTTTCCACTGGAATGAGATCCGCGCGGCGCGGGGGTCGATTAGAAACTTGGGAAATTGGTGATTGAATGCGAGAGGGGGACAATATTTTTCTGTTATTTTCCTTGATATGTGGTTTTGGATCTAAGTAATTCAGAATTTGGGGCTTGTACTTCAGTTTTAGGCAAATATGTGGAGAATGTACTGAGTAGTGATCACACTTTTTTACGTCCTTCAAATCTATAAAGACAATATGTGAAGGTGATTATGAAAGTGGAGTAAGTCGTGTATTTTTCCTTTCGAGATACAGTATTGTCTCCGTATGTGCTTGCGGTCGGGACCGGCGTTGAGCTCCTATCATGAACAGATCCCTAATTCCGAGTGTTCGCTTCTCGCTTCTTTCTGGCCGTAGGGGGGAGCGAGATGGAACGCTTTTCGTGCGCGCGGGCGTGCGCGACAGGTGCGAGCACTCAGATGGAATCGTGACTGCTCGACGCATGCGCGCGACGGTCAGATAGCCAGGCACGGCACGAGTCTTTTTTGCGCCCTGGGCGAACTTGTCAAATTACGCTCTTTATTATAATACATTTATTTGAGATTATTGACAACCTTACTCCAAATTTTTATTCGTAGTTTAATTCACTTATAGTACAACTTGTAATATTTCATTTTAAAGTTTATTTTCAACAATACCAGTAATGAAAATAGCATTTTGCACCTCTTGTCGACTTTCCGCCCTAGTCAGTCGCCTAATTTTGCAGAGTAAAGTCATAAATAATCTCAAATAAATGTATTATAATAAAGGGCGCAATTTGACAAGTTCGCCTAGGGCGCAAAAAAGACTTGAGCCGGGCCTGCGTCAAGATTTTGCGAAGCGGTTCCCGTGCTCACCGTTAGTGCTTGCGACCATCGCGCACGCTCGTCGCGCACGCAAAGGACGGAGTGTCACGGCGCCCGAAAGACGGAGGGAGACAAAACATCAACGCGTCGTCTGTCTCGTACCGTCCTCGCTCGCTTTCAGTGGTTCTCGCTCGCTCTCGTTCCTTCTCGCTCTTACCTTCGCCGGACAAGAGTGAGACAGAAGTGGTGGGGATAGCGACAAACACGTATCGTGTGCACCAAACTGAGCACATACGGAGACAATACGGTATTTAGACTGCTGCATTTGGACGTACTGTTACCGCGCGGAAAGAGGACTGCTAGCAGGCGGTCTCGGGCAATGCAGTCCGCCGCTGTGACGATGGTGTAGTCACCTATTTGGGCACACTTCTAAAGACGGGGCACACGTATTTTGGTTATTGTCTGAAGTAGGCACATACATTGTCGCACCGCGCGACGAAGAGAGCGAACAAAACGCATCGAGATCGACTGGGATAGAGCGATCTGACCGACGAGCGCCAAAGCAATAGCGTAGGCAGCGTTGCCCCGATGGGGGGCCCGAGAGCACGAGCATCCATCGCGTTTTCCAAAGCGCGGGTGGAATGGGGCGCTCGAGACCAATGAAGTTGCGGGTACGTAACGGTTGGGGAATACTCTAGTAGTGTGCGTATAGGCTCGTACCCTGAAATCAGCATGTAAGCGTTACATGCTGATTTCATTGCGATCAAATTGATTTGATTTGTGGTTATAGGCTAATTTCAAGTCGTTTTTCCACGCGAGCTTTGGAAAACGCGATGGACGCTCGTGTTCTCGTACCGCTCATCGGGGCAACGCTGGCGTAGGCATCTCAGACGGTTAACCATTCATATATAATAACATAAAAATTTCCGTATTTTTCACAATATGTTCAGGAAAGTATTATCATTGGTTTGGTGAAATTCTTCTGATTAAAATGAGTCCAAACGTAGTCCCGCAGAGATTGTTTTTAATTAACATCATGATAACCGTCTGAGATGCCTACGCTATTGCTTTGGCGTTCGTCGGTCAGATCGCTCTATCCCAATCGATCTCGATGTGTTTTGTTCGCTCTCTTCGTCGCGTGATGCAACAATATATGTGCCTACTTCAGACAATAACCAAAATACGTGTGCCCCGTCTTTAGAAGTGTGCCCAAATAGGTGACTCGACCAATCGTCACAGCGGCGGACTGCATCGTCCGAGACTGCCTGCTAGCAGTCTTTTTTCCGCGCGGAACAGTAGTGTGACCTGTCCAATGAACGAATGAACACCTAACACAATCAACAACAAGATTTACCTTCAACTTAACACTGAACGGACGGGTCGAATCTGGTCTGTCTTTCTCGGTTTCCGGGCACTTTTTAGGAGAATCAAATAAACATGCATGTAGGAAGTCACAATGGAAAAACGTAAATTTACGTGGCCCGTCCTAGGAAGTCACAATGGAAAAACGTAAATTTACGTGGCCCGTCCTAGGAACTCATAATGGAAAAACGTAAATTTACGTGGCCCGTCCGTTAAGTGTTAATGAAGAACTTAAGAAGAACTTAGTTGCATAAAGAAGTAAGGGAGCGAGGGGTAAACACGAACGATGGGTAATCGCGAATGCGATGTTACGGCGTTTTAATAAATAACAACGATGATCCCGCTCCACTAGCTAATAGTTTAGGTCGCATCCAAAGCCGGGCAGAAAGTAATAAATACAGAACGCTTATGCAATTCCAGATAAACACAATTTATTATTTTCATCATGTTTCAAGTAATATTTTGTCCACTTCAATTACATGTAATTACTGTTGAATTAATGATACAATTTTTTTTTTTTAAGTTGAAATATAGCACTTTTTTACCAACATTTTGTGACCAAAGCGTTGCTTGAATTATGATTCTAACCTCTGAAATAAATTCTTTTATATTTTTTGATGTCGTGGGGCAATGACGAACAACTCGGATGGGGTAATCTCGAACCTTCGAGATTAGCAACGATAACCGATTTTGATGAAATTTTCAGAATGTATAAAACTTACTTAAATCTGCAAAAGGGATTTTTGAATTTTCATTACAGGCTCAGACAAAAAAAGTTTAAAAACGACCTTCACTATTTTTTTTCGATATTCCGACCAATTGCAATTTTTTCTAACGCACAAGAAGAGGAATTTGAAAAATACATTAGGTATAGGTTGTAGCAACATTTTTTATGAGTCGACCATTGCAGCCGCGCTTTCTGTGCGACTTCTGCGATATTTAGCACTCTGTTCGTGATTACCCCACGGCAGTCGAGTAATCACGAACACCAAGGGTTTTGCCTTTTCACTATAAAATTGATTTATTATAATTTTTCAAAAAATCGTCACAGTACTTTATAGATGAATAGTTTAAGTATATTTGTAAATAATAAACAAATTCATTTCTCACATAGTTTTCGTTTTGTTTGCTTTTTTGCTTAGGTGTTCATAATTCCCCCATTCTCCGTTACTGTGTAAATTTTAACGTGAAAAGGGTGCGATAGGTGATAACTTTTCGTATGTTATGTTAGCGTTCATTCACTGGGTGTCCATTCACTGGACAGGTCACCCAATTAAAAAATATTTTTCCATCATTAAAGAAAATGTTTCACTACAGATATGCTCTTCTAATGTCAAATTTATCTACCATTCTAAAACTTGTACGAAAATGTTTTTTTTTTAACCTTTTTAATGTCTCCCAAATTCCAGAATTTCTTTTAACAAAAGCAATTTTTATTTTCAAATATATACTTTGCCACTAACAACTTAACCATTTTTGATAATGAGTTCTTTATCACTATTTCTTCTAATTTTTCTCATATTTTGAGCATAATTCAGTACATTTTGCAACAATTCTTTCATAATATTGAAATATAAATCAATATAACATAAAGCAAGAGAAATCTCAATTGTTTGGGATTGTTTACTGACAAACAATGTAACAAACCTACTCTTCGCTTTCATATTTCATAGAGCTTGAAAACTCAGTACCCACAATGTGTTTTTAAAGTTTTTTAGTAAATATAGTAGTCAGTAGTAATATCGATTTTTGGTCTACAATATAATGATAATCGCCACGATATTTCCATCTGACAAGAACACAGCGCCACGTGTATCGTTCTCGGAGCGCAGTTGTTGAGAACTGTTACAGACCCGAGCAAATAAGGGAAGTATTGCCGCGCGCAGCTTTGGCGGGCTTCAATTTAACTGATTGCAGTAACCAAACTACGGTCGTTAGCTAAGATCGTTTGACAGTCAAATGGTATATATCGCGTGTTCGAATTAATGCGGAATTAGTTTGAGCGCGGAATGCGAGCGGGCGAAGTTCACGCAAATTACGGACTTGAGAGGGCAAAGCCTGTGATTCCCTTCGATCGCCGTTGCTTCGTTAAATCGCCTGATCTGTGCTTCGAAATTTATACACCGTCGCTTCCCCGACAAATAGAGGATCATCGGCCACTCGACTGAGTAATTGCTTTCGATTATCCGCGAGACTTCTTGGAACGCCTGGATTTACCTCGAAAACGTACAATCCACCAGATTTACCAGCACCTCGACCCTTTTCGCCCCTCTCTTCGCTGGAAAATCTCTGGATTGAAATTGAAGTGTCATCCTCTACAAATCGCTTCAAGTGTCGTCTTCTATAAACCGCTCTTCCATTTCCTCTGATTACACTTGTTGACCGCGCTCTTTTGTACATATTTCCCAAGCTTCCTCTGCTTTGGTAAGGCTACCTTGGCGAATTACCAGAAGGAGAAGTAGTCAAACTCGCTAATAATCCCGCCATCGCTGGCCCGGTCTAAGACTCGCCGTTTACTACGATTCGAGGGTAGATAACGAACCATATTTGTCTCCTCCACCGTGTTGATGTTTATCGAGCCACGCATCCGCTCGTTCCGTCGTTTCCCCCTATCATCGGTTCTTTGTTCTGCTCGGAGGACGCACCCTCGATGGCCTCTTCCTTAAACCTATACCACTTCGTCCGCTACATCTGAGGCTACCCTGCCTGTTCTGCTTAGCTTGAAAATTTCTCTGCCAAAGGCAGAGAAAATATTGCCAAAAAAATTGCAAACTCTCACGAACTGTGTTTTAATAATGCGTTTAAATAAATTCGAAACCAGCAAAACGATGACTTAAACCCTCCGCAATTTCGCGTGAAGTATATCATATTTCGTTTTAAACAAAATCCCTGACATCGAGTGCAAAACGTGTTGCATTTGGCGTAAAATAAAATGGTTTGAATATATCTCCAAAAATATTTGCACAGTCTATTTATTTCAGGGGTTGAAAACAGTTATGATATCGGTTTCGGTTCTCGAAATAGTTATAAGAACCGAAATAATCTTGATACAGTCACGGGTGAAAACGGTTCTGGCCTATATCGGTTTCGGTTCCGGTTCTACAGAACCGATATTATATCGGTTCCTTAACGGTTATATATCGGTTATACAGTAAACTCTCGTTATGAGTCTGGGCTCGCCTCAACCATGCGTAAGCGCTTGTTAAATTACGATTAAATAATAAATCTGTGAAGAAGAAATTGATTCTCAAAAGTAGTTGAAAATAAATTTTCTTTATTAAGTTACGTTTAAGTTAAACTCTTATTAATGTGGCGTGTCCCCTTAAGTGTCTAAAAATTTAAACAAAGTAAATTGTATATACGTACCGAAACTTTTGGAGAGCTACTTCCAACTATACATCGCATTTTCATGCTGTCATCGCACGTTTCAAAATACTCACGAAGAAATACGCATTTCTTTCGCCCCATTATATTATGTTTTTAAATATCACTAATAACTATTATACACTACGCCTAATATTAATTTGATATTTAATTTAAAGTATTGCTAACACTAACAGCAAATAACTTGCCTAATATGTACAAACTTACAACTAATTTTATATTAATTATGAAGATTATTAAATATTTTTTTTAATAAAGACAGTGTCTCGAGGACGACAACGTGTCTTGCTGCGAAATATAATACTTTTTGTATTAACTTCAACGTGCTCGCCACTAGCTCAGAAATACAAGTGACTCTGGCCCATTGGTCTTAAACCCTCCGACTCAGAGAATCGCTCTTCGCGTTTGTTTATAAGATCCTTCATCGTTGAGCCTCTCTATCTAAAATCTCTCTTTTCGATACTTAATTTACAGATGCTGTCTTTCATTTCGGCTTTTCCTGCATTGATGGAGTTGTCAAAGGAGAGACACCAGATAGAGAGGCCCAGCGATAAACAGACTTATAAACAAATCGATTTCCATTAAAAATATGTGACATTGATCGTACATATTTTGGAACGTGCTACGCAAACCCTATGCGTAACCGATAGAATACATTACTGTTACATAACCGTTTCGGAACCGATATAATATCGGTTCTGCAGAACCGTAACCGAAATCGATACAGCCAGAAATTTCGGTTCCTTATAACAGTTATTCAGAATATCGGTTTTTCATAACTGTTTCAGTCAGAACCGATATATATATATATCTATAACAGTTTGAAACAGTTATTTTCGGAACCGTTTCAACCCCCGATTTATTTCTCGAAATCTTACGCCACGCAGAGTGTTAACCACCAAAACGGCACCCAAAATGGATCCTTCAAACATGACTATTATTACCTTCGACCACACACAAGTATCCCTGGTTGTTAACCTTAGGAACCCGAGGATAGCTCGCGGCCACTTGCCAGAATCAAACGCCAACAACCCTGCATTTTACACCGTCTCCACTCGGATAGGTTCAGGCCAAGTGACCGTAAGTTATCCCGGATATCGTCCGCGGCACCAAGGAATTCCCGCTCGTATCCGCGTCGATCGCAATCGCGGCTGAAATTTACCGTTTCCCCGTTGTCTTGGCGGTTAAGCCTAAGTTTGGTGTGAACGCACCCTCAGGATCGTTGTTATCGGCGCCCGTGCTGCGGTGCCGGTCGTTTCCCACCCCTTTGGCTTATCTCGCTGGTGCGAAACCCTCTTTAGCCGGCGATTCTCCCCCTTTCCCTCGGCTTGGAAACAATACCCCCCCACCCCCGCCGCCCCTAAAAAGGTATCAAAGTTTTTAGCGACGAGAAAAACGAGAAGGGGACGCAGGAATAGCTTAGAGGAGCAGAGGGGGAGGGAAACAGAAGCCAGGGAAATCGCTTTATATCGAGGCACGGGCGACGTACCCTCTTTTCTTGCCGCTACCCCTAGAGCTCACCCCCCCCCCCCCCTCTCGAACTCGTAAAACCCTGTTAGATGCACTCACACCGTTCGCGCAGTGCGTGGCTGTTTAAATGTCACCCCCATAGGCGGTTCGAGCAACCTTCTCCTATCCGCCCCCTCTTTCTCCCTCCTCCTTGCTCCTCGTCTTTTGTACTCCTACGATGGCACTCGCGCGATCTTTTGCTCCCTGATGCTCGTCCACTAGCAGCCCTTCCGCAGCCCTTCCCTTCTAGTTTCTTGCTCTTTCGTTTCAATCCCTCCCGCTCTCCACCCCTTCGCTGCTTGCCGGCTGGTTTAGTTTTTCTTTTGCTTTCTACTTACCTCTCGGTCTTTCCGTGTGCTTTGTCATTTGCTCTTTGACACCTTTGTCTTTGCTCCCTTTTTAGCTGGGCGGGCGCGTTCGCAATGTTGCGGCTATGGTTGGTATTGCAGTTTCCTTTGGAGGATCAGGCAGACGTAGAAATATTGCGAGTAGTGCGAGGGGATGTTAGGTCGGGGCAAATGTTAAGTGATATTAGGTTTGTGGAAATTAGTTTTTTTTTTTTTAAATAGATAGCTAAAGAGAATTGAGGCATTTGATGGAGAAATTTAGGCATTCGATGGGCACATAGGCTTATATGCCCTTTTTCCTTAATTCGTTTAAATCGACTCAGGTATGTGCACGGTGTAAGAAAGATAGGTGGACCGACTCTATCCCCACTCCTGTGATCTTAAAGAAAAAGTTACTGGTCCCTCCTGCAGAGGGTATTAGTGTAACATGTGAACAATATCACGTTTACTTCCTTATGTTTCTTTTACAAGGGACAACGACATACATTATTATTTAACCCT
Organism: Andrena hattorfiana; assembly: GCA_944738655.2. NCBI lineage: Eukaryota > Metazoa > Arthropoda > Insecta > Hymenoptera > Andrenidae > Andrena > Andrena hattorfiana. The sequence continues at coordinate 7,559,559 of OX122889.2, forward strand.
AAGAATACGACAAGCAGCTAGAATAAAAAAATAGAGAGCATTCTAAGAGCAAAGAAAAAAGAAAACAGCCAAACTGTACAACAAATAAATAAATATTTGTATAATTGAAACAAAGTCTTAATGTGTGTTTATTATAATATTATACTAAGTATAATTTATCCTCATAAAATAAGCAATTTACACAACGATAAATATTTGTTTGGTCGTTAACCGACTCTCATTTTCTCAGTTTAATTAATTTTAGAAGTTAATATATTTTACTTTATAAAACTTTTTATTGGAGGTGTATGGAGTCATTACAAATTTTGAAACCCACTTGGTATTAAGCACGTGGTTATGGCACGGTGTAAAAGAAACATAAGGAAGTAAACGTGATATTGTTCACATGTTACACTAATACTCTCTGCGGGAGGGACAAGTAACTTTTTCTTTAAGATCGCAGCAGTTTTGTGGTGGGGGTAGCGTAGTCGATCCACCTATCTTTCTTACACCGTGGGTATGTGTTATATATATCAAGAAGATTACTTCTCTCGCGTTCAGATTAGCTAGATGCTGTTTTATTACGTAGCGTGATCGACGCGCAGCTACATAGTCGCTGAACGGTCGCGCCATCGTGCTGTCGTGCAATAAGTACTTTGGTTTCATAGAGAATTTTGTGTAAGCCAGGAAATATGGAAAGTGAGGCGAGTATCAAATCCGCGAGGAAAGAAGCTAACTTAGGAAAGAAAAAATTGATTTGTAAGACAGCTTGCTGCAAAATTTAGAAGACACTAATACTTACTTGAAACATTACATTTTTTGTTTATTTTTTTGCTCAATTTTGTATTTTTTATTTAAGCAATGTAAACAAAATTATATTTAAGTAACTAAACAAAGAAGCAATTTTCTTACGAATTTAACACATTTACGGAAAAAGGGCACATAAACCACTTGCTTGAAACTTATAAATAAAGACACATATCATTTTCAAATCGTGACTTCTGTTTTCAGAACGTTCGAAGGACAGGGTAACTACATCCTTAAAAAAAATTCGATTTAATTGCATTACTTTTTATTAAGTTACATTATAATGAAAACTTTGAAATCGATTTTCTTGAAATGTCATTTTGGCGTATGTGCCCTTTTTCCATCAAATGCCTCAATTCTTTAATTAAAGACGCATGTAATGTATTTTTTCTTTTAATATAAAATGGTTCGATAAAGGGAACGAACTTTTCCACCGACTTAATATAGTTAATTACTTTTTCCTCGTTGTTGTTTATTTTCCTCCCGTGTTCTGTGCTTTCTTGGTAAGCACAGGATTTTTTTTAGAAATTTAATGATTGGTTGGGACACTTGGTTTCGTGACACCCACGTGCACTAGTGGCAAGAGTGGGACACGTGGGCGGGGCAGTTTAAAATGGAAAGAGGACAATCAAGCGCGAAAAGTGGCGCAGAGAAAATTGAGTTATCGCGGGACGGCTGGATTGCGCGACCCTCGACTTTTCCGATGAAATTAAACGCCAATAATTAAACGTCACGCGTTCAACACCCGCACATATCGCTGATATGTTTATTGTCCCCTCCATTGTAAACATTGCTCATTAAGTTTTCACGTAGAAAACAACGAACCTCTACTTTTCACGTTTCCAATTTACTCTAAAGGTGCGAATCCACGGTGAGATTTTACACGAGACTTTTCTATCATGAGACAAAAATCTCAGCGTCAACAAAATGGAAATAATGAAAATAAATAATAGTGAAGATTAATGTTTCGTGTGAGACACGATATTTTTGTCTCATTGTGGATTTGCACCTTAAATGTCTCACGAACGAAAAAACGTTCCACTATAGCTGCATATAATATGCGAATAGTTTTCAACATATAACTTTTCTTTTGGGTCATTCCATGCGAAATCGGACACTTTTTGAAGTAACATTTCAGATTTAGGTGAAACTTGGATATGTTGTAGTTTTTAAAGATATATGAACATATCTCGAAAGATTTTTCAAAATGTCAAAAATTGTGGATCTTAAAGCTCTTCGAAATATAGTGTTAACTTTTCTTTAAAAAAAAAAATATAACTGTTGAACTAACAAACCGATTAAAACGAGATTTTGGGTGTTTACAATGAAGACATAAGAGTACCTAATAAAAATTATTTCACTGAAAAAGAAACAAATTTTTGACCATTTATTTTGCAATTATTCTAAGCAAATTCCATGTTTTAATAGCGGGGCACTATTTAAAAATTTGAAAAAAAAATAAGGATATAGTCCCAATTTGTCCTCTTTACGGATTCGTGTTCAAAACACTTAAAAGTGTTCTCAACTCCCCTCAACCAAAGTTAACAACAAATTTAAATTAATACAAAAATATTCATCCTTATCAATAATTTTTAAAATACTCCCTATTATAAAAAAATCAATATAATTAACTAAGTAATAAGAATATATATTTAACCCCAAATTAAATCCAATAAAATATCGATTTAATAAAAATCCCCCTCGAACTATAAAATACAAAACTAATATAAAGAAAATCTTAAAAATATTTCTAAATTAACATTTAAAATTGTTTTTTTTAATGATTTAATAATTAAATCATAACAACATTTAACATTTAAAATTGGTTTATTATTTTTTTTTTAATGATTTAAATATTAAATCATTTAAAATCATTTAAAGACATTTAAAATTGGTTTATTATTTTTTTAATGATTTAATATTTAATGATTTTATTATTTTAAATATTAAATCATTAAAAAAAATAATAAACCAATTTTAAATGTCTTTAAATGATTTTAAATGATTTAATATTTAAATCATTAAAAAAAAAATAATAAACCAATTTTAAATGTCACCGTTTCTTTATTCAAGATTAAATTACACCCCGCAACGTTCAGTTACAATTCCTTTCCACCATGGAATTTCTTCATCTACCAAGACCGCTGCTTCCATTTTTCGTCTCCTAAAGTCGAGCCGTTACGCTGCGGCGAAAAGTTTTCGCGCTGCTCTCTGCAAACAACGGGCAATGGGCGGCGGTGTGCTCGAGGCGGTATTTCATTTCGAGGACAAACAAGACGATTCCCCGGTTTTATGACAGTAAATTGTTTTACGGCTCGCTTTCACCGACGGCAATTTCCTTCCGATTGATTCCACCCCCTCCCCCCGCCGTTCGAGTCAAGGGGTTTCGTTTACGACGTCGCGGCGCCATTAATAGCTGGAATTCCTCCGTTCGAGCATCGTCGACGACGACGCTGAATAATCGGGACCGTGAACCACCCTGTAGCCACCAGCAGCCCCCTCGAATTCCGTTTCCCTTTCGCTGGCACAATCACGTGGACGTTTATTGTTTTTCCACCCTTCTCTCTCGTCGATACACCCCCGCGACTCGGCGAAGATCGGATGCAAGCTGCGGCGGGGATCCCTGGAATTTTTTGCACACAGTGTATATGCGCGATACTCTCTTGGAACTTGTAAATTGAAAAGTAATCAGTTTCCCAGATAGAAAGTTGCTTAAACTGAATTACGCTCCCGTAACGCGGCCCGCGCCGCGGTGGAAATTCAGAGAGTTTGGCGGGGCTACAAAGGTAATGAGAAAACTAAATTGCGATATTGATTTATAGAGAAATAATAGGTGCGTAATATTCTATATAGCTTCGACTCTGTTTTAGTCTACTTTGCTATCGACGGGAAATTGGGAAGCACCTTTTTCCTTGGAATAAAAGTTTCAACGATAAATATCGCAGAAACGCAATTGTACACATTGAGATAGTGGTAAAAATGCAGTATGCAAGGCATATCGCTTTATTATTTGTGAACGATGTGTACAATCGTGTGCCTGAATATATAAAAATTTAATTTTTTATTTTCAGTAAAAGAATTTGCAAAGTCAACTATTTATCTTTTCACTAGATTGATTTTTTTTACCATTGCGTCAATTTGACACCAGGGAGCAAATTGAGTTGGGATGATTGAATTGATTCCACCAATCACAGGGAACAAACAAAAATAAGTACATAGGGGAGACCGGGGCAAGTTGATACATTTTTCAGTTTTCAATTTTTTTCATTTTTGTTTGAATTAAGTACTAAATAACAAATATGCTAAAATATACTTTGGTCCTTCCTCTTTAATATATTGCAAATGAAAAGTTGAGAAAATACATACAAAATGAATGAAAAAATGTTATTTGGACGCAGGCAAAATGTATCAACTTACCCCACTGCGGGGTAAGTTGATACTGCTCTGGGGCATGTTGATACATCTGTAAAATATTCGTTTAATGAGTAAAGGATAGATGTCTGGAATATCCCACTTTAACATGAGGTGCTTGCTTCTTTTTATTAATGTATCTTAATAAAGCTATTTTATCTATTCCATATATTCTCGCGCTTTGACGTAACGACATTGATTCCGTTTCTACACCGACACACGCTTTTTGAAAAATATTTTGCGGTATTTTGCCGTGATTTGTTTTTCTGGCATAATTTCGTACCATTTTTGTAGAAATCAAAGGAAGAATCCAAAGAAAAGTAGTCGGAGAAAATTGATACACTGTATCAACATGCCCCAGAGAAAACGTATCAACTTACCCCAGAGGAAGTCATTATGTACAAACATTTCCTTTAAAAAATGTAGAGCATATAAACAAAATAACAAAACGTAATTACCTTACCTTCAAAGGTCTCAACGTGATGCCCAATTAATTTGAGTGATAAAATTCTCTATCCCGTCTCAAGACGGTTTGGAAAGTGAACACAACTATTTATTTTTTCTCTATAGAAACGGAAATAGTTAAAAATGGATTGCTAACGTTAAGGTACACGGACGTACGCTAGATCGTAGTAAAGAATTGAAGAACAAGCTTCAAATATCTTGCACACAAGGAGCTACATATATAGAATGTCGAGATAATTCGTCTGTATCAACCTGCCCCCTGTATCAACTTGCCCCGGTCTCCCCTACTATACTTTAGACAAGTATATTCGAAAGAAACTTATTGTATATTGATGTATAAAATGTTATCTCTTCGTGCTATTTTTAATTCCAACCTATGTATCTCAGAAGATAAAGAATATAGGTAGAGTAATTCCAAAACGATTAGTTTGTGTGGTAACTTTTTTCAGTAAGTGTACCCATGTATCTACTAAAGAATTCAGATGCAATAGCAATCAAGCCAGTCCCCACTTTTCCATTATCCAATGTTACAAACTTCCAAGGCTTCGCTGTTAGTCTGAAGCTTCGCAGCAGCACTACTGCACCCGTCAGCTTTATCAATGCAAGTCGCCGACAACCCTTCGCAATTATGGAAAGCCCTCCGAGGGCAGCGAGATGGAAATGCAAGGAATAGAAAAGCTGCTATCGAGTATCGCGATGCGTTCGAACGCCCTTAGCCCTTATTTTCCTGGAGGAACTCTTTTCCTCGTGTCTAGTGTTCAATGGAATTCTCAGCGACCTTATCTCGGGCCTCGGCCATCCCCTCGCAGGGGGGAGGGAGTCTCGCCCTGAGTAATAAATTGGCGCTACTCGAATCAACTTTTGAATTACGACTGGAGAGGGCTCGTTACGGCGGACGGCGCGAAATCCTGTTAGCCCGCGCTGCAACCGTAATGAACTCGTCCAGCTACTGACGAAAGGAACGCCATCGAGGACTGGAAAACTCGGCAGCTCCCCGTGGGATTTAGTGGAAGCGTTGCTGATTCGTGATTAAGAAAGTGGACCGAGCAATGGTACGGCAAACGAGAGGGTGTGTGTTCGAAGGGGTGGCGGTCTGTTTAAGAGATGGATCTGCAATGTTTGTAACACCAGGGACACTTGTTGGAAGCTGTCAAAGGTGGATTTCTGGGGATATCGATGAAGGGTAGGTTCGAATGAGAAATGGAGGTATAGCGAGCAGGGGACGCAATAGAATTGAATTCTTTGCTTGCAACATATTTTTGTCTTCTACTTCTGTTCAGGATCTAGAAACATACTTACCCATTTCAGAGAAATTTTACTTCTAATAAGTAATTTATTATCTGTGAAGTAAATATTCTAATATCTAAACCAGAAGATGTAATGGAATTAAATTCTTTGCTTGCAACATATTTTTCTCTTCTACTTCTATTTAGGATCTAGAAACATACTTACCCATTTCAGAGAAATTTTACTGCTAATAAGTAATTTATTATCTATGAAGTAAATATTCTAATATCTAAACCAGAAGATGCAATGGAATTAAATTCTTTGCTTGCAACATATTTTTCTCTTCTATTTATTGCTAGTGTGTAGAAATATACTTATTTCACAGAAATTGTTCTTCTAATAAGTAATCTATTATCTATGAGATAAATATTCTAATATCTAATGCAGAGGGCGCAATAGAATTGAATTCTTTCCCTGCAACATATTTTTCTCTTCTACTTCTATTTAGGATCTAGAAACATACTTACCCATTACAGAGAAATTTTACTTCTAATAAGTAATTTATTATCTATGAAGTAAATACTCTAATATCTAAACCAGAAGATGCAATGGAATTAAATTCTTTGCTTGCTACATATTTTTCTCTTCTATTTATTACTCGTGTGTAGAAATATTCTCATTTCACAGAAATTGTTCTTCTAATAAGTAATCTATTATCTATGAGGTAAATATTCTAATATCTAAAGCACAGGACGCAATAAAATTGAATTCTTTGCTTGCAACATATTTTTCTCTTCTACTTCTATTTAGGATCTAGAAACATACTTATCCATTTCAGAGAAATTTTACTTCTAATAAGGAATTTATTATCTATGAAGTAAATATTCTAATATCTAAACCAGAAGATGCAATGGAATCAAATTCTTTGCTTGCAACATATTTTTCTCTTCTACTTCTACTTTGGATCTAGAAGCATACTTACTCAATTCAGAGAAATTTTACTTCGAATAAGTAATTTATTATCTATGAGGTAAATATTCTAATATCTAAATCAGAGGACGCAATAAAATTGAATTCTTTGCTTGCCACATATTTTTCTTTTCCTCTACTTCTACTTAGGATCTAGAAACATAGGGTGACTGTACCTAATATCGCCAGGCAAAAGTAAAATCGCTGTCAATTGAATAATAATTGATATTTTTGCATGCAGTTCGTTTCAAAGTAAAGAGAAATTATTCATCTTCCATGTAGCATAAGTTAGAATCGTTGAAACCTACAAATTTTTAATTAGGAATTAAGAAATGTAAGATATGCAAAAACCGGTCCTGAAAAAAGTGTACCTAATATCCCCAACTGAAGAAATATTGATTAATTCATGTAATATGAGTTTTTAAAGTCATTTTCACATGTGATTTTATTATTTTTTGCTCTATAAATGTTTTTTATCCATTTTTGATTTTATTTTTATTAGGAAAATATAGATTTTTAAAATATTTTATTTTTTACGTTCCAATACACATATTGGACAAATAAAGTTTATTTCGGTTGCTCGGCACATAACCCCACCTGTAACAAACATCACATCGAAACCATTGTTCTCCAGTAGGCCGTATTAAGAACACCCATTCTGCTAAAAGAAAAAACACTATTTTCATCACAGAAAATATTTGAATCGATGTCATTCCTTAAGTACATCATTAATTAGGTATTTCTAGTAGATATTCTTGCATTCACGGAATTGTTAGACTTGCCTTCTCCGAATGGGAGATAAAATTGTGGCAGTCCAATAAATTTTTGCACTATTAAGATTCTCTAAAATCCTTCCCTTTCTATAATTGTTGATCATATGACGCTGCAATTACAGTATGGCTTCCTACATATGTTTAGGTACTAATTCAGTGCATAACCGATCAATTTTAGTGCTTACTTTGCGAGATATAGCGGGTGGCGATATTAGGTACAGTCACCCTACTTACTCATTTCTGATAAATTTTAATTCTAATATGTATTCTATAATAAGAAGGCCTCTATGGTCTACCATAGAGGAAGATAGGGCGCATAGAAACTAGATTACAGAATACTGAAACAATAAAGTTTAAGGTCCTAACAGAATATCTACTGACTCCACACCCCTTTCCTTACTGTTCCTTGTCAACTCAATGCCCCCTCGGGCTTGAGTATTAGGGATTTCCCTAGCGATCGCACTACGTCTTGGAAGACGTCGAGAGCTGTACAGGCTCGCGTACCGTTCTTAACGTATTCAGAGATTCCCACCGCGGGGAAAGGGCGGATTACACTCGGAAGGCTCGTTATAATTGGTAAAAGGGTTCTCGTCTGGGCGTCCCGGAACGATTGTCTGCATCCGAGATGCAAATCTGAGCCTGCAGCTGGTCTGACCGTGCCACGATAAGAGCGTTAAGGCGTCGCGGGCTTTTGTCCGAGGAGTCTCGCTAATCCAAACGTTTCCTATGAAAGCGACGCTTTCATTAGCCATGGGGGATAGGATCTTTGCCAGCAGACGGCTCGAAATGGAGACGTCGCGATTCTGAAACAGTAGAATGTTTCTGTGCTTGGAGTCGGTCCTCTGCCAGTTGGATCGGAAGCTTTGATAAAAGGAACTGAAAGGTTTCGTTCAACCTGCTGTAGATTGGTTTCATTTTTTTTTCTGCTTTACAGTAGCTTCGTATTTGTGGTGCACGTAATATTGCGTCGTGGTTAAACATGTAGTAGATACATATTCTGTTTGACTATCTCCATTTTTCTTATAGAACGTAGTATTACGTCTACTCTTGTATTTTTAATGAAAAAGGACCATTTTAACTTCCAAAGATTTCCTGTGTAACAAGTAATACTGCGTCAGCGGGCTTCCTATTTTCTGTTTGAAGGCCGTACTACATTTTCCCAATAAAAGATTTAATTAATATCACTTAAGGTTCACCAATTTATTCGCAAAGTACCAACGTAGGTAGATACTAGGGTAGACCAGGGCGAATCGGATCACAGGGCGAATCGGATCAAAATAAGAATTTAGTCCATATTTCTTACATCGCGATAGAAATGATCATTCCGATCGTTCGTAGTATCTCAGCCCTCTCCCCCGCGCCTACTGCAATAGTTCGTTAATTGTTTTCAGTCATTGTTTAGAGCTGGCATACGTTTTCAGCGAGATGGTTGCGTGCGAGCGTTACAATTGAGGGCTCGGATGCAATAAGGGGACTAGCGCTCGAAAATGGGAAAAATTATTGTCCAAATGCTAAGAAATATTGGAAAATTAAATGTTGTTAAACTGTATTTTAAAAAATATAATGTTGTAAAGCTCGTCACGACACACATTTTTTCTATTTACAGTTTGTTTATCGAATCATTACTATTCGAGCTAAAAATTATAAACAATAAATTTTTCATCGTCCAAAATCATTATTTCTTTAAACATAAATTGCGATAACTTGAATAAATATTAAGGGATCGGGATGAGACTTAAAACATAACTTCGGAAAACTCTAGCAAAGCCGTAAAATGTATGCACAGAGCGCTAGTCCCCTTATTGCATCCGAGCCCTCAATTTTGGTCGTATCTAACCTACGTAATCTGCAATTTCGTATTTAAAATAAAAAGTAAGCTTGAAAATTCAGATGTGCTTATTGTTATTAGTTTGCAAGGTGTCTGAGATTAGTATTTGATGTATTTTAGAGTATTATATCATAATATGTTTATGTAATCTACAATCTTTGAAATACTTATATATAGGGCTAATCGGATCACGTTATGTGGGGCGAATCGGATCACTCTGTTTTTCATTTGAGTATTTTTATGATTATAAATATGATAATTGTTTATATACAGATGCTTCGTAGGTACATAAAAAAGCGCAATCAGGGATCATGGTGTACAAAAAAAAAAAAAATAAAGGAAGCTGTGATAAAAATTAAATCTAAAAAATGACGAAAAAATACACAAATTAATGGTTTTAAGAAGATGACATTGTATTTACTGGGTGAAAAATTAATTCGTCCATTTTCAGAAGATTGTCTGAGAAGAGTGGTGCCACGAGAATTGTGCTGATAGAGGCGGCAAAAAACGGCAATATCCTTCCGATCTGTGTGCTAAGCAGTGTCACTTGACTTCACTGTCACTAAATTAGCTTTGCTTAAGTTGATTCTAAAGATTTTGTTATAAAAATTTCAATTTTTTCAGAAATTTCTGGATGGTCCGATTCGCCCCAAGTTTCGGGGCGAATCGGATATTTCTCATTCTTTCGTCTTTTGTTTATAAATAAAAGATTTTTATGTTTAGTTTCAATTTTTACATATTCAAGTTGAAGCCAAAAGTGTACTGGTTACGAATATATTATAAAAAATTAGTTTTTTAATGTTCAACTATTATTTTTTTACCGTCAAACACAAAGTGATCCGATTCACCCTGGTCTACCCTACTTACTACCCTTCCTCCATTTCCCCACTGGAACAATCATCTCTCGCCACAGCTAAAAAAATAAAAAACCGCCATCCTCCATCGTCACTTTTTATCAATCAATTCACACCCTGTCCACCATCGATCTGGCGATTCGATTGCACAGGAAGAAGCACCTGTCGCCCACGTCGCCCCCTCGGTGTAAACGCGACACAATCTGGCGAAGCAGTCGGGCTGCGAAAGAATGAAAAGGAAAAATCGACTGGCGGGGCGATTCAATCGATATCGGATTACAGATTGAGCTCGACTGGCCCGAAAGTTAGGGGTAGCGCGCGCGGGCGCGCGCAGCAATCCTTTCCCAGCTCTGCAATCCGCTTAACTTCGCAGATTCGACTGCGAAACTTATCGGATCGCTCGAGCAGCGGCTGTGATACGAAATCGGCCCCATATATCTGCGGTATCGATAATGTATTCGGGCTTGAACGCGACACGGCCAATTCGCCAGTCTACCTCCATCCCGCGAGCCCGATGGATTCATTTTTTCCAGCGAATCGCGGCTGGTGCCGTTGCGTTTCCGCCTTCGCGCTGGACAATGAGACTGATTCCACGAAATGACACTCGTATTTCACGGGGAGCTGCACAAAGTGGCTCTGTTACTGTTTTTTTTTATATATATATTTTTGGAGTTCTTAGTTTGTAATTGAGCGATGGGGCCTATTTTATTTAAAATTAAAATTCTATTTTTCAAGGATTGCAGGATCAAATTATTATTATTATTTCGACTTTTTATTACTCATTAATTATTTTATTACTTCAATATTCATATGGAGTTTGGCGTTTAGGGTTCTCCGAGAATGCAATGAATTTTTTTTTTTTATATATTTAAGTGGATTATGTTAATGGGAGTGCAGGATACTTTTGGTGTTCTGAAGATTTCTGTGGCTAGCTTTCATGTAGCTTGAGATAAACGGGTACATTCGGATGATTCATTTGTTTCACTGACCTCCCATGGCCCGGCTCTGACACTTTACTTCTTCTTATCTGTAAAACGGAGCTTCCAATTACAAAGTGAAGTTCTGGAACTCCGCGATCCCTTTCGACATAAAGATTCCAGAGGACCCTGCTTCCTCCATTTCATCGAGATACCACCCACGGTAAGTTATATTTCAAAAGAAATTCGGAGGATGCCATCAAGGGCGATTCTACTGACAATCCAAAATTTCCCTCGCCAGTTCTGCGGTACAAAAAAGCATACATCTTGCAAAACAGGCATCGAAAAGCCAACTGCGCCGTAACTCTCTTCGCAAGGCAGCCGTTTTTTACTGGTTTCGACGAAAGAGCTCGCCTGTTTACCATAAATTAACCCCGGCGTAAGTCAGAATTTCTCGCGGACGCGTTACGGTGCTCCCGCGACCAATTAAACCGTCGCAAATTAACCGACGTCTCGCAAGGGGCATATAATCGTAAAAACTGCATTAATTAAGACTTGTTCTTCGGAGAAAACGAGTGATCCGCGGAGTCGCGGCGGCGCTCGCCTTGAGAGTTGCGCAACGTCGCGTCGCGAGGGGAGCTTATTCGGGCGGCGATCATTATGCAATTGGGGTAATGCATTTAAATAATAGCGGCCACCTTTTAGAAAGCGTACCCGCGTTTATGCAACGCAATTTTTGAGGATGTCGCCCGTTTCGAATCGCCTGCTTTCGATTTCCACCGGCCAGCATACCAGTGCACTCACTATTTTTCTACGGTGGGGGAGTGTGCAAATTTCGAGTCATCGGTTTGCTTCAAATTTTCTGCATAATTACTATGTGCTGTGTAGAATAATGTGTCAAAAGCAAAGGTCCCAGTGCTCAACAGTTTAAAAAGAAAATCGAGCTCCAAGCTCGGCTGTTTTCAGACACCCGATCTATGACTCCTGAACGACTCTAACTGTTAACTAAATCTAAATATTTAATATCTAAATTTAAATCTTTAGATAGCTAGATTTACATTTAGAATATCGCGAAGACAAAATTTTCATTTGAACGCGAAGAATTAATGGAGTCAGATGTACCTGCAGCGAAAAAGAAGACGAGAGCTTGATAAGCGCCAAGTGTGAATAAATACTTCTGGCATCGATACCGACTGATTAATCGCCGCTCCGACGGATCAAGCTTTCATTGAGCACGGAAGAACGGCTGTCGATTGCGCGCAAAAGGAGCCCCTTCACTGCTCGATATCAATTAACGATAACGGCCGTTATCGACAAGACGATCACGCTGTTCCGCGGGATTATCAAACGGGCGTTTCGCGCTGACGATCGCGACGGAAGATTAATGCGTCCCGCCTGATCGATGGCCCTTTGCCAACGCAGACGCATCGATTATTCCTTCGTCGCCCGTGGAACACTGCCGCGCAGATAATCGAATCACGATTTACCTACCCCTCGTGGCCATTGAAAATTAGTATCCAGCGTTTCCCTTGGTTTTCTCGTTCCAGCGAACGATCATCGCCGGTTTCGACGAATTCGCCGATCGGTGGGGGGTGGACGATGAGCCGAGGATCGCTTCCACTGCGATATTCCACTCTAGTCGGACGTGCCGTCATCCCGTCACGCTGATTACGCGCGCATCGCTTTTTACCGTGGCCATTGTTGCGATTCAATGACGACACGATGACCGTAATTGCAGCGGCCGCGGTTCCGCGTGGCGCTGCGTTGCGCAACCCGGCTGTAGTCCAGCTTTTATTCAGGCTCCAAGGCGTTTTTTTCGATGGAGGAACGCTTCTTAATGATGCACTTCTATTCATGGGGGCAGCCGATGGTTCCGCTGGTAATAAAGCTTTCTTTAGGTTGTTGTAGGTGATGCGCCTTGCTACGAGGAACTTTGTGTTGATGATGGATGAGTAGGTATACACTGGTGGTTCGTAAGTGTTAGTTACTCTGTGTGGAGTAATTGCGGAAAATGTTGCGAATTTATTAAGCAGATCTTAACAAGTTTTACTTCATCGTATTTTAGTTTAAAGTAGTGAAAAGGATTCGATCTGTATCGAATATTACATTTTGGGGAAATACAACAGGTGTACTGATAATTATGAATGGTAGTGTAGGTGTAGTGAAAAAGGAGGTGGGGTTACTGTTTTCATCCAAATTTGAGAAATTTGAAATTTGAGAAGTTTGAAATTTGAGAAATTTGAAATTTGCGAAATTTGGGAAATTTAAAATTTGAGAAATTTTAAATTTGAGAAATTTGAAATTTGGGAAATTTGAAATTTGACAAATTTGAACTTTGAGAAATTTGAGCATTTTGAAATTTGAGAAATTTGAAATTTGAGAAGTTTGAAATTTGAGAAATTTGAAATTTGAGAAGTTTGAAATTTGGGAGATTTGAAATTTGAGAAATTTGAACTTTGAGAAATTTGAGCAATTTGAAATTTGAGAAAGTTGAAATTTGCGAAATTTGGGAAATTTAAAATTTGAGAAATTTGAAATTTGGGAGATTTGAAATTTGACAAATTTGAACTTTGAGAAATTTGGACCTTGAGAAATTTGAGCATTTTGAAATTTGAGCATTTTGAAATTTGAGAAATTTGAAATTTGAGAAGTTTGAAATTTGAGAAGTTTGAAATTTGAGAAATTTGAAATTTGAGAAGTTTGAAATTTGGGAGATTTGAAATTTGAGAAATTTGAACTTTGAGAAATTTGAGCAATTTGAAATTTGAGAAAGTTGAAATTTGCGAAATTTGGGAAATTTAAAATTTGGGAAATTTAAAATTTGAGAAATTTGAAATTTGAGAAATTTGAAATTTGGGAGATTTGAAATTTGACAAATTTGAACTTTGAGAAATTTGGACCTTGAGAAATTTGAGCATTTTGAAATTTGAGAAATTTGAAATTTGAGATGTTTGAAATTTGAGAAATTTGAAATTTTTGAAATTTGAACTTTGAGAAATTTGAAATTTGAGAAATTTGAAATTTGAGAAGTTTGAAATTTGGGAGATTTGAAATTTGAGAAATTTGAACTTTGAGAAATTTGAGCAATTTGAACTTTGAGCAATTTGAAATTTGAGAAAGTTGAAATTTGAAAAGTTTGAAATTTGAGAAATTTGAAATTTTAGAAATTTGAAATTTGAGAAGTTTGAAATTTGGGAGATTTGAAATTTGAGAAATTTTTAGCAATTTGAACTTTGAGCAATGTGAAATTTGAGAAATTTGATATTTGAGAAATGAACGATTTGAAATTTGATAAATTTGAACTTTGAAAAGTTTGTACTTTGAGAAATTTGAATATTGAAAACATATCTTTAAGTTCTTTAAAGAACCTGTGAAATAACAATAACAGAGTCCCGAGTTCCTCGTTACCCACAGCGAGGAGATAACTGCCATCCTCTATTTTCTTACAAGGTAGAAAAGCATCCACGAAGAATCTGTAATTTCTCGAAAGACAGGTGACACTGTTATAAAGAAAGGGCGTCGTTCTATCCTCCTGTTCTCGCTATTCGATACGGTTTTCCCGTCCTGGTTTCATATTTCCTGTCCGCGGGACAGTGCAGCTCGCGTACACACGTACACGGACCTTCCACGGTGTGCATTTCCGGTGTTCGTAGGCCGCGCTTCCGCCTGCAACGTATCATGCCTTGCAGAGATACTGTGACTGACCTGAGGTCCGATCGAGCCGTGTACGAGGGAATATTATGGAGGGCACGAGTCACCATGTGTGTCGATGGTCAGTGGTCACTGGGATTCACTTGTTTTCTCATATCTCTGTACATTTAGAATTTCTGAATTCAGAATTATTTTTTCATACCTATTATATGGAAAATCAGAATACTACCTACATTAGTCTACATTACTTTTCAATTCAATTTAGTTTCGTTTATATGTAATTCCTCATTGTTATAGTCACCACTGTAAATTAAAAGCTAATATATTACAAACGCGTTTAAAAACAAAACCAAAAAATTTCTCACAAACTAATTCACCCTTAACGTAGTTCCTGAATAATCTACTAAATTCAAGAATTCTTTCAAATTTCGTGCAAAACTAATATGGAATGCAAGAAACCCTTGTACAAAGTTTAAAATCTATTTACCACATAGTTATCGAGAAATTGTTAATTAAAGTTGATACATTTTAACACAGTGGCATATGGCGGAGTCAAGAAAAGAGGGTTATAGTTTCAGCTTTTCTTCTGAAACAGGAAAACCATATTCAAGAAATGTACGAAAATTGGCACAAAAGTACATCGAAATGTCAGGAAATGAGTTTATTAATTTCTGCAAAACTGACCACATAGTTTCTTCGTAAATGCCCATAAAAAAACAGGTTTACGTGCAAATTTTTCAGAAACTACGTAGAGCAGTGAACGTGGCAACGTCGCACAATCGATATGTTTAGACATTTAAATAGCGAACGAAGATTCAGATTCATATGAACATTTTTTCTGACATTTTGATTATAAAAGACGCTCCGAATGAATGCGACGTTGTCAGATCTGCTGCTCCAATTCGCTACGCTAACCAATTTAATATTCCATTTTCGTGTTATAATTATTTATATTAACATTGAACTTTTTAAAATATATATACATGATGTTAAAAATTATTATTATTATTTCCATAGTATCATACTACTTTATATTTACCATTTATTATGCAACTCTAATTTGATTAACATAGTTGGTTAGAAACTACCTTAAACTGAATGCCTTTGACACATAATTATTCGCGTCGTGCACTAACTACACTCCAAATCTGAACCCAATCGGTGTCCCTTGCGACCACACTGAACCCTGTTCACATTTTTTAGCGAGGCGCTAGTACCTTCGCCCCCCTATTGCTTCTACAAGCCCTGTACCTGTGCAGGCACACAAAACCAGCCAAGAGTTGCAGCCCCATCGAGCTTCTGCAGCACGTACGTCGCCGGGCCTGCAAACTTTTCCTGATACGTTTCGTAGCTAATGGACCCGAGCGTCTCCGCCAGAGTTCAGGTGTGCTTCACCCTTCTGGTCCCTTTTGTCCGCGACGGCTGGCGACAACGTCTATTACTGTCTTCGACGTGTATATCCAGGACGCGGCGTCTTGATATCGCCTCGCTATTATCCGCCGGAAAGGGGGCCCGGGAGCTTTTGTAGCCACGTCAGACGGGAGAAAAATGTGTCTCCGAGGCGTATGTGGGTCAGCGACGCACTTAGGCAGCGCGGAACGATCGTTTTCTCAATCGAACCGGGGGTTTCTTTGAAATATCGTTGCGCACAGGTTCCTCCGTCGAGGGGAAATTAAACCTCCGAGTTTTAACCGTGGAATGACAGCGTGAAAGACACTTTTAGAGCGGTTTTGACACCTTGGATTCGCGGGCGAAATTGAAATTTGAATAATATTTAGTTTCTCACACGGTAATATTTTTGCTTCTGTTATCTTCTACATTCTCTGTATTCTAAAGGGTTTCCCATTGACAATAATAATAATAATCATAATAATAATAATAATAATAATAATAATAATATTTCAAAATGTACTTGACGATTTCGAATAATCATTTTGTAGTTCTCTTTAGACAACTTTAGAGAAGATATTTGAAGTAATAGTAAAGAAATAGTAAGTACTCTTTGTGAATAGTAATTTTAATTTTAATCTTACTTTTCAGGAATAATAAGGAAATGGAAATTTTGGAGTGAAAGTCTATTGTCACGTTCGAAGAGAAAGTTAGAGTTTTCTAGACCCCACTGTAAAGGAATTCTAGGTGATCTTAATTAGTTTCTAGGTGTTGGATTGTAGTGTAACGTTGAATTGGAGTTGCGACTAGTTGTGGAACGAATATCATCGTTCGACCTCCTCGACGCTAGCCCTCGTTTTTTCTCGTCCAACTGCGGCAAGCCTTTTCTAGGATGGAGGATCCTGTTTTGTGGAGAAATTGTCACGCAGCCCCCGTTGAAAGGAGGAAGCATAAGTATCTAGTCTCTGAGCGTAGAGTCACCGTATGGAACATCTAGATATTAGTTTGTAATCGTAACTGGGAATCTTCTGCGAGCAGTCTCCAGGGATCCCTGAACAATACTTGCCTATAAACTACCAATCAGATCAAATACTGTTACTTAAATTAGAGTGCTTGCATCTACTAGGAACCAGCAACAAGCAGAATTCTTCGACCTCTAAAACGGTTTCCCATCCTTTTTTTGGCTCATCGCCCCCTTTTAAAATTTTTGTTCTTCAGTACCCCTTTCGGGTAATCTATCTCTATTATTACAATTTCTAAGTGTAGTTGTGCATGTAATAAACCACCCTAAGACATTCACACTCGTCACTCCCAGTTTCTCTGAACCCATAAATAAATTACTTCAACAATTCTAAATTTGTGAAAAAAACGAAGCACTTGTTCTCTCACATTAAACGACTGCTCCAATTGCATTAGGCCAAATTCCGCAAATTCCATGTGTCCATAAATCTCCACACCACTTGCCCCACCCCCCTCTTTTCTAATTCCAAGATTCATTGCACTTGGGATGATCTGTAACGCAGAAATCGATTTTAATGAAGGGTCGAGTCGAAGGGCAGAAGATTGCACGGATCAACGAGCGCATAAAGCGACACAGATTACTATGGAGCACGGTACGCTCGGCTTATTAAAGAAAAATATGAATCCCGTGTCGGTTGCAGGAGCTGAGCGGAAACAGCGATCCAAGGCGAACGTGCACGGCGGATACTAATGGCCCGCTGTAACCGCTAGCAAGCAAACGACGATCAGGGAATTCTGGCGAAAATGGCGCGGCCCATTAGCCGCGGAACGTATTGGAAAACTCGTTTTCCGTGCCCGGGTCTCCGCGAAGCAGCGTAATTTTTTAAATCGGTATCTTGCTCCGTTGCACCGAGCGCCGTTGTAAAAATCGCATCCGCGCGGCGATAGAATCGAACGACGGAGGGGAGTGGGTTTTGTTAGAAAGAGCGCGAATGAGGCTCGTTAGAATGTTATTAGATTAAATTAAACGGCCGCTGCTCGCCCCTCTACGAGCCAGATTTTCGTTTTCGGCGTCGATAAATTGCGAAACGGAAAATCGATGAGAGTGGAGAGGGGCGGGTTCGAGGGCGATTTGAATTTAAAACGATTTTGGGATCGGGTTTGCGTGCGTGGGTTAGGAATGCGAAGCTAAAATCTGTGGGGTGATTTAAATGAAAATGGATTGATTGAATTGGGCGGGTGGGGGGGAGGGTGAACACTTATTAGTGTTTGTAAAAGTAGAGACAGAGGGTTGAGTGACTGTACCTAATATCGCCCAGGTTCTTGATATCGCCCATCGTTATATATTGCAAAGTAAGCACTACAATTTATGGGTTATGTACTTAATTAGTACCTAACCATATGTAGGAAGACATACTGTAATTGCAGCGTCATGTGATCAACAAATACAGAGAGGAAAATATTTTACAGAATCTTAATAGCGTAAAAATTTATTGGGCTGCCACAATTTTATATCCCATTCGGAGAAGGCAAGTCTAACAATTCCGTGAATGCAAGAATATCTACTAGAAATACCTAATTAATGATGTATTAAGGAATTAAATCGATTCAAATATTTTCTGTGAGGAAAATAGTGTTCTTCTTTTAGCAGTATGCGTGTTCTCAGTACCGCCTACCGGAGAACAATGGTTCCGAATTAATGTTTGTTACAGGTGGGATCACGCAATGTGCGGAGCAACCGAAATAAACTTTATTTGTCCAATATGTACACCCGAACGTAAAAAATAAAATATTTTGAAAATCCTGTAATAAAAATAATTATTTCTGTAATAAAAATAAAATCAATGATAAATAAAAAACATTTATACAGCAAGAAATAATAAAAGCACATGTGAAAATGACTTTAAAAACTCATATATACAAGAATTAATCAATATTTCTTGAGTTGGCGATATTAGGTACACTTTTTTCGGGACCGGTTTTTGCATATCTTACGTTTTTAATTCCTAATTAAAAATTTGTAGGTTTCAACGATTCTAACTTATGCTACATGAAAGATGAATAATTTCTCTTTACTTTGAAAGGAACTGCATGCAAAAATATCAATTATTATTCAATTGACAACGATTTAACTTTTGCTTGGCGATATTAGGTACGGTCACCCTACAGTTGATGTGGGTTTGCGAGTCTACTGTGTGGGGGTAACGTGTGTACGTTTGTGCTTTGAGCTTAGATAATGCAAGTGATACAGTGTGACTGGAGGTATTTGTCGAGACTATAATTTTATTGACACCTGTGTATTAAGAAGTACGTTTGCCACACATTAAGATCATGGTATGTAGTACATGCTTGATGTGTGGGGGAGTAGTAATACGTGTCTACGTGCTTCAATCCCAATAACGTAGTACTACGCGCTTTAATTTCATAAACGTAGTACTACGCGCTTCAATTTCATAAACGTTGTACTACGTGCTCCAGTTCTAAGAACGTAGTACTACGTGCTCCAGTTCTAAGAACGTAGTACTACGCGCTTCAATTTCATGAACGTAGTACTATGCGTTTCAATTTCATAAACGTAGTACTACGCGCTTCAATTTCATAAACGTTGTACTACGTGCTCCAGTTCTAAGAACGTAGTACTGCGCGCTTCAATTTCATGAACATAGTACTACGTGCCCCAGTTCTAAGCACGTAGTACTACGCGCTTCAATTTCATGAACGTAGTACTACGCGTTTCAATTTCATAAACGTAGTACTACGCGCTTCAATTTCATAAACGTTGTACTACGTGCTCCAGTTCTAAGAACGTAGTACTGCGCGCTTCAATTTCATGAACGTAGTACTACGTGCTTGAATTTCAAAAACGTAGTACGAAGTGCTCCAGTTCTAAGAACGTAGTACTACGTGCCCCAGTTCTAAGTACGTAGTACTACTCGCTTCAATTTCATGAACGTAGTACTACGTGCTTCAATTTCATGAACGTAGTACTACGTGCTTCAATTTCATGAACGTAGTACTACGTGCTCCAGTTCCAGTTTCACATAGTACTACGTATTTTAATCACAGAAACGTAGTACTACGCGCTTTAATCTCAAGTACGTAATACTACGCGCTTCAATTCCATGAACATAATTTTTTTCTACGCGCTTCAATCCCAAGAACGTAGTACTACGCACTTCAATCCCAAGAACGTAATACTTTCTACCTAATTCAATTCCAAGACCGTAGTACTACGAGTGTGACACTCCACAACATAGTATTCCTCACATTCTGCCTGAAAACGCACTGCTACCTTCTGTTATACACGGAAACCTAGTAGGGGAGAGTTGCCTATATTGGACCGGTTCCTAGATTGGACCATTTGTGTATCTCGATAAACAAATTTATTTGCAGTGTTTTTTTTTTGGCTACACTGATTTAGGAAGAGGAGATGGAACGTGCGAGAACAGCGATACGGTTATTCACTAATTCGTCGTTCACCGTCGTCGAAATATAGAAACACGTGGTGCGCGATCATTATTTTTCGTGGTATTTCACGTGAATTTCTTTCTACAATTTGCAAGTACCATAATTTTAAATGATACTAAGGTCTGGGCTAGATATATTGGCCGGTGAGTTTCGTGAGGGATATTCTCCCACCACACAGTTTTGCCTGCCTCGGTGCTCCTTTTCTCAACGTTTTCTGACTCGCTCTCGTTCCATCTCGCTCCCGCCTTCGCAGAACAAGAGTAAGCCAGAAGTGGTGGGGATGGTGCCAAGCTTCTGGCGTGTAGGCCAAACCGAGCTGTCAGCGTAGAAATACACATATCAAAATAGGTGTGCGTTAGCTCCGAAAAAATTCAGGAGTTTTATTGATCAGAACATTGATTCTTTCTCGATAGGTTCATCTCGTGTTGGTCTACGCATAGCTTTCTAACGGACACAACTATTACGCTAAGAATAAATAACAGCCAGACGGCTACGTTCAGGCGGAGCCGAGCAGCGTTCCCGTTACCCCACCATACCCTTCGTAGGCCACGCACTCCAACTGACAAATCTACGATCGTCAGATGGTGGTGGCTGATTTCCCCTCGATCGCTGTTCGCGAAAACGAATTCACCGGCCAATATATCTGGCCCCGACCTTAGTGTAAAGTGTGTTGTCTTAGCTACAACTTCATGTCCTTACTTTTCCATATTCGTATAAGTATAACAATGAAAACATATCTTTTTTATGTAACCAACCAGTTGCCTAATATTGGACCATCACTAGTTGCTTGAATTGGACCGGTCCATTCTAGGATACAATCTATGTTATGGTAGCGAATAGTTAAAACCATATTAAATAATTTAAAAAACAATTAAAACCGACTTCAAAAAAATAAAATTGCACTAAAAAGTGAAAAATAATTTTTTCCCTTATTTAATCTATGACTGTCATATTTTTAAGTCAGCGCCAGATTTACACAGTGCAAATGACGAGGCACCGACTTAAAAAATATGTGAGTACCGTAGATTAAATAAGGGAAAAAATTATTTTTTACTTTTTAGCGCAATTTTATTTTTTTGAAGTCGGTTTTAATTTTTTTATTTCTAACTTTTTAGTTTTATATATATTGACTCAACATGCCGAGGAGATATGTGCGTACGTACATAAAATAATAATAATTAGGTGACAATAGTCTTTATTATTAACCAGAACTGGCAGATCGTTCTCTTTCGAATAAAAAAAGGATCATCAAAATCGGCCCATATTCTGGGGACTTATGCGGGGACAAATATAAAAAAAAACATCAAAACAACGTACTATTGCACTACGTGCACCGTAAGATGCTTGTTGCTTCTTGTTTCTATTTTTTGTTTCAATGCCCTGATCAGTGTTTTTTAGATTGTATATTTAAATTCATTGATTTTTAGGAGCGGTCCAAAGTAGGAAACCGGTGGTCCAAATTAGGAAACCGGTTACCTGGAATGGACCGAAGTCATTAGTTTAGTTTTTTTTTTTTTTTTTGAGATATTATTTTAATCACATATTTTATCAACACACCAAATACATGATAAAATCTACATAAAATGTAGATCTTTTTCCCGTTTCTGTTTGCTTTCTGCAATGTGTTATGTCCGTGTAGGAGATAAAGATAAAAAAGTGGTCCAAAATAGGCAATCCTCCCCTACGTACCACGTTCTCTCCCAAACTCCACTACAGACCTCACACCACCTTCTCCCCCAGATTCACCCACAAAGCACACCAAGATTCATCAGTGACACCCAGCAGCAAAAAGAAACAGAAGGAACTCACCGAGGAAAATGAGCCACACTATAAATTCGCTGAATCGCCCGGCAGAAGGAGCGGGGGGGTGGAGCCACGGAAATCACGTCAGATGAGACAATATCGTAACCAACGAGGCCCCAGGGTTCGCAGGATGTTTGCTCAAGAGTTCGATCTCGAGGTACGCCACGGGGGCGAGCTCCGGAGGCCTTAATTTACCAAGGGAAATCCCCCGGATCCCGGGACGCTGCCACGGCGTCGCGGCAGCCCCCATTATCTCGACGTCCTGTATTTTTCTAGCGGTCCGCGCGGGAAGAAATCAAGCTTTCCCGCCCGTTTCCCAGCCCCCGCGCGGGACACCGCCAGTCGAAGAAACGTTGCTTCGACACAGCCCGGAGGACCGTCGAATATCCTCGGCCTTGTTCGACGGTCGCGTAACGCCCGTAAATCAGGCTTATCGTCGCGAACCCATGGCGGATTCTCCGGCTCGGCTAATACAAAGTATGGTTTATTACTGGGGCTAAGCCCACGGTGTAATTGTACTTGGACGCGTCTAGACATTGCCAAGTGCAAACGGGGCGCGGTAAATCACCGGGCAGAAGGGAGCCGCTACTTAATCAATCCGCAGACTTAGCTCGCTGGAAGGCGCGACACCGCGGGAGGAAACGCGAAATCCGTTTGATAAGATCGCTCGGCAAACTGTAGCTCGCTGAGCTCTCCCTGATGCACTTGTTCCTGATAGAGACAGCAATGCGGCGGGGGAACTTGCGTCACATAAGAAAGGAGATTTCTGGATGAAACATGGAACCGCTGTTGGTTGGCTAATGGCTTTCTAAAAACGATCTATGTCAGAGTCGACATTTTCGAAGAAAATTGCAGTTTTCCTGTTGTAATGTGTGGGGCTGAAGTTTTTCCTTGACTTGTTACACGTCATTTTCTATCAATTTTGACGCGCTGAATTCAAATCTGACCACAGAATTTGCCTTGCCCATCAGGATGATTCTTTTTACAGATTTTCAAAGTGAAAACTTGTTTGTTTTAGGGGAGAGTTGCCTAGATTGGACCATTTGTATATCTCGATAAACAAATATATTTGCAGCGTTTTTTTGGCTACATTGATTTAGGACGTGGAGATGGAACTTGCGAGAACAGCGATGCGGTTATTCGTTAGTTTGTCGTTCACCGTCGTCGAAATATAGAAACACGTGGTGCGCGATCATTATTTTTCGTGCTATTTCAAGTGAAATTCTTTCTGCAATTTGTAAGTACTATAATTTTAAATGATACTAGTGTAAAGTGTGCTGTCTTAGCTACAACTTCATGTCCTTACTTCTCCATATTCGTATAAGTATAACAATGAAAACATATCTTTTTTATGCAACCAACCAGTTGCCTAATATTGGACCATCACTAGTTGCTTAAATTGGACCGGTTCATTTTAGGATACAATCTATGTTATGGTAGCGAATAGTTAAAATCATACTAAAAAAATTTAAAAAACAATTAGAACCGACTTCGAAAAAATAAAACTGCACTAAAAAGTAAAAAATAATTTTTTCGCTTGTTTAATCTACGACTCTCATATTTTTTAAGTTGGCGCCAGATTTACACAGTGTAAATGATGAGGCACCGACTTAAAAAATATGAGAATACCGTAAGTTAAATAAGGGAAAAAATTATTTTTTACTTTTTAGTGCAATTTTATTTTTTTGAAGTCGGTTTTAATTTTTTTATTTTTAACTTTTTAGTATTATATATATTGACACAACATGCCGAGGAGATATATGCGTACGTACATAAAATAATAATAATTAGGTGACAATAGTCTTTATCATTAACCAAAACTGGCACATCGCCCTCTTTCGAATAAAGAAAGGATCATCAAAATCGGCCCATATTCTGGGGAGTTATGCGGGGACAAATATAAAAAAACCATCGAAACAACGTACTATTGCACTACGTGCACCGTAAGATGCTTGCTGCTTCCTATTTCTATTTTTTTTTTCAATGCCCTGATCTGTGTTTTTTAGATTGTATATTTAAATGCATTGATTTTTAGGAGCGGTCCAAAGTAGGAAACCGGTGGTCCAAATTACGAAACCGGTTGCCTGGAATGGACCGAAGTCATTAGTTTAGTTTTTTTGAGATATTATTTTAACACGTTGACTGCCAGGCGCATTTTCCATGGTTTGCCCAAGGCGCCGACGTGAATTTTTCATTATGCGATGCATATTATGTTGAAATATTATTTGCAGCAAATAAAGTGAGTTATAAAATCATGCTTGAAGCATTTCTCGTGCTGGGGGTCACCGGTGACCCCCACGGCGCTGTAGACAATTTTTACGATTGCCCTTTATTCAAACAGTCGTGCTTCGGTTGTTTAGCGGCTACTCTCATTATTTAGTCTTATTCAGTGCGTCCTACAAACAAGTAAGTGCGTTTGTTATATTTTTTCACTCTACATACGTTTCTGCATTTTATATCTTTCATTCAATTTTTTAATTAGCCCTTAAAAATATGGCTTCAAATGAAGATTATTCATCAAGTACATCATCTGACGGTGCAGTTTTACAAAGACCCTAAAAAATATTTCAATCTGACCCATCGCAATATGCACTGATAATATGTATACTTTTTATGTAGTAATAAAATTATTTTTGTATGTTCTATATTGCATTAATTTCTTCAAACCATTATAGTAACAATGGTATTATTGAAAAATTTATCAGTATCCATATTTACTCTAATTATGTACTTTTATTATTTGCTGCGTCGCCGGTCACCGGTGACCCCCATGGCAGTCAACGTGTTAATCACATATTTTATCAACACATTAAATACATGATAAAATCTACATAAAATGTAGATCTTTTTCCCGTTTCTGTTTGCTTTCTTTAATGTGTTATGTCCGTGTAGGAGAGAAAAATAAAAAAGTGGTCCAACATAGGCAACCTTCCCCTACATTTTCAATATTTTCCCCTTATTCCGCAACATCTTAACTTTAATCTCGAAGAAGATTCATCCCGCTAGCTTATTTCTATCAAAAGTTCGACGATTTTGACACAAAACAGTGCAGTTTGTCCCACCGTGTGGCTTTGGCGGAGTTGGTACATCGGCTGGCCAGTACGCGGAGAACCACAAACCCTGTTTTCTTTCCGTGGTTCCGGAACACATAGGAATTGCGAAACCTATTCCTACTTAATTATTATTATTAAGGTTTATGGTATTAAGCTCTAACTAGATTAAAAAAAACCCACATAAAAAGAATCTTGAAGAACCACTTTACACTTGTCCCGTGTCAATTAATTAATATTCGCACTAAAGCAAAAAATTCATCCCGCGTTAAATCATTGACACTGCTGAACCGAAACGGAGAAGTGGCACGTGTGCGTCTACCTTAAAAGTTACAGCGCTAAAAATGTCTGTCTTCTTTCCTCGATTACTGTAGCCACACGTTTGCAGCTCGCGTAAATTAATGGATTACCGTCGTTACACGGCGAAATTGCGTCCACGGTTCGAGTGTTTCTTCGTTAGAGACTCTCGCAGATGGAAAGCGACACAAGGGCGGAATTATAGGGCGTCGAGGCGCGAATCAGCTTGTAGCATGGTTGTAACGCGATGCTTTACAGCGCGTACAAGAAACTGATGGCGACGACTTCTGCAGCGGAAGACGCGGCAAGAAACCCCTTGTACCTCGTCGCAGCAAGCGTGTCGAGCGTGGGCAAAGAACGCCGGAGAATGGAGATTTATCTGGCGGGCGGTTTTCTGCACGCCCCGCAACGCGTGTCTGGCTAATTCAGTCGGAATCCAAGGGGCCAGAACAGCGAGATCCTAGAAATTTGGCAAATCTCTGCCAGAGCACGTAATCCGAAGAGAGAAGCTAATTTGCACTTGGATTACAGTTGTGTGCTCCGGTACGGCCACTTGGGGAACATTCTGCGGTCATTTTACCACCTTTATTAGCAGCTTTGATCATTCTCTCGTTTAAAGTTACTGATCTAGTCCTCTGAGTGCTATGAGCGCGCGTAGACATGCACCGTGTGCGGATAACGCTCAAGGGCGTTCAGGGACTATGGTTAAGAGATGCGACTAGGGGAGTCCCGCACGGCGCATGTCGAGCTTTCAAATGGTCAGCATCCAAAGGGCTAATGAAACAAGCAGGAGCTCATCTGGGGTTCTTCTATCAGATAATAAGGCTTGGAATAATATTTTAAACCGAATTAACTCTCACTGAAAAACATTTAATCAGACATATCCAACGCGCAATTCCTCTACCCACTCCTTACGTTTTTAATTCAAAGCCGGACACCAGGCAGTGACTTTTATTCCCAACAAGCCACGCCCTCTCCCTTTATGGAAACGCAAGCACGCGTGAATAAGTCTTAGCCACCTCGTCCCTTTGTTCCTTTCCTCTTTCATTATCGCCGAATTAACGTTTCCCTTTTCCCGTGGCCAACGCCCGAGAAACACTCGTTTAAACCTGGAGGCTCTGCGCTGGACGCGTAACTCGCCACGATTTCGCGACTCTGGAGTAAAACTCTGCGCATTGTGCTTAAAAGGCAGAGATGGGCAAAAATTTAATTTAAATGAAAATTTCGAATAGAATTAAAGTTAAGAAAATATTCGTAATGTGTCGAATAAAGTTAACCCGGGTTATGTTAGAAGTTAAAGTTAAAATTGAAAAATTTATTCGAAGCTGAAGTTGAAACGCTCGAGGAATAAGAAAAATGAACTTTATTCGCCAAATCACCTAAAGTGAAAGTTACTTTTATTTGATCCGTTATTGAAATAATTTTTATTTAGTTAATGCCCAACTCTGCTAGACTGTGAGCTTGTCGCGGCGAAGTAATACGGTTCAGTGACCTCGCAGCCAGCCCGCCATTTTGGTCCACGAATTCTGTCATTCTTGTAGTGCCGAATGGAATTAGTTTGTAACGTTGATTTAAACTTCGCTGCGCCTGGGAGGCGTACTTGGGACGCGGAGGGACTTCGGAGGGTTAAGTTCCATGTACCGCAACGTTTGCACGGAATATTCTAAGTTCCGGCTGTCGTGGCAGCCTGGGAATATATTCCGAGATCCATCTGCTGTAACAGAGCGCGAGAATATTGTAATTTCTGAGATCCTTGATATTAGGTTACAAAAATATAAAATATCTCGATGACGATTAATAATGGCCCCGCAACTGTTCGCCCTTTTCCTTCATTTTCCCCAGCGAAATAATTCTCTCGGAAGAGAAACTGCAGTGGAAAGTAATTTCGCGGAAGGCGAGCGTAATTTTTTCCGCGGCACGCGCAACGGAATTCCAAAAGGCTGCCACGTTGTATCGCCGGTTGCGATCTAAACGACACGAGAATCCTATTTAGGGGGCTGGATGGGGAATCAAGGAAAAAGCTCGCGGAATTACGCTGGTCCACGGCACGTGAGAAATGCTCGCCGCCTGACAGACGAGAAATTCGCTCGGCGGTCTCATTCGATCTTTTATCCTCCTTCCTCGACCAGCGTGCAGTTTTCTGTAAAAAACCATTCCCAATCAAAAACCCAATTTCAATTTCCCAGGAGTCTAAAGCATCGTCTACTTTGCTTTCAGGAGCCAGAGAGGGAGAGAGAGAGCACTCAAGCTTCGCCTGGGGGCATCTAATTTGGTAAGTGTCGATTAGAGTGGTCCTTATTTACTCTTGGTAAAAATATTTTTCAAGATTTTCTTCGGGGCACCCTCCGGAATAGTTCCAAATAATTAAGAAAAAATCTGTGTAAAGTTTGAGCTCGATCGGATGACGGGTAAGGGTGCCCCTGGGCCCTTAAACATTTAAATAATTATTTAACAGCTCGCGAAGTCGATTTTATATAACATCTTCCAAGTTATTGATTAAATAAAATAATATGTCAAACAAAATTTGTAGATCCGGACACGGAGCATCTTTTTTGTTGTATTACTTTTTCTCGCGGGACAAACGGTTTTCGGAAAAAGTCCGAAAAACTAAAAAAAAAAATATATCGAAAATATCAAATCTATATTTTCGATATTTTTACGAATTCCGGTCCCAATTATTCAGAAAATATTCATGACATATCAAATACTGAAAATAAAAAATTTTTTTTTACCTTTTTCGCATATTTCGGTATATGCCCCCCTTAAATGTTTAAAAAATAGTCCTCGAAAATAGAAATTCCACTTTTTTAGTTCGCCTTCACAAATAAAAAGTGTTCTAGAAGCATTTAAACTTTCAAAATTTAAAAAAAAAGTTTTTTTTTAGTTTTTCGGATTTTTTCGAAAACCGTTTGTCGCACGAGAAAAAGTAATACAACAAAAAAGATGCTCCTTGTCCGAATCTACAACTTTTGTTTCATATATTTTTTTATTTAATCAATAACTTGGAAGATGTTATGTAAAATCGGCTTCGCGAGCTGTTAAATAATTATTTAAATGTTTAAGGGCCTAGGTGCACCCTTTCCCGTTATCCGATCGAGCTCAAACTTTACACAGATTTTTTTTAATTATTTGAAACTATTCTGGAGGGTGCGCCGAAGAAAATTAAAAAATCGAAAATAAAGACCACCCAAGTGTCGAGGCATCGTTCTACCTTTATTTCCATACACAAGTTTTCTCAATGGCGGTCGAATCGAACCGCTGGTAATAAGTGGAATCAATCTGTGCAAAATCTGAGTGTTGAATAGAGGTGTGCGGGTACCCGAAATTTCGGGATCCGATTTGCGATTCGGCAACTGATTTTATAACTTAAAAATTCTTTCATCTTATCACACTGCAAAATCACAACTTAAAAATTTTCGCCTATCCGCATTTTTAAGCAAAAAAATCGGCTCCCGAATCGCAAATCGGGTCCCGTAATTTCGGATATTCGCACATCCCTAGTCTCGGACGAAGAGCTGAACATTTGCATTTCCTATTCGACCGCCACCTTCTGCTTCGAATGGGGTTCTCTCCCTTCTGCGTGGAATTGAGGCGCGAACGGCGGGAATCGTCCGCGAGGATCGCTGCGCGCCGCGGCAAGGAGTCGACGGAAGCTGGGGAATTACATCGGACTCCGCGCCTCGGCGAAAACGTGGGAAACGACACGGCGAGGGTGAATCCGGTGCGAAATGACGTGCGTGTACCGCTCATAATCGCGTCCCTGTTATCCCGATTCGTTCGAAAGCTTTCAGCGCTTCCGGCTGAAAGTTTCGGTACGAGCAAACACTCGCTCTGCTGGTGGGATCAGCTTCCATTCGGATGCGGCGGGAAATGGATAAACACGGGCATTCCGCGGTCCCCATTTTCGGTGGACGTTCGTTGCCCGGGAATCACGCGGGGCACGTAGTGCTACGTGATCGTTAAAAGTCGCCTTCCAAGGGAAGTTTATTGCGTGTGGTTTTATTGTCCGGCGCGAAATGGAACAGTTGTACGCGTCGCTTTTAAAGAGGGTGAGTTAGAAGGTGGCGTTATAAATTTGTCTTGAAACTTCGGAGAAGTCTTTTCAGTTTTCGGGGAATGAGAGGCACTGACAAGGGAAGATCGCTAAGTCGAAAAATTGAAAATATTATGAAACTTTGGGGATATGTAGAGGATATATAGGTATGTATTACACAACTTTTTTTGCAGATTTGGATTCACTCTAAGGGGATGAAATTATTGACCTTTGAAAATCCGGCTATTTTCTAATTTTGTGTTATTTATAACACAAAAGGGGGAGGGGGCGAATTTCTTACGTTTTCTTACAAAAGGGGGAGAGGAAGTCAGGTAGCGTCTCACGTAATATTTGTTTAATCTAATTTTTAATACGAGTGGCCTGAAACACGATGTTTCATCGCACGCACGAAACCGAGTTAAGGGATTATAATCCCTTAGGTATACCTAGTCAGGAGACGGAAAAGAGGCGAATTTTTTTGAAAAAGCGGAAGCATACGTTTTTACAGAACTTTTTGCACTTAAGAGAGCATCATTTAAAGAGCATTTGGTAATCTTTTGTAGAAAATATTTACGTTTATGCTTAATAAAAATACGACGACTTCCAAGAAGCCTTTTTAAAAA
Source organism: Andrena hattorfiana (assembly GCA_944738655.2). NCBI lineage: Eukaryota > Metazoa > Arthropoda > Insecta > Hymenoptera > Andrenidae > Andrena > Andrena hattorfiana. The sequence goes on from OX122889.2 coordinate 7,590,063, forward strand.
CGGTGAGCGAGATATCTTAAAAACTACTACTGCCCCAATCTTTCTGAAATTTTGTAGGCTTATTTTTTATATAAATATTTACTGAATAGCGGAAGGATTGTTTTTCAATGTATAATTTCGATTATATCAACGAAAATAGGCTTCATGGTTATCACTAATGGCCGTTTTACAGATTACAGCAATTTTTAAATTTTCTATTTCAGAAAACTACAACGGCTGATTTTATGCTAATAATGCGCATATGATTTTTGTAAGGCGCTCTATTTGAAGCACTATAACTCCGGATATAACCACTATTTTTACATACAATTTTTTCTTCATATTCTCTAAAGATTCACAAAAATGAAGCCACAAAGCTGGAAGTAAATATATTTAATGGTTTTGTTTTAGAAAATTCCCCAAATTCAAATTATATAAAACGTTAAAAGAATTTTAATAAGTGCAAAAATGCAATGTAAAAAAGATTATGTAAGGAAGAGGGGTGGAATATAAAATCTTACGAATCCTTATATTTGGAGTAGAAGGAGGTAAAAAATTGCCAAAATTATCCTTACATTAATTTAAGACCACCCCCTGTCAGTCACTCTCATGCACCGCGGCGAAAAAGAAAGGCGAGCTGAATACCCGCACCGTTTCGTTATAGATACCACCTCTCCCGCGAGCGTCGTCCTCATAACGAGCCAAAACTCTCCACTAGCCCTAGTAGCTAGCACCAGGCACTAGGGGAGATCGGGGCAAAGTGAACCTCGGGATAAAATGAGCTTTCTTAATTTATTCTTTAACAATAGAATATATTTACAAATTTTGGTGACGTAATAAACGTGTGTAATACCACAATGATCATTATGCACATTCAGATATCGAAAAATGGAAATTCATTTAAAAAATTAAAAATGAAGTTTTAGAGACTTCCAATTGGTTTCCTTTTCAATTTAGCTTTTTGGATAAATGAGTCTTAAATGTGTTATTTTAACTCCAATTTTTTTCTGCGTGTTTATAACAAGCTTATAAACATACGTGTACACGCGTTTGAGAAAACAGTAATCCTAACATTATGAAATAATTAATTTTCCACTGAGTACACATTCGGGGCAAAGTGACCGGGGTAAACTGAGCTGCAAAGAAAAGATATTTAGATAGTATAAGTACGTATTTTCTTAATAATTATGTATGTATTTGTTTTAGTACTAATATGTCAGACTGTTCATGTAAACAAAGTTCATTTAAAAACTCATTTTCAGAAGAAAATGTGTTTACACAAAGTACAAAGTTACAAAGTACAAAGTATTAACGTTAAACTTGTATTAATGAAATATATTTTTAAAAAAATTGTTTAAAAGTTCTAATAATATAATTATATCCTTCATTAAAACTCGTATTTTATTTCAGCTCACTTTACCCCAGATAGTAGTTTTGGCATTTTCTTTTCAAGTTGAATTTTAATATACTTTAAGTTTATTTTAAGTATTGCTGCTCGTCATGTATCAATAGCAATGTTCAAATTATATTATAAATCTATTTCCACACATTTTTATTGAAAGGGAAAAATTTTATTGGACTTCAAACTTTTTTCGTCTCACTTTACCCCGGTCTCCCCTACGTGCTTCCCAAAAATGGCTCCAAGCTCACTCTCCCCGCGTTTCACTGTTCCCAAATAAAACAACCACCACCCGCATCCAGACTACTCTCCCCCACCTTCCTTCCAGCATACAATCAACATCGCTTCGAAACAAGCGCGCGAAGCCTCCCGCGGCTTAAAGGGTCATGCTCAAAGGGTCGTGGTCTTTGGAAATTTTTTACTCTGAAGCTATAACACATTTCTCAAAAAATCTTTTTTTCTTTTAAGGATTGCATCTACTACCGTGCATCATAATTTTTTTATTTAAAAATATTTATCAATAACTAAGTTATTGTCCATCACTCGAAGGTTCTCTAAAAAAAAGTCTTCTGCGGTGACCACTGCTGCTCGAAAGTCGATCACCAAAAATAAAAAATTCAAAAGAATTTACTTATCATATTATATAATCAAGTATTTAAACGAAGAATTTTTCGAAATATTGATTTGAGAAAAAATGGCTGATGTTTAAATTAAAAGTTTCAATTTTTATCATAAATCGTGCCTGATTTTCGTCAATTAAAAGGAAACTAAGCATCGGATAAAAAAATCCTTCGTTCAAATACTAGATAATATAATATAATAAGTAAATTCTTTTAAATTTTTTATTTTAGATAACCGACTTTCGAGCAGCAGTGGTCACCGCAGAAGCCTCTTTCTGAGAGAACCTTCGAGTGATGGACAATAACTTAGTTATTGATAAATATTTTTAAATAAAAAAATTACGATGCACGGTACTAGATGCAATCCTTAAAAGGAAAAAAGATTTTTTGAGAAATGTGATATATCTTTTGAGTAATAAATTTCCAAAGACCACCCTTTTTTCGGCCTCCTGACTGAGCATAACCCCTTAAGACTCCCTAACGAGGCGCGTTAGCGTTCCTCGTAACGTTTCATTCACAGCCCCCGCGCGCGTGAAAAGCGTCTCAGTTACGCGCGTAACCACCGTGACCATTTTCCAGGCGCCTTCTGAATAACTTTCCCCGGCAACGTTAACGAGGTGGTGGCCCCCCTCCCCCGGGTCGGCTGCACGCTCGGGTCGCGCGTGGTCGCTACAGCTAAAAATGAACCGGCGACAACTCTCTCGGGGAGCGTTATCGACTTGCCCGCACGGCTATCGGCGCCAGCTTGCGCGCAACATAGAAAAAGCGCCACCCTGTCGCGCGTGTACCACGCGTTGTCGAATTTATTTACGACCGACCGAGGGCCCCGGCCCAAGGCACGCGCCAGTTTATTGTCTACAAGGGGGCTGGCCCATTAATTGCGGCTCCCGGCTCGATTATTCCCCCGGATCGCGGGGATAGCTTGGGCGGGAGAGGGGGGCCCGATAAACGACCTGTTAATTCGTTGTAACTTAACCGTGCCCGATCGGGCCGTGTGCAGCTACGTAGGCACTAAATGCCACTGGAAACCGGTTCCCCGCGTACGACTTAGGAGGTACGGTGTCGCGAAATTTATACACGTTCCACTGTCGACACGCTGCTGCTACAAAGCTGACTGGCATTAATTGCGGCTATCTTGCGCCCCGGTGATCACTTTTCGTGGGGAGGGATTTGTACGTTGGTAGGTTCAGGTGTTGCGAGTGGCTGCTACCTTGTGTTCTTTGGTGCGGTGCTTAGCAGGGCCGCGGTGAGTTGTGTGGAATGTGTGGAGCATTCCGTACTTTGAGATTTTGCTGTGCGTGGAATTCCGCGTTTATTTTACCAGTTTTTAGTTTTTGTTTAGGTAATACTGTTTTTTTTTTAGGCGGTTGGAATTTTATCTTTTAGTTTGTTAACTCACACTCCACACTCGGGAAAAATTTACCTCGCCGACCTTGATGGTTAGTGGATGAACGTGGATTTGTGTGATGCGAGAGGAGGGTGAGGTGTGACGAGTATGGTGTGTAGAATGAGGAGAATCGGGAAAGTTTGAGAGCAGGAGTTTGACTTGGGAAACTTGGTACTATATTCGAGATTTATAATTCAACTTCTACGAGAATGTAGTTTTCGTAGTTTAGAATTTCTGTGGAGGATACGCCACCGAGGCCACGTGATTCCTTGAATAAGTTTTAAGTTGCGTAGTGCTGTGTAATTCGACAAAGGTGAAAATTCACGATGAGATAAAAATATCGTGTCTCACGTGAGACTTTAATCGCACGAGACAATTATTTCATTATTTTTTAATTATTTTGCCATTAATTTTATGAAATTACACTCTCATCAGACAAAGCCTTCGTAATGCATTTTCAAAAATCTTATATCTATATTTAGTTGTTACTGAAACTTTCCACGAGTCTTCTCTGGCACGAGACAAAATCTCAGAAACAACTAAATGTAAATAATAGAAACAGTCGCGAGAGATGAGATTCTTGAAAATATATCACGAAACTTGTCTCATAGAAGTCTTCTTAGTTTCATGGAAAAATTAAAATTTGCCCACTAATGGAAACACATCGTGAAATAATTGCCCCCTGAGATTAAAGTCTCATGCGAGACATTTTGAGATATTTTTGTCTCGTCGTGGATTTGCATCTTTGGTGTTTCGTGACTCCAGCCGAATTCAACGTCGACTTCGAGAAAACTCAGTGTGCAAGCACTCAACGCTTGGGACCTCGCCTGTGGCGCGATTAGCACCTAGGTGGCGCCCCGTTAGCTATTTGTAGCGTTCGGAAACGAGTAGCATCGAAGAGTCAGCTTTGGGGGAATTGGTAACGCGACTGGCCAGTAACGCAGAGGACCCGCCGATCTTGGGTTCGAGTCCCATCGCCCGAGTTCTATTTTTCGCCTACAATTGCATCCTGAAACTTTCCAAATTGAGTTACAGATTAATGTACCTAAATCACTAACTAATTCACCTTTCACCTCGTATAATACAAAGCAAGTGAAAGCCAAGGAAGCAAAATAAATTCCCATCGAATTCTCCCGTTTCCACGGTTACTCCCGCGCGGAATAAAGAGTCTCGCGATCGAAAATTCGCCAGCGAACGACGCGTGTGTTATCTCCAAGAGCGATCTTCCTTCCGTTACAGTCCGTCGTGTATGTACGCTAGGGAACTATGAATCTCCCGGAGGAGATCACAAAGAAAGCTTGTACGTCCACGTTCCTCGCTTCCTGGTTTGCACCTGACCGTGCGGCGACTAATTAAGAAAATCGTTTCTGCCGTCGTGGAACGTCTGCTCGCCTGTCGCGGCTGAATAAAGCCAAGCAACGCGGAATGCGATCGAGGATCGTCGATAGCAGCCCGAACGAATCGCGCACGCGAGTATCCAGGAACTCGGGAACCCGCAGCTGGGGAATAATTTAACGGTAAGAAGAAGGAAAACTTGACCTTTTCTCTGGGAAGGTAGAACATGGCCTCAGCGTGAAGTTTCATGAGTAGAAAATCAGAATACTGGTTCCGGTTTCATTGTGACAACCTAAATCTTTGTATAAAATAAAAAAACTGGTGTAACTGAATGTTTCTTTGGTGTAGAATCGTTATGCAACCCTGGATTAACCATAAAAAGTGTAAAAAAAAAAAAGATACTCGTCACCTTTGACTAGAAACTCAGAAAATACTGGTAGCTTCAAGTTTCCTGAACAGAAACGAGAGTGTTGCTCCACCACCTTTGCCTCCAAACAGCTCCGTCACGCACCCAAAAAATTATTCCCTCGGCCATTACACTTCGGCAAAAACCCATCTATCACTTCACCATTCAAAAAGGCCAGAAGAACTCCCTCGCGGCAGAAAATTGCCAAAGAAAATACCTGATGGATATCAACGCGAGCCGCAGGCCCCTTCCCCTTTCAATCTAGTTTCCATGACACCTCGATCATAATTTCGCGTGCACGTCTAAATCCGCGGGGTCGACTGGTTTTTCGTTGGCTGTGTGGAACGTGTCGCGGAGCCGTGTACCGATAATGCTAATTTATTATCGACACTGGTTCCCCGCGTTCGCCGAGCCAGCTGTTGGGGGGCAGCGAAGTGTGGGTCGACGGAACGCTTACCTCGAACAAAATGCACACGGTCGCGCGCGAGCGCAGGTGTCACTTTCACGCCTTCTTTGGCAGCGGTGCATCCAGCTTGCCGTGCATATCGGCGCGTATACAAGAGATCGCGTTACGGAGGAGCATCCGAGCAGCGACCGCAGACTATGCTGCATTTTTGCGGCGCTGGTGAAAAAGAAAATTGTTGTACAAGGTCTATAGTCTAGAAGCTGCAATCTGAAGCACCGTGGTGGGGTTTAGTTGAAGGCATGGGTGGAACTTGATAACTAATCAGAAGGATCCTTTGAGGCATGGAACCTGTCCCTTGGATCTCTTTCCCTTCGATGGCGGGTAGTTCGATCAAGTTTCGGATGCGAGGTCCATTTCCACCTAAAGCTTCATTCATGCACGTTTTAATATTAGCCTTTCCTTTGGACCTTTTGTGATTTAAAGTTCTTGTGGTTTTCAAGATGCGAGTTGTTTATTTTGAAAGAGGCCTAAGTCCATTTGTCAATTTTTTTGTTGACTGTAGTAACGTGGAGAACTTGAAGCTAGTATTAAAAATTTATATATAAAAAGTTTATAAATATAAATGGACTTAGGTCACTTTCAAAATAAATGGCTCGTGTAATACTTATCATAAGTGAGATGCGGAGTTTGATAGGGGGAAAGTTGGATGGAGTGGTTGGAAAGGAGAAGGGAGAGAAGAGTGAGGACAGGTAGATTAAAATGGGAGTAGGAATAGGAAGAAAGGGGGGAGGTTAGTGAACAGAAAGAAGGTAATAGTGAGTGTTAGGTAGCAAATGAGACGGGATAAAAGTATAGCTTTGGGTACCATTAAAGAACGTATGTACAGACATATGGCAGAGAGAAAGAAGATTGTAATCCATAAAGAACGATAAAGATGTTTATATATGTGTAGTTTAACCTCTATATAATTAGGATGGGTGAAAATGGAGCCCGTATCCACCAAGCGAGGGTTAATACAGATATCGTCCATTTCTCGAGTGTCACGTTCCCTAACAAATTTCCTCTGTCGTTTTTCCTTTCTCCGTGCTAACCAGCTCGATCCTCTCCCTCCTCCTATAATCCTCACGCTTACTGCCCTCGCTCGCAACTTCCCAAGTAGAGAAGTATAACAATGGATGGAAACAAGGCTAAATTTCTATCCATTGTTTAATTGAACACTCCAGGTCGATGCTTCTTAAAAGTAACCCTTAACTAAGTCACGATAAGTGAAGATGGGAAACTATGTAAAACAAGCTCCATCATTCCACGAAACGAAGCCTACTTTCCAAGTGTACCTCCAGCTAGTATAATTACCGAGATTTTTCCAAACAACCATCGTCAGCGAGTGGGTAAAAACAAAGATCCTCGAAGGTGAGTGCCTCGGAGAGTTCTTTTTGTATGTAAGAGGAAAAAGGTCGATCGCGAAGTGGAGGATCTAGTCTGCCGGAGACCTGAGCCAATGGAACAAGCGTGAGCTTCAAATTGTGACTAGGAAGAGGGGGAAGGGTATCTCGCTAAATTGGAAAGCCTTCGGAATGGTTTTCTGGGGCCAGGCACCGTGGGTTACCAATTTAATGAAAGGATAAGGTAAGCACACGGTGGTTACGCTGCCATTTCGCGAGCATAGGTTGAATGTAACGCAAATGAGGCCAGCAAGCAGCAGGAAGTGGCGAGAAAGGGTCGAATTGAAATTGTCAGAGATGGGGGTGGCGTTTGAAAGCTGAAACCGACCGGCGGATAATTTCCATCGCCTTCTCCTACCGCGATCAAACCATACTCGCGACCTCCTCCCTGCAATTACGGCGAAATTCATTTAAAATCGGACGCTCGCGCTGCCCATCGGGGGTGGATCGTGTTACTCGATCCATGAAATCTTGGGGGATGGAATGATTATTCGATGATTTTAATTTTTTTTTTTTAAGATAGTATTTTTGTTAAGCTTGTTTCTTTCTTTAACTATTCTCTTTGTTGGTTTACAAAGTAGATGGGGTGAGTTTTTGTAACGCGGGACCTCTGGCTTCTTTTGCTTTGATATCAAATCATCAACTTTCTAACATCAAATCTTTATCTATAGGGTAAATCCGGGAGACGCGGTCGACCTAATATAAAATGGCTATTAAAACTAATACAGATATTACTTATTTTATCAGAACAAACCTAATATGTTCAGAATTTTATGCCGATTCAGAAAAACTGGTCGATATTTGCTTTAAGACAACATTTACTGTAAATCGAGTTGAAAACGGAAGTCATGACATCTGACCACCTCTCCCGAGGTGCTGGGAGAAATAGTTTTCGTCGTTGGCAGAGACCACTCGCATAATTATTCATGGAAAAATAACAGAGAAGAAAGCCAAATTATTTATGAGTGAATACAACTACAGATTCATTGATATTTAATTTGTTTACGCTAAACAAGTAAATAACACATCAAAGATAAAGCGATCTACCTACCGGCGATTAGCAAGGCAAATGAATACAAAAGTGAATAAATAAAATAAATAAACAATAATAATAATAAAATAATGATAAAAATTACTAATATAAATAAAAATAATTAAAAAATCATAACTCGACCATCTCTCCTTTCTGCAGCGAGAGATGGTCTTCTCGTTAGTTTTGAGTGGAAGAGTTAATATGGCTAAATACTTTGGCTGCATTGTTTCTCAATATCTCTACTATCTTATTATTCTCAAACATTAAACGAAAATAAGCTTAGAAGTATATTTTAAATACGATTCTGTACACCGTTGTTTGACAAAAGAGGTTAAATGTAACCTCGGTTTACCTTTTATATCCTGTAAATCTAGAAAAACGCAGAAGGAACCGAAGTGACGCTATTCATTCAATAGTTTGGCTTCTAGAGAAGTAATTGGTCTGCAATTTAACGCGTTTTTACGTATAGACTCTGAAATATAGCGACTGGAGGAATTCTCCGGCCCGACCGCGTCTCCCGGATTTACCCTACCTAGGAATGTAATCATTGACAATTTCAACTTGGGCCGCTGATTACCTTTACCATAAAATCAACCTATGAACCCCTCCAACATGCGACTTCTCCCCTTCATTTTGTCTCCGAACTAAATCATCAACTTTCTAACAGAGAATCGCTATTTTTCCCTAAGACGCTAATCATCAGCTACACCATCCAGAACCCGCTGCTTACTTTTACCCCAAAACCAGGTTACCTATCCCATCGAGACAGAACCACCCCTCACTTTCGCCTCCGAATCAAGTGATCGACTCTCCTAACCCAGACCTCTGCTGGGAATTAAATCGTTGACCCTCCTAAACGCAGGGACACTGCTTACCTCTGCCTCAAGATTAAGTCGTTGACCCAGCGTAAGGCTTTTTCCCCACTTGGCCCTCGGCGCCCACCGCCCGGAGGGGTGAATTCGTTTCACGTGTAATTCGTTGGCGTTACGTGACCGAGTCGCTCGTTGAACACGAGCAGACGTAGACCATCCATAGATCAGCAAGAATTCGGGACGCGGTGGTTGGCCCTTTGTCAGTGCACGGCGAAGACCAGTTGTTCCCTGGGATACAGGGAGGAGTAGATCGCCTATAAACTGACGAGCAGACGATACGCCTACCTTTGTTCAGCTCGTGCAACCTGGCCCCCTCGCCGTCCGTAAGGGGTGGAGTAGATCGCTTGTAGACTAGCAAACAAGAGTACCGAACACTGCGTCCGCCTCTTTGTACACGGATCGTAACAGTGGAGAGAGGACTTTGTAAATTCTCCTTGGTTTTCCATCGGTGAACAAGGTGTGGGACACGGTGCGATATTGACTATTTCAACAGCTAGGAAGTAACTCTCGGTTTAATGCATTTGGTAGCAATTTAGGTTAACGTGAACGCTGCAAGATTTGATTGTTTTGACAAAATTATTTCTCTGGTGGTTACTCTTTTTCTCTCTCGCTAGGGGATTTTCATTTAGGTGTTGATTTATTTTTTCAATAGGGTAAACATTATCTAGGCAGTTTCGATTACTTCAATTATTTATTATACAAACCTAAGATGCTATGCAGGTACTAGGGGAGAGTGGGGTAAAACGGAACGCTTAACTTTGGAGGGTAATAACATAAAATCGGAAAGAGAAAAAGACACGGGACTTCAACAGGAGTGTTCAGTGGACCTTAGACTATAAGAAAATCAAAGCCATTGTTAAGAAAAATCTTTGGGAACGAAAGAAAATGTGATTTACCGGAGGTATTGAAATCTTCGCCTCGCTCAAGTGGTGGGGTAAAACGGAACACCCACTTGAAGACCATGTAAACGTACACAATCTTTATTTTTATGATTCAATATGTATTCATTTATGTTAAAAACTATAAATATATGTTTTAGGTATAACTATTACAAATAAAATATAAAAAAAATATATATTATACACATAAGAAAAAATATATTTCTAGATATCATAAAAATGACTGAAAATAACCAAATACACGTGGATTTTTACATGAATAATGAATATTAACACGTGCATGGAGATTATTTAGTTTTTAGTGCATTTTAAATAAAATTGTTTAACTTAAAAAAATTTCATATTTTTTTTATTATTTACTTTTTAGTGTCTAAGTTTTGATTTATAGTTATATGCTGATTGCATATTGATTGAAATAATTTTATTTGTGGTTACAGGCTGATTTCAAGTCCTTTGGATTTGTGGTTATGGGTTATATTTATTGATGACTGGGTAATTTTTCCACCTCTCCCGTTTTTTTTTTCATAATTTTGTATTGTCCTCATAACTACGCACGCCTGCAAAGTTTCAAGACAATTGGATTGGTGGGATTGGGTTTAATAGGTGTTCCGTTTTACCCCACGAAAAGTGTTCCGTTTTGCCCCACATACAGTCATTTAGTAAACATTTAATATTTACACTTCAGCGTGAGGTAAAGAACTTTTTAATATATCAAAATGTAGCGTAAGGACTATAGAATCCAACGATGTACTTACCGTTATTAACTTTCGAAATCCAAGTGCTGAAAAGTGGTCGAAAGTATAACACAATATTGAAACGTCGATACCGGAAATTTTTCCAACTCTCTTAACGGAAGAATAACGTGTGCACGTCACAAAATGCTGTGAGGACCCTTTGGTCCCATGTCACGCGATACCATCTCATTCGCAGCTCTAATCTAAGAGAAACATTGACGTTCCGTTTTACCCCACTCTCCCCTACTTCCTTATTTTTCCATTTGCTCTCTTCAGGGCTGGAGACTTTGAGGTCTTGGAAGTCTGAAGTTTTTAAATCGTGGGTTCTTGAAGTTGAGATTTTTACATTTTAAGGATTTGTGAGCTATGAGATTTCTAAGGTTTTGGAGACCTCGGGGCTCTGAAATCTTCAACACCTTAAAGTCTCCGCTCAAAGTACATCCACGAAATCTGCGACCACCGTCATCACAGAGCACCAAAAGCACCCTCCTACCTCCGAGCACAATTGTATTCGACGGGTCTCATGCTACGCAGCGGGAACTTCGTACAGTTTGAACAGTCACGTTGCCTGGCCCAGGCTAGCCGGTACACCGTTCAAACAGCCTATCTCCAGGCTGCAGACACGCAGATCGTGGAAAACGTGCGCGCGTAATCACGTTACAGAGGGGGGACCTTACGACCCGCGTTTGTGGCCAGCATTAAGCGGTTTTCGCGGGGAAATCCAAAGGTTACGCGGCAGTAAGGCTGCCGTTGATCCCCGTCGTCCCTGAGTAGGAACGTGCTCGTCGAGAAAATTCGGTGACCCCTGGATACGAACTCAATCTCGCGTTACACCCACCACGAGCACAGTTATCAGGAGTTAGCTTGTTTCGCTCGTGTGTCTGCGGGGGTATAACAAGGCGCAAACCCCCCTTAACACTCTTCCAAACTACATTTTCCAAGGAATACAATACAACATGTTAAAAACGAGAAACTACCATTTTCACAATAAAATAAATTCCACGGATACAAGGACATAAACTTTCACCTCCACAGTCCACAATAATATTCCAAGCACAATAGACCTCTATATAGGGTAAATCCGGGAGACGCGGTCGACCTAATATAAAATAGCTATTAAAACTAATACAGATATTACTTATTTTATGAGAACAAACCTAATATGTTCAGAATTTTATGCTGATTCAGAAAAACTGGTCGATATTTGCTTTAAGACAATATTTACTGTAAATCGAGTTGAAAACTAAAGTCATGACATCTGACTACCTCTCCCGAGGTGCCGGGAGAAATGGTTTTCGTCGTTGGCAAAGACCACTCGCATAATTATTCATGGAAAAATAACAAAGAAGAAAGCAAAATTATTTATGAGTGAATACAACTACAGATTCATTGATATTTAATTGGTTTACGCTAAACAAGTAAAGAACGCATCAAAGATAAAGCGAACTACCTACCGGCGATTAGCAAGGCAAATGAATACAAAAGTGAATAAATAAAATAAATAAACAATAATAATGATAAAAAAATAAAAATATAAATAAAAATAATAAAAAAATCATAACTCGACCATCTCTCCTTTCTGCAGCGAGAGATGGTCTTCTCGTTAGTTTTGAAAGGAAGAGTTAATATGGCTAAATACTTTGGCTGCATTGTTTCTCAATATCTCTACTATCTTATTATTCTCAAACATTAAACGAAAATAAACTTAGAAGTATATTTTAAATACGATTCTGTACACCGTTGTTTGACAAAAGAGGTTAAATGTAACCTCAGTTTACCTTTTATAGCCTGTAAATCTAGAAAAACACAGAAGGAACCGAAGTGACGCTATTCATTCAATTGTTTGGCTTCTAGAGAAGTAATTGGTCTGCATTTTAACCCGTTTTTACGTATAAAGTCTGAAATATAGCTACTCGACCAACTCTCCGGCGCGACCGCGTCTCCCGGATTTACCCTATGGGGAAGTGTCATTTTATGAGGTATGTGGGCGATGGTGAAGTGTATTGTCTATGGAACCCTCTGTGCTTGAGGCTAAATTCTCTGACAACCTATTCTTAACTGGAGAATTTCTGTGACCAAGTAGTTTTGATTGTGAAGACTTTGTCATCCCCTATTTTTGAGTTTAGAATATCTGTGACCACCTAGTTTTCACGCTGAAAAATCTGACTCCCTAGTCTTGACTTTGAACTGTCTATGACTCCCTGATCCTGAGTCTAAACTCTCTATGACCTTCTAGTATCGATTGTGAACTCTCAGTGAACCTTTATCCTGAACTCTAAACTCCCCGTGACCCCCTATTCTCGTCTATAAATTCTATAACACCTGATTCCAGCTCTAAACGCCCTACGATCCTCCATTCTCGACTCTAAATTCTATAACCCCGTATTCTCGACTCTAAACTCCCCGTAACCCCCAATTCTCGACTCTAAACTCCCTATAACCGTCTACCCTCAACTCCAAATTCTCCACGCCCCTCTTCCCCCGAACTATAACCTCCCTGCAACCCCCTGACCTTACCTCTACAACTTCCTTACATCTCCCACACCACTGACCTCCACCTCTCTTCCCCACACTACTTTTCACCTTTCTCCAATACATCCACGTACAACCTTTTTCACTTTCTCCCATCCCAAAACTCCACATACACCCCACACTCTCCACCAGTCGATCTCCCCAACCACCAATCATTCAAATCAATCCCTCGACAGGGACTCACAAAAATTCTCCACCCTCGTCTCAACAATTCCTCCTTCTTTTTCCTTTTCTTCCCACGTCTCGTAGCGATCATAGGAGCGCCTCTGAATCCTTACGTCAGTCGCCACCCGCCTCCATTGATTAGTCTCGTCAGTCGCGGCGCTTCCGCCACGAGTGGAACCCGCTGACCCCGGTGAACCGCGTGCCCCGGCCGTTGGGTAGGTCCGTTCCATCAACAGGAAACGCTCGGCTGTCGAAGCGATTTCGTGTCTCGCGCCGGGAGATCCGTTGATAAGAACGCAGCCAGCAAGTGTGCAGTCTGCAGGCGACTAATAAACGTACACGTAACATCTGCTGACCAATTTCATCGCGGATGCGCGCTACAGGGGGAGTCCATTACAAGCTGCGGTAACGAGCGAGAAGGAGCTGCGTCATGGCGGCGTACGGGGCACCTCTGCGTTTTTTAGCGAAACGATAGTTCCGGCGGAAAGTTGCTTATATAACTTTGGTAAGTTGGTACTACCCTCTGGGAAGACATGCGCGAGTTCCTTGGTGTCCGGGAACACTTGGGTTGATGGCAGTTGTTGGGGGTTGTTCTATGTAACACGCGGGGGGACTGTAGAACTTAATAACAACGCGGTCTTGGGATTCTTTTGGTAACGGAGTAGAGTGTATAATATTCGTGAAGCTTGATTAGTACTGCCCCCCACTACTGCTACAATTTAGGGATATCTTTGTGTAAACCTCCCGCACTTCGGGCTCCTTGGAGGAGGAGGGATGATCTTTCTTGGCTCCGTCGCCAGCGTAATCCCCAAACGCCCGGTCACGCTTTTTGGAGTACCTCACTCTGCGGGGCAGGTGAATTGGCGTTTACGGATCGAGGAGGAAAAGAAGATGTGCGTTTCTCGTCTTGGGATCGTCAGCCCGACTCATCAGTAGGGCTACAGCCGCCGGACCCTGCCTTAGGCACTAGGGATTGTCGGTTTTTAACACCCGGATTTAAAAACCGGTTTTTATTTATAAATTTGTAAAATTCGAAAACCCGGTTTTAGATTTGAAAACACGTTTTTATTTATAAATTTGTAAAATTCGAAAACCGGTTTTTAAATTTAAAAACACGTTTTTATATACTGTAATTAATATGCAGGAATGAATTAATTATTTAATTAAAAACGTTAACATTGCGAGTTGAAATCGCTTCGGACACAAGCATATTGTAGTAAATAACAGTTTACTGTAAAACTATCCTTCATGAGTTCATATTTTCTGGAAAAAAATACTAAATGCAGTAAAGATTTGTAATTTGGTGTCACGTTTTAAAAGATTTATATTTTGTATGGATTTTAGTTTTTTTTTTCATTTGGTTTGATATGCAGTCTATTTCATTGTGTCACATTTTTTTAGATCCAAAAATATTAAATGAACTCAAAAATTGTACGTATTTTAATTATTTTTATAGATAGAGTATATTTTATTTTGTTATATTTTTGTAATTCCCTAATATTATGGGAATTGCAAATTTTTAAAATAAGTATAAATACTTATTTACTATTTTAATTATATTTTTTGTGAAAATTCGAAATCCAGTTATTTTGAAAGTCGGTTTTTGTCTAAACCCTACCAGACACACGCGGGGACTAAGAGGAACAACTTGGAACTTGTGTATATATAGGAACGAGACTGGAAGGAAGGACTTGCGAGAAAAAGTTAGGAAGATTAGACCTCTAGTGGCGGTGGCGGACAATAACCAGCGCGATCCCATGGTGGGGCTGAGGACACATCTACATCTTCCAAACCACTTGCCCACTTCAGGGCCACTAGATACACCTTTAGTCACTCAAATAGTTGACCACTTAAAGCTCCATATCTCACTACCAAACCAAAATCATAAAAATCTAAATTCTAAAGCACCTCTACCCAAATGTGAAGGATCTACCTCATCTTAAACACTCTCTCCAGAACTTCTTCCACTCTCGCACTGATCAGTCCTCCTGATCAAAGTATCCTTACCCCAGCACGTTTCGCTTATCCTTCCCCTCGCCACGTTCTTTCCATTTCCACCCCAGCAGAGTTGTCCTTCCCGTCTCGCGGCCGAAGGAATTCCGCCGCCGTCGCAGGTGTTACGCGCGAGTGCGCGCGGCTGCACCGGAGCGCAGCGCCGTCGAGAGAAATTAAAACGCGATCCACGGGAAGGGGTGAGATTGAAGCAGCCTTGGGGGCTGGTGTCTGGAGGCGCGCTCGTAAACCCCGTCTACGCGTGTTTTTCGCATCCTCCGGGCACGCTTCGCGTGAAACCGCGACGGTTTGTCCCTGGACCCCTATTCACCGCGGCTCCGTGGAACGTGACGTGATATTATATCTTGATGCGGGGTTGTTCGCGACGCTAGCGTCTTGGAGTGAATAGACGAGGGGCACGGAGCGCATCAAGTGGCTGTTCTTGGGGGACAGAGCTCCTCGGGGAGGAGAGCGAGCGGAGGAGGGGGCGTTTTGGCGGCGCTGGTAATGAAATGATGGCTCAAAGACGCGAATATGTGCGCGCATGTGTGAAGGGAGCTTGAGGTGTCGGGGGACAGTGAAAGGAGTGGGCAGGTGAGGAAGTGGAATCAAAGGGCTGCGAGGAGGGGTGTGGGTGGGTGTACAGCTGTGGTGAAGTTTGTGGGAAG
This sequence comes from Andrena hattorfiana, assembly GCA_944738655.2. NCBI lineage: Eukaryota > Metazoa > Arthropoda > Insecta > Hymenoptera > Andrenidae > Andrena > Andrena hattorfiana. The sequence continues at coordinate 7,605,932 of OX122889.2, forward strand.
AGGTGGACGAGGGTGGGAGAAAAAAGAGCCACTGAGGGGAAGAAGTTTGAAGTGAAGTGTGTTATAGGGATGTGGAGAATAAGGTGAGGGGTGTGTACGTGTGGTAGTGAGGCTTCTGGGAGGAGCTAAGGGCAGGGGATGGAATAGAAAGAAGTTCGTGGGAGGTGTTTAACTTAAAGGTAGTATATAGAAAACTGTGCTTCGATACTGCATCATCTATCAAACCTCTAATCTAGTCATAACACTATCCACTTTTCTGTATTCCTGTTCTATTAAGATAGTAGCTCAAAAAAATTCTATGTATTACTTCAAACATACCTTAATATGCAGGCTAAACTCTAGACAGTATAAACTTATAGTTTTTGTTAAATAAATTCCCGAAGATAGCGTTGAAAAACGTGCAGTTATACAAGAGCAGTTGGGTGATTCCCCGGCCCTCGGGGCAGGTCGGAATATTTCGGGCGGGTTCCCGATACTTTCGTATTGCTCGAGATCCCGAGACTCGTTTCGGGCTACAAGCATCACCGTCACGAGCGAGCAATTTGATTTCAGGTCGGCTGGGCAAAACTCGAACGCGATCGCATCGAAAGCCAGCTGTTAAGAGGGGACGGAGACGGAAAGAATTATGTACATATATAATTTATATCAATACCAGAGTGATAAGTTTTTACCTTTCTGTCCCCTGTTGAATCATAATTTGTATCTTATTATTTCTTTACATATATATGTATTTTCATTGCTACCAACTACTCTGTGAATACTAAATATGTCCATATACGTACTTAAATAAATACCATGTTCAGAACTTGGGAAGAAGACTACTTTTATATCGACAATATTTTAAAATCTTAATAAAATATATTAGGTTGTTGCAAATGAAATGGCCGTTTCTAATTTTTTAATTTAAACTTTTATTTGACAAACCTAATACGTATTGCATCAATCGAAATAGTCACCATCGACTTCAATACACTTCTCCCAACGCGAAATGAGTGCACCAATACCTTTCTGAAAGAAACTCAGAGTACGAGAGGCAATAAATTCGGTGAATGCAGTTTTTACATCCATTTCTTCTCGAAACACTTTTCCAATCAAAAAGCTATCTAGGTGCTTGAAAAAATGGTAGTCTGTAGGTGAAAGGTCAGGAGAATAAGGAGGGTGAGGGAGAACTTCGCACTTCAATTCTGTTAACTTTTTAAAGGTTTGTTTTGCAGTGTGTGGTCAAGCATTATCATGAAGCAATAACACACCACGTCTATTGACCAATGCCGGCTGTTGAATACGCAGTTTTTCATACATGATATCAATTTCTTGACAGTATTTGTCTGAATTTATGGTTTCACCTCGTTTTAAAAATGAAAAATGTACAACACCCTTTGCTGACCACCATACAGACACCAAAATCTTTCGCGGATGAAGGTTCGGTTTCGGCATATGTTTTGGGGCTTCATCCGCATTCAACCACTGTGCAGAACGTCGTCGATTATCATAAAGAATCCATTTCTCGTCACAAGTAATTAGTTTCTGTAATATGCCTTCATTATTATGACGAGACAACAAAGAAGAACTGATCTCCAACCGACGGATTTTGTTGTTTTCGGTAAGTTCATGTGGGACCCATTTGTCCAACTTTTTTACTTTCCCCATGGCCTGTAGATGTCGGGAAACAGTTGAATAGTGAATATTCGTTCTCGCTGCGATTTCCCGAACAGATAGGCGTGAATCCTCTTCAACCATGTCTTTCAAAATAGTGTTTTCGATAACTGTTGGCTTATGGCCGCGAGGCATATTTTCGAGGGATGTATCACCAGACCGAAATTTTTCGAACCAACGCCTAGTGGTCCGATCACTTGCAGTACCATTGCCGAAAGCAGTATTTATATTCCGCGTTGCCTCAGCCGCACTGTGACCAAGTTTGAACTCATACAAGTAAATTATTCGAATTTCCTTATTTTCCATGATTAGTTAAAACGGGTTTTAATTACGTATACTGCACAATATAACAGAAATTATACACGCCAAATCACGTGTGAGACATGTACTTTTCAAATTATACAAATATAACGCCATCTGCACGGAAAAGAGCTAAGCTACAAAGCCGCGAAGTTTAAATTCTAGAAAACGGCCATTTCATTTGCAACAACCTAATACCTCATACTTCGTACTTCATGTAAATGGAATATATAGGCTATTATCTTTTTCGGGATAGGTTCAGATTTGAAATAGAAAACGTACGAACAACTATATGCATACAGAAAGGAATATTTCCTGGGTGTTTCATAGTAACAACAATATACAGGAAGGCGAATATTTTATTATTTCAAATTAACGTGTAAGAAACATGATTTTTCTATGTTCTCAGGTAATAATTGTGATCTATTACTGGTAACGATATCGTCCGATCGTGCCCGAATTTTGCCGAGCCGACCTGAAATCTTTAGGTTAAATAAAATTTAGGTTAACTTGTAAAACAGTCTCTGACTGAACTTCGCCTTTGCTTGTGTCTTTGTTTACTTTCTTTTGTTGTTATCTTCTGTGTTTGCAATAAAGACGTTTAATAATAATAATAATAAAATCAAATTGCCCGCTCATGGCGCTATGCTTGTAGCCCAAATCGAGTCTCGGGATCCCGAAACTGTCGGGATCTCGAGCAATACGAAAATATCGGGACCCCGCCCGATCCCGCTCGAAAGTTTCCGACCCGCCCCGAGCCCCAAAAGTCTGGTACCCGCACACCCCTGGTACCTAATTCCTAACCTGTGGGTCGCGAAGTATTTTCTGGGGGATCCCCACAATTTTTTTTTTAATATTATATTCTGATATACCTACCTATTTGTAATGTATTTTTTTACCTTATTAAATTGACTTTACCTGGAGGGAGAGGTCTCAGGTTATTCGAATATTATAAAAGGGGATCGCGACTAAAGACTACATTCCGCCTTAAGTCGATACAAAAGTTGTTAGGCGTACGGTAATGTCTTAATTTACTACACTACTTTTACTTTCTCCAGAAAATTGGCAAACGTTCGTAGGTAGTTAGCCAGGGCAAATACTTAGATTAAAAAACTTGTAATATACTTTTACTTTTAATAAAGACATCGGTTCAATAAAACGAACAAACTTTTCCACCGTCCTAATTCTCTTCCCGAGTCTATAGCCTGTCCGTACACAGACCTATAGTCTTCCCCAGAAAAAAACTCGCCACGTCCCAGAAACAGTGCTCGAAAGTTGGAGTCGCGTCCAACTGCCCGAGAAGTCATGTCCAGGCGTCCCCTGCTCCCGTTGCGTGGAATATCGATTCAAGCTGGATACGGAGAGTCACTCGCAGCGGTCGGAGTGTGTTTAAAGGCCGACACGGGGCGGCCTCGAAGTGTCATAAATAACATTTCCCACATCCTGAACATCCAGCAAGTTAATGCAGGCTCCTGCGCTAACCCCCGAACTAACTAACTTAATTAGACCGCCGCCGACCAGCCACTTAACTTCATCAGGCTGCACTGTTGATCCGTACGTTTCTGCACGCAACCTCGGGGCGGGTCTGTTTCATCGCTGGCCCTCGGTCACCACTTGCCTTTGTTCCACTCGACCATCAGCCTGCTCAAAGATACCTGTGCCCAGTTTATCGAAAGTGGCGCTACCAGGTACCCATTTGAATGACAATGGACTTTATAAGAAACACAGTGTCTTCGCTGATAATTAATTCATATAATGATCACGTTGATACTTCAAGTTAGTTATTCAGTTGAATTTTAAGTTTTAAATTCTTTTCGAATATTCTATAAGTCAGAGCGAGACTCTAGTGCGATTTTCTTTACCGATGTGACGGAAGGATATCTTTCCCGATTTCAAAGAATACTTGATCAAAGCTTACTTCGAACCACGCCGCGGAAAGTTGATAAATAATAAAGCTCCGTCATGCAGAAGCCTCGAAAACGTTCCCCAAGACAGCACCGACTTATTTACTGGTAAGAGAAAACGAGGCTCCTCTGTGCATCGAATGAGGTAAGGATATAGAAAGTCCTCTCGTTCCCAGCGAACATTATGCATGGATGCTGGAGGATGCTACCGCTCATATCGGAATACGATTATTTAACATGGGAATGGAATTGTTACGTCGCTTTCCCAGAGATATCTATTGAATTCGCAGCAAATATCGCCAGTGCTGTCTCTAATAACTGAGTCGTTTCTAAGCATGGCTGAAAGTGGGTATCTTTGTTTGGAAAAATATTCAGGTAAATATCGAACTCCTTTACTCAACGAATTAACTGAAAATTGCAACGTGCAATTTACTCTGCTCAGAATATCTGACACCAAGATAAACTTCCTTTCATTATAATCAGGTTTTATTATTGAAATTTTTAATTAATCCTTTATTACATGGAAGGACTTGAATTTATACTGCGCCACGATAAGAAGGCTCTTTGAAAATGTACAACGCAATCAGAGTGCGCGTTTAGGGACTAGTAAATCCTGTAAGCTACTGAAATAACATGAGCGAAACTGTGGGACCCATGCGTCGTTAGATAAATTGCTGAGAATATGTTACCATGGGTGAAGTGTAGGTAGATATTCATTGTATATACGCTTGCTTGGGGCGATTTATCGGGACACTGTATACAATAAAAAGAAAAATACTTTTACTCACTTCACCGACTTCTACAATTGAGTTCAGTGTACTTCTCAGTAGCCGTGGTATAATCTAAAGCACGCGACAAAACCATTAAAGTTCGCAAAATCGATATTTCAGTTTGTGATACGAACTCCCGTACTGCCCTCATTAGTTAAAACGTCCTACCTGACATTTCGTAACATCTGAGAAAACTGAAGTTTAATAATTTCCTTTGTGCCGTCCTTGTTTTTCGTCATTTAATTTTAAAAATGTAGTCATTATTTCGTAGCAGCGTAATATAATTTTTTGTCACAGGTGTACCGGCATATAATGTATTATTAACGTGGCAATTAATTAAATGTTTCAGATAGGATATTTTAACTTAGTAAAGAAAGTAAGATAGGATACTTTAATATAGCAAACACTTGAAATCGTATTTAATTCATACTTTTAAATGTACAACTTAAAAAAAAGTAACATTGACATAAACTAGATAGTTAAAAATAAACATACCAACATAAACATATACATATAACTTAAACATACGAACAAATTGAACATAGAGATGAACATAACGGCTTAAAGTTAATAATCATCATCGTCATTATTATTCGACACTTTTAATGATTCCCAAAAGGCAAGCCGATTGGCTGGCATGATTGGCTTCAATTTTGTAATTAAATTTTCTTTTCTCTCTGCTGAAATTCCTTTACATTGAACTCTGGCTTTTGGTTTTGATAATTTAGTTTTCATTGCTTTTGCATTAAGAAAATTTAACGCCTGAAATTCAGCAGAAAAATCATTTTTATATTTTATGATTTTTCCCCCTCTTGTGAATCGAACATGTACAAAATCATGAAGATATGGTCTAGGAGAAATTTTTTTTAATTTGTGCTGAGAAGTGAAGTAGATAATACATAGGACATTATAAACTAGTAAAACGATCTGAAAAGCAGTTAGGGTGAATAAATTAGACCGTTTCTAGATCTCTACGAAGCACGTAGGGTTTTCTAACTTTACCTAAACGGTAAAAGACATGTGGAACTTCAAATATTTCAACATATCTTGAAAAATGAAAAAATGTTAGATAGGACGTTTTAACTAAGGAGGGCAGCATATGATGCTAACAAGGAGAGTATTTAAGGTGTCCGCCTCCGATCATTTTGATTTTTGGATATGTTATAGAGGACCGAAAAATAAGAAATACGTGTTTTTTTATTTTTCCCCGTTTTCATATTTGGGGGGTGAAAACTGCGTTCAAAGTTAGGGTTGAAATATCATTTTTGTGGAATATCTCGAGAACTATTAGAGATAGGGGAAAATCTGGTGAGTCAGTCATATTTCGCATTCAAAGACACAAAATTCGTCCATTGACACTATTCCCCTATCTCTAATAGTTCTCGAGATATTCCACAAAAATAATTTTTCAACCCTAACTTTGAACGCAGTTTTCACCCCCCAAATATGAAAACGGGGAAAAATAAAAAAACACGTATTTCTTATTTTTCGGTCCTCTATAACATATCCAAAAATCAAAATGATCGGAGGCGGACACCTAAAATACTCTCCTTGTAAGTCTACACTTCGCCTCGTTTGTGACGTTACTTTTTGCGCGGAGAAATACAGCCGGAAGCGTTCAGATACTCTTCATTTCCGGCGAATTCCGTTGGGCGAACGTCGCGATAACGTGATACGCGAAGTCGAATTGGACGCGATTTATTGTGCCCCCTGTATTTTTTCCTTTCTTCGCCCCTCTCCCCTGTATTCTCTCCTCTCTTTGCTCCCCTATATTTTCTCCTCTTTTTGCTCCCTTCTAGTTTCTGTTCTTTTTGCTTCCCTATATTTTGTCCTCTCTTTGCCCCACTATTTCCACTTTATTTGTCTCCGTTTCTCCACCCTTTGCCCCCAATTTTCCCTTCTCTTTGACCCCTCTTTTTGCCCCCCTCGAGTTCCCCCTATTTCGCCTCGTGCACGTACGTCGGAGCATGACAGCGATATGAAGTTGATTGAATTCCGTGGAACTCCTCGCTCGATGCCCATAAATTTCGCATTCTCGTTCGGGGCTGCTCGTCGAAAGGCGGGCGGGGGCAGGACGGGCGACGAGTATGGAAATCGATCGAGTAGATACGCGAAAGGGAAAAGCGTGACGTGGGAAAGGAAACATCGACAGGCTCCCCCTGGGTTCAACAAGATTCTCGATTCACGACGCCGCGCCAGCCCCCCGAACGCATTTCTCATTCATGAATCTCCGGGATTCCTTCCTCCCTTTTTTTCATCTATTTTTCGGGGGATTAGATGACGTGGCGATACTCTGAACATTTTCTGAAGATGCAGCTGAAATCTCGTGCATTGAATATCCGGAAACTCTCCCGGGGCATCAAAGGTTTTTGGATAGATTTGGATGTGGATAAAGGAGTTTCGCTTAATTCTGTTAAAGTTGGAACTCAGTTCGATCTGTATTATGTAGAATTTTTACTAAAATGGAACTAGAGTTCATTGACAATTCCATCAAAATCACTCTCACCACATTTTTCTTGTAAATGGATTAGCTTGCAAAACAGCAGGAATGTTGAACCTCGCCTACTCGTCACTTAATTAACGCAATGTGGATTTTGTGATGTAATACAGACGAATTACTATTGTCATTATTATTATTGTAGCAGTTCGACGTTTAGGAACGGACTACATATGCTGCAAGTGTAGCACAATAGATGGCACCGCTTAAGGGGCTGTTCCGGTATGAAACCCATAAAAATAGGTGATTTTTAGGAATTAATTAAAAGAAAACTATTACATATAATTTAATGGGACTTTTTGCATTGTATTAAGGATGTCTTAAACTATAGAAATATATTTTTTGTTTTATAATTAATCAGTGCAGCCGGTACTGGAGGGTTGTTGAAGTCGAGGCGTCAAAAAATTCATCCAAATCGGTGGAACCTGTAGCACCTAAATCATTGTTCTGAAATAGTAAACAATGCCAGTTTATTAAAGGGCATGAAACTCGCTCGTGGACTAGACCAGAAAAATTATAGAAATGAAATTTTTTGAGAAAATAACTACACTTGAAGTTTGAAATCACTTTTTCCATATATTTTTCGTCCTTTCAACGCCTTTAAAAATGATAAATTTTCAACTTCTTTTAAATTTTACTGCCCTATCTACAAGCGATTTTTCTGGCCCCCCTCCTAGCCAGAAGTATATTCTTCAAAATAAAAAATGTTTCAGTCGAATCGGATAATAACTTTTGGAGGTTCCACCGATTTTGAGAACACTGTTCCGAGAAAAACGCGTTCATATAGTTTTCCATGAGTGCCAAGTGGCCGGGTGTTACCCATGCATTTGCCGCTACTCAAATGTCTATAACTTCGGGAATTTTAAAAATGTCAAAAAATCCTTTTAAACACATAATCCTAATATGTTGAACATCCGACAAATGAAATAATAAAAAAATCGATTTTTAGACCGTAACCTCGCCTTAAGTAGAATCCGAAACATAGAGATTTCGGGGAGTCGACGTTTGGGGGAACCGGTTAAGGCAGCTGACCGCATTAAGGCAGCGCACAGTGGATCCGAAGATCGTGGGTTCTCGAATCCCATCGCCCGAGGTTCCCTTTTTCTCTCACATTATTACATTAAAACTCCATAATAATCCTCTCGAACTTAATCAACAAATTAAAATTTCCCCAGAATTCCCCAAACCAGCCCCTCAACTTTTCCGCACCTACACTTCAGTTCCATCCACCCCAAATTCCCAACAAGAGTACTAAAAGAAATCCGGAGGTGCCCAGTGTCCATCGCGCAGCCCTTTACGTTGCCCCAGTATCCACTCAACTCCATGTTTCTCTCAGCTACCGAATGACCCCTCGGAAGCGGCGACGTCGTCACGCGACCCGAACACCATTTCGCGAGTAACATTCGAAGAGTTTTCCACGGTGGACGGTTCCATTCGAGGAGCCGGGATATCCCGGCGCGAAGAGCGCTCGTAAAAGCAACCTGCACGACTTATCCAGCGGGTACTGGAAGTGGGTGGACACAATGGGACACGGAGACGCGCAAGCTGCCTCCGCTAAAGCGCACGCGGCACTTGGAAACTCGAGTCGCTGAATTATCTGAGTTAGCAGGAATCGCCTGGAGCGCTCGCTAGGCTCGAGATACCAGCTCGTCGACTGCATACTCGGGTAAACTCGTCCGTCTGCAGCCTCGAATAATTAATAGGGAAGCGTTTCGGGGTGAAAACGTTCGTGTATGCCCTACGTGCCACCTGCGAGTGGACGTGCAAGTTTCATGGGCTGTAAGAAATCCTTCTCGTCCGTTCCGAACGGACGGAGTTTGCGCCGGACTCGGCGATGCCTTTAACTGGGTTAACATGCGCCTCGGGCACGGCGGAACAATGCTGAAGAATTGCTTGCGAGATCTTAAGATACGGTCTTGGGACTTTGGCCGAGACGCGTTTCGTTTCTTCTGTTTACGCAATTTGGGAATCTTTCGCGTGAGGACCTTGCAGCGCGACGAGTGATTGAGGTGTGTCGAGAGAGGCAGACCTGGGGGTGTGATTACTGTTCTTATAAGTAGGTTAGTCTGTGCTTAAAGACGCTAGGCAGTCGCTTTTGTCGAAAATGAAGCATTTCTTTTTCATTTTATGACATATAAATAAATTTAAGCTGAAATTTGTTCTTCGATACAATGTTTATTAATATCGTAAGCTTTAACAAAATATGTTTGTTTCGCCAAAAATGAGGATTATACAAGTATAATCTTACGCTACAAATGGATCATTACAGAAAGCTTTTTAAAAAAGTTTCTTTTGTTTTGCAGCGATTTTAAGGAAATGAAACGCAATTCGGCGACCTAATTGTAAATTCGGCTTTAGAATACCTCTGATTCTACATTGAACCTACATAAAAGAAGCAAACGTATGAAAATGACGAAATGGCGATTTTTTTTAAAAAAAAAGTGCGATTTTCGGTAGACAAAGATGAAGTTTTAGATTCCTTTCATGAGGAATAAGATCTTGTATTAACTTTAATTTAAGTTCAGGCCGAAACTACATATTTTTTTTTATTTGAATCTATTGGAACCTCCGTTTTTTGAGTAATCACTGCAAAAGAAAAGAAACTATTTTAAAAAGCCTCTTTAATGACCCATCTGTCGCGTACTATATATAATGCATATTTTTTACTAAATAAACATGTTTTTTCAAAACTTCTGATGTTAATAAACATTGTGTCAAAGAACAATTCTCATCTTCAATTTATTTCTTTGTAATTAATTGAAAAAGAAATGCTTCATTTTCAACAGAAATTCCCCCCTCGAAATCCTATTTATTTAGGCAATTGTTTATTTTTCATGAAAACACTTTACAGCACGAGTAGCAATTCAAGTACTTGTACCTACTGCATTACAGTACTGCTGACATTATATTCCCATAACTAGATTACTCTGAGCTCGAGAAACAGTAGAAAACACGGAAGAACCCCTGACGAAATCCAATTTAAATATTGACGCAATTGTAGTACTTCCCCTGAAAACACTTCGCAGCGCAACGTGTAGCAATCGAAGCACCCCAAAGAGGGCACAGCTGGCGCCGGACCTAGTAACCCTATAACCAGAGATGGGCAAAACTTTTATTTGAATACAAATTTCGAATAACGAATAAAAGTTAAAAGAAAATTATCGTCATGTTTATTTAAACAATTTATCATCAATTTTATTTAAATCAGAATTTTACCCATCTCTGCTTACAATTAACGTACCCGTGCGCAAGGAACAGCAGAGCCGAGAATAACCGTTCAGCGGATGCCGAAACTCCTAGGATAACGAATGTTAATAGCGTCACTGTGAAAGGGTAACGTTCCTCCGTCGCGAGAAAGTGGGCAGTTGGGAAGGAAATGGATCGCAGAGCGACTCGGCGCGAGCACGTGCGGGGGGGGCACAATGATTCGCGATCGTTGTAGAAATTAGTGCACTTTGGCTTTCACCACTTGGGAACGGCCGTTTAACCGGCCGAGTAAATAGACGCCACTATCAGATCCCGCGTCACGAAAGCGCGACACGCGAGCATGTTTTTGAATTAACACGTTACGACTCAACGAGCCGCGTGGCATTGATCGAAGGCTTGGATCGCGACGATAAAGGGGGTAAGCGCGATCCCCCACCCTCCTTGTTGCCCCGTATCCTCGCACGGGCACATCGGAGCTTCGGGATCGGAATTTTCGCTAGTAACGCTGCTAATTCGCTTGTATTATGCAGTCGAGATTAGGGGGCTGCTTTGAATTGCAAAACGGTACAAGCTTATTCTTTAACACCTCGGTGGACAGGGGTTGCTGCGATCTGAGGAAACAGTTGCCTGGGAGTTTTGACGTCTGTGGTGGTGTTCGGGGGTATAGAGCTGTTTACCGTTTCTGGGGTGAAGGAAGGTGGGACGAGTTGAAATTGCGAATGGAGAGGAGTGCAAGAGAGGAGCAGTATAATTTACGCTCTGGCAGCGAGGGTTTGGGATATTGGTAGGCGGTGGAGATTTTGTATAAAGTGACGGGTACTTTTTAGTGTGTTTTTAGTGTATTATTTTTATTATTATTACTGAAATCAACGGGCGATACCCTTTAGTACACAGAATACATTGTGTACTATACATTGTACTATTTTATTTTGAAATGCTTGTTGATAATATGTGTTAGGGTAAATCCGGGAGACGCGATCGGGCCGGTGAGTTGGTCGAGTCGCTATATTTCAGACTCTATACGTAGAAACGCGTTAAATTGCAGACCAATTACTTCTCTAGAAGCCAAACAATTGAATGAATAGCGTCACTTCGGTTCCTTCTGTGTTTTTCTAGATTTACAGGCTATAAAAGGTAAACCGAGGTTACATTTAACCTCTTTTGTCAAACAACGGTGTACAGAATCGTATTTAAAATATACTTCTGAGTTTATTTTCGTTTATTATTTGGGAATAATAAGATAGTAGAGATATCGAGGGACAATGCAGCCAAAGTATTTAGCTATATTAACTCTTCCTCTCAAAACTAACGAGAAGACCATCTCTCGCTGCAGAAAGGAGAGATGGTCGAGTTATGATTTTTTTATTATTTTTATATATATTTTTATTTTTTACCATTATTTTATTATTATTATTGTTTATTTATTTGATTTATTCACTTTTGTATTCATTTGCCTTGCTAATCGTCGGTAGGTAGTTCGCTTTATCTTTGATGCGTTCGTTACTTGTTTAGCGTAAACAAATTAAATATCAATGAATCTGTAGTTGTATTCACTCATAAATAATTTGGCTTTCTTCTTTGTTATTTTTCCATGAATAATAATGCGAGTGGTCTCTGCCAACGACGAAAACCATTTCCCCCGGCACCTCGGGAGAGGTGGTCAGATGTCATCACTTCAGTTTTCAACCCGATTTACAGTAAATATTGTCTTAAAGCAAATATCGACCAGTTTTTCTGAATCAGCATAAAATTCTGAACATATTAGGTTTGTTCTGATAAAATAAATAATATCAGTTTTAATAGCCATTTTATATTAGGTTGACCGCGTCTCCCGGATTTACCCTATAGTTAGATTATGTTTAAGTTAGAGGGTGTTATGGATTTAGTATCAATTTTGATCCATCCTAAATATGAAACTACATATGTTACACATCATTGATATTCTTTCTTGAAGAGAATAATAATGTTAAATCAGAATCCGAAGAAGCTTGTTCTAAGCCTAAGCTTTAGGCTACAAGGTACCTGTGCTTGAATAAGATTGTGGACCCTCAAAGAGTTAACAGAGAGTATGTTATAGGAAACCAATTGAATAAAGTATAATATACTGCGACAAACCTTATACATATAAAATAACAAGCAAACGATCTCAATACCTACTCGTAGTTTTTTCTATTACAGGATTCCCTCAGCCCCCATCTATTTTTATTTGTTTTATCAGCCGACGATAAATACACGTAAGTATCAGGCAGTAAGAGCTAATGCATCACTCGACGCGACGATCCATCAAGCGGATAAAAAACGCGCGAGACGGTTCTATTGTCACGCGACTTTCAGCGTTGAAACCGATGTTCGTGTCGACCCTGTCACCGGCTGCTTCTACGAACGAGCGTGTACCCGTGTCCTGCTCGTACAATACACTTCCTGCCCCTTATCGAACCTCTCCGGGATTTCTTATCGCGTACACCACTGTCCTCTATTTTTAATTAAATTTCACGTTGCCGTTGATTCGCGCCGTTGCAAATTATATATAAATATAAATTGTTTCTGTAAGCAGTGACGAGACAGTTTCAGTAAATAAGGAGGGCGTAGAATAACGAGATTGTAGGAAATAATTAAATAAGGGAACGAGTTGGAATAATATATCGACGACGTTGAAAGAAATTTTTCGACGTTCGTATTTTAAAGTGAAAGAATCGTTGGGGCTGCATAATGATCGAAGACTTGGCCATAATGCGCTGTGCCCCAAAGAACCGTGCGATTTATCGGGGAACGTATTCATTAAACAGGAAAACAGGCACAAGTGTCGCTCGACCTCGTTACGCTCGCGCAATTATGTTAGACCCTCTTGCATTCTTGAAAATGTAGGAAATTGAAGGAAATGGGGAAAGGGAGGGTGGTGGGGGCAGCTCCATTAAATTCATCTTCGTCCCCGCGTAAAAAGGTCTTGTCTCCCTTCGATACAATTCTCACCGAAGCGTGCAGCCGTTCGCAGTCACGGCCCGCTGACTTTCAAGTTGCAGCTCTAAAAGAAGAGGGAAGTGACCCATTTTTTATGCCGAATCAGAGCTTCTCCCGCCCACCCTTAATTAATAAACCCCGCGAAAACGTGGCGCGTGCACGGGATACGCAGACACTGGCGCGGTGCTTGGGGGTTGGGGATTATTACGTAGGAAGAGGCTTCGTTAGTCTGCAATTCAAGTGGAATATTTTTTTTGTGATGCATCCACTTGTTCGGAATTATAAGGTTCTGAAATTTTTGGGGGTCGAAGGTGTAATGATTTGGTACTTGGGCGTGTAGGCAATTGGCATGTTTTATACTTTTAGACTTTGTGGGTTTGTCCTGAACCATGGTGTGTGTAATACCACGGTTTCGTGAGTTTACGCGAGTTAATATTAGGGTTTCATAGATCTCTACGCGCGTAGTACTATGCTCGCCTAGATCTCCACGCGGGTACTACTACGCTCCTCTAGATTACTACGCGCTGAGTACGACGCGCCCCTAAATGTCTACGCGAGTAGTACTACGCTCTCTTAGATCTCTACGCGCCGAGTTCCTTCAAACTCCTAGATTTCTACGCGAGTAGTACTACGCTCCCCTAGATCTCTACGCGTGTACTACTACGCCCCCCTACATTTTTACGCGCCGAGTACTACGCGCCCCTAGATTTCTACGGGAGTAGTACTACGCTCCCCTAGACCTCTACGCGTGTACTACTACGCCCCGCTAAATTTTTACGCGCCGAGTACTACGCGCCCCTAGATTTCTACGCGAGTAGTACTACGCTCCCCTAGATCTCTATGCGCGTACTACTACGCTCCCCTAGATTTATACGCGCCGAGTACTACGCGCCCCTAGATGTCTACGCGAGTAGTACTACACTCCTCTAGATCTCTACGCGCGTACTACTACGCTCCCCTAGATCTCTACACGCGTACTACTACGCTCCCCTAGATTTTTACGCGCCGAGTACTACGCGCCCCTGATTTCTACGCGAGTAGTACTACGCTCCCCTAGATCTCTACGCGCGTAATACTAAGCGCCTCTAGATTTCTACGCGCGTAGTCCTACGCGCCCCTAGATTTCAATGCACATAGTACTACGCTCCCTAAGATCTCTACACGCGGATTACTACGCACTCCTAGATTTCCACGCGCATAATACTAGGCGCCCCTAGATCTCTAAGCGTGTAGTACTACGCTCCCCTAGATCTCTACGCGCGTACTACCCCGCTCCCCTAGATTTTTACGCGCCGAGTACTACGCGCCCCTAGATTTCTACGCGAGTAGTACTACGCTCCCCTAGATCTCTACGCGCGTAATACTAAGCACCCCCAGATTTTTACACGCCGAGTACTACGCGTCCCTACATTTCTACGCGAGTAGTACTACACTCCCCTAGATCTCTACGCGCGTAATACTAGGCGCCCCTAGATCTCTAAGCGCGTAGTACTACGCGCCCCTAGATCTCTGCGCGCGTAGTACTACGCACCCCTAGATCTCTGCGCGCGTAGTACTACGCACCCCTAGATCTGTGCGCGCGTCGTACTACGCGCTCCTAGATCTCTGCGCGCGTAGTACTACGCACCCCTAGATCTCTGCGCGGGTAGTACTTCGCGCCCCTAGATCTCTGCGCGCGTAGTACTACGCGCCCCTAGATCTCTGCGCGCGTAGTACTACGCACCCCTAGATCTCTGCGCGCGTAGTACTACGCACCCCTAGATCTGTGCGCGCGTCGTACTACGCGCTCCTAGATCTCTGCGCGTGTAGTACTACGCACCCCTAGATCTCTGCGCGGGTAGTACTTCGCGCCCCTAGATCTCTGCGCGCGTAGTACTACGCGCCCCTAGATCTCTGCGCGCGTAGTACTACGCACCCCTAGATCTCTGCGCGCGTAGTACTAGGCGCCCCTAGATCTCTAAGCGCGTAGTACTACGCACCCCTAGATCTCTGCGCGCGTAGTACTACGCGCTCCTAGATCTCTACACGCGGATTACTACGCACCCCTAGATTTCTACGCGTGTAGTATTATCTTCCCCTAAATGTCTACACGCGTAGCACTACGTTTCCCTAGATCTCCACGCGCGTAGTACCAGGCTCCCCTAGATCTCTACGCTCGTAGAGCTACGTTTCCTTAGATCTCCACGCGCATAGTATTATATTTCTCTAGATCTCCACATGCGTAGTGCCATGACCCCCGAAATCTCCCCACGCCTCGCACTGCGTTCCCCTACATCTCCATAAACGTAGCCCCGCGTCCCCTTATATCTCCACACGTCCACTACATACTACTTTCCCCTAAATCTCACTAATCCCCGCAGAAATTTCGGGATCAACCCCGCGCCTAGTGTCTTAATCGAGGGAGAACCGTTGCAGGACACAGTTTGTCGCCGGATGGACACTCGGTGATCGTCCTTCCGAAAGAAATAATAGCCCAAGGGTGGCCGTGAAGAGGCGCGAAAGGAGAAAACGAGGGCAGATGATGGGCCTCCAGTCGGCCGTCGTCTCTCTCTCTCTCTCTCTCTCTCTCTCTCTCTCTCTCTCTCTCTCTCTCTCTCTCTCTCGAGTTAAGTGGTTAGCTCGGGAAGCGGTTTCGATTAGCCAGCTCGTTGAACCCGTGGACTCGACGAGCGACGTCGACGATCGGCGTCGCGCAAGAGGCCCCGCGAGGATTCCAACCGTAGCATCCTTCTTCCTCCTCCTCTGCTCCCGCGCCACCCTCTTCGACAGTATATATCGCATTTCTCTGGTCGTGATCTATGACGACGTGAATTCGCCCGATGGCGAAACTGGGGGCAATTGTTTCTTGGGAGAATCGTCGCGAAGAACGGTCGTTCAATTCCTTGACCATTTCACGGATAGATAGATGATTTCAGTTTGAGGAGGATCAGGCTAGTGGTTCTGGTTTCCTAACTGAGATTGTGTACGAGGAAAAAGGGAGTTGAAATAGAGATATCAATTCTTCCATGCCTTCACTTTACAACTTCTATAATTCTTGGTATTGAAACTCTTCAATTCGTTCTAGTAGTTGGTTTTGGGTAAGAAATTTCCAAATTCTAGGTACAATTTAAGGAGGGAATCCTATTTTTGCGGCTAAAACATAGCAAAATTGAGAAATTTTTTTGAAGAGGCTAGCGATTCGATTCATATCAATTTGGACCATGTGTTTATGCATCTCTGCAGAAGTTGCAGTTTTTTTTTTTACTAACAAGGGAACACCGCGAACCCGGACTCACCAATTGGAACGCAACTTTGTGGGTTTTTAGAATGACTCAAAACAAGAATAACGGTGTGTTTCATGTGAGCCCTATCGCCCTTTAAGGGGGTGAAAACTAACCTCAAAGTCAAATTGGCACTTCCACTTTTTCGCGTATAGCTCTCAAAGTACAACAGACAGAAAAAAATGTTTCAAACAAAAGTGTAATGGTTCAATAAGCGCTACAAACTTGCGTTAACAAAATTTTGAAAACAGTTTTAAAAAAATACCTGAACGAAAAATAACTTTTTTCAAAATCTTGTTAACGCAAGTTTGCAGCGCTTATTGCACCATTAAACTTTTGTTTGAAACATTTTTTGGTGTCTGTTGTACTTTGAGAATTATTCGCGAGAAAGTGGAAGTGCCAATTTGACTTTGAGGTTAGTTTTCACCCCCTTAAAGGGCGATAGGGCCCAAATAAAACACACCGCTGTTCTTGTTTTGAGTCACTCTAAAAACCCACAAAGTTACGCTCCAATCGGTGAGTCCGGGTTCGCGGTGTTCGCTTGTAAGTTTTAAGAATAAGTATAGAAAAAAAATATGTTTTTTAATTCATAAAACGGGATTCTCCGGTTAAAGATGCTAACGTATACCCATGTAAAGTCACTGATGATCTCCAAAAGGAACAATAATGGAACTTTTACTCACCATTCTTCTTACTTCTAATCAAACTGACTGGAGAATTATAATTATTCCTGATTCAAAGAATCCTCTGACTGAAAGTGAAAATTCCACGCTTATATCCTCCACACCTACAGTGTAAATACTAATCATCTAAAAGAGACTCCTCGCAACTGAGAATCTTAAAAGAAACCATCACCCTGAATCCACATCTTGATCGTCAGTCCCACTCAAAAAGGTGCGAACCTACCCCTGACAACCGACCCCCTCGATTTAAATCCGAAAATCGCGAAATTTGTTTCCACCTTTGCCCGAAGACCGCAGAAACAACCCCCAAAGTAATATTTCAGCTCGTCGTTAACCGTTTTCCCGTTTGTTGCAGAATCCTTCAGAGCTCAGCGAGGAATCTCAGTCAGCGGTGTAAGCTGAAAGACGAAAAGCCAAAGGGAGCAGGTGCACGGCGCGGAGGGTGAGTACCGCCTGGCGTACGTTTTAAGAATTTCAGCCGAGGAGGGTGTGTATCCGTCGAAGAAGGCTGCCTAACAAACTCAAACGGAATTCCGCTTATGACATACCTTTTTTCATCCGACGAACGTGTTTGCCGACAGCTTATTCCCTCCCGAGCCTCTGTCTTCGGTAAACACGCCCTCCTGAAAATCCAACCCTTGCAGTCGCGCTGCTGCGCCCCTTTTGGGTGCATAATGCACGGAAAGGTGCTTACAGGGCTCCGCGAACGACTCTGCAATATTATTCACTTTCGTGACCAATATCGAATAAAAATGTCGAATAAAAAACATGAAGAAACCTTTTCTCTAGGCAAATATAAATATACGTAAAACATTTGAGGAGTTTGAAAAACTATTTGGATAATTATTTAAAGAACTATTTATAGCAGTTCATATACACAAATTAGTATACTGTCAGTGACTAAAATTCACTTCACAAAGGATGTGTGATATTTATTAGAATTCCTTCAGAAAATTTTCCTTCTGACGATTTCAGATTTTTCTAACACCCCTTTGGAAGATCCACCAAATCAATAATTTCCCAGTAAACAGCGTTAGACTGCTGGAAATGGTACCTCGTGCCTGCACGATTTCGAGGCACCTGTAATCGAATCGGTAAATGAATAGAACCAAAGCATCCCGGCGGAAGCAGCTATCGTTGGAATCAGATAAGGCGGTGAACGCGATCGGTCGCATCTGCGTTCCGTTCTTGTTCTCCGCGAATGGGGTTGTGGCCGTGCCGTCTTTATTCCGGTGGCACGGTCGGTCGACAGGCTGTATCTGAGTCTCGGCATCTAATAATAAACGGGTCGAGCATTGTTGGAAAATGGGTCGACTGCGCTGGCATCTCCGCCGATGTATCGAACGTTGTCTGAACGCGCGGGCGCGTGTTGGGTGCACACGGTGCGCGCAGCCAGCTACTTCGCCACTGTTTGCATAATGCCGTTCGCAGCCCCATCCACGAGCTGTCCGGAGCGTGACACGCGGCAGACTGAATGAATGCGCTCAGGAATCGGCACAGTTTCTAACTTGGCACAAGACGTCCTACTGTGTGCTCCACGGTCGGCTTGCGGACGTGTTGTCCGCCTTGAAAGGGGAGAAACTCAACGACGAGGGTTTGGGAGCATCTATCTTGGAGAGGGGTCGGTGGGGGTGGTAAAGATTGTTATGAATGAGGATGAATCGTCGTGGTTGGTGGATTTCATTTAGGTTTGCGTAGGAATCGGTTCTTCTGAATTTTGGTGAGCGTGGGACTTTGTTGTGGAGGGATCTCGAGGCAGGAAGTACATAATATGTTTTTGGAGATGTTTACGCGCGTGGTAGGTACAAAGTATGTTCTCCTTGATCCCTACGTGCATAGTACCTACTAAGTTTCCTTACAATTAGATGCCTACGCGTTTAGTACGACGCGCCCCTAGATTTCTACGCGCGTTGTACTATGCTTCCTTAGATCTCTGCGCGCGTAGTACTACACACCCCTAGATATCTGCGCGTGTAGTACTACGCTCCCCTAGATATCTACCCGCGTAATACTAAGCGCCCTTAGATCTCTAAGTGCGTAGTACTACACGCCCCTAGATTTCTACGCGTGTAGTATTACATTCCTCTAAATCTCTGCACGCGTAGTTCTACGCTCCCCTAGGTCTCTGCGCGCGTAATACTAGGCGCCCCTAGATTTCTACGCCCGTAGTACTATGTTTCCCTAGATCTCTGTGCACGTAGTACTACTCACCTCTAGATCTCTACGCGCGTAGTACTACGCTCCTCTAGATCTCTACGCGTGTAATACTACGCTCCCCTAGATCTCTACGCGCGCAATACTAAGCGCCCTTAGATCTCTAAGTGCGTAGTACTACACGCCCCTAGATTTCTACGCGTGTAGTATTACGTTCCCCTAAATCTCTGCACGCGTAGTTCTACGCTCCGCTAGGTCTCTGCGCGCGTAATACTAAGCGCCCCTAGATTTCTACGCCCGTAGTACTATGTTTCCCCAGATCTCTGCGCGCGTAGTACTACGCACCCCTATATCTCTACGCGCGTAGTACTACGCTCCTCTAGATCTCTACGCGCGTAATACTAGGCGTACCTAGATCTCTAAGCGCGTAGTACTACGTGCCTCTAGATTTCTACGCGTGTAGTATTACGTTCCCCTAAATCTCTGCACGCGTAGTTCTACGCTCCGCTAGGTCTCTGCGCGCGTAATACTAAGCGCCCCTAGATTTCTACGCCCGTAGTACTATGTTTCCCCAGATCTCTGCGCGCGTAGTACTACGCACCCCTATATCTCTACGCGCGTAGTACTACGCTCCTCTAGATCTCTACGCGCGTAATACTAGGCGTACCTAGATCTCTAAGCGCGTAGTACTACGTGCCTCTAGATTTCTACGCGTGTAGTATTACGTTCCCCTAAATCTCTGCACGCGTAGTTCTACGCTCCGCTAGGTCTCTGCGCGCGTAATGCTAAGCGCCCCTAGATTTCTATGCCCGTAGTACTATGTTTCCCTAGATCTCTGCGCGCGTAGTACTACTCACCCCTAGATCTCTACGCGCGTAGTGCTACGCTCCTCTAGATCTCTACGCGCGTAATACTACGCTCCCCTAGATCTCTAAGCGCGTAGTACTATGCACCCCTAGATTTCTATGCGAGTAGTACTACGCTCCCCTAGATCTCTAAGCGCGTAGTACTACGCACCCCTAGATTTCTATGCGAGTAGTACTACGCGCCCCTAGATTTCTACGCGAGTAGTACTACACTCTCCTAGATCTGTACGCGCGTAGTACTACGTTTCCCTAGATCTCTACTCGCCTTAATGCGATATCCTCTTAAATCTGTATCCTCGCAGTACAGCGTTCCCCTGGATCTCCTCCAGTACTCCACTTGCGACCGACCTGCAATTGGCGAGTATCGTACTCCATCCCTCTCCGCAACGTCCGATGAAAAGCTGTCTGGATAGTTTCGCATCGTGCCCTTCTTCTCCCCCGATCGCTTATCACGCGTCCAACAAATTTACCCAGACCGTGACGATCCGGGGAGCAGCCGGTAACCGTCGTCGGATGGGAAAACCGGGCGAACCTAACCGTCCCATTGAAACCCACAAATCCAACTGTCGCGCGGGCGACACGATAAATTTCCGTGAAGGGGGCGCGCAGCTAAAGATCGACCGGGGCCGCTCTGATAATATAGGTGCGAACCACCGCAAATCCAACTCCGGGCGAAACTGGCGCGATAAATTCCCGTTTATCTGTCGTCCAAGGGGACAATCAGTCGCGGCTCCGCTGAAATAGAACCGCGCGAAGCCTCTTTCGCCTTTCACGGAGTTTAATAACTTCCCCATTCTCAATTACACCGCGAAGGTAACGGGCCGGCCCGACTAACCCGCGCCGCGGAGAGAGTGAAACGCCCCCGCGATAACTTCCCACCGTATTTTCCGCATAGTTTATAACAACCGCGCTCCGCGAGCGCATAAATCCGCCGATGCGCGTCCGTTACTTTTCCTTTCGCGAGTATATATTGCGCCAGCGAAACGACCGCCGGAAGAATCACGACGATCCTCTTAGACTACAGCATAAAGGAGCACCGAAACTTCGACGTAAGCTGCACATCTGTTACGAACTCCCGGGTCGTTTCCTTGACTTAAATTTCGGCCAAGGAACGGGCGAGCGAGAATTTGAAACTCTGCCCAGCCCCGTCGACTCTAGCCTCGTTCGTCACCGCGCAAGTTACGAGAGGTGGTCAGGAACCACTTCCCCCAACGAGGGATCTTGACGGGCAAGAAAATTGTGTTTCGGTCAGTTTGCAAGTAAAACGACGAGGTTTAGTTGAGCCATGATCTCTGCTAGGGAAGCCATGATCCCTGCAGAGCCTTGGAACGTGGTAGTATTTAACGTTTGGACTAGCGTTTGCGTCTTTTTACGCCGAGGGAAGAACGCACATATTTTGTGAGAAGCTTTGGAAGTATTCTCCTAGATAATAATAATAATAATAAATCGTCTTTATTCCGTGTTTAACATAATATACATAAGTAGCAAAACCGTATCGCAGGTCGCGGAATGGGCGAGGCTCAGCGCAGCGGCTATTATGCCTGACCCGAGATATCTCTGAATATTTAAGAAAGGCAAGGTGAGAAAGGCCTGATAGATTTAAAGTGCTTTTCTAACTCACAAGGGAAAGGTAAACTTTTTATCAAATGATAGTCCTCATTAAAAGATGTAACTTTTGTCTGAAAATTTTTTTTCTCTCTTTTGCACTTCGCGAGTTATAACAGAAAATCGGAAAGTATTCGAATATTCAGGGGTCGTTATCACCCCTTCAGAGTGAATTTGGGCAGTAAAAAAAAATTGCTTAATACGTACCAAGATGTCCTCTACATATCCTCAAAGTTTCATAATTTTTTGAATTTTCGGATTGAGGATCTTCGCTTGTCAGAATGGTAACCCTCGCGCGAGAGACGCAGGGTCCACTTTGACCCACCTGAAAACAACGTATGCCATTAATTATCAATACCACTGCTCTCAGAAAATTAGAATTTCGCTAATTTAAAACATTACTTCTTATTCTTTTAAACATCATAACACGGGTCAAAATGGCCCCCGTGCTCTATCAAACAAAAGTGTTAAAATACCTTACACCCAGAAGAAATACACCACTCGGGTAGAATTCTAAAAAAAAAACCAACTCTTGTTACACAAAAACGAATAACGCAATTCTGCTTGTGTTCCTAATCCCCACAGACGCGGCACTTCCGTTTGAAGAGCCACTGAGTCCGTCAAAAGCAAACGTGTCTGTTGCAAAGCGCAGCGCTCGTTTATGGAGCGGCGGCAAATAATGCGGCGCAAGTAGCAGAAAATGTGGCACGGCGATACTTTCGTGGCGCACCCGACGAGAGGGGGAGAGGAATTTATTTTCTCGTTTTAGCCACGGCTTGTTCGGTTAGCCGCACCCGGGGTCGACCGAAGCAATTTCATCTCAGGTAACGCGAACTGATATAGAGGAAGCTTTGTTCCCCGGCCGCGATATACCGTCTGTCCCTTTTGCCGCGAGCCTCTTTCCCCGCCCTTCGTTCTGCGTTCCCGAAACTGTTGTCTGTCTGTTTCAACTTCTCGTCTGCCCCCGGCTCGGGGATTAACAACCACGCGGCTGCTAATGAAACAGGTTGCTGGTCAGATTACGCTCCTCTCTGCGTCGGTTAACGACGCACCTTTCGGGGGTGGCGTCCTCGACGTGTCTTCTCTACGCCCGAGTCTTTTTCTCATTTCCCTTCCATCTGCGAGCGTGTCGCTGTTAAGGCTACTTTCGTCCCTTCGGCTCGCTAATGACGTACACTGGCGAAAGTGTTTACTGTATTTGCCATGGGACTAGGTGGTGCGACGGGGTTTTAGGGGGATTTGAAAGTGGGTGGCGTCATAGGGCAATTATTATTATTATTCATAAATGGGTTTAAACCCATTAAGGGGTTATACCTAGTCAGGAGGCCGAAAAGAGGCGAATGATGGTGAATTTTTTTTGAAAAAGCGGAAGCATATATTTTTACAGAACTTTTTGCACTCAAAGGAGCAACATTTAAAGAACATTTCGTAATTTCTTTGTAGAAAAGTATTTACATTTATAATAAAAATACAACGACTTCGGAATGACGGGGGGATTTTTTTTCAATGTATAGTTTCGATTATATCAACGAAAAATGGCTTCATGGTTATCGTTAATCGATAGTTTTTTAGATATCTTGCTCATCGTTTTTAAAAAAGGCTTCTTGGATGTTGTTGTATTTTTATTATAAACGTAAATATTTTCCTACAAAGAGAACTACCAAATGTTCTTTAAATGTTGCTCTGGTAAGTGCAAAAAGTTCTGTACAAATATATGCTGCGGCTTTTTCAAAAAAATTCACAAACATTCGCCTCTTTTCGGCCTCCTGACTAGGTATAACCCCTTAAGGTGCAAATCCACGATGAGACAAAAATATTGCGTCTCACATTGAGAAAATTATGTTATTATTTTATTATTTTTTAAATATTTTGTCATCAGTTTCGTGAAACGCGAGTATTTCCATTATTTAAATTTAGAGGTTGCTGAGAATTTTGTCTCGTGATAGAAAAATCTCATCGTGGATTTGCACCTTAAGATAAAAAGCGTACATAACACTTTGTGCATGCATAGATTGAATAAGATAAACATACATAAATACATAATACATAGAAAATATATAAAAAATATACCTATAAAAGAAAAATTAAAAATAGAGAATGAAAATGATAATATGATACGATATAGTCATGCTCTAATAGTCTTTTTCTAGAAATCTAAATTTTGATATTTTGCAATTTATATTTGAAGAAATAGTATTGGATAAAAGCGACTTTTTTGTTAATAATAAAATTAAAAAATTTCGTGAATTTTGAGGTCTAAAAATTTACAGAAATATTGGCAAAGACCCCCTTGGATCACGAAGGGTTAAAGTTGTTCCCCGACTGTGTCTCCAAATATGTAGCCACTAGTTTCAATTGAGCCCTTAACGTAGCTCGTTAGGTCGCCTTTGATCAAGTTACTTGATCCTTCATTCGTTCTTACAGCAAGCATCTTAGGTACATCGCCATAGTAGACAATCACCCAATCAGCCACTGTACTACCCCTAAATCCACAGGAATATGACCAAATAACTGCAACCCTCAATAATACCACGTTACACCCCACTTAACCAAATCTCCAACTAATCACTATGCCTCCCCAAGCCACAGAGCACCACCCATTACTCCAATACCCCCACCCTTCACCATCAGACTCCACGCAGTACCTATTAACCCCTTCCCCAATTACGTCACCGAAGTTCTTGCTCCCCAAACTTGTCCCTACCAGCGACTTTCACCCCTTTGAAGTGAAGTTTATGAATAAGGAACGGATCTCCCGGTACCCCCTTTCAAATCCTTCATCCCTAACGTCTCATACAACTCGTGTATAACTCTTGGTCGGTCAGAGGTGGCAAGGGGCGAGTACCTTAGGCCAATATGTATCGCAGGGGGTGGCTGGCGCGCGGGACAACGTTGTAACTCACCGCGACTCGTGTTTCGTCGTAGCCCTGGCAGGGTGGTTCGCTCGCCCAACAAAGTGGCCAGGGATACCTAGGCGGATGGACGGAGAAGGGTCGCTTCCTATTCGCCCTCAGCCAGCGTAAAATAGTGCGGTAATTCCGCGGCAGGGCTGAAATTAAATCAGAAGGCAGAAGCAGCCGCGGTTATTATTGCCTGCGCGCAGAGTGGATGGACTGGTACCTCGTTCGTGCTACGATATTTAAAAAGGGACTCGGATAAAACAGCGGTCGGTAGGGGAAAGAATTTAATTATACCAGAGGAGGGGGCAGATCAAAGGAACATGGACACGGCGAGTCCTGTATGCTGTGTTCAATTAAGGGAACGACGATGATGAGGCAAGAAACGAGATAGATGCTATTCAATAGAATGTTATTCTCGCGGGCATATTTTCCATCGAGCAACGTTTGCCGCACGCTTGCACGGGGAAGTATCCTTTATAGTCGGAGTAAATAGTTTTGCGCTTTTTATCGGCTCTAGTTAGGGCAACGCACGGGGAAGGGGAGGTAATGGGAATATCCCGTATTTGTGTCAAGAGACGATCGATACTCTCGGGTCATGCTGTTGCGTGTTCGCCGTGGATAACAGGGATATCGGTGGCCCCCTTCCCGTATTTTCCTCGGTTTAGGCGTCCGTTGAATTTCGAGGGTGATTAATCCGCTGCAGCTCCGAGTGGAATGTCTACTTTCTGGCGTCGCTGAGAGGTCGCTCGAGGAGGCACTGTGTTCCAGTGGAAAGGCTTGGCCCCTGATCGTATCGAGCGCTGTTTCAGCCAGCATTCTCACATTCCACGTCATTCTTTAAAACCTGTCGTCTTATATCTTCGACACCTTCAGGGTGCGAGGTTTTGAAAAATATTCTCGACGTTTTTCAGAACAATCCGCGTGTAAACACTCTGATTAACTAAATAGAACTTCTTTCGATATTCTCGTTTAAAGACACCTTCCTGAGAACACTTCAAGCTGTCCTGCATTCGCTATTGCCAGGTGCTAGCCCCACCATGGAATCGAGACTGTTAGTCCTCGCCAGCGCCACCAGAGGTCTAATCCTTCGAACTCTTTCTCGCAAGTGCCAGGTCTCAGTGTCGTTCGTATATATACAAGTTCCAAGTTTATTCCTCTCGGTCCCCACAGGGATTGTATTGGTCAATGTGCTGGTGCGCAGGGACAGGGGACTTTTGGGAACAATCAACAACTGGATCAATGTACAAAAAAATCCCTCTCGGTTCCCACACAACAAGGTCCCGTCAGCTTTAATAACCCCCTCTAAAGGAAACACACACTTTATCAGATCCCCGTGTGTCAGTTACGTTCCGGCGTACCACCAGTGGTAAGAAGAAGAAGGAGGGGGGCTCTAGAGGGGAGGGTGGTCTCTTCTTCTTCTTACCTACCACTAGCACGCCGGAACGGAACTGACACGGAACTGAGATAAGAGTGTGTTTAGACCTTAATGAATGAGTCCAGTCCGTCTGCCGGTACGGAAGACACGAAAATATAATACACTCACGTGTTCAATAAATCCCCCTACCCCCTACCTACCACACCTACCACTGCAAGTAAAAGTTATTATAGAAAACTCCAAGTCGAGAAAGATAGATGGATGATCCATTCATTCTCGTCCAGGAAGCGGGGTGGTTCCCCGGACGTTAACAACCAAAAACCAACACCCTATCATCGAATCCCAAACAAAACCCTAGTCAACAAACTACACGTGGCCCCATGAAAGAGGAAAGTTTAATACCAGAGAAAGAAGAGATAGAGATAGAGAGAGAGGGAGAGAGGGAGAGGGAGAGGGAGAGAGAGAGAGAGAGAGAGAGAGAGAGAGAGAGAGCCGTAAGCACATCCACCACCAAAACTCCTTCTGAAATGAGAGGAACCCAGTTGTTGTTTGGGACCGAGAACAATCGCGTGCTTGCAATGCTATTCGATGCTGCGTCACGCTTGAAACGCCAGGCCCCGCGGAATGCCTTTCGTTGGATAATTAGTAGTGTAGCCATTTTAGCCGACGTTCCGCTGAACGAGGCGGCGATGAATTGCCTTGTAATTCGGGGGGTGGGGGGAGGGGGGCATACGCCGCCGTACGTTCGCAATTCATGACATCCCCCCGTGTTCCTCGCATTCGGGTTTGTAAAGTACCATGAACGTGCGCGTAAACACCTACACGCTTGCTGTTTATTCTCCGCGGTGGGACTATGTTCCTCCGTGTCGTTCAAACGACGCAGAATGGGATACTAATTCGAGAGCGACGACGCCTGCAGGCAGGGCAAACGAGAGAGGGGGGGGGGGGGGGGTGGAGGCTGTTGAAAAGGGGGCGACACGCTGAAAGACGAAAATGAGGAGACTTCCGACGTGGATGGCCGTGTCTGTTCCACTCGGGGGGGCATTCAGCGCGATAGTCCGTCTTGGGGGCGAGCCTTTGTTTTCGTGGATGAGGATTGAAGGGCTGGCGGGAGATTTTCATATCGAATTAGTCGCCGGTGAACAGGACGGGCTTTGAAAGGGAATCTTTTTAGAAATGGGACACTTGTTCCCCGTCGTTCGACATCTTTACAATAGAGTTCATGGCAAGTATACTCTGAAATCTAAATAAAATCCTCTAGACCCATAAAACTAATTGTAAGTTTCGAGAAATAGCCATCTTTATTTTTCACAAGGGATGCAAAATGTAGTGGTGGTAAAATAATAAATTTTTGCAAACATGGACACGATATCAAGTGGATTCCAATGAGCCAATGCTTGGCAGAAAGTGGCCCAACATCACAAGGTTGAAATTTATTTCCTGAACACTACTAGGGGAAGGTTGCCTATTTTGGATCACTTTTTTATTTTTCTCTCCTACACGGGCATAACACATTGTAGAAAGCAAATAGAAACGGAAAAAAGATCTACATTTCATGTAGATTTTATCATGTATTTAGTGTGTTGATAAAATATGTGATTAAAATAATATCTCGAAAAAACTAAACTAATGATTTCGGTCCATTCCAGGCAACCAGTTTCGTAATTTGGACCACCGATTTCCTACGTTGGACCGCTACTAAAAACCAATGAATTCAAATATACAGTCTAAAAAACACTGATCGGGGCATTGAAAAAAAATAGAAACAGGAAGAAACAAGTGTCTTACGGTGCACGTAGTGCAATAGTACGTTGTTTTGGTGGATTTCACATTAGCACAACGTGTATGAACCCAGGTGCAACATTGAAGACATCGTATCATATCTTCTTTACTGTTTCTGTTTCAGCACGTTGTGTCAATATATATAAAACTAAAAAGTTAAAAATAAAAAAAATTTAAAAATATTAAAACCAACTTTAAAAAAATAAAATTGCACTAAAAAGTAAAAAACAATTTTTTCCCTTATTTAATCTACGATACTCTCATATTTTTTAAGTCGGTGCCTCATCATTTGCACTGTGTAAATCTGGCTTAAAAAATATGAGAGTCATAGATTAAATAAGAGAAAAAATTATTTTTTACTTTTTAGTGGAATTTTATTTTTTTGAAGTCGGTTTTAATTTTTTTTTTAAATTTTTTTAGTATGCTCTTAACTACTCGTTACCATAACATAGATTGTATCCTAGAATGGACCGGTCCAATTCAAGCAACTAGTGATGGTCCAATATTAGGCAACTTGTATGGTACATCAAAAAGATATGTTTTCATTGTTATACTTATAAGAATATGGGAAAGTAAGGACATGAAGTTATAGCTGAGACAGCACACTTTACACTCGTATCGTTTAAAATTATGGTATTTTCAAGATGTAGAAAGAAATTCTCTTGAATTAGACAAACTAATGAATAACCGTCTCGCTGTTCTCGCACGTTCCATCTCCACTTCCTAAATCAGTGTAGCCAAAAGAACCACTGCAAATATATTTGTTTATCGAGATACACAAATGGTCCAATTTAGGAGCCGGTCCAATAAAGGCAACTCTCCCCTATAACCATTTCGTGAATATAGAATCAGGGCAAAGTTAGATACACAACAGTCTCTTTGTGTGACTCACCTGAGTTGAAGGGATGAACATATTTTTTATGCAAATTCAATAAAATCCATTAAGTGATTATAAAAATTTATTTAAAGAATAAAATCCAGTTTCCTTTTCTTTTCACAACGCTCCTGAATTACTTCAGTCGCGGTTACATTAATCTCCCTTTCCCTTTTCCTTTAGGGGGTGCCAAGGCCTCTTAGGGCCGCCCTCTGTGTGCGCTACCGAATATAGCATAAATGACAAACCATTACACGCAATACACAGTAAATATCAGTAGCAAGTGTGCATGTGGTGTACTTTAGAGATGGCACAGAAGTAGTGTTGTAAAAATGCTTTAGGAGTAATCTAGGAAAAGTATGGAGGTCGGATAGTAGTTTCCATGGTTCCTGCTAACGGACTACGCCCGTTCCTGGCGACTGTCCGAAAACACCCAGCGTTCCGTGTCGCGTTCACGGACCAATTAATTCAGGGGGCTCGTGGCCCGTTCACCTGACGGCGCGCGCAATGGAGCGCAGAGATATATCTGCGAGCGTAATTCGCGCGCGTAATATTCGCGACACTTCCAGGCAAGTGTATCCAGCGTTATCGCGTCGCCCGCGAATTGCCATGGAAATAGACATACTGCCAGCAATTATTACAAGCCCAGGCGGAAAGTTACCCGGTCTGCCTCTCGACCAGATCGACTGGATCGATCCTGCCTCCTACGTCCACCGACCTGGGCTATGTGATACATTTAATCCTTCGCATTTAAACTGCTCCAGTGACATGTCGACCGAAGTGCTCTCGACACTCGAGTAGATTTGTAACAAGAAGAATGTATTTTAGAGAAAAGCGGGTTAATAGAAAGCGGGTATAATATCTCGATGAATTTGAGAGAAGTAATAATGGAACACTGAGGGTTTAGTGGAACCCGCAATAATTAATTATTTACCTTAATTTATCCTCAAACAGTTACCTTTATTAATTCATTGTCAATTGCTATAATATTCCTCATGCTCGGAGAAATTCTAAAAATTAATGACACAAAGTGCAGATGAATGTCCATTTCGAATTAAATGCAAGCTCGTTCCCACTGACGGTGTACTTCTCGATTCCGTCTGGACCAGCTCCGATCGGAGAGGAGAGGGATAAGGAAATCGTGCAATTTCGCAGTATCGCTGAGCCGACAGAACCGCCGCTGATAGATGGAAAGGCATGGCTGGCTCGCTGCACCAGCATTTGGGACAGTTTTAATCCAGCGTCGTGGGCGTCGAGATCTTGTCGTTACGCGGGCACGTTCCACCAGTCGACCCACGTGCCCGCCATTTACCATTTCGCCATGCAGGTTTCTTAGGGAAATTGGCGCCTGCTATAAAGCCCCCGCCTCCGATCGCTATTGTAATTCGCAGTGGGCCAGCTGGCGCGTTTCTATTTTCCGCTGAAATCAATTCTTCAAACGCGACACTTGCTGCGCTTCGATCGAATGCGTTCTGAGCTTTCTTCGACGTAATATTCGATTTATCCGATTTATTCGATTCTCCTGACAATCGACAACTGTCAGAGAATAATTGCGTCAAATTACAATATAAATCTGTTCCATCTGCTCTTCGATAATGGCGAGTTAACGACGCACATATGATATTCAAGGAAAGTGAAAATTCTTAATTCTGAAACTGCAGAAATGGAAGCTGAGATTTCGGTAAATTTTATATTTATATAGATTCTGCTTGAATATTCAAGTCTACTTTTTGATCACTTCTCAGGGTTTTATATAAAGCTTGAAATAGAGTGCACGAAAGGTCGCAGACCTGCATGCAGTTGGCGTGCGCTGGAATCGTTCGCGTTGAAAGGAACAAGTGCGCCCTGCAGGGAACTCCTTAAAATTAATCTAATCAGACGCGTCGGAGCGCGCCTAAGTGGATTCGTGCATTAACAGCAAGGGCGCAGAGGGTAAGGTGGCCGTAGCACCTTCGACGAGCCTCTCCCACTCGCTAGATTTAACCCCCTTCTGGCCCTTACGTATTACCGGGCGAGTCGCGGAATAATTGGTAATTAGTCGACGCGCGGGGCTGTCGTTAAATTGGTTCCTCCTTAATGGAGCTGTCGCGTTGAAAGTATCGCGATTTAGTCGCAGGAACGTCCACTCCGCCGGATAACGTACACCCTCGCACGCGGGCTCTGAGATTAATTAGACGGGCCTTGCTACAAGTGCCAGCAGATAAGTGCTTAAAACGAACCATAAACAGTAGGTACCGAGCACCTTTTATCGAAAACACTTTAATGAATAACTTACGCTATTGGTCTATCTATTTCCTGTGAAATTCAATTTCTCAATATTCTTCGAATCTGGATTTACCAATTTAACGTAAATATTGCCGCGCTATAATATTGAATCCGATTCTCCTGCTATTACAATATTCCTAACTGTTTGCGCGCAGTGTATGCATAATGAGCTGGTCCAGTACTCTCGGCACGTGCGGATAACGCTCATAGGCGTTCAGCGAGCGTGTTTAACCGATACGGCTAAAGCATTTCCGCACAGAGGGTGCGCCGAGCGGTTGGATCTGAGCATTGAAAGGGTTGCAGGATGTTGCGAATGAAAATTCCACTACTGTCTAGAATCATTCGGTGCTCCATGCTTCTACGTCCTCCGAATTGCGTCTCGGAATGAATGGAGGGGCCGTAGCGTGGCAAGCGTCGCTTTTGAAACTCGGAGCACAGTGTTCTGGCACATGGAGGCTGCAAAAGAGCGGGCACGAGGGAAGAGGCTGTACGGAGAAGCTATTTTAATGTGAGGGCTCATTTACGAAGTGGCGGGCAGCGAGGAGTGCGGCTAATGGCACCGAATAAATTATCGCGCCATTCAAGGGCACGGAATGCCTAGCAAGACACTAGATTACCCGCAGACCAGCGATACGAGCCCAGTCAATCAAGGCTGTCGCATGCCGAACGTAATTAGTTAGTTCCAATCGGTGGTGTTCAACCGTGTGCCTCGTGTCTTCCTCCACTCGGTAATTCATTCGTTTCTTTGACGCTCAGAAATCCTCAGCAACATCGTCTTTGTAAGGGGCAACATAGGGTAAATCTGGGAGACGCGGTCGACCTCATATAAAATGGCTATTAAAACTAATACAGATATTACTTATTTTATGAGAACAAACCTAATATGTTCAGAATTTTAAGCTGATTCAGAAAACTGGTCGATATTTGCTTTAAGACAATATTTACTGTAAATCGGGTTGAAAACTGAAGTCATGACATCTGACCACCTCTCCCGAGGTGCCGGGAGAAATGGTTTCCGTCGTTGGCAGAGACCACTCACATAATTATTCATGGAAAAATAACAAAGATGAAAGCAAAATTATTTATGAGTGAATACAACTACTGATTCATTGATATTTAATTTGTTTACGCTAAACAAGTAAAGAACACATCAAAGATAAAACGAACTACCTGCCGGCGATTAGCAAGGCAAATGAGTACAAAAGTGAATAAATAAAATAAATAAACAATAATAATAATAAAATAATGATAAAAATTACAAATTTAAATAAAAATAATTTAAAAAATCATAATTCGACCATCTCTCCTTTCTGCAACGAGAGATGGTCTTCTCGTTACTTTTGAGAAGAAGAGTTAATATGGCTTAACACTTTGGCTGCATTTTCCCCTAATATCTCTACTATCTTATTATTCTCAAACATTAAACGAAAATAAACTCAGAACTATATTTTAAATACGATTTTGTACACCGTTGTTTGACAAAAGAGGTTAAATGTAACCTCAGTTTACCTTTTATATCCTGTAAATCTAGAAAAACACAGAAGGAACCGAAGTGACGCTATTCATTCAATTGTTTGGCTTCTAGAGAAGTAATTGGTCTGCAATTTAACGCGTTTTTACGTATAGACTCTGAAATATAGCGACTCGACCAACTCTCCGGCCCGACCGCGTCTCCCGGATTTACCCTACACCTAGGGGGCGAACAAGTAGGATGGATTTGAAGAATTTTCTTCGGTTGAGAAATGTGTTTATCAAAGAAACATTATATACGTTAGAAGGCTCCTCCTTTTGTCTATAAAATGTGAAAGTTTCATTAAAAAATTCGGAGAAGAAGCTGCAGGAGGTAGCTATTTCCGTACAACTGCTTTTTTTTCAGAAATGGTGCCTGTGGTGACCATCATATCCTCGCTGTTTTTTAATTGAAACAAAAAAGGAAAAATTGTTCTTAAAGTAGACAAAAGATACTAGTACATGTCCTAACTTATTTTTTTTTTCAATGTTTCGCAAAAGGGCGGGCATTTGAAGATAGAAGTTGACTTTACGATTGAAAATGTATAAAGTTCGTCTTCTAGGAGTTCTAGGTGTATGTTGCCCCTTAAGAAATCAAGTAATACTCCCCGACTACATTAAAACTTGAGCACCGAATCGATTGACCACCCCCCAGCGCACCCCATTCCACCAAACCACCAACGGAACCCTGAGAAAGAATAAATTAGGAGCGAGATTGCCCCCGTCGTCCCGCCGCGGCTAATAAACGCGTCTGTGGCTGAAACAGGGTAAGAAGGGGTGGTGGGAGGTTGAAGAGGTAAATTCACCCCGCCGCGTGAATATTAATTACCGAAATTGTGGCCGGCGTACTAATCCCCCTCGCTAAACGGAAGTCCCTCGTCTTAAGTTAATATCGCGAGGGGGGGGCGCCCGCGCTAGCGCAAGGGCGATGTGCCCTTGGGCGTTCAGAAATTGTCGGAGGCCGGGGGTGGGCAAGGAATGATTAAAGTCTCGCGGGCCCCGGCCAGCTTTCACAGGAACCGTCTCCGTGAAGATTAGCGGCCGACGAATCAATTAGTCGGGCCGCCTGGCCGGCTAATTGCGACTCGAATGCGGGAGGGGCTGGAAAAATCCGTGCGACTCTTCTTGGCCCGCCGTGGAGCAGCGCTCGAGCCACACTCTGTGAGATGGCGAACGCTCGGTGGACACGGAGAATTTCAATATTAGCCTGGCTGGAGACGGAACGAGACAAAGAAATTCTTCGAATGGCCCCGCTTCTTCTCTGGCTGCCCAACCCCTGGATCTTCTGCGCGTATCGCGTTGGTCATTGTTAATTTTTGGGGGGCAGGCTCGGGGGACGTTGAAATTTAGACGTGACGGCACTTTGACGTATGGTGCAGGAGGTCGGAGGGAGAATTTTGAGGGAGGAGCTTGTTTTGGGGTTGTGGGTTGGGATTTGGAAATGGAGATCCTAAATTGGGCATGGGAAGCTTCTTTTGGAAGTGGGGACATGAATTTGAGGACAGGGAGCTTAATTTTGGAGGTGAGAACCTTATGTTGGAAATGGAGACCTAAATTTGGGGGCAGGAATTTTAATTTGGGGGTGATGAGCTTATTTTGGGGGCAAGGACCTTCACTTGGAAATGGGGACTTAAACTTGGGGGCAGGGAACTTAATTGGGAGAGGGGGGGAACCTTAACTTGAAAATTGGGACCTAAACTTGAGGGCAGGAATCTTAATTTGAGGGTGAAGAGCTCAATATAGGGGGCAAGGTCCTTAACTTGGAAAAGGGGACTTAAACTTGAGGGTAGGGAGCTTGACTTAGAAATGGAGGCTTTATTTTTGGTGTACACACCTAGGGATTGCAATACCGGTAAACCGATTTACGATAAATCGCGAGAAATACCCTCAAATTTTTACCGGTAATTCGCCAAATATTTACCGGTAATTCGATAAATTATGTATAGCAATGTAGCGCATATATGCATTCCTTAATTCCGTCGATATCTACTCTGGTATCAGTGAAAAAAACTTCAATTAATAATAGACACGAAAACCGAAGTATCTCAGGAAGAACCAACTTTAAACCAAAAGAAAACTAAAAATCTGAAGCCACCAAAGAATAGACGTATTTTCAAGTAGAAAAAGTAAAAAGAAAATATCTACAAACGGCATATGAATTCTTAATGACTACCCGAAGGACAAGTAGAATCTAAGAGCGTTTTATCAGGAGACCAAAGTTTGGACAAATTACGTTTCTTGCGTGCTTATTTATTAAAAAGAATTGTTAAATAAAAAATATTTAATTACGTATATAAGTTAAGATTCTTTTAATTGTTTTCGCGGTGAAGATCCATATTAATAAGTAATGTCAATAGTTATACAAATATATCTATTTTGTGTTATATCATTTTATATTTTATGTTTAGAACAGTTTTATTTGCATATATTTTTTATAATCCTCGATTAGAGATCAAAATTTTTTTTTGTTATGTTTACTTTTATATTTTCAATACCTTAAAAAATTACCGGTAAATTACCGATAAACCGGTTTTGAATGAAAATTTTATCGAATTACCGGTAATCGAAAAAGTCGGTAAATTTGCAATCCCTATACACACCTTACCTTGGAGATGGAGGCCTAAACTTGGAAGCTGAGATCTTTGTTTGGGGGTAAGAACACTACTTACAAAATGGATACTTCAACTGTGTATGAAGACCCCAGATTGTGAACGAACGCCTTAACTCTAAAAGGGGACCTAAAGGGGAGGGGCAGGAATCTTAATCTGAAAATTAAGAACCTAAGAAATCGGGACCTTATTCTTAGGTCCCGAGCCTTAAGGGGAGGTTCCGGTCTAAAAGTCGATTTTTTTTATTTCATTTTCCAAATGTTCAAACTTTTAGGAATACGTGTTTAAAAGGATTTGTTGAAATTCGTAAAATTCTCGAAGTTATAGGCATCTGAGTAACGGCAAATGCATGGGTAACACCCGACCACTCGGCGCTCACGTAAAACTTTAAACGCGTTTTTCTCGAAACAGTGTTCTCAAAACGGTGGAACCCGTATCTCCGAAAGTTATTATCCGATTCGACTGAAACTTTTTTATTTTGAAGAATATACATCTGGCTAGGGGGAAACCAGAAAGAAATACAAAAAATTTAAAAATTACAATTTTTAAACGCGTTGAAAAGACGAGAAATATAGGGAAAAAGTGATTTCAAACTTCAAGTGTCGTTATTTTCTAAAAAAAAGGCCATTTTTGTGATTTTTCTGGGTCCCCTCCTAGCCAGAAGTATATTCTTCTAAATAAAAAAAGTTTCAGTCGAATCGGATAATAACTTTTGGAGACACAGGTCCCACCGATTTAGATGAATTTTTTGACGCCTTGACTTTAACAACTCCCCAGTGCCGTCTGCAATGATGAATTATAAAACAAAAAATATATTTCTATAATTTAAGACATTCTTAATACAATGCAGAAAGTCCCATTAAATTATATATAGTAGTTTTCCTTTAATTAATTCCTAAAGATCACCTATTTTTCGGGGCTATAGACCAGAACCTCTCCTTAAGGGGGCAGACCACTGTAACGGTCCGAAATGTAAGGATGTTTTCGGGAATTTATTTCAACCAAACAACGCAAGTAAATCAATGTATTGCTTAGTACAGTTAATAATGTACATATCGAAGGGTAAGAAAAACTTTATTTCAATCAAATTCATAAATCCGTTTCCTGTATACTCTTCGTCAAAATGTACGCTGCGACAAAATCGTGCTTGTCGTGTTAACAGTGTCCAGGCCATATGGTTAATCCTATTTCAAAAGGCAAAAATATTTAGAAACTAGGAGCCTACCTCTATTACATGACGATCAGAAAAAGGCAAAATCGCAAAAAATGACAAAATGGCAGACCACTGAAAAAATCATGTTTTCGTGGTACAAAATTCGGGAAATGTTGATAAAAAAAATTAGAAGCAGGTCGTTAATTGAAAAAAAAAACTGATCATCATGTAATACCAACAAGTTTTTCGTACAATAAATGCCCTTGTTCGTGTCAAGTGGATGTATAGTTTTCTCTATAGGCTGTCAACGCGGTTGAAAAATGTAATTCTGAAGAAAACGCGTTTAAAGTTCCGCTCGGCTCAGTCGCGCGCTTGACACCGCTTCACGGAATGTATTATATCTCCGTCAATTTTGCGAATTTCCTCCTAAAATTTGGAGAGCGCATTCTTGAAACGCACGTCTTTCAGAAAATGTGAGAAAATCATTCTTTCCTATTTTTTACAGTGGTCTGCCCCTTAACACAAAATTAGAGACCCAACCAGGATCTAACAAATAGCCTCTGAATCTTAAGTCGATCACATCTCTGAAACATGAAATCTATAGACAGATACTTGTCAAATCTTCTCCCTTAAATTCAACCCGTACAATACACCTCCAAAGGCCCGCCAACTTAGAAGCACCCTGTACAACGAAATCAGCATGTGAACGTTCATTTAAGCTTCGGTGCGCCAGAGGGGAGGCACACTTCAAGACCCGTGTTCCTCTCCGCCCCCTTCACTCTTCGCCCTCGGAACATTCTTGTACGTTCCCGAGTCGCGGTTAAAAGTCCGATGCCCGGTACGTGCCCCGAAATAATCGTGTAAGCGAGCTCCAGCCAAGTCCATCGACGGAATTCCCGATCCGGTCACGTGCGGCTCGCTCGGATGCCTAACGATTGTCGTCGACGCTGCTACAACGCACGCGAGCACCGCATTCGCAATGCATACACTGGCCACGCTTCCCTAGTGCTTAGCTTTTCGCCCCCACCCCCGTTCCATGCCCCACAGATTATTTCCCCGTGTCCAGTTCCCGGCCATCTACCCTTTCGTTTCTTATCACGATCATCGCTGAGCAGATCGTGGCTCGGAAGCATCAGAACCGCTTCAACTGGTATTAAGAGAGTGGGGGAGAGAAAAGACTATTTAAATTTCAAACTCCGAAAGCTTATCTAGTGAAAGTGTACGCTTATAATATATATTCTGTACGGATTTTTAGATACTTTAGATATTAGGGGAGAGTCGTGCAGTGCCGACCGCGCTAACTTTCCTTGTTATATCTTGGGTTAGAGTCGATAAAAATCAGAAATTCGAAAACGTGTTTGTAGTATAGATGGAACTTAGTAAGAGGAGGGAAATTATTTTTGTGAAATTTAATAATTAGAATTGGTTGAATTCGCAAAAGTAAAAAAGTTGAAATTTCTAGGAAACAAAAAATTGTCGTCCAGTACCGACCAACTATTAAATTAGTAGATTTCTAGGTCTAAATGATTAACAATGTTAATAAAGACGTTTAATTAGTACAATGCAAGAGTTTTTCAAATTTTATTTGTACAAACTCGCGAGTGAAATAATTAATATTCTCCTAATCTGTGCATTCGACGTGTGCGCCCAACCGTCACGTTCGGTTCACTGCACCCAATCTTTGTCGAATGATTCCTTGCAAACAGAGATGGGTAAAATTTTTATTTAAATAAAATTTCGAATAACGAATAAAAAAATTAACTTTATTCGTCGAATAAAAAAATTAACTTTATTCGTCGAATAAAAAAATTAACTTTATTCGTCGAATAAAAAAATTAACTTTGTTCATCGAATAAATTCTCATCGAATAAAAAAATTAACTTTATTCGTCGAATAATCTAAAGTTAAAGTAACTTTTATTTGATCCTTATTTAGATAATTTTTTATTTAGTTAATGCCCAACTCTGCTTGCAAATAATACACTGGATAACTTCTTCATTAAATCCTAGCTTCCTGTTTGTTAGGTTATCATACCTATCCTTATTTACTTTATTTTTCTGCGGGAAAAGGTAGAAGGAAGGCTAAATGAACATCTTATAAATTAATCTGAGTTGCTAACAGAGTGAACTCACAGATAAGAAAAATTTGGTCTCTACTGGTTGACAGAGTCTGTTGGTCGGTACCGCACGACAGTTGGATGGTCGGTACTGTACGACAAACACGGGGAAACATTTTCGATCGTGGTATATTATGTACAAAAAAATATTGCAAAACCAGGACGTTTTATTAAACTTAATAGACTGGAGATAGTACACATAGTAGAACAAAATCATTTACTTACACGAGAAACAAAAAATCAGATTTAAAAAATAACTTTTAACCCACTGAATATCAACGTATACGTTTAATACCTCAGAACATCGAGAGCAATGGAGTAAAAAATATGGCCCGGAAATAGGTTATAGAGAATTGTGATTTCCATTGGTTAATTCCCATAAAGTGCTAATATCTAGTCGAAGAAGCGAGAACTAGCTTTGGTCGGTACTGTACGCTGGTCGGTACTGCACGACTCTCCCATATTTATTTGGTTTTGTGTACATAGTGTCTATTTTATTTTATTATTTTATTGTAATTCCATAAATATTAAAAACTGAAAAAATTTGGAATACGTATAAATATCGTTTTGCTGTTTTAATTATATATATTTTTTTATAAAAATTCGAAGACCAGTTAAACCTTTTTTTTTTGGAATACTGGAATTCGAAAACCGGTTTTTCAAAAGTCGATTTTGTATAAACCCTATTTAACCCTAAGATTCCAATTAGATTTCTCGAAGCTCTAACACCTTGGCTCAACTATCAAGGAAGACCTAAAAATTCTTAAGATTGCACCGAGTTTCTTCCCGCTGAAACTGTTACACCCCCATCCGATTAAATCATCACCGAGACCGTTAACACTGCCAGGCGAAACCAATAGGACATAATCTCCATGCATTGGTGTTTCTCTATTAAATTAATAATTTATTGGGGGAGTGGGAGGAAGGTGCTTAAAATAAAGCGCCGTTAAAGCAGCCGACAGCAGAGGCCGGTCGTAATTATAAGAGCGTGGGCGGAAATTATTCGATCGTACGGACGTGCGTGGCCGAATTAACGATCTGTCGTTGCTATTTAATTTGTACTGGGGATTATTTAATACGCGTTATTTCATACGACGCGGACGCTCGCCGGCGATGCATGAATTTCCGAGTTATTAGCCGAACGCCCCGGTGAATTGAATTACATGGGCGAACGAGAATGCCCGTTTAGCGAGAATTGGCGAGACTCTTCTGGGATAAGGTGCCTTTACTAGATAAAAAGTTGCTATACGTTTTTAATTTACTCATTCGACAGTCAACTAGGTAAAGAACCCAATTACTGTCACCCTAAGCTATTTTACATAAAATAACGAATAAACCTTGTGAGATGATACATAAAAAAATTTAGCATAGAATTGAAACTGTTATTTATACGATACAAAAAATAGCACTTCATTTTTCCTTCGTTAATTTGAATAAGACGATCACGAATTTTAAGCGGATATTAGGAGAGTGAAAACGATGACTTCATTACTAGCGAAAGGGAAAATAAGGCGTTAAATAAAATGCTGTAATTGTAATATTTAAGGTATTAACATAACGAAATGTAATGTTTTAGATAATACAAGCATCATAGAAAGTAATAACGATCGGGATTCAACGATTCATTAAGTTTTTTTATTTAATAATTGGGTGACAGTGATTGGTACAAGCGATTTAAATTTTGGTATTACTAGCAGTAGTTGTTCATGTACATGAAACGACGTAGCCTTAAAATGAGATAAACAGTATTAGGTCAGCTGGCAGTAATTGGGGTGTCAGTAATTGAGGGCTCGGATGCAATAAGGGGACTAGAGCTCGAAAATACGAAAAAATATTATTCAAACGCTAAGAAATATTGGAAAATTAAATGTAGTTAAAACTGTATTTTAAAAAATATACTGTTGTAAAGCTCGTCACGACACACATTTTTTCTATTTACAGTTTTTTTTATCGAATCATTAGTATTCGAGATAAAAATTATAAACAAAAAATTTTTCATCGTCCAAAATCATTATTTCTTTAAACATAAATTGCGATAACTTGAGTAAATATTAACGGATCGTCATATCTTCTACAATTATTTATTAATCAGTGTGAAAATTGCTGAAAAACTTCCTTGTATATTAAGGAAAATCTTTGTCGCTGCAAGTTATATGTACCTCAAAATTGCCTCGATACTTTTTAACGGCGAACGTTGAAAAACATGGGTTATGTCCAATGTTACTTTTTAATTAAATATTATTACATTTTTTAACATAAGGGTTTTGTGCATACATTTTACGGCTTCGCTAGAGTTTTCTGAAGTTATGTTTTAAGTCTCATAACGATCCCTTAAGAGTTACTCAAGTTATCGCAATTTATGTTTAAAGAAATAATGATTTTGGTCGATGAAAAATTTTTTGTTTATAATATTTAGCTCGAATAGTAATGAATTGATAAACAAACTGTAAATAGAAAAAATGTGTGTCGTGACGAGCTTTACAACACTATATTTTTTTAAAATACAATTTAACAACATTTAATTTTCTAATATTTCTTAGCGTTTAGACAATACTTTTTCGCATTTTCGAGCGCTAGTCAGAATAGATTCTGAAACATATTTTTGAAATTGATGAATTTATAGATAAAAATCGAAGTTTTAAGATCCAGCAAATTTCTTTCATCAAGTAAACATATTAACCCTTCGTTGACACACCTCTTTTTTCGATCAACTTTAACATACCTGGGTGACTCACAGCCAAAATAATTTTTGAACGACTGCCATTCTCATATGAAGAATCCAATTGTTATGAAAAAAATCATGGGTCAATTTCATGGTCTGTAGAATATATTCCAATAGTTCTTTCACTGAAATTTCATCACAGTTCTTGTAGAAAAAATGTAGATTATCATATGTCGAGAAAACGGAAGCAAATTTTCAAAAAATTGTAACTTTTACGAATTTCAATATTAGTAGCTAAAAATCTACAGAGTTATTGTTCAGATATAATATTTTCAGAGAAAAAATAGTTTGTAAGTTGGCTTTGGAAAAAAGTATTTATTTTGCATATAGAAGGGTTAAACAATAATAAATAACAAGAACAACATATACTCTTAGTCTATAAGTACAAAACTATAAGATAATGTCAGGAGTGAACGCTTAAAGTGTCAGTAATTGGGTCCTTTACCCTATTTCTTAGAAAGCTTCAGCTATTACTGAGCTATTTTCATAATCCTCGTACCTAAATATCAATTGAAATACTAGAACGTCTACTCTATATCCACATTAGGTATCTACTGAAAGTGAAAGAAGAAGGGACAACGCATTACACGGGACATTATAGCTAAATCTAACACGATGAATTAAAACGAAACTGTAAATTATCGATAATGACCGGCGAGCGAAAATAATCGTACCGTTGCATATTGCATACCGCGTGGAGCCTATTTGCATCGCCGCCGGCATTCCGGACTCGCAGCCGGCCCCGCAGCGCTCTATTTCAGCGCGGGGATAGTGGTAGGTCCGAGGGACCCTTTAATCGATAAATGCTCATAGATTATCGTGCCCCAGTAAAGTTGCCGCGCGCGATAAGGGAAGCCGGCGATGTGCAATCTGGCTGCGAAATCTGAAAATCCCTGTGTAGCCCCCGTAGGATTTAATTGAAAGGCCTTGGACGCGGTCGTGTGACCCCCGTATGCGCTGAACCTTCCAATGGTCTTTAGAAACCGTTCGATACCCAATTTATGCCACTATCGGTATTAATTTATTGGAGGAATAATATTTACCACCCAATTTCACTTAATACAGACCTGGTATCCATCATTTTTTCATAAGAAGAATAAATTTGTTTAATAACACTTGGACCTTGATATTCACAGCTGCCACGAAGCTCCTTTTCTTCGAAAGAAGTTTCAGTCAACTCAGTCTTTTCTATAATAATATTACTTAG
Organism: Andrena hattorfiana; assembly: GCA_944738655.2. Taxonomy (NCBI): domain Eukaryota; kingdom Metazoa; phylum Arthropoda; class Insecta; order Hymenoptera; family Andrenidae; genus Andrena; species Andrena hattorfiana. The sequence continues at coordinate 7,648,301 of OX122889.2, forward strand.
CAGAAGTAATTATACCGAGTCGTAATAACTGCTCAGAAATTTTATTCGCCATTTGATTCAAGAACACTGAGGTCTTAATTAAAGGCCGATAGATGAACGTTGGATAGAGGGAATTAACTAGCCAGAGTGGACCGGGCGCGATAAGACTAACAGCAGATTTAATCTGACCGCGGGATCTGGGAACCCCCCCGTTTCGTTTTAATAGAATCTCATTGGAAGCGCGGGCTCGCCCGCAGCGCCCCGTGCAACGATTATCGCAGCGTCGATTTACAGTCGGGTCTAATAGCGCGGTAATTACGAAAAAGCTTTGTCCACGCGTGCTTCCTTCGTGGCGGTTTATTTCTTTTTTAAATCCCTTGACGCGCGACGCCACGTCACCGTGAATATTACAAACGGAGGGATGTTTTATGTGGGGACACGCGTCCCTGTGTGCCGGGCGTGTCGGAAATTGGATGTTGTCGCAGCGTGTTCGAAAATGGAAGCTTTTACGCGAGCGGCGCTCTCAATTTTCATCGGGCGCGCGCGGGCTTCAATTTTCCGCGGAATTAATGTCGAAAACACCATTCCGGGGCGTGCGAAAAATAATTAACAGCGGGCCCGCGCCTGTGTACAGTTAATGGCTTGGACGGCGCACGCGCGGTAAATCAACGAGGTGAAAACTTTTACGAAGAACAGTCTCCACGGGTAAGTCAGACACGCTGTGCTCTCGATGTAACCTGTCATAAATAATCGACAGTAATTGATTGTAATTATAAAACTGGATGGCCCCGCTTTAAGTGTATTAATGGCCACAGTGGCGCACTCAGGATTTATTCTGGGGGGGAGCGAGTAGATTAGATAAAAATATTTTTAACGCAAATTCAATAAAATTCTTTTGGTGATTATAAAAATTTATTTGAAGAATAATATTTAATTTCCTTTTTTTCTTACAACCCTCTTTCTTTGGGGGTAGAAGGGCCCCTTGGCTCCCCTCTGGGTGCGTCACTGAATGGACATTATTAATATTACTTTCCGAAAACACTTTGCTATGAATTAATCATTTATGTGCAGGGTTGCCACCTCTTCGGTTTTCGCCCGGAGACTTCGCGTTTTGAAGCAAATCTCCGGGCTCCGGTTTTACTGGAAAAATCTCCAGGTTGTAAAAAAATGAGATAATAACAAATTCTGGTATTATACGATGGTATTAATTTTATATACAACAAAAGTTATTAATTAAAAAAACATATACTTTTAAATTCTGAATTGTTTGAGCTCAAAAGAATTGCACACTTGTTTTCCGCATATTCGAGAACAAAACTTTATTTTTGCTTTTTCCATCTCCGAGTTTATATTCGAATCACCGGATAACCATGTGTGACATTCCGGGATTTATATAGTGATAAGGTGGCAACCCTGCTTACGTGGTTACGAAGTGAGGTTAGGAAAGCACCAGTCACGTGACTGATGACGCAAGCAGCCGCGTATGCGCGGGCTCGCCGTCCACATCGCTATTTCGCGCGAGGGAATCGAATGGGAAATTATGCCTTCCTTCCTGAAGCTTCGCAGAGATATTCTGCGTTAATGAAGCAGCGTTACCGTTGCGCGGGAAGACATTCCCCGCGAAGGAGCGCGGCAGAAGTCGTTTCCAAGTAAATCCCGGGGAACGGGTCGGGGATAAGCCAACCGGCAAGCCGAAAACGTAAATCCAAGTCAGATCCGATAGCCAGGCGAACGTAAACGGCGCGGCAGCCGGGATAGGGATCGTAAAAAGCCAATTCGTTCTGGCTCGCAACGTGGAAAAGCGTATAAGAGCGAATAAGTCGCGAGAAGCACGGCAACCCTGGCCGCCGCAAGGACGGTTAACCTCTAATTAAGAGGAATCGCTTCAATAATGGGCTGGGACAGTGAAACGGCTGAAAATCTCGGCAGGCAGCCGAACATAAAAACTCGTAGCGAGGTTTCCACGAGTCGAGCGGTAACTTCGAATCACTTCTGTGCTCGGCGGCATAAAATTCTCTAATTTTACAAGGAGGAATGCGGGGAATGAATATTTATGGTATTCGAGGTGCTGCACGGGTGAGGATCAATTGGCCACGATTTAGTACTCGCGGCTGATCGATACAGATTCGAGCTGGAACGAGCGCAACGGTCGGAGAGATCGAACGAATATTCCCGGGGTTATTTCAAACGCGCGCTGAATTTATGCGTCGCAAGGGGGCAGAGCAAAGTGTTTGCCTGCCCACTGACAGTCAACACAGGTACACCAATCCACCCGCTAATTACTGTCGGTAATCAGATGTCTGACCGACGCAGCAAATTGGCTAGTTACCAGTTGCGCCAATAGTCAATACGGCCGCGCATCGATCACCACCCCTGTTGCTGACCAACGACTACTCTCTTGATGTATATCCGCAAACAATTCACGTTGATTTCGGGTTTGTACGTGCCCATCGACGTTTTACAGCGCGTCCTAGGGAATTTCCGCCGCTCCCCTTTGACTCGGCGCAGGCTGTGTGTTTGCTCGCGGATTCCACTGACGTTTTAAACCGAGTGTAATTTAGACATTGATTTTTATTATATTTTATTTTATGCTTTTTGTGAATTTAGAGCTTGGCTTGTTTAACATTAAATAAGAGGCCCTCCCTCCGCAGGTTTAATTCTGCTTACGAAATGAATAATAATGACTTAATTACCCGCCTCTACAAAGGCGTTGTATAGATTTGAACCAAGAAGGATGTGTTTTTTGAGACATCAAAGAATCTGTAGGCGAAAAAGAGAAACCTGGGGCGACGGGACTCGAACCCAAGATTTGCGGGACCTCGGAGTACTAGCCAGACGCGCTACCAATTCCCCCAACGTCGCACAGTGGACAAACGACACCTTTTTGTATCAAGTTCCTGGAACTTTTGATAGAAATAAGGTAGAGGGATGAATCTTTTTCGATGTGAAAGCTAAGATGTTGGAGAATAAGGGAAAAATATTGGAAAAGTATAACAAACAAGCTTGGACTTTGTAAATCTATGTAGGGGAGAGCGGGGACAAACGTAACAAACACTTTTTACATTTGCCCTAGCTGCCAATTACCTCTTACTGATATAAAAACGAAAATTATGCCTTAAGATAGTGTGTTTCTTGGTCTATCATTTGACCACAAATGCAGCCTTCCATGATAAGTAGTCAAAGAGTTATGGCAATTCTTCGCAGTGACTGTCATTGTTACTTTTGTCCTGCAGGGGTAGGACCAAAGTAACATACTATGGGGACGAAAGTAACACTAATTATTTTCAGGAGAATTAAGTAAAAACTCTTCTTCCAAAGCAAAATAGGATTTTTTATTATCAGAAACAATAGAAACAAACATTTAAATAAACATATTTTAAGTAGGTAACGATAAAAAAGCAGCTTCAAATATTTATTTGATACTGTGTATTTGATTTAATATGGAATCTCGTGTAACGGCCCCAAAAGTAACTAATATTTGTGATCTTTTTTAAAAACTATTGTTAATATTGGATTCAACTCTTTTGGGATATAGGCAGGCATCTTTAAACTTATAGAAACTTTCGTCCCCGTAGTGACGTGTTATTTTTGTCCCCAGCCATGTTTTTCAGCATAGAACTGTTATAACGTACAAAATATACAAGACTTATCGAAATCAAATACACGAACTTATAAAGACATTATGTAAGAACGCTCTAACAAATAATTGGATCAATGTCTATAGTTTAACTATGAATATTAACAAAAAAAAAACCAACAGAGGAGACACGTACCTGAATGATCGAAATGTGCCCATAATTATGAAAGTGGTCTAAGTCATATATATTTCTTGTTTCGAGATATTTAATGAATTACATTTGAATAAATTAAAAAATATTTTTACATTGTGCAACATTTTAGTTTAGAATTTTATTAGTCTTGATTAATGGAAACTTATTATGAATATGAAATTTTCTGTGAATTTCATACGAAAATGTTGTTTTTAAAGTTTGAATTGACTTAGACCATTTTCAAAATTAACCGAATGTCCTATAAATGACTTAAAGCAATAAAAAACTACGAGTTTTATTAGAAACAATAATTTTAATGAAATAATTCATGAACGTTTATTAATTGTTTTTAAAAAGTAATCCATTTTTATCATTTTAGGCTTTTATCATTATGAGTTTTTAAGATTCTTAAAATGTTCCTGAAAAACTGGAGGGATGTATGGTAGCAAACACATAATATCTTTATGTTTTTCTTCCGTTACTGGTCTAGTGGTGGTGTATAATAGACGTAATTTAATATTTCCGTATATATTTGGTCTTCCTCTTTTAAGTGAAAGATCCAAAACGTGGAATGTAGAATCATCTAAAGAAGATTTATAGAACATCTTATAAGGTTCATTTTTCAAGAATCTGATCCATTGAATTTGCAGCCAACAGACAGCTTCGCCCGCGGTATTTTTTACTCTTCTTGTCGTTGACTCTTCTAGTGGTTTTACTAATTTTTTTTTAAATTTTGACTTAGGCCACTATCATAATTATGGGCACAAATAACGAAATCAGCTTGCCCCCGGTATACGAATCGTCGTATCGCTCAGCGTCACTCCGTGAAAGAAAAGAAACACTAAACTCGCCTGACTATGTAAAGCAAACGTTTTGTAAACTTTTTTAGAAGACGGGAGAAGTCGTGTTACTTTCATCACGCCGTTACGTTTGTCCCCGCTCTCCCCTAATAAATCCCACTTCAAGCTGCTGTAATAGCTCACCTATTTTATTCGCAATTCCCTTTGCAAAACTCGCTCCAGCCTCGGGCATTTAATATAAAGAAAACCGTGAACGCTGGACCACCATCGAGCATACACCCCACCGAATCCCACGCCCCGATGGCAATCGCGGTTTACAATGCCTCCTGGACGGAAGCGCGTGGCACGCCCCCGCGACGATGATGAGGCGAATAACTCATTAGCTTTGCGACGCGGCGGGTCGCGCGTCACGGTGGACGCGATAGCGTCTGAATTATACAGCGGATTGCATTAATACTGGATGACAGAGATTCCCCGGGGGCGCGTGGCGATCAGTTACACCCGCATACATCACTGTCCCGCGGAAAAGTTCCCGCATAAAGTCGAATATTTCCCGGGGTTGCAGTCCGAGCGGTAATACTCGCCGGCGGAAGCTGCTGTAAGTTGTAAATCTTTGAAGTGGCTTTCGCGGGAGTAAAGATTTCCACGGGGGAGAGCGGCCCCTCCACCCACCCACCCTGGCAGGCCGCGAGGAAGAAGATAAAAGGGGCAAGTTTAATATTAAGGCAATAAACCCGCGCAGCCTTGAATTCTTCCCGGCAATATATCTCCGGCTATGACACCGTGCTCCTTGGTAAACGCCGCCACCTAGATTCTCCAACGGCTCCCTTTAGCCCCCGAAGTTACCGCCGGGCGGTTTTGACCCCCTCGAAACAGCGAGCGGCGTTGCTTGGCTTTGTTCTTTGGCGGGAATTCGCTTAACCTGTTAGGTGTTTACGATCTCAACCGCGGCGCTCGTATTTTCGGCATTGTGCCTTGCTGAGATATGGCGAGCGGCCCGGGATACCCTCGAGTGGAGTGTAAAGCAGTGTTCTTAAGGGTGGAAATGTTCAATTTGTTTTCCACTTGTTATAGGGTGTAGTTGTTTGCAGGGGCTTAAGGTGCTGATGTTTGAAAAGTGTATTCGTAGCTGGGTTCCTCTTGGGACAGGTGTCTCAACGAATTTGGCTGATGCTAGAATAAATATTCTAAGGTAAATGTCCCAGTACTTAAACATGGCCCAGTAATTAAAAATTGAGAAGGAATTTTATTAATAATAACAGTTTTACTAATTTACAACGTTTAAACTATTCGAAATATAATTGCAAAATGTATTAGCTTTATATAGATACAATTATAAGCTTAGATAACTGAATAGTTATATCATGCAAAAATATTATTGTACAGTAAAGCTTCAACAGTTTCAATCTCGCGTCTCACCTAATGGGCTCAAGCAAGCGAGAGAATATTTTTGTCAAGGTTGTAATTAATTATTATTTTATCATTTTTGAAATAGTACAGTTGTTGTGGATTTATTATATATTGAAGAATTGAAAATTAATTGGATCTCTTAATAATTTTTTCTTTTTAATATTGAAATTGTTGCGTTTATCCAATAGTACACGATAACATGTCACGGACCAGTTATTAACGCGTATTTAATGGTTATATAAACACTGGTACAGACGTCAGTATTCAATGAAGTATTGTTTTGTATCCTATACATTTACGTTAATAATAACTAGACAAAAATATAATACTGTTTAAGAATTATTAGGATAATTAATCTTAAACCCGTCATAATATTAGCATAACCTAAAATTTTATAATATACTTTTAATCATTTTCAGACATAAAGTCATGCCCAAGATTTAACACAAATGTATTATAAATAAAATGTTTTTATTACCCCAAAATATTACCGTATTCATTTCTTTTCATTAACTGATAGAAATAGTTAAATTAAATATATATTCAATAATTGGGACACTGATAATTAATGACTGGGACACGCTATGAATTTCATTTAATTACTGGGTCATATGAACAGTTTCATGTTTTAATTAATTTAAAACTTTCCCTTTAATAAATGTAGATTCTTGTTACGTTATCTGAAACTAGAAATTTTACGCTTTCGAATAATTATATTTAGTTATAATTTTATACTATTTAAATATAAATGAAATTGCAATTATCTCAACTGCTTCCTTAACTGTTTCACCACTGGGCCATTTACCTTATGTAGAGTACTGTTTTGGAATCTTTTTTGATAGAATAAATCCGGGAGGCGCGGTCGACCCAATATAAAATGGCTATTAAAACAAATATAGACAATACTTATTTTGTCACAACAAACCTATATGTTCAGAATTTTATGCTGATTCAGAAAAACTGGTAGATATTTGCTTTAAGACAATATTTACTGTAAATCGGATGAAAACTGAAGTCATGACATCTGACCACCTCTCCCGAGGTGCCGGGAGAAATGGTTTTCGTCGTTGGCAGAGATCACTCACATAATTATTCATGGAAAATTAACAAAGGTTAAAGCAAAATTATTTATGAGTGAATACAACTACAGATTCATTGATATTTAATTTGTTTACGCTAAACAAGCAAAGAACACATAAAAGAAAAAGTGAACTACCTACTGGCGATTAGCAAGGCAAATGAATACAGAAGTGAATAAATAAACTAAATAAACAAAAATAATAATAAAACAATAATAAAAAATAAAAAAATAATAAAAAAATCGTAACTCGACCATCTCACCTTTCTGCAGCGAGAGATGATCTTCTCGTTAGCTTTGAGAGGAAGAGTTAATATGCCCAAATACTTTGGCTGCATTGTCCCTCAACACCTCTACTATCTTATTATCCCAAACATTAAACGAAAATAAACTTAGAAGTATATTTTAAATACGATTTTGTACACCGCTATTTGACAAAAGAGGTTTTAATGCAACCTCAATTGACCTTTTATAGCCTATAAATCCAGAAAAACACAGAAGGAAGCGAAATGACTCTACTCATTCAACTGTTTGGCTTCTAGAGAAGTAATTGGTCTGCACTTTAACGCATTTTTATGTATAGAGTCTGATATATAACGACTCGACCAACTCCAGCCCGACCACGTCTCCCGGATTTACCCTACATGTAGGCTTTTGTAGATGGATGTAGGCTGCTGGATACATTTATTCTTTCACTCGAATATTTAATATTTATTTGGTCAGGAGGTGATAGTTGAGAGACTTGTTTTATTCCAACGTTCTTTTACGGGAGAACAAAACAAGTAATTGCATTTTGTGACAAAATTTTTGTTCGTATCACTTAAAGGACTTGGATGCTGAATTGAAGACTTGGATGGTTTGCCCACAAGGAAAAGTCGAAATTGGGGTGTGTTAAGGGGACTAAGCAGTCGCTTTCCGTGAAAGAAACACATTCTTTTTAATGTATTTGTAAAAATCTAGAAGCAAACCCAGATCTATCCTTTTACGTATAATGTTTATAGTTTTCATTGAGATTAAACAAAAGTTGTTATGAATTATACATGTGCTTTCGGTCGTGTTTGTGGGTTATTAAAAATCCGCGACTTTTTATTTTTTTTATGAAAATCTGGAATTTTCACGGCCCAATAGGTTGCGCGGGAAATTGCACATGTTTTATACACCCTGTAACTTTTTTCCAGTCGATCTGGACCTCCGTTCATTCGCAAATACGATAAAACCAAGAGGAAAAACGATTCGAGAAAAACGCGTTTAAGTTTCTGAGCAAACGCGATAAGTTACCGCTTGACCTTTTTAACTGACAAAACAACAATTTTGCGAATTTTAATATAAACCAAACAGCATTTTATTCAGGAAAGATAGTACTTTCGGAAAATGCAATAAAAAAACTATTTTTCAACTGCCTAGTTTCTTTAAAGGCCATCTCACCAGTTAAGGGTTAATATTGTCCCCTGCACCCTCCTTAACACTGCAATTACAAAATAGAATATTTTTTTTAAACAAATTTGATACCAACTACTTTATCAATCGCAAAATAAAAAAAAAGTAACTATAAAATTTGTCTGAAATACGTGGCTAATATTTTACAAAACTGTATGATCGAACTTAAAACTACTGTGTTATACATTTTTTCAAACTCTTAACGAACCCCCAATCAATTAACCCCAGAGGAGCCTGACGACACATTTCGTACCTTCAAGCCTCCTCGCGAGGCGTCCTCTCCGAGAGTCCGCGAGAGCAGTTGCGAAACGCCAACGCGTACCAATCACGCGATGGCTCGTCCTTGGTAAATTAATTACCAACGCGTCGCGGCACAAAGTCGGCCTGGAAGCCGATAGGTCATGCACGTGTCGTTCCAGGACCAATCGTTAATCTGCAGTGACACGCGCGCCGTATCGGAAATAGCGGTGCTGGAGGGTGCTCGTGTCGCAGGTTGCATCCCAGGAAACAAGAGGGGAGTGAGATTGCAAGTGGGAGAGTTCGATCATCCCCTATTCTCTCCTTTCGCCCCAGCCTGCCACGAAGTTAGTGGACGCGCCGCGAGGAACAGAGCGAGCGAATGGTAAAATCGAAACAGCGGAAGACAAATAGCACTGTTGCATTTCCGAAGTAGGTGACTTTCGAAAATTTCTTTTACAATATTTATGAAGCTTCCAGTTACAAACGAATAACACAAACAGCGGTGATCTAACAAACAAGCTTCAGTCCGAGGCTCGAAGAGAATTTTTAAAAAATTTCCAACCCAGATCCCAAATTATATGAATTCCATACTCCGATCTCGCGTGAAAGAAAGAGAATTTTTCTTACGTACAAACGCACCACTTGGTTAAATGGATCAAAGGATTCTCCGGGAGCCGGCCGACCGCAGGGGCTGCGCGGAAACAAAGTAAATGAAATCGAAAATCCGTATAGCAGGGTGCACGTGCATCTGCAATGCGGCCTCGAGCTTGGCAAGAGTCGAAACCCCATCTGACCAAACGTTCCTCACCCCTCCATCCCCCTTCCGCCTCTTATTCCACTCCCTTCCCCCGTTCGTCTGCCTCGCGAGAGTGGAGGGGATAAAAAGAGGCGGAAAAAAAAGATAATTATCGGTCGAGTCCAAGGGGATAGCGGTGGGAAATTGGCCGAGCGGTATTCCCGGCCAGCAATGAAGAGAAATTGATGTTTCTCTGCGTCGAGAACGCTTCTGATCCTTCGAGGAGGAATGCGGCGAAGGCTAAAGCGGTTTCTGAATAGGAATTCTTCGGAATACCGTGATTCATCCGGCAGAATATTACGCTGTGCTTTGGGTAGAGCGAAGCAGTGATTATTGCACCAGTATTTATTCGCTATGAGCGCGATTTGTTGCACTCTGCGCTGTAAATTTACCGCTAGCTCCACCATTACGGTGGTTATGTGGAAAAAGGCCCAAGAAACGGCTCGTACTCGCTATAAGCTCGTTGCTTGTCCGTACTCGCGAGCTTATAGCGAGTGCTGACTGTATTAAGTGAAGGATTTGAATCTCTTGTGACGGCGCAATAAAATAATTTCTGATTCTTCAGAATATGATTATTCAGGATTATATTAATCGATGTTCTGTAAAGTCGATCAGTGATTATTGTTTCTTTCAGTGGAATGATTTAATTCATATAAAATATTCTTTGAACGAGCATTTGTAGTTCATGCTACTTAGCAATTGAGTTTCGTTATCGCGAAAGAGTCGAAACGCTAGAAAGTGAGATAGGGAGCACGAGGCGAGAAGTAGCGTGATTAATTAATATCTCGAAGCCAGTGAGTCATTCACTTGACTCGGTCAATGAAAGGCTTGTGCAATGGCGAATTAAGAGGTCGGCCGAGGAATTCGCTCGCGGCGGATCCCTCTTATCGCGACATTATCCACGAGCAAATTGAGACTTCGTATCTATATTAAAGAAACAAAAAAGGAATGGAAATAAAGATCGCACGGCTTTGCCGTTTTCTTAGAACATTTTCGTCCGCTCCTACGCGTCGCACTTGGAATTCTCGACTTCCAGCGAGCCTAAGGTTTACATGTTTGCAGCGTGGATCAACCCGCGAAATCTAGGTCGAACCGTTCGTTGATTCAACAACGTGGAAGCTGACTTTCTGGAGGCATGAATCACGGCAGGTGAATCGTATTCGAATAATTTACGATGCTTACTTTCTGCGAGGAATTACTGCGCGCTGTACGCTGACGTGAGTCACTATTTCGACTCTAGCTTGAAAACAGGATACCTTATAAATAGGATATAGGTAAATAAAAAATGGTAGAGTTTTGTCGGAGATAAATATAAAAGAAAATTCATTTCTCTGGTTTACGGAAAATAGTAAAACGAAATTATGGAAATCACGCATACAGTAGCGGACAAAAAAGTTACCATTTATTTGATTTGTTTTATTTTTGTTATTTTTTAGCGTCAACTTGGAACTGTGGCGGATACATATTCTGATGGAGAATTGAAAGCTGTATAAAACCTAGTGAAATTTGAATTTATTTAACTAACCAACAAAAAGTTTTATGTGGCATTGAACGGGACAACATATTTTTAGGGCAAACAAAGGAGCTACCACTTTGGGTAACTTTTTAGACCGTCCTAAAAGCAAAACTTGCTCTCACAAAATATTAGATTTTTTATTACTTTTCAAAACTTTTTGTCGGCTTTAAAAGTGTGTTCTCCTGTTTAATATGGTGTAGTGTTTTGTTCGTTGGCTAACTAAATTCATCTTTTACTGGGTTTTACACAACGTTTAATTCTCTAACAGAATATGTACATTGTGCACATGCTGCAGTTTTGAGTTGATGTTAAAAAGTAAAATAGGTAGAGTGGATCGAAAAAGTGTTAACTTTCTTGCCTGCTACTGTACGTGACAGCAGCCGTCAAAGTGTTACTGCCGGATGCATGGAACTGAAAAGTGGAATGCGGTATTTTGTAACTTTGGTATACCTCTACCATCAAGTATAAGTACAACCCTGCAGTAGATAGGAACGAAGACCACATTTCATGGTTTGGCTCTTCAAGAATACCTCTTTAATCACTAGACAGCGGATGTTTATGCAAATATTTATTACATTTTTATAAAAGAAGGACTAAACAAGTGAAACTTTGATAGAAATATGTTTCGTCATTAAAGAGTTTTCAAAATATATTTTTTATTTTAAAATATGTTATGTTTATTTATTTATAGCATATACAGAACTTAATTACTTAGCTCGAGTATAGTAGCGGCCATGATATATAGGGTAAAGGCAGGTAATATGGAACGGCACGTAATATGGAACTTCGTAAAATTTCGATAACGAAATAATGAACTCTTCAGGCAATGGTGTATACTAGATCTCTAGACACGATAGACGATGATACTGACAATTGAGCACTAGTCGGACATCCACCTTTGAAAGAGAAACGTTTATACATTTCGTGGAGTGTGAAAGTTTCTGAAAAGTGCATCAAACAGTTAAATATTGTAGCGAAGATATGTTACAAAGTATTATTTTGATATAATTTATCATTAAATATGTGTGTTTTTGATTATTCAACAATAGTTTACCAATAAAGTTACTTTCTTCTTAGTATAATTCTTAATTTCTTGTCGGAACATGTGTGTATGTAATATGGAACACACCGAGTAACGTAGATGAAGTTGTTAATGATGATGACGACGATGTGGAATACTTATTTTGCGATGGTAATTATAAAAATAATGACATTGAAAAGTAGGCCCAATGTATTCGCTGCTTTCAGTGGGCACACGAAGAATGTGGGGCTTCCGACGTATTATTCGCGTGCCCAACGTGTAGGAGACGCAGAAAGCAGAAATAAATTCCAAAATCATGTATATTTATTTGTATCTTCTACTTAATAAAACTGCATTTTTAGTAAAGAAAAGTGAAGATTTTTTAGTTTTCTTTACAAATTTCCTAGGTGTTCCATATTGGGTCCCATTTTTCGAACGGCCGATTTTCACTCTTTTCAGTTTTTTTACTATAATTGCGCAATGATTAGATTTTTTTACATTTGACTATGTAAATATGATTATGCATTAGTTCCTTCGTCCCCTTTGTCAGTTCTATTAAAAAAGACAAATTCCCCTACTTTTGACAAGCTTTTGAAATCGGATGTTCCATATTAGCTGCGTTTACCCTAGTGTATTAGATTTTCTTAAAATAAGGAGGCCATAATTGAGGGCTTGGATGCAATAAGGGGACTAGCGCTCGAAAATGGGAAAAATAATTGTCCAAACGCTAAGAAATATTGGAAAATTAAATGTTGTTAAATTGTATTTTAAAAAATATAGTGTTGTAAAGCTCGTCACGACACACATTTTTCTATTTATAGTTGGTTTATCGAATCATTACTATTCGAGCTAAAAATTATCAAAAAAATTTTCATCGTCCAAAATAATTAGTTCTTTAAACATAAATTGCGATAACTTGAGTAAATATTAAGGGATCGTCATGAGACTTAAAACATAACTTCAGAAAACTCTAGCGAAGCCGTAAAATGTATGCACAAAACCCTTATGTTAAAAAGTGTAATAATATTTAATTAAAAAGAAATACTGGACATAACCCATGTTTTTCAACGTTCGCCGTTAAAAAGTGTCGAGGCAATTTTGAGGTACATATAACTTGCAGCGACAAAGTTTTTCCTTAATATACAAGGAAGATTTTCACCAATTTTCACACTGATTAATAAATAATTGTAGAAGATATGATAATATATATAAATCTCGCGCGCCACCAACAGTCAGCGGCCGCGTATAATGCACTATTTAGCAGTTTTAGCACTCGCGTTGGCTGTTGGTGGCGCGCGAGATTGATATATATCGCCATATCTTCTACAATTACTTATTAATCAGTGTGAAAATTGGTGAAAATCTTCCTTGTATATTAAGGAAAAACTTTGTCGCAACAAGTTATATGTACCTCAAAATTGCCTCGATACTTTTTAACGGCGAACGTTGAAAAACATGGATTATGTCCAGTATTTCTTTTTAATTAAATATTATTACATTTTTTAACATAAGGGTTTTGTGCATACATTTTACGCCTTCGCTAGAGTTTTCGGAAGTTATGTTTTAAGTCTCATAACGATTCCTTAATATTTACTCAAGTTATCGCAATTTATGTTTAAAGAAATAATGATTTTGGTCGATGAAAAATTTTTTGTTTATAATATTTAGCTCGAATAGTAATGAATTGACAAACAAACTGTAAATAGAAAAAATGTGTGTCGTGACGAGCTGTACAACACTATATTTTTTTAAAATACAATTTAACAACATTTAATTTTCCAATATTTGTTAGCGTTTGGACAATAATTTTTCCCATTTTCGAGCGCATTTTCCCTTATTGCATCCGAGCCCTCAATTATCGTAATAAATATCATACTTGCGTAAACTTCCGCAGTTTATTAATCACCACCTGAGTAGATCCTAGGTTAATTATCCCAAATTTGAAACTTATTTAGCTACAGCTCTACCACCAACTATAAGTACATCCCTGCGTTAGGTAACGAGGCAGACATTCAGTGGATTGACCCTTCAAAAATATCCCTTCACACCTCTGCAAAGCACAGACCATGTCACTCAGTCCGCGAAGAGAGCTACGCATTAACCAACCAGTGCCCCCAATCAGCTCCGCGGCCCAGCTACCAGCCGCGCTCAAAACAGGAGAAGACATCGCGACTAGGAATAGAAGTCGCCCCGATTAGAGGAAATAATTGGCAATTAATCAGCGAGCCCAAGTCAGCGGAAAAATCCGAGCTGCTCAGGATCACATTGGCTCGTTATCGCGCAACTTCGGCAATTACACGAATGACAGTCCCATTAAGTCGCGTTACGCTCGACGGTTGGATAATTAGCCAGCGCAATCGTTCCACGTCCCGACGCTCGCCCCGTTGACGGGCAACCAGTCGGGCAGAGCGAAAGGCGGGCCCGAGAGATCACGGCGACGGGAAAATTTCAATAAGCGATCCCGCGGCACCCAAGCCGGGGAACGCGCGAGGGGGATCGCTTTAATGGAGCGTCGAGCAGACTTTTGACTTTAACGCGAACCAGCTTCCCGAATAAAACGACCGCGCGCGATGCTCCCTTCGACGAGGGGACCCTCCACTCCCGGGCGACAGGGATTTCCAATAATAAATGATAAAGCGCTATGGCGGATCTGATCCATTCGCGGGCGTGATAAATCTATTTCGTCGTTTCCACCGACGCTTCTGTGAATTATTAGCCTCGCGTCGGGCGTTGATGAGCTTCCACTCCATCCCCTCTCGCCCTTAGTACGCGCGTTCTCGTTTGGCGCGGCGTTTCGAAAATTCGAGATGTTCGGGGGTTTCGTGATATTGTTATTATTATAATTATTAATTTTACACGGGTATAGTGCCATTTAGTTGGCAGATGATAAGAAATAGAGAAAAGGGATTACATATAAACCAGAATTAAAACTAAAACTAAAACTAATATTAAAATTAACTAGAAAATTAACTGTCAGGTTTATGTAAATTCTGTGTCATGTTTACAATATTTAAACGTTGTTTAAATTTAAATTGAGCTTGTTTTTATTAAGGATATAAGGAGTAGTTTTGGGATTGAGAGAGTCTAAAATTGTGTGTTATGCAATCGAAAAGAAGAATAAGGAATAAGTAGGTGGCGAAGAATTAACATAATATTGTAGATACTAAACATTTTGGTAACTATGGAATCTTTATGTAATAGCGAATGGAGACTATAGAATGACGTTTTGAAGAAAATGAATTTCAAAAATTGGAATTCGATTCCTGGTCTCATGATCTATTTCAGCGTTTCACTAATCCTGGAATTTTAACGATCACCTTTCTTATTTTGTAGGGTAGGTACTTAGATGTAAATATCTACTAAATAAAATGTATGAGTAAATTTAAGCGTTAAGGAAAAACATTTATTCCCAAATGGTAATTATTTAAAACAAAATACAAAAATAGTAAAATGAAACTAGCGTGCGTGCGCGCACGCATGTGTGTGTTGTGTAGTTATAGTTATAGTTTCATTTTACTATTTTTGTATTTTGTTTTAAATAATTACCACTTGGGAATAAATATTTTTTCCTTAACGCTTAAATTTACTCATATATTTTATATACCTATATATATATTGTAAAATTGCGCATATATTCTAATACTAGCTTTACTACTCGGCTTCGCCCGATATTTAGATTCTGATTTTATAAAAAAAAATTTCATTTAATTTTTTGTGAAAATAGTCACATTCATCTGGATTAGGTAGGCATAATGAGCTGGGCCACATTCCGTGACCCCAGAGTTTACCGTTCGAAAGATTTTAGGCGACAGATAAACACACAAACACTTTGTGCTTTGTATAAATTATACATTAAGATTACGTAAAATTACGCGAAAGCTGGACTTAATACAATCCACGCGATTTTTAAGCGCGTTTGAAAGTGTCGCAGCATGTCTGACCATTCCAGGCCCATATTACTTTTGATAATGTTTCACGGAACACCAGTGTTCCGAAGTTTAAGAAATGTTGATCTATTTGATAAGCTTTTCGTTTCGTTTGTCTCGTTGTATCTTAGTGGAGTGGAAGCTGCAAGTATATCGCGTCGACTTTCAAAGTTTTTGATGCTTTGCATGGCTTCGAGCAGTCCCAAAGAGCAAGCGTGCTCCCATTTAGTCGCGAGAGACAGGGAGCAGTAAAAGTTCTTCAAGGCATATCCACTTCGACAGGCCGAGGAACGATACATCGGACACGGGTCTGCACTCTGCTCGAAAATTGAAAAAGTTGAATGAACGAAACTTAAAAGTTCCCCTTCGCCCCCTACCCTCTCTCCTGCAATTTCCTCAAATTTCATTAGTCTTCCACTTAACCCTCTGCTATCGCACCCACGTCGCCTTATTAATCCCTTGACAAATAGTTACCAAAATTCTTCATTAACCCCCCTATCTCGCAAGCTCAGAGAAACCAAGCACTTTATTTAATTCTTCTTATTACCTTAATTTAAATCTGGCTGTTATCTTCCCCTTCTGAATTTACACCCAGCATTACAACATCATAGAATATATACTGTGGAATATTCACAGGCGAGTCTCATTTTTCAAGCACACAGCGAAATCGAGAACTTCAGCTAGATTCGAATCCAACACCGCTGAGTCAATGGCTTCGTTTTTCCCTTTCGATCGTCGCGTTGGAATTCGTAAAACCAAGCATACGACCTGGCGGGACGCGCGAAGTCGCGAAGCCCGTTTATTCGAGCGAGGCATCGCGCATAAACGCGCTAAACAGCCCCGCGACAAAAACGGAATGGGGCCTCCAGCGCGATAAACAAATTTATGGGGGTGGAATTCGACGCGTAAGAGGCCTGGGATAAAAAAGGGGAAGCTAGAAGGCGGGTACCTAATAGCAATCTAATTAGCATGCCACCGATGGCGGAATCCTGCACGCGAAATTAGGGAAATTGCGTAGTAGCAATTAAGGCGACCTGGCCCAAGGGTCCTTTTACTCTTCGATCTCCAGACCGAGATCGCCATGGGCAGGGAAGTCTCTTTCGGGTTACTAAATCTGTATAAAATTATTTTATTATAGGGTAAAGGACCCAATTACCGACACCTAACCAATTACTGTCACCTTAAGCTATTTTACTTCAAATAACGAATAAATAAACGTTGTAAAGTCATATACGAAAAGAATTATGTAATTCAACCTATAATCTATACTATAGATTATATACTATAGTTTATTTATTCGTTATTTTAAGTAAAATAGCTTAAGGTAACAGTAATTGGTTAGGTGTCAGTAATTGGGTCCTTTACCCTACTTCGTCTTTGTTACGTACCAAAAATTATGGTAACAGAGATGAGTGCATAGTTTGCTTTGTAATTTAGGTAATTAACACGTTTCGAGCCACGTGGGGCACTACTGGCTCACGATATTTATCGGCGGTGGAGATTTTATTCAAAGGAAAATGGTATTTCTCAATTCAGTGTCGAAATCAAAATAGAGCAAGAAGCTGAAATTATGAAGAATATAATAGAATTACCATTTTTTTTGTAATTTAATATCGAAACCTAATTTTCTCATCACTTTTTATTAACGTGTGGAATAATTGCGATGGACGTTGCAAATTTATTGAAACACTTCAAGAAATTTTATTTTATTTGGTATTTTAAGTGAAAACCAGTGGAAAATATTCAAAAAATATACAACAGGTGTTCCAATACAATCTACTTTCAAGTGTAGAGGGCGAGATTTAGCCAGAAGAGAACCGTAGCTGTAAAACTCAATCCCAATTTCAGCGTAGAGATAATGGAGCCTCGTTAATCGCCATGCAAAGAGGTGCATGCTGGGCCTGTTTGAAAAAAAAAAGAAATCTCAGTTCGCGCAATTATTCGTGAGAAGAGCGGCTATGAGATTCAGATGGGGAACGTAGCCGCTGAAACAATGCTGAGAAGGAAAGCTGAGCGTTCTGTGAGAAGAGTGCGACCCACTTACGAAACGCAGTCGCTAGGAATTGGAGAGGAGATTGATTAGCAAACTGACAAGGGGGACTCTGATTTCATCTTTCGCCTGGCAGACGCGGGGTCAATGTTGACCCGCCCTCGACATCAAACTATACGTGTTACGTATCATCACCCTTAATTCTCCAAACAAATAAGAATTTTATTGCATAACAAAATCAGATTCTAATAAACAATCTCATCTCGAAAAGAATGAAATCATGGGTCAAACTTGACCCTGCGTCTACTGTTAAATACAAGTCTGTTCTCAAGAAGAAAGTAGCCCAGGGGGAAGAAATGCCATTGATATATAAAATATTTAATAATAATATTTAAATAACCTTCCTCCTCCTGCATATAGGATAAGATAAATATTATTCTTCTTTTACGAAAAGTCAGTGTTACATCATTAATATAATATGGCAATGTAATCATATTAAAATAAGTGCTAAAAATCGTCAACTAAAAATAACTATGTCGACCCCCAAAACAGGTTGGGAATCACTGACTTAAGAGACTGGCAGATAGAAATCCTAGTTCAGCAGACCAAAATTTAAAACGTATCAAAAGTTGAGCCAATTTTATTGAATTATTTTCCCCCATAAAACGTGCGGGGTTCTTTGTCTCGAAATAAGGTGACGAGTCATGGCCGCCCCTCCCTTCCATTGGCCGCGGCAAGAACAGAAGTGGAGGGGATACCGATCACCTTATTTCAAGCCAGAAACCCCGTCCTTCTTCCGAGGCACTACTCTACCAAGTTCCCTATCTAATTACGAAGTTACATTAGAATCTATAATCTATGACACTTCGCGCAACCCCCTCGTGGGGAGTGTAACTTGGACGATATTCAAAGGGTTATTATCGTCAGCAGGATTGACTGGCGCGACGACTTTATTCGATGAAGTGACACTACTGATTCACGAAGGAGAGCCTCGTCGAATCGATGATTGGCTTTCGAGGCAGGTGAGCCTTGCTGTGACGGAACTCGAAAGTCTCGCTACGTCCGTTGTAGTGGGGTAGTTTGATTGATCCAAGGGAGAGGTTTTAGTATTCCGAGCTCCAAGTTACATTGGTTCGCGGGACGCAATTACTGTATCCAAACTTCTGATTGAGATTGCGCGAGGAGATCAACACTGTCACGGGGGGTAGCTTCCTGGAAGTGGATGATCCTGCGTGTGGAGCATCTTGGCTCTGTAATCGATACTTCTATGAGGCTCGATGCTACTACAATTTATTTCGTAGTTTCCTCAATCGTAGAGACTCTGACGGTTCACTTAAATCGTTTCATTAATTTTAGGAAAATAATTTTTCTGATGGGGAGTGGGAAGTATTTAAGGGAGACCGGGGATGGTTGTCTCATTTTTTTATTTTGATTTTTTACAGGTTATAGCTGCAGGGAGGTTCGTTCAAACTTAGATTAATATAAACTAAGTACGTCCGACTTTATAAAAAAAATTGGACCTATGGATTTTGTCAACCAGATTAGGAGCTAATTCACATTATTTGCAGGAACTATTTTGTGACAACATACCCCGAGGTCGGGTTGGTTGTCACGGTATCTGGGGTTGATTGTCACACATTTGGATAGCTAAGTTTATGAATAAAAAGTCGATTCAATTCAGAAAGTAATATCATTTTTTATTCTAGTTCTGACAATATCGCGCTAGAGTGCGGTAATTTATATTATAATCTTTTGCAATCCCTCTTATTGTGTAATTGCCCTTTTTAACCTCTCTTGCCGCGCGTAACATTAATTCCGGGGGCACCTTACATCTGGACGTTTTCTTATTATAAGTTCGCGGCATTATTATTGAGAACTGTTGTCAAACAAATAAAAAAAAATATAATATCACATGATAGGTAAGGGAGCGTGGGGTAAAGGCGAACGCGGGGTAATCGCGAATGCGATGTTATAGCGTTTTAATAAATAAAAACGATGTTCCCTCTCCACTAGCTAATAGTTTAGGTCGTATTCAACGCCGGGCAGAATGTAATAAATACAGAACGCTTATGTTATTCAAGATAAACACAATTTATTATTTTCATCATGTTTCAAGTAATATTTTGCCCATTTCAATTGCATGTAATTACTGTTGAATTAATGATACAATTGTTTTTTTTTTTTTTAAGTTGAACTAAAGCACTTTTTTACCAACATTTTGTGACCAAGGCGTTGTTTGAATTATGATTCTAACCTCTGAAATAAATTCTTTTTTATTTTGTGATGTTGATGTGACGAACAACTCGGATGGGGTAATCTCGAACCTTCGAGATTAGCAACGGTAACCGATTTTGATGAAATTTTCAGCATGTATAAAACTTACTTAAATCTACAAAAGGGATTTTTGAATTTTCATTACAGGCTCAGACAAAAAAAAAGTTAAAAAAAACGACCTTTACTATTTTTTTCGATATTCCGACCAATTGCAATTTTTTTCTAACGCACGAAGAGGAATTTGAAAAATACATTAGGTATAGGTTGTAGCAATTTTTTTTATGAGTCGACCATTGCAGCCGCGCTTTCTGTGCGACTTCTGCGATATTTACCACTCTGTTCGTGATTACCCCACGGCAGTTGAGTAATCACGAACACCAAGGGTTTTGCTTTTTCATTATAAAGTTGATTTTTATTATAATTTTTCAAAAGATCGTCACAGTACTTTATAGACGAATAATTTAAGTATGTTTTTAAATAATAAACAAATTCATTTCTCATATAGTTTTCGTTTTGTTTGCTTTTTTGCTTAGGTGTTCGTAATTACCCCACTCTCCCTTACAGCAAGTTACAGCGGGATTAGTTATCACCTGCAGCAAATACCTAACCGCAAATGTTCTGTGACAACTTGCCCCAAACCGTTAAACAATTTCACCCCTCTATTCGTGTATTAAAAAGTTTAAAAAATGTAAAAAAATCATTGCAGTAAGTGAGATAAAACTCTAAACTACGAGAATAATGCAACAATGTTATAGTCAATACTAAGAAACAACCTATACTTACTTGATAGAAAATACGGCGTAATTTACATCGAACGCACTAAAACAAACAATGAGACAATGCGACCTCCATGCGACCCCACAACGACTTGTGCATTGGATATCGCATTAGATTATTAGTACATTCCTATTGTTTATAGTTTCTTTGTTATAGCGGTTGTGACAACCTACCCGTGTGACAACCAGCCCCGGTCTCCCCTACCTAAGTCGATTTATAAAATCAGAAAGCAGTGACCCTCATGTGATTATTAAGTATTGATGACAATGTTCATTAGTGAAGTGATACTGAGGCACTGCACAGCTGCTTAAAATAGTAAAGTAGTGAGTGTCAACTTTGCTCTGCCATATCAGTGTCGTTTTAAATATGCTACGCCTAATATCGTAATTGACCTGCACTATGAAGGATCTAGGCCACAGCGCACCTAAATTCTCACGAGCGAAGAGGATTCTGTGAGAAAGGAATTGAGATTTCTAAGATTCATCCATGGTGAAGCTACTGGCTACGATCTGCTTCAATTTCAGTGAATTTAGAGTACTGTCTACAAATTGAATCGAGTAGGAGGTACCTTGTACCCAATTACTCACTTTATGGATGTTAATTGTTCCTCTTAAGGAGTAATCCCACGATGATAAGCCAGAAATGGTAACTTTGGAGGTGATTTTAAAGAAATTTACGAACTTTATTAAAAATGTAACATAAGGTTCTTATGATTCGTATAAAATAGTACAAAAAAGCTGGAAGTAAATAAAGTTTAACACTATTCCTACCACGACCGGTCAAATGACCGTTTTTAAAATTTCGATCAGAATTTCCTATATACAACGTAATTGAATCGCCTTTAAATTTCACGATTTTTCCTCAAATATACGTATAATACATTTTTCAATATTCACTTCTTTTTTTATTGTTTATTTTCTGAGAAAAATTTGTAGTCTGTCTTACCTACCGGTCATTTGACCGGTCGCGGTAGGAATAGGTATACGTGAATTCCTAAATAGTGTTAATAGAGTTCATGAATTTCTTTAAAATCACATCCAAAGGTATCCTACCATTTTTGGCCCATCATCGTGGCGTTACTCCTTAATCTACTAGGGGTCCCATTATCCCAAACTTATACTAAAGCAACACTTGAAGCCATATCAAACATAATTGAGTCGGGGTTAAGTCTGGCTCATCAAAATCACACTCGAAAATCGGAAATCACTGGAAATCCTGGTCCATGAGTAATCAGACGTGACATCAATTCTCCACTTAACTATTCCATCCGAAAGTATCGATTGCCACGTAACTAGCTGACGTAATTACGAGGGGGAGGGCTAATGAACGTCCACGGGAAATAAAAACGGTTCTTCAACAGGTGCACGTTAAATATTTAACATCCCCGTGAACGTCAGCCAGCCCATTTAAAATTGATCGAACGAGGCTCGTTCCGCTCGCCATCGATTAATCGGGGATGACAGCGGATTGATTTTGTGAATCGATTAATGGATTATTCGGTGACTACGGAACTACGTATCTCCATCATTGTACGTGGAAGTTGGATCTCGAACAGCATTGTCGTAAACTCCTCCATTTTCGAGCAGCAAACAAATCTGCTACAAGGGAAACTTGAACTTTCGTGTACTTTAAGAGGAGGTTCTGGTCTAAATGTCGATTTTTTTTTTATTTCATTTTTCGAATGTTCAACCTTTTTAGGAAAACGTGTTTAAAAGGATTTGTTGAAATTCGTAAAATTCCCGAAGTTATAGGCTTTTGAGTAGCGGCAAATGCATGGGTCACAACCGGTCACTCGGCGCTCACGTAAAACTTTAAACGCGTTTTTCCCGAAACAGTGTTCTCAAAATCGGTGAGACCTGTATGTCCAAAAGTTATTATCCGATTCGACTGAAACTTTTTTTATTTTGAAGAATATACTTCTGGCTAGGGGAGAACTAAAAAAAATTATAAAAAGTTGAAAATTTATAATTTTCAAAGGCGATGAAAGGACGAAAAATACAGGGAAGTGATTTCAAACTGGAAGTGTCGTTATTTTCTAAAAAAAATGTCATTTTTGTAATTTTTTTAGTCCCCCCCCCCCCCTAGCCAAAAGAATAATCTTCAAAATAACAAAGTTTCAGTCGAATCGGATAATAACTTTTGGAGATACAGGTCCCACCGATTTGGATCAATTTTTTGACGCCTTGACTTTAACGACTCCCCAGGGCTGTCTGCAATGATTAATTATAAAACAAAAAATATATTTCTATAATTTAAGACATCCTTAATACAATGCAAAAAGTCCCATTAAATTATATATAGTAGTTTTCCTTTAATTAATTCCTAAATATCACCTATTTTTTTGGGCTCTAGACCAGAACCTCCCCTTAATGTATTAAAGGTCCATTCTACTTTTCCTGTCGAAAAAGAGACCTATTTTCATGAATTTTTTTCAAGTACAGATGTACGAATTTTAATGATTCTTTTTGTGAAATGTTTATTATTATTGTATAGAATTGCATTTTTCATATTCCCAAAATATAATTGCAGATGTGTGAATTTAAGGCGCAATGTTTGTGCATCTGGGAGAACACAGACCCTCTGCGGAAGTCCTTCTTGGCGTCAAAGTGATCTTAAATTGATAAAGACAGAATGATTGTGTCCTATAGGGGTATACGCATAAAGTGTACTAGAATTATTGATTTATCAACAGTGGTTACAAAATGGCGGCCTTGGAAAGAAAAAGTTCTGGATTTTTTGCCTATTTTTCGATCTTTTTTGTGAACGGCACAAAACTTTTTATTACACCTGGATAATTATAGTCCACTTGATGCGTACATCCCTATAGTGACATAATCATTCTATTTTTATTATTTTAGGACCACTTTAAGGCCGAAGAGGGCATGCGCGGAGTGCCGGTGTTTTCACTAACAATGAGACACAAACATTGCTATTTAAATCCACACATTTGTAATTAGATTTTGGACACATGAAAAATACGATTCTATACAACAAGGAATAATAAACATTTAACCACCAAAAACGATAATATTCGTACATTAGTTCTTAAAAAAAAAATCACGAAAGTATGCCCCTTTTTCGACCGACAAAGTAGAATGAACCCTTAAGATGAAAATATGAGGAAGTTCCTATTATATTAATATGAGGAAGTTGCTATTTAAATCCACACATTTGTAATTAGATTTTAAACACATGAAAAATACGATTCTGTACAA
Source organism: Andrena hattorfiana (assembly GCA_944738655.2). Taxonomy (NCBI): domain Eukaryota; kingdom Metazoa; phylum Arthropoda; class Insecta; order Hymenoptera; family Andrenidae; genus Andrena; species Andrena hattorfiana. The sequence continues at coordinate 7,672,530 of OX122889.2, forward strand.
CAAGGAATAATAAACATTTCACCCCGAAAAACAATAAAATCCGTACATTAGTTCTTAAAAAAAAATCACGAAAGTATGCCCCTTTTTCGACCGACAAAGTAGAATGAACCCTTAAGATGAAAATATGAGGAAGTTCCTATTATATTAATATGAGGAAGTTGCTATTTAAATCCACACATTTGTAATTAGATTTTAAACACATGAAAAATACGATTCTGTACAACAAGGAATAATAAACATTTCACCCCGAAAAACAATAAAATCCGTACATTAGTTCTTAAAAAAAAATCACGAAAGTATGCCCCTTTTTCAACCGACAAAGTAGAATGAACCCTTAAGATGAAAATATGAGGAAGTTCCTATTATATTAATATGAGGAAGTTGCTATTTAAATCCACACATTTGTAATTAGATTTTAAACACATGAAAAATACGATCCTATACAACAAGGAATAATAAACATTTCACCCCGAAAAGCAATAAAATCCATATATTAGTTCTTTAAAAAAATCACGAAAGTATGCCCCTTTTTCGGCCGACAAAGTAAAATGAACCCTTAAGATGAAAATATGAGGAAGTTCCTTCTTTAATATCCACACAAATAAATTTCCCCACTGGTCAGAAATGACCCGGTCCCACCTCCCGCCTCACTGTCGGACGTTCCACCGTCCACCGATTAACCCAGAAATTGCTTTCTGAATTGCCTTAAGCTTGCTAAGAGGGAAATGATGCCATAAAGTTGACCATAATTCCGAATGACAAATCTCCGTGAAATTTTAGCACAAGTAGATGCAGCCACCTCCCACGCCCAATTACACTAAACTCCTCCTAGGCTATTAACACTATTAAAACCACTGTCTTCTCACCGAGGTCACTCATCCTTCGAACTCCCCACCCAGTAGAATCCGCGGCAATATCGAAACATTCATCCACTCGAAACCCCGAAAAGCTTCGATTCGCCCTTCTCTAATCCCTTCGACATTCCTTCATCGAGCCCTCACAAAGGCCAGCTCGCCGCTGCTCAATCCAGAATTGAACCGGCAGCAGCGCTTGTTTCCACTCGAAAATGAAAACAATCCCCCTAAACGAGGGGGCCCGAAGTGGCGCTGATTCGAATCAGAGCTCGCTTCAGCCTTCCAACGGGGTTCAATCGAATTTTCGCGGGCTCGATCGATTGCCTCCGCGTTTAACCTGGCTGATCCTCGTCCAGTTAGCCGCTGCAATTAAGCCCCGTCGGAAAAATTATTCCGCTGTCATAACTCTCGAAGTCTCTTCTTTCTGTTCTCGTTTATTCCATGGGAAAGAGAGACAGAATGAGAGAGAGAGAGAGAGAGAGAGAGAGAGAGAGAGAGAGTGAGAGAGAGGAAGGTAGAAGTGGAAAAAGGATCTAACCAGCCTAGCTGGACTTGATCGCGAAAACGAGAACGCATTGTATTCACTTACCGAGTCCCCTCCTCCCCCGTTGCTCTCCAATCAGTCTAATATCTCGAGACTCGTTAATTAAGCTCGCTTTCCAGCCCCACCCCTTCGCCGTTCCTTCCATATCTCGTTTCGACCACCGCGATCCGCGTGCACAGAGGGATTTAATAGCGCGCAAACGTGAATCCCTGCCAGTGATGCACAATTATGGAAATATTTCTGTTTTTCCTCCTTGTTTTCCATCTTCTTTTTCTTCTACTTTTTTTAATAACTGTTCGCCTGCCCTCGCAAACAACGCTGGCTGATGATGAATTCCTCCAGCATTGGATCCGCTGGATCCTAGCTGCGTCGTGTTAGGGCATGCACGATGTAATCAGTGGCTGGGGAACATCAAAGGGCTGCTGCTTGTAAAATATTATTCGAACAAGCGGGGGTAATAGCTGGGATGGGAGGCTCGGAGCCAAGGGGTGCTGGAGGTCCTACGAGGTGGTGAATCGCTTCGAGAGCGCTCGCGGGGCACTGCATTACTGCGGCGAGGCTTAGAGCACCGTTGCAATGGTATTTTATGTATGGTAATTGAGGAAATACTTTGGTAATTGAGGAGCTGAAATGGTAAATGACGTAAGTGCCAAAGAAGGGATAAATTGTTTTCTTAGTGGAGAATGTAAATTGAACGCTGCAAGTGCTATAGAATCATTTATTTTAGTTTCTAATTCTGTCGTAAGGTATAACTGAGATCACAAGTTCCGACGTCGCTGTGGTTGGGAAGAAAATACTGAAAATTTTCACTTCTAACACGGATATCGTTTACCGTTTCAACTCCTCAGTTGAAAGTTCATGATGCAAACGGGTGGTGGCTTGAATTGGTAGTGAAGAATGCAATTACACAGCAGTGTTCCAACTGTGGATAATTTTTCTTGTGCTGCACTGTGCTAGGTTAGTTTACTAAAGAAGGTGGGTCAATGGAGTAGCCAACGTTAGTAGTGGGGAGTGCTCCTTCACGTGACTCTCAACGGCCACTGGATTTTGTTCCGACTATAATTGTGATATCAGCGAAATATCAAATCTCAATTACTACAATGCTGATTGTAACATTAGGGTAAATCCGGGAAACGCGGTCGGGCCGAAGAGTTGGTCGACTCGCTATATTTCAGGCTCTATACATAAAAACGCGTTAAAGTGCAGACCAATTACTTCTCTAGAAGCCAAACAACTGAATGAATAGCGTCACTTCGGTTCCTTCTGTGTTTTTCTAGATTTACAGGCTATAAAAGGTAAACTGAGGTTACATTTAGGGTAAATCCGGGAGACGCGGTCGGGTCGGAGAGTTGATGGAGTCGCTATATTTCAGACTCTATACGTAAAAACGGGTTAAAGTGCAGACCAATTACTTCTCTAGAAGCCAAACAATCGAATGAATAGCGTCACTTCGATTCCTTCTGTATTTTTCTAGATTTACTGGCTATAAAAGGTAAACCGAGGTTACATTTAACCTCTTTTGTCAAACAACGATGTACAGAATCCTATTTAAAATATACTTCTAAGTTTATTTTCGTTTAATGTTTGGGAATAATAAGATAGTAGAGATATCGAGGGACAATGCAGCCAAAGTATTTAGCCATATTAACTCTTCCTCTCAAAACTAACGAGAAGACCATCTCTGACTGCAGAAAGGAGAGACGGTCGAGTTATGCTTTTTTTATTATTTTTATTTATATTTTTATTTTTATCATTATTTTATTATTATTATTGTTTATTTATTTTATTTATTCACTTTTGTATTCATTTGCGTTGCTAATCGCCGGTAGGTAGTTCGCTTTATCTTTGATGTGTTCTTTACTTGTTTAGCGTAAACAAATTAAATATCAATGAATCTGTAGTTGTATTCACTCATAAATAATTTTGCTTTCTTCTTTGTTATTTTTCCATGAATAATTATGTGAGTGGTCTTTGCCAACGACGAAAACCATTTCTCCCGGCACCTCGGGAGTGGTGGTCAAATGTCATGACTACAGTTTTCAACCCGATTTACAGTAAATATTGTCTTAAAGTAAATATCGACCAATTTTACTGGATCAGCATAAAATTTTGAACATATTAGGTTTGTTCTGATAAAATAAGTAATATCTGTATTAGTTTTAATAGCCATTTTATGTTAGGTCGACCGCATCTCCCGGATTTACCCTAAGTAAAATCTTTTGAACGACAAATCGTCGGTGATAGTGCAAAACCGCGTATGAGCAGTTTGTAAATACCGCGGATCTGCAGAAGTATCAGAATTGAGATTTCGCGCCCACGGTTGCCAAGCGCTGTTACGCTTTTTTTAAAAGCCACACCATTGATGTCAGTATTTATTACAAGGAGTGCTAAAATTGTCCCAAAAAAGTTCAGTCAAAAAACTCCCTTAAAATGGCTAAAATATTAAGTTTTTTCTTCCGCCTGTAAAATTGGTGAAATGCAGATTTGCAAACTGCTCATACGCGGTTTTGCAGTATCACCGACGAAATCTGGTAACCCACAGCATGCGAGAGATGCTTGACGATATTAGCACCGGTGGTTTTCATGACACAAACGAGCGTTATGCATTCATTTTGTGATTATAGCCCAGAATTTTAGTATGTAGAGCATGCAAGTAAATTTTGTTTTAGCACCTTTATTTCAATTAACCGTCGTCAAAAACCGTTTGAATTTTTGCTTCTTTGTCGCAGACGAATTAGTACACACTGATTTATTATAATCTATACGCATTTTAGTAATTTGATGTTGAGTTTCACGTTTGCTGAGATAAAACGCAAAAATTCAAGCTCGTGGTAAATTATAACATGTTACTAATTACTCCGCTCTAAATGGTGATAAAACAAACATGCTATTTGCTGACACACCGGAAACAGATGGTCTAGACGAACAACAGAACAATCGAGAATCCAAAAACTAGAAAAAAGTATGAAGGCAAAAGTGAAGAAAGCGAAGAAGAATATTTTGATAGAATCAGACGAATAAGCAATGATTGCTTAACTCATGTATATCAAATGTTTAACAATGATCTGTGTTTTCATTTATATTTTTTAGAAATGTTTATTTGTGTTCATTTACCCCGAACTGGGGCACATTGTAACAAAGGTTCAGAATTGTTTAAGATGAAGCTAGATGTCTAAGTGTCCAAGATTTTCTCACGTACCTACACTCAATGAGTTCACCACATATGTAAGTACTAAGTCGCACAAATTACTTCCCGATTGAAGAAAACACTTTCGAGAAAAAACTCTGAAAACTTATTTTGTTACAATCTGCCCCGGTCTCCCCTACCCCATCACAGAAGCACAACAGTAACTTCAATCGTAAACTACCTTCAAGCGACCAGTTGATTTTAATTCACCTGTAACGGGCAGCCTGACAATCTTAAAACACCATGGAATTAATTTGTTAATTAGCAAACACGCGAACGCTAGCGTTTCCCATTCTCCATTAATTACCGCGCTCCACCGCTCCGACCCCTCTCCGCGCCGGGCGTAAATCATCCGCGGTATTAATTATAATTGGAAATTAACGTTGGAACGGTAATCCTTCGGCGAGCCTTACGTCTCTATCGTCGGGCACGCTGCACGCAGGGAAATATCCTTCGCCCACTGTGCCAGCCACGGAGATACCATCGCCGGCCAGAGGCTGCGCGAAATAAACCGCCCTATTAGCCTTTCTGGACGGTAAATTTTGTTATCAGTCGCCGGTAATAACAATAATGCGGTGATTATTGGGCGGGATAATAGGCCGCGAGAGCATATTCCGCGCGCTAATCGTTTCGCCGCTCGGGCATTCGTTCGCGGTGGCATTCGATGAAGAGATTATTCTGACGTGACTGGAATATTTCGCGTGGATTCATGATCCGGCTATTGTATTAAAGTGGCGGGAGAATAAGACCGCGGAGATAACTGAATACAATGTTCGATTTGAAGTGCAAGTGATTCCCAGTGGCGTAGTAGTACGAGCGAGTAGTTCGGACAATTTTCTGCCGCCGGACCAAGGTGCCGAGAGATTTTTTCGCACTTTACGCTGCTATTTGTGGCTGGAGCGCGTTGTGTTCTTAAATATTTAGTGGAGCAACTACTGCTCGATGTCAGCTTTGTGTGGGAAGCTTTCTTCCGGCTTGTAATTTGTAGCCTATTGTGTCTTACTCTTCTATTGTGTTTGGGCCTGTGAGACCCGACCATATCTTTAGTTTCGTGTAACCTTTTCGTTTAGAATCTTATTAGAGGCAGGCCTGTTTATTTTCTTTTTTACTTCTATGCTTGTTTTTCTTTTGTATTCTATGCTTCGAAAAGTATGCATGCAGGATAGTGTTGCCAATATCGCATCACTTATGATATGCTTTTTTTTATATTTCTCATTTCGCATTTATTTGATATTTCTACCATTACGTGTCGTTTGTATGCATTAATTATCGCGAAATTGATGAGGTACCATTTAGGTGAGAAATACGATATTGGCAACTCTCCCCTATTGGATAAAGATAGAATCTTTTGGCCGAGGTAGGCGTCAAAGCGATATCGTGTAAGCCTTTTCCATTTCCTACGTTAAGATCTAGGATTTGCAAAGGATTCTATCCAACGAGGGTCAGAGTCAAACGTAGCCAGGTGGAAGTGTTCGATAAAATTGTAATCACGCTTTTAGTTGACGTCCACTCGCCCCTGCCCACCAACCCTTCGACCCACGAAGCATTAAACCTGCGGAAATCTTCCGCGGAAAGCTTCCTTGAAAGTCCGCCGTAATTTACGAGGTTCTGTAGGTTATAAATATTTCAGAAGCCAGCTTTCGGCTACCAACGACAGAGGTCGTTCAGACGTGAGGCGACTCGACACTTTTTACCAGCTCACGATCTCTTCAGCTGGTCACTGACTGATCGAGACAAAGAATTTCAGGCTATTTCGATTTTGAAGCTTCATTTCGACAGGTTGTAAATACTAAATCCATGGCTATCCTCGGAGAATTCAGTCTGTGGAGCAGAGTGCTTACAACTCCATTCGCTACTACTCCATCTTGTGCTCACGCATGCGCATTGGAGGCCTCACTATTGCTCGGTATACCTATAAAAGGGCTCAGCAGTTTTAGAGTAATGAGGAACAGTAATAACAGCATTCAAAGTGAAGACTAGAGCAGTGCTTATCAACCGGGGGGGGCATTTTAAACATTTCAAGACAGCCACAGACCAAAAATCAACTTTTGGGGAGCCAAAGCAAATTTTAAGGGCCGCAGGCAGAATAAAATATTAAAATTATATGAAAGTAATTAAAATTCAATAAGTAAAGTATTGTAAAAACGTAAATTCATAAAAGTATATTATATTTAAATAAAGTACAGGTGTAAATTTGATAAGGCAATATTCAATTTAGTGGCTAACAAGGGAAGATCCTAAACCCGGAAGTTCAAAAAATTCTGAAACTTTGTAAATATGTAGGTAATTTCCTGATGATTACAATGCAATTTTTGTTTGGTGCATAAATTTACTATAAATGTGTGTAATTGACCCCTGAAAATCCGGTTATTTTCCGATTTTGTGTTATAACTCGTGAACTGTAAAATAATTTTTTACCAAATGACAGATCTAATTAAAAGAAGTAACTTTTGCCTTGAAACTTTTTTCTATCTCTTACAACTCTCGAGTTATGACACAAAATCGGAAAATAGCCGAATTTTCAGAGATTAATTTCACCCCCTTGGAGTGAATTTGGGCAGTAACCAAAATTTGCGTTGTAATCAGGAGACAATCCCCTACATATTCACAAAGTTTCAGAATTTTTTTAATTTTTGGTTTCGGGATCTTCCTTTGCGAGTAAAGTAAACGTCAATTTATTACATATTTTGTTTTCAAAAGCGAATATATATAAGTACGCATGTAGTTCATAAGAAATATGTTATAATTATTTCCCTTTCTCCCGAGCAACTACTATAAGTGGGACCCACAGAAAAATATTAAACTCAAAAGGGGGCCACCAATCAAATACAAATCAAGAATCGAAAATTTACAAGAAATCAGATCACAAAAACCTTCCCTCGTCTCTTCAAAAAACAAACCCTTTTCCCAGCCTCCCTGCGCCATAGACCCCCTGAAAATGTTTCAATCTCCGATACTAATTAAATTGGCGGATACCAGTGACACGGTGGCCGATTAAGGCAGCACATCGGAACACGGCGGGACCGTGGTACGTGTGTACCAGGTTGGCCGACCTAAGGCCGCTGTCTCTGCCTGTCTGGAACGAGGCCGTTGCTCAATCAGCCAAATATGGGGCTGGCACACGCTTTAACGATCCTGTACGCTCGGCTTCTAACAAGACGGGGATCGGTTTCTCCTTATCCAATGGAATTTTGACGTTACTCGTTACGGGAGCCGCGGCTTGCATACCGAGCGCGCGCGTCCCCTTTGTTGCTGCGCCATTAATTAACTTCCACGGGTCTATCAGCCGCGAAAGGTGTTACCAGTAATTGTCCCCCTAATTGGACGGCCTCCTATGATCCACTGATATCCTCCGTTGTATCTTCGCCTCGCGATAACCGTGCACAGATACCGCCGGGAATCTATCCTTCGACCTCGCGGACGTGCCGATAAGTTTTCTCGTTAGAGAGACGTCGATCAGTGGAAACTGGGCGATCGGTTTCCCCGAGTTTACACCTTCGACGCAGTATTTGAAAGGTTCGCCTGGAAGACGAATAGCTCCTCGATTCGCCCCGCGATTGAAGCGCTTGGATACCTGGGCCTTTGCTCTGGAGCCTTGTGCCCCTTGCTGGTGATACGTCTTCGTGTAGCGGGGATACTTTCTTCTTCGAATGTGGATCTTTCGCTCTTGCGCTTCCTCTCCGAGGACTAGGAGCAACTGGGGATGAAGAATCTCTGAAGAGCAACTTGTAGACTCCATCACACTTCAGTTAATTCGTGGAAAGTAGATCGATGTAATTGTAAGAAAATTCCGAAGCTCAGGAAGCTACGTCACGGGGATCGTTCACTTCCAGCCGTCCATCGCGAGAGAGTAGAGCCTGAAAGAAGGGGCGAGGGAAAAAGATTCGTTCCCTGGGTCTCCGAGGGAAGGAGCAGTCAAAGGGTAGATCCAGCGAGATGGGAAAGTAGAGGAAGATACTTAATGGAGCAACGGCGCCAAGAGGGGCTACCGTTTCGAACAATGAGGATCAGACCTCGGCGGGGAAGTTAGTTCAGTCGGAATGACAATGCTCGTTCCACTTCGACGGAAAATCAGTACTTAATAAAGCGGCCCATTCACCTGCCGGAGGTAGGCGAAGACGCAAATTGAGATGTCTCACCTGAATGGCAACCGCGGGACCGGCTCGAGGGCTCCTCCGTGCCGGTTCAATTTTACACCGAGCTGACAGGAATTCGATTTCGCAGCGAATTGTCTGCGCCGACTTCGCGGGGCGATATTTAGGAGCTGTTCGAGGGCGACGAAATTCTGCTTTTAACATTCGAGGGACTTTGACGGTCGCTAGACTTCCTGCTGGAGGAAATTGACTACTTACGGGTGAACTGAAGGCACTTGATTGCCTTCGCATGGAGAGGTAAGTTGAAGATAGCGGTCTAGAGGTTAATCTCTTAAGGGAACTGTGGGGAATGCTCCTTGAGGTGGACCGGTGCAGTAGTGGGGCCTCCAGTGCGCAGGGCCAAAAGGGGAGGGGGAAGTGGGCGGAGCTCATTTAACCCCCACCACTCCGCAAGGAACTTATATTATACAGATTCGTCAAGAAAGAAGGTACTGAACGTCAGTTTTCGAGAGAGAGAGTCTTTTCAGCTTAGGTACCTTTATTAGGGTGAAGTAGTCGAATATGAGACCTATTTCTTAAAAACATCATAACTATTGACTGAGAACACTTTTATTAAAATTCGATACACGTTTTAAAAGTGGAATATGTATTCTTTAGCAACCTACTGGAAAATACTATAACAAAAATTCGATTTCTTCATAATAAAACAAAAACGAAAGCGAAAAAAATAAAAAAATGAGCAGGGGTTGAAACGGTTCCGAAAATAACTGTTTCAAACTGTTATATATCGGTTCTGACTGAAAGAGTTATGAAGGAACCGATATTCTGAATAACTGTTATAAGGAACCGAAATTTCTGGCTATATCGGTTTCGGTTCCGGTTCTACAGAACCGATATTATATCGGTTCCGTAACGGTTATATATCGGTTAGGTATACAGTATACTCTCGCTATGCGACTGGGCTCGCCTCAACCATGCGTAAGCGCCTTTTCAATTATGATTAAATAATAAATCTGAGAAGAATAAATTGATTCTCAAAACTAGTTTGAAATCAATTTTTCTAGGCCAGAACCCTTTTCACTCGTAACTGTTTCATGATTATTTCGGTTCTCATAACCGATATCATAACTGTTTTCAACCCCTGAAAATGAGTTCCTAATATGAGACCCAGTTTGTTTTTTCCTGAAACTTATTTTTTCTTTCCTTTTTTATAAAGTCGGCATGTGAAATTTACCTATTTCTTCACCACCGAAGTCTTCATGGGCTCACCACGCCCATCATAACACTTTATATGCGTACACTTAACCCATTGTTCACCTAGCACATCTGAAGATTAAAGACCTGTGCAAAACAAGCATTCTGTATCATAATTTTCTTTATTAATCACTTTCATCATACAGAACAATTTCTTCTTTACTCTCATTAGTTGAACTTCCATGGGTCTCATATTCGGTAACAATAACATGATAACTATTAAGTAGCTTTCAAGTTAAGTCTTCATCAGTTAATGGTATACAACTAGTAAATCTTAAACTCCATTGCAAGCAGTATATAACAGTGTTTGTGAAAATCATTGTACACTTACCACTTTAGAGGTATTTGTAATTTAATCAAACCACTTTAAAAACTTTCCGCAACGTATTTCAGAAATATGTGCTTGCTTAAGACACTTAAGGTAGTTCCTGAATAATCTACTAAATTCAAGAGTTCTTTCAAATGTCGTGCAAAACTAATTTGGATTACAAGAAACCCTTGTACAAAGTTTAAAATCGATTTACCACATAGTTATCGAGAAATTGTTAATTAAAGTTGACGCATTTTAACACAGTGGCATATGGCGGAGTCAAGAAAAGGGGGTTATAGTTTCAGTTTTTCTTCTGAAACAGGAAAACCATATTCAAGAAACGTACGAAAATTGGCACAAAAGTATATCGAAATGTCAGGAAATGAATTTATTAATTTCTGCAAAATTGACCACATAGTTTCTTCGTAAATGCCCATAAAAAATAGGTTTACGTGCAAATTTTTCAGAAACTACGTAGAGCAGTGGACGTGGCAACGTCGCACAATCGATATGTTTAGACATTTATATAGCGAACGAAGATTCAGATTCATATGAACATTTTTTCTGATATTTTGGTTATAAAAGACGCTCCGAATGAATGCGACGTTGTCAGATCTGCAGCTCCAATTCACTACGCTAACCAATTTAATATTCCATTTTCGTATTACAATTATTTATATTAACATCGAACTTTTTAAGATATATATACATGATGTTAAAAATTATTATTATTATTTCCATAGTATCATACTACTTTATATTTATCGTTTATTATGCAACTCTAATTTGATTAACATAATTGGTTAGGAACACACGGTTAGTAAAGAAATAGCACTGCTATGACCTTCAAGAGTTCTGTAGCGGAGATAAGCTGGGGTCTCATATTAGGAGAGGTCTCCATATTCGGCTGATTTACCCTACCTTATCGCGTAGAATGAGAGGGCTGCGAATGAGCGAGGGAGACTGAGAAGTAGAGTAGTAAGAACAGAAGTAGCGGGAATACAGCACTCGCCTTAGTTCGAGGCAATATTAAACACTAAATGGAAGCATTCCTCATCCACTCTTACTCCTTCAATAGTACCATTTCTTTCGCTCTAAACTCTAAAGAATCATCTTAACCAGTTAACTAGCGCGGCTTTTTTACTATTCGTGCCCAAACTGGCAACATCGAAAAATTAAGTGAATCACACAAAATTTGGTATACAGGGGTATGGGTGACCCCAAAAACCCCTATGTACAATTTTTCTAAATCCCGATAGTATTTTAATATTTGGCAGCCATTTTGGGTCGGCCATTTTGAGTGTGCCATATTGAATTTTACCATTCCAATGCCAAATTCACATTCAGCGACCCCAAAAACCATTACATACCAAGTTTCATTCAAATCGTTTGAAAATCAAAAAAGTTATTCCATTTGATCATAGGGTAAATCCGGGAGACGCGGTCGGGCCGGAGGGTTGGTCGAGTCCCTATATTTCAGACTCTATGCGTAAAAACGCGTTAAAGTGCGGACCAATTACTTCTCTAGAAGCCAAACAATTGAATGAATAGCGTCACTTCGGTTCCTTCTGTGTTTTTCTAGATTTACAGGCTATAAAATGTAAACTGTGTGTCAAACATCGGTGTACAGAATCGTATTTAAAATATACTTCTAAGTTTATTTTCGTTTAATGTTTGGGATTAATAAGATAGTAGAGATATTGAGGGACAATGCAGCCAAAGTATTTAGCATTAACTCTTCCTCTCAAAACTAACGAGAAGACCATCTGTCGCTGCAGAAAGGAGAGATGGTCGAGTTATGATTTTTTTTATTATTTTTATTTATATTTTTATTATTGTTATTGTTAATTTATTTTATTTATTCACTTTTGTATTCATTTGCCTTGCTAATCGCCGGTAGGTAGTTCGCTTTATCTTTGATGTGTTCTTTACTTGTTTAGCGTAAACAAATTAAATATCAATGAATCTGTAGTTGTATTCACTCATAAATAATTTGGCTTTCTTCTCTGTTATTTTTCCATGAATAATTATGTGAGTGGTATCTGCCAACGACGAAAACCATTTCTCCCGACACCTCGGGAGAGGTGGTCAGATGTCATGACTTCAGTTTTCAACTCGATTTACAGTAAATGTTGTCTTAAAGCAAATATCGACCAGTTTTTCTGAATCGGCATAAAATTCTGAACATATTAGGTTTGTTCTGATAAAATAAGTAATATCTGTATTAGTTTTAATAGCCATTTTATATTAGGTCGACCGCGTCTGCCGGATTTACCCTATATGATACATAAGCAGAATTGGCCAGATTTTTTTGGATCATATGTGACACATTACCAGTTAACCGGTTAAGATCCCCAGTTTCTTAATACGTTGAATAACTAATGCTTGTCATCCGCCAAGTGTTCACCACCATCATTACCCCTGCACTCTGAATATCCGCCGACGGTCCCACCAGAACAGCTGTCCAGGAGACGAGGGCTCCTCGCGACCTCCCTCGATACATGTTGCAGAAGCCGCGATCCAGCTGCGCGCTGCTTAAAATTCATACAAAGCGGAGCCAAGGCAGCGCTGACCCACTTGAGGCCAGCTCTGCAGCGAACAGTGGCCCCCGTATTTGGACGGCAGCGTGTCTAGCCCGCGATCTGTTCATTAAATTCACGACCTCGGGGAGCTCCAGGCATGCCCCGATCCCGTGCCCGTCGACGCCGCGCGAATCTCCGCTTATCATCTGACACGAATACCTTGCATCCATGATTCTGCCTTCGGTGCACGTCGATCCTCTTCCCAAGCGAGATTCAACGATCTCCTCAGACGATGCTTCGGGGAACGGAGCCTGAGAGGCCGAGGAGGCTCTGTTACCATCTGGTAATCTCTCAAAATAAATTAGTTTTACATGAAGCTAATTTAGTTTTAGATAAAACTAATTTATTTTGAGAGATTTCGGGAGCGTTTCTGCAGACGGACACTGGGAAAGACGCAATGCGGCGTCGTTACTTAAACGGGGTAGATAGGAGGACAAGATTCCTAGCGATTACGCCACCTCGCGCGAATTGTAAAAGCGATGAGCTCGTGGATCATCTCAGCGCTGTGCGCACAGTGCAAAGGGCATTCAAAATTTACTGCTACCTAGCCAAATCACTGCTGGTATTCTCTTATCGTGGATGAACCGTCATTCGCGGTACTGATACTGGGTTTTACGAATTATCTCGTATAAAGGGAATTGAGGGTGGAATTATATAGTGTCAGTTGGGGGTGGTAGTTGAAGAGTCGTTGTAGAAAACACTGTAAGGGCAAAAATTTAAATTCTAAGTATAGTGTTACCATTCGCACGTAGAATATTTCCCATAAAAAAAACATTTGTAATTTTTACACTTATTGTGTTTTCTACCAGGACTCTTCAATTCTTGACGGCAGTGATTGAGGGATCCAATGAAAATGCACATGCCACATATGCATAAGTTTACATTTTTTACCCGACTGCGGCACGCAAAAGAGGGTATTGTGTTTATCAGGCTATGTTTGTATGTCCATATTACGCTCTAGAGCCTGTACGGATACACCGATTTGAACAAATGAGGTGTCTTTCGAATTGTCTTGACGTTCCGAATGTTATAGGATATATTATTTTCAAAAAAGTAAAAAATAAAAAATAAAAAAATTTTAAAAACCCGACTGCTTAAAAAGCGAACCAAAATGACAAAAATAATAATAAGATGACAATTTAAATTAACTCGATTGCCTGCAGTCGGAGGCCTTAAATCTTTTGATGCAAATTATTTGATGTAATTACATTCGAACATTTATTTCGAAATAGAAAATTACATATTGTCTTAATAAATATTGTGTATCGCTGTTCACCCTAATTAAATTTGATGGGCTATTAACAACACTAACAGTGTTTCCCACACGGACAAAGAGAGAAACATATAAGTTACAAAATACGCCGAAGTTGAAATGTCACTATATAAGCTTGAATTTGCATCGATGTTCCCAACCTCTTTTTGTTACCAGCTTGAAGCACTTTCTTTAGTCATTGCGGTACATGCTTGGGATGGAAGAGCATCAAAAGATTTAAGGTCTCCGACTGCTGGCAATTGAGTTAATTTAAATTATCATCTTATTATTATTTTTGTCATTTGGGTTCGCTTTTTAAGCAGTCGGGTTTTTAAAATTTTTTTTTATTTTTTTTGTACCATTAATTAGTTCCTGCAATGTAGTGTAATTCTACCATCTTCTAATATAATAGCATGTACGTTTCTCCGAGCAAAATCATATTAAATTTTCTTCGCGCTGTGAAGAAACAAATGAGCCGCTGTTTTTGAAAGTGCTTGGTATAAGTCCATTTATTCATACATTGAGATATTTAAGGGCTTGCGTTTGAATCAACTTAAAAATATTCGCATACGTTAATCAATTCGGGTAATGTTTTTAAAATTGTAAACTTGTTAAATTTTATTATGCAACAATAATCAATAAAAATGTTAAAAAGAATAACCGACTTTTCAGCTACAAATGGACTTATACCACTTTCAATAATAACATATTATGAAGAATATAACCAATAGCAATTTTAAATTTATATTTTAATTGAAGTTGACTTTTGTGAAATGTATTTTTTAATGTAAAAAATAATAATTAAAACGAAGACATGCGTGTGTTCATTAATTACAAGTAAACGAATAGTCAAGTTTATTAAGAAATAATTTCAATTATATTATAATGAATTTATAACTAACGTAGTATAAAAAGTAAATTACTTTGTTAAGGTACATAATAATAATAAACGTATTCATATTTCAATCTTATTTCTCCTTTACACTTAGCATAGTGAAGTATTTTTTCCAAAAAATGGACTTATACCACTTTCAAAAAAAAAAACATTCCTGCGATAACATTTTACGGTTCAACTTTTTTGGATTAATTTAGGAGGATATTGTACACCATTGTCTGTGTGGTTATAAATATAAAAAGAGGATATCTATATCTGACTACAATTACCATTAACTCATTTTTCCAAATAACGAACCATTTTTAAACACAGCGGCTCAAATGTGCTTTGGAAGAGGGCCCATGCCACACAGATCTTACATTGTTTTCAAAATGGATATAACCGATAGAGAATTTAATTATTTATACTATTATTTCTTAGTTATTTACTAAATACACAACACATATTTAGCACTAAAATTTTTCAATTTGTTAAAAAAATATTCAAATTACAGTAGCTAATAACCAATGCTTTATTCGAAGTAAAATGTACTAAAAACTGACCTAATAAAAGTAACTTTTCAGCAAAAATTTAATAACAGTTATCATTTACCATCAAGTTCAAGAACCGCTTAAAATAATTTCAATATCGTACCGCATTTCTTACGAAAATAATTTTTCCTTCAACTTGCTTTCCTCTAAGATCAGAAAACGATGGCATGTGCTCGTTTTCCACTGTGCCCCTCAATTGTAATCGAAGCGATCGCGGACGAGCCGAAACTACTCCCAAGGAAAGCTAGCCCCCGTAAAAGTGAAAATCTCGTCGATCAGAGTGCGGTGTAATTGCGTTTCCGCGGGGACGGTTCCAGAGAGTCGGTGGTCTCGGGACGATCGATCGCCGCGAGAGTGCCAAGGGAAAACGCACTTTCACGTTTTCGCGGAGCTCTCACGCCCGGCGTGGGACAGATTTGCGGCAATTAAAACGCGCGAGTCCCGTGAATGGCCGTTAACGCGACAGGAGGATCCTCCGCTGGAGGATTGCAACGAGCTACCCTGGAATCGCTACCAAAATCGAGATCGCCGTTCCCTTCGAACCTTTCCCTGGGGAATTTTAAATGGCAAAGTAAAATCCTCCGAATTTTCTCTCGGCGATCTTAACCGAACGAATTATCGGCAAATTTCGTCACGGGGGAAGACGGGACTGTTGTCGAGCTTGGAATATTCTGGACCCATCACGAGTTTCGAGTTTAATCGCATTGAAACTTCCAAGTTGCTCGACATGCATTAACTTGTCTAATACATAGCATTAGCTCGTCATACCGTGGACTTTGCGCGAATTTCACCTACCCTGGCTCGGAGCTACTGTAATCGCTTTGAAAGGCAAACACCTGGGAGGCAAGCTTCCAAAAAGCGGTAACATCGTTGGATATATACATCTTGTAATTATCATATTCTGTAGATATAAAGCCACAGTGACCACTTCAACGTTCAGCAAACAAAAACATAAGTGTACCAAGCAATAATAACATTTGCAAGAGGTAAAGACGAATTTAGACTTTCCACTTTGGATGTGCATCGCGGATGATTTGTAATCGTTTAATTTGTACACTGGTCACTTTGGATGAAATGTAGATGAAAATAATCTTTACAGATTTGAGTGTGGACGAATCATTCACGACGCACCTCTAAAATGTAAAGTCTAAATTGAAGAACTTGCAGTAAGAGCGGTGCAGCTTCATTTTGGATAGTTTTTTAGTTATGACATGTAATATATGTAAACAAAATTCTACCTCGTTTGGTGCACGTTTGATGCAAATCCGAGAATAAGTGTACGATTTATTGCAAATAACTAAAAATAGAAATATTAATATTAAGAAATATTAGGAGATATTAATATTAATAGGTATTTTTATATTAATATCAAAATTTGTATAATATTTTGATATTTATATCAAGATTTTTATATTATGTTTATATCAATATCAAGATTTTTATAATATTTATATATAAATATTTTTATTATAGAATATTTCTTCGTCAAAAGCAGAAGTAAAAACTTATCAACTCAATAACTACTACCACATTTTTCAATTAGTGTTCTCTTTTTAATTTTAAGTCATAGCAATAATTGTATAAACAGTTTTTTTTTGTCTAATTCCCTCCAAGTTGGTAAAGATGCAGCTGCAACGTCCCCTCTTGCTGGAAGCTCCTCAAATTCGCCCTAACGCCGAGTTTACACCTGACGAGTGTTCGGCCGAGTGAGCCCACTGGGCCGAGCACTCGCCCAGTCTGAACGCATATTCTAGTACTCGGCCGAGTAATCCGATGTGCAAATCGGCCAAGATTTTCACTCAGCCGAGTAGCAAACCGAGTGACTCGGCTCGGTAGTTTAAAGTCTCCATTCATCCAATAACACTGCCTCGATACTAGTCATCATTGTCCCCAAGTCATCGAGTTCCCTCTGTCCAATAAGAAGTCTTTCCACCTTCCTTTCTCGCATGCGCACAAGGGACCTCGCTATTGCTCGACGCACCTACAGTTAAGTGACTCGGCTTTCGAGCCCCGATATCGTTATCTATATCGAAGCGAAAGATGAGAACGTAAAGGAGAGCGCGAGTAGCAGTCCTCGCGAGCCTCTGATTCATATAATTATCGCGGCGGATCTTTCTTTTCCCCAGCCACCTCTCCCCACCTCTCGCGAATTAACTAGACTCCCGCGTAATTAATGCAATTTGTCAGGGGCCAACACCGGCGACGCGAGTCACGCCTGGACGGTTCCCAAAGATGACTGTCGACCCGTCCCGCTTGTTGCGCCCACGCGGGGGCGAGATTTTGTTAATAACAACGAGGGTGGCCGTCGCAATTAAGCGGACGAGTGTGCACGGGCGCAGGTAAATGATACCCTTGTGCTCACGCTTCGACGCGCTGCTACGTGGAGAACTAATCGAGTCTGTTTTCATCGAGGAACACGGTATCAGTGGCATCTCGTTGATAGGCTGACTATGGGGGGCCTTGATAGGATGGGGATGTACACTGCTGTTCGTAAGTATTAGGACACCTACGCTGCGTGGAATAATTGCGAAAAATGTGGGAAATTTATTAAAGAACTTTAGCAGATTTTACTTTATTTGATGTTTTAAATTAAAAGCTGTAAAAAGTATTAAAGTTAAAGTACCAAGTATCATATTTTCTGCAAATACAAAAGGTGTTCTGATATTTATAAATGACAGTGTAGCTTGAACGAACAGGAGGGGGTTTAATCGTGGATATTTTTGTAGCTGTTGAAGTTTAGAATTAGAAAAGCTTAAAACAGTGATACACAAAGAAAAATGGTACCTAAAATGGTGATGATTGGTTCTGGAGATTTGGGTTTCCTGAATTTATTGTGGAGGGGAAGAATTATTATTAGTAAGAATTATCGAGATAAAGCAATGGAAAATCTAAGGAATTCTAGTGCTCGTAGGAATGTTGCAGGAAATTTTTAATTTGAAAGATTCTGGAATGGTCTACACAAAGGCAAATGATTTGTTAAAAGTTATTGCAGAATTCTCATAATCAGAACCCCCAGAACATTCATTACTCTCTTACACTGCTGCAAAAGAATTCCACAGTAGGGTAAACCAACCAGTGAATGACCGAATTGTTGAAGTTATGGACCTTTCAGATTAATACTTGAATATATTTATGTATAACAACAAAACAACTGTTGAAATTGCATTTAAATTTATTTTTCTTGAAATTTCTATAAAAATAATTACTTATTCTTATCGTTATTTAAAAAAAAAAACAATTATAAAATGCAAAACGTGTGGGAGCCCAGTAAATGACCGGATACTTTTAATAAGAATTGTACTTATTAATCTTTGCTTAATTCGCGTAACTAAAAATATGGGATATTAAAAATGCAACTACACTCCATTTATAAACATATAATATTTTTAAATTAATAATTGACATTTCTTTGCCTAATGGTCATTCATTAGTATGCAATCAATTACTGGTTGGTTTATCCTAAATTGTTTCCAAAAGCAAATATTAAGGTAAATGTCCCAGTACTTAAACATGGCCCAATAATTAAAAATCGAGAAGAAATTTTATTAATAATAACAGTTTTACTAATTTGCAACGTTTAAACTATTCGAAATATAATTTCAAAATATATTAGCTTTATATAGATACAATTATAAGCTTACATAACTGAATAGTTATATCATGCAAAAATATTATTGTACAGTAAAGCTTCGACAGTTTCAATCTCGCTTCTCACCTAATGGGCTCAAGCAAGCGAGAGAATATTTTTATTAAGGTTGTAATTAATTATTATTTTATAATTTTTTAAATAGTACAGTTGTTGTGGATTTATTATATATCGAAGAATTGAAAATTAATTGGATCTCTTAATAATTTTTTGTTTTTAATATTGAAATTGTTGCGTTTATCCAATAGTACACGATAACGTGTCACGGACCAGTTATTAAACGCCTGTTTAATGGTTATATAAACACTGGTGCAGACGTCAGTATTCAGTGAAGTTTTAAAATTATTAACATTTATTGTACCGAAGTATTGTTTTGTATCCTATATATTTACGTTAATAATAGCTAGACAAAAATATAATACTGTTTAAGAATTATTAGGATAATTAATCTTAAACTCATCATGATATTAGCATAATCTAAAATTTTATAATATACTTTTAATCATTTGAAAACATAAAGTCATGCCAAAGATTTAACACAAATGTATTATAAATAAAATGTTTCTATTACCCCAAAATATTACCGTATTAATTTCTTTTCATTAACTGATAGAAATAGTTAAATTAAATACATATTCAATAATTGGGACACTGATAATTAATGACTGGGACACGCTATGAATTTCATTTAATTACTGGGCCATATGAACAGTTTCATGCTTCAATTAATTTAAAACTTTTCCTTTAACAAATGCAGATTCTTGTTACATTATCTGAAAATAGGAATTTTACGCTTTCGAATAATTATATTTAGTTATAATTTTGTAGTATTTAAATATAAAAGAAATTGCAATTATCTCAACTGCTTCCTTAACTGTTTCACCATTGGGCCATTTACCTTATCTAGACATCTACTGACAAATGTCCCCTACAAAATTTTCATAGTCCACCGCAAAAGAAACCGACATTCCTGCATCTAAATCCATTTAATCCATTTAATCCAATTACTCCATTCTGTCTGAAACAACACTGAAACGCCGATCGATCGAAACTTCGAGCTCTGTTTAAACCTTCAAGATTGATAAATTGGCAATGCCTCCCACGCAGAAACCGTATGTATGTTATTCCAGTTACGGCGGCTGGATAAATCACGCGTAACAGTTTGTAAGTCGATGTAATCGTTTCACTGCGGAACGAATAACCGCGTCGATGTTCTTTGGACGTTGCGCAGACGTTCCTTGGCGGTGTAATAACAAGTCACGCTAAAGCAAATCTATGAAAGACTGGCTCCGCGGCTGCTCGCGGAAGTCTGCTCAACGTTAAGAACACCTTGGCACCAACAATGAGCTTTCCTTTCGTCTACACTTTCCATTCGGATATTCAATTTTGCAACCCTGCCGCCTCATTACGAGCCTCGGGCACCGTAGGTCTACTCTCAAAGGGAAAACACGCGAAACCTCGAAAGTTTGAATTCATTAGCAAATTCGTGTGAAACTGTAAATCATCACCCACCCCCAATTTGTAAAATGCTCTGTAATAATGAGGAAACTTTTACCAGGGCAATTAATTCTGCGCGAGTCCTCTGTGTCGCCTGTGTTCAATCAACTGTCAGCTTTGCTAATGTGCTGTGCTAAAATTACACTTCGTTATTGATCTTAGTTTATGAGGTATTGTGTAACTAGAAAAACCTTACTACTCTTACAGGGCCGGTCACAAAGGGACCCTCGACGGTACAGGGGCCCCAGAAGAAGTAGAAATGAAGAAAAGAGAAAATAAACAAGAAAAAATGGAACGAAAAAATTTTATTTGATTACAATTAAGAAAAAAGAAAGAAGAATATAATTTCTAATATACCTAGTAATATAATAATCTAATATTATCAATGATATAGCAATAAAAATGTCATATATTTAAATATGTTAATGTTTATTTATTTCTTTCATTTTTTATTTTATTTTCTTTATTACTGTTACTATTATCATTTTTTCGTGATTGATGTGAAAGATGTTCTGCTTTTCTACCGTTCAGAAATTGTTTGAGGCCCCAAAATATTTCTTGCACCCAGGCCCTTTCATAGCGCAGGCCCTGGCGCCTTATTATGTCCTAAGGCTTTCAGAAATTTCGTATAAATTTTCGATATATTTTTATAACAATCCACTATCCACTTCGTTAACTCCGGTTACTTTTGATATTCTACTATTCCAAGTAGGGATTAAGAATTCATGGGACAAGAAGGTTATCAGAGCAGCAGGTTTTTCCCGCGAGCTGGAAAAGATTCTCCCCGAGGAGCCAGTTTTCTGCAAACTGGTGACAGTCAGGTTGGACGGAGCCGAGTCACAGCGGGAAGACAGTACAGATAATTAGAAAAGTCCGACAAGCCGAGATATCCTTCTCATTAGTGGAACTAGTTTGTCATTGCCCCCTCCGCGGCGCGTAATTTCATCCCACCTGTCTTCCGCGAACCGACAATTATCGCCAGGGTTAATACGAATTTTAGATCACTCACCCTCTGCTACAAACTACCCGAGAAATGGAATTCGAGCTTCCCAGCAGACGCGGAGAATTTCTCCTGTCTTTCTTTCGGAAGGACGCTTTAGTCTCTGCAGCGTGAAACTCGCGCCATGATGGATTCTCCATTCATTAGACATAGAGGGTGTTCAGGGGTGCAGGATCTGGGAAATATTTAGTGCTCGTTAAACTGGGGGGAATAGTGGGAGAGGGAATTCAGGGTAGCAAAATGTGGGTATGGTGTCTAGTTTGATTTCAAATTGAAGCTGAATTTTGAGGATGTGGGTGATATGTTTTACTATTTTGAATAGTTCTATATTTCATCACAGATTATGGGGATACTTATATATGGAGGGCTGAGAATCATAGAGGTCTAAGTCCAAATTTGGATAATTTTAGTAACAGTTTTTAAGTCTTAAAGGCTCCATCTGTTTATTTTCATAGGGAATTAAGTTACAACTTCATTCTTCACTGAAAAATAAGAACATCTTTCTTTGGCACTTAACTAACAAAAGCAGAGCGTTTCGAAACGTATTGGTGTCGAGGCAAAACATTATTTCGCGCGGAACATCACGCGAGTGAATTATACAGTAATTCGTCGTTAAAGTCCCGACGAACGGGGCTGGCGGCGGGACAATAACGCGATGTGGACACTATTCTCTTAGAGTAGTATATGCTCTAAGGCTATTCCGTGCGGCCGATGCCGCGAGTGAGAAAACCCGAGAGCCGAGCGAGAAGGAACGAAACAGTTGACACGAATTTGCCGTCGTGTCTTTCGTTCTCTCACTCTCGACCGAAGGATTCCAAGAAATGGTGGGGATAGTGAGCGGGACTATTACGCATAGTAAAAGCAGGACAATAACGACGAATTACTGTATACACCACTATGAATCTCGGCCCTTCATATAAGGTGAGCTGTCCAGTGAATGAACAATTAAGCTGCATGTCTGTTAAAATTAATATTCAAAAGTTGGTATTTAATCCCTTCAATGCTATAAGTGAGCTGTTTTATTACTAAAGTCAGACATCCTGGAACACCATTCTAGCAATGTTTGATAGCCATAACTTTTATTAAAAGTCTGGCAGTGGATTAAATAAAAAATGGGCCAATGACCAGTGAATGAACATAAATTTCTAATGAATGAACAGGGTTAGCCCAGTGAATGAACGGGATAATAACAGTGGTTAAGTTTCCAACGTATTTAGACGATTTTTTGTGTAAATAATTTTTCATTCTCCAATTGCGCTAATATTATTGATTTGATACTTTACTAGTCTTGTAAGATCATAATTATGCATCGTTGAAATTTTGTTTCTGGCGTGGGTTAACCCGACCTCCACACCGGAGGCAAAAGTGTCAAGAGAAAAAAAGACCGGGTAAGTTGTTCATTCATTGGTAAAATAAGAAATGTCCACGTTTGCCAGTGAATGAACGGCCGTGAGAACAACTGTTGAGTAAACGGAATTAATACCGCATAAGTTATAGGATAAATCCGGGAGACGCGGTCGACCTAATATAAAATGGCTATTAAAACTAATACAGATATTACTTATTTTATCAGAACAAACCTAATATGTTCAGAATTTTATGCTGATTCAGAAAAACTGGTCGATATTTGCTTTAAGAAAATATTTACTGTAAATCGGATTGAAAACTGAAGTCATGACATCTGACCACCTCTCCCGAGGTGCCGGGAGAAATGGTTTTCGCCGTTGGCAGAGACCATTCACATAATTATTCATGGAAAAATAACAAAGAAGAAAGCAAAATTATTTATAAGTGAATACAACTACAGATTCATTGATATTTAATTTATTTACGCTAAACAAGTAAAGAACACATGAAAGATAAAGCGAACTACCTACCGGCGATTAGCAAGGCAAATGAATACTAAAGTGAATAAATAAAATAAATAAATAATAATAATAATAAAATAATGGTAAAAAATAAAAATATAAATAAAAATAATAAAAAAATCATAACTCGACCATCTCTCCTTTCTGTAGCGAGAGATGGTCTTCTCGTTAGTTTCGAGAGGAAGAGTTAATATGGCTATATACTTTGGCTGCATTGTCCCTCGATATCTCTACTATCTTATTATTCCCAAACATTGAATGAAAATAAACTTAGAAGTATATTTTAAATACGATTCTGTACACCGTTGTTTGACAAAAGAGGTTAAATGTAACCTCAGTTTATCTTTTATAGCCTATAAATCCAGAAAAACACAGAAGGAAGCAAAATGACTCTATTCATTCAACTGTTTGGCTTCTAGAGAAATAATTGGTCTGCACTTTAACGCATTTTTACGTATAGAGTCTGAAATATAGCGACTCGACCAACTCTCCAGCCCGACCGCGTCTCCCGGATTTACCCTAAGTAAAAAGAAAAACGCGAGACGTCTGTGGGTGTCCATTCTAAATTGCGGTGTAAGTTTGAACGTGAAGTGAGCACGATGGGCGTTAATTTTTCGTATTATATGAAAAACGTTCATTCACTGGGGGGTATTCATTCACTGGACAGGTCACCCCAATCTCCCTTCCCTTCACTTGGTAGAAAAATCCAGAATTAACTAAATTATATGTGATCTCCCAATTTGGTCCTTACATAATTCCACAATTACATATAGTTCAGCATATAATTGACATATAATTCACCGCAAACATCACTCAAATAGCTCCTCCCCTCAAACCAGAGGTCAAACAGTGAGTCTTCCAGCTCCATCTGCAAAGTAGACCACACTGCGCCTCTACTCCGTCTACATCCACCCTATCTACAGCGAACGACCCCGGAAAAGGTGGCCGAGACGCCCAGGCGTCGCGGAACGAGCATAATTCCGATGCAAACAAGCAGCCAGGGAAATAACAAAATTCCCCTTAACTACCTGCCGCAGACGCGGCGGTCTCGGAGGTAGCAGAAGTAGAAAGAGTTCCCTGCAGAAGCGAAAGTAGAAAGAGTTCCCCGGGGGCGCCGAAAGTGGTCAGAAATCAGGAGAATCGTCGTCGTCCTCCGCAGAGCGCGCTAAACGATCTGCTTTCTGTCGTTTCCAGGGTAGAATGCGGCGACACGGAACGCGGTGCTGGTCGAGGCGATGAGAAGGCTGAATGGAGGCGGAGGAAGCCTCAGAGCCCCCTGGGGCTCCGACCAACGTTTCCTCGTGCACCGAGATCAACCGTAGCCGTGCCACTTGCCAGCCGATATAGAGCCTCACCCTGCGATCCTCGCGATCCAGGCTAGCGAGGTGTTGGATCGTACCCTCGACCACCGAGCCGAAGCTTCGAGCCTGAAGAACGGAGCGAGTCAGCCTACGGATTAATATATACAAAGAGTATCATAGACGGCCTCTGATCACCCTCCCCAAGATACACTAGAATACTGCCCGGCCGAAGAATAGTACTAATATGACAGTGGATCGCCACGAGCTGGGTGTCGATCGACTAGAGAAGCAACGAAGCACGAGCCAGAGCACCGATCTTGTTGGTTAAGGGCTGAGAGCGACAAACTCAACGATGGCCGCGCCAGTGATAGAGAAGAAGCGGTTCTTCTGCCGCGAGTGGGCGTTCATGAAGCTGTCCCGGTGCCTGGAGCAGAGGCCAGCGTCCAAGACCTGCGGCGCCTTGATCGTCGGGGGGCCAGGAAGCGGCAAGACAGCGCTATGCGCCGAGCTAGCTTGGCCGTCGACGGGCGCCACCGCCAGGCACCAGAGGTCCTTGAACAGGAGGCTGTTGGCAAGACACTTCTGCCAGGCGAGAAGCGAGACGTCCCTGTCGCCAGCTCAGTTCGTCAGGTCCCTGGTCGCTCAGCTCCTGCAGGCTAGCTCTGATGGGATACACAGGTGAGTGGCGATTAATGCGACTCGTTGGGGTGCATTCTATGGAGTTTCGTGGGAGTTTTGGAGGTAGATGAGAGCTGGGATTGGTTTAGATACCTTCGAGTGGTACCATTTGGTGGATGCACCTTTAGATATTGGACAGCTGTTTTTAAGTTGTATTAGAAGAAGGATCTTTAATGCTTCTAAGTGATGTAAAGAAAATGCTGCGTGTGTGTAAACTGGTACCACTTTCAAGGATGTAAATCGATCACAGCCCTCATTTGGTGGAAATCTCTACCGAACTTACCCTGAACATTGTCTGTCCCCTCGTCAGCCCAGAATATTTAAAAGCGTATCTGTTTGAAACACTTTCGCAGAGCATCACCAAGCTCACCGACCCCCATCAGCGCCACCACGACCACCAACGCCACCACGGTGCCCATGACCTCGAGGGAGGCCGTGGCGGAAGCCTACGCGGAGAAGCTTCGGACGGACCCAGATATACAGGCCGCTCTGCAGCCAGACATTCTGGACAGAGACCCCGACGAAGCTCTAAAAAAGGCTCTGCTGTTTCCTCTGCTGGAGGTGGAGCCACCAAAGAACTGTCTGTTCCTGCTGGTCGACTCGATTGACGAAGGACAGACCCTGAACCCGCCCCAGACTGGCACCAGAGACTCCAGAAGGGAGAACGAGAACGTCAGTCGGACGATCGCCGAGCTGCTGGCCAACCACCACCACCTGTTCCCGCAATGGTTGCTTCTGGTCTGCACGGCGCGACGCCAGAGTAAAACCATCTCCAGGATGTTCACCGGGTTCCGCAAGATCTCCCTGGACGACCTGAGGAAGCCGCAAGTGGTGAGGGACGTGCAGCAGTACATCCTGGCGCGGCTGGACCAAGAGGACGCTCTCAGGTAACGATCCTTCACTTGGATTATCTCAGGGTTCTAGGATACGCCCTCTTGACGCGAGGAACTGATCGTCTGTCCTGTTCCCACCAGGCAGCACATCTCCAACGACACCGCCGAGATGCTGAACCAGCTGCACATCAAGAGCAACGGCTGCTTCCTGTACCTGGAGAAGGTTCTCGACGGCGTGGCGGAGAACTTCATCGTGCTGCGCGAGGTCCGGGAGATACCGGGCACCCTGAACGGCCTCTACCTCTGGCTGTGTCAGAGACTGTTCAGCAGGAAGCAGTTCGCCAAGGTGCAGCCGCTGTTGAACGTGATACTGGCCGCCAAGCTGCCTATCACCCAGGAGATCCTCTACAAATGCGTGAAGACCGCCTGCGCCACCATCACCGTCGAGGACTTCAATCGACGCCTCCACCTTCTTCGCAGAGTGATCTCGGTGTCTCGTGCTGGCGCGCTGATGCTGTTCCATCACAGTTTCGCCGAGTGGCTGCTGGATGTCAAGCACTGCACGCAAAAGTACCTGTGCTCCGCGATCGAAGGCCACGCGATGCTCGCCGCGTATTACACTCTTCGCGGCACGGAGCTGAATCCTGATGAAATCTGCGTGCTAGGGCAGCATCTGCAGCGCTCCATTACCAGCGTGGCCGCCACCAACTGCAGCCTGGACCTGCACACGCTCCAGGTGCTCTGGATGATAGGCAGCGGGGCGTGCATCGAGGACTGCTACTTGGACAGCTCCGAGTGCATCCTCTGGCCCAGGCAGGAGGTGAAACTGCTGAGGTTGCTCATCGACGCGGGGGCCAAGCCGTCGGAGAAGGTCGTCGAGGATGACGCCAGCAAGGATGCTATTTCTTCTAGTCAGGTATGTAGTTTGTGGAGGCTTTTAACGCAGGTTATGTGAGAAATGGGTGGTTAGCCAGGGTTCTTCCATTGTGAATTATGGTGGAGACGATTTCTGATTGCAGTAGGATGCTTGGAGTGTCTTGTAAAGATGGAATGTCGGAAATAGTCATATCCAGTGTTCTTTAATAGTTTAGTTCTGCTTAATAGTTCACTTTGTCCTGAATATATGCTGTGTAAAATATTGTTCCTCCACTGTTCTTGGGTATATCCTCGTCAGACATCATAGTTACCCACCAATTAGTCACCCCAAACTCCTGTGAAATCCTGTGTGCAAGTGATGGCATGCCAAGCTGCAGGAATCCTCAATCCTGTGGACACTGAGCTCAGAGGGTTTGTACAACGATTGTTTTCTGTGAAAGGTCTCGCAAGACGTAAGCCCTATGGATGAATCTCCCAGCGAGCCATTAACGGAACTGCTCGGTGAGAGCGGGGACATCAATCAAACAGATTCTTGCGGACGTACAGTGCTGCACACGCTTGCTGCAGATGGTAACGCATCTCTGCTGGAGCTGGGCCTGGCGACTTGCCCTCAGGTAAGCATCTATCCCTGAATGTCTTCATTTGTACAGATGCACAAGAACTTACTGACTGGCACACTCAGGAGGTATTGGACCTAGTTTCAAAATGGTACCAGGTTGATGAAAATTTGTGAGATTGTTCTTTCTAATCTTCCTGATGTGCTCCAAAAATGTTAAACGAATTCACTGAACGGTTGCTGAGTTATAACGATTTCAATTTTCACTGATTTCACACGTACTCTTATGGAAAGAGACGATCTTGATAGATAACACAGCTGAAAAAATGTTGAAGAAATGGTACCAATGTTTTCAATTTCTTTTTACATGTAGTATATGGGTAGATGAAAATATCCGCCGAGTTTCAATTGTTTCCACTACACCGTTTTAAAGAAATAAATTATAACTTGAGAAAATTGTGAATTCAGGGCATTTTCACTGCCAACAGTTTAGCAAATTGTGCTTGAAAAAGCATTTGTAAAGTGAAAAATACCTTCCTAGGAGTAAAAATAAGACTCCATCTGTCGTTCGAGTTCCTTACATCTAGATTTACTATGTGTAAGACGTAGATATTCAAGTATTTCAAATTTCATATACTTTTGTGTAATATTGTACGTCCGATACATCCTTAATCTTGGGAGGAGCCGAGTTGAAGGGATAAAAATACTTTTAATGCAAATTCAATCAAATTCATTAAGCGATTATAAAAATGTATTTAAAGAATAAAATCCATCAAAAGTTTCCTTTTCTTCTTACAAGTCCCTTCTTTTTGAGGTGCCAGGACCACTTGGCTCCCCTCTGAGTGCATCACTGAACTTACTTGCCTTTTAATTAGAAATGTGTCCTAATTTTATGGTCTGGGCACACTTATCGGTTTCGTGCCAGCGTACCAGTGGTAAGAAGAAGAGGTCCTCTACTCCCTCTTCTCCTTATCACTGGAACTACTATGTGTGCTCACACCTTAATACTTGTCTATCCCCTTTGCAAACTTTCTCCTCCAACACTTACGGTCATTCAACGAAGCTTAAATTTCTGCTTGCACTGTTAAATGGCACCAATCGTGGCAGGAGACATATAGGACAATTTCACGAACTAACGAATCTGTCAATCAATGAGATCCCTCCAACTCCACAGGCAAAGCTGGAAGCCACTGACCGTCACGGCCAGACACCCTTGAACTTGGCCGCCAGACACGGTTACGCGGACGTGGTTCGAGTGCTGTTGGCTGCCGGTGCCTGCGCCGATCACGCTGACTGCGACGGCTGGACCGCCCTCAGAGCTGCCGCCTGGGGTGGGCACACTCAGGTAGTCATTTCGTCACGATTAGCTAACGGTGCATGGGGAACGACTAACTTAATTTGCTAGAGCAATATCAACCCCTTGATACTGGATTATTATTCCAATACAGAAGAAACATACCGCTAAAGTTACTCATTCCTCAAACTAGAGAGACTAGTCGCTACAGCGTCTATCGGTAGAGTAGCCGCAGTAGCCTCGAGCATTGGCGAGTTAGCAGGCCAATTTTGTAATCGATAATGACGAAAGAAGCGTAGTTGAATGTACAGAAGGGATCGCGTTGTAACGAAGAGGAGAGGCGGGGTATAACAGAGGATGAAAATGAAAATGCAGGTGGTCGAAATGCTGCTGGAGCACGGGGCGATGGTGGATTGCGCCGACTGGGATCAGCGCACCGCCCTGAGAGCGGCCGCGTGGGGTGGCCACGAGGACATCGTTAAAGCGCTTCTGCAGCACGGCGCCGACGTGAACAGAACCGACGACGAGGGCAGGACCGCCTTAATTGCTGCCGCCTACATGGGCCACAGCGAGATCGTCGAACACCTCCTAGACTTCGGCGCGGAGATCAATCACGCCGATAGCGACGGGAGGACTGCCCTCAGCGTCGCTGCTCTCTGTGTCCCCTCCAATCACGGCTACGCAAAAGTTAGTTTACTTTCACCTCCGCCAACAGTGTACAGGATGATCCCCACGCGGCGTTGGAGATACTCCTGGAGACTGTTTAGTTCTCAACATATGACAGTAGAATCACATGGTTCCGTTTTTATAAACTAAAGATGACATTAAAGTCTGGCTTAACGTCCACCTTATCCCACCCTTGATAACCGGATACTGTATGCGTATAAGAATATCAATATTGAAGGGAAGATAGGTACAGAGACCAATCTAGCTTCTGGAATCACCTTGCACCGTTATCAAGTTCCAAAGGTTTCGATGAAACCTTGCGTGACCTATGGTCTTCTCGGGACTCGGTTCTAGTTTAACGGACCTGGCGTCTTCTATCGTACAGGTGGTCACGATACTCTTGGAGAAAGGGGCCGCGGTTGATCACCAGGATAAAGATGGCATGACACCGTTGCTGGTAGCGGCGTTCGAGGGGCACAGGGACGTTTGCGAGTTGCTGTTGGAGTACGAAGCGGACGTGGATCACTGCGACGCCACGGGGCGCACTCCTCTGTGGGCAGCTGCTAGCATGGGCCACGGGTCGGTTGTCGCTCTTCTGCTGTTCTGGGGATGTTACGTGGACAGCATTGACAACGAGGGCAGGACCGTCCTCAGCGTGGCCGCTGCCCAGGGTGGCACAGACGTGGTGAAGCAACTGCTGGATAGAGGTACAGGTCCTTTCTTTGCTAGGGTGTTGAAGACACCTTGGGGATTGATTGGGAATTTATGCTGCCTTAGGTCTCGACGAGCAGCACAGGGACAATTCCGGCTGGACACCTCTGCACTACGCGGCCTTCGAGGGGCACGTGGATGTCTGCGAAGCGCTGTTGGAGGCTGGAGCCAAGATTGACGAAACTGACAACGATGGGAAGGGAGCTCTGATGCTAGCCGCGCAAGAAGGCCACGCTACCTTGGTTGAAAGACTGCTGGAGCAACACAGCGCGCCAATCGATCAGCACGCTCACGACGGCAAAACTGCGTTGAGGTAAGCTCTCGATGTCGCTGTTCCAGCGGAGCATTGAAACACCACCACCGTAAATTTCACGAGGTTGTTTTCAATAACGAAGAATGATCATAGACTTGCAGCTCTGGAGGGCCATTATGACACTGTCAAGGTTCTGCTGACTCGCAACGCCGACGTGAATGCGAAGGACGCCGATGGCAGAAGCACCCTCTACATACTCGCTTTGGAGAACCGATTGGCGATGGCGCGGTTTCTATTGGAACACGCGCGTGCCGATGTGGAAAGTAGAGACTCGGAAGTGAGTAAAGCCTTTGTATTAAATCTCTGAGAACGTAGTAAGTATGGGCGAGATTTTAGACTCTGTTTCTTTATTGAGGATCTTTTTAGTAAAGCTATCGCAACTTTACAGGGCAGAACTCCTCTGCACGTGAGCGCTTGGCAGGGGCACGTTGAGATGGTAGCTTTGCTGCTAACAGAAGGTAGCGCCAATGTGAACGCCTGCGACAACGAAAACAGAACACCTCTTCACTCTGCTGCCTGGCAGGGTCACGCCGCCATTGTTAGACTGATGTTGGAGCACGGAGCTACCCCTGATCATACTTGCAACCAAGGCGCAACGGCTCTAGGTAAATAATAAAAAGTTGCTAGAAGCTCAAATGGTCTGGCGAGCGAAATCTTTGAACGTAAGAGTGGCGCGAGTCAAAGGAGTTAGAAGGACTCTTATGATAGTGTATCTCAACTAACAAAGTATGAGGAAGAAAGTTAAAAGAAGAGAATAACTCTATCGATCGATATAAAACAGGTATTGCTGCACAAGAAGGCCACGAGCACTGCGTGCGAGCGCTCCTGAATCATGGTGCTGACCCCAGTCACTCGGACCACTGCGGTCGAAATGCGATCAAGGTGGCTGCCAAAAGTGGCCACGACACTGTGGTCAGGCTACTCGAGGAACATTCTGCTAATCAACGAAGCCTAAGACCGGGCATTAATGGAGGTTAGTCTGCCTCGAGCGAATTACGAAGTTTGTAGGCCTAACAGTCTTCTAATAACCATTTTTATTATGACACAGGTGGAAGTAGTAGCGCTACTTCTGTAACCTCCAACTCAACGGCCGAAACGAAACCGTCGTCGGCTATTCTGAACCCTCTGTCGACGCAGTACAGCCCAGCAGAATCCCCAGACTCGACGAAGAGGAGAAGCTGCGTGTCCTTGGGCAATAACTCTAGCAACAGCAAGTCCAGCAGCAACCTGACCGGCAGCACGAAGAGCGACCAAGGGAAGTTCAACCAGAACTCGATGGTGAATCAGGTAATAAAAGTAGGTATATAACAAAAGATGTCTTTAATGCTTTTTCCATTAACTCGTAACTGTACTGTTGGAGACTTTTCAATTCCGATACCACTTCCAACCAGCTCATTCCGTCACGTTTCATTGACCGCTGGCATGCTTTGTTCATTCTGTTCTTATGCACCCGTGTACAGATCGTTTTCTCAGCCTCTCCGCAAGGACTTGTCTCTCCCCGGTACGGCATACTCACTTCACCCTCATATACATAAGATACTAAACGCCAACACCCAGTAACGTAGAAGCCATCTCGATCTATACACGCTATGATCTAATCCAACGACGAGACTCTAGCGTTATCCGACTCCTATAATTTTAGACACCATTATCTTTCACGCAACAACTGCAACAATGCTCGAGGGGAGCGAAGAGCCGGCCGCTGAGCAAGCTTTTATCGCCGTTGAAAAGCGAGCCGCAGAGCCCGATTTACGCGTCGCCGCCGCACTCGCCACTTAGCGACAGCCTGATACCGTACTCGCCGACGAACACGAGCCCGCCGAGCGCCCAAACGGCAGCGAAAGTCATACAGAGTCAGCTGGGAGTGTCGCTGTTGACCGGCAGCCAGAACGTGCCGTACAAACCGCAGATGGGCGGATACAATCACGCGCCGGCCATTTACGAGCCTATCAACATAAAAACCGAGATCATCGACAAGAACGACGTTAGCAAGCCGTTCGAGCTGACCAACGAGATGTTGGGCCTGAGCGTCGGCAAAGACAAGAAGAACGGCCTGGACGACAAGAGAAACTCGGCCGACACTCACTTCACTAGGGACACACACATGAGGATAATACTGGGGAACAGTGGAGCTGGCGTTGGCAGAAGCGTAAAGCACGCTTCCGACCACACACCTGCCAGGTAATATTCATCTTCTAATTTCTTAGTCATCTAGCAGCTGTGTAGTGCTGATTACTCGTGTCTCGTTACACT
Organism: Andrena hattorfiana; assembly: GCA_944738655.2. NCBI lineage: Eukaryota > Metazoa > Arthropoda > Insecta > Hymenoptera > Andrenidae > Andrena > Andrena hattorfiana. The sequence goes on from OX122889.2 coordinate 7,705,524, forward strand.
CTAATGCAGCGATTTCCAACCTGTGGGTCGTGAAGTGGTTTTTTTTATTTTTTTTTTAAAGTTGGAATTGTATTCTGAAATACCTATTTGTAACGTGTTTCCTTTACCTTAATTTACTTTGCCTTATATGGGGCTCGTAAGTTATTTGAATATCATGGAAGAGGATCGCGACTAAAAAATGGTTGGGAATCACTGCTCTAATGCTTTCGTTTAAGCCGATACGTTGAAGTGGATTAACGTTTTGATTACAGTGCAAGTAACGCAAAACCAAAGCGCAATGGCTTGGTGTCCAACCCAGCCATGAGATTAGTAGCAGGCGTTAGGAATGGAATTGAGAATGCGACTAATAGAAATAAACCTATTACAACGCGAGTAAATGGATTTCAGTGGAAGGCGGAGGCACGAAAGGAAACACCTTTGTAGGGACAGGTATTGACACAGTTTTACTTTTGAGGAGCGCGGGGAACATCTCTGACCGTAAAAGCAAACGTACACCTTTCGTAGACCTTGTATTTTTAACGAAGCGCAAAGGGAGAATAAGAAATGCTTCCTACGAGATATTGTACAGGCGATTAGAACAATGTCACTTGCTGTATCTCCTACAATGCACCGTATAATTGCGTTATGCTTCACGAATATGTACAACCAACAATTTCCATTGAATCATACACTTAGAATTAGAATTTAAATCAGAGATCCAAAATAAATTATAACAAAAATTGAAGAAAAGTCATTGAGTAAAAATTGATTTTTATTTAAGTGGAAGCCAGTTATCATTAAATTTCAAAGAAATGTCTCTAAAAATGAAATGATTGAAAAATTTTCATTTTTAATCGATCCGATTAAAATTTGTTTCGGGAACCAGTAACCATTATCGATGACCCGAATTTTATTTTGGTTACCAATAACCATTATCCACGGCGAAACATTTGTTGATTGCCGCTAACCAATGTCGACGGGGAAAAAAGTAATGTAATTAATTTTTTTTAACAGAAAAAAAATTTGCCGTTGATACTGGTTGTTGGTAAACAAAATAAAATTCGGGTCATCTATAATGGTTACCAAAATTAAATTTCCGTTATCGATGATTACTGGTGATTAAAAAAAAAATTAATCATTTATAATGGTTATTCGTAACCAAAATCATTTAGTAAAAGATATTAACTCTTCTAACATAACTTTTAAATTTGTCTCATAACAGTTCTGATGTCTGATTTAAATCTCTTCGACCCCTGGATTTTTATTATTTGATTCGATTCACAATTTTAATTTCACGATTATCGAATGACATGTTCTTAGGCTTCTTTATTTTATTTTCGAAGTTCAATCGTAGTTTTGTGAAGCGATACGTTACAGTATCCGAATGATCACACAATGTCTGAGAATTAGAAGTAGTCGATCCTTATGCACTGTAATCTCAGTGCCCGATCTTGGAAGTGGTATCAGTAGATCTTTTCGTTTTCCTTTTACTAAATATCATAACGTGTCGACTCTGCATGGTGACGAATAACTATGTATAACATTAGATCCTTGCGATACGGATAGTTTACCTTAGCGGCAGTGAGTTTTGAAAGTTTTAATGCTCTGATCTTTTCAGAATAACTGGTCCCACTAATCCACGTTTAAGTGTGCTTGTGTTGTGTCGAGTTTATTTATACGCCTAACAACGAATTCGACGCGCGTCGCGAGAACGAACGAGGACTGACATCAATCTTTAATTTTCTGTGATATAGGTTGTATTGGCAGAAAGGCCTCAGCAGCACACTGGGATCCGTTATTGCGGCTGGCGAATCGTAATCACCAAAAAGCGAAAGTCAATAAACAAATTTTTTTCCTTTTATTTGAGCAAAATCAAATTACCTCACATGAAAAAGTGAAAGAGAGAGAAAGAGAAAAGGGATAAGGTTTATAAGAAGCCCGACGGGGGGAGGGAGACGAAAATTGCGTATTAATAAAACAAAAAAAAACCAAATATTAAACAACATAGGAGAATATGTAGATCTAGATATGTAAACTTACGAAACATGACTTTGTATAAATGTAACGTTAATAAAATTCTTTACTGATCTCACTAATACTTCATATAAACGACAATGAACTAATTATCGGAAAACCTTAAGGATTTAATAGTCATGATTTTAATGGAAGAGCGATAGATTTACGAGATTCTTTTTCTTCGTCCGAAGAGTGGATGCAGACGGGATGCATAATGTGATGTTTTAACGAGTAACTCGAGGAAAGATAATGCAGAATTGTAAAGATATGTATAAATTATATTGAACGGTTGAAAGGAAAGAATATATTAGCACGACGATGCGAAACTCAAGTTACGAATACGTAAAATTACGGCCTGAAAATTACGAACGTGTGTAAATACACATCCCCTCATGTATTGTGCACGATCATATTTATTATATTGTAATAGGTGCAAAATAAATAAAAAAGAAAAATATCAACGTTATTTATTCATTTATCTGACTGTTTCTTTATCTCGATCGTGCTATCAGAACTGTATGCATATCGCGTGCTCCGCTATGATTCTAAAGGATCATAAATGAAACCCACTGCCATGAGATATCTTCAAGGTAATACCTAAGTAATACACTACTTCCTGACACTTAACCATCTAAATGGTATGCAACGTAATCTGTGCGATAAACGCCTCTACGCGTACGGCGAATCTGGTTAACAAACACGGCTAAAGGATCCGCGCACGCGGCGTACGCGGAGCGTTTGAATCTCTACATTGAAAAAGTTGGAAGAATACGCTAGGCTTCATAAAAAAAAACACACGCATCTTAGTGTACAACAGAAATATACAAGAAGAAAGCAAGGAACTAGAAACTATAGGCTGATTTTCTTTTATCATTCTATCAGATAGGAATTCTTATCTTTTGTGCACACAAAATCCTCTGAGATTTTACGTAACTGATATCGGCGATACATTTGAATCTGTGCTGATCGTATACAAACTACTGTACTGCGAATTGCAACGAGCATCGACAGATCAATGTACAATGAATGTGTTAAGGAACGTGTTAAGGCAGAAGCTGATATTAAGAACAATCGTTGGCGTGTGCGCTGGAATTATACTAGGTGCCATCCTCAAGTCCTGTACTAGTCAACCATGGTCCGAGCGAAGTACTATGTACCTCAAGTTCCCCGGAGAACTATTTATGAGGCTAGTGAACTGCTTGATACTGCCTCTCGTAACAGCTAGCATCGTCAGTGCCACTTGCAATTTGAAGAAGTCAGGTAAGCAGAGAATCGCTTTAACGGTGGCTAAACGATAATCGATACCTTCGAATCTACAGGTGAAATTGGTGTAATGGCACTGTATTATTACACGTTAACGACCATACTTGGAATAACATTGAGCGTTATACTCGTTGAAACAATAAAGCCCGGGGAACGACTTAAGAATGAGAATCTCGTGTCGCCCAATTCAAGCACGTATTTCATGACAGTGGATACGATCTTAGATTTATTTCGGTATTTCATTTAAAGTATATATGTACCTAACGCTAACATAATTTTACTCCGTAACTGTGTTCACCATATTCGTTTACGTCGCAGCAATCTAGTACCAGAAAACATTGTGAATGCATGCTTAAATCAGGTAATAGAATCTTTTTCGCCTCTGTTTCTACCGTTTACGTCTACTGCTGACTGCGGTCAATATTCGAACAATAAGAAGAATGTGTAAAACACTGTTTTAGTATCAGACTGTCTTGAAAAAACCAGGGAACGAATCAGGTACGTTGGAACGATAATAGAAGCACAGTCTCGAATAAACCTGAACCTTAAACTCTAAGTCTTTCGAGCGTACGTAGTTCTGTAATCGAAATTCTCTTTTCGCCCGATAGTACCGATACAAGAGTGGAAAGTGAACCATAAGAACGTTCCAGGAACGAACGTTCTGGGCTTGGTGTTCTTTAGTTTAATTCTAGGTTTAGCGATCGGAGAGATAGACGCAAAAGGGGAACCCCTAAAGAACTTTTTTAATTCTTTATCGGAAGCAACGATGACGATTATGAACTGGGCGATAATGTAAGAGTAGTAGTTCTTGAAAGTAGCAAAGATTAATGGTTTTAGTACAAAAACTACTTGTGTTCAGCAGGATTGTACCGATAAGTGTTCTGTTTCTTATCTCCGCGAAGATTTTGGAGGTGGAGGATTTTAGCGACGTGATACAGCGACTAGGAATTTACATGTTAACCGTGTTCAGTGGCTTACTTATACAGGGCTTCGTGCTACTTCCTCTGGTGTACTTTATATGCACCCGCCAATCTCCGTACAAAATTATATTTCAACTGGGACCGGCATTCGTCACTGCCTTCGGTACATCGTCCAGGTAATTGGTCGAAATAAATGGGAAATATAATATAAATTCGATTTGTTAACGTGTCTGAAAGTTATACTGTAGCACAGCTACAGTTCCGGTGACAATTGCATGCTTCGAACGGATTGGAATTCCCAACAAGATATCGAAGTTCATCGTCCCGATCGGTGCTACGATAAACATGGATGGTATAGCGCTGTACGAAAGTATCGGCGCGATTTTTATAATACAATTACATGGATTGCAATTTTCGTTATTCAGAATCATAATAATCAGGTCTGTATCCTGATACATTGTCGGCTTTAGTTTTTTTTTAATAATATAACACAAAAGTTTCTACGATTGTATTGGGAAAAAATTGGTAGCATTACGTGCACCGTATCGTGCATCGGCGCTGCGGGTTTGCCCAGTGGTGGTTACGTGATGCTAATAATGGTGTTAAATTCTGTGGGAGTCCCAGCAGAAGACGTTTCATTAATTATTGCTATCGACTGGTTTGTGTAAGCATTCAACTCCCCACTCCGTTTTCATAATTTCAGATATCTCGATGCCAATTTGTTAATTACTACTTTTCAGAGACCGCTTCAGAACCACCCTGAATATCATTGCCGATGCCCTAGGGGCAGGCATAATAGCTCACTACTATGAAAAGAACAGACGAAGCTCTATACCGGAGGAAACGGAACTATGCGCCTCGGGCGAAGTTGTTTCAGCATAATGAATTATAAATTGTAATTCTTTCTTTCGATTAAACCTTAAATACGTTCATTTTTTAAACTTCGAACATAATGCGTTCGTACGCACCGAGTCTCTAAATGAAGCTACGCGAATCCTACGAAAATATAAACAATATAATAAATATTGAGTTAACCTGAACACCTCCTTTCCTTTAAACCTAAACTATAGTTTCGTACTCGCATTTATCTGCAAGTAAAACAAAGAACTCGAACATTTCGCGCCATTTAATTATTTACCTATGGTACGTACCCTGATTACGGCGCCCCGTCCCCATTACGGGGCCTTTATACTTAAAGAAGCTGTACAAAAAAACTCGCATAAATAAATAGGGAAAGAATTTTTCTTAAGTAAGTTAAACTACTAATGTATGTGTTACAAACGAGAAGGTTGTATTTTTAAACAATTAAAGCATAGTAAAAAAAATTCAAAAATGAATATGAAGATTTGGATGGATTTACCCCAAATCCTTACCGGAAACGGTAAGGAACACGTATTTTACAAACGTGAATATATTGATAATTATCATGATTTGCACTTATGTAAGGTGTGAATTATATCATAACAGGTTCCAATTTGATGAAAAAATAGCAATATGAGCACTTTTGAAACGTTTTCGTATTTTTTAAAGTGAAGCCAGTAATAGGGACAGAAATTTAACGCTTATCCCTATTACCGAGCCCCTCGGTGCCCAATGGCTCCCTCTGTAACTGCTAAACCTAACCTTACTTTCGTTTCTCAGAACGGGTGAACAGAAATTTATATTTGCATATTTTGCTTTTGTAATGAAAAGGTAATATTGAAATTACATACAAACACCTCTCGTAGAGAAAAAAATGTTTTGAACAGTTCAAAGTTCGAAGACATAACCTAACCGCGGGAACGTTATTCAAAAAAGGGCACCGTAATTGGGGGCACCGTAATACGGACAACGTACTTTTCAGGGCAACGTAATTGAGCCAAAACCATGTATTTTTATTTCAATTAAAAAAATATGAAAAAATAACGTTTTTAACCCAAAAAAAATGCCTTAATAAAGAGGAAAATTCAGAAAACCAATATCAATTTTCACCAAGCAAAATTAAAGTAAGAGAAGTCAGTAATTAATTCCTTCGCGAGCAAGTCGGCGTCAAAGTACCGAAATCGAGACACGTACCCTACGCACCGTGACATGTTGAACAAAAGGCGCGAATATTTCCATGGAAAAGAATTCAAATATCAAGGAGAATACAGTGTGACCAGTCGAAAAATCTCAACAGGCCTACAACATCGAAAAACTAACCTCACTATTTCTCAATGGAGCTCACATGGGCGACCCTAGGGAGGGGCAAAAGGGGCATTTGCTCTCCCCGGCTTTTGAGAAAAAATCGCTAATTTTTCAAAACTGATCTTAATTAAGTTTATATTAAAAAAGGGAATATTTTTAAATTTCGCTTTTAAATTTTCAATTAAATTGGCACTATAAAATGGGTTAAAAAAGCAAGAGGCGTATATTTTTCTTTACCATCATTCCAAAGTTGCCCTCTCCTCGAAAAAGTCTCCGGACGCCCCTGGGAGTCCATCAGCCCAGTGTTCCTAAAGCAACTGAACCGTTCCCCACTAAGGAGGCTTTCCAACGCGCGCTTCCCCATCCTCTCTATTCCGCGTCCGCGAGGCTACTGAGCTCACCTAGCCTCTCTGACAGCGCCACCGCAGCGCCACCCGCGGCGTCTCCCGGAGACGCGGCGCCCATCTATGTGAACGCTGCGTGTATAGGAGCGAGATTTCAGAATGGCGACCGTCTTTACTTAGGAGAGTACTTATTCCCGCCCAGGAATCGTGTAATTAACGCGTGTCTTTGAACAGTTCCATGTGTTTTTCGCCGCGTGCTCGCTGAAAATGATAATAGAGAATCCGGATCAATTCAAGGCGTGGCTCACCGCCGTCTTGGAGCCACTGTAAGTAGGCCAGCTTGCCCGACCACAGTCCTAGGTGTATGTGTATGCATCCGATGTTGTAAATGGCCGTACATGTGCTATGCTTTACACCCCATGCAGACTTATATTTACGCGTATCGCTACCATCTGTCCTCCGGGCGATCTCCGTCAGATCCTCCGGTGGACAGCGGCCCCCCTCCGCCAGGCGTATCATGCTTCTCACTAACAACCAGCGGCGACAACAATATGCCGCCCCGACCCGCGATGCATTCCCCGCGTACTCCGCGGCTGATGCATCCCCGAGTAATTGGGCATAAAATATTTCGGAGCCCCCCTGCGCTCCGTTTCTCGACCTTCGTTTCGTACGGGCCCCGCGGCATTTCACGGTGGAAGGATGCCTCCCGATTCGCAACTTCTTCTGCACAAATCGCTTGTGAAAATGCTAGTTTATATTGCAAGGATTTGTTGACACTAATGGTTAATCCAAACAGTACGTGTTTTCTGTCAGTGAATCCTTCGGAGAGATAGGGCGATGGGGCATTTTCTGTGTATACAACCGCCGGGGGATGTGAGCAGAGAAAATGCTCCATTTCAATGGAGATTTCTGGGATGGTTGAGTTTGGTTTAATCAGGCATAGCCATCGAATTATGCTTCTCAGTTTGTTGCCGATACGCGACGGAGTAGCTGCAGTAGGGTACTAATTTTACTTGTACATCTGTGATTTACTGGTTTAATCGAGTATGCGTGATGTGGTTTGTAATATGTAACGCGATTAACTGGATGGAATGATGATTATTATGTGGATCGATGTGCCTTTGTTTCGTTCAATAAAAATTTGTGTGCGATCGTAATCGTTAACGTTTAGGTAGTCATAATGGAGTTAATCGTACGTTAGTTGTATTCTTCGGAGTAACACGTGGTAAATACGCTAAGTTAAGATGCTTTTCCGCTCCGAAGAACGTTGTACTAAATCGTCGCAACAAGATAGACGTTGAAATTACTTTGTAACCGCTAGTACAGGATGGTAACGTCGTCTGTTTGTCTTTGTAGCTGTGACGCAGACCCTGCTGCGCTAGCAAAATATGTATACGCTCTCGTTAAGAAGGACAAAACATTGGAGGAGTTGCGAGGTGGAATGGTCGAGCAGCTCGATGTATTTTTACAACAGGGTATGCCCGCGCTTCTAACCGACGGAGTATCCTGCGAGCGAATTACGGAGAACCGTTTAACCTTGACGTTATTCCGTAGAGACAAAAAACTTTGTGGAGCTGCTATTCAAAACGCTGGAAACCCAGGAATACACGCTTCCGCCGGCAAAGAGCGATCCGGACGGCGGTGGGACACCACCGGGTGTGAATCCGCCACCGCCTGTGGTAGCAACAGAAAAAGTAACCGAAAGTACAATTCCAATCGCTCCTGTCACCACAACCGCCCCCGCTCCCCTCCAGATAAACGGATCTGCCCCTCTGGCAATTGGTAAACGCGAGACTAGGAAATCGGACTCCGAGAAAGTCGACAAAGAGAAAGAGAAACGCTCGCGGAGTCGGTGAGTCTCGTCGAGCCCGCGCAGCCGACAAGCAACCTTTGCGACCGTGATTCCCCTGATACGCGACTGTCCTGTGTTTCAGAAGCGGCCGAATGAGATCCAGAACAAGATCACGGTCGCGTTCGTGGGAGAGAGATAGACGTAGGTCGAGGAGCAGGGAACACATTCGTCGCGACAGGGAGCGCGACAGGAGTCGACCGTGGAGGAACGAGTCGCCACCAAATACAAGACGGCACGATAGAAGGTCTGTAAACGGTGTTACGCCAAGTAGCGAGACATTTCAATTCGTAAATCCGCTTGGCTCTCAACAATATCTGCTTGTCCGCACAGACGAAGCAGAAGTCGCAGTACATCACCGATAAGACCAAGAATACGAGACGGTCCGGAGAATCGCGACCACAGGGCGCGATTCAGAAACAGGTCCCCGACACCGCTTCGGTCAAGATCACGGTCCAGATCGCTGGATCGCAAGAAGGCGGACCGGTCGGAAAGAATGGAGGTGGATAGAACAGACAGAATCGAAGGGAGCCCTGGCGGTGGTACCCCAACGCAGGACAGTAATCACGGAGATGTAGACATGAGGTTGTCTACTACTAGTCAGTCAATTCAGAGCGTCGTAGCGGTTGCTTCTAGTGTTCCAAATAACCAGCCAGGTTTTCAAGCGAAAAGAAGGTGCAGGGATTTCGACGGTTCGTATATCTATTGATCGTTTACTGGGATTACATTTGCGAATGTGTCTGAATAAGTAAACGTGTGCTTGCAGAGAAAGGATATTGCATGAGGGGTGATCTGTGCCCTTATGACCACGGCACGGACCCGGTCGTATTAGAGGATGTAGCTTTAAGTCGCGTTTTGACCTTCGGCCCGCATAGTGCGCAAGCACCAGGAACTGTACCTGTAACCGCGGTACCGGAACCACCACCGGGGCCCAACGGGAATGCCCCGCCGCAGCACCTCCCTCTTGCGAGCTTACCCCCGCCCCACTTGAGGAACCAACATCATTCTAACATGGGTAAGCATCTCGCCGAGGTCGCAATTCTTCACGTAAAACAGTTCGTATATCCGAGAATAAGATCGCTTAGAGATACCTCCCCTCGATGTGTAAATAAAAAATGATAGACGCTGGAGCTGTTTTGCTGTAGTCAATCAATACAGCATAGAATAAGTCTCTTAACGTGCAACGAATTTTTATAGACGCTTTCGCTGAATATAATCCAGATGCACCGAGCATGGAGCCGCGGATGCCATGGGGAAGGCATCCCCAGCCAGGGCCAGGGATTTACGGGAGGGGTCAGAGGGAGCTGATTAGCGTGCCAGTAATCCCGCACACGAACTCGTCCGAGATAACTCATACGCAGACGAACCCGCTGAAGCGGAAGCAAGCGTTCGATTTCAATCGCCTCGGACCAAAGCAGCGAGTGGTGCACAACCCGGCTAATTGCTCCCTGGAGCTGAAAAAGGTTCCTCGCAGCATGAACAACATAACACAGTTGAACAATCACTTCTCGAAATTCGGTAAAATTGTAAATATCCAAGTGAACTTCGGCGGTGATCCGGAGGGGGCGCTGGTCACCTTCCAGCTGCCGGCCGAGGCGAAGGCCGCGTACAGGAGTACAGAGGCTGTGTTGAACAATAGATTTATCAAAGTGTTTTGGCACAACAACGTTAACAATAACGCAGCTGGCGGCGCCATTGAGAACGTACCTCCAGGTAGGCGTGCGCGCGACCCTCCGCTAATTCCACGCTTCCTAAGTATCCAGTTCGCAACTCTTTTAGTGTAATTGACAGCGAAGAGTACTAACGTTTCGTTTCATTCAGGATGCCGTCCCTCCGTGAAAGAGCGGCTTGGCGTCGCCGTGACCACGCCGGCGAAAACCGAGGAGAACGAGTACATACCGACGCGCCGCTCCACCGAGGAGCAAGTGACGCAGAGCCTGGTCCCGACGTCCCCGAAAACCGCCGGCACCGCCGCTGTTCCTACCCGGGAGGACAAAGTTCTTGCAATAAAAAAGACACAGGAGATATTAGCCGCTAAGGAAACGTTGAAGAAGAAGCAGGAGGAGAAGCGTAAAGAGGCAATGAAGCTGACCGCCGACCTACGCAAGAGGAAACAGGAATTACTGGACAAGCATTTGATAGAGATTCGGGTGCTGATCGACAAGGCCGAGAAGAATCCGGAACAGAAGGACGCGATCATGGTGACGATAAAGACCATGCAGCAGTCCATCGACAATCTGCGAAAGGATCTGGCCGCGAACGGGCAGATCGGCGGGGGCAAGTCGCAGGCGAAGTCAAGAGAGCAGACCCAAAAAGAGATTCTAGACGCGGAGTTAGATTTAATGACCGCGCAACAGGAGGGACAGGACGCCGGCGAGCTGCAGAAACGATTAAACGAGCTACGGGCACAGGCTGCTGCGTTGGGTTTAAACGCAGGTCCGGCCGTTGGTAGAGGTACAAGATCCAGTAGAGTAATACGCGGCACTCACGCGTTATCGTACAGGGGCCGTGGTAGAGGTAGTTTCGCTCATGTTTCCGTAGATCACAGACCGACGAGTCTTCTAGTCTCTGGTTACGAAACCGAAGAAAAGGCTGAAGTTTTAGCGCATTTCCAGGTGAGAATCCAAAGGCGAGCTCCGCTCGCGAGCCTCGTGTTTATCTCTCCTCTTTCTAATCGATCTGTATGTACGTGTGATTCCAGCAATTTGGAGAAATAGTGAATCAAATAGTAGACGACGCGACGCCTTCGATCGTGATCAATTTCAAGTCGAGGAAAGAGGCCGAGGTGGCTTTAGTGAAGGGGCGCACATTTCAGGATAGATTATTATCGATAACATGGGTCTCCGGGCATCATTTACACCGCGGCGGCGGCGGTGGTAGTAATTCCAACGCGTCCGTGCAACTTTCCTCGCGCTCCGAGCAAGCGCCGCCCACCACTGACGAAGAAATTGATTTAGAAGTGAGTGCTTAAACACCTCGGCTGAATGGGGTAATGTTTCAAATGCAGAGCGTCCGGGCAGAATGTTTATTTGTAATTCGTGGCTACTCCTGTGCTGCTTTATGTCTTCCTCGGTTTTTTTTTCTTATGAAATTGATTTGTAACAGGGTAACGCGAAAGCACTGCTCCTCGAGGAGAACGAAGAGGAAGAGGACGAGGACGGTGAATCGCGTAGCTGGCGGCGATAGCAGCGTCAGCGTTATTCGTGACAAAAACTCGGTACCAGCTACTACAATGACTGTGTGATGATCTGGGCGAATCAATATATGCTCAGCACCTGCGCCACTGCTGCACCGTCGTTTGATGCATCAAATGCCATGATTTTCACGAAAGAATCAGGTTACAAGCTCGTACACGTTATCATGAGTGTTACACTATTTGTTAATATTATTAAATATATGCGTGCGCGCATTATCACGGTATAAGAGAAGAAAAAAAAAATACTATATACCGTGCGCGATCACGCGCGTCGCAAAAAAATAGAAAACCAATATGCAAGTTTCCAACAACAACAACAACAAAAAAACTAACCAAATTTATCCCATTATTTGTAGAATAAAATCGCTATGTTTTGTATGGGAAACTATCTTATTCTGAATTCATCAAAGTCCTTTTCTTTCGTGTGTAGAACTGTGAATTTCGTCGTCTCTTGTTACTTCGTTCGAGATGTATCTCTATTGATATAAAACAGTAGCCAGACTTTTAGAATAAGTAGATACTTATAATTTTCAGAAATTTTACAATCGAAAGTGAGGAAACTATATTTATAACTTGTAAGATATAAATACGATTTATTATATAATTACTACATAAGATAATAGCGTACAACGCTTCGAAGTAGCGTAATTGGTTTTCCTCCTTTTTTTCTCTCTCTCTATCTCTCTTTCTCTCTTATTTTTTTTTACTTTCACTTGATGTACTATTTAAAGATTGTTCCTGTAATGATGTACAGTGTAATGTATAATTGTCATGATTTCCTTTTATCGAATGTCAATGAAACTGAGTTGATTCAGAATCGAAAAGAAGAACAGCTTATTCGTGCATAATTTTACATAGTCGTTTCAATATATACTGAATGAAAAAAAAACAGAAACAAACTAATATATAACTGTTATATAGAACTTAGGATTAGTTTCCAAGGTAAGTATTAAATTCCGCAATAAAAAAAATGAGAGACTCGTACACGTTCCGCGCGAATTCTTAGAGGGAAGAAAATCACAGACTATGTTTCAACGCCTTTGGCATTTCGTTATACATATGAATAAACTTATTTGATACATTTTGAAAACAATTTTGAGTAAACTCCTACCCAATATTTCGTTAACTGTGTCATTCTGTAAGAATTAAGTTACGAACTATTGTAAATCATTCGCGTAAAGTTTCCTAAGAGTTCCAAGTCGTAGCCTACTTCGGTGAGAATTCCTTTTTCTTAATTTTCTAATTCGAACGCCGAGTTACTAAGGCAACTGCTGTATAATGACCGAAATTTAGAAGATATCGATTCGTTTTTCAATGCGAGACAAGCGAAATGCATTTTGAAAACAGCCACCTGCAACGCATTTTTAGGAGGACTAATCTTTCGTTATGAATTTAACGAATGGAGTTCGAACGATTTATTTGTTATGTTAAAAAAAAAAGAAGAAATAAATAGAGAATTCTTGGTACATTTCTGTAAATCTTTTTTACCAAAGCAATCACTAATGCATGTACAGTTTTCTGCCCTACACGATCTAATGTGTACTCGAACGCTTCTATAATTGCTATAACGAATAACATACACTTCCAATGTTACTTTCTAACAAAAACAACTCTATGTACAAAAGAAGTAACGTACGCGGTATGTACAATCGAAAGGAACAAACAGTAACTAAGTGGGGAAACAAGAATACTCGCGTGACTTTAAGAGTAAAATAATTAAACTAAAATCCATATTAATCCCTTCGAACATCCCATGTAACGATCAAGTTACGGGGACAGCCAACTAGCTAGCAAGCTACCCAACAGTAATTGTGCCACCGGTAGTACGGACAATGGTAAATTCACTGCTGGACCATGAGCCGAACCGTGATAAGCACCACGTAAAACCCAGCTGCCAAGACCAACCGACTTGTGAGTACACGTAAAGAGCGTAGCTACTAATACATTTCGAGGTAACCATCGAGAGCACAAAATCCAACACAAGCAGCTAACGAACAGTTGTCCCACGCAAGCTTGAACATAAAGAATACTGATATAGTAACGAGCCGACAAGGACATTCAAGTAAAACGAACGCGTGCAGCAACATTGTCTACGGAGAGTTCGCGACGAATGCCATTACACAGAAACCTGAGTACAGATCGAATTAACAGCGATAAGCTTACCGATTAATACGCATAGTAGAACATCGGTAGCTTGTAAAGAGGACGCATCCACCGAGATAGCATCGCAGAACCAGTGGTACGCCGTAGCTAATAGCAAACCTTGGGAGAACCACGGCGATTTAACTTTGAAACAGAAATCATACTTATTCAGAATAAAGCTTCGAATCGCGATACCGATGACCAGCGGTATAATTGTACTGTAAATAGTTTCCTTGACGTTGACGCCGACCAGGGGCGGCGTGGACGCTCCTAGCTGTAACAGAACTAACGTAAAGTAACCGATTTCAATAAAGAGAGTTTAGATGTAATCAAGGTACGTGTTGTTTACCACAAAGTACAGTAATACGGGAGATATAAATAATCCTCCGAAATGAGAGACCAACGTTATCACGATACTCGTCGACAGATCTGCCTGCGCCAGTCGACACAGGACTAGACTTGTGTTAAACGGAGGTGGCATACAGTAGAGCACCTAAAATAGGAGATCGATAACAGATACGTTTACGATAAATGATATTCGATTCGTCGTCGTTCCGAGGAACAGTCTATATTTATTTACTTCCATTCCCTTTAACAGCCACATATTCACATTCGCATACGTCAGCAGACATACTCCGAGTCTCATGAGAAAGGGCATTAGACCGTATACGAAGATCATCGTAAATACTAAAAGGTAGCCGTTGCTTAACGTTAAACATAGCGACTTAAGATCGCACAGCAACCCTGCTTCCAGGTATGTTAAAGGCACAGCGAAGTATCGAATGATAATGTTCCCGCTAAAAACACCTGCGATATGCAACGTAACGGCATTAAACCAGGAGAAGATCGGAACGGTAAGAGCCCGATCGTTTCGCTGCGAGTACCATTTGTTTTACCCAAGTGCGGTCTAACGGACGCGAGTATCATACACAGGAGCATTAGTAGGAAATATCCGTATCGATGCAAAAGCTCGTTTTGCCTTTTTCTTTGTCGACCATCTTGTATATACTTTCGACGCATCGTCGTCTAATTTAATGCGTGCCTGTAACAACGTAAAGACTTGAACAAATGCTGATTACGAGTCGCCGTGTCGTGGTAGCGATAATATTGATATTCGAGTAACGAAGTTAGAAGAAATAAAGCACGATTCGTACGAGGAATAATAAAGAAGACTCGAACCATTCTTGCGAAAGTTAGAGTATATCGACCTACGAGCAACGCCAGCGAGTGCAGCATTTTTCTGGTTCTTCGTTGGAAAAGTTTCATGCACCTTCTCCTTTAAAAGATATCGTGCGTGCGCGCTTTGATGAAATGCTATAAGTTCAAGGAATCCTATCTCGGCATGCTTGAAATGTTATAGTTAAATGAAGCAAGCGTATTTCTCGTGGTCTATAGTACTATCGTGATATCTATTAGTATATAAAGTCATTCTCGTATGAATTGCTCTATTCTACGGTCGTTCACCATTAAGAATCTTTATGGCAGTATGTTTTACTGAATGATTCTAGTAGAAGATTAAAACATGAATCAGAGGAAAGAATGCATTTGAATTGTTGAGAATAACAGTGCACTGTGCTGTTCGAGTTAGATCTCATGTGTTGAAATGCAATTGTTATATGTATTTGTATTTACACGTTGTTATGTGCACTAATTGGCGTTCGAAAATTTTACGAGAAACGAATGAATTCACACTCGTCGCAGCGCGTCTACATTTCTCTGAAATAATTCGAGGATGTCGGAAAGAACGTAGCTATCGTGTGGAGATCGCTGGTTATTCTAACCGCTATTGCATTCGATGTTCAAGTGTTTGGATACAAGCAATGCGTCGTTTTTCACTGCATCGTACCAATATACAGGGTGCCCCTTTTATCATAACCACCCCTAAATAGTCCCGTTCGCGGTGAGAAAAAAAAACATCCGGTAAATCATTCGCTTCGAAGGCACGAAATCCTTTTCGAAATAATATTCTTATAAATTTCGAAGCCATGGCTTTTTTTTCTTCACTGAAACTATACTTTTATCGATAGAGTAACGTAGCTAAAGTCGATGAATTCGACGAAATACTGTACAATTTGACCTTCGGGCGAACTTAAAGTTTGAACCTTAATTCTTTCCGAAATAATATTCTTATAAATTTCGAAACCATAGCTTTTTTTCTTCACTGAAACTATATTTTTATCGATACAGTAGCATAGCTAAAGTCAAGGAAATTCGAGGAAATACTGTACAATTAACCTTCAGACGACCTTAAAGCTTAAACCAAAAAACATCTGTTCATGAATAGATTTCATATTTACAAAATTCTTCATAGCAGGTGTGCAAAAAGATTTACACATCTCTCTACGCTACTTGCGAGAAAATTGAGACTGACGAGACTGGAGTCTAAATAATTCGGATATCACTAATTAATGTTTGTTACAATTGTTACATTATTTTACAACCGATCGCCCGGGATACTTGCTTATTTCCTAACGTGAGAATTAGCGTTGCTGATTTCTCGATATTTTTTCTTTCTCGAGAAATCAGAAATCACATACTTCTGGAGAATTCACGAGAAATTGAAAAAAAAATATTACAAAATTTATATTTGTGGAATAATGTTGACAATGTTTATCACAAACACAAGAAAACTTTAACCGATTATTCATTCCTGTCTAATTTACACAAAACTTGTATAAATGAAAAACAGATATTAAATATAATTCATAAATTTATTTATTTAATACAAAATTTGTGCAAAGCGAATTATTTACTTTCTTGTTTTAAAATAGCTTTTTAATCTATTTCTTCTTTTTTATGATAAATATGGATATTAAATAAAAAAACGCGTATTTTAAATTTTTTTAAGAGATTCTGGATTACCTATGCAAAAATTGTATAAAGGATACAATAGTTTTGTCTCTTCTCTTCGATATTTTTTCTTCAATAGCTACAAGAAACTCATTACTTATTTCAGCAGACATACAATTTTTCTAAACTGTTAAACAAGAATTTAAAAGCACCTTCACCAGTCAATAATGTCGAATCTTCTCTACTGAGACTTTCTATTGTAATTCATATAAGTTCTAATGTTACTAATAATATTTATTATAAATCGTAGATGTGTCTATACGTTCGCGATTTCCTAGACTCAAGTTTCTCGAGAAAAGCAGTATTTCTCGAGAAATAAGAAATAAGCAATTATAAAATTTCTCGAGAAATAAGAAATAAGCAATTATAAAATTTCTCGAGAAATAAGAAATAAGCAATTATAAAATTTCTCGAGAAATAAGAAATAAGCAATTATAAAATTTCTCGAGAAATTCTCGAGAGCGAACACTAGTGAGAATGGATAATGAAGGAGATCCCAGTTTGTTAATTATCATTTATTATAATAATAATAATATTAATAATATAATAATATTAATAATAAGATTAATGAAACAACAGTTCACAGTGCATATAAACGTGGCTCGTCGCCACATACCTTACTGCCATTAAGTCGGGGTCCACCCTTCCTGGCAAACACACTTTAGGAGCTAAAACCGCTCCTTCTATCGATTATTCACATTTTTCTCTTTTTTGTTTTCTTGCTTGTTCTTACTAAACTTTGTAACTTCTATACATGTAGCGCGGTCTATGACTAAATACATAACATTGGTTTTGTAAACGAGGTTACACACAAGTTACAAGACTCGCGAGAATTAACATTCCATCGCATTACCTTCCAACACTATATGATAAACGTTAACAGGGAAACCGTCAGCGGACCTTCATCAAAGACCAAAGCTCCTATGGCAAATAAAAGGCGCAAGTAGTTTGTATCGCAAACTACAACAAAAATCCTCATGATTAATAAAACACAGGTGCCGTCCAGATCTCTTTAAATGCTCGTTAAACAGTGATGCGTAGGCATTACAACGCATGCTATATACCTTCTTTTGCTTTCGACATAAATATTCGGATGCTTCAGTGACGCATACACATATAAAGAAAAAAAAAAAAAGAGGATCACATGTCAGCATGCTCAGTGACACGAGAGTGTTAAATTAAGGTACAAAGACTTTGATTTCTGTTTATTAGCTAGAGGCCAGATGATTTTACATAAGACACCCGACCGATGTCACTCCGAGGAACAAGGATACTCAGTCAAATGTATTATTACGATAGAGTTTCAGAGCCACTGCATCATAATGAATAGTTCCATTCCTTGTCATTCCTGATCAAGAGAGACGCAACTCGTTGCGAGGGAAAAGATGAAGTAGAAAAAGTTCAATCTGCCCGAGATGGAGAATCTGTTTACAATATCCTTCGATTTAGTTTTGTATACTCGACGACGGAACGAACGCGTTCCTCCTTCCTTACATTTTTTTGTGTGAATTTTCCATTAGTAAATAAAATACGAAACACCTAATCGATAGTACTGTCTATGCTAGAAACGTGAATTATCATACACCAGTATTTAATCAAGATATATATCTATATATATATATATAATTAAAAAAAAAACACGAGGGAAAGTTGTATAATGCGAATTCCAGAGCATGCCAAAGACAATAGGACTATAAAAAAATATTATAAAAATAATTTAAACTTAAAACTTTTTACGTTCAATGGGTCGCTCTCCGATCATCTGTGATTCTAAGAGCCGTTGTTCTATCATATAAAGTATATACAGAGTGAAATTGTAATTCTTAGGGCTAGGAAGTTATGCTCGGATGAAGTTCCATAACGTCGGCTGTGAGGCTCCATTAAAAGGGGAAGAGAGAAATGATTACCGTATTTGTGTCGCAGAGAATGTACATGTACAGGCAGCGAGTAATATCAATTTGTTCGTTATTGCGTTAAAAAAAAACAATATGCACACCCTTAAAAGCTATTAAACGCGTGCTCGGAGGTATAAAAATTAATTGATGCGGTACGCTTAAAATAGCCGTCTTCCGCCTGAGTATGAAAATTATCAGTAAACAGTGGAGAAGAATAAATGCGACTGGCGGCAACGTACGATGGATAATACAGAAGATTAGTGTTAGTAATAAAAATAGACGATATACAACACTGAACTATCATTACCTGTAAACATCTACGTATAAAAATACAATGCATTTGTAACAATTTGTCGCAGTCTACCGTTAATATTCCCAGTTATTAAACACAGCTGAATAAGTCTCGGAACAAGAATGGAAAGAAACAGAAGCTTGTCAAACAATGATACGTCAAAACGTTAATTAGTAATCGATGTTAAAAGCATGCACTTTTCTCCTTTTTCTCTCCCTTTCCTTTTCTAAACATTTCTCTTTTTTCTATAATACTGTTGATTGGAATAAAAAAAGGATTGGAACGTTCGTAAAACAATGAATGTATATCGTAATTATACAAAGTAAGCGAGCAAAGAAAAAGCTTTGTAACAAGAACGTTGAAGGCACATGGTGAGATACGCAACGAAGCTGTTCTCGTTTCTTTTGTAAAGAAAATAGATCTCAATACGTTTTATGTTCCATCGAGAGATAATGAACACTGGCAATAATCATTGGACACTTTCTAAGCCTCGTACGTCTACTTTTTATCTCGCGTAAAAAAGAAGACAGAAGATCGAACGCGATGTACATGGATTAACAGTATGAGATTACTGTATTACCCATCTATTTCAAGTAAAAGTATCGACGAAAACGTAAAGTGTGCATAGGTTTAAAAGTTAGCTGTTCAAGAGTCTTTATGATATAAGGTCGGTTTAATGGTGGGATGATAATCTTCATCGCGGCAAGAAAGGTTTACCCGTTGACTATCGTGCAATTTCACTCTGCATATCATTCTTGCGTTCTCGTACTATCAAATATTGATCATATCCTTTTAACTTATCAACTAGAGTTTAATTCATATCACAATGTCAAGGCACTTAAAAGAACTTGTTTATTCCTTAAGCACCTTTGCTCCCCTTCCTCTAGTCCGACACAAATATAACACAGAATACTCAGAAGTTTGTAGTGCTATTGCTTCGATTGACCTTTTTACCGACAACCCGGGACGAGGTCCTGGTCGGCGTCGCTCTCAACTTGTACCCTCCAGCGTTCATCGTGTTATTGATAGCCGCCACGTTCGGGGCGATGGTTTTCAGGCATTTGGCCGCCTCTTGCAGCTGTTTCGACAATATCTCATTCTTTAGCTTCTCCGCGTTCAGCTCCCGTCGGAGCTGAGCTTTCGTTTTATTTCCAAACGGGCATAGCACCCTATGCTGTATCAGGCATACCGCCGAAGGTCTCATTTCAGGATTTGGATGGATCATTAGCTACAACGAAATTAATTACATTTACACAGTTAAATAATAGATCTTACACCGATTCTTCGAGCCTCTTTAGCGAAGTCTCGTTTCTTCCATAGGAAAATACATTTTCACGGTTACTCGGGGAACTACTAAACCGATGCCTAGCCCTGCGAAAGAAACGACTCTTTTAAGGATACTTACTTTGAGTAGCTCGTTAAGATCCCGGCTGTAGTGCGACAGCTCCTTTAAATTCCCATTTCTGATGTCGTGCCACTCGGGCCCGTTCTTCGACAAGGGTCCTCCGCCACCTGCTTCGTAAACGGTTAGCCCCAAGGCAAAGATATCGGCTTTCGGTAAGTGAGTGAAGTCCTCGCGTAAAATCTCTGTCGGCAAGTATCTGCAATCTCCTTCTTCGACCTGGGGGTTATTGACCGACGTAACATGGCCCAGATCACCTATTTTGTATGTAATCTCTTCCTCGACGGTCTCTTCTTCGTCGAACCCGTCGTCCGCTGAGTCGTAGTTCACTGCGAGTAGCCTTTTCTCCTTCGAGATGAAGATATTTCCTGGTTTTATGTCCATATGTACTAGCTGCATACTGTGTATGTATCTTAAACCCTCAGCGACGTGCAGTAGAAGCTGCCGCATCTCCGCCTCGGTGAAATGCTTCTTCTCCTTTTCTAGATTGGTGATAGCGTCCGCCAGGCTACCACCGTTGCAATACTCGTTCTGGATGATCATGTGATTGTCCTCCGCCCAAGCTGAATAGTATCGCACGACGTGCTGGTGTTTCCCAAGCACGGCGTGCGCGTACACTTCGTTCAAGGCGTTCTTCTCGTTGATGCTTCCAGCGACAGGCTTGATACTCTTCTTAATAGCGTACGTGCATCCGTCTAGCCGATTGATGCACTTGTAGACCGAACCAAATTCCCCTGTACCGATTAGCCCCAGTTCGTGGAACTCTTGATGGTATCTGGGAATGTTCGAGTCCTGCAACGCCACGCGCTTCGTCGCCTGCTCTACCTCGTTGTCCGAATCGTCGGAATCGGCCAGATCGTACTTCGAGATCTGAATATCAGGGGAACTGATACCGGAAGGGAAAAAAAAAAAAGAAATGCGTCACACAAGTGTTACCCAACCGACGAATCCTGTTCGTCTCTCCGCTTCGCTTAACGCAACGCTATTAACTCTTTCTCGCGTACGTGTACTTACCCATTGAGGCTGCGCTTGGACCTGGTGCGCTTCCTCGCGGTTAGCAACATTCCGTTCGGCGTAAAGGGATTTACGTTCGCCGCAGGTTTATCAGATTTATTTTGATAGTTACACGGCCTCGGTTTGTCAAGCGAGAACAGCCTAGTACATTTAGAGGGGAACGGAGTATGCATCGCGCTCTTCTCCATCAAGGTTTTGGGAGTCGCGGGAGAGTCAAAGAGACGTAGAGCCCTAACGCGCTTATAGGGTGGACTACACGCCATAGACATTTTCTGCGTACACACATTGTCGCGGGGAGGGATCCTAATTCTTGACGTACCTGTAACGTTATCGAGATGATGTACTGCATCTTAAATCGACTATTAACTGTTAACTGGTATCCCGGGGTCGCTCGTGACCCCAAGCACGCAAAGTTCGCCGCAAAACTTTTGGTTGTCTAAGTTTGTAAATTGAATTCCTAATTAATCTTATAATAATAGTTCAACTTTCCACGTTTCTATTATTTTACGCATTACCTAAGAACAAAATATTTCACAAATTTCTGTGTCCTTTTTTATTTGGGGTCTGCCACGACCCCAGTATACCAGTTATATTTGAAAAAAATAATGTAGCAGTTAAGGGGTAAAAAAGTACAACGATTCGCTACGACTAAAACTAAACGCGATCGCTGTGTATCAAGTGTTAGTTAGGTTTCTTAAAAACTTGCAAGAATCTTGTTTAATTAACGTAAGTCATTGCAAATCGATCGTATCAATTTCAAGAAAACACTTCTGTTAATTTCATTTGAATGTTAGATCTAGAGATGAATGGATACCGCCAAGGTATCGAAACAAAAGTATCGATACCTACTTGTATCGAATCGCAGTGAATACTTTTTTATTCCTATATAGAATCGATGACTTTTTTTGCACTACGTAGAATCGTCACACGGCATTCCGTCATCTTAACTATACAAAAAATCGAGTAGGAGAACCCTTCCTTTTTTCTGCTACCAAGAAGGTATCGCAACCGAAAACAGTGCCGCTAAAAGTACTCGATATCGAGAATTGAAACCGTTATCGATATATGTATTTCATTATTAAATATATTTTAAATGATGTCGAAAAGAACAGTTCAAGAAAGGCGTAGAAGGCCCGTGAAGCCCGAAGATTGGCGGGCCAAGTGTATCTATGTTTGCTTTCATCTTTCATGTAGAATCTCGATAGTCGCCCCGTTCGATACGAGTGCTTTTTTTCGATACCTACCGTGCCCCGATGAAAAGAAGCTGGTTGAGAAACTCTAAGGTCCGAATAGCGTATCCCTATTGGCTGACGCGGCTGCGTCGACGAATACAAATTAAGCAAACGGGAGGCAGGAGCCAATGCGAGCGAAGAACCCCGACCGACTTCTTTTCATCGGGGCACAGTACTTGGTATCGCAAGCCTAGGTATCGATACTGAAATTACTTGGTATCGAAACGAAAGTATCGAGTGCATACTCGTATTTACTTGTATCGATTCATCCCTAGTTAGAACTGCTTACTCGAATGTATCTTTAACATCTTTTGCAATATAGAAAGAAACCAGAGACAATATCAGTACACGGCTCAAATATGTTTACTGACTACTTCTCACACATTCCCTTAACCATACACATACGCACGATGTCAAATAATTGTCCAAAAATAATATCAATTTCGCCGGACCATGCATAACATTCGTTTAAAAATTCCCACAGCTCCTCCCAACTCAATCCAAACAAATATCTTCGGACGACTAAGCGTTCGAAAAAGAGAAGCATCTTACAAACTAATGCAGAAGTAAAAAGAAAACAAACAGAGATAAATCGCTCCAAATGGGTAGCTCGAAGTAATTCAGTAATTACTTGGAAGTTTAAACACACCGAGAAAAACTCCGCTACGGGAAAAAACATCGATGCCATGCAGTGCGAAATTCCTACTAGTTACGCGAGGCTTCCGAAAGGAATTACTACGTTCGCGTCGTAAATTATCGAGAAATAGGGCATACGTGACAGCAAACGGTACGTTGGAGAACGCGGTGCAATAAATTATCGCGAGAAGCAAGGCCAGCGAGTGGTTAAAAGTCGGGAGATCGTGTACTAACCTGTCACGTTACTGACTGGAGTTTTGTTATTATCGACTTGCGTCGCCTGGCCGCCCTCGCTGTCACTGCAATCCATCGTGTTGCTGAAGGACAATTTCCTCGGTTGCAGCGGCGGCGAGCAGCCGAGATCCTCCGCGGATGAATCTAATATATCGTCAACATCGCAGCCGGAGCTGTTCGTGCGACAGCTGATATTCAGCTCCTCGTCCTGAATGTCGCATGCGTCGAAATGCACCTTCTGCGCGACTTCCATGGCTTCGAAAGACCGTCACCGTGGGTACCCGTGCATGCACACGTCTCGCGTACACCGTCTGCGCGAAAGCTAAAATCGTTACTGATTAGAAAACCCGGTCAATTAAGTTCGAACACGTTCATTCAAACAATCGCTCGTACCACGCTACGTTCGTTATGGCGGGTGGCCCCCGATGTTCCTCGGGAAATCGCCTTGGGACCAATCGGCGGGCCCGTTAATAACCGCAGCCTATTCAGTGGGATGTAACGCGCTCCCTTATTGGCCGCGGCCCCTCACAATGGTCGCGTATAGTAGCGTCATCTGCACACGCTTTCCGAGGGCGAGAGGCATTCCCAGTGAAATTCTAAAAACTTTGCATCACGCCCGACCCGTCGCGAAGGTTTCGGGCCTGATCGAAGGACGCTTTAAAATAAGCGACGATCCGCGGCGAGTAATCGATGAAAGTAGATTCCACTGGCCTCTGTGCCGATGATCTCATTCAACGTTTAAAAATTTCCTGCCCCCTCCCCTGCACATGTAAAACCACATGCTTTATGCTCTCCTTATTACAATTACGATGCAATTACATGATTCATAGCGGTGTAAATCAGGATACGCCGAGTCGGAGCAAACTTCTCCGAGATTACGAGCTATCGCGAAGGAAATATCGTTAGAGATCTAAGCCACAATTTACACTCGGAGTTTTGTTTAAGCAAATGCGAAAAGATTTCCAAGATCTCGCGCGGAGTATTATCCCTTATTCTAAATCGTAAGTTTCGGGAAGTCTAGGCGAAGCGATGCGTACTCTGATTTCCCGACGCACGATGCAGCTTGCGAAACGTTCGATTTAAAAAGAGATTCGATGGGAAAGGATCATGCAGTGGGTATGCGTGACGCGTCACGAGAGGAAGAAGTAGAGAAAATCTCTCTTTCAAGCCCGTGAAAAACGAACGCGTGCGTGCTTACGCGACGTAAGAAAAATCTTTTGCGCCTTTACCTTGGTCGAACAAAGAGCCCTTTTCGTGAAAGAAGTTTCACGGAGAAGGCAGTGAAAGAATTTTTACCGAGCAGCTGCAACCTGTAGCGTTGTATGCGCGAGCGTGCGCCTGTGTCGGTGACAACCGGCGGTGGGGGTAACGTAGTAGTTCGATGTGCGATATGATGGGAGTTTTACTGCCTGCGACGGGTTTTTTCTAAAACGAGGCTGCGGGCCCCTGGCGGTGGGGGGGCGAATACGAGGGCTTCACGTGAAAAAAGAAAGTAAAGCAAGAAGATAGTCGCTTCCTCGCACCGGGGAAGATTTCGACAGATTGCTCGCGGAGGTTCGGAACAGTAAAGACGGAGAATGGCGGACGCGGTGGAAATTGAAGTTGGGGGTGACATGCAAATGCCCCAACAGAAACAGAAATCTGGCAGCGGGTAAATGACGACACAAGAATCTAGCGATCGAACATCAGTTTTCACATGTTTTCTTAACCTATTAAACAATAGAAACTTCTGTCACTGTCATGTCGTGACGTATCCCGTTAGAATAGACGCTTGAAACAAGCCTGTCTTTCTCTTTTAACGTAGCATATGTTGTTGAGGATGTATCGGACGTAGAATATTAGACAAAACTATATGAAATTTGAAATACTTGAATATCTACGTCTTACGCATAGTAAATCTAGATGAAAGCAACTCGAACGACAGTTGAAGTCTTATTTTTAATCCCAGGATAGTATTTTTCACTTTACAAATGCTTTCTCGAGCATTATTTGCTAAACTTTGGGCACTGAAAATGCCCAGAATTCACAATTTTCTCCAGTTATAATTTATTTCTTTAAAACGTTATAGCGAAAACAATTGAAACTCGGCAGATATTTTCATCTACCCATATACTACATGTAAAAAAAAATTGAAAATATTGGTACCATTTCTTCAACATTTTTTCAGCTGTTTTATCTGTCAAGATCGTCTCTCTTCATAATACGTGTAAAATCAGTGAAAATCAAAATCGTTATAACTCAGCAACCGTTTAATGAATTCGTTTAAAATTTTTGGAGATCGTCAGGAATATCAGAAAGAACAATCTCACAAATTTTCATCAGCTTCGTACCATTTTGAAAATAGGTCCAATACATCCTTAAACGGAGTTCGCTGTGAATTCGATAAATATAATATCAGCTGATATTGCGTTTTAAAATAATTCCAAGATCATTCATCGACGCCGATACCTTTCCTCTCACAAGCGTTCAAATAATTTGTCAATTTAAAACTCTGACAATACCAGTACACTTTCATTATTTCGCGTTTTTCGATAATTCTTATTCGTCGACACTTTTACCTTTCCTGGCCACGCCAAGTATTCGACTTCCAGGCGGCAGGCATCTAGGCAAATGTCTAGATGTTACATTTTATCTTCACGTTATTAAAATGTCCATGATTAATACAAAACACTTTTATGTACTTGCAGCTGATTTGGATTTCCCATCTTTTTTTTTTATATTCCAATTATTATTATCTTCTATTCTTTTCTGATTTATTTCATAATATTCTTTACCATCCTCGACTTTTTCATGTACTTTGCGTATTTTTTTTTTAATTTTTCCAAGTTTTTTTATGGCGATAATATCAGCTGATTATGTTCAAACACTCTGCTGAGCACCATTCGATGAATTTTGAACCGTGCGCCGAGTCCTGACCTACGCGTATACAGCAGCGATGCTGCAAAGCTGTTGAACACTTTGTACAACCGATGTATTTTATCATTTAGGCTTGAATTTCTGCAGATACCACAAATTCCGTTAAGTCACATAGGATACCCGCAAGCTCACGAATGGATCGAGCATCGGAAAGCTAACGTCAGGCCGTGGTCGTTGTTTCTCAACACGAGCAACATCAGGCCGCCGCCTAGTTTACCGAGACTGAGTAAACGAATCGTGAGGAACATCGAGTATTTTCAGAGCAACTACTTATTCGTGTTCATTGGACTAGTTCTATATTGCTTGTAAGAGTTGTTTGTTTATTCGAATGCGAGATAGAAGTTTTGTTTTAATTATGGATTGAACTTTAGGATTACGTCGCCGCTTCTACTGCTCGCCGTTGCAGCATCCCTGGGGACTTGCTATAAAGTATCCCAGCGTCACGCTAAACAGGAGCTCATGGTGTTCAACCACAGATTAACGTTAGCTCAAGTCTACAGTTTGGTAGGGATCTGCTCGCTGCCGATATTCTACCTTGTAGGCGCCGGGGCAGCCCTCTTCTGGGTTTTAGGTAAATGAAAGGAAATGTAGAGCGATCGATAAGTTTGTTAAAATGTAACAGAGATTTACATCGCGTGATTCCTGTTTCAGGAGTGTCCTGGTTTCTGATAACACTGCACGCAGCGTTCTATAATATTGATTCTGTACTATGTCCAGGAGAAGATGAACTGAATTCTTTAGTCATGCAAGAAGTATGACCTGTATTATAATAGTTGTGCATATTGAAATATGTATAACGATCTTAAGGGGTCATGCCTAGTTGGCAGACGAAAAAGAACGCCATTTTTGAGAATTTTTTGTGAAAGATGTGATGTATGTTTCTTACAACTATTTTCTTATTTTAGAAGTACATGTATTCAGCAACCCTCAGGAATTTTGTTGTAGGAAAATATTAAATAATGAAGGAATAACAGCCACTCTCACGGAAGCTGGTTTTATAATGGCGCTGCGCCGTGAGCACGATTTCTCCGAGTTGGATCATCTGAAATCAGAAAGTGAAGAAGATTCTGTTAATATACGAGTTTATCTGGTTCGTGAACGAAGGATTTTTCAAAAAAATGATTTCAGACAAAATTGAGGCCGTTTAACGCAAAATCATGATTTTTCGATGTCTGAATCGTTCGTTTTTTGTGAATTAAAAATAGAGTTTTCATCGAAAATGAAAATCCTTCGTTCAGGAACTAGATAAACTCGTATACTAATAGAATCTTCTTCACTGTTCGATTTCAGATTATCCGGCTCGGAGAAATCGTGCTCGCCACTAAAAAAAAATAGTTTCCGGGAGAGTGGCTGTTATTCGTTCATTTTTTAATATTTTCCTATAACAAAATTACTGAGAGTTGCTGAATATATGTATTTTTGAAATAAGCAAATAGTTGTAAAAAATATACATTAGATTTTCCACAAAAAATTCACGAAAATCGCGGTTTTTTCGCCTGCCAACTAGGCATGACCTCGTAACGGAAATTGAAAAATCCACAAGAAAAATATGATTTCAAGCTTGTATAATATATAGATAATGTAAAATACTCTGTGTTGACATAAATCTGTGTATCATTAAAACATTTGTACGATGTGATTCTTATAAGCAATACACTTATTTTATTACTGCTTAGTATTTAGAAGAAGCATATGTTGCTCTATATTGATCATGGATAATAAAACCAAAGAACCACTCTGTACTTCCAGGAATAAGATATTTGTATTTGTCATCGAAAGCTAAATAAAACCTGAATTATTTATGCCAATCTTTAATTTCTATTCGCTAACAAGAAACCAAAATGAAACTTCTTTTATATTAATAACGATACAAACATTAGCCATAACGGAATTCTCCAGTGGTTGAAATTATTTATAACTATTTATCTGACCCGATTTCACCCGGGAATTATGTACGGTCCAATTCCACTTACGCCCAAATGGCCCGTGATTTTCATTAAGGGGGAACACCACTGTGACGGCCGGAAAAATGAGCCCATTTTTAAGATATTTTTAAGGAATAACTTACAGTTTTATTATAAAATTGTTATTACCTATCTTTAGTACAATGTCTTAAGAGACTATAAAAAAAAAAGTAATAGAAAAACATGCATAGATTTCCATATACAGTTAATCTCCTACACCCCTCACAAGAAAACATAGGTCGCTTATCGAAACGATATCTTTGGAACGGCAACTCTGAAATCAAATTTTTTTTTAATATAATCCGTATGAGTGTAGTTTCCGTTGTGCGTACCGATTTTTAAAATAAATTATTTTTGTAAAAATGGTGCGCTTGGGAAGAAAAAGTTTCGAAAATCCGCAAAAAAATGGATAGTTTTTCGAGCGTATTTAAAAAAATATGTTTTCGATCAAAAAATCGGTACGTACAACTGAAGATACCCTTGTTTTAAAGATCCTGTCAAAATTTCAAGTCGATCGGATAAAAATTGACAGAGCTATTGATTCGATCGGTTAGAAAAATGTCGTTTCGAGAAAATCGCGTTTAAAGTTTGACTTTACTCGGAACGGCATCGTGACGCGTCTCACAAAATGCACTGTATCTTCGTCAATTCTTCGAATATCAACTTGAAATTTTCAGAGAGTATTTTTGAAGAGTTAAACATTAAGAAAGTGAAGAAAAAAAATCGAAATTTTTTCAACTTTCAGAGTGGTGTTCCCCCTTAAGCTAGGTTTTCCCGTACGCGACTGGACGCATCGTCAAGAATTTCAAAATCGATTTTCTCAAAAATGAAGCGCAATATCAAAAAATTGTATTCCTTTTTCTCGACTTATTTACTTCTTATAAATCAAAAAGAAAGAGTAACTTTTTTTCATATCGCGTTTCATTTTCGAGAAAATCGACTTTGAAATTCTTGCCGTCGCGTTTAGTCGCGTACAGGAAAACCTAGCTTAATAAAAATCACGGGCGATTTGGGCGTAAGTGGAATTCGCCCATGATGTTTCCAAAATAAAAGAGCCTAAGATAATAAATAAATAGCCAATAATCTAATCTAGAACGTATGTAATATATATTTAAAATTTCGTTGATATCCGTTCAGCCGTTTCGGCGTGAAAGAAAGACAAACGGGCAGTTTCACTTTTATATATCAGTTAATTTATATTATTTAATTCAGAAACTGAAGTGCAGTTTATTCCTGTTAAAGCAATCTCACGGTTCACATCGATAAATTAACTATTCTATTATAACTCCAATTTGTATCGACCGCGTGATCGTTTAGCACGTTGCTCCTTTTAACTCTATTTATACAGCAACGCGACTCATGCGTACATGACGTATCCTGACCATTGCACGTTTCTTTCGCATCTGTCCGCATCTGTCCATGATATGGACTTAACACGGTCAGCGTACGTGACGTACGTAAAAATGCAGTAAATTAAATAACTTGGACGGCGTACGGGCGAGCAACGCAGTGCGGGAGAAAAAAAGAAGGTTAAACGTGCACCAACGTGCACGCACGATGGAATTACATATCGGCACAGACGTAGGATTTCCTGCTCTGTATCTGAACAGCATCCGGAACTAGAGATTCTGGATGAGACCACGAAAATTCTTGTAAGACTACAGCATATTACAGTTACCGTTTTTCGCGTAGGAAACTTAACGAAACTTCCGATCAGCTGTGCGTAAAATTACGAATGAAATATCACTTCTGCTATTCCGTATTATTTCACGCATAAATTCCACTTGGTGCGAGCGTATTACGAGATCTGTCTTTGTATCTCATTTATTTTTTATCATTACTGCTAATTCTCGTTATCCGCGTTCTTGCTTAGTTTAGTTACTCCTCGCTCTAGCTAGCGTTTAACCGTTTCACCGTAGCGTTTCGTTTATTGCAAGATTGTGGAATAAAATTGGCCGAAGGATACCTGTAAAAGATACGTTGTAGTAGTCTTTTTTTTTTAAGTATAAGTATTCATTTTTATCTAGCTTGCATGTTCGTATACGTCGTTAGATTTCGAATAAGTAGAGTTTGAGGGTATTGATCAATTCGATTAAAAATGGAAGAGGATGACGAAGAAGTCTCCGTACCATGGATACGAAGGCGAAAAAGTAATACGACCGAAGCAAGTATCTACCAATCGGTACAGAGTAAATTGAACGCAGGATCTGCGCAGTCTGTGTATCAAAGTGTACGCAATACCTTGTACAACGATGTCGGAAGTATGGAGAGCTTAAGTAGCATGCACAGCGCGATCTCTATGGAAAATATCGATCGGCGTGACAACGACGACGCGTCGACTGTTAACAACGATACCAATGAAACGATCGGCGACGGTAGCTGTACGGACTTAAGGCATAGCAGAAGAGGCTCGAGATCCGTGAGTTTAATCGCATAAGATAGATTAACATCGCCGGTAACCATTCACCTTACGTCTTTTGATATAGGCTTCATTCTGCGGAACAACGTTCAGTTTATACTTTCGAGATGAAATTCGCACGATCGACTTCGTTCTTGTCTGGGACGAATACAACGCCGGGGCGCAGACACTTCGCAGCGTCGAATGCAGACGTGTAAGCGAACGTAGAACTGAACGATCGTTCCTTCCCTAACGTCGGTTCTCGTTTTGTAGGTGTTCGAAAAGAACTTGGCGAAAGAAGGTTTAGAACTGGAGTACGAACTGGCCGAGCCGAGCGGTCTGCATTTCATAAAGATACACGCCCCGCGAGAAGTATTAAGACGGTACGCCGAGATACTAAAGCTGAGACTGCCGATGAAGGAATTATCCAACTTAATAATTCCTGAGAATCGTGGCAACGCTTTGATCAACGAAGTGAATTCCTGGTTCAAAAGAGTCATGAGGAAATATTACGTGGACGAAACGATATTCCCAACATTGAAGCACAATTTCACAGCCGTCTACAGCCGCGACAAGGAATATTTATTCGATTTAGAGACGCCGAACTTCTTCACCGCCGCAACGCGCGCCAGAATTGTACAGTTCATTTTGGATCGAACCAGATTCACTGAAACCAAGGACAATGATTTTGCATTCGGTATAGACAGATTGATTTCGGACAGAGCGTACGTGGCCGCGTACCCGCTTCACGACGTAAGATATGCTTCGGTTTGAAATTCATTTTATCTACGACTATGCTAGCTCATTAGTAATGCAAGTAACGAGGAGAATTTCACGGTCACTTTTCTGCCTTCGTTTATGGTATCAGAAGCGTGCATTCTTTAGAAATGTCTCCATTGTTGCCGAGGGTTGGATATCCTTGTAATAAATCTAGACAGTGGCATTGTTTTTCGCTTGCCCGTCGCATACCTCCGCTCGCACCCTCCGAATAGGCGATTATCCATTGTTCGATTTCCGTAGGAGGACGCACCGATAATTCGGCAACGCCTAGCCTCTCCACTTCGATTGTAACCACTTCGCTTGACTCTGTATCAGGCAGAAAACGGCTTATAGGATTTTCGTGTCGTGCCTTAATCCGCTTTCCTGCACCTATTCAGATAGATAGGGTACGGTTATCAACTTAGGGCACTCAGGTATGGGTGTTCAATACGGCCACCTGGACTTTTATTGTCCTCATATTCCAGCGGTGCGCGCTACGCCCACCGAGGACTATGCAATTGCAGCCGAGGATTTAATCTCTTCCTAGATTGCCTCTATTCTACCACAGCACACGTTAGAGTATTAAAACTACGGGTTTTAAGAAATACACTGTCCGCAGTGACCTCGTTTCGTTCTCGCATCGTTCTGTTAAATTCTTTAGCACTCTAGAAATCGTGTAGGAATAGTAAAACATACATTTTTAATCGTAACTTGTGAAATTCTGGCATAAAATTCATTTCTAATCATAATTTGTGAAAAAAAAACCAAAGTTATATCAGCGCATTAGTTCGGTCAATTAAACATTTGTTAAATTTGTTTAATTGACCGAACTAATGCGCTGATATCGCTTGGGTTTTTTGGATTCTCTATAAATACGGTCGAAAAATTCTACTTTCATTATTCATAACTTGTGAAGTTGTGAAATTCAAGAGTCGCGTAAAGTACGGTAAATTATGTCTACTCGCGTTATGTATCAATCTTTTAATTCATACTTCTTCTCAAGGGCGTCCGTAGACTTTTTTCCAGGAGGGGGTAGCTTTGGGGTGACGGTGATGAAAAATATAGTAATGAAAAGACGAATAGCCAGCTTGTTTTTTTGAACTCATTTTGTAGTGCCAAATTAATTAAAAAATTTAAATCCGAAATTTAGAATTATTCACTTTTTTAGTATAAACTTAATACAGACCAGTTTTTAATAAAAGTAAGCGATTTTTTCTCAGAAGCCAGGGGGCAACTGCCCCTTTTGCACTCCTTTCCGGATGCCCATGCTTCTTCTGCAATTTATTGCAAGCGAAGAAGGCTGTTTAAGGACAAAGTCTTTAATATCGCTTGCTATTCTGTTCAACCATGTCCCGTTTGTGTCCCTCGTTTTATGAGATACCGAAAGGAAAGGGTGCCATAAAAGCGATTTCCTCGTTTTATGGAACGATTCGAACGATTGGAAAGTGGCAATAAGCTCGCGCCCTCCTAGGCCGGAGACTTTATTGTACCTGAATCCTCTTAATACTCGTCTTGCCTCTTATACCTGGACGATAAACGGTACCGTTGACAGGTATAGAACTCGATGCATGCTATTAAGAAAGGGACCGTAGTTTCAAATTGACGTTGAATCCAATCAAGCCAGACGCTTTTACATTTTGAAATAATAATTTATATTCTAACGAGAGCTCCATTCCTCGTAAGAGCCAAAAAATTAGAAGAATTTAGTTTAAGAAATTATTTTATTATTAATAATTAAGGGCAAATTCCACTTACGCACAAATCGACCGTGATTTTCATTAAGATAGGTTTTCCTATACGCGACTGGACGCAACGATAAGAGTTTCAAAGTCGATTTTCTCGAAAATTAAGCGCGATATGAAAAAAAGTTACTCTTTCTTTTCTACTTATAACAAGTAAATAAGTCGAGAAAAAGGAATAAAATTTTTTGATATTGCGCTGCATTTTCGAGAAAATCGACTTGGGAATTCTTGACGTTGCGTTCAGTCGTGTATGGGAAAACCAATCTTAATGAAAATCACGGGCGATTTGGGCGTACGTGGAATTCGCATTAAACATTCAGCTTGAAGACTGCGACAGTTTTTCTTCAAGTATTATATTCTCCCTTGTTTATTTTCAGGGCGATCTACATTCCCCCGATTCTATGAGATACCTTTTATACAAGGAATGGGCAAGCCTCAGGAAGTGTCTCCAGTATCAGCCTCTGGATTACGTCAAGGAGTACTTTGGAGTAAAGATCGGCCTGTACTTTGCCTGGCTCGGTTTTTACACCCATATGCTGATACCAGCCAGCATCGTCGGTCTCCTGTGCTTCGTGTACAGTTGCGCAACCTTGTATTCCAATGAACCAAGCGAAGATATTTGCAATGGTAATGGCACCATTGAAATGTGCCCATTGTGCGATCATTTCTGCGGGTATTGGGATCTAAAGGAGACTTGCTTGCACGCACGAATCACACATTTATTTGATAATCCGTCTACTGTATTCTTCTCTATATTTATGTCGTTATGGGGTACGTGGTATGAAGGCTCGTAACACAGACGCTAGTTCCACTTGCTAGATACTTATTGTCAATCTGTTGTTCAGCTACGTGGTTCTTGGAACTGTGGAAAAGGTACTCAGCGGAAATAACTCACAAATGGGACTTGACTGGTTTAGATGCTCAAGAGGAACATCCTCGGCCTCAGTACTTAGCGCGTTTAGCACACATAAAAAAGAAGTCCGTTAACATTATTACGAATACAGAAGAACCGAAGGTTCCGTTTTGGAAGATGAGAGTACCCGCCACGATCCTCAGCTTCTCTGTTGTTTTATTGCTGGTGCGCTTCTTTCGGGCATACAGTAGAGCGTCAATTATCCGAATTGCTTGGCACCGAGGTGGTTCGGAAATTCGAATTGTTCGAAGAATGAAGTATGCATGTATTTTACACAGTTTATAACTATAGGAATTACATCTAAAATTACTTATTAAATACAACAGTGCTACTGCGTTAATTTATGTTACGCAAAAGTCAATTAATCAATCGGTATGGCTACACTGGTTCGAAGAAGTGTTGGGGATTGCGATGATGCAGCACTGGTTCGGTTAATCGAGGTTCGGATAATTGACGCTCTACTGTCCATAGAACAAGAATGAAATTACTACCATTATTTTTGTAAGAAACTGTTTCTTAATTGTTTCTCGCGTTGCAGATCGCTATAGCAATGGCTGCCGTATTAGGCGTCGTTCTGTATAGGATGTCCGTTTTAACCGCATTAAGCGTTTATGGGCACCCGATGGTAACAAGCTACGCGATACTCTTTACCACGGCTACTGCGGCTAGTATCAACCTCTGCTGCATTATTGTCTTTAATTGGGTTTACGTTTGGCTGGCTGAATATTTAACAGAGGTACCTTTACGTATAAAAAATGATTCCACGTTAGCGTGAGGTGACCATTTGTCCCCGATTTTCAGCGACAGTCCCCGATTCTGTATTTCTTCTTCAAAGTTACGAAATAATCAATGTGAAACCGAAGCCACGCGTTTGCTATTAAAAGTCTACCAATTTAACCACGGTCCCTAAAAAAACGTAACTCATGTCCTCAGAAACTTCAAAAACAAAAATGGTCACCTTGTATTAGCGAAGTATTTCCTTGGTAATACTCACGTTGACTTTTACAGATCGAACTCCTCCGGACCCAAACCGAATTCGACGATAGTTTAACGTTGAAAATATACCTGCTCGAGTTCGTGAATTATTACGCTTCCATATTTTACATAGCATTTTTCAAGGGAAAGTTCGTCGGCTATCCGGGAAAATATAATCGCTTTTTCGAATATCGGCAAGAGGAATGCGGCCCGGGTGGCTGCCTCATGGAATTATGTATACAACTAAGTATTATTATGATCGGCAAACAGGCTATGAATACGATATTGGAGATGCTCTTCCCTCTATTTTATAAGTGGCTGAACACTTTGAAAGTGCACGTCGGAATGACGACGAAAGACGGGCAGAAGAAGGTCACTACTAGGAAGTACCAATGGATCAAAGACTACAAATTGGTGGAGTGGGGTCCAAGGAGTTTGTTCCCGGAGTATTTAGAAATGAGTAATGGCTTTGAATTTTGTATGAATTCGTTAAGTTCCGTCTGTACCAGGTCTGATTTTCTACACTTTCGTTTATTGCAGTATTACAATATGGATTTGTTACTATCTTCGTTGCTGCATTTCCATTGGCACCGTTCTTTGCGCTGTTGAATAATGTTTTCGAAATGCGACTGGACGCAAAGAAGTTGTTAACAATGTACAGAAGGCCAGTCGGACAACGTGTTATAGATATAGGCGTGTGGTATCGCATTCTTGATTCCATTTCCAAGTTATCGGTTATAACTAATGTAAGTAGAATGTTTGTAAATATATATTTCGTGCGTAGTTGTATGATCTGACCAACTGTTCTCATGGCTGGTGTTTTTTTAGGCATTCATCATAGCTTTTACGTCGAATTTCATACCGAGACTAGTTTATAAAATAACTGTTTCTAAGAACTACTCTCTGGAAGGATTTTTAGAACATTCTCTTTCGAAGTTTAATACAAGTGATTTGAAAAACGGCACTGAACCGTTTTCTATACCCATACACGAACAGGTAGAGATATGTAGGTATCCGGATTACAGGCTACCGCCGGACTCGGCGAATAAATATCAGTACTCGATCATGTTTTGGCATGTATTAGCTGCTAGACTAGCTTTCATTGTAGCATTTGAGGTACGTGTGACAAATTGGATGCTGTACTAACAACTGGGGTGGGCTCGATGCGAATTTTTAAATTTCCGAAACTTTGTAAGGCTTCGAAACTCGAAACTCTGGAAACTTGAAGTGCGGATTCGGTTTTGTAAGTGGAATATTTTGATTTACGGGGGGGTTCCGGTTTAAAAATAATTTTTTTTTATTTCGTTTTTCGAATGTTCAAGTTTTTAGGAATACGTGTTTAAAAGGATTTGTTGAAATTCGTGAATTTCCCGAAGTTATAGGCATTTGAGTAGCGGCAAATGTATGAGTAACAACCGGCGACTCGGCACTCGCGTAAAACTTTAAACGCGTTTTTCTCGAAACAGTGTTCTCAAAACGGTGGGACCTGTATCTCCAAAAGTTATTATCCGATTCGACTGAAACTTTTTTATTTTGAAGAATATACTTCTGGCTAGGGGGAAAGCAGAAAAATTACAAAAAATTGAAAATTTATAATTTTTAAAGGCGTTGAAAGGACGAAGAATATAGGGAAAAATGATTTCAAACTTCAAGTGTCGGTATTTTCTAAAAAAAAATGTGATTTTTGTATTTTTTCTGCCCCCCCCTAGCCAGAAGTATATTCTTCAAAAAAAAAAAAGTTTCAGTCGAATCGGATAATAACTTTTGGAGATACAGGTCCCACCGATTTGGATGAATTTTCTGACGCCTCGACTTTAACGACTCCCCCAGTGCCGTCTGCAATGATTAATTATAAAACAAAAAATATATTTCTATAATTTAAGACATCCTTAATACACCGCAACAAGTCCCATTAAATTATATATAGCAGTTTTCCTTTAATTAATTCCTAAAGATCGCCTATTTTTATGGGCTTTAAACCGAAACCTCCCCTTAAAAACTGAAGTGAACAGAAATTCTGCATAAATCTCCGACTACAGTTAAAAAAATACAAACAAAAATCTAAGAATATACAAATTCTCGAGGCACGCTGCGAACGATTATTTATTCATTGATTTTATATTTTTTATCCGAATTTCAAGTCTCAAATCACGCGAAGAGTGCAAAAAACTTCGAATCCTCGAAACTCGAAACTTTCCTGAATTTCGAGGTTTCGACGCGTTGAGAAACCCACCCGAACTAACAAGAGTTCAATAACCCCGAAAGTTTGACTCGGAAAGTTCTTAAACGCTTCATAATTTCCATCTACGACTGTTGCATCGCCAAAATTTGATTTCCAGAACGTCGTTGCTCTTGTAATGATACTCGTACGATGGTGCATTCCTGACATGAAACCGAAGCTACGCGACAGGATTCGACGCGAGGCGTACATAACTAATGAGATAATCATTCAGCAAGAGGCGCTTCGCGCTCGTAACAGGCCTGTTGACGATCCGGAAGCCCATCAGCACTATAATACTGCGTTACACGAAACCGCGAATCGTTGGAACAGAGTGATGAGAAACAGTTTGTCGAACTCGGAGTTCGATTTAGAGATCCACGGAAGCCCCGTGTCTCCTGCTAATGCACATTCGCGGGTCGGTCCTGCTGCGCTGTGATAAATGGAGAGTAAGCCCCGTTTCACACATACACGGAATCCGATTTCACGGTAAAAAAAAATACGAAGATCATATAGAAGTCTTCCGTCTATGTGGGCGACGGCAAGTGTGAGAGATCTCATATGATCTTCCTTCCTTTTACCGCATAAAGATCGTCGCCTACTAGACCGAAGCGCGGCGACCACGCATCGCCTATACGACAGAACAGCGTCGACGAACATTTCGTTTTGATCGCCGCGCTTCGGTTCGGCGAAATGATCGACGGCCTTAAACGGACGCCGTGAATGTGCGAAACAGGGCTAACAACGAAAATTTGCCTGCCTGAGAACCGCAACTGTGATGCTAGTCACGATGGCATATATTGGTAATGTCAAGTAACGTGTTATTTTTCGACGGAAGTAGAGTCGAAGGAATCGTTTGGGAAGTATGGGGAAACTGAAGTGATACTAATAGTGCTATTAACGACAGACAAATATAAGACAGCGCTAATACATTACACGCACGGTTATGTATTTATACCATCGATTAAGTCGAATCATATTGGTCGAAAGAGGAGGATGTACTATCATTACAGGAAGCTTTAACGTCCTACGCTTCCGTTAAGAAATCACATGAATTTTATAACCCAGTTTTTTATTATACACGAGGAAAAGGTATTGCAATGATCTGATTTTTTACACTTGAGAGGAATTGCAAACGAAACATACCACACACTTTCTATATTATAATATATATTTAGCTAGGAAGAATACTTGTGCCTATAGGAAACTGTTATGACGTAAATAGTCGGTTCAATTACTGTTGCATTTTCTCATAAATTTTGTTAAACTGAGTTCACAATGAATATAGGAAATTCAAGATTATTGTTAATACTATACACTTCGATGTCGTACATGAAATTTTACAATGTGTCTTCATTATTGCATCTGCTCAGAGTTTAATTTTATAATTACAATTATAAGTCTTCCTCTTTTTAAAGTTCCTGAAAGTAATGGTGTTATCATGCGGGACTAATACTTAAAGACAGATTTATTCTATTACATCTAAATAGTATATAGCAATGAAACTCTTACTAAGAGAAAAAATCAATCTTCTATTTTGTATCTCAAGAACCATATTTATATTCGTATCACAGTATGTATAATCTACCTCTACTGCGTATGAAGTAATTGTAAAGAACCTTTACACTGTATAATTATTACAAGATCTGTAACTTTCGAAGTATTTACAGTTACATTCAGCTGCCATGTCTGATCGATATTGAATTTAATAATTCTATTTTTATGCTATTAATAATGTATGATTGTTTAATCTATGCAGATATGCATATATGAATGTTAAGTTTTCTAATATGACTTGTAAAAGTTTAAATATATGTAACGAAATAACGGGAAGCTTGATTAAAGGAATCAAGGCCGTCGCGCATTTTGGCGAAGCGCGGCGATACGAAGAGAGAAAGAAGTTTATAAACAATCGAGCGCGCTTGACCGAAGCGCAGCGACAGTAAGGGGCGAATTCCACTTACGCCCAAATCGCCCGCGACGCCCGTGGTTAGCATTCCAAAATTCATGAAAAGCTCTTGAAATATGGGAGAGAAATCTGTGAAAGAGCCATTATCGGAAAATACAGGTTTTTAACTATAAATTACGACTGGAAAACAGGAACATAATCGACGTGCGTTACGAAAAGTAACACGTTTTAATTTTCTTACGAAAAACAGCACGTTTGTCTTCGTTATTACGAAAACTAGCATGTTTGAGCGGCTTGGCACGAAGAGTAGCACGTTCCGACTGTAGCTACGAAAAGCAGCGTATTTGGATGGTTTCGCTGCGAAAACTAGCACGTTTGAGTGGTTTGCCACGAAAAGTAGCATGTTCCGTTTATAGCGACGAAAAGCAGCACATTTGCATGGTTGGCTACGAAACATCGACTGCGTCAACTTAAATACCTTCCGACGCGATTTTTATTTACTACTAGGTCGGTAATTTATTAAACATTAAAATACCGTACTTAAATTATGTAGATCAAAATTTTCATACGTGTTTCCTTTTGGAGATTAGATGGAGTTATTATTTATTAAACAATATTTTCAAAAGTCGAATTCTTCGATGCAAAATACACTTCAACAATTTAAACTAACCACGCGCCGAAACGCGATAGTTTCTGCAGTAGAATCCAAAACGCGCTATTCTTCGTGGCGAAACAGGATAATATGTTAGTTTTCGCCGCAAAGTACGAAATGTACGAAATTCTTCGTGGCTAAGCGGTCGAATATGTTAGTTCTCGCGGCGGAACACCAAACGTGCTAATATTCGTCAGAAACGATGGAATGTGCTTCTTTACGTGGCAAACTGAAGCGTGCTGTTTTTCGTAAGAAAAATGAAACGTGCTACTTCTCGTAACGCACGTCGATATAATTCATGATATTCATTTTATTACAAAAACGGAAAAATCCTTTGGGCGCGGGCGGTTTGGGCGTAAGTGGAATTCGCTCTAATTAATTACTATTAATTCCTTCGCCAAAATGCGCGACGGCCTTTATGGTACTTGACCCGAAGCTTTTCCAATAATTATTATTTAATATTAATCCAAGAAGCCACTCTATATCATCGATACGATGCACTGACAATTGGCATTGAAAATCGAGCGTATAGAGGGCGCTGTCATTCCGCCGGTGATGGCAATGCCATACCGCTCGTCCCTAATCGTTCCGAGTGTTTAATTTGAAAAATTTATACTATTTTTTTGGTTGTCAAGTGTTGAAACAAACTTAACAAAATTGGGTAGATTATTTTAATGTAATTTCCCGCGGAGACGAGCAAAATTAATCGCGACAGAAATGGGAACAGTTCACGCGAAGGTAAGCGCTTATTATTAGAAAGGCATGGTATAACCTGAAATTAAGACCATTAATTTCTAGCATGAGTAATCTCTAATAATAATTCCCTACACCCTTGTCTTTCGCTTCCAAGTTATATAAAGTTTCCGCTTCTTTGCTTTTAGTCCTTCGGTGTACTTAATCCTCCGCCGCGAGCGTCTCACGTTTCTCAATCTCTGCCGATCAAATATTTTCCAACGATGTTTCACGTGCGCCGTTATTTCAGGAAGCAAACATACCGAAGAACTTAAATCGAGGGTTAAACGAGAACATTCCCGACGAAGGACACACGCCTAAAATGAGGAGCGACGTCGTGAGTAACAATTCGGAGATCTCCGTTGAAGATCGTGGTGCGCTAAGCACGTTGCGTTTTCACTTTCAGCCGGCGTATTTCAACAGGCAGAGGGATTTCTTACAGAAAGAGGAAGCTGCCGCGGTGAAACCTGTAAACTTGCAATTTGTGAAGGTATATGTAGATTTAATCGAAAGCTTTTCTGCTTCTTTATACGTTAACGCAACGAGTTTCGACGTTGAAACGTAAGATAAAATTCTGACGAATCCTTGCGTTAAACAGGCAAGAGTCGATAAGGTCCACGTAGACGGGCTGATGCGAACGAAGGACGACATAGTGAAGGCCCAAGTGACGGATCTGTTTAAGGCTCGGGACTTCCAAGACGTTATTATACGCGCCTATAAGGTCAAGGGGAAACTGGAATCGTTGGGGTGCTTCAGGAATATCGGAGTTTACATCGATACCAGTCAGGGTCCTCAGGCCACCCCAGATGGCGTCGAAGTGGGTCTATATAATTACACACTAATTCGACAAAAGATAAATAACTTCTCAGGTTTAATTCTTTTCAGTTCACTTATGCGCGACTCGTTTAGAGAATCACAGGCGTTCCTGTGAGAAGCATTAAATTACATTCTGTCTCAGGTGACATTCACCGTGCGCGAGATGCGACGCCTGATCGGTGGGATCAACACTATGGTTGGGAACAACGACGGTTCGGTTATTATCGGAGCGAAGGCGCCTAATTTATTCGGGCGAGGAGAGCGGCTGCAAATGGAGTATTCTCACAGTACAAAGAGCTCGACCAACATAAATGTGTCTGCCATTAAACCCTTCGTGGATAGTTGGCTTCACACGGTGTACGTAAAGTTTCTTTCGCTTCTATTTCCAACGTTCTTACTATTTACAACCAGTGGCGGATTTAACAGGGCGGCCGATGAGCAGTTGCCACCTGAGCCCCTGTTGGGAAGGCCCTCCTAGGACCTCAGCCTTAAAAAAAATTATGATTTTATTCAAACTATATTTTCTTTCTGTATTATTACACTGAGCCCGTTTTCAGTAAACTACCGCTTTAGTTTCTCGAAATATGGGCCCACTTAGAAGGCCCCCCTAGGACCCCATCCTTAAAATGAATTATGTTTTATCCAAACTATATTTTTTTCTGTATTATTACACTGAGCCCGTTTTCAGTAAATCACAGCTTTAGTTTCTCGAAAAATGGGTCCGCTGAGAAGGCCCCCCTAGGACCTCAGCCTTAAAAAAAATTATGATTTTGTTCAAACTATATTTTCTTTCTGTATTATTACACTGAGCCCGTTTTCAGTAAACTACCGCTTTAGTTTCTCGAAATATGGGCCCACTCAGAAGGCCCCCCTAGGACCCCATCCTTAAAATGAATTATGTTTTATCCAAACTATATTTTTTTCTGTATTATTACACTGAGCCCGTTTTCAGTAAATCACAGCTTTAGTTTCTCGAAAAATGGGTCCGCTGAGAAGGCCCCCCTAGGACCTCAGCCTTAAAAAAAATTATGATTTTGTTCAAACTATATTTTCTTTCTGTATTATTACACTGAGCCCGTTTTCAGTAAACTACCGCTTTAGTTTCTCGAAATATGGGCCCACTCAGAAGGCCCCCCTAGGACCCCATCCTTAAAAAGAATTATGTTTTATCCAAACTATATTTTCTTTCTGTATTATTACACTGAGCCCGTTTTCAGTAAACTACCGCTTTAGTTTCTCGAAATATGGGCCCACTTAGAAGGCCCCCCTAGGACCCCATCCTTAAAATGAATTATGTTTTATCCAAACTATATTTTTTTCTGTATTATTACACTGAGCCCGTTTTCAGTAAATCACAGCTTTAGTTTCTCGAAAAATGGGTCCGCTGAGAAGGCCCCCCTAGGACCTCAGCCTTAAAAAAAATTATGATTTTGTTCAAACTATATTTTCTTTCTGTATTATTACACTGAGCCCGTTTTCAGTAAACTACCGCTTTAGTTTCTCGAAATATGGGCCCACTCAGAAGGCCCCCCTAGGACCCCATCCTTAAAATGAATTATGTTTTATCCAAACTATATTTTTTTCTGTATTATTACACTGAGCCCGTTTTCAGTAAATCACAGCTTTAGTTTCTCGAAAAATGGGTCCGCTGAGAAGGCCCCCCTAGGACCTCAGCCTTAAAAAAAATTATGATTTTGTTCAAACTATATTTTCTTTCTGTATTATTACACTGAGCCCGTTTTCAGTAAACTACCGCTTTAGTTTCTCGAAATATGGGCCCACTCAGAAGGCCCCCCTAGGACCCCATCCTTAAAAAGAATTATGTTTTATCCAAACTATATTTTCTTTCTGTATTATTACACTGAGCCCGTTTTCAGTAAACTACCGCTTTAGTTTCTCGAAATATGGGCCCACTTAGAAGGCCCCCCTAGGACCCCATCCTTAAAATGAATTATGTTTTATCCAAACTATATTTTTTTCTGTATTATTACACTGAGCCCGTTTTCAGTAAATCACAGCTTTAGTTTCTCGAAAAATGGGTCCGCTGAGAAGGCCCCCCTAGGACCTCAGCCTTAAAAAAAATTATGATTTTGTTCAAACTATATTTTCTTTCTGTATTATTACACTGAGCCCGTTTTCAGTAAACTACCGCTTTAGTTTCTCGAAATATGGGCCCACTCAGAAGGCCCCCCTAGGACCCCATCCTTAAAATGAATTATGTTTTATCCAAACTATATTTTTTTCTGTATTATTACACTGAGCCCGTTTTCAGTAAACTACCGCTTTAGTTTCTCGAAATATGGGCCCACTTAGAAGGCCCCCCTAGGACCCCATCCT
This sequence comes from Andrena hattorfiana, assembly GCA_944738655.2. Lineage (NCBI taxonomy): Eukaryota > Metazoa > Arthropoda > Insecta > Hymenoptera > Andrenidae > Andrena > Andrena hattorfiana. The sequence continues at coordinate 7,749,285 of OX122889.2, forward strand.
TAAAATGAATTATGTTTTATCCAAACTATATTTTTTTCTGTATTATTACACTGAGCCCGTTTTCAGTAAATCACAGCTTTAGTTTCTCGAAAAATGGGTCCGCTGAGAAGGCCCCCCTAGGACCTCAGCCTTAAAAAAAATTATGATTTTGTTCAAACTATATTTTCTTTCTGTATTATTACACTGAGCCCGTTTTCAGTAAACTACCGCTTTAGTTTCTCGAAATATGGGCCCACTCAGAAGGCCCCCCTAGGACCCCATCCTTAAAATGAATTATGTTTTATCCAAACTATATTTTTTTCTGTATTATTACACTGAGCCCGTTTTCAGTAAATCACAGCTTTAGTTTCTCGAAAAATGGGTCCGCTGAGAAGGCCCCCCTAGGACCTCAGCCTTAAAAAAAATTATGATTTTGTTCAAACTATATTTTCTTTCTGTATTATTACACTGAGCCCGTTTTCAGTAAACTACCGCTTTAGTTTCTCGAAATATGGGCCCACTTAGAAGGCCCCCCTAGGACCCCATCCTTAAAATGAATTATGTTTTATCCAAACTATATTTTTTTCTGTATTATTACACTGAGCCCGTTTTCAGTAAATCACAGCTTTAGTTTCTCGAAAAATGGGTCCGCTGAGAAGGCCCCCCTAGGACCTCAGCCTTAAAAAAAATTATGATTTTGTTCAAACTATATTTTCTTTCTGTATTATTACACTGAGCCCGTTTTCAGTAAACTACCGCTTTAGTTTCTCGAAATATGGGCCCACTCAGAAGGCCCCCCTAGGACCCCATCCTTAAAATGAATTATGTTTTATCCAAACTATATTTTTTTCTGTATTATTACACTGAGCCCGTTTTCAGTAAATCACAGCTTTAGTTTCTCGAAAAATGGGTCCGCTGAGAAGGCCCCCCTAGGACCTCAGCCTTAAAAAAAATTATGATTTTGTTCAAACTATATTTTCTTTCTGTATTATTACACTGAGCCCGTTTTCAGTAAACTACCGCTTTAGTTTCTCGAAATATGGGCCCACTCAGAAGGCCCCCCTAGGACCCCATCCTTAAAATGAATTATGTTTTATCCAAACTATATTTTTTTCTGTATTATTACACTGAGCCCGTTTTCAGTAAATCACAGCTTTAGTTTCTCGAAAAATGGGTCCGCTGAGAAGGCCCCCCTAGGACCTCAGCCTTAAAAAAAATTATGATTTTGTTCAAACTATATTTTCTTTCTGTATTATTACACTGAGCCCGTTTTCAGTAAACTACCGCTTTAGTTTCTCGAAATATGGGCCCACTCAGAAGGCCCCCCTAGGACCCCATCCTTAAAAAGAATTATGTTTTATCCAAACTATATTTTCTTTCTGTATTATTACACTGAGCCCGTTTTCAGTAAACTACCGCTTTAGTTTCTCGAAATATGGGCCCACTTAGAAGGCCCCCCTAGGACCCCATCCTTAAAATGAATTATGTTTTATCCAAACTATATTTTTTTCTGTATTATTACACTGAGCCCGTTTTCAGTAAATCACAGCTTTAGTTTCTCGAAAAATGGGTCCTCTGAGAAGGCCCCCCTAGGACCTCAGCCTTAAAAAAAATTATGATTTTGTTCAAACTATATTTTCTTTCTGTATTATTACACTGAGCCCGTTTTCAGTAAACTACCGCTTTAGTTTCTCGAAATATGGGCCCACTCAGAAGGCCCCCCTAGGACCCCATCCTTAAAAAGAATTATGTTTTATCCAAACTATATTTTCTTTCTGTATTATTACACTGAGCCCGTTTTCAGTAAACTACCGCTTTAGTTTCTCGAAATATGGGCCCACTTAGAAGGCCCCCCTAGGACCCCATCCTTAAAATGAATTATGTTTTATCCAAACTATATTTTTTTCTGTATTATTACACTGAGCCCGTTTTCAGTAAATCACAGCTTTAGTTTCTCGAAAAATGGGTCCGCTGAGAAGGCCCCCCTAGGACCTCAGCCTTAAAAAAAATTATGATTTTGTTCAAACTATATTTTCTTTCTGTATTATTACACTGAGCCCGTTTTCAGTAAACTACCGCTTTAGTTTCTCGAAATATGGGCCCACTCAGAAGGCCCCCCTAGGACCCCATCCTTAAAATGAATTATGTTTTATCCAAACTATATTTTTTTCTGTATTATTACACTGAGCCCGTTTTCAGTAAACCACCGCTTTAGTTTCTCGAAAAATGGGTCCGCTGAGAAGGCCCCCCTAGGACCTCAGCCTTAAAAAAAATTATGATTTTGTTCAAACTATATTTTCTTTCTGTATTATTACACTGAGCCCGTTTTCAGTAAACTACCGCTTTAGTTTCTCGAAATATGGGCCCACTCAGAAGGCCCCCCTAGGACCCCATCCTTAAAATGAATTATGTTTTATCCAAACTATATTTTTTTTCTGTATTATTACACTGAGCCCGTTTTCAGTAAACCACAGCTTTCGTTTCTCGAAAAATGGGTCCGCTAAGAAGGCCCCCCCCTAGGACCTCAGCCTTAAAAAAAATTATGATTTTGTTCAAACTATATTTTCTTTCTGTATTATTACACTGAGCACGTTTTCAGTAAACTACCGCTTTAGTTTCTCGAAATATGGGCCCACTCAGAAGGCCCCCCTAGGACCCCATCCTTAAAATGAATTATGTTTTATCCAAACTATATTTTTTTCTGTATTATTACACTGAGCCCGTTTTCAGTAAATCACAGCTTTAGTTTCTCGAAAAATGGGTCCGCTGAGAAGGCCCCCCTAGGACCTCAGCCTTAAAATGAATTATGTTTTATCCAAACTATATTTTTTTTCTGTATTATTACACTGAGCCCGTTTTCAGTAAACCACCGCTTTAGTTTCTCGAAAAATGGGCCCGCTCAGAAGGCCCCCCCTAGGACCCTGTTTTCAAAAACGACTTATGACTTTATCCAAGCACTTTTTTTCTATATTTTTCTGTACATTTACCTCCTTTTAGTAAACTACTTCATTTTCTCGAAAAAATGGGCCCTTCAACATTTGCCACCTGGGCCTTTTTTCTTAAATCCGCCATTGTTTACAACTGTTTGTTTCTTTCGCAGGCTAACTTGCAGCGCGTTTAATACGTCCAGCGACTTTCCGTGGTCTGGTTACAACCAACGTGACAAAGGGCTGCTGGTAGATATCGCTCTCAACCCGGACGGAGTGGGTATACTGAGGCACAATCTGCAGTACGAAGCTACGTTTAGGAAAATTGTTACTACCAAGCAAGCGTCGTTTCGCGTTCGCGAGCAATGCGGCCCGAGTTTGAAATCCGCACTGAGACACATTTGTTCCATCGATAAGAGAGATTCGGTGATATTCCCCACCGCGGGGAGCCTAGTGCAGTTCTCGACAGAGGTGGCCGGCCTCGGCGGGAACATCGGGTTCGTGAAGAACGAACTTACCATGCAAACTAATTGGACGCCGCACGAATGTCTTGCAAGTATCATTCAATTGAGAATTCAGAATAGATCCTTTAATTACAATTACAGTTTATATTATTATGAAGATTTCATCAGACCTTCCAGCTGGGTCTTCAATCTGGGCTGCTTCGGGAAATTAGCAACGATTTAAAAATAAACATAGCTGATCAATTCTTTTTGGGTGGACCGATGAATCTTAGAGGGTTCGACATGAGAGGCTGCGGCCCTCGCCACGATGGCAGTTCGATAGGTGGCGATGCCTACTGGGCGCTTGCCCTTCATTTGTACACGCCACTGCCCTTTAGACCTGGCCGCCATGGTTTCGGCGATCTGTTCAGGCTACACGGATTTGTTAACGGCGGCAATGTGTCCGACTTCAAGTTCAAGTTCGGTGAGAGACTTTCTAGTGGTTGAGGGGCGAATTCACAATGAGATTTTACACGAGGCTTTTATGCAGGGCCACCTTTACCAATGGGCTAAATGGGCTATAACCCAGGGGCGCCCGTGATCCAAGGGCGCTTAAGAATCAAATATGTTGTTGAAATGCTTTTTTCTCTTCAATTTTGGAGATAAAAAATTTCGATCCCGGGCATTGTTTTTGTTCGTGTTTGCCTTAGTGGAGACCCGGGGCTATGATGTACTGCCTTGCACCGATTGCGAAGAAATTGCACCCTTGGGGGCTAGGGCACCAAAATTGTTTAGCCCAGCGCGCTCAAATTTGTTAAAACGGCCCTGCTTTTATGTCATGAGACAAAAATCGCGGCAACGACTAAAGTGACCCAAGAAATAGCCTCTTTTTGGTCCCACGATTTTGGAACTGAATTTCATGCGAAACGATACCTTATGATGAGTTTTTTGAGACAATTAGTTTCTGAGATATGCGAGGTCAAAGAAATGAAAATCCGTTAACACGTCAGCCCATATGCTTCGATGTACGCACTTTTATGTCAGTCCGATAATTTAAACAATTATTTCCGGGGATTTTGCTAACTGCTAACAACGAATTTGAACTTAGATTTTCAAAATTCACAAAAAAAAATCTAGAAATATAAATAACTGTGTAGTAGGTGCTTTTTTTAATATACCAAAATTCACAATGGCTGAATCAATATGGTGGACGATATAAAAAAAAAAAGAAAAAACCTAACTACACAGTCATTTATATTTCTTGATTTTTATTTTTTTTTCCGTGAATTTTGAAAATCTAAGTTCAAATTCGTTGTTAGCAGTCAGCAAAATCCCCGGAAATAATTGTTCAAATTATCGGACTGACATAGAAGTTCGTACATCGAAGCGCATGGGCTGTCGCGTTAACGAATTTTCACTTCTTTGACCTCCCATATCTCAGAAACTAATTAGCACTTCAACTTGAAAATTTTTTGTGATTGAGGTCTCGTCATAAGGTATCATTTGGCACAAAATTCAGTTCCAAAATCGTGGGACCAAAAAGAGGCTAAAAAAGGCCTGATTTTGCGTCACTCTTTAAATAATGGAAATAGTCGCGAGAGATGAGAAGTTTGAAACTCGTCTCGCGAGAGTTTAATTCCATCAAACTAATGACAAAATAATTAAAAAAATAATAAAGTAATTTTCTCGGGAGATTAAAGTCTCGTGTGAGATACGATATTTTCGTCTCATAGTGGATTTGCATCTTTACAGTTTACACGCTCTCATTTATTCGAAACAATTTGTTCAGAAGTGTACGACAGTGATTTATTAAAACTTTATCCTTTCCAGCGAACGACTACAAAGAGAACATGAAAATCTTCACGGAGAATGTTCGCTGTTCAGTTGGCGGTGGCATAGCAATGAGAGTCGGTAACGTTGCGAGAGTGGAGTTAAACCTAGTTCTGCCTTTGTTATCCGTTAGATACGATGTACTGCAACAGTTCCAATTCGGTATCGGGTTGCAGTACCTGTAAGCATTTCCTATTTCAGAGTAGTAAATTGTACATCTTGTATTACCTATTTTTTATGTCAGTGACCTGAATTTTATTGTAAAATGCATAATAATTGCAATTATAAATTTATTACCGGTAAGGATATGCGTTCTAATGTTAGAAACGAAGATCTGAGAAAGAAGACGTTTCCAATAAAGGCTAGTACAAATTGTTTAAGCACTCGATATTCTTAATTTTCTTTCACATTACTCGCTAAATACTAGGGACGGGTTTCTCGAAACCCAAGAAAGTTTCGAGTTCCGAGAATTCGAACGTTTCTTTCGTAACTCGAAACTCTCGAAGCCCAGATAAGGAAAACTATAAACTCAATGAATAAGGAATCGTTCGCAGGGTGCCTCGAGAATTTGTATATTGTTATATTTTTGTTTGCATCTTGTTTAACTATGGTCAATAAAGATTTATGCAAAAAGTTTCTTCGCTTAAATTCTTAAAACAGAACACTCCACCTACAAAACAGAATCAGCACTTCAAATTTCGAGAGTTCCGAGTCTCGAAAGTGTCGGATTCGAGTTTCGAGAATTTAAAAATAGGTTCGAACCGCCCCTGCTACCTATATACACGGAATAAATGCATGCAAGTATTCGTAAACTTGCGTCAGACATTGTAACCGTAGATTTCCATAACGAAACAAAAGATTTCAACAGTAAGCGCATGAATCAGTTAATGAGCTCGCAGCACGGTTATCTTTAAAAAAAATTATGCAATATTCCTCCGTTCTACGTTCAATGTCCCCTGCTCTCAATTTTCCTTTATCATCAATGAAAAGCGAGACACGCAGAATCTGCGTGTATATTTCCGTAAAGACTATCCCTTTCACGTAGCAATTGTACAGCGATCTCCCACTATCAATTATCATTTTACCATGAATTCGACGGCGGGGCTTACGTGCGGGAATCGTCGTAACAGCAGCGCCCCTGCGTGCGTGAATCACGAGAGGCTTCGTGCATCAACCAGTTGAAAATGGCCGCTTGAAAGTATCGAAATCTGTGCTGTTACAATGTGTCAGTTTACAATGGAATCCTTCAACATTATTGAGGAATCGAGACGAAGCATTGCGCCCGAAGTAACACTCTTAATCGACAGCTGTTTGTTCAAAGATACCGACTGCGTTACGATTTTCGAGCACGATTTTCGGGGCGATTGCGGTTGTCACGTCTGCGGTGGCTGTCTTTGTTGTACGTATGCCTGCAGGACACTATTATCCTGTAGGACTGCTGCCTTCCTGGCTTTAACGTCGTGCCACGGCGACGGCCAGTTTAATTATGCTTCAATTCAAAGTGGGCCTCGATCGCATTGTCATTTACCGACGTTCAATGTTAACCACCGGGGGGTCCCTCTAGAATATACGCGATAAAACCGCGTTGCACTGTAAGCGCTATATTGATTCACGAGTGTTTTCGAAAACACAGTTGAATATAGTTAAATATGATCTTTCCCCCCCTTTTTTTTTTTTAGATATTTTTACGATCTTAGAATTATTAAATTGTAAAATTTTGATGCTACAAAATGACATGCGCGTCTATTTAGGATTGTTTTTGTCGGCTGTAATGCGTAAGGACCTTGATAATTTCCTAGGTCCTGTATACTTTCGTTCTCGAATTTTTCGTAGAAATGTAATATGACGTTCAGAAACGTCCGACATCGAAATCACTTTGTAAACGTGTAAATTGTAAATTGAAAGGGTTTTGTCATAAGTTCGGGCGTAATCGTAGAGGGTGTTCCATAATTATGGGACTTCATATTTGGGACAGCGTAGGCTTTCGAATATTCTTATATTTCAAGAATAATCGTCGGAGGATGTTCTTAACGTGCCGAATGTGCTTTCTTGCAGGGCAACAGAGATTTATGAGAACCAAGAGAGGTTGTAGAGGTACAGCCGTGCATTGAGTGAGATAAGCGGTGCAATTCCAAGTATGCGACTCGTCGAAAATCAGATATCTTTTCCAAGTTTGATGCGATTACTCTGGCAGCACCTTGTGCTTTTATAATAGACATGTATCCTGTGCAGCATTTACCTTTGAATACGACAATGGAGAAGATGTATTCGATGAACGAGGCGATGAGCGTGGGGAGTAACATGTCCGCTCCGAAGAAGGGGAACGTGTTTAACAGCGTGGTCAACGTGTTGAACGTATTCTGGGAACGGGTTTCCAAAGTACCCGCCTCTTTCATGGTAGGCAACAACTATCCTCTGTCTGTGACGGTCGTGCACAACGAAGGCATCATGTCGCACGAGTTCTTCGAGAATTTAACGACTAAGAGAGGCATATCGAGCGCTGGCAACGTGTACATTCAAAATGGCCAGGCGAAAGAATCTTTAAACATTATCGATAGTATTCCTCACGATATATTCGACGAGAAGAAACCTTACGAGAGTAGAATCTGTGGTACAAACGCGGAGGATAGATTGAAGTTCGCTAACAACTACGTGGATACCGGAGACAAAGACGTGAAATCGACGAATCGTAATTACTCGACAGAAATCGAAAAGTTGAACAAGGAGAACGAAGAACCGTTCGATTATGTCTGTTTGGATATAAATACGCGGGAGATCTCCATGAAAAATATCCACGATTACGAGAGTAGTTGTAACGAGAGTAATTCGAACGAGGATCAATTGTCTAATTCCATCGATAACTGTGTAACTAGCGAAACAATCCGGAATAACGAGCCTCCCTCGCCAACGTCTGACTCGAACGCGCTAACTGTGGAGCCAGTTCAACAGACTACAGTGTCGAACATGTTAACGAACATGTGGCAGAAAGTCTACGACAGCGTAACAGATCGATTTTGTAAAACCGGTGCGATGGAGTCGACTTTAGGAACGAAACGATCGTCGCTCTCGCCGAACCAGCGGAGGAAAGTGAACGCTGTAGCGAAAAGCAGAGGCAGGGGGCGAGCGAGATCGCAGCTCAGGCGGTCCGGAGTAAGCCAAACCAGGCATAGAAAGGAGCGCACTAAGCACGATCTCGAAGCGGACATAGAAAATGATTTGAGGAGCTGGGAGGAGCTGGAGTTGTACCATATGATAGATAGCAAAGAGCTGGAAGACTGCTTTAGTTTAGACGACGACAACACGGATGAAGTAGACGCTGCCGAGACATTCAGCTCCGCGAAATACACGTTTGCCGATGTGGAACCTACAGTTCGGAAGCCAAAGGCGCGCAAGATTGACCACGGGATACCGAAATTCTCCAACTTTCGCACGAAGGATGCGAATTTATTTCGCCAATTCTGCATCGACAATAGATACCGCCTGCGGAGGAATAGCTTTCGTCCGCGTTTAATGTCAGAGAGTTCTATCGATTCGGAAGACAGTTATTGTATAGTATTTGAAACTGGTTCCGAAGCTACCTGCAAAAATGAATTCGAGGACACCGATGAGAGCGATATGGACGAAAGCAGCGAGGACGATGACACGTGCAAAGATGAAGAGTCCATAACGCCCGTTCAGAAAGTAATTGAATTTATTAATTGAAAGTTATTCAGTATTGGATTTATATAAATTTCAATATTAAATTTATTTTTATTTTGATTCTAATTTGTTTAACCCTCGGTTGTCCTACTTTTTCTATCGTCGTTGTCACACTGGGTCAATTTGACCCTGTCAATTTTCAATCAGTTGTTATTTAAAACCTATTTGTTAAATTAAGTCTCAAAAATTCTGAGATAATGTTTGAACATTGTAGAACATATGCCCACCGTTGGAAGTTGACAATTAAAGTGTCATTATGCTTAAAAAAAAGTTTGAAGCAATAAGAGTTTCGACGAAAAGGTTTTTTGCTTAAAAAAATGCAGGGTCAATTTGACCCAGTTTTTAATTAGTTTATTAATTCAATTAAATCGAACACCTTTTGATTTAGTCGAGGGGGAATCAGAATTGGTGTCTGGGTTTAATACTGAATATTTTAGAGGTAGATTTGCATTAATTTTTCTAGCTGAATATTTAAGTATTATTTTTATAAGATTTTTAATTTCATTAATGTTTATACTTTTTATTTAGTTGGAGTTAAATTTTTGGTTGTACGATTGTATCATATTCTTTTTTATTATCTGAATTCGTGGAGTTATACCACGCATTCGATATGATGAACTAATGTATACATGTTGAAAAAAAGTTCCTCTCTTATGCTTCAATTTATTTAGTTTTTATTTTTGGGTTAAAGTTATTTTTTCAACTGGTGGTATTCCCGACAGCTTAGAGTTGTTTGTTTTAAGTCCTGAAGTAATAAAGAACGACATGTTTCCTTGTAGGTGAAATTCAATTTGGATCCAGTCGTTCACGTAATGGTGCAGTGGGATTACGCGTATCGGGCTGCTAGAAGAGGTCCGTGGGAGGAAATGGCTAGAGACAGGGAGCGATTTAAAGGCCGCATCAATTGCATAGAACGTGTTCTTAATCCAATATTAACTAGCCAGCATCGTACTCACGTTTGGCAAGAACGATTCTCACGTAACGAGTGAAATTCCCATCCACTGTCCCTGTAAGGTAATTCTGCTGTTGAGAGGAAGAGATGATACGTCACAGTAAGAGAGGATATGTATAGTAAGTCTTCTAGAATGACAAAATAGGCTGTGAATATATAATATAGATCAGACTTGCTCCTTAATTAATTAATTTAGTGCTCCTTTCGGTCGATTTTCAGAAGCAACGCCCACTTGCTCCCGCCGCGCGTCTTGGCCCTCGCGGCGGCCGTGTTAAGGCTCCCCCAAATCAACGCGAATATCGCGGCGCGGAGCGGATCCGCCGCGGATCAGATAAGGCTGCCCATAAGCCGACACGTATAAAAAACTGCTGCTATCGCGCCGCGATATTCGAGTTGGTTTCGGGGAGCCTTAACGCGTTGGTTTGGGGGAGCCTCAACGCGTTGGTTTGGGGGAGCCTTAACGCGTTGGTTTGGGGGAGCCTCAACGCGTTGGTTTGGGAGAGCCTCAACGCGTTGGTTTGGGGGAGCCTCAACGCGTTGGTTTGGGGGAGCCTTAACGCGTTGGTTTGGGGGAACCTCAACGCGTTGGTTTGGGGAGCCTTAACGCGTTGGTTTGGGGAGCCTTAACGCGTTGGTTTGGGGGAGCCTTAACGCGAATATCGCGACGCGGAGCGGATCCACCGCGGATCAGATAAGGCTGCCCATAAACCGACACGTATAAAAAAAAAACTGCTGAACCGCGTCGGATCCGCTCCGCGCCGCGATATTCGCATTGGTTTGGGGGAGCCTTTACTCGAAGCTCCTCAGGCCCGTGCCACGTGAACCACGCATGGCACATTAGGCGACATTCGTATCAACAGGTTTCCATATCGTCCCAGAGAGCACGATTATCGATGCGTTTTTATTTTGTTAACGCGCCACGCGCGGTTTACGTGGTACGCACTCGAGGTGGCTCGAGCATTAAGGCCGTCTCGCGGGCCGAGACGCGCGGCGGAGAGAGAGGGCGTTGCTTCTAAAAATCGGCCGAAAAGAGCACTTAATTCCAAAGCTATATTATAGATGATTCGTTTCAAAAGACATTGCGGTTTTCGCGACGCTAGTGCCAGTAAATTATTCTGCTGTTCGTCATCCCAGCTACGTGTCTCCGTCGCGAGTTTATAAAAGTATAAGCCTTAGATTCATTCCCTACGCTAATACATTATTGCTAAATGCTGGTGGCTCGTTTTATGTACCGTTTGAATCACGTTAGGTGATAAATACAATTGTCGAGTGGTAAAAGACTTTTTAACAGTCCCAGTGGGCAACGCATTTTGACGAAGAGGAGTAAAAACTTTATACTGTATCGCCTAGCTTGATGCAAATATTATGCATCGTTGTAAATATGAATATATGAAAGAAGGAAATAAAAGATTACATCAGCGGAAGAACATTTTTTATTAACTTGTTTCGGGAGTTTTCTTGATGAAAAGTATCGTACGCAAGATCGGTTTAAATATTCTTGTAGTATAAGGATTTATATATATATATGTAAATAATATATATATATATATTTTTAGTTAAATTATCCCTTTGTACATTACCACCTAAGATATGGAACGTAGACAAGTTATCAAAATGCTAGTCGCTAAATTTGTATAATTTATCAACCCTCTGGTATGTTGGGAAAATTCTAGTGGAAGGTGTTAATTATGCGTATCTCTCTTTCTCAGTACGTTGTCGCCTCTTCTTCCGTGCAATCTTCTTGTAATAAAACTGAAATCTTTTTATTACACAATTTCAATGAAATAAATCGCGAAACACACGCAGCTCCAGTACCGCGAACTCGAGTTGCACGATGTGCAACAACTCTGCATATGCAATGCAAGGTAGGTTTTGTACGAGACGATGTAACTAAGTAGGCCCTCTCTTCGTCGATATTGTACAGAAAGATAAGTGGACATTAACTGTTGGCTTTAATTATGAAAGTGATATCTTACTTCTATGTTCCGATAGTGCTTTTTCTTGCCAGTTCTACTGTAAAGCAAACAGAATCGTACGGCGTACCACGATGTTCACTTAATTTCTAAATGTTTCTAACATAGTATGGATACCGATGCTTCTAATAACTATCATATAAATTGGCCACAATTGGAATATCAAGAAAATAAGGAATTTAGTAGGGAATCCATGGCCGTTTACTTCTCCGTGTCTAGATATGTTATCCACATCCTCTGTTTATTTATGTGTATTGTAAAGCAAATTGTATCGACATTCATTGCCATGAAAATTATAACTCGCGATCATGTTTTATATTGAAACAGAATTCAAATGAAACGTGTCCCTCGAACGAGACGTCCGGCTATTTAGTCTTCTGTTCGAAAGATTTTCTATCGTGCAGTTCGACTGGAACACTGTCGCGTTTATATTACGTAACTACTGTTTCGAATGTTTTTAAGCTAGAACTCGGGAGAAATGTGTGTCAGTCTAAATACATGTGCGTGTTACATTGGAAGGTACGATTGCAATAAAGTGAAACTTGGAACCAAGATCGGAGTGTATTTATTCGCACATAAAACGATACGTGAGAAGACTCAGAATTCTATTTTTATTTGCGGCGCAACGAATGTGTGTAGATTATTGTAGATAAAGCTTTAAACAAAATTTACTTTTCTGTTAGCTGTAGGTTTGTATAAATACTTTCACTACACAGGTACCGCTGTAATTCAAATTTATTCTGTACTATATGTATTTAGAAAACCCTAACAATCTACGTATGTACATAACACGTAATTGCTGATATAACGCTGTATAATAAATCATGTACAATTTAATTACTTTTATTTCTAGCTTAGGAGTTGCTGTAATTTCAGTGTATACAAGAAATATAGAGAGTTAATATATAAATTTGTGGTGGGATCCAGGCTCGGATTAAGATTTTTGGGGTCGGGGTTAGCAAATCTTCGAGGGCCCCCGTGGTTGAAAATCAACGATAATGAGTTTAAATTCGCGTATAACGAGAATTCACTGTAATTTCGTGCGAAATTTCAAGTGGGATACCGTGTATATGTCTAAAAATATATAATTCTCCAAAATTGTAAAAATTTAAATACATATCATAAAGGAAGTTTAAACAATGAAATTTTAAAATAAAAACAAAATTGGAAGTTGTCGAACTCATAGACAATTTATTTGAAACAACATTTCCAATGAAGACAGAGTGAGCTAATCGCTTAGAACTGTAGGCTTAGAACGGGGCCTCCCTGGAAAGTTGGGCCCGGGACTGCAGCTCCCCCTAGATCTCCTTTAATCAGGGCCTGATTGGACCCATTGAATTTTCATTAAGAAATAGTTTATTGAAAGCTAGAATAACGTTATATATAGATTTAAAACAGAATAATACATGTATATAGTTTACTGAATAAACGAATTGGCCACTTTTGGTAATGGTCTATAAAAGGAACATCCTGTCTTAAACTTAAAGTACCTCTGATATCTATAACAAAACCAACCTCTCAATATTAATTCCGTAATTCCCAAAACAGTTATAAAATTCGTTGAAATACACAAAACAAGAGTAATATATTAACTCTCAACGATCGATTAATTACAGATTAACTGCAAACAGTTTATGCACTTGAAAATTTAAACACGTATAATTTCTGAAGGCAGTGTTTTAAATATTTTCTTTGTGATGCATAGTTATATTTTAAAGGAACGTTATAACTGCATCAGCTGTGAGTTAAAGAATTATAATTATAAATGTGATTTCAATTATGTGTTAATTTCTGTTTATGCCTGTGTAAGTAGAACGGTGGAAGACTAACATCGTACGTCAATCAGCTGCAGCGGTTTCCGGTAGCGCGAATTGCATCATTAACAAAATGCTTGGAATAATTTTCAAGCTTTTATTCTTCTGAGAAGTTAGAAAGTGATATTAAAGAATAATTGAGCGACGTTAATTGGTGAATAATTATAATTAAATAGTGAATAATTAAAAATAAAGTAAGATCGCCGCAGTGGGATTTGAACTGATCTCACACCACCGCCTGATTGCGATTCATACGCTCGGGTTTCGGCAATGCGAATTGTTGAAGGAAAAAACCGTACAGGCAGGGTCAGTGGCGGATTCAGGAGCCTTTCTTGGAGGGGGCGAAACATGTAAAAGTACATAAGTACATTTTTTAACCTTCTTTTACAAGATTTAAAATTTGCTTGTAATTTATATTTTAATATCTCTATCTGATACTACAGCCTAAATAATTAAATTCACATTAATTATTTATACAGAATAGTACACAGTGTCATAATATTTTTAACCGACTTCAAAAGGAGGAGGTTACTCGATTCGTCACGTATATTTCATTATGTTTGTATGTTCACGCATAATTTCTGCATAGGTAAGTACACCGATTTCGATGATTTTTTTTATTCGAAAGAGCGTGAAGAGCCGGTGGTACCATGTTATTTTTTTTATTATTATTTTCTAGATATTCTAGAATTATCTAGAATTCCAGTTTTAATGTATGTTCGCGTCTAACTCTGTAACGCGTGTACCGATTTGGATGATTATTTCGTTGTTATATAGATTATGTTCCCCAATTGGTACCACGATAAATGTTTTTTCTCTAGCTAACTTTTGTTTGTTATAATTTCTTATTTTAGACAACCGCTCTTCACGTTTTCCGGTAGTTTCGTTTAAACGCTGCCTTTTATTTCTTATATAATTTTGTTGTAGCCGCTCATGCAATTCCAAATGCGTCTTTTCTAAACGCCGATTTCTCAATACGGGCTGCGCTTTTATTTGGTCTACCCATTTTTAACTAATTTCTCACTTCGACACGTCTATTTTTCTTTCTTATAAGCAAATAGATAGATACTAAAGGTAACTAAAGATAAAAAAATAATAAACTTTTTAAAAAAATTAAAAAGCCGACTTCAAAGGCGCGCTAAAAAGTAAAAAAAAATTTTCCTTGTTTAACCTACGTCTCTCATATTTTTTAGTGGGCGCCAGATTTACACAGTGCAAATGATAAGACACGAACTTAAAAAATATGAGAGTCGTAGGATAAATAAGGGAAAAAATTATTTTTATTTTTTAGCGCGCCTTTGAAGTCGGTTTTTTCACTTCTTTCAAAAAGTTTATTATTCTATTTTATTACTCTTGGGAGGGGGCGGAGGGCGATCGCCGCTATCATCCCCTTTGGATCCGCCCTTGAGCAGGGTTGCCTGTGAAGTCGCTACGCAGCGAGGCATATGACGTCACTTGCCTTGGATTGGCTAGGCGTTGACATGACGTCACAACGTCAAACAAATTTACCATTATTGCCGTTATTGTTCCCCTTCTACTCCTTAGACGTCATATGCATCCGTACGCCGCCATTTAATCAGTACGTATGGCATCGCTGCACGTCCCGCGATTCTGGCAACACTGTCTACATGACAGCTTGTCAAACGTAGTATTCGATAGTGTTGATATCCTAGGTCCGTCGAACTTTTACAGATTTATCAGTAGCCATTTAACCTTTATTACTGGGAACATTGAAAATGACGGTGGTAAGTTGCGAAATTGCACTACATATATCAGTCTTTAAAGGAACGTACGCCGCAGATATTTTAAGGTTATGTAGAAATTCTTCGTGCAATTGTCGAGAGAATATCTTTTCCTGTATATGATCATATCTCTATTCTACCCAGAGACGAATGTAAACAAACACGATGGGAGCATTGCTATTTATGGTAATTCCTCACACGTTTCTTTCTTATTACTTCAGGAATTAAAGAAGTTTCTTTACGGGCTTCTAAGTAGCATAGAGGGACTTCACAGTATATTAATCACAGATAGGGATGGCGTGCCCGTTGTGTCCGTGGCTGATGAAAAAGCCCCGGAATTGGCGATGAGAGCTAGTTTCCTATCTACGTTCGGAATGGCAACGGATCAAGGAAGTAAATTAGGGCTGGGAAAGAATAAAACCATCATATGCATGTACAGCAGTTATCAGGTACGTTCTGATAGAATATTACTTTTTATTTGTTTACATTTCATCTACTTAGATTCGTATTATTCATCCTCGAACGTATCTCGCAATGTCCGAGCGTTACTTTATCGGAACGTATCGAGAAATACTTGTACATTCCGTTTATTTTACAGGTAGTCCAAATGAACAAGTTGCCGTTAGTTATTAGTTTCATCGCTAGTCATAATTGTAACACGGGTCACATTCTGTCCTTGGAAAATAAGATCGACCCGATCTTAAGTAATTTAAAGAACGCAGTAGTGGAAGCTTGATGGTTACCCGTAGTGCATTACGGGTGATAAATGCCGAAAGTTCGCGATTAAATTTGGTAAGCGCTCCTAACGAACTGGTGTTACGACTAGCGGAAGACGTTATCGTATACTCTTTTCCACTTTCCCGATTTACGAGAAATCCAAGTTACAATTCTCTTATATACCTATATCCTTTTGTTAGCATTTTTATATATTTCAAATATCTATTCGAAAGGGAGAAAGTGTCTGAAACTTTTTATAGAAAGCGATATACATTACCAATTTTTATGACAAATGAAAAACTAATTCTATCGCACGGCGTCAGCGAGGCATTTCGACACTCGCGGTACGAACGGTCTATGTTTGAAATTGAATTAAGGTATGAAGTATTTAAGAAAAAGCTATTCGAGTTTTACATTTGTAAATAATATAAAATGTATGTAAAAACAGTGATATTAAAGTACATACTACATGTGAATGTGTCGGTTAATATTCTCGATTATATACAAAGTATACATCAGTGTCGCTGTATTACGAGGAATAAGACTGTGCTATTTAATTACGTGACGCAGTTCCATATAGTACGCGTGCAGAAAGCATGGTTACAGTTCGTACACCAATGGCTTGCCCTCTAATCCGTTGAGAATATTTTGTGCCGCAGTGGTGGACATATCACGTCGAGTCTTTACAGTAGCACTGCCCAAATGAGGTATAATCACTGCGGTACATATATATTATTGTATATACAATTTTGCTATAGATTTCTATTATTAACCGATATGTGTGCGTTATATAAAATTGTAAATTATAATTTCTGACAATGAAATATATGGGAAAGCATCGAACTGACGATTTCCAAGTTTTCTACTTATATTCGTAACGTGAAATATTTTCACAAAAAATTATTGTAAGTAACGGTACGAACCAGCGTTAGGGAGTTTGAGAAGTTCATGGTCGGGGGGCAGTGGTTCAGGATCCGTAACATCGAGGCCAGCTGCGAAAATTGTTTTATTACGTAGCGCTTTAACAAGTGCGCCTGTATTTACAACTTTCCCGCGACCAATGTTCACGAACACTGCTGTCTTCTTCATTTTGCCGAAAGTATCGCCGTTGAACAATCCCATTGTCTCGTTACTTAAGGGGACGGCAACGATTACGAAGTCACTTTGCTCGAGAAGGTCGTCAAGAGACACAAAGTGAGCGCCAAGCTCATCGCCTGTGTGTAATTCAAGTAATAGAGGTACTTAATGAAAATACACGCGTTTTGCTTTTGTATGTTTATAAGTACCTGCTTTTTTACGAGAATGACCCGTGTAGACGAAACGATCCACGTCGAATCCTTTTAGTCGTTTAACAATAGCTTGTCCAATGCTGCCCAAGCCGACGATACCAACCGTTGATCCTTGTAAATCTTGGCCGAGTAACCACTGACTACCGCGTTCCACGGCTGCCCTGGGTTGATGATAATTTTATAGGCAAACAAGTTTAATTGAACGTTATTTTTGAAACTTAAAAGTAAATGCTGTCGGCGCACTGGTTCGGTCTATGGAGGGATCTTAACTAGGTTGAATCTGTTGTTCGAAAGATCCTTGAGATTCTTTAAGGTTTCTTGTCCAAATTGTCTTAATATCGACGTGTAGAAACTTTCCTTTGTTAAATGAGCAGGTGTGAGTGTTCCGCCATCCATTTTAAATAAAATAATTAGAATTTCGACCGAATTTCTATCTATAGACCGAACCTGTGCGCCGACAGCATTTACTTTTAAGTTTCAAAAATTCCTTACGGTCGAAATTCTAATTATTTTATTTTAGTTATTATTGTTCGGACTGTTGAAAAGTATTCTTTGAGAAATACTAATTGCAACGAAAGGTTGATCGCGATACTCTCATCTACAGACTATAAACAGAAATATCTTCCTTCTGAAAACATTTAGAAGAAATATAAAGGAATTCGTTCTTAATTACTGCTCGAGTTTCAAACGCCCCTCGTGAGCGCGCCTTGCAGCGTTCAACGTTAGAAGCACTGCAATTTCTGCAACAGCGCCGGATAACACCATAGGCGTATGACCCACTTTGATTCCTCTTCTTTTAATTTCGGGAACGTCCAAGTGATCGTAACCAGCCGACATCGTAGAAACAACCTTCAGCGTCGGTCCTATTTATTAAACATTTCAATTGTGTAGTCAATTAACAATATGTCGACTGAATCCACAGAATTTCAAAATTATTTTCTTCTAATGAAAATCGAAATTAAAATCATTTTCTTGTAATAAGAATCGAAATTAAAATTACTTCTTCATAATGAAAATGAAAATTAAAATCATTGTTTTATAATGAAAATGAAAATTAAAATCATTTTTTTTTTATAATGAAAATCGAAATAAAAATTATTTTTTTATAATGAAAATTAAAATTAAAATTATTTTTTATAATGGAAATAAAAATTAATATTATTTTTTTATAATGAAAATCGAAATTAAAATTATTTTCTTATAATGAAAATCCAAATTAAAATTATTTTTCATAATGAAAATGAAAATTAATATGTTTTTATAATGGAAATTAATATCATTTTTTTATAATGAAAATCGAAATTAAAATTATTTTCTTATTGCACTGTGAAAGTTTCATTATTAGCACCATTTTTTAAAACACTTCCGTTTCATAATTTGAACCAATTTCCGCCATATCTGGTTACTTTTTCAATCCAACAATAATTCATTCAATGTGTATTTTATAGTATTATAAAAATACGTACTTATATCGATAAGATCGTTTAAAGAATTGATGCGATTTTTCACTTACCCGCGACGTCAAGAAATTCACTGTTTACATTGTGATGAGAAGCGAGAAAAACGGCATCGTGACCGGGAAGGGCTTGCAACACATCATCGCGTGTACTCACTTGAGCCTGAATTATTGTAACATCGCATCTAAACAGAAGAAAAAAAACAAGTATTAATTGAAACATGATTTTAATTATGGCATACGTTCAACATTTAAGAAAGTGTTTGTACAATTTTCAAGAAAAGTAGAAAACCTCACTTTGTACGAAGTAGGTCGATGCCAGCAGATGGTACATCGTTACTAGTGACCAACACACGCGGTTTCATTGTTTCTTGTGGTTGCTTGGACGCGCGTCGTAACTACAGTGGTAAACGCTTGTTACTGGCAGGCCGGCAAGATTTCATGCGTTATATAACAGCAGGATCTAATCGTACGCGCAGGTGCAATCCAACGCGAAGATAACAAAAGATATTTAAAACTTATGTGTTTATTACAGATTACTTGTATTTACGTGCGTATAACGTACGTTAATGTTGTATATAAAACATATAAGGAGATAAGTAACATAAAGAAACACTTGTAAAACTCTAAAATATTGAATGAAATCTCTCTATTCTATAAAGATATGCATTAAATTTATTTAAAGGGTGCGGCAAGATTTGTAGAAAGAGAAAATTAAAATCAATAAAAACCAATAAAGAAGTAAAACTTTTTGAAAAAGCGGTTAAAAAGTAGTTAACACATATTTGAATTTAAATAGTATTCAACTCATAAATTGTTTTGAAATCACCTATATAATTACTCAATTTTTTATAAAACAAAAGGCTTTTGTTATTCAACGAGTACCTACGAAAAATTTAACTCACTGTCAAAAATTATATTTAAAAATAATTAAGGGCGGGAAAAATCATTTTTGCCCGGAGCGGCGGAAGAGCTAGATCGGGCCCTGAATAAACCCCTACGAGTGTTCATTTTTATGGCGCTGACACAGCTGGGAGTAGTGTGTATCAAAATATGGCGGGAACGTTTTCTAGATACTGCTACTTCCTTCGTCGCATGTTTCCCTGTTCGGCAGAGACGCCACTTTCTGCGAATGATAGACAAGTTAACACGTGTCTATCAATTATGAAACTCGTGTTCTTCTCTAGCCTATCTCGTCAATAAACAGTGATGAAACAAGTACACGTTATTGGACGCAGATATCACATTGACGCGTTTGTAATCGAAGCGCTCTTAGCAACGTAGCACATAGATATAATAAGCCTGTACATAATCTTGCACATATAATTACAACAGAAGCATTAATTACAATTAGTGACTTCATTAAAAAAATTCATTATTACAAATTTTAATCTAAATGGCAGTTTCAATAGAATTTACACTGTAACAGCTATTTCGAGCAACAAAGCAAGATGCGGGAAGCATGTAAACATGCAGAATTAATTATCAAATAATTTCCTATTGCTCATTGCACATGCAACGTTGCCCACGTTAAGATTCGTGAACTTCTAAAGAATAATATTCAAGGAACCGTTCGTGGTAAATAGTTTTACAATATCTGAGATATCGTAATCGTTTTGGTTTGTTCGAGAAGTTTGTAAGTTACATATATTATGTATTAACAAACTGAATCGCAACTCCCTGAGTGATTCTAAAGCATGAAGTACCAGGATAACAGGCAGTAGTTACGCTTAGGAACGAGTGCAACTGTACTACCCTTTCGCATTAAATGTACTTGTGAGAATTCTGTGAACAGGAGAGCATAAGCTGTAGGAGTAAAATTGTCGTAACTACTCATACACTAGTCAACCATCTGTTACGAACAATGTGTAAGCAAGTTTTCTCATCTCTCATAGTAGGGGAACATAATCTATTCTAGATCACGCACGCGTTTGACAAGGCTCTTCAAGTCGAGCCTGAAGTGTATAGAATATGTTTATACAAACAACAACACATGTAAAAAGTATGTTTTCTCGATTAATAATTTAAAAATTCCCTTATAATCTCTACGAAGTATATTCTCAGGGGTGGATTTGAAGATTTGGCGCCCCTAGGCTAGCAAGTGCCTAACGCCCTTTCCGCGAAATATCGTTAAATATTTTAATTTAAAAGAGTCGAAACAATTTCAAAATTAATTCAATATGGCAACTTACATATGAGTCATTGCTAATTTGCTATATGAAAAAAAAGGGAATTGGTTTCTAAGCTGTCTCAAGGTTCTGTGTTTAAACCTTTTCCAATTTCTGTCGTTCATAATTTTTCGCTACCCAAAATTTTTCGCACCGCAAAATTTTTAGTTGCCCAAAATTTTTCGGACCCCAAAATTTTTCGCTCCCCAAAATTTGTGGCTTCCCCAAATTTATCGCTCCCCAAAATTCATTGCTCCCCCAAATTTGCCGCTCCCCAAAATTGATTGCTCTCCAAAATTGACCGCTTACCAAAACTTCTCGGTCCTCAAAATTGAATGCTCCCCAAAATTTGCCACTCCTCAAAATTTCCCGCTCCCCAAAATTTCCCGCTTCTCAAAATTTCCTGCTCCTTAAAATTGGATGCACCCCAAAATTTTTCGTTCCCCAAAATTTTTCGCACCCCAAAATTTTTCGCTCCCCAAAATTTGTGGCTTCCCCAAATTTATCGCTCCCCAAAATTTGTTGCTCCCCAAAATTTGCCACTCTTCAAAATTTCCCGCTCCCCAAAATTTCCCGCTCCTCAAAATTGGATGCTCCCCAAAATTTTTCGCACCCCAAAATTTTTCGTTCCCCAAAATTTGTGGCTTCCCCCAAATTTATCGCTCCCCAAAATTTGCACTCCCAAAATCTTCCGCTTTCCCAAATTCATTGCTCCCCAAATTTGCCGCTCCCCAGAATTTGATTCTCCCCAAAATTTATTTCTCCCCAAAATTTATTGCTCCCCAAAATTTACCGCTCACCAAAATTTCTCGGTCCTCAAAATTGAATGCTCACCAAAATTTGCCACTCCTCAAAATTTCCCGCTCCCCAAAATTTCCCGCTCCTCAAAATTGGGTGCTCCCCAAAATTTGCCGCTCTTCAAAATTTGTCGCCCTAGTTTGAAAAGAACCAACTTCTAATACAATATACTTCAGGCATTATGAAAATTTAAAATAACAGGAAGAATTAAAGTAACAGTAATAAACAAAATCTGTTTTGGACGTTGACCGCCATGTCCTGTTATGCCCGTTTCATTTCCTTAATAACCATCAACTCCTTTCAAGATAAAATTTCACGAAAACAGCAACTTACTCAAGCTATATAGTATAAGCATTTCAATTTTTCAAATAAAAAGAAATAAACTTGAAAGTGTATTTTCCCGTTACAAATTGTATTTAGTATTAAACTTAATAATTCTCAATAATAAAGTCGCTTTACTACTGTTCCGTATCAATTCAGATTCTTAATCCTTACATTAAAGGGAATTTCCTTCATTTTATCAGCGGAAATAATTCATTTTATTTATATTAAAAACAACTTGGTTGCCCTTAATTTGTACTGCCGCAATTCATACATTCAAATCGTCACGTTCTAATATTGATGCCTACGTCATAACTTTCCCGCAATCCCGCCAACATAACGAATGAGATTAACGAACTTTACAATTACGTTCAATTAACATTTCATCTTACGTCCATTTATTCGCACGATTAGTGGATTTTGAATATTAGTAAAAAAATTAAAGCTCCATACAGACAATTTATATTTGCAATGCGCATGCACGTGGTATTCGTATTTTTGAAAAATTTACCATTTCAGGATTGGTAACAATACGGTTTTAAAAATACGATTCCCGATCGAGCTCATAAACCTGCTGATATTAACAGACCGACAGGATACTTTAACGAAAATATATCGCATAGCTCGTTAAACGTGTACTTAAATTTGCCCAAACATTTTATGGTACTTTCCAATACATCTCGTGCCGTAAATGTGTTTCACATAAAAGATTTCAAGGTTATGAAGTGTTACTATCATAACAACTCTGGGGCATGTTTTACGCTTGAATCAAACTTAACTTACACGTGAATAAAGAATTGCGCAAGGCAGAACACCGTTCTGGAGAACTACGTATAAAATGAAGTGGATGCCGCGACATTTTACATTGCCAATCTTACTTGGCGTCTCTCTAACAGGTGTCGGCATCGCTTTAATATATTTATTATACAAAAAGGTAAGATCGAAGTAATGAAAAGAAATTCGTATTAATCGACGCTTCGATTCAATCGCCCCTGTGATTAAATAGGATGAGGAGGATATAACCACCCGAAGAAACCATATAGAAGTCGCGAAGCGAATCTCGATAGAATGTAAAGTACCTAGGCAATTTGTGCCCGCCGTTATCGGAAGAGGTGGTTCGATGGTAAAGGATGTACAAAACAAGACAGGAACACAAATATTTTTTAAGGAAGATAATATCGAATGCCCCGATCGTCTGTGTATCATAAGAGGGACTTACGAGAGCGTAAATTTGGCCGAGAAATTGATAAAATCTATAATCGCGAATCAGCCTATAATCGAAACATACGAGACGTTCGTACCTCAAAAGGCGTGCGGCTGGATAATAGGAAAAGGCGGCGTGACCGTACAACAAATACAGATGGCTACGAACGCTAAAATCATTATCGAAGGCAGCTATAATCCGTACGATCCAAGTACGTTAATGTTGTATACAAGCGCGATGCACTCTGTTCGTTGTAATATTTGTAAAATTTTAATAACCGGAACTAGCGTCTTACAGATAGCGAACGGAGGATTATAATAAAAGGGACGGCGGAACAAATCGCCGCGGCTCTGTTGCAAATAGAAGACAAAGTTCGCGAAGAGAAAGAAGCTCGCGCGAACTTGGAAGCCTCCTCTGCGGCGAGGTTGCCTAGGGGTAAATTGTCTCCTCGTAACACCGCAGTTAACGCGACTGAACACTCGCAGCCAGCGGAACCTCTATCGTTGAAAAGTATATAAAACAAAAACTGGAATAATATTTGTACTCGTGGAATTACGAGCGTCGGCGTTTACTATAAAATGCCTGTGCGCTTTCGTTTCCAGTTACCGATGGGGTAATGGAGGTATACGTGTCTGCTATGGAGAATCCTAGTCAATTCTGGATTCAAGTCATCGGTCCTGGAATTACAGCTCTGGACAAATTAGTGTCCGAAATGACTGCGTATTACAACGAAGAAGAGAGCCACGAGTTACATGCGTTAAGAAATGTGGGTATAAGTAAAACTGTATCGTACGTTTTACTGTTGTACGTAAACGTTACGAAAAATACATGACCGAGGATGTTGACGACTGTTATGGTTTGATTTTAGATAACGCTTGGTCAAATAGTTGCAGCGAAATACAATTTCGACGAACGATGGTACAGAGCTGAAGTTATTTCCGACCCCGACGATGGCCAATGCGAAGTGTACTTCGTGGATTACGGGGATCACGAAGTAGTGCAGATCGACTGCGTATTGGAGCTTCGAACAGACTTCCTGAGCTTACGTTTGCAGGCAGTGGAATGCTCTTTAGCTAACGTCAAACCACGGTAAGTTGATTTCCAATTAAATTTATAGTAATTACTTGAAAGTATCACAGATTTTATTGATTACACATCTTACGGTCTAATTTTATAGAATAATTAACGCCATACGGATCCATTCATGGATCTTTTTATATTCCCGAGAAATCTACCAAGTGGTAGTAAGAGCATTCGTTTATATAATGTTAATAATATTCTATAGGAATTCGTGACCTTGTTAATTTGTTTATACATAGAAAAATACACTAATTGCTTAGTTCACTGTCATCCATGTTACTAGATCTTGAGCTGCCGATGCTGGCTTCGCAAACTTCATTAAATAATTCTGGATTCACGTGTTCCATCATTTTCCACGCCAAACTTTTATTGAGTACAGTTATGTTTTCTTCGCAATACGCTAAGCTTGCTCTTTTAAGGGCATCGCAGCTAAATTCATCTGCGATTAAGAGCCTGCTTGCTATATTTTCTGAAGTTATTGTTTCGATGAGATTCCTTTCGCACAGCTCTTTCAGTCCTAGAAAATACTTACACGTTACTTTGTAATTGATTTACAAGGGAACATCCCGAACCCGGAGATTCAAAAAATTCTGAATCTTTGCGAATATGTAGGGAATTTCCTCCTGATTACAACGCAATTTTTGTTTGCTGCCCAAATTCACTCTAAGTAACTCGTGAAGTGTAAAATATTTTTTTTACCAAATGATAGATCTAATTAAAAGAAGTAACTTTTGTCTTGAAACTTTTTTTCTATCTCTTACAGTTCGCGAGTTATAACACAAAATCGGAAAATAGCCAAATTTTTCAGAGATTAATTTCACCCCCTTCGAGTGAATTTGGGCAGTAAACTAAAATTGTGTTGTAATCAGCAGGAAATCCCCTACATATTTATAAAGCTTCAGAATTTTTTGAATTTCCGACTTCGGGATCTTCGCTTGTTAGCCTTGTCGTTGAATTAATTCTCTCGCTCTGTAAAGTACAGTACCTTGCAAACAGAAGCGTTCTGCTAGAGATAAGAGCTGTGGAGCTAAACAATCCAAATTGTCTACTTGGTCGCTGTATATATATCGCAACAATTCTTCTGTCACCTCTTTACTAAGGCCTGACAACTCCAGCGAGAACATGTAGCCACCCTGAAATATTTTTAACACGCAATGCCGTAATAATTTTGTATATTGGAAAATCTATTATAGCAGCACTGTGTACTCACCCATGAGTCTAACGAAGTTAGTGTCAGTTAAAATAAACTTTGCTCGTAAGAAAAGGCAATAATCTCGTGAAAAAATTGTTAGTTTAACATTGTAAAAATAGCTTAAAAGAGAAAGGATGAGAGTGCGGTGAGCGCCACAACTCACTCGAACTGGCTTTATAGAAAATTATGAGATCTGTATAATAAATTAGTGTATGTGTTAATATTAAGGCTTTGGCAAACATTCTTAGACTAGGATCTATTTGGCAGTCTCGTCATCGAGTTCACAACAGATTAGTTGCAACATGTTTTAAAGCGGGTATAGAGTAACACCTCGCACATACTTCTAAACGTCCGTTTCCTTTATCAACCATCCTTTCTTCCTGCGGGTCTCGTCTATCTGATATTTTATCTTCTGCAACGTCCGCCACCGAGTTTCGCTTTGCTGTCGATTCGCTTACAGGCAGAATCATTTCAGCTAGAACATTGCTACGTGCGGCAATTATGCTGCTATGGACGGGAATTTCTGTGCTGTTTAAATCCCCGCATGTTAATTTAGTGTCCGCGCCATGTGGATGCCTTAACAATCTGGCCATATCCTGAAAAATAGTTCCTAGTTCTCATTTATTCGTTTACTTCACAGCCTTCTTTAACGTGTCTTCTGGTTGTTACTTAAGAACAGAAGTTTACTTTAAGAAATTACTTCGTCAAAACTGATTGAAATGCGCTTGAAAGTGATACCCAAACTACAGAGTCCTCGAAGTACTTTAGTTTTTAATTCTATGTTTTATTACTAAAATCTTAAAATTATCTGTTTTAAAGATGGAATACTTTCTCCAAAGATAAAGAATTTATGGCCCTTTTTATTTAGGCTTTAGAATTTTTCTTCGTCGCAATTATTTTAGATACACTTGCCTGTGATAAATTGTGCTTCTCGCTTTCGCACTGGATTATTTGTATCTTTACCATCAGTACAACTTCCCCGCACTTCTTTAAATGCCTGTCGACTATGGACAAGTCCCTGTACCCTAACGAAATGATGTCTGGGCATGACTTTAATTCGAGTACCGTTCTACTGACGTGACAGTACTCCCAGTGTTTAACGTCGGCATTGAACACTGCAAATTGAAATCGTATCTTTGCTTGTTCCGCTTCCTCCACCGTGCAGCTCAACATGTTCAGGCACAATACCACTGGGTTTATGATTCTCTTGCCTGTTACCAAACATTACACCGTTCTTTCATTCAATGCAACCAATGTTAATAACTATACTGGCTTAAAAAATAAGCGATGCATTGGACACTCGTTTAGTGTAGAATGGAGTCAAGGATCATACTGTTTCTCTAGAGTAGTAAAATTTAATTATAGCAGTCAGGGGCGGATTTGGAGATTTGGCGCCGTTAGGCTAACAAGCGTCTGCCGCTCTTTTCGCGAGATTTTAATATTAATTGAATATGGCAACTCACATCTGGGTCATTGCTTATTCGCTACATGAAAAAAGGGGATTTTTTTTTTAAAGTTGTCTCAAGCCTCTGTCTTTAATCCTTTCCCAATTTCTTTCGTTCAAAGTTTGTCGCTCCCGAAAATTTGTCGCTTCCCAAAATTTGTTCGCCCCTCCAAAATTTGCCACCCCCCAAAATTTGTTCCCCCCTCCAAAATTTGCCACTCCCCAAAACTTGTAACAGCCCAAAATTTGTCGCTCCCCCAAATTTGTCACTCCCTAAAATTTGTTCCTCCTCAAAATTTGCCATTCCCTAAAATTTGTTATTCCCCAAAATTTGTCGCTCCCAATATTTGCCACTCCCCAAAAATTGCTATTCCCTAAAATTTGTTCCTCCCCAAAATTTGTTCCTCCTCAAAATTTGCCTCTCCCCAAAATTTGTTATTCCCCAAAATTTGCTACTCCCTAAAATTTGTTCCTCCCCAAAGTTTGTTCCTCCTCAAAAATTGCCTCTCCCCAAAATTTGTTATTCCCCAAAATTTGTCGCTCCCCATAATTTGCCACTTCCCAAAATTTGCTACTCCATAAAGTTTGTTCCTCCCCAAAATTTGTACCTCCTCAAAATTTGCCACTCCCCAAAACTTGTAACAGTCCAAAATTTGTCGCTCCCCCAAATTTGTCACTCCCTAAAATTTGTTCCTCCCCAAAATTTGTTCCTCCTCAAAATTTGCCATTCCCTAAAATTTGTTATTCCCCAAAATTTGTCGCTCCCAATATTTGCCACTCCCCAAAATTTGCTACTCCATAAAGTTTGTTCCTCCCCAAAATTTGTACCTCCTCAAAATTTGCCACTCCCCAAAACTTGTAACAGTCCAAAATTTGTCGCTCCCCCAAATTTGTCACACCCTAAAATTTGTTCCTCCCCAAAATTTGTTCCTCCTCAAAATTTGCCATTCCCTAAAATTTGTTATTCCCCAAAATTTGTCGCTCCCAATATTTGCCACTCCCCAAAATTTGCTATTCCCTAAAATTTGTTCCTCCTCAAAATTTGCCTCTCCCCAAAATTTGTTATTCCCCAAAATTTGCTACTCCCTAAAATTTGTTCCTCCCCAAAGTTTGTTCCTCCTCAAAAATTGCCTCTCCCCAAAATTTGTTATTCCCCAAAAATTGTCGCTCCCCATAATTTGCCACTTCCCAAAATTTGCTACTCCATAAAGTTTGTTCCTCCCCAAAATTTGTACCTCCTCAAAATTTGCCACTCCCCAAAATTTGCCACCCTAGACTGCAGCCATCTTATCCTAGGTATATCCAAATCCACCTCTGATAGCAATCATCAACATATATTACCAGTCTCAGCTACTTTTGTCTGTTCCAATTAGTCAGCTTGTTTAAGGAAAAACTGTAATAGTTAACACGACTATCATAATGGTTTTATCATGTCAAATTCTGGTTCTTACCATCTGGATTCTTCCAAAACCTAATGGACAGACTCCACGAACTATGAATACCGTTTATGTTAATATTAAACGAGGGACTATCAATGGAGCTCTTCTTTAAAACCGACTTCTTGTAATTTGGAATTGGCCATGTGTATTTACATATTACGTCCGAGACTACTGGTACGAGTAGCTCCATATTACAGCCGGTTTATGTAAACGAGGATACCTATTTTAAACAAGAAAGTAATTAGTGCCACTCAAAGTCCAAGAAAGCTGAAGTGCTTCTTGTTACATCGATTAATAGAGAGCAGATTTGCAAATACTTATTTCTTTATCATTCGTTGCTGTTTATTAAAAGTTACTTTATTCGTCGCGTATAATATTCAGTCATCCTCAAAGTTCAATAATTATTTTCCGGTTTTTCTAACAATGAAGCCGCAACACGACTTTTCATCCGCCCCGTTTCGCAATTTCACTCTCGATTTTCCTCGCGATCTGTCTGTCTAGAAACGGTGTAATTCTCCTGGCGCAGTGTAATTGCAGCGTATAGTCAGCGATAAAGCTTTGGGAAAGCGCGCAAAACGCTTCGCAGTTGTGTTCAACTCGCCGTGCTGCACCATGCACAGGCAAAGTTCACGGTATAATTTACAAGTTCATCGGTTGAAGCGTGTACGTATGGCAGAGCGCCAGTTTCCAATCTCAATTTATCTTTATTTAACCAGAATTTCTTAGTGGCATACAAATCACGTTTTATTCTCCCGCTACTTGGCAAGGTAGTGAAAGCAGCGCATAAAATTGACAAAAGTTGGTGCAACTTTGTAATATTCATTTAAGTCGATAGAAAATACTTAGTCAGGGGATTTCGTATCTTTTAATAAATCCCCGATAATTTTTAAAGTCAAAAAAATATTCACGCGTAGAGGCAGTACTATAAACTAATCCACCCGGTGTTTATTAATTGAAGAATCCTCGTAGAAAACACTGCAAGCGCCAAAAAGCAAATTCTATACTACATTACCATTGACACGTAGAACATTTTCCGATAAAATTCTCTTTTTTTTTTTAAATTTTAGCACTTACAGTGTTTACAAGGACTCTTCAATTATTTCGCATTCAATTCAATGAATAACACAAACCTGCAAAGTTTTACACCACCTTCTGCAAACACCCAATATGTACAGGTGCATAGCTCAGCAGCAGATAGTAAACAATGACAAGGACGTTCGCAGACTTTTTTAAGGGGGCGGTGCAACTTTGGGGTGACAGTAAAGAAAAATATAGAAATGAAAAAGCGGTGCGAGTAGTCTACTTGCTTCTTTGAACCCTTTTGCAATGCCATTTAATTTAAAATTTGAAACGGAAATTTAAAAATATTCACGTTTTTAGTATAAACTTAATACACATCAGTTTTAAAAAATAAACGATTTTTTCTCAAAGGCCAGGGGGGGGGGGAGCAACTGCCCCTTTTGGAAATGGTAGATTCCGCGCGACGAAATAGGGCGAAAATCAAGAGTAACAGAATCGCGGTCGAGGCTTCATTTCCCAGCTATTAGGGGAGAGTGGGGTAAAACGGAACGGGTGGGTAAAACGGAACAGCAATGTTTCTCTTAGATAAGAGCTGCGAATGAGTTGGTATCGCGTAACACGGGACCAACGGGTCCTCACAGCATTTTGTGATAGACCATAGACCCGTGCACGCGTTATTTTTCCGTTAAGAGAGTTGGAAAAATTTCCGGTATCGACGTTTCAACATTGTGTTGTACTTTCGACCACTTTATGGCACTTGGATTTCGAAAATTAATAACGGTAAATACATCGTTGGATTCTACAATCCTTACGCTACATTTTGACGTATTAAAAAGTTCTTTACCTCACGTTGAAGTGTGAGTATTAAATTTTTACTAAATGACTGCATGTGGGGCAAAACGGAACACTTTTCGTGGGATAAAACGGAACACCTATTTAACTCAATTCCACCAATCCAATTGTCTTGAAACTTTGCAGGCGCGCGTAGTTATGATGACAATACAAAATTATGAGAAAAAAACGGGAGGGGTGAAAATATTACCCAGTCGTCAATAAATATAACCCCTAACCACAAATCCAAACGACTTGAAATCAGCCTGTAACCACAAATCAAATCAATATTCAATCGATATGCAATCAGCATATAACCACAAATAAAAACTTAGACACTAAAAAGTAAGTAATAAAAAAGATATGCAAAAAATTTTTTTAAGTTAATCAATTTTATTTAAAATGCACTACAACTGAAAAATTCTCCATGCACGTGTTGATATTTATTATTTATGTAAAAATCCATGTGTATTTGGTTATTTTCAGTAATTTTTATATTATCTGGTAAAATATTTTTTCTTATGTGTATAATATATATTTTTGTTATATTTTATTCGTAATAGTTATACCTAAAACATATATTTATAGTTTTTAACATAAATGAATACATTTTAAATCATAAAAATAAAGATTTTGTACGTTTACATGGTCTTCAAGTAGGTGTTCCGTTTTACCCCACCACTTGAGCGAGGCGAAGATTTCAATACCTCCGGTAAATCTCATTTTCCTTCGTTCCTAAAGATTTTTCCTAATAGTGGCTTCGATTTTCTTGTAGTCTAAGGTCCACCGAAGACTCCCGTTGAAGTCCCGTGTCTTTTTCTCTTTCCGATTTTATATTATCACCCTCCAAAGTTAAGCGTTCCGTTTTACCCCACTCTCCCCTATCTACTCTTCAAAGATTCAAATCGGAAACGTTTGAAGCACGGCGATCAGTGGTTCGCTTCGCGTAGGTCAGTTACGCCTCGTTCAGTCGTCATTAATAACCAAAGATTAACAATTGAAAAAAGGAGCATTCACCGCAATTTCGTTACTCCCGAATTTCGTCCCATTTTTCCGCGTAAAATCAGGGATCGAAAAAGTTCTCGAACCCTCGTTTTTTAAAAATTCTGTTAGAACTTGTTCGTTTCGATTAAGAAAATATCTGTTCCTGTGGAATTTTTATTGAAACAAATGCTACCTTCAGGAACTTCTTTAAAAAGTGTTCTCATGGAACAGATATTTTAGAACCTATATAATAAAAGTTCCATGGAAACAAGTTACATTAGAACATTTATTAAAAAAGTTTTCAAAAGATAAAGAAAAGCACTCAAATATTAGGTACTAGTTTTATTTAACAATATACTATAATATTCTTCATGTGTTTATTTAATAAAGGGTATGAAAATCATAACATAAGTAATTAATGGTTTCATAAGAAGTATCGAACGGAAAAGAGAACTTGTCAAGAATAATACCTAAATAACATTTTTTTTATAACTTACATGAACCGAAATACATAGAAAATCTCTAATATAATATATAATATTTATATTTCAGTAATAGAATATATGAATATACATCTACGTATTATTATACTATTTATGTTTTGCAATTCAGCGTGATAGTATGATAGTCATAATAGTATTTAAACACTTTCAAATCCGTGGCTCTAAAAATATTGCAGTTGTAGAATTCCATCGTATTGGAACGTCAATAATAGGTTTAATAAATCCCATATTTGAAACGAGATGCCTAAAAGTGTACAAATAAATAATCAGGAGTACTTGGAAAAAGTTCTCTTTTCTGTTCAATACTTGTTATGAAACCATTAATTATATTATGATTTTTATATCTTTTATTAAATAAACATTTGAAGAATATGATATTATATTGTTAAATAAAACTCGTACCTAATATTTAGTACTTTTCTTTATCTTATGAAAACTTTTTTAATAAACGTTCTAATATAACTTGTTTTCATGGAACTTTTATTATAACGATTCTAAAACATCTACGTAGGTAAGTATTACATATAAATAACACATTCGGAATATCAATTTAACTGTATGAATTATTTAATATTCTTGTAGTACTATCCATTGAATAGTATTTAGTATTTGTTACAACGATTGAGAACTTTTTTAATATCGGTGAACAAAATATCTGTTCCTGTTATAGAGAAATTTTTATTCTTATATTTTAAAAGTTCCATTCCAACTAGAACTTTTATTTTCAAGAACTTTTATTTTATCGGTTCTTCCGAGAACTTATATTGTGAGAACATTTTTAAAAAAGTTCCGTGGTCATTGTTTTAAATGGAACCTATTGAAAAGTTCCAGAACTTTTTCGATCCCTGCGTAAAATGACCCATTCCATTTTCTACTACTCGTTACCTTTCACCCTGTATACATCAAGATCCCCGCACAAGCGTGTCACCACGTATCATACCCGTACAAAGGTACCCCTACATGCGGGCGCCGATATTTTTATACCATTTGTCAAGGAAAAAATCAATGAAAAAAGTACTGCGAATCGACCTGCAAGGCTCTCATGCCGATGCACCCCGTCGACGTCGCCACAGGAGGGTCGCTTGATTTAAGGGCACTTGGCAGTCGTTTTGATCGAAAATGAAGCAAAAGAAGCTATTTTAATAAGCCTCTTTAACGAACCATCTGTAGCGTCATCTATAATGCATCTTTTTCACTAAACAAACATGTTTTTTTTTAAGCTTACGATGTTAATAAACATCGTGTTAAAGCACAATCCCCAGGCTCAATTTATTTCTTCGTAATTAATTGAAAAAGAAATGCTTCATTCTCGGCAAAAACGACTGTATTCTTAAAAGTGTACCGTTAAGGAACTAGTTTCTGATCAGTTTAGAGGGCTTCCCGCTTTAATAATTTTTTTTTAACCTAATACAGCTTTAAACCATAGATTCTTTTTACACTAAAGGATTAATTAATGTTTACACTTTAAGGAAAAATTTTAAAAAGTTGAAAATAAGTATAATTTAATTATTTATAAGGTAGGGAATAATAAGGTGACTAGGAACTAGTTTCTGATCATCTAAAATACATGGGAACTAATTTCTTATCAGGTAAGGAACTAATATTTGATCAGATACTAATACTAATTAAAAAGAAAGTACCAAATAAACTTATTTTTAGTATTATACCATCTAAATTTAATTTTTTTTATAATTTTATAACGTCTAACCTAATATTTATTCAGATGATCGAAAATTAGTTCCACAAGAAAAAATTGGAACTAAATAATGATCACTGACTTTTAAAGCAAAATGGTACATACGATACTAAAATTCTTTCTCTATATTGTAAAGTAAACTATTGTAAGCAAATTGTATAAAAATAACTTTTAATACCATAACGACCAGTAAAGAAATCGTCTGTGGCGTCGATGGTGGTCTCTTAGTTCGAACAGTAAGAGTTGACGTTCGACAGAGGCTTCCTTCAAGTGAGCTACCTTACACATTTATTTTCACAAAAACTAACAATACCAACTGCTTTCACAGACAACACATATATTTTTGAATTATCAATTTTGATGTTAGTAATTATTTCAAACAATTATTTATTGACATAAACCGAAAAGAACGATTTATTTCAGGAACTGATAAGAAATTAGTGCCTGATCAAGGACTAGTTCCTTAACGGTACAGGCCCGTTGATTAGGGCCGCCGATGGCGCAAAAATTGAATCATCCTCGCACTGCCGTGAACGATCAGAATTGGACTGGATCGCGCGGGCGGTAGCGGGGGTGGAGCAGCCGAATGCGAATTTAATCAATCTGACCGAATACCAGCGGAGCTCGCCGTTGCGTGCCGCGGAACAGCTAATCACGGGCGCAACCTCGAAGTGATGCACACACGATGGTTTTCGAGTTGGAATTACCGCGGTGCCTACGGTCTTCGGTTACACGCGACACGACCGGCTTTCGAGGGCAGTGCCGAGGAGTGAGTGCCTCGTTGCCAGAAACCCGCAGGCCACTCCGAAACGCTTTCTATTTCCGTTGCAGGTCGCTCTCTCTCTCTTTCTCTCTCGCTCTTGCACTTGCAAGCCTCGACGCCGCCCGATGCGGAAGCGATGCTCTCTCTTCAGCACCGGGGAACACCTTGGTCGATACGCTATCAGCGTGGAACAGTTCGCTCGCCGATCGCTTTACCGCTTGTCCCTTTCCTCCACGTTTCGCAGCATCCCTGTATTCATTTCAATAATCACTTGTTCGCGAAAGAGCGTCGCGAGGGTTCGAGGCGGTTGTAGGCTTATTCCTCGGATTAATGTCAGGGGTCGAGTGATTAATTCGAATGTCATTTGGGTGTCGAGGAGCGAAGGTGGTGGGTTTTGTAATTAGTTGGTCTCAGTGGCGCACTCAGGGCGAAGGGGCAAGTGGCACCCCTCGGAGAAAATGAAGGAAGGAGATTAATGTAACTACTTGTGAAGTAATTCAAGAGCTTTGTAAAATGGGAAGAGAAATTGAATTTATTCTTTTAGTAAATTGTTGTATTCATCTAGTGAATTTGCATTAATTTGATTGAATTTGTATTGAAAATATTTTTCTCCCTTCGACTTGGCTTCCTCCAAGATTAAATCCCGAGTGCGCTACTGAATTTTCCTAGCTGCTTCAAATCCGCGGAATGTTTCAATGAGCTGTTCTTACAAGGGAAGATGACAAATTGTCCCACTTTGATGGTAACCCTTCGTGGTCACAGGCGGTGTATCGCACGCCAGGCAATTATTTTTTTCTTTGCCAATATTTCTGTAAACTTTTAGACTTCGATATTAAAACTTAAAAATTTGGGGAATTTTAATAAAAAAGTCATCGTATCAAAATTTACATTTCTTGAAAAAGACTATTAGAGCATGAGTATTACAAATGTACAATTATTACTGAAGAGTTAAATGATTAAAAAATACTCAAATGCAGTGAACGCCATGTGACCAGTTTGTGATTATAAGAAGGTGTGACCACGAAGGGTTAACTTGCAATTAATTTCCAAAATAGCATCTCTACGGCATCATTCTGTAAAAGCAAGTTAATATCGAATTCAGGCAACTCGGGTCCTTCTCTTGTTATCGTTACATGATGATATAAGAATCGATGGATTTAGATTCTTCTTTCTAGTGTCCCAAGAAAGTATACTTTTCGCGATCACATTTTATTGATATTGGAAACGAGCGATGCTTGTAACACGGCTGAACATTTCCCGATAAGTCTGAAAAATCTCAAAAGTCTAATGAGTAAACTAAGCGAACCGATGCGTTTTCCAACTTTTATCGAAGGGTAATAATTTATTGAACCCAGCATTGTTGCTTCCATGAGCACCGTCTTTGGTAGCATATTAACTTAATCGCTCCTAGCACTACAATTCCCTGAATCGAAAGTAGCCTTTGAGATCTTCAACGACCAAACGAATCTACGAACATTGTCCGCGGCAACTAGAAGCGGAACGAAGCCACGCGGCAATTTAAGAGAGAATTAACAAATGGGGTAATCGCGTTAAACCACCTTTAATTGAAGATGCCAACGATCTCAGCGATCACTTTCCTTACAGAGCGCTTAGAATTCTAGGAAATTTCTCTTCGCGATATAAAAACAGTAGTTTAAATAAAAACTGCGTTAAAAAAGCATCGAAGAAGAGATCAATCTTCCTCATAGTTTCATAACTAGAAAGCATCGTTTCATCCATGAAATATGTACATTCGTGTTTACTTGGAAACTATTTAATAGTACGCCTCAAAGAATCCGCATGTTTTGCCAAATTACGTGTCAAATAAACCAGCACCGTGTTTACACTATTGTTAGGAAAATTTTGGGCATCGATGCAGCTAGAAACGAGAGCTTTCGAAATCTTCCATCGTGCACTCGATTAAAAGCCACAAAGTATAAATAAAACGAGAAGTTTCCATAATATTGAAGGTGCTACGTTAATTTATAAATTTTCATTGCAATGACAGATAATCTTTTGAACTTCGAGGATACAGATCGTTTTGAATAATTGAGGCTAAAAGTAAGTTCCTATTTAATGCAGCTTTCAATTTTCATAGATAATCAAACTATATTACGTATTCAATTTTAATTGAATATTAAGTAATACTACTTGTTGATTATAAAACACATTATGTTGCGATGATAATTAACAAGATTACGTACACTCTATGGCAATCGTTACTTTACGAGCAGGTGAGAAACACTTTTTATCGGCGATCAGGTTTCCATTTTCCTAAAAATCGCGCGGCTGTGAAAATTCATTTCCTCAGCGACAGCGAGGAGCCCAGTACATAACACGTTCCTCTTTGACACACGAAATTCCACTTGACACTACCGCTCTAAAACCGACCACGACGTGGCGATAGAAATGCGTACTTACGTATAAATAACACATACGTGCCTGCTATGACGTTCATTAACGTTAACTGCATCAAGCCACCGCGGCGAAAGTCGCGAAATCACCGCCCCTGCTCGTTCAACTCTCCTCACTGTTTTCCAGAAAATTATCGCGAAAACACTTCAACGTTCACCCCTTTTCAAACTTTATGCCTTTTTCCAGTTTCTATGATTTTTATTATTTGCGTGAATTTTATAATTTGTATTCCCAATTATGAACGATTAATTTCACGTTCGTCGTGGAAAGTTTGGTTTCGATCGCAAGGATGGTGGAACTCAACGCTGGTAGTTGTCAGTTGTGTTTAGCGTTACGTCTACGGCTTCGTTCCTTTGTCCCTTTAATAGATATTGTTCGCCACGAGGCCCGTGATACGACTGAGACCCTCCTAGCCATCGTCGACGGGTCTAACGTTCATCGTCCACTTCATTTTCTCGCACGTGCACAGTTGTGTGTTCGCGCAGTTTATAAATGGAACGCAAGATAGCCCGGAAAGTGTCTTCAGCCACGCCGAACGGTTCTGCGTCGCGGGATTCACCCTCGAATTCCGGGGGAGCCTCGAGTTTCGTGGTAAACAAAGGACGAAAGAGTTCACGTTGTTGTGCGTCAAGGCAAAGGTGGAGGGTAATTTCGCGTGGAATTGAATGCGTTTGAAGTTTGCATGATTCAGTGATCAAAGGGGTGCGGGCTCGATGTTATTCGATACTGTGAAGATCCGAGTCGCTTTGAATTTTATTCGAAACAAGAATTTTAATTGAAGAATGTCGCGAGCAGGGGTGGGTTTCAATGTAATTTTTAAATTCTCGAAACTCGGATTCGAGAATATGTAAGGCTCGAAGCTTTTTATTTATATATTTGCTTGGCGACCATGGCTAACGAAATTCGAAGCGATTCGAAACTTATGTCACAGATTGGAACCGATTCGAAATTTACGTCACAGGTTTGAAGCGATTCGAATCTTACGTCACAGATTCGAAGCGATTCGAAACTTATGTCACAGATTCGAAGTGATTTGAAATTTACTTCACAGATTTGAAGCGATTCGAATCTTACGTCACAGATTCGAAGCGATTCGAAACTTATGTCACAGATTCGAAGTGATTTGAAATTTACGTCACAGATTCGAAGCGATTCGAAACTTACGTCAGAGATTCGAAGTGATTTGAAACTTACGTCACCGATTCGAAGCGATTTGAAACTTACGTCACAGATTCGAAGCGATTCGAAACTTACGTCACAGATTCGAAGGGATTCGAATCTTACATCACAGATTCGAAGCGATTCGAAACTTACGTCATAGATTCGAAGGGATTCGAAACTTACGTCACAAATTCGAAGCGAATTGAAATTTACGTCACAGATTTGAAGCGATTCGAATCTTGCGTCACAGATTTGAAGGGATTCGAAACTTACGTCACAGATTTGAAGCGATTCGAATCTTACGTCACAGATTCGAAGCGATTCGAAACTTACGTCACAGATTTGATAAAATTCGAAACTTACGTCACAGATTTGATAAAATTCGAAACTTACGTCACAGATTCGATGCGATTCCACATTTACGTCACAGATTCGAAGCGACTTGAAACTTATGTCACAGATTCGAACAGCCTTGAGCCCTTCACTATTTAGATACGGAACGCTTGAGTTTTGCAGAAAATCGAAACGGTGGACATTAGGAGAGAAAATTATCTAGAAATTCTCTTGTCCGAACAAAAGTGTCTTTATTTGTTGAGATAACGGGAGATTCAACTGCACTAAGGCTCGAATGATACTCGTGTCACTCGTGAAATCTATGTATTTGTTCCGTTTTCACCTTCAAAAAGACTGTCAACGACACGCGTTCTTACAGAAACGTCTGCTCCGTTTGTTTGTTTCCATTTTGGCTCGTCCGTCTGGTTACGGTAACCCGTGTAAAATTAGCGCGGGGGAAATTGCAGAAGATACTCCCTGTATTGGAAGCACAAATGTTTCAATGCCGATTGCACAAGAACGTTGACCAGCTGAATCTTGAAGATTCGAGCCCAGGACGCTTCTAGTACAGAGTGTCAGCTTGCCCGATGGCAAGTGGGCCCCGTGGGCCCCCTTAAACATCAGACAAAATTATTTAATATTACTAAAAAATATACATTTACTTCACAAAAATTTTAATTATTCTTCTTTGCCACTTATGTATTTTTTGAAAATTTTATTTACTTCTTATAAAAATTATCACTCGCATTTTTGTTTGTTATTTCAAAATACATATTTTGTGTTAGAATTTGCTGAATTTGTTAAGGTAATTTATTTACCATCCTGTCCCCTGTGAACTATTTAATTAATTTAATGTTAATACATTGAAGCACTTAAGTATATTAAGAGAAATCATTTGTCCGCTACTGTGCAGCGTTTCTAGTGACATACAAGCACAAAGTTGTTGGAACAAAGCAACGTTTGTGGGCGTAAGGTCCACTGTTTCTTGCCAATTGACTGGCATGTTTATTACGCTTACGGTACGCTCAACTTCGCAGTTCGAGGCGTTACAATTGCCAATGTTGGGCAGGGAGGTTGATATAAAAAATAAGTTTCTTTACTATGGCGATGGATAGTAAATACTGCGTGACATGTTTTTGCAAAATGCTACTTTAATCAAGTCAGGCCGTTTTAAGAGGTTTACTGACGAGAAAGTTTTGCTTAAGGGGCCATTCTACTTCGCCTGTCGAAAAAGAGGCATATTTTCATGAATTTTTTTTCAAGAATTTTGGTATAGAATCGTATTTTTCATGTTTCCAAAATATAATTATTAATGTGTGGATGTCGACAAAAGAGTGATCTTTGGGATTTTTTTTCTCAAAAAGTGTAAGACCTTTTTCAAAAACTGTTTTCGTATTTGAAATAGCGTATTTTAGAGAGTATCTCATAATTCTTTTATTTAAAAATATTTATCAATGACAAAATTGTGGCCGATCTCCCAGAGGTCCTCTCAAATAAAGGTATTTCGCGGTGACTATTGCTACTCGGTGCTGGACCGTCAGAAATTAAATATTCAGAAATATCTATATAATATATTAAATTGACCAGTCTTTGAACAAAGGACTTGTCATCGCAGTCGACATTGCTATGAAGATTCCGCGATTGATTTTGTGATTCTCGTTCCCATTATTTAGACAGCGCGAATGGAGCGCCGAGGCTTGCGACAGATTCGCAGAGCTTACGTGGTTAGCTCAGTGGAAAGTCCTGGTGGCTAAAGTTAGAGGCTACAAAGAACGAGCTCTGAGCTACGGGAGATCCCGCCGCGAGGGTTCGCCGATTCCTAGAGTCGATCTTTTCGAGAAAAACGAGGACACGGTAAGCCTGACGAGATTCATAACAAACGAATTAGAAAACCAACGATCTTGAACCTGGTACAAGTCTCGAGAATAATTGAACCGTGTTCCTCGGAATAATTACTGGACCATTCCAATTTTTATTAATTTTAAGATATTCTAGTATCGTCTTGCAAACAATCAACAATTGAAAGACAAAAATGTGCTTGTACTTTGAGGATAGGGATATGGAATATTTGAAACAGTTTAGATTGCTCTTTATTCATTTGTGCCACTTGCCTGGAATATTCTATAGTTACCATTGTCTTGTAGTGTAATTAACATTGGCGTTTCACTGGACGTGAGGCCCATATTCTGCCGCCTGAAAGCACCAAAGAAAGAAATTTATAGAATTTAATGGGGTTGCATATGTTTAGTCGTGGCGAAAATAAATGATTTTAGGAATTTTTTGGGGGTTTTATTAAAAAAAGTAAAACAAAATACTTATTAGAAATTTATTTAGAATAATTTTTGTATTAAATTATTTATGATTTCTGAGGTTCTTTAGAACACTGCAGAAAAAATGGTCAGCATATCTCCTTTAATCACCGATAGATCTGAAAAATGAAATGATATTCTTGTAAAATAATGGGCAGACGGGCCATCTTTTTTATATTTTCTTTAATTAATTTTTTATGCACAATTGCGGAGCAAAATTTGGCATGACAAAATTCATTTAACTTCGAAGTGCCATAAATTGTTTAAAATTCTAAAATTAAAAAATTTGTCACGTCAGCCTATAATGGCAACATTATTTTACAAGAATATCATTTTACATTTCAAATCCATCGATTTTTAAAGGAGATATCATGCTGAGATATAATTTCTTCTGTAGTGGTCTAAATAACCGCACAAATCATACATAATTTAATACAAAAATTATTCTAAATAAATTTCTTCGCGCTATTTATAGACTAATAAACTACATGTAATAAGCATTATTTTTTTTATTACATAAATAACAAAATGTTTTCTTCTTATGGTTTCATCGCGTAGGATATCAATATCGGCCAGGAGTTGATAAACGAAGGCCTGGTGGA
The DNA here is from genome assembly GCA_944738655.2 of Andrena hattorfiana. Taxonomy (NCBI): domain Eukaryota; kingdom Metazoa; phylum Arthropoda; class Insecta; order Hymenoptera; family Andrenidae; genus Andrena; species Andrena hattorfiana. The sequence continues at coordinate 7,790,369 of OX122889.2, forward strand.
CCCGGAAGAGACACCTTCTTCAGCGGCTTCTTCCACGATGTCGCCCGGGCGCAGCTCCGAGATAACAACAGTCTCGAGCTCGGCGACTACCTCCCCTTTAGCGAGGCGAGCTTTCAGCCCAGAAACACCTGCAAACACTTCAAACGCAGCGAATTCGACCATAGACTCGTTGACAGATAAATCGCTCCTGAATCTCGAAACGTCTTCCAGCGTAGAAAATATCGACTTGGTCACGCCACAAGTGAGTATCCCGTTAGAATTTAATCTTCCTCTTAACGATCACCTCGACGATTTCAAATAATCGGTGGACATAACGTTGGAATAGAAAATTCAATAACGCGAAGAATAATTTCTCAATATAACTTTATTTATCTTTCGGCGGTGCCATAGAGCATAAGAAACTCAACGATTCTTAGGTAAATGTCCCAATTAGCGACCCTGTAAGATCTACGCGCACGTTCTAACATATTTACATATTAAAAATATTTATCGCAGTTACTCATTAATAATCTATCATATGGCTGGTTCTTTTCCAGTGTGAAAAAGGCCCCTTTTTATAATGAAATTGTTCGAATATAATTATTAATAATAAATATATTATATGGTGCACGTGTACCTATTTTTCACCATCGATTCTCTCTTCGTCCCAAATAGTGACCTACTTCGGACCGTATCATTGACTCGCACATAATGCGTGGAATACCGTGTCATTGATCGGGACATGCAATCTAATGTTCCACCTACTAACTGCATCGGAAAAGCATGTTTATAAAATAATAAGTACAAAACAAAATAATTTGCAACAGTCTTTGTCACAATAGCTTTATTAAATTATTATTAAATTATTATTGCAATAATACGTTTAATACGTTACGTTTCGTTAACGGTATTTTTCCGTTATATTTATACAGTAACGTCGTTTTTGGTATTCCATATGATTGGCTGATACTTCTAATGCTAGGGCCACTTCGTACAGCTGCCAAAGCATTTTCTAATTGTTCTTGTGAATAATTTTTTCGTCTATTATTCTCTTTACTTGACATCTTCTTGAGGACACTTTTTAAGGGTACGATGCTACTGACAAAGCACGTAAAAACACGCAAGATGGAAATACGACATGGCATCTCGTGTCAATAAGAGGAATTCATACATTTTACGAGTACCGATTATTGACCTCTATAATTATTATGAATTTAATAAAAAATTCGATGCAATTTTTTTAAATCGTGAATTTACAATTATTTTTTAACTTATTTGTATATATTTTTCTTACATTAATATGCTCATGCAAGAAATACTTAATACTTCAAATTTGGCCGTTCTTAAGTTCGGTAACAAGAAACTACTTTTGCACGGATTTGTAGGTGACACACGTGAAAAAAATTATTAATTACTTAATTATACGTTACGATATACACCAGCGAAACCGTCAGCAAGATACTTTGAATATTCACGAATCGAATTCAATACTTTTAACGCCCGTTCCGAACAGAAAAAAATTCATATTTAAATATAAAGGATAAAGTGTCAATAATTGGGACTGGGTCGCTAATTGGGACATTTATATTTGAATTCTTCTTCTGTCTCGCGCCGTCACAAAGTTACATTAACGAAAGGGAAGCTAAGGGTTGATTCCACCAGAGTCGGGCATTATTCGAATAAAGAATTATTCGCTATTCTCGAATAACTTCGTTTTATTCGCAATTCTTATTCGAAGTTACTCGAATAAAAATTTATGCCTAACTCTGGATTCCACCCGTTCGTAGCGAATTCCCGCGGAGAAATAAAATTTCTCCTCGCACACTCCACCGTGCTCTACATTCGCCTGAACTCTCATTGAAATCAGAATTTTCTCTCGCGACGCAGAATATTCGTCTAACAATTTTTCCGCGACCCCCTTGCGACGTAAAGGTCCTAGGTATACTGCTGCGTGAAGTGGGATTTTAGAATGAACTGAAAAGGTGTTTCGCGGGAGGTTGTTGAGTTCCCCAGCCGGCAACGAGACCACCTCGTCGGACAGGAAGAGGCGAAGTAATGAAACGGGATCGTGGAAAGTACTTCGGCAGCTCTTCCTCCTCCCTGCTCGCGCGGGGGAACACGCTCGCCTGCGGTTAACCGTCAAATCGACGGGCACGTCGCGCTCGGTTAGCCGCGCAGTGTCTCTGTACCGATTTCTTCCAGAAGCCCGCTGCCACGGTCGAGGAGATCGATCTCGTGACACCGGCCAGGGATGAGACGAGCATTTTCATCGAGAGCGAGAGGAAAGTGTCCCGCGAGGACGGCGACCATCAGCCGAACGGGGACGCCAACGGCCAGCACGGCAGGCCGCGCGGCTCCAAGATGAGGATGAGCAAGATGTCGCGAGTCGCGCCAGCTGGCTACGAGAGCGATCTCTCCAACGACTCCGACGAATTGGAGCTGGGGTAAATCAACTATGTTTCTCTTCCAAGGGGACCCGTGCCATTGCCCCACCTTGAATCACTTCAAGTGGCATCCGAATCTCAAGAATCTTAAAAAGGAAATCCTACTTTCGGGGCTAAAAACATAGCAAAATTTGTGAATTTTTTTTTAAGAAACTAGCGATCCGATTCATCTGAAATTTATACCACGTTTTCTTTAAAGATGCATGATGGCGTGTTTCAAATTTCAGGCGAATCGAACCGCTAGTTTCTTTTTAAAAAATTCTCCAATTTTTCTACGATTTTGGCCCTAAAAATAGGATTCCCTTCTTATGATGCTCGAAGTAGTTCGATTACGTAGCGAGGCTGGACGCGAAGAGGGGTTTTATACTGATGCTTGAAGTGGGATTGTGGCATGGTCAAGCGATGACAGATATTAAGTATTTTTTAAATTGCATTTCCACTTGTCTAGCGTGCAAATAGCAACGTGAACTTAAAGTTAGTATTATGCAGAGTGTACTTGAAGTGCTTTTCAGGCTGGACGATTGGTCTGAAATAAGATTCCTTTGCCACGAATTCGTTTGTCTCGTCGATTTTAATCAATTAAACACGACCATCTCGACCTGGTCGATTTTTCGAATTCTTTTTAGTGATTGTTGAATTCTGTGGCGAGCGAAATTTTGTTCCAGGTCAATTGCTCAGCCTGCGGCGAATGAATATCGTTTATTCTTCCTTTTTATTAAACGATCGTGCTACTGCCCCACGCTAAATATGAATATAACATTATTTTTTTACGAAGGCCAAGGGTCATGGGTCTCCTAAAGTATTTCGAAACCTTCGCGGCTGTTCGGTCAGTTATCTGCACGTAACTCGAGATAACACTTACGGTATTGTGCACAGTATCAGAGTCTTTGTTCGGAGATGAAAATCACGCAACAGAAGCTGTACGATAAGCTAATTCCTTCAACCTGCTCCATGTGCTTTCGTAATTTTCCACCGTACAACGATACAATTTGACCCGGTCTCCGATTAGAACTTGAAGAGTTATAGTTTTTTATCACGGTATGACCACGCGAGGATAGATTCGTAATAGAGTGGTGTGCAGAAATTTCTAAATATAGGAACTTGTATTCCTTTTCGAGAAGGCAAAAGTCACACGAATTTTAAATAATTAATATAATTGTAGGTAACGATTAAAAATACGATGAGGACAGACAGACATAGAAATAGAGAATATTTCTTTTACTTGTGCAAGTATCTACGAGTTTTAACAAAATTTTAGTATTTAGCATCGTGATTATAAAAATTATTAATTATAATTCTATTTCACAGTTACAAAATAGAAATTATAATTTGCAAAAGGTTACTGTATTGGAATTAATTTTTTACCCTTATCTTATTCACTTCGATTTATTTAGAAACCTCTCGAAGTACACCTTAATACTTATTTGACGTAATTCCTTAACCCACTTAAAATTGAATATTATTAATAGACTCACTTCAAAATGTCCTCGAAAAAATGGTAACAAGTATCCTTTACCTAAATCTGTATTTCCTTCTCGTCATACTTTAATCGTGTATTATTTAAAATTCGATTCCCCCCTCTCAAGATCGAAGCAGAAAAGTCTGCCTCCGGAAACTTTCGCACGCCACTGTATATTATCAGTAATTTATATAAATTTAACGCGAAACCCCAAACAAGCTACACCTGTAACGCTTTTATGTACCGCGAGTGATTTTGATCAGCGAACGCATTTTCTATTGAATCCGCAGGTTTTTCAATATCAAGTGCAAAAAAGTGATAGTCAACGTCCTAGATCTGGAGAGTCGCAAAAGCAACAAAAGTTCTGAACAAAGAAACTCTTAGAAACCGATAAAAAATGGGCCCCTAATTCTTCCAGAATTAACCAGATTCTACAATTCAACAAAATTCTTCATCAAACGTCAGAAATTACCTCGACCCACGTAGTTTTACCAGACCAAAAATACCACAACCTTTCGACCAAAGCAGAATCTTTCGAATTGATCAAAAATCACTCGATGGTGGACTTCGGCAGGCCTCGATACATGTAAACAATCCGCAGTCAGAACTGTCTCGACGAGCAACGCTCTCGACGATTATTTTTTCACCCAACGGAAACGCTACGAACAAAGTCCATTAAGAATAGAGAGAACAGTTGTGACTCGAAGCACTCGGCACCTGCTTGCTCTTCCAGATAGTCGCGTAGGTAGCCATTGTCCCCTTCGACGCACCGTACGCTATAAAAAGTATGCTGAACGTGAAATGGAACCGTGTGCCTTAAAAGCAGCTTCGTGCAGTTGAATCCCCTCGAGGCAGCGTGCAAAGAGAGCGTCGCGAGTATCAGCGTGCGAAGATCACAACGTAGATGTATATTTTTGTAAAACCGACCGATTGTAAGGCTAGCTCGCGGCTACCAAGCGGCGATGACCATTTCTGTTGAATTCGAATGAGGCGTTTGTTGCGCCGCGCAGAGCGTTGAATGTTTATTGTTGCTTTCTTAGTTGATAGCCGCCCTCCGGGGTTTGTTTGATTCGTTATGCGCTACCACGGGTGGCTGGCCATAGGCGTTAGCGATCGCGACGCGCGGTAAAGTATTTAGATGTTTCCGAGCTCCGCAGAGGCTTCGTTTCTCAGTATATTTCTCTATGTAAGCGTCGTCGCAATATGCTCGAACCGCGCGATTGGCCGATAGGGCCATCGCGCTCGAAATTGTGCGGCGCGAGTAAGATTATTATTAATAAAAACGATCGCTGCCTGTATTCTCTGTCTGCTCCATGGCACTTTAAATCGCCACATCTCTTTCATGGATTACGACGCAAGCCGAAAGATCTCGCGGAGCTTCTTGTGGACGGGTAAAAGTCGAAAGCGAGCGGACGGGCGCAAAAACCAGGGGACAAAGCCCTCGAGTCGGAGGAAGGAGCGATGCAGGAGGCTACTGTGCTGGAACGGTGGGTAAACTTTGAACGTCGGAGTGGCAGTCGATCTGCATTTCAATCTTCTGGGAATGGAGTTTCTTCGGATTTATGCTAAACGCGGTTACTTAGCGATCAATCTTAATAAACAATTTAATATTAGACTCGCTAGTAAACGCGTTTACGGTCTTCCTTTATCAGAATTTGGGAGAAGAATTCCTTTGCCTTCCCTGCTATTTGTCAGTGGCGAAAAATATGAGAATGCTACAAATTTCTCTAAATTATTATTCAGGAGTTATTTGGGCTTCAGGCGGAATCGAAGTTGAATGTTAGAGCTACTTTAACTACTAGTAGTTTGATGAATCAAGTTTTACCCTTGGGAGTATTAATGGTCATTCCGCAAAATGACAAAATCAATGCGAAATTTTGCGTGGCGGAGGAACGTGATTCCCTGGGTGACGCTCCAACAGAAACTGGATATGGCGGGTTTTTAAAGGAGAAAAACTCTATAATTTTCGCGTTCCTTAGTCGCGGCAGCATTAACGACAGGATAATTGGCCTGGAATAGGGTAAACGGCTGGTAAAAGAGTACCGAGAGTAATTGCTGTCGCCTGGAAGCAGGCGGTGCTCGGTGATCGGAAAGACTAGAAAGCTGCGGCCAAGCGAAACCGTATAAAACCACGCTAACGCGGCCCTCGCTCATCAGTTCGACGAATAAATCTCTGTAAACTAGCGTCCAGCACGACGATCGACAAATCGACGATGAGTAACCTGGTAATTTTAACTACTTCTTTCTTTTTTTATTTACAATTCGTTTGTGATATATTGGAAGAAGTAGCAGAGGAATCTTCTAGGCAGGTGATAGGATAGTTTAGAAGGCTTTATTTAGGTTGGTGCGTGTGAAATTGCTGTTTCGGGATTTGACAAATGTCGCGGAAACTCAAAGAAATTAAATGATTTGAATAAATTAAATAGGTAAGAAGCAGAAGTTTAGGGAAGTTTGAATGGAAATATTTTCTGCTTAACTATTTTATTTGTTTTATTTATTTCATTTCTTTGAGTTTTTAATTCTTGAATTGAATTTTATTTCGTAGGGAAGATTGAATGGAAATATTTTCTGGTTTTTAATTTTTTTATTTATTTTATTTATTTCATTTCTTTGAGTTTTTAATTCTTGAATTGAATTTTATTTCGTAGGGAAGATTGAATGAAAATATTTTCTGCTTTTTAATTTTTTTATTTATTTCATTTCTTTGAGTTTTTAATTCTTGAATTGAATTTTATTTCGTAGGGAAGATTGAATGGAAATATTTTCTGCTTTTTTAATTTTTTTATTAATTTTATTTATTTCATTTCTTTGAGTTTTTAATTCTTGAATTGAATTTTATTTCGTACGGAAGATTGAATGGAAATATTTTCTGCTTATTAACTATTTTATTTATTTTATTTATTTCATTTCTTTGAGTGTTTAATTCTTGAATTGAATTTTATTTCATAGGGAAGATTGAATGGAAATATTTTCTGCTTCTTAACTAATTTATTTATTTTATTTATTTAATTTCTTTGAGTTTCTAATTCTTGAATTTTGTTTCATTTCTTAGGGAACTTTGAATGGAAATATTTTCCGCTTCTTAACTAATTTATTTATTTTATTTATTTAATTTCTTTGAGTTTTTAATTCTTGAATTTTGTTTCATTTCCTAGGGAACTTTGAATGGAAATATTTTCCGCTTCTTAACTATTTTATTTCCTTGAGTTTCTGCCACTTTTACCGAGTTATTGTATCGAGTTAATTTCATACGCACCAACCCAATACTTTTGCTGATCAAGTTTGCTGGCCCTGGGTCGAGGCAACGAAAAGTTAAAGTGCAGTTTAGTATAACACTCGTGGAGAATGTAACTCGTGGTACCACTGAAAGGGGTCATTTCTGGTGCAAAAGTAAGTTTAGGATGGAAGTAACTGTTTTTCCCAGAGAGTTGGATTTTGGGAAAAATTGAAGGTGACCAAGTGGAAACTTCGGGGAATACTAAGCTAGAAAATCGAAGAAATCGAAGGCACTGTTTCATAATCGAGAGATCTGAAACGTTTGAATGAACATGCGTCATCGTCGATTAAATTATTTGGAAATTCTTAGAAAATAAATTATTCAAACTTCATACAATTCCACCAAACTACAGCTGCAACATTTCTATCAAATTAACGCGAAGCTCGTGTGCACGGTAGAAATTAAAGTGCAAGTAGAACAAGCCCGCATCTGGTCAGACATGTCTTGTTATTTTTTTTTGTCAGTTATTTCGTCACGGATTTACATTATCACGCGTGAATAAATTAACGTTGCGTTTAATGGATATATGAAAGCGTGAAGAAATTCACCTCTAGAATTCTTCCCAGTGTCATTAAACATTAAAAAGTCGTTTCTCTAATTTCCATTTCAAATAACGTTTACACTTATTTCTGTATAATAATTTTAATTAAACGTAAGATAATACGACGAAGACGAACCGACTGTCCGACGCTTTTACATCGAACAGAACAAACTCTAATTGGCCCCATTAGTTCAACAGCTAATCGCCGGATGAAGTTATTCGCGGTACGTGGACGATATCGTGCTCTTAAACTGCAGATCCCAGTTAATTGGTACGTCGTGAAATAATTAGCTAGCGGGCAAAACACAGTTGATCGATTAAACGACTGACAGCGAACGTCAGCCAGGATGTCATCTCACGTGTTTTTGTCGCTGACAATCGTCGCTGTATAACGCGTCTTCTATTTTGCACGACCGACAGGGAGAAGCTGAAGATTCCTTCCTCTGAAATTTTTGTAAGAAAGAACCCGCGATCTTTCGCGTGAGGTGGCTTCGATCATAAATTTCTTTCGTCAAGAACAATGACGCGTGAAACTCGAATGGTTAATTAAATGAATTAAATTTCCCAAACTATGTGGTTCGAATTAAAAAAATTTATAAGGGAGGGATAAATTTTACTCGCATTCCACGCGAAATCCGTAAAGAGGACAAATAAGGCTACTCGTCATTTTTTCATTTTTTAAATAGTGCCTGGGTATTATAAAATTGCATTTGTTTGGAACAATGGCAAAATAAATGGTCAAATATTTGTTTCTTTTAAGTGAAATAATTTTTATTAGGTAAGGTAAAAGTCCCCATATCTACTCATGTACCGGTTTCTACTCATTTTCTATTTTTCTTATTATTATAAGTGTTACATTTGGACTATAGCAGTAACGAAATAATTCTAAATTATTTGAACATTTACGCGAGTTTTGCACGAGCTTGGGGTTGAACAAAGTGCAGCATAAACAACGAAAAACTTTTGAAACGAGAGACCCACGATTTTTCGATCGTGTTCTAGCTTTTTGTACTAAGGAACAGCGACACTATTGGTATTCGATAATTGGGCAGAAAATAATCTTTGCAGTGAAAGTTCTTATTTAGTAACAAAAACAGATACCGTATTGTGCTCTGGATTTACAGTTTTTTACTATTTTCAATTTTTTTAAGTAGGCAACGGGTGAGTAGGTTTAGGGTCAAGTGAACCACCGCCATATCCGCATTTCTACTCACCACACTTTTAGTAACATAACCTCACAATTCAATGTACGCCTCTATTTCTATTCGAAGGCATTTTATTTTTTATTTATCATTATTTTATGCTTTACTATTGTGTTAGAAAACCTCCCCATACAAGATGTAATTTATTTTAACCTGAAAAGGCAACGTGTTATGTGAGCAGAAATTGGTACAAATGGTGAGTAGATATACGTACATCGCTATTTTTTCGTGAGCAGAAATACGGACATTTAGAGCATTGTATTTAATTACAAATTACTAATAGTTAAATATCTTAAAATATCTTTCTTAAATAGTTTTTGAATTGATTGATTTATTATTCAAGAATTAATCAATTACTCTTCAAATTTTGATCGCAAACAAATTTTTTACACTTTCTTTATGCCGAGTAACCTCTTAAATGAGTAGAAATTGGGACATTCACCTTACTCTTATGTCTCCACTGTGGGCACCTAAAAGCTCATTTTTATCAGTTTCTTAGTTCAACAGTTATAATTTATTAAAAAAAGGCCAGTACTATATTTCACAGAGCTGTAAGATCCACAGTTTTTTAAATCTTGAAAAATCCTTCGAGATACGTTTATATATCACTAAACACTACAACATACCCAAATTTCAGCAAAATCTGAAATGTTACTCCAAAAAGTGTCCAATTTCGCGTGGACTGGCGCAATGGTAAAAATCACGTTTCATTGCGCGATTCAGAGACAACCTTCTGTCAATTTTAATAATTGTCAGAAAAACAGAAAACTTTGAATTTCCCTTTCCACCCACTTTGTGTCTCAAAACGTCCGCCGTTAATAAACACGGTAATGTTACCATTTTTTTACATCTGATCAATTTTCGCAACTTCCACAATTTCCGCGAATTTTCCAAGCATCGCGTCCTCTTTTAATCATATTGTACTAAAGTTGTGTACAGGGTGATTCTGGAGCTACGCCCGACAATGTATGCGGCCTGGTACCCTGTGGCGAGGACAACTGCCCGCAGTGCCTCACCGAATTTTATGGCTTTCGACCCTCGAAAGGGTCTATTAATAAGTGAGAAATATTCGATTTCCGCATTTCTCATCAGATCTTTGCGAAAACGACACCAATTGATTCCTTATGCTTCGCCGATGAAACTGACACCAAGAACGACGTAATCCGGACCATAATGAGGGAAATCCATGAAAAATCGATTTATATCATTTCAAATTGACTTCGTTAATAATAGTCCGATTTATATGAAATTTGGTATGATTTTCATCGGAAAAACATAAGGAATCCATCGGCACCACTTCCATATCGATACGATAAAGAATGAAGAATTATTTTTTTCTGAAACAGGTGTGAATCCTCGGCCGACCGAAGCGGTTTCAGGTCGACCTCCCGCAGTCGAGGGTGAACATGTGAAATATTCATTTCAGCGTAGTAAGAAATTCTTTATTCTTTATCGTATCGATATGGAAGTGACACCAATGGATTCCTTATGTTTTTCTGATGAAAATCATACCAAATGTCCTGTAAATCGGACTACTTTTACGTAAGGAATACAAATTGCTTGTGTAAAAGTAGTTCGATTTGCATGATATTTGGTATAATTTTAATCGGGAGAACGCCAGGAATCCATTGGCGTCACTTCCCTTGCGATAAGATGAAGAAAAGAATTTCTTAATACGCTGTAATGGATATTTCACCCTCGACTACGGGGGGTCGATCACGATTTTCCGGGGTCGGCCGAGGATTCATACCTGTTTCAGAAATAAAATAATTCTTTATTCTTTATTGTATCGATATGGAAGTGACACGGATGGATTCCTTATGTTTTTCCGACGAAAATCATACCAAATTTCATGTAAATCGGACTATTTTTTAACGAAGTCAACTTCAAATGATATAAGGTAAATGGCCCAGTGGTGAAACAGTTAAGGAAGAAGTTGAGATAATTGCAATTTTTTTTATATTTAAATAGTATAAAATTATAACTAAATATAATTATTCGAAAGCGTAAAATTTCTAGTTTCAGATAACGTAACAAGAAACTACATTTATTAAAGGAAAAGTTTTAAATTAATTAAAACATGAAACTGTTCATATGACCCAGTAATTAAATGAAATTCGTAGCGTGACCCAGTCATTAATTATCAGTGTCCCAATTATTGAATATATATTTAATTTAACTATTTCTATCAGTTAATGAAAATAAATGAATACGGTAATATTTTGGGGTAATAAAAACATTTTATTTATAATACATTTGTGTTAAATCTTCGGCATGACTTTATGTCTGAAAATGATTAAAAGTATATTATAAAATTTTAGGTTATGCTAATATTATGACGGGTTTAAGATTAATTATCCTAGTAATTCTTAAACAGTATTATATTTTTGTCTAGTTATTATTAACGTTAATATATAGGATACAAAACAATACTTCACTGAATACTAACGTCTGTACCAGTTTTTATATAACCATTAAATACGCGTTTAATAACTGGTCCGTGACATGTTATCGTGTACTATTGGATAAACGCAACAATTTCAATATTAAAAAGAAAAAATTATTAAGAGATCCAATTAATTTTCAATTCTTCGACATATAATAAATCCACAACAACTGTACTATTTCAAAAATGATAAAATAATAATTAATTACAACCTTAACAAAAATATTCTCTCGCTTGCTTGAGCCCAGTATGTGAGACGCGAGATTGAAACTGTCGAAGCTTTACTGTACAATAATATTTTTGCATGATATAACTATTCAGTTATGTAAGCTTATAATTGTATCTATATAAAGCCAATACATTTTGCAATTATATTTCGAATAGTTTAAACGTTGCAAATTAGTAAAACTGTTATTATTAATAAAATTTCTTCTCGATTTTTAATTATTGGGCCATGTTTAAGTACTGGGACATTTACCTTAATTCGATTTTTCATGGAATTTCCTTCGTAATGATCCGAATTCTTGGCGCTAGTGTCATCGGCGAAACATAAAGAATCGATTGGCGTAATTTTCGCAAAGATCTGATGAGAATTTCGGAAATCCTAGATATTTCTCACTTTTTAATCGTATTCAAACTCCTTCGAGGGTCGAAAGTCATAAAATTTGGTGAGGCACTGCGGGGGCTTGTCCTCGCCACGGGGTACCAGGCCGATCACCCTGTACGGGAGGTACGTTCGCTCTAGCGAATAATTCGACCCGTATTGTGTCCAATTTCTGCATGGTTGAATTCCAGATACACCGCGAATAAATCCTAGGGAACTTAATTGCAATTTTCCCGTTGAGTTCGTCCAAGGGTGGCTGTCCGTGATTACGTCCCTTTGCCTTGTACATTTTGACGTACCTCCTAGAAGATCGGATATTAAATAATTAAACGTCCTTTTCGTTGTGCTCTTATCACTGTCGTTCGATTTCTTCCATGAATATTTAAAGAAATTTGCATTGTACTTCAATCGTCTATGATCGTTATTCTATGGCCATTTTATTGATTTCTGAACGAGATTCCCTTTTCAGTTTGAATCTGCTCCCCCTGAATTTTAGTACCGCTCCGGAGGTAATCGTTTAAAAGTAAATCGTTTTCCGGCTCAAAGGTACCTTTTATCCCCAAGGGCGGTCGACAAGTAGAATATTTACCCTTTAAAGGATACCCTCGTCTAGCAAGAAAACGAGTAGAAAGCAACGTGCCGTGAAATACATGGTCAACGGTGGTTTATTTAACATGGTTTAATGGGAATTACGAGCAGCCAGCATTGGCGGATCGACGACTCGAATCGTGAACAAAGGTGGCGGTCAGCAGCCGTGACTATCCTCCTCTCTAAAGAAAACGTCGACAGTAGAAACGGGAACATTCTGACGCGAATGTTGCAGAGGGCAATGTCAACCTTGCTACGGTCCTCGTTTCAACTTGCGTTTAAGGACTGTGGGAATATACGAGCTCGTGTTTTTAACAAAAGTATTGGGGCGCTTTTAAAACAGAATAACTTTTTTAAAATTGGTCCCAACGACTTGAGTTTTTTTGAGAAGCTAGAAGGATTAGTTTACTAGGTCAGGTGTTTCGTCGTTTTGAAAAAAAATTGAAATTGGTCGGAATAGCGAAAAAAATAGTGGAGGGGTCGCTTTTTCCCCTTTTTTATCTGAGCCTGTAATGAAAATTTAAAAACCCCCTTTATAGATTTAAATAACTTATGTAGATGCTAAAAATTTCATCGCATAAAATCACCTCGAAGAGTGGCCCTAAATTCCAGGATTTTGCGGTTTTGAATAAAAAGAAAAACAGTCAAAAACTTGAAAAATGGTTTCATCAAAAAATCGCTTCATCCACGCCAAGACTTTATCATTTTTTTAAAACACTCGATGCCTTTGCGACATATGGTGTTCCTTTTAAACTCCTCCTTTCAGCGAGCAGAATATATAAATTACCATTAACCCCTTCCCGTGCCATTTAGTTCGACGAAACTTGGGCCCAAGTGTTAGGCGTCAACGCGTGGTAAACAAGCCAGACTGATGCTCGAGAAAAGTCACGATACGAGCCGAAATGTGAATGCCTGTGATATAGTCAGTTGTGCGCGATACTGCTGTTGTGGAAGTAAACTCTAATCCTTTTTCCTTTTGTAGATATTATAAACATATTAGGGGAGAGGTGGGATGAAAGGGACACTTGTGTTTAGGACCAGATAGTAAAAAAACTAAATAACCATTCGAGTTCTAATTGGTAACATTAGAAAGGCCAGTTATGTGTCTATAAGAATACACGGTCCTATTAAGCTTTTCTCTATATTTACATGTCATATTTGTCGTTTTCTAAAAACGTGTGTTTTGTCCCTTTCATAAATTGCCTGTATTGAAAGGGACATGGGTGTTTATGAATGGGACAGTGTAATAAAAACAGGTAATATTAATATCATTTCTTTAATTATTATTTATGCAGGTACCGAAATCACATAGGCTATTTTAATTCATATATATGTTCATATATATTCGTAATAAGAACTAAAAACTCAACAGTTATGCTTATGTAACTAAACAATCTTAATAACTATAAATAATGATTTGTATAATTTATCTAATGGCATCCTGAGCAAAAGAAGTTAAAAATTCCTTTTACACCACACGTTTCGTGTACCCATTTGTCACAAATTTTGCACCGATACCAGTCTTCAACGCTTTTTAAATATGTTTCCTTACAAACGTTGCATTGATTATTAACTCCTCCTCGACCTTTCGATTGGGCATTGCGTTTAAGTTTTGGAAGAATTACGTCTGAATCTAAAATATCTTCCGTTGAGTCAGATTCTGTATTATGGAAGGGATCTTCAGTATTGCTACTCGAAGGTGTCACTTTGCGAGCAATCTTTTTCCTTGTAGAGAGTGTAGAGACTTTGGCACTTTTATTTAATTTTATTTGTTTTTTTTTTCACCCTTGAAGCAAGTTTTGCTTTTGCCTGTTTGTTTTTCACCCAAACCTTCTTTAAAAATATTTTTGACATGCTTTTGATTTTCTTTATTGTAGATATTATAAATATATTTTATTTTGTAATAGATGACAGTTTCAAAATTATATTTCACGAATAAACAACACTTCGATAGAAATCCAAGCATCTTCAAATGTGATTTTGTCCCAAGGAATGTAATAATACCACGCCTAAAAATAAATAGCATATTGTAAACAAAAAATTTAATTCTCTCATCTATAATCATACGCTTTAGACGTTTTCTGGTTGGCGCAAGCACGTCACTATCACTGGATTCGTTATCACTGCTTTCATTTAAAACTTTTGTATTTTGCATTTCGTAAGGGTTTATTAAATTTCAATAACTAAACTGCTTTGTAACAGCAATTACGAGAATCATGACTAACTCTCGTGGCGTACTGATAGGAACTAACATTCAATTACGACCGCTATATTACGATATTTATGTTCACGAGCCTGGCTCGTGATGTTTACGTTTGGCCCGACTATCTGTTCACGAGCCTGGGCTCGTCGTATTCATGTTTGGGCCAAAATCTTCATCGCGAGTCAGACTCGTTAAAGCACGGGAAGGAGTTAATTTTCAATACCACAAACAATTTTACAGCAACCTCTTTTACAAATCTCCATCCACCCAGAGCCGCATACCCGATTCACCCCAGAAAGCAATGACCATCGCTTTTTGACCACCCTGTATATAATAATTTTCCAAGCGTGACGGCTTCGTAGCCCTTTAAATGCTCGATTGCCAAGGCGATGGTGGGTAAAACATCCGGTTGCGCTATTTCAGAGCGTAACACTGATTCTTTTATGCGGGGTCTACGGTGCTTTCGCTGGTCGTCGTTACATCGCGATACCGGTGGACGGGATCGACGTGATCGAGCTGAGCCCGGTCGCTCTGCCAAGGATCCCGCGGCAGGCAGACAGCCTCGTGCCTCTAGCGGTCTCCAGCATTCGCCAGGAGGATCCGGAGAGCCGGCGTCTGGAGCGCTCCAACCCCGTCCTGGATTACGTGGACTTCGGCGGACAGACTGGCTCGAACGGAGCTTTCAGCTGGTACGCTGACTACCCGGCGCATCACTGACGATTTCCATGGGGGAAGGGTTGATACGTGCGCCGCGATCGATCCTGCCAGCCCGTTTAGAGTTCTGTCGCAGGCCCTTAATTCGCCAACAACATCGGCGATTAATTGGATATACGGAATTAATCGTCGCTGGATGGAAGCGCTTTGTTCGGGGGTGTGGTGACGCTGCAAGGGTCGCGGGGAGTGAAAATGACAGCGTGCTTGAATATCGCAGCCCCTGGTTTGGGGGAGCGTAGCTCAGGCACGCTCGAGCAGGCCTGGCTCGGCCCTGCAGGCAAAATTAGGCAGCTGCCTAGGGCGTGAAGTTTGAGCAGGGGCCTAAAATCGGCTTTTCATTTATTAGTATTTTTGAAAATACAGCTTCGAATGAGATGTTACAAGTTGTGTTATAATTTTTTTAAGCTACGAATGAACATTCGGAGAAGGGACGTCGTAAGGTGAATTTGGGCGCAATTTGGCAAGTTAGCGAACTTAGGGGTGGAAGGATCGAGCCGGGCCTGTGTTTGAGCTGAATCACTTTGGGACCCTAGAACTCAAGGCTGGATTAAAGGAGGGGATAGGGGGCTGCAGCTCCGTCTCAATTTTCCAGGGGAGCTTGTATTCTAAACTTTCCATTTATGTAAAAACATTTTGTTTATTGCTTCCCTTTAAAATAGTTAAGAATCGTACTAAGTTTTTTTTTTAATACTTTCTCGATGTTTACCTTTTAATGTTGTGGTTATTTGTAAGTCATTATTTTTTGTTATGATTAAATTTTATTTAGAATAAATTTCAGTTTTTGAAGATTTACGTATTTTATTGTGTGTTTTATTATAAAAATTATTTACATTCCCCCTTCTTCGCGCTTTTCAAACGATGGGGCTGTTTGTTGTAAGGTTTGATAGACCCGGGCCTCAGAAGTCTTAATCCGGTACTGCCAGAGCTGCGTTGCGTTTTGTAGCAAAACTGGATGTGCTTGAATAATGACGATTTAAATGTGTTGTGATTAATAGAAAGGTTGAAATGGGGATAGTAAGAAGCGCAAGGGCGAATTTGCAAAGATTAGCTAGATTCCTCTAATATTAAAATTCGTCATGCACATGCATAGAAACATCAATTTTAAACTTTGTTTTGACCATCAATGTTAAATGTTACACAGTGTAGGGGAGAGTCGTGCAGTACCGACCGCTCTAAGCTTTTTTGTTATATCTTGGGGTAGAGTCGATAAAAATCAGAAATTCAAAAACGTGTTTGTAGTATAGATGGAACTTAGTAAGAGGAGGGAAATTATTTTTGTGAAATTTAATAATAAGAATTGATAATTTGCAAAAGTAAAAAAGTTGTAATTTCTAGGAAACGAAAAATTGTCGTCCTGTACCGACCAAATATTAAATTAGTAGATTTTTAGGTCTAAATGATTAAAAATGTTAATAAAGACATTTAATTAGTACAATACAAGATTTTTTCAAATTTTGTTTGTACAAACTCGCAAGTAAAATAATTAATATTCTCCTGATCTGTGCATTCGACATGTGCCCAACCGTCACATTTGATATACTGCACCTATTCTTTGTCAAATGATTCCTTGCAAACAAAGATGGGAAATTTTTTTATTTAAATAAAATTTCGAATAACGGATAAAAAATTAACTTTATTCGTGGAATAAAAAAATTATCTTTGTCGAATAAATTCTGATTGAATAAAAGAATTAACTTTATTCGTCGAATAATCTAAAGTTAAAGTAACTTTCATCCTTATTTACATAATTTTTTATTTAGTTAATGCCCAATTCTGCTTACAAATAACACACTGGATGACTTCATCATTAAATCCTAGCTTCCTGTTTGTTGGGTTATCATACCTATCCTTATTTACTTTATTTTTCTGCGGGAAAAGGTAAAAGGAAGGTTAAATGAACATCTTATAAATTAATCTGAGTTGCTAACAGATTGAACTCACAGATAAGAAAAATTTGGTCTCTACTGGTTGACAGAGTCTGTTGGTCGGTACTGCACGACATTTGGGTGGTCGGTACTGTACGACAAACACGGGGAAACATTTTAGATCATGGTATATTATGCATAAAAAATATTGCAAAACTAGGACGTTTTATTAAACTTAATAGACTAGAGATAGTATACATAATAGAACAAAATCAGTTACTTACACGAGAAACAAAAGATCAGCTTTAAAAAATAACTTCTAACCCACTGAATGTCAACGTATACGTTTAATTCCTCAGAACATCGAGAGCAATGGAGTAAACAATATGGCCCCGAAATAGGTTATAGAGAATTGTGATTTTCATTGGTTATTTCAAATAAAGTGGTAATATCTGGTCGAAGAAGCGAGAACTAGCTTTGGTCGGTACTGTACGCTGGTCGGTACTGCACGACTCTCCCCTACAAAGGGCATGGTAAATATGTTTTATCTCTTAAGGAGATTAGACAAAATTTGAAACAGTTGCATATGTTTTACGCACAGTAAATCTAGATGTAAGGAACTCGAACGACAGTTGGTCTTATTTTTACTCCCACAAAGGTATTTCTCACTTTGCAAATGCATTTGAAAGCATTATTTGCTAAACTTTTGCCAGTGAAAATGCCCTGAATTCACCATTTTCTCAAGTTATAATTTATCTCTTTAAAATGGTGTAGTGGACACAATTGAAACTCAGCAGATATTTTCATCTATCCATATACTAGACTTACAAAAAAATTGAAAACATTGGTACCTACCATTTCTTCAACATTTTTTCAGCTGTTTTATCCGTCAAGATCGTCTCTTTCCAGAAGAGTACGTGTAAAATCAGTGAAAATTAACATCGTTATAACTCAGTAACCGTTTAGTGAATTCGTTTAAAATTTTTGGAGCCCATCCGGAAGATTAAAAAGAACAATCGCACAAATTTTCATCAACTTGGTACCATTTTGAAGATAGGTCCGATACATCCTCAACGCAAACCCCTCGCTCTGCTAACATTGTCACCAGTTAAGGGGGATTCTCGTTTAACAGTCCCCCGAAGTTTACGATTTTTTTTTAAAAAACTATTGTTAATATTGCATTAAATTCTTTTGGGATTTAAGAAGGCATCTTTAAACTTGTAGAATTTTTTTTATGTCGATCCTTCTTATTATTTATTAATTCAGGTGTAGCACCTGTCACAGTCATCTGGTTGCAAAAAGAAGAAAATTTTCTTAAAGTTAAATAATTCACGCTGGAGCTGGATCTAAAATTTTAATTTGAGTTCTTATTTATAATACATTTTTCGTCGATATAAAGAATAATATGAGAAATTTGTCTGAGGAAAAAACTTACTTTTTCTTTCATACGCTACAACTCTTTCAATTTTCATTTTTTTTTCTTCAAGGTGGACCAATCCCAGCGTAAATTATCTTACTTTAAGCAACTTCTATTTTCTTTGCAATCAAATGTCTGTGATAGGTGCTAATCATCCCACCAATAGGAGTTTCGTCGTAGAAGAGGTAGACAAGATTCCACAATAATTAATAAATAATAAGAAAACATCGACATATAAAAAAAATATTTTCTGCAAGTTTAAAGATGTCTCCTTATATCCCAAAAGAGTTTAATCCAATATGACCAACAGTGTTTTAAAAAAAAATTCTTAAATATCAGTTACTGTTGACGCTATTACACGAGAATCCCTTAATGTCGCCTGCAGACATAAATTAATAAACCACCAAGTGGTTAACGTCAAAGATAACAATCTTTCCATCATTGCTAACAGCTGCGCCAGACCATGCCCACTGCTGATAGCGCCAGGGCCCGAATTTGGGGGCGCAAGCAAGGCAATTGGCCACAAAAGAAAGACAGTGAAAATTAAAATCAATAAAAACCAATGAAACAGTGAAACATTTTCAAGAAGCAACCAAAAAGTAGGTAATATGTGTTTAAATTTAGTATCAAACTTATAAATTGTTTTTAAATCACCCATATAATTACTATTACACTAGGGAAAGGTGCGTAACTACATTAAAGATCATGCATTTTCCCCCGCCTCTTATATTTATTTCCTTTCAATCGTTAAATCCCTTTTTGAAATTTAAAAACTAGGCACCTCTATAAATTTTACTTTGTCTCGTAACTATTTTTCATGAATATTAATTTTTTCATAAAACAAAAGGCTTTCGTTATTTCGTTATTAACAACTACCCACAAAAAATTTCACTCACCATCAAAAATTATATTTTAAACTGATTATTTATAATTAAATATAAAGGGCGGCAAAAATCGTGTTTGCCCAGACGGGGGAAGAGCTACTTATTTAGGGTAAACGCACCAATAAATGAACACATAAGGCTGATGAATGGACGCTATTATAAAATTATGTTTGCAGCGCGATTGATTCCACGTGCTGCAAAAATTGTTTGGATACGAAAGAAGAAATTAAAAGAAATCTCGAATTAACTAGTTGCTTATTTTAATTTCTTACTTTACTCATTTTAATGAAAAAATGTTCATTTACTGGTACGTTCACCCTAGATCTGGCCCTGAGTAGCTCGCACCTACCACCAGTGCTAGCTGGGAAAGAACGAAGGGTTCGCTGTCGACACCCTCCACTTCGTTACACCCACACAGCGGAGGGGGATTGGCAGCAACGCCCGTTTAGAGTAATAATAGCTTTATTTCTCGGTATATCCACCATACCCATCCGTTACAATACAGTAAATAGCGAGAGGACGATAGAGTTGCGCCTCCTCTGCGTGTTCTTTTTAATATCTATCATATTAGTTTGTTAGGTACAACGATAACAATCTCGTCGGGGCGAGCATCGATCACCTCGCCCGTTACCCGCAATTAATTCAATCGCGGCCGGGCCAATTCCGCCGAATCACGGAATCTTCGAGTGCGCCCATCGTATATCCCGCATCCGCGAACGGCCGAGGAGCGATAGTTAACGATAGGATCAATCGAACGCTCGTTATTATCCTCGTCACGCTCCCCCGCTATCGATCCCCGACCTTTTCGTACTCGCTCGTTCTTTTCACGCTCGCCGAGATTTCTTCGGGACAGAGAGACAACGGGCGCGATCATCGCCTCGCGACGCACCGTCCCTTCGGTCGCCGACGGCTTCGTTCGGCGCAACCGACTTCGGTAGCTAGCGCCGCGCACACTCCCGCCCATAAGCGTCGCGCGAGACAGAACGTGGTGTCGCTGTCTCGCTCGTAAAACCGAATCGAGCGTACTACTTTGCGCTGCGTCGTAAAATCGTTAAAGATTAAGGGAATTATTTTTTAAGCTTTTTACAAGAATGGATTAATAAAAATCCACTCGAAGGAAAACTGATGTATTTTGATATAACTTTCGATTATTCTCATCGATAATAATAGCGTGGATTTTGCAGCGAAAATACAATATCTATCTATGGTGCGTAGGGCCGAAAGTGGGGGTTGATTTTTAAACACAGAGGCTTGAGCAACTGCAAAAACAATCAAACTTCAAGTTGAATTATTTGCTTTGTTTTCCTGTAGCAAATTAGCAATAACTCATATGTGAATTGTCATATTGAATTCTTTCAAAATCGTCTCAACTCTTTTTAAGTTAAAAGATTTAATGATATTTCGCGGGAAGGGTGGTTGACACTTGCTGGTGGGGGTGAGTTCGAAGCTATTTTTTTAAATTCTCGGAACTCGAATCCGAAATTTCGTAAGGCTTCGAAACTCGAAACTTTCGGAACTTGAAGTGCTGATTCTGTTTTGTAAGTGGAATATTATTATTTTTATTATTATTATTATTATTGAAATTACCGAGTGAATACTCTTTAGTACACAGAATAAACTGTGGTAAAATTAAATAGCACACTGCAGTAATAAAAGTATAAACCACCCCTTTCTTCTATTCAGAATATTATTATTATTCTTATTTCGAATACAGAATAGAATATCTTGCCTTAAGAACTAAGGTCAACAAAATTTTTGGCATGAATCTCCTTTGATCATAGTTAAAAAAAATACAAACAAAAATATAACAATATTCTTATCTGCCTTCCAGAATTTCTACTCACGAAAACAGTGCAAACTTTCCAATTTTCGAAATTCGAAACTTTCTTCGGTTTCTCGAAACCTCGAGACCCATCCCTACTCGTCAGCCTAGGGGCGCCGAATCTCCGAACCCACCCCCGCAGCGATTTCAATACGACCAGAAATGCAAATTAGAAGCATTTAAGAATTTTCGCTTCGTGCTCAAAATGTGACGTTTTATGGACGGGAGTGTACGGATCGTAGTCACTTATCTCCGCTGTCCTTTCATCCCTTATTCCCTTCTCTCTTCCCCGTTCGTTCAATGAGAAACGTTTCAGGAACATAGGAGCATCGCAGCGCGAAAAATATAGTCTGCGGAGCACGGCGCCGCGAGCTTCCCCGCGGGGCGAGTGAATTATAGAATCTGCGGACACAAATGTAACACTTGGTGCGATTAGGCAGAGAGTTCGCTGGAGTCCCATCGGCGTTGCCGACGATCGAACGCCGCGAAAACAATTTGTACGTAAGGTGTCACCGCTCCTGTATAAAAAGGTGTGAGAATGTCGCAGGTTAGTCGAGAGATATTCCTAAGTTACTAGAAGTTTGATTAGGTACAAGTACTCGTAGAAACATACTATCAGAAACGAACGCCTCCACTCGAAATTATGCGAGTACGAAATTATACTACCGTTTTGCTAATCAGACACTAGCATTTCAAACGAATTGTTGTACTCGTTACAGTTGCAGAAACTCTGGCATTCAGTTTCTTGCAAAAGGACTTTGATAACTCGAAGAATCTCTCTGCGGATTTTGTTGACAATATCGAGGTGACTTTTTATCGAAGTACAGTCGAATTAACGATCTCTTACCGTGGCTCACAGCCATAATCGTACACTCTTTAAAATCGCATTACATTTTTTAAATTGGTCCAAACGACTTGAGCTTTTTTGAGAAGCTGGAAGGATTAGTTTGCTAAGTGATGTGTTTCGTCGTTTTAAAAAATATTGCAATTGGTCGGAATAGTGAAAAAAATAGTAAAGGTCGTTTTTTAAACTTTTTTTTGAGCCTGTAATGAAAATTCAAAAAACCTGTTTGTAGATTGAAGTAAGTTATATGCATGCCTAAAATTTCATCAAAATCGGTTAACGTTGCTCTGAGCTACAAACGTTTAAAGATCGCAGAATAAAGTCGAGAATTGCGGAAATTCCCGAAATCAGCGATTCTCGACCTTATTTTGCGATCTTTAAACGTTTGTAGCTCAGAGCAACGTTAACCGATTTTGATGAAATTTTAGGCATGCATATAACTTACTTCAATCTACAAACGGTTTTTTTGAATTTTCATTACAGGCTCAAAAAAAAAGTTTAAAAAACGACCTTTACTATTTTTTTCACTATTCCGACCAATTGGAATATTTTTTAAAACGACGAAACACGTCACTTAGCAAACTAATCCTTCCAGCTTCTCAAAAAAGCTCAAGTCGTTTGGACCAATTTTAAAAATGTTATGCGATTTTAAAGAGTGTACGATTATAACTGTGAGCTACTGTATTTGCCTTTTTGCTTGATAACTTAATGAATATGCCTTGAACAATGCTCAAAGATTTCTGTATCTCGACGAATGAACATACAAACCTATGTCATTTCTGTAATACTGCGCCAGTTGGGAATGAAGATCTTTGGGGAGGTACAGTAGGACCTCCATTACCCGAATGGGGTTTAGGTGTTCGATTAAGGAACCTTTTGGACAACGCTAATTTTTCCACAGTTAATTTTCTTATGGTTTTGCTAAAATAGACTTCGATGACACTTAAATAAAAATAGCAGAAATTATTATAGATATATAGCGTAAGCGGGGTGTGACTTTGTGACTAATGGAGTGACTTTGCACTTCTCTATTTCCCTTTGCACTTATTTATTACCCTTCAATGCAGACTTACTTCGCGACAACTTCGAATTTTATTTCTCAATTAACTATAGAAGTAATCATTGATTTGTCTATCATACTATATAGTTTTCGCGTCATATTTGAGAAGTATGAAAGGGTGTCACTCAAAGTCCCTTACGACACGCAATTTTGATTTTCAGAAAATCACCCCCGCTTACACTATCAGTATCATGTTAGATCGATGTAATGGGAATTACTTTTAAAAAACATAGAACGTCAGAAAAAAGGGTACCCCATGAAGGAATGCTCCAATTCGAATAACACAACGTTTAGTTGTGGTCCACTTTGTATAACAGAGATCCTACTGTATCACAAACGCACGATCGCACACCCAACATTGTACTCACTGAATTGTATAATAACGAGCTAACTCTATAATAACGGTCGAGCGCACGCGTTGTACATAAATGGCATTAAATACAGCACCGAGGGGCCGTGTTCGTCTCGCAATGGCACGCCATAAGTATATTAGCTGTGTCGTTGAATGTAATTAAACTGCTTCGAACAATAACACACACACATACTGCTAAAAAAAAATTGAGGACTTGAGATTGTAAACGACGTAAGTGCCAAGAAAATAGAAAATAATTTTCCCAGTGGAAAAGGATATGATTTGAACGCGGTGGTAAAAGTTACAAGTGCCAGAATAATTGAGGGCTCGGATGCAATAAAGGGACTAGCGCTCGAAAATGGGAAAAATTATTGTCCAAATGCTAAGAAACATTGGAAAATTAAATGTTAAACTGTATTTTAAAAAATATAGTGTTGTAAAGCACGTCATGACACACATTTTTTCTATTTACAGTTTGTTTATCGAATCATTACTATTCGAGCTAAAAATTATAAACCAAAAATTTTTCATCGTCCAAAATCATTATTTCTTTAAACATAATTTGCGATAACATGAGTAAATATTAAGGGATCGTTATGAGATTTAAAACATAACTTCAGGAAACTCTAGCGAAGCCGTAAAATGTATGCACAAAACCCTTATGTTAAAAAATATAATAATATTTAATTAAAAAGAAATACTGGACATAACCCATGTTTTTCAACGTTCGCCGTTAAAAAGTATCGAGGCAATTTTGAGGTACATATAACTTGCAGTGACAAAGTTTTTCCTTAATATACAAGGATGATTTTCACCAATTTTCACACTGATTAATAAATAATTGTAGAAGATATGATGATATATATAAATCTCGCGCGCCACCAACAGTCAGCGGCCGCGTATAATGCACTATTTAGTAGTTTTAGCACTCGCGTTGGCTGTTGGTGGCGCGCGGGATTGATATATATCGCCATATCTTCTACAATTATTTATTAATCAGTGTGAAAATTGGTGAAAATCTTCCCTGTATATTAGGGAAAAATTTTGTCGCTGCAAATTATATGTACCTCAAAATTGCCTCGATACTTTTTAACGGCGAACGTTGAAAAACATGGGTTATGTCCAGTATTTATTTTTAATAAAATATTATTACATTTTTTAACATAAGGGTTTTGTGCATACATTTTACGGCTTTGCTAGAGTTTCCTGAAGTTATGTTTTATATCTCATAACGATCCCTTAATATTTACTCATGTTATCGCAAATTATGTTTAAAGAAATAATGATTTTGGACGATGAAAAATTTTTGGTTTATAATTTTTACCTCGAATAGTAATGATTCGATAAACAAACTGTAAATAGAAAAAATATGTGTCATGGCGAGCTTTACAACACTATATTTTTTCAAATACAGTTTAACATTTAATTTTCCAATGTTTCTTAGCGTTTGGACAATAATTTTTCCCCATTTCCGAGCGCTAGTCCCCTTATTGCATCCGAGCTCTCAATTTATTTAAACTGTTAGAGCCATTAGAGCTAAAATCATAAGTGCCATTTTCGCATTAGTGGAAAATAACAAAAGTGTCATAAATCTCCACCACCCAAATCTTTATCTTTCCTTCTAAATCTATGAAGGTGGTACACGCTGAAAGTCCACATCGTTGAAGTGACAAACAATGGTAATTACCAAAATGAACAGTCGTGCCTTTTTTCTTTCTCTTAAAAATTTTAACCAGTGGCACTTACATCGTTTACCATTCCAACTCCTCAATCAGAAGCTCACAAACGAATCATTAAAACCAACCGGGCACGAGAAATAAAAAAGGGGCATCGCGTTTTCCATATAGAAGTAGCCTTATTATTTAACACTTATAAAACACTGAAACTTTGAAAATATCAGATACCTAATTAAGACACAAAATTATCTTCGAATTACGACACGTATGCAGATATTGCCGATTTGCTTTGTAGGATTTTGAAAAAGGGTAACGGAGTTGACTTAACTAGGCGACAGTCCGCCTGTGGAATAATATTAAAAATGTGCGATTCGCTTCGTTAAACGGCGATTGAACCGCACACGGAGCGGCAGAAGTTAACTCTTCGAACTTTCCCGATCCTTTCTTTCGAACAAAAGATATTACGTACACGGGGGGGTGTAGATGGTATCGCCTCGTATAACATAACTAAATTTACTTTCAGTCACGCGAGAGGCTCCCTATCCGCCACGAAGTTGTTGGCTAGACGTTAGAACCGTGCGCCTCGTGGCAGGTGTTGCGGGAGAAAGATTGAACGGAATTAATTGCACGGCTTTTTGCTTCGGTGATAATAAACGATAATAATGGCCGTTGATAAAGCTGCATCGCGTTATCGCGGCCATTCTCACGAATCTCCATGCCTTCACCCTCTCCGCAATAAAAACTACATAGGTACTAATGATAACTTATGTAGCGTTTAAATCTTAGTCGATAATTAAAATTCCCTTTCAAGCTTCAGAAAAATATACTTTCGAATTCTAGATCCAACATATTCAATTTTCAGCTCCCGATTTCTTCGCAGCTCGATGCAAATAGTTAGCGCTGAACGTGATCGAACATTGTGCTGTATTTTTTATAAAACTGTCTTCCATGATTGATCACGAAAATGGAGAGTAATGTTGTATTATCGATATTGGTAATTGAAAAACAGGGAATGTCACAAAACAGCTTTATCGAGAAAATTAAAGTTTAATAGTTCAGTTGAGCAGTGAAGAAACAAGGTTCAATGAATTTAATTTTCTTATAGAATTTTCTTCTTTAATAATTTCTTGGTTTACCTTGACGACAGAAGCTTGTGCTTTGGCGAAGAGTGGGGCCATTCCGTATTTTCTTCTTACCGGGTATTTGAAGTTTATAACACTTTGTGATTCGACAGCTCGATAGTCTCAGTTGCTACCAACAAAATATGCTACAAACCGAAAAATCACGAAAAATGGACATTTCCTGTTTTTCTCGTTATCCTTTAATTGCTATTGCAGTTTTACCATTTTCATGCACAGTTTTGGAGTTTTATGAAAATTGAAGATTTACCGATATGTGTAGCATCGTCAAAATTAAAGAAGATATGAAGCAGAATAAGAAAATAAATGTACTCTATGCTTCTTCATTAATTTTCTTTCTTTTTTAATCGATCCTACACAATTTACATAATACATATGTGCGCTTCTTAACGACACATCTAATACACGCAACGCACTTAGGAGAATAATCGCTTTTGATCCACACAAACGAACAACGTCATCCAGGCGCAACTGTTTAAAATCAACTGGGAACATGGAATAGAATATGCGTGTCTAATTGCCGTTAAATGGGAATCGAAAACGATATAAGTACAAACTCACTGTCCACCTTTATTCCTATATAATAATGATCCGCACAAATTCCAACAATATGCAACTATGATTGCGAACGAGCAACAACACGAGGAAAAAATATAATTGTGATTTATTAAATTAACACACAGTAAACAACGCGCGAAAATCCCGAAACATGGAACATTCTAAAAAAATATCGCATCTTTTAAACTAGCAATCCCTCAGAATGCACCGAAGATTAATCCTTTGGCGGTGAATCGTTTCTAAATACAATTATCCTAAATTAATAACCACATTCTCGGGCTAATAAAAAATACTTCCAGATCAAGAATCATTACCCCCAAAATGAGATTTTTAATCAATACTGACAAACTGATTGAGTGGAGAATCCTATTTTCGAGCTTAAGAAGATAGTAAAATATGGGATTTTTTTAAAAAAAAACTAGCGGTTCGATTCATCTGAAATTTGGACCACGTTTTCTTCAAAGATGCATAAAAACGTGGTGCAAATTTTAGCTGAATCGAATCGCTAGTTTCTTAGAAAAAAAATCCTAAATTTTGCTATGTTTTTAGCCCATAAAATAGGATTCCTAAAATAGGAATAAGTTAAGTTAAAATTGCTAACTAATTAGAATTAACTAATTTTCAATTGAAAAGAGACCTTCAAATAAAAGCTACACCTTTCTCCGTATTTATACACATCCATATTTCGGGATTCAATGTAAGACACAGGCACCAGATATTACGCATAAGGAGCAACCACCGCGTGTCGATAATTAATTCCTCGCGTCGACTACAGCGAGCTTCTATCATCTCCTCCGCGCGCCGAGTTTTTCCGCGGTTCCCCGGCGGCGTAGATGCAATTCCAGTTGAGTAACTCGAGTTCCTTGGGAATCGGAGACGCTAATGGCTGATTACGAGCGGTGCTCGTCCTTGGTTCTAACGCCGTTATTACCTCAAATTATGACAATCAAGCACGCGCGATTGCGCAGCCGTTACACTCGTAACTCCTCCATGAATATTTAATAGGCATCGCACACAGTGGCAACGATCGCCGCCGCGATACAAAAATAACGCTTTCGTCGGTCGACACGCCCGCGAGTTAGAGCTTCCAAGGTAGGTAAACAGCTCGAAGCGGAATTTCGCGAGATCAAGTGTCTCGGAGATGTAACGTCGGAACAGAGGAAGCTAAGTTTCCACCCGCGTCGCACTAGTCTCACCAATGAACAATTTTTACAGCGAGAAAAGCAGCAGCGCAAGCTTCGAGGGAATTGAAACTGCGAATAATACTGAATGTTGAATTTTTAAAAATCTTACGCGAAACCTCGAGACACTAACATCCCCCTGAACGAAGTGCGGGGAGTGTTTGCTAGTGCTACGTATTATATTTTGCAAACTTATTTGCGTGCAGTGGAGCTTTGATTCGAAATTCAACGTAAACGTCCCTTGGAAAATTTTCATTCACACTCCGCTGACAAATCTTCGATGCTGAGAATAAAATAATTCACGCTCCTGAACTGCGGGCTCGCGGAAATATTTCCGAGAGGAACAGCCAATGGAAATTTTGTTTAGAAGCAATCCAAGCACCACTGCATCCCCTATTCATAATTCGATCATCGCTAGACCCTAAATAATAAGTCGTATTTCGAAACGCTTCATAGATTATTATTTGGCATAAGTTCGTCGAGTCGATCCGCATCCCGCCATCCGAGACTCTAGCAAGCAACTGTCCCCTTGATCGCGTCGAACCTGAAACTCCAACTCTCTCCTGCGATCGAGGCAAAGGAGAGCAGCCCCGATACATGTTCGCCGACGCTTCGCCTGGCCTCTTAAGATGACTACACCTATGGATTAAGCCTAACAACTAGAACTCCCATTATTATGCCGTATATCTCTAAACTGCCACTTATCATGCCGCTTTACGTGTTTTCACAGAGAGTACAGACACGGACACAGAGAGACAGACACGCGTTTAAATATGTCCCGTTCACGGACGCACAGCGATTAAGATTACACACGGTTCTTGAATTGTACGGGGGATGTCCTTTGTCCTGTAGGGTCGGGGTGTTTCGATAGTTGTAATTGTTATTTGGGTTGAAATACAAGTGGCGATACTACTCGAGTGTGGGTGGAAAAATATCGATACGTATTGGTATGGAATAGATTATTATCCTTCGTAAAAAAATACCGTAAAATGGGGAAACATTGCCTGTTACTTAACATGTAAGTATTAAAGAAGGAAAAGGATAAGAATTTGATGCATTTTGTACAATCACAAACGATGCGATGTTATAATAGGATACTTAAAGCAAATGTAAAAATGTTAATTTTTGTAGGGGAGAGTTGCCTATATTGGACCGGTTCCTAGATAAGGAGTTCCTAGATATAGTTCCGGATAAACAAATGTATTTGCAGCGTTTTTTTTGGCTACATTGATTTAAGAAATGGAGATGGAACTTGCGAGAACAGCGATACGGTTATTCGTTAGTTTGTCGTTCACCGTCGTCGAAATATAGAAACACGTGGTGCGCGATCATTATTTTTCGTGCTATTTCAAGTGAATTTCTTTCTACAACTTGTAAGTACTGTAATTTTAAATGATATTAGTGTAAAGTGTGCTGTCTTAGCTAGAACTTCGTATCCTTACTTGTCCATATTCGTATAAGTATAACAATGAAAACATATCTTTTTTATGCAACCAACCAGTTGCCTAATATTGGACCATCACTAGTTGCTTAAATTGGACCGGTCTATTTTAGGATACAATCTATGTTATGGTAGCAAATAGTTAAGATCATACTAAAAAAAATTTAAAAAACAATTAAAACCGACTTCAAAAAAATAAAATTGCACTAAAAAGTCAAAAATAATTTCTTCCCTTATTTAATCTACGACTCTCATATTTTTTAAGCCGGCGCCAGATTTGCACAGTGTAAATGATGAAGCACCGCCTTAAAAAATATGAGAATACCGTAAGTTAAATAAGGGAAAAAATTATTTTTTACTTTTTAGTGCAATTTTATTTTTTTGAAGTCGGTTTTAATTTTTTTATTTTTAACTTTTTAGTTTCATATATATTGACACAACATGCCGAGGAGATATATGCGTACGTACATAAAATAATAATAATTAGGTGACAATAGTCTTCATTATTAACCAAAAGTGGCACATCGCCCTCTTTCGAATAAAAAAAGGATCATCAAAATCGGCCCATATTCTGGGGAGTTATGCGGGAACAAATATAAATAAACCATCAAAGCAACGGACTATTGCGCTACGTCCACCGTAAGATGCTTGTTGCTTCCTGTTTCTATTTTTTTTCAATGCCCTGATCTGTGTTTTTAAGATTGTATATTTAAATTCATTGATTTTTAGGAGCGGTCCAAAGTAGGAAACCGGTGGTCCAAATTACGAAACCGGTTGCCTGGAATGGACCGAAGTCATTAGTTTAGTTTTTTTGGGATATTATTTTAATCACATATTTTATCAACACATTAAATACACGATAAAATCTACATAAAATGTAGATCTTTTTCCCGTTTCTGTTTGCTTTTTTCAATGTGTTATGTCCGTGTAGGAGAGAAAAATAAAAAAGTGGTCCAACATAGGCAACCTTCCCCTATTATATAACAAAATGTTCCAAAAACATGACAATATTGCTCCAGTTTGCGGTATTCCTGTACGTAATCACTTCGTTTTACATTGCCAACCACTCCAAAAGTAGCGAGAATCGACAGAAAAAAATTGTCGGTCCATATGTTTCTCAACAGAAAAACACATTTTACATCTGAAATATTTATGTGACAAGAGAACGCTTTGTGTCGAGGGTTACGGTGTGTGTGACTAAAAAACCTAGTTATCCACTAGAAAAAACGCCCACCGACAATTTTCCTCCCTGGGCTCTCACGATTTTGACAATATTGACAATTAAAAAAAAATGAAAAAAATACTTGTTACTTTAAAAAATTCCTTTCTTTCGATACCTCATAAGTATCGATACCAAAAATACTCGGTATCGAATTAAAAACATCGATGCATCACTTGTATTCACTAGTATCGAAACAACCCTACCTGTAGCCTCTTGAGCGCTTAAAAACTCCGCTCGACGTTGATACGCGCGCGTGCAGCCTCCAATTGCGGCTTGCACAAGTCCCTCGCACAGGGGCTTGAGACGATTTTAAAAATAATTCACATTTTCTCATCCAGCAACTTAGCAGTAACTACTCGAATTGATTTTAAAACTGTCCCAACTGTTTCGAATTAAAACACTTGTTGATATTTCACGGGAAGGGCGACAGACGCTTGTTAGCCTAGGCGCCAGATCTCCGAATCCGCCCCTGGCGAGGACGAATGGCTTTAATCGAGAATTGCATCGACAGCTAGTGACGGAATCAAGGATATATCGCACGTGGTATCGAAATGTAGAGCATTCATAGTTTGAAGAATAAAATTCCACTTAGAAGCACTGCTATTATTCTCCGAGAATAACATGTTAGAATATATTCGAATCCGTTTACAAGCACTGCTATTCTGCCCTCTTTAGTTAAAATGTCCTATCTAGCATTTTGAAACAACCGAGAAAACTGAAGTTTTATCATTTACTTTGTACCGTCCTTGTTTCCCTTCATTCAAATTAAAACATGTTGTCATTATTTTGTAACAGCCTAATATATTTTTTTGTATTAGGTATACCGGTAGGTAATGTATTATTAACGTACCAATTAATTAATTGTTTTAGATAGGATATTTTAACCATTTGGAAAGACGTTAGGTTAAATACATTAGACTGTTTATAAATCTTTACGAAGCACGTAGAGTTTTCTAACTTTACTTAAAAGGTAAAAGACGTGTGGAACTTCAAATATTTCAACATATCTCCAAAAATGAAAACATGCTAGATACGACAGTCTAACTAAGGGGGGCAGTATTAAACAGTCTAACGCTACGTTCGGAGAGCAGTTCGAAAGAAAAAAAGCAGTATTTTGTGAATACTGATAAAAAATGCTGAGGCATATTTGGTGACAAGTGTTTTATGATTAGCCACAGAAGAGGCTTAGGAGATTAGATTCTTTTGAAAGGTTCGGAGATCCTCGCGTTATCGGACCACACGTGCGATCATTCTTAATCTCGATACCAGTTGAACGATATCAATCGCGTTAAATGGAACGCTCAAGTGCGTTAATAATACTCGATTCTTATGACACTGTGATATTCCCTGCATTCAACTCGATCCCATCACAACACCAATAACAATCTCGCGGAACTGTTAACACGCCATACACCTGACAGATTCCATTATCATTACTGAGGCGTTATCACGAGGTAAAAGGCTTCTATAGCTCGAGTCGCAACGAGGAATCGATATTGTCACTTCGTGAATGGCTTGGTACACACGCTGTACGTGAGCATTCTGTGCGGAATTTTCTTTGAAGTGATTCAGGAGGTAAATAATAAAACTGGGAATTAAAGTGTATGCAAAAGAATCTTTAACTACGATAGAAGCTCCTATCGCACAGGGTGACAATAGAAACTGGGATTCAATGGCGCAGCCAAAGAAGAAGAAAAAAAGAGGATTAATGTAACCACAACTTAAGTAATTCAAGAGCTATATAAAAAGAAACGAAAACTGGATTTTATTCTTTAAATAAATGTTCATAATCGTCTAATGAATTTTATTGAATTCGCGTTAAAAATGTTTTGAGCACATCAATCTTGCACCTACAATAAAATTAAACAACGCTTCAGTGCCCGTTTCGCCAGTGGCAGATTTAACGGGGCAGCTAACGAGCAGTTGCCGCCTGGACCTTTTCTCTTAACCCTTAACTGGTATCCTGGGGTCGCTCGTGACCCCAGGCACACAAAGCTCCCTGCAAAATTTTTGGTTGTCTGAGTTTGTAAACTAAATTCCTAATTAATTTTATAATGATAGTTTAAGAACATAGATTAATAAGAACATAGTTTAATAGTTTTAAGAACACAATATTCATAGAGGTTAAATAAAATAATTAGAATTTCGACCGTAAAGAATTTTTGAAACTTAAAAGTAAATGCTGTCGGCGCACAGGTTCGGTCTATTTATTTTTTTTTATAATTTATAAAAGCAAAATTTATAAAAGCAAACGCGGTATCTTTCTTGATTTAATTCTTTCCTTGATAATGGTCACAATACTGACCGAAACGTTAAAAAAATAAATAAATAAATAGGCCGAACCTGTGCGCCGACAGCATTTACTTTTAAGTTTCAAAAATTCATAGAGGTTGATCTAGTATCGACTTCACAAATTTCTGTGTCCTTTTTTATTTGGGGTCTGCTACGACCCCAGTATACCAGTCACGTTTGCCAAAAACAGTATACCAGTTAAGGGTTAAATCCGCCACTGCGTTTCACCTTCCTCCGAGTGAACCTCGCGATTTCAAGCATTTGCAAAAATAGTCTCGTATGTATACACGTGCCTGTCGCACACCCAACCGAGTCCATCGAAAATCGTATCTACCCTTTTGAGAAACACATCGATGGCTTAGGGTACAAATACTGTATATCCACTTTTAGCGTTTTCTAGAGACACACGTTAAAAATGCAAAGGTACATAAGATTCAGCGGCATACAATGAAGAAAAATATCATTTTTGACAAATTTATAAAGTAGTAGGGTAGACCAGGGCGAATCGGATCACTTTGTGTTTGACGGTAAAAAAATAATAGTTAAACATTAAAAAAAACTAATTTTTTATAATATATTCGTAACCAGTACACCTTTGGCTTCAACTTGAATATGTAAAATTGAAACTAAACATAAAAATCTTTTATTTATAAACAAAAGACGAAAAAATGAGAAATATCCGATTCGCCCCGAAAAGTTGGGGCGAATCGGACCAGCCAGAAATTTCTGAAAAAACTGAAATTTTCATAACAAAATCTTTAGAATCAACTTAAACATATCTAATTTAATGACAGTGAAGTCAGGTGACACTACTTAGCACACAGATCGGAAGGATATTGCCGTTTTTTGCCGCCTCTATCAGCACAATTCTCGTGGCACCACTCTTCTCGGACAATCTTCTAAAAATGGACAAATTAATTTTTCACCGCAGTAAATACAATGTCATCTTCTTAAAACCATTCATTTATTTATTTTTTCGTCATTTTTTTAGATTTAATTTTTATCACAGCTTCCTTTATTTTTTTTTTGGACACCATGATCCCTGATTGCGCTTTTTTATGTACCTACGAAGCATCTGTATATAAACAATTATCATATTTATAATCATAAAAATACTCAAATGAAAAAAAGAGTGATCCGATTCGCCCCACGTAACGTGATCCGATTAGCCCCATATATAAGTATTTCAAAGATTGTAGATTACATAAACATATTATGATACAATACTCTAAAATACATCAAATACTAATCTCAGACGCCTTGCAAACTAATAACACTAAGCACATTGGAATTTTCAAGCTTACTTTTTATTTTAAATACGAAATTGCAGATTACGTAGGTTAGATACGACCAAAATTGTAACGCTCGCACGCAACCATCTCGCTGAAAACGTATGCCAGCTCTAAACAATGACTTAAAACAATTGACGAACTATTGCATTTCTATCGCGATGTAAGAAATATGGACTAAATTCTTATTTTGATCCGATTCGCCCTGGTCTACCCTATTTATAAATGCGATTTTTATACAGCACAAAGAAACACTCAACAACTATTTGTTGCATATAAAACCTGAAATTTGCCTACTAAGCCATCGACGCGTCGAGAAGCCCGCGTTGTAAAACAGCCAACCAATCCTCCACAGACGTGATAAAATCGAATGACAATAGCGATTCCTTCGTTGCTGCCGCGAGGGAACGGTACCATTCCTCCTCGCACCGTCGAGAATTCGTTCCCGACCGCTCGCAGGCCCGCGGACCCCGAGGGAGATCCGCCGACCCAGCTTTGTGCTTTTCTGAACCGAACGGAATTCGCAGTAATACTGATCGCCCATTTTCACACGGGGGTCGCGCGCAGAGATCGGCCGAGTCGGACCGTTCGCGGTATACTCTAGACTGACAGCTACCGGTTACACAAAATATACTCGACTCTTCGTCGAATCCTCTGTCAACCAGGATCCGAGCCGCAAGCAACATTCTCTTAGTGTTTCCAACGCAATCGAGCGACTCGACGCGACTGTTTATCACATATAACTCGATCAGCAGAAGAGAAGAGCACCGACTGAGGTTCGAAGGAAACGTCGGCTAAACGGAGATCGTCCTCGGCTCCGAGTCGCAAGAGCGCCGTGACTTTTATTAGACGAATCACCGCGATATACCTCCCTCCGTCACCGGAGCTCCCACAGGTCTCCCTTTCTTTAATGGGGCTTGCCCATCGTCCACGGTGAGCGACGGTGATCGTGACGGTCTAAGGAAGTTGTTCACGTACCTGCTGAAGTCCAACGTAGATCCTGTACGTACTCGGTTTCGTTCACATGGTGTACTGAGACAGCAGAATTCGGGGGGTCGTCAGGTTGCTCGGTGGCTCGGGTCAAGTGGTGCACCAAGCGAGGATCACCTTCTTGAACGGCACGAAGATCGCGCGGTCCGGCTCGCTGGAACACGAGATCATCGCGGACACCACGTTAATCGCGAGTTTTCTTCTTCTTTTTTTTTTTTTTTAAATTGGAGTTTTTAGAGTGAGAATCATGCTTGTCAATATTGGGTCAGAAAAATCAACTATCGGAGCAAACGAATCACCTACACATTTATGAGATGCCTAAAAAATGGTATAAGTACGAATTTCGATCCACGATTTTAAATTTTACAATTTGCTTTATAATATTAGATTTGTGTTACAAATTGAAATTTTGGTCTTCATAATGAGTACCTTATATTTGTAATCAGCGTCCCCGAAAATCTATACGCACTAAGTTTCTTTGGAATAGGACAATTTTCTGAAATTTCGTTTTGAGATATTGGATTCGCCAAGTTCAATTTCGGAAATCTGAATTTAAATTCGTAACCGGTGGTTAAAAAAGCCCACAAATACTGATGTTCTTAAAATGCTGTATATTTCGCTGAATTTAAAAAAATTAGCAACGGGATTCAAAATTCGGGATGGACAGATCGATGGAGAATTTAATTACAAAGAATTTGAAAAAAAATTGTGAAGTTTTCTGAAAAATTGCGACCTGTGCAGTCCTTGTCACGCGGGCCATCAGTGGACCATTTTTATCGAAGATGAAACTTTTCTTCAAAGGAGAAAGGTATTTTTTAATTCAGTGTCGAAATCAATATTGTAGAAGAGAAGAATTGAAATTACGCAGAATGCAACACCACCGTTTTTCTTTTTTCTATTTCAATATCACAATCTACTTTTCTCGTCACTTTTCATAGGAATGCCAAAATCAGAATTTCCACCGTGGCACGGAACGTATTAACCAGGTCGATAAATTAACTCCTTTTCCTTCCAAAAGTCGTCATCATCAGATATTTTAATTTAAAAGCGTTGAGACCGTTTTAAAATTAAAGTTGTTGCTAATATGCTACATGAGAAAAAATTGAATTGTTTTTAAAGTTGTCTCAAGTAGTGTTCCTTCTCGAGAATTTCTCGAGAAAGTTTATAATTTCTTATTTCTCATTTCTCGAAAAATTACAGTATTCCTCGAGAAACTTAAGTGCAGGAAAATTATTATAAATCCCATTTGTTTTCAGAAATGAATTTTCAGTTAGTTCAAATTGTGTTTTACTAGTTAATCGTGAACATATAAACACAGCTACAATCTGTACTAGGGTAAAGGACCTAGTTACTGTCACCCTAAGCTGTTTTACGTAAAATAACGCATAAATCTTATAAAATTATGCATAAAAAAATTTAGCATACAATTCGAACTGTTATTTATACGATACAAAAACAGTACTTAATTTTTTATTTGTTAATTTGAATAAAACGATAAAAAATTTTAAGCGAATATTAGGAGAATGGAAGCGATGACTTTCTTACTAGCGAAAGAGAAAACATGGCGTTAAAGAAAATGCTGTAATTGTAATATTTAAGCCATTAACATAACAAAATATAATGTTTTAAATAATATAGGCATCATAGAAAGTAATAAAGATCCGAATTCAACGATTCATTAAGTCTTTTTACTTATTAATTGGGTGACAGTGATTGGTACAAGCGTTTCAAGCATTTTGGTATTACTGTCATAGCAGTATATAGTTGCTCATGTACATGACACGAAGTAACCTTAAAATGACATAAACAGTATTAGATTAGCTGGCAGTAATTGGGGTGTCAGTAATTCAGTTAAACACATTTGAAGGGTGTCAGTAATAGATCCCCCAATATATTTTTGAAATTTATGAATTTATACATAAAAATCGAAGTTTTAAGATCCACCAATTTT